>OX104118.1:20213091-21606955 GCA_944474755.1 Limnoperna fortunei | reverse complement strand
CCTGTGTTCAGATACACATTTTTATTATCATCTTAAATAGTGATGGTCAGTAATATGTATTTATTGGCGTTTTGGATTTATTTTTGAATTCTGTACAATTATAGATGCTTTTATGCAAATAAAGATGTTTTGCTGATTCGCTTTGATGAAACACTGTTCTTCTTTCAGTTAGAGACGTCGTCTGAACGGTTTCGATGGTCAATGGTTCGCTGATCTAAAAGGGAAGCTTGATTGGTTAGTTTGTTAGTTTGATATTTTGCTGGTCATTTTGCCTTGTGAAATACTTCTAATGAGAAGCTTATTAAAAGAAAATAAGCCTTCCACTCAAGTCATTTAAAGTTTTTTTGTATGATCTTTGTCAGAAACATTAGCTAGTTATAATGCGATCTTCAAAGAAAAATCTCCGCTGTCACTTTTGATAGTCGTTGTTGGCGAAAGATTGTTTAACAAGTTACTTTTTCTAATAGCAGGAGTCATAGTGACATAAACCTAAGACATCTTAATCTATTCTTGCAAAAAAATAACCGTTCACCTATATATTTGGTGGTTAGGATGAGATATTTACCCTAATACCTTATCCTAACCATAACGCTACCCATAACCGTAACCCAAACTCTTTAACTCATAATACTGCCTCTAACTTTAACACATACAACTAATTTAAAGGTGAGGACATGGATATGGTTTGCGTAAAGGTTAGGAATACGGTTAGGGTTAGGGTTAGAGTTATGATAAGGGTTTAACAATTTTCCTAACGCTTTTTAAAAATTACTGGGTTAATACTAATAAGATATTTAATGGGCTAATTCAAAAGATGTTGAGATTTACGATGTTTGTTGACTTGTTAAAGAAAGACCGATAGATGACCACAATATAACAATCCCTTCTGTTCTGATTGAAAATCTAACATCTAGCTGTAATATGATTGTTAATAACCTTGTTTTTATTTGTTATGTCATAAAATAGAGGCGAATGCTGGTCAAGTACCAATTAACTAACAGATTGCTTGTCGGATAAAAATGTTTTGTGCCTTGATCCATCGTCCTGTGTTCAGATACACATTTTTATTATCATTTTAAATAGTGATCGTCAGTTATAAGTATTTACCTATAAACCTAAGACATCTTAATCTATTCTTGCAAAAAAACCGTTCACCTATATATTAGGTGGTTATCATGAGATGCTTTCCCTAATACCTTACCCTAACCATAGCGCTACACATGACCGTAACTTCTTAATCCATAATACTGCCTCCAACTTTAACACATAAAACTAATTTAAAGGTGAGGACATGGATATGGTTTGCGTAAAGGTTAGGAATACGGTTACGGTTAGGGTTAGGGTTAGGGTAAGGGTTAGGGTTAGGGTTAGGGATACGGTTAGGTTTACGGTTAGGGTTAGGGTTAGGGTTAGGATTAGGGTTTAACAATTTTCCTAACCCTTTTTAAGAATTACTGGGTTAATACTAATAAGATATTTGATGGGCTAATTCAAAAGATGTTGTGATATACAATGTTTGTTGACTTGTCTAAGAAAGACCGATAGATGACAACAATATAACAATCCCTTCTGTTCTGTTTGAAAATCTAACATCTAGCTGTAATATGATTGTTAATAACTTTGTTTTTATCTGTTCTATCATAAAATAGAGCCGAAGGCTGGTCAAGTACCGATGAACTAACAGTTTGCTTGTCGGATAAAAATGTTATGTGCCTTGATCCATCGTCCTGTGTTCAGATACACATTTTTATTATCATTTTAAATAGCGATCGTCAGTTATAAGTATTTATTGGCATTTTGGATTTATTTTTGAATTTTATACAATTATAGATGCTTCTATGCATATGCAAAGATGTTTTGCTAATTCGCTTTGATTTAACATTGTTCTTCTTTTAGTTAGAGACGTCGTCTGCTACGGTTTCGATGGTCAATGGTTCGCTGATCTAAAGGAGAAGCTTGATTGGTTAGTTTGTCAGTTTGCTCTTTTGCTGGTCATATAAAAGTTATTTGCTTTGTGGAATACTTCTGATGCAAAGCTTATTGAAAGAAAATAAGCCTTCCACTCAAGTCATTTAATGTTTTTTGTATGATCTTTGTCAGAAACATTGACTTGTCATAATGCGATCTTCAAAGAAAAATCTCCGCTGTCAGTTTGATAGTCGTTGTTGGCGAAAGATTGTTAAACAAGTTACTTTTTCTAATAGCAGGAGTCATATTGACATAAACCTAAGCCATATCTTAATGTATTCTTGCAAAAAACCCGTTAACCTATATATTTGGTGGTTAGGATGAAATACTTACCCTAATACCTTACCCTAACCATAACTCTACACATAACCGTAACCCAAACTCCTTAACCCTAATACTGCCTCCAACTGTAACACTTACACCTAATTTAATGGGGAGGACATCTATTTGATATGAGTAAGGGTTAGGGCTATAGTTAGGGTTAGAGTTATGGTTAGTGTTAGGGTTAGTGTTAGGGTTAGGATAAGGGTTTAACTATTTAACTCAACCTGTTTAAAAAATACTGGGTTAATTCTAATAAGATTTTGGATGGGCATGTTCAAAATATGTTTAGATATACAATGTTTGCTGACTTGTTAAGGAAAGACCGATGGATGATATTCCTTCATAAAACAATCTCTTCTGTTCTGTTTGAAAATCTAGCATCTAGCTGTGATTTTATTGTTATTAACCTTGTTAACCTTGTTTTTATCTGTTTTATCATAAATATAGAGCCGAAGGCTGGTCAAGTACCGATTAACTTGCAGTTTTCTAGTCGGGAAAAATGTTTAATGCTTTGATCCGTTGTTCAGATACATATTTTCATTAATCATTTTAATATTGATGGTCAGTTATAAGTATTTAGTGGTAATTTAGATTCATTTTTGAATTTTGTACAATTAAAGATCTTTAAATGCAAATAAAGATGTTTTGCTGATTCGCTTTGATTACACATTGTTCTCCCTTTAGTTAGAGACATGTTCTGCTACCCTTTCGATGGTCAATGGTCCGCTGATCTAAAAGAGAAGCTTGATTGGTTAGTTTGTCAGTTTGATATTTTGCTGGTCATATAAAAGTTATTTGCCTTGTGTAATACTTCTGATGCGAAGCTTATTGAAAGAAAATAAGCCTTCCACTCAAGTCATTTAAAGTTTTTTGTATGATCTTTGTCAGAAACATTAGCTAGTTATAATGCGATCTTCAAAGAAAAATCTCCGCTGTCAGTTTGATAGTCGTTGTTGGCGAAGATTGTTAAACAAGTTACTTTTTCTAATAGCAGGAGTCATATTGACATAAACCTAAGACATCTTAATCTATTTTGCAAAAAAATAACCGTTAGCCTATGTTTGGTGGTTAGGATGAGATACTTACCCTAATACCTTACCCTAACCATAACGCTACACATAACCGTAACCCAAACTCCTTAACCCATAATACTGCCTGCAACTTTAACACATACAACTAATTTACAGGTGAGGACATGGATATGGTTTGTGTAAAGGTTGAATACGGTTAGGGTTAGGGTTAAGGTTATGGCTTGGGTTAGGGTTAGGGTTACGGTTAGGATTAGGGTTAGGGCTAGGGTTACGGTTACGGTTACGGTTACGGTTAGGGTTTGGGTTAGGGTTAGGGCTAGGGTTACGGTTAGGGTTGGGTTAGGGTTGGGTTAGGGTTGGGTTAGGGTTGGGTTAGGGTAAGGGTTTAACTATTTCCCTTACCCTTTTTAAAAATTACTTGGTTAATACTAATAAGATATTTAATGGGCTAATTCAAAAGATGATGAGATATACGATGTTTGTTGACTTGTTAAAGAAAGACCGATAGATGACAACACTATAACAATCCCTTGTGTTCTTTTTGAAAATCTAACATCTAGCTGTAATATGATTGTTAATAACCTTGTTTTTATTTGTTATATCATAAAATAGAGGCGAAGTCTGGTCAAGTACCGATTAACTAACAGTTTGCTTGTCGGATAAAAATTTTTTGCGCCTTGATCCACCGTCCTGTGTTAAGATACACATTTTTATTATCATCTTAAATAGTGATGGTCAGTTATATGTATTTATTGGCGTTTTGGATTTATTTTTGAATTCTGTACAATTATAGATGCTTTTATGCAAATAAAGATGTTTTGATGATTCGCTTTGATGAAACACTGTTCTTCTTTCAGTTAGAGACGTCGTCTGCAACGGATTCGATGGTCAATGGTTCGCTGATCTAAAAGGGCAGTGATCGTCAGTTATAAGTATTTACCTATAAACCTAAGACATCTTAATCTATTCTTGCAAAAAAACCGTTCACCTATATATTAGGTGGTTATCATGAGATGCTTTCCCTAATACCTTACCCTAACCATAGCGCTACACATGACCGTAACTTCTTAACCAATAATACTGCCTCCAACTTTAACACATAAAACTGATTTAAAGGTGAGGACATGGATATGGTTTGCGTAAAGTTTGAATACGGTTAGGGTTAGAGTTTGGGTTAGGGTTTGGGTTAGGGTTAGGGTTACGGTTAGGGTTAGGGTTAGGGTTAGGGTTACGGTTAGGGGTGGTTAGGATGGAATACTTACCCTAATACCTAACCCTAACCATAACGCTACACATAAGCGTAACCCAAACTCCTTATCCCTTAATACTGCCTCCAAATGTAAAACTTACACCTAATTTAATGGTGAGGAGATGTATTTGATTTGCGTAAGGGTTAGGGCTATGGTTAGGGTTAGAGTTATGGCTGGTGTTAGGGTAAGGGTTAGTACAGGGTTAGGGTTAGGGTTAAGATAAGGGTTTAACTATCTATTATTAAACCTTTTGAAAAATTACTGGGGTTAATTCTAACAATATATTTGATGGGCAAGTTGAAACGATGTTAATATATACAATGTTTGCTGACTTGTTAAGGAAAGATCAATATATTATCTTCCTTCATATAACAATCTATTGTGTTCTGTTTGAAAATCTGGCATCTAGCTGTGATATTATTGTTATAAACCTTTTTAACCTTGTTTTTATCTGTTTTATCATGAATATAGAGCCGAAGGCTGGTCAAGTACCGATTAACTAGCAGTTTGCTAGTCGGGAAAAATGTTTTATGCTTTGATCCATCGTCCTGTGTTCAGATACACATTTAACCTTGTTAACCTTGTTTTTATCTAATTTATCATGAATATAGAGCCGCAGGCTGGTCAAATATCGATTAACTAGCAGTTTGCTAGTCGGAAAAAATGTTTTGTGCTTTGATCCGTTGTTCAGATACATTTTCATTGATCATTTTAAATATTGATGGTCAGTTAGAAGTTTTTATTGGTAATTTAGATTCATTTTTTAATTTTGTACAATTAAAGATGTTTATATGCAAATAAAGATGTTTTGATGATTCGCTTTGATTACACATTGTTCTCCCTTTAGTCGTCTGCTACACTTTCGATGGTCAATGGTTCGCTGATTGATTGGTTAGTTTGTCAGTTTGATATTTTGCTCGTCATATAAAAGTTATTTGCCTTGCGTAATACTTCTGATGCGAAGCTTATTGAAAGAAAATAAGCCTTCCACTCAAGTCATTTAAAGTTTGTTGTATGATCTTTGCAGAAACATTAGCTAGTTATAATGCGATCTTCAAAGAAAAATCTCCGCTGTCAGTTTGATAGTCGTTGTTGGCGAAAGATTGTTAAACAAGTTATTTTTTCTAATAGCAGGAGTCATATTGACATAAACCTAAGACATCTTAATGTATTCTTGCAAAAAAATAACCGTTAACCTATATATTTGGTGGTTAGGATGAGGTACTTACCCTAATACCTTACCCTAACCATAACGCTACACATAACCGTAAACCCATAATACTGCCTCCGACTTTAACAAATACAACTAATTTACAGGTGAGGACATGGATATGGTTTGCGTAAAGGTTGAATACGGTTAGGGTTAGAGTTAGGGTTAGGGTTTGGGTTAGGGTTAGGATTACGGTTAGGGTTAGGGTTAGGGTTAGGGTTAGGGTTAGAGTTGCGGTTAGGGGTGGTTAGGATGGAATACTTACCCTAATACCTAACCCTAACCATAACGCTACACCTAACCGTAACCCAAACTCCTTAACCCTTAATACTGCCTCCAACTGTAACACTTACACCTAATTTAATGGTGAGGACATGTATTTGATATGCGTAGGGGTAAGGGCTATGGTTGGGGTTAGAGTTATGGTTAGTGTTAGGCTTAGGGTGAGGGTTAGGGTTAGGATAAGGGTTTAACTATTTAACTAAACATTTTTAAAAATTACTGGGTTAGTTCTAATAAGATATTTGATGAGCAAGTTCAAACGATGTTAAGATATACAATGTTTGCTGACTTGTTAAGGAAAGACCGATAGATGATCTTCTTTCATATAACAATCTCTTTTGTTCTTTTTAAAAATCTAGCATGTAGCTTTTGGCAGTTTGCTATTTTGCTGGTCATATAAAAGTTATTTGCCTTTGTGGAATACTTCTGATGCGAAGCTTATTGAAAGAAAATAAGCCTTCCACTCAAGTCATTTAAAGTTTTTTGTATGATCTTTGTCAGAAACATTGACTTGTCATACTGCAATCTTCAAAGAAAAATCTCCGCTGTCAGTTTGATAGTCGTTGTTAGCGAAAGATTGTTAAACAAGTTCATTTTTCTAATAGCAGGAATAATATTGATATAAACCTAAGACATCTTAATCTTTACTTGCAAAAAAAACCGTTCACCTATATATTTGGTGGTTAGGATGAGATACTTTTCCAAATACCTTACCCTAACCATAACGCTACACATAACCGTAACCCAAACTCCTTAACCCATAATACTGCCTCCAACTTTAACACATACAACTAATTTAAAGGTGAGGACATGGATATGGTTTGCGTAAAGGTTAGGAATACGGTTAGGGTTAGGTCTAGGGTTAGGGTAAGGGTTAGGGTTAGGGATACGGTTAGGTGTACGGTTAGCGTTAGGGTTAGGGTTAGGGTTAGGATAAGGGTTTAACTATTTTCCTAACCCTTTTTAAGAATTACTGGGTTAATACTAAGAAGATATTTTATGGGCTAATTCAAAAGATGTTGTGATATACAATGTTTGTTGACTTGTTTAAGAAAGACCGATATATGACAACAATATAACAATCCCTTCTGTTCTGTTTGAAAATCTAACATCTAGCTGTAATATGATTGTTAATAACCTTGTTTTTATCTGTTATATCATGAAATAGAGGCGAAGGCTGGTCAAGTATCAATGAACTAACAGTTTGTTGTCGAATAAAAATGTTTTGTGCCTTGATCCATCGTCCTGTGTTCAGATACACATTTTTTATTTTCATTTTAAATAGAGATCGTCAGTTATAAGTATTTATTGGCATTTTGGATTTATTTTTGAATTTTATACAATTATAGATGCTTCTATGCATATGCAAAGATGTTTTGCTGATTCGCTTTGATTTAACATTGTTCTTCTTTCAGTTAGAGACGTCGTCTGCTACCCTTTCGATGGTCAATGGTTCGCTGATCTAAACGAGAAGCTTGATTGGTTAGTTTGTCAGTTTGCTATTTTGGTGGTCATATAAAAGTTATTTGCCTTGAGGAATACTTCTGATGAGAAGCTTATTGAAAGAAAATCAGCCTTCCAAACAAGTCATTTAAAGTTTTTTGTATGATCTTTGTCAGAAACATTGATTTGTCATAATGCGATCTTCAAAGAAAAATCTCCGCTGTCAAATTGATAGTCGTTGTTGGCGAAAGATTGTTAAACAAGTTACTTTTTCTCATAGCAGGAGTCATATTGACATAAACCTAAGACATCTTAATCTATTCTTGCAAAAAACCCGTTAACCTATATATTTGGTGGTTAGGATGAGATACATAACCTAATACCTTACCCTAACCATAACGCGACACATAACCGTAACCCACCTAATTTAATGGTGAGGACATGTATTTGATAAGCGTAAGGGTTAGGGCTATGGTTAGGGTTAGAGTTATGGTTAGTGTTAGGGTTAGGGTTAGGGTTAGGATAAGGGTTTAACTATTTAACTAAATCTTTTTACAAAATACTGGGTCAATTCTAATGAGATATTAAATGGGCATGTTCAAAATATGTTAAGATATACAATGTTTGCTGACTTGTTAAGGAAAGACCGATAGATGATCTTACTTCATATAACAATCTCTTCTGTTCTGTTTGAAAATCTAGCATCTAGCTGTGATATGATTGTTATTAACCTTGTTTACCTTGTTTTTATCTGTTTTATCATGAATATAGAGCCGAAGGCTGGTCAAGTACCGATTTACTAGCAGTTTGCTAGTCGGAAAAATGTTTTGTGCTTTGATCCGTTGTTCAGATACACATTTTTATTGATCATTTTAAATATTGATGGTCAGTTGTAAGTATTTATTGGTAATTTAGATTGAATTTTTAATTTTGTACAATTAAAGATGTTTATATGCAAATAAAGTTGTTTTGCTGATTCGCTTTGATTACACATTGTTCTCCCTTTAGTTAGAGACGTCATCTGCTACCTTTTCGATTGTCAATGGTCCGCTGATCTAAAAGAGAAGTTTGATTGGTTAGTTTGTCAGTTTGATATTTTGATGGTCATATAAAAGTTATTTGAGTTGTGAAATACTTCTTATGCGAAGCTTATTGGAGGAAAATAAGCCTTCCTCTCAAGTCATTTAAAGTTTTTTGTATGATCTTTGTCAAAAACATTAGCTAGTCATCATGAGATCTTCAAAGAAAAATCTCCGCTGTCAGTCTGATAGTCGTTGTTGGCAAAAGATTGTTAAACAAGTTACTTTTTCTAATAGCAGGAGTCTTCTTGCAAAAAAATAACCGTTAACCTATATATTTGGTGGTTAGCATGAGATACTTACCCTAATACCTTACCCTAACCATAACGCTACACATAACCGTAAACACATAATACTGCCTCCGACTTTAATAAATACAACTAATTTACAAGTGAGGACATGGATATGGTTTGCGTAAAGGTTGAATACGGTTAGGGTTAGAGTTAGGGTTAGGGTTAGGGTTAGGGTTAGGGTTAGGGTTAGAGTTACGCTTAGGTGTGGTTAGGATGGAATACTTACCCTAATACCTAACCATAACCATAACGCTACACATAAGCGTAACCCAAACTCCTTAACCCTTAATACTGCCTCCAAATGTAACACTTACACCTAATTTAATGGTGAGGACATGTATTTGATTTGCGTAAGGGTTAGGGCTATGGTTAGGGTTAGAGTTATGGCTGGTGTTAGGGTAAGGGTTAGTACAGGGTTAGGGTTAGGGTTAAGATAAACCCTTATCTATCTATTATTAAACCTTTTGAAAAATTACTGGCTTAATTGTAACAATATATTTGATGGGCAAGTTGAAACGATGTTAATATATACAATGTTTGCTGACTTGTTAAGGAAAGACCAATATATTATCTTCCTTCATATAACAATCTATTCTGTTCTGTTTGAAAATCTAGCATCTAGCTGTGATATTATTGTTATAAACCTTTTTAACCTTGTTTTTATCTTTTTTATCATGAATATAGAGCCGAAGGCTGGTCAAGTACCGATTTACTAGCAGTTTGCTAGTCGGGAAAAATGTTTTATGCTTTGATCCATAGTCCTGTGTTCAGATACACCTTTAACCTTGTTAACCTTGTTTTTATCTGTTTTATCATGAATATAGAGCCGACGGCTGGTCAAATATCGATTAAATAGCAGTTTGCTAGTCGGAAAAAATGTTTTGTTCTTTGATCCGTTGTTCAGATACACATTTTCATTGATCATTTTAAATATTGATCGTCAGTTATAAGTATTTATTGGTAATTTAGATTCAGTTTTTAATTTTGTACAATTAAAGATGTTTATATGCAAATAAAGATGTTTTGATGATTCGCTTTGATTACACATTGTTCTCCCTTTAGTCGTCTGCTACACTTTCGATGGTCAATGGTCCGCTGATTGATTGGTTAGTTTGTCAGTTTGATATTTTGCTGGTCATATAAAAGTTATTTGCTTTGTGTAATACTTCTGATGCGAAGCTTATTGAAAGAAAATAAGCCTTCCACTCAAGTCATTTAAAGTTTGTTGTATGATCTTTGTCAGAAAAAATAGCTAGTTATAATGCGATCTTCAAAGAAAAATCTCCGCTGTCAGTTTGATAGTCGTTGTTGGCGAAAGATTGTTAAACAAGTTACTTTTTCTAATAGCAGGAGTCTTCTTGCAAAACAATAACCGTTAACCTATATATTTGGTGGTTAGGATGAGATACTTACCCTAATACCTTACCCTAACCATAACGCTACACATAACCGTAAACCCATAATACTGCCTCCGACTTTAATAAATACAACTAATTTACAGGTGAGGACATGGATATGGTTTGCGTAAAGGTTGAATACGGTTAGGGTTAGAGTTAGGGTTAGGGTTAGGGTTAGGGTTAGGGTTAGAGTTACGGTTAGGGGTGGTTAGGATGGAATACTTACCCTAATACATAACCATAACCATAACCGTAACCCAAACTCCTTAACCCTTTATACTGCCTCCAAATGTAACACTTACACCTAATTTAATGGTGAGGACATGTAATTGATTTGCGTAAGGGTTAGGGCTATGGTTAGGGTTAGAGTTATGGCTGGTGTTAGGGTAAGGGTTAGTACAGGGTTAGGGTTAGGGTTAAGATAAGGGTTTAACTATCTATTATTAAACCTTTTGAAAAATTACTGGGTTAATTCTAACAATATATTTGATGGGCAAGTTGAAACGATGTTAATATATACAATGTTTGCTGACTTGTTAAGGAAAGACCAATATATTATCTTCCTTCATATAACAATCTATTCTGTTCTGTTTGAAAATCTAGCATCTAGCTGTGATATTATTGTTATAAACCTTTTTAACCTTGTTTTTATCTTTTTTATCATGAATATAGAGCCGGAGCCTGGTCAAGTACCGATTTACTAGCAGTTTGCTAGTCGGGAAAAATGTTTTATGCTTTGATCCATCGTCCTATGTTCAGATACACATTTAACCTTGTTAACCTTGTTTTTATCTGTTTTATCATGAATATAGAGCCGAAGGCTGGTCAAATATCGATTAACTAGCAGTTTGCTAGTCGGAAAAAATGTTTTGTTCTTTGATCCGTTGTTCAGATACACATTTTCATTGATCATTTTAAATATTGATGGTCAGTTATAAGTATTTATTGGTAATTTAGATTCAGTTTTTAATTTTGTACAATTAAAGATGTTTATATGCAAATAAAGATGTTTTGATGATTCGCTTTGATTACACATTGTTCTCCCTTTAGTCGTCTGCTACACTTTCGATGGTCAATGGTCCGCTGATTGATTGGTTAGTTTGTCAGTTTGATATTTTGCTGGTCATATAAAAGTTATTTGCTTTGTGTAATACTTCTGATGCGAAGCTTATTGAAAGAAAATAAGCCTTCCACTCAAGTCATTTAAAGTTTGTTGTATGATCTTTGTCAGAAAAAATAGCTAGTTATAATGCGATCTTCAAAGAAAAATCTCCGCTGTCAGTTTGATAGTCGTTGTTGGCGAAAGATTGTTAAACAAGTTACTTTTTCTAATAGCAGGAGTCTTCTTGCAAAACAATAACCGTTAACCTATATATTTGGTGGTTAGGATGAGATACTTACCCTAATACCTTACCCTAACCATAACGCTACACATAACCGTAAACCCATAATACTGCCTCCGACTTTAATAAATACAACTAATTTACAGGTGAGGACATGGATATGGTTTGCGTAAAGGTTGAATACGGTTAGGGTTAGAGTTAGGGTTAGGGTTAGGGTTAGGGTTAGGGTTAGGGTTAGAGTTACGGTTAGGGGTGGTTAGGATGGAATACTTACCCTAATACATAACCATAACCATAACAGTAACCCAAACTCCTTAACCCTTAATACTGCCTCCAAATGTAACACTTACACCTAATTTAATGGTGAGGACATGTAATTGATTTGCGTAAGGGTTAGGGCTATGGTTAGGGTTAGAGTTATGGCTGGTGTTAGGGTAAGGGTTAGTACAGGGTTAGGGTTAGGGTTAAGATAAGGGTTTAACTATCTATTATTAAACCTTTAAAAAAATTACTGGCTTAATTCTAACAATATATTTGATGGGCAAGTTGAAACGATATTAATATATACAATGTTTGCTGACTTGTAAAGGAAAGACCAATATATTATCTTCCTTCATATGACAATCTATTCTGTTCTGTTTGAAAATCTAGCATCTAGCTGTGATATTATTGTTATTAACCTTTTGAACCTTGTTTTTATCTGTTTTATCATAAATATAGAGCCGAAGGCTGGTCAAGTACCGATTAACTTGCAGTTTTCTAGTCGGGAAAAATGTTTAATGCTTTGATCCGTTGTTCAGATACATATTTTCATTAATCATTTTAAATATTGATGGTCAGTTATAAGTATTTATTGGTAATTTAGATTCATTTTTGAATTCTGTACAATTAAAGATCTTTATATGCAAATAAAGATGTTTTGCTGATTCGCTTTGATTACACATTGTTGTCCATTTAGTTAGAGACATCGTCTGCTACCCTTTCGATGGTCAATGGTCCGCTGATCTAAAAGAGAAGCTTGATTGGTTAGTTTGTCAGTTTGATATTTTGCTGGTCTTATAAAAGTTATTTGCCTTGTGTAATCCTTCTGATGCGAAGCTTATTGAAAGAAAATAAGCCTTCCACTCAAGTCATTTAAAGTTTGTTGTATGATCTTTGTCAGAAACATTAGCTAGTTATAATGCGATCTTCAATGAAAAATCTCCGCTGTCAGTTTGATAGTCGTTGTTGGCAAAAGATTGTTAAACAAGTTACTTGTTCTAATAGCAAGAGTCATATTGACATAAACCTAAGACATCTTAATGTATTCTTGCAAAAAAATAACCGTTAACCTATATATTTGGTGGTTAGGATGAGATTCTTACCCTAATACATTACCCTAACCATAACGCTACACATAACCGTAAACCCATATTACTGCCTCCGACTTTAACAAATACAACTAATTTACAGGTGAGGACATGGATATGGTTGGCGTAAAGGTTGAATACGGTTAGGGTTAGAGTTAGGGTTAGGGTTTGGGTTAGGGTTAGGGTTAGGGTTAGGGTTAGGGTTAGGGTTAGAGTTACGGTTAGGGGTGGTTAGGATGGAATACTTACCCTAATACCTAACCATAACCATAACGCTACACATAAGCGTAACCCAAACTCCTTAACCCTTAATACTGCCTCCAAATGTAACACTTACACCTAATTTAATGGTGAGGACATGTATTTGATTTGCGTAAGGGTTAGGGCTATGGTTAGGGTTAGAGTTATGGCTGGTGTTAGGGTAAGGGTTAGTACAGGGTTAGGGTTAGGGTTAAGATAAGGGTTTAACTATCTATTATTAAACCTTTTGAAAAATTACATTTGATGGGCAAGTTGAAACGATGTTAATATATACAATGTTTGCTGACTTGTTAAGGAAAGACCAATATATTATCTTCCTTCATATAACAATCTATTCTGTTCTGTTTGAAAATCTAGCATCTAGCTGTGATATTATTGTTTTAAACCTTTTTAACCTTGTTTTTATCTTTTTTATCATGAATATAGAGCCGGAGCCTGGTCAAATATCGATTAACTAGCAGTTTGCTAGTCGGAAAAAATGTTTTGTGCTTTGATCCGTTGTTCAGATACACATTTTCATTGATCATTTTAAATATTGATGGTCAGTTATAAGTATTTATTGGTAATTTAGATTCAGTTTTTAATTTTGTACAATTAAAGATGTTTATATGCAAATAAAGATGTTTTGATGATTCGCTTTGATTACACATTGTTCTCCCTTTAGTCGTCTGCTACACTTTCGATGGTCAATGGTCCGCTGATTGATTGGTTAGTTTGTCAGTTTGATATTTTGCTGGTCATATAAAAGTTATTTGCTTTGTGTAATACTTCTGATGCGAAGCTTATTGAAAGAAAATAAGCCTTCCACTCAAGTCATTTAAAGTTTGTTGTATGATCTTTGTCAGAAACATTAGCTAGTTATAATGCGATCTTCAAAGAAAAATCTCTGCTGTCAGTTTGATAGTCGTTGTTGGCGAAAGATTGTTAAACAAGTTACTTTTTCTAATAGCATGAGTCTTCTTGCAAAACAATAACCGTTAACCTATATATTTGGTGGTTAGGATGAGATACTTACCCTAATACCTTACCCTAACCATAACGCTACACATAACCGTAAACCCATAATACTGCCTCCGACTTTAATAAATACAACTAATTTACAGGTGAGGACATGGATATGGTTTGCGTAAAGGTTGAATACGGTTAGGGTTAGAGTTAGGGTTAGGGTTAGGGTTAGGGTTAGGGTTAGAGTTACGGTTAGGGGTGGTTAGGATGGAATACTTACCCTAATACATAACCATAACCATAACCGTAACCCAAACTCCTTAACCCTTAATACTGCCTCCAAATGTAACACTTACACCTAATTTAATGGTGAGGACATGTATTTGATTTGCGTAAGGGTTAGGGCTATGGTTAGGGTTAGAGTTATGGCTGGTGTTAGGGTAAGGGTTAGTACAGGGTTAGGGTTAGGGTTAAGATAAGGGTTTAACTATCTATTATTAAACCTTTAAAAAAATTACTGGGTTAATTCTAACAATATATTTGATGGGCAAGTTGAAACGATGTTAATATATACAATGTTTGCTCACTTGTTAAGGAAAGACCAATATATTATCTTCCTTCATATGACAATCTATTCTGTTCTGTTTGAAAATCTAGCATCTAGCTGTGATATTATTGTTATTAACCTTTTTAACCTTGTTTTTATCTGTTTTATCATAAATATAGAGCCGAAGGCTGGTCAAGTACCGATTAACTTGCAGTTTTCTAGTCGGGAGAAATGTTTAATGCTTTGATCCGTTGTTCAGATACATATTTTCATTAATCATTTTAAATATTGATGGTCAGTTATAAGTATTTATTGGTAATTTAGATTCATTTTTGAATTTTGTACAATTAAAGATCTTTAAATGCAAATAAAGATGTTTTGCTGATTCGCTTTGATTACACATTGTTCTCACTTTAGTTAGAGACATCGTCTGCTACCCTTTCGATGGTCAATGGTCCGCTGATCTAAAAGAGAAGCTTGATTGGTTAGTTTGTCAGTTTGATATTTTGCTGGTCATATAAAAGTTATTTGCCTTGTGTTATACTTCTGATGCGAAGCTTATTGAAAGAAAATAAGCCTTCCACTCAAGTCATTTAAAGTTTTTTGTACGATCTTTGTCAGAAACATTAGCTAGTTATAATGCGATCTTCAAAGAAAAATCTTCGCTGTCAGTTTGATAGTCGTTGTTGGCGAAAGATTGTTAAACAAGTTACTTTTTCTAATAGCAGGAGTCATATTGACATAAACCTAAGACATCTTAATCTATTCTTGCAAAAAAAACCCGTTAATCTATATATTTGGTGGTTAGGATGAGATACTTACCCTAACCATAACGCTACACATAACCGTAACCCAAACGCGTTAACCCATAATACTGCCTCCAACTTTAACACATACAACAAATTTACAGGTGAGGCCATGGATATGGTTTGCGTAAAGGTTGAATACGGTTAGTGTTAGGGTTAAGGTTAGTGTTTGAGTTAGGGTTAGGGTTACGGTTAGGGTTAGGGTTAGGGCTAGGGTTACGGTTAGGGTTGGGTTAGGGTTGGGTTAGGGTTGGGTTAGGGTTGGGTTAGGGTTGGGTTAGGGTAAGGGTTTAACTATTTCCCTAACCCTTTTTAAAAATTACTGGGTTAATACTAATAAGATATTTAATGGGCTAATTCAAAAGATGATGAGATATACGATGTTTGTTGACTTGTTAAAGAAAGACCGATAGATGACAACACTATAACAATCCCTTGTGTTCTTTTTGAAAATCTAACATCTAGCTGTAATATGATTGTTAATAACCTTGTTTTTATTTGTTATATCATAAAATAGAGGCGAAGTTTGGTCAAGTACCGATTAACTAACAGTTTGCTTGTCGGATAAAAATTTTTTGCGCCTTGATCCATCGTCCTGTATTCAGATACACATTTTTATTATCATCTTAAATAGAGATGGTCAGTTATATGTATTTATTGGCGTTTTGGATTTATTTTTGGATTCTGTACAATTATAGATGCTTATATGCAAATAAAGATGTTTTGCTGATTCGCTTTGATGAAACACTGTTCTTCTTTCAGTTAGAGACGTCGTATGCAACGGTTTCGATGGTCAATGGTTCGCTGATCTAAAAGGGAAGCTTGATTGGTTAGTTTGTTAGTTTGATATTTTGCTGGTCATTTGCCTTGTGAAATACTTCTGATGAGAAGCTTATTAAAAGAAAATAAGCCTTCCACTCAAGTCATTTAAAGTTTTTTTGTATGATTTTTGTCAGAAGCATTAGCTAGTTATAATGCGATCTTCAAAGAAAAATCTCCGCTGTCACTTTGATAGTCGTTGTTGGCGAAAGATTGTTTAACAAGTTACTTTTTCTAACAGCAGGAGTCATAGTGACATAAACCTAAGACATCTTAATCTATTCTTGCAAAAAAATAACCGTTCACCTATATATTTGGTGGTTAGGATGAGATACTTACCCTAATACCTTATCCTAACCATAACGCTACACATAACCGTAACCCAAACTCTTTAACTCATAATACTGCCTCTAACTTTAACACATACAACTAATTTAAAGGTGAGGACATTGATATGGTTTGCGTAAAGGTTAGGAATACGGTTAGGGTTAGGGTTAGAGTTATGATAAGGGTTTAACAATTTTCCTAACGCTTTTTAAAAATTACTGGGTTAATACTAATAAGATATTTATTGGGCTAATTCAAAAGATGTTGAGATTTACGATGTTTGTTGACTTGTTAAAGAAAACCGATAGATGACCACAATATAACAATCCCTTCTGTTCTGTTTGAAAATCTAACATCTAGCTGTAATATGATTGTTAATAACCTTGTTTTTATTTGTTATGTCATAAAATAGAGGCGAAGGCTGGTCAAGTACAGTTTGCTTGTCGGATAAAAATGTTTTGTGCCTTCATCCATCGTCCTGTGTTCAGATACACATTTTGATTATCATTTTAAATAGTGATCGTCAGTTATAAGTATTTACCTATAAACCTAAGACATCTTAATCTATTCTTGCAAAAAAACCGTTCACCTATATATTAGGTGGTTATCATGAGATGCATTCCCTAATATCTTACCCTAACCATAGCGCTACACATGACCGTAACTTCTTAACCCATAATATTACCTCCAACTTTAACACATAAAACTAATTTAAAGGTGAGGACATGGATATGGTTTGCGTAAAGGTTAGGAATACGGTTACGGTTAGGGTTAGGGTTAGGGTAAGGGTTAGGGTTAGGGTTAGGGCTAGGGTTAGGGTTACGGTTACGGTTAGGGTTGGGTTAGGGTAAGGGTTTAACTATTTCCCTAACCCTTTTTAAGAATTACTAGGTTAATACTAAAATATATTTAATGGGCTAATTCAAAAGATGTTGTGATATACAATGCTTGTTGACTTGTTTAAGAAAGACCGATAGATGACAACAATATGACAATCCCTTCTGTTCTGTTTGAAAATCTAACATCTAGCTGTGATTGTTAATAACTTTGTTTTTTTTTCTGTTCTATCATAAAATAGAGCCGAAGGCTGGTCAAGTACCGATGAACTAACAGTTTGCTTGTCGGATAAAAATGTTATGTGCCTTGATCAATCGTCCTGTATTCAGATACACATTTTCATTGATCATTTTAAATATTGATGGTCAGTTATAAGTATTTATTGGTAATTTAGATTCATTTTTGAATTCTGTACAATTAAAGATCTTTATATGCAAATAAAGATGTTTTGCTGATTCGCTTTGATTACACATTGTTGTCCCTTTAGTTAGAGACATCGACTGCTACCCTTTCGATGGTCAATGGTCCGCTGATCTAAAAGAGAAGCTTGATTGGTTAGTTTGTCAGTTTGATATTTTGCTGGTCTTATAAAAGTTATTTGCCTTGTGTAATACTTCTGATGCGAAGCTTATTGAAAGAAAATAAGCCTTCCACTCAAGTCATTTAAAGTTTGTTGTATGATCTTTGTCAGAAACATTAGCTAGTTATAATGCGATCTTCAATGAAAAATCTCCGCTGTCAGTTTGATAGTCGTTGTTGGCAAAAGATTGTTAAACAAGTTACTTGTTCTAATAGCAAGAGTCATATTGACATAAACCTAAGACATCTTAATGTATTCTTGCAAAAAAATAACCGTTAACCTATATATTTGGTGGTTAGGATGAGATACTTACCCTAATACCTTACCCTAACCATAACGCTACACATAACCGTAAACCCATAATACTGCCTCCGACTTTAATAAATACAACTAATTTACTGGTGAGGACATGGATATGGTTTGCGTAAAGGTTGAATACGGTTAGGGTTAGAGTTAGGGTTAGGGTTTGGGTTAGGGTTAGGGTTAGGGTTAGGGTTAGGGTTAGGGTTAGGGTTAGAGTTACGGTTAGGGGTGGTTAGGATGGAATACTTACCCTAATACCTAACCATAACCATAACGCTACACATAAGCGTAACCCAAACTCCTTAACCCTTAATACTGCCTCCAAATGTAACACTTACACCTAATTTAATGGTGAGGACATGTATTTGATTTGCGTAAGGGTTAGGGCTATGGTTAGGGTTAGAGTTATGGCTGGTGTTAGGGTAAGGGTTAGTACAGGGTTAGGGTTAGGGTTAAGATAAGGGTTTAACTATCTATTATTAAACCTTTTGAAAAATTACTGGCTTAATTCTAACAATATATTTGATGGGCAAGTTGAAACGATGTTAATATATACAATGTTTAATGACTTGTTAAGGAAAGACCAATATATAATCTTCCTTCATATAACAATCTATTCTGTTCTGTTTGAAAATCTAGCATCTAGCTGTGATATTATTGTTATAAACCTTTTTAACCTTGTTTTTATCTTTTTTATCATAAATGTAGAGCCGAAGGCTGGTCAAGTACCGATTTACTAGCAGTTTGCTAGTCGGGAAAAATGTTTTATGCTTTGATCCATCGTCCTGTGTTCAGATACACATTTAACCTTGTTAACCTTGTTTTTATATGTTTTATCATGAATATAGAGCCGAAGGCTGGTCAAATATCGATTAACTAGCAATTTGCTAGTCGGAAAAAATGTTTTGTGCTTTGATCCGTTGTTCAGATACACATTTTCATTGATCATTTTAAATATTAATGGTCAGTTATAAGTATTTATTGGTAATTTAGATTCAGTTTTTAATTTTGTACAATTAAAGATGTTTATATGCAAATAAAGATGTTTTGATGATTCGCTTTGATTACACATTGTTCTCCCTTTAGTCGTCTGCTACACTTTCGATGGTCAATGGTCCGCTGATTGATTGGTTAGTTTGTCAGTTTGATATTTTGCTGGTCATATAAAAGTTATTTGCCTTGTGTAATACTTCTGATGCGAAGCTTATTGAAAGAAAATAAGCCTTCCACTCAATTCATTTAAAGTTTGTTGTATGATCTTTGTCAGAAACATTAGATAGTTATAAAGCGATCTTCAAAGAAAAATCTCCGCTGTCAGTTTGATAGTCGTTGTTGGCGAAAGATTGTTAAACAAGTTACTTTTTCTAATAGCATGAGTCTTCTTGCAAAAAAATAACCGTTAACCTATATATTTGGTGGTTAGGATGAGATACTTACCCTAATACCTTACCCTAACCATAACGCTACACATAACCGTAAACCCATAATACTGCCTCCGACTTTAATAAATACAACTAATTTACTGGTGAGGACATGGATATGGTTTGCGTAAAGGTTGAATACGGTTAGGGTTAGAGTTAGGGTTAGGGTTTGGGTTAGGGTTAGGGTTAGGGTTAGGGTTAGGGTTAGGGTTAGAGTTACGGTTAGGGGTGGTTAGGATGGAATACTTACCCTAATACCTAACCATAACCATAACGCTACACATAAGCGTAACCCAAACTCCTTAACCCTTAATACTGCCTCCAAATGTAACACTTACACCTAATTTAATGGTGAGGACATGTATTTGATTTGCGTAAGGGTTAGGGCTATGGTTAGGGTTAGAGTTATGGCTGGTGTTAGGGTAAGGGTTAGTACAGGGTTAGGGTTAAGATAAGGGTTTAACTATCTATTATTAAACCTTTTGAAAAATTACTGGCTTAATTCTAACAATATATTTGATGGGCAAGTTGAAACGATGTTAATATATACAATGTTTAATGACTTGTTAAGGAAAGACCAATATATAATCTTCCTTCATATAACAATCTATTCTGTTCTGTTTGAAAATCTAGCATCTAGCTGTGATATTATTGTTATAAACCTTTTTAACCTTGTTTTTATCTTTTTTATCATAAATGTAGAGCCGAAGGCTGGTCAAGTACCGATTTACTAGCAGTTTGCTAGTCGGGAAAAATGTTTTATGCTTTGATCCATCGTCCTGTGTTCAGATACACATTTAACCTTGTTAACCTTGTTTTTATATGTTTTATCATGAATATAGAGCCGAAGGCTGGTCAAATATCGATTAACTAGCAATTTGCTAGTCGGAAAAAATGTTTTGTGCTTTGATCCGTTGTTCAGATACACATTTTCATTGATCATTTTAAATATTAATGGTCAGTTATAAGTATTTATTGGTAATTTAGATTCAGTTTTTAATTTTGTACAATTAAAGATGTTTATATGCAAATAAAGATGTTTTGATGATTCGCTTTGATTACACATTGTTATCCCTTTAGTCGTCTGCTACACTTTCGATGGTCAATGGTCCGCTGATTGATTGGTTAGTTTGTCAGTTTGATATTTTGCTGGTCATATAAAAGTTATTTGCCTTGTGTAATACTTCTGATGCGAAGCTTATTGAAAGAAAATAAGCCTTCCACTCAATTCATTTAAAGTTTGTTGTATGATCTTTGTCAGAAACATTAGCTAGTTATAAAGCGATCTTCAAAAAAAAATCTCCGCTGTCAGTTTGATAGTCGTTGTTGGCGAAAGATTGTTAAACAAGTTACTTTTTCTAATAGCATGAGTCTTCTTGCAAAAAAATAACCGTTAACCTATATATTTGGTGGTTAGGATGAGATACTTACCCTAATACCTTACCCTAACCATAACGCTACACATAACCGTAACCCCATAATACTGCCTGCGACTTTAATAAATACAACTAATTTACAGGTGATTACATGGATATGGTTTGCGTAAAGGTTGAATACGGTTAGGGTTAGAGTTAGGGTTAGGGTTTTGGTTAGGGTTAGGGTTAGGGTTAGGGTTAGGGTTAGAGTTACGGTTAGGGGTGGTTAGGATGGAATACTTACCCTAATACCTAACCATAACCATAACGCTACACATAAGCGTAACCCAAACTCCTTAACACTTAATACTGCCTCCAAATGTAACACTTACACCTAATTCAATGGTGAGGACATGTATTTGATTTGCGTAAGGGTTAGGGCTATGGTTATGGTTAGAGTTATGGCTGGTGTTAAGGTAAGGGTTAGTACAGGGTTAGGGTTAGTGTTAAGATAAGGGTTTAACTATCTATTATTAAACCTTTTGAAAAATTACTGGGTTAATTCTAACAATATATTTGATGGGCAAGTTGAAAGGATGTTAATATATACAATGTTGTCTGACTTGTTAAGGAAAGACCAATATATTATCTTCCTTCATATAACAATCTATTCTGTTCTGTTTGAAAATCTAGCATCTAGCTGTGATTTTATTGTTATTAACCTTGTTAACCTTGTTTTTATCTGTTTTATCATAAATATATAGCCGAAGGCTGGCCAAGTACCGATTAACTTGCAGTTTTCTAGTCGGGAAAAATGTTTAATGCTTTGATCCGTTGTTCAGATACATATTTTCATTAATCATTTTAATATTGATGGTCAGTTATAAGTATTTATTGGTAATTTAGATTCATTTTTGAATTTTGTACAATTAAAGATCTTTAAATGCAAATAAAGATGTTTTGCTGATTCGCTTTGATTACACATTGTTCTCCCTTTAGTTAGAGACATGTTCTGCTACCCTTTCGATGGTCAATGGTCCGCTGATCTAAAAGAGAAGCTTGATTGGTTAGTTTGTCAGTTTGATATTTTGCTGGTCATATAAAAGTTATTTGCCTTGTGTAATACTTCTGATGCGAAGCTTGTTGAAAGAAAATAAGCCTTCCACTCAAGTCATTTAAAGTTTTTTGTATGATCTTTGTCAGAAACATTAGCTAGTTATAATGCGATCTTCAAAGAAAAATCTCCGCTGTTAGTCGTTGTTGGCGAAAGATTGTTAAACAAGTTACTTTTTCTAATAGCAGGAGTCATATTGACATAAACCTAAGAGATCTTAATCTATTTTGCAAAAAAATAACCGTTAGCCTATGTTTGGTGGTTAGGATGAGATACTTACCCTAATACCTTACCCTAACCATAACGCTACACATAACCGTAACCCAAACTCCTTAACCCATAATACTGCCTCCAACTTTAACACATACAACTAATTTACAGGTGAGGACATGGATATGGTTTGTGTAAAGGTTGAATACGGTTAGGGTTAGGGTTAAGGTTATGGCTTGGGTTAGGGTTAGGGTTACGGTTAGGATTAGGGTTAGGGCTAGGGTTACGGTTACGGTTACGGTTACGGTTACGGTTACGGTTACGGTTAGGGTTAGGGCTAGGGTTACGGTTACGGTTAGGGTTGGGTTAGGGTAAGGGTTTAACTATTTCCCTATCCCTTTTTAAGAATTACTAGGTTAATACTAAAATATATTTAATGGGCTAATTCAAAAGATGTTTAGATATACGATGGTTGTTGACTTGTTAAAGAAAGACCGATAGATGACAACAATAATAACAATCCCTTCTGTTCTCTTTGAAAATCTAGCATCTAGCTGTGATATGATTGTTAATAACATTGTTTTTATCTGTTAATATCATAAAATAGAGCCGAAGGCTGGTAAAGTACCGATTAACTAACAGTTTTTTGTCGGTTAAAAATGTTTTGTGCCTGAACACCGGACGATGGATCAAGATCCATCGTCCGGTGTTTAGATACACATTTTTTATTATCATTTTAAATATTGATGGTCAGTTATAAGTATTTATTGGCATCTTGGATTTATTTTTGAATTTTGTACAATTATAGATGCTTATATGCAAAGAAAGATCTTGTGCTGATTCGATTTGATTAAACATTGATCTTCTTTGAGTAAGAGACATCGTCTGCTCCGGTTTCGATGGTCAATGGTTCGATGATCTAAAGAGAAGCTTGATTGGTTAGTTTGTCAGTTTGCTATTTTGCAGATCATATAAAAATTATTTGCCTTGTGTAATACTTCTGATGCGAAGCTTATTGAAAGAAAATAAGCCTTCCACTCAAGTCATTTAAAGTTTTTTGTACGATCTTTGCCAGAAACATTAGCTAGTTATAATGCGATCTTCAAAGAAAAATCTTCGCTGTCAGTTTGATAGTCGTTGTTGGCGAAAGATTGTTAAAACAAGCTACTTTTTCTAATAGCAGGAGTCATATTGACATAAACCTAAGACATCTTAATCTATTTTGCAAAAAAGTAACCGTTAGCCTATGTTTGGTGGTTAGGATGAGATACTTACCCTAATACCTTACCCTAACCATAACGCTGCACATAACCGTAACCCAAACTCCTTAACCCATAATACTGCCTCCAACTTTAACACATACAACTAATTTACAGGTGAGGACATGGATATGGTTTGCGTAAAGGTTGAATACGGTTAGGGTTAAGGTTAAGGTTAGGGTTTGGGTTTGGGTTAGGGTTAGGGTTACGGTTAGGATTAGGGTTAGGGCTAGGGTTACGGTTAGGGTTGGGTTAGGGTTGGGTTAGGGTAAGGGTTTTACTATTTCCCTTACCCTTTTTAAAAATTACTTGGTTAATACTAATAAGATATTTAATGGCTAATTCAAAAGATGATGAAATATACGATGTTTGTTGACTTGTTAAAGAAAGACCGATAGATGACAACACTATAACAATCCCTTGTGTTCTTTTTGAAAATCTGACATCTAGCTGTAATATGATGTTTAATATCCTTGTTTTTATTTGTTAGATCATAAAATAGAGCCGAAGTCTGGTCAAGTACCGATTAACTAACAGTTTGCTTGTCTGATAAAATTTTTTTGCGCCTTTATCCATCGTCCTGTGTTCAGATACACATTTTTATTATCATCTTAAATAGTGATGGTCAGTAATATGTATTTATTGGCGTTTTGGATTTATTTTTGAATTCTGTACAATTATAGATGCTTTTATGCAAATAAAGATGTTTTGCTGATTCGCTTTGATGAAACACTGTTCTTCTTTCAGTTAGAGACGTCGTCTGAACGGTTTCGATGGTCAATGGTTCGCTGATCTAAAAGGGAAGCTTGATTGGTTAGTTTGTTAGTTTGATATTTTGCTGGTCATTTGCCTTGTGAAATACTTCTAATGAGAAGCTTATTAAAAGAAAATAAGCCTTCCACTCAAGTCATTTAAAGTTTTTTTGTATGATCTTTGTCAGAAACATTAGCTAGTTATAATGCGATCTTCAAAGAAAAATCTCCGCTGTCACTTTTGATAGTCGTTGTTGGCGAAAGATTGTTTAACAAGTTACTTTTTCTAATAGCAGGAGTCATAGTGACATAAACCTAAGACATCTTAATCTATTCTTGCAAAAAAATAACCGTTCACCTATATATTTGGTGGTTAGGATGAGATACTTACCCTAATACCTTATCCTAACCATAACGCTACCCATAACCGTAACCCAAACTCTTTAACTCATAATACTGCCTCTAACTTTAACACATACAACTAATTTAAAGGTGAGGACATGGATATGGTTTGCGTAAAGGTTAGGAATACGGTTAGGGTTAGGGTTAGAGTTATGATAAGGGTTTAACAATTTTCCTAACGCTTTTTAAAAATTACTGGGTTAATACTAATAAGATATTTAATGGGCTAATTCAAAAGATGTTGAGATTTACGATGTTTGTTGACTTGTTAAAGAAAGACCGATAGATTACAACAATATAACAATCCCTTCTGTTCTGATTGAAAATCTAACATCTAGCTGTAATATGATTGTTAATAACCTTGTTTTATCTGTTAATATCATAAAATAGAGCCGAAGGCTGGTCAAGTTAATCGGTAGATTAACTAACAGTTTGTTGTCGGATAAAATTGTTTTGTGCCTGAACACCGGACGATGGATCAAGATCCATTGTCCTGTGTTCAGATACACATTTTTATTATCATTTTAAATAGTGATGGTCAGTTATAAGTATTTATTGGCATTTTGGGTTTATTTTTGAATTTTGTACAGTTATAGATGTTCTATGCAAAGATGTTTTGCTGATTGTCTTTGATTTAACATTGTTATTCTTTCAGTTAGAGACGTCGTCTGCTACGGTTTCGATGGTCAATGGTTCGCTGATCTAAAGGAGAAGCTTGAGTGGTTACTTTGTCAGTTTGCTATTTTGCTGGTCATATCAAAGTTATTTGCCTTGAGGAAAACTTCTGATGAGAAGCTTATTGAAAGAAAATCAACCTTCCAAACAAGTCATTTAAAGTTTTTTGTATGATCTTTGTCAGAAACATTGATTTGTCATAATGCGATCTTCAAAGAAAAATCTCCTCTGTCAGTTTGATAGTCGTTTTTGGCGAAAGATTGTTAAACAAGTTCATTTTTCTAAAAGCAGGAGTCATATTGACATAAACCTAAGACATCTTAATCTATTCTTGCAAAAAAAAACCGTTCACCTATATATTTGGTGGTATGGATGAGAAACTTTCCCAAATACCTTACCCTAACCATAACGCTACACGTAACCGTAACCCAAACTCCTTAACCCATAATACTGGCTCCAACTTTAACACATACAACTAATTTAAAGGTGAGGAAATAGATATGGTTTGCGTAAAGGTTAGGAATACGGTTAGGGTTAGGGTTAGGGTTAGGGTAAGGGTTAGGGTTAGGGATACGGCTAGGTTTACGGTTAGGGTTAGGGTTTGGGTTAGGGTTAGGGTAGGATAAGGGTTTAATTATTTTCCTAACCCTTTTTAAGAATTACTGGGTTAATACTAAGAAGATATTTGATAGGCTAATTCAAAAGATGTTGTGATATACAATGTTTGTTGACTTGTTTAAGAACGACCGATATATGACAACAATATAACAATCCCTTCTGTTCTGTTTGAAAATCTAACATCTAGCTGTAATATGATTGTCAATAACCTTGTTTTTATCTGTTATATCATAAAATAGAGCCGAAGGCTGGTCAAGTATCGATGAACTAACAGTTTGCTTGTCGGATAAAAATGTTTTGTGCCTTGATCCGTCGTCCTGTGTTCAGATACACATTTTTATTATCATTTTAAATAGTGATGGTCAGTTATAAGTATTTATTGGCATTTTGGGTTTATTTTTGAATTTTGTACAGTTATAGATGTTCTATGCAAAGATGTTTTGCTGATTGTCTTTGATTTAACATTGTTATTCTTTCAGTTAGAGACGTCGTCTGCTACGGTTTCGATGGTCAATGGTTCGCTGATCTAAAGGAGAAGCTTGATTGGTTAGTTTGTCAGTTTGCTATTTTGCTGGTCATATCAAAGTTATTTGCCTTGAGGAAAACTTCTGATGAGAAGCTTATTGAAAGAAAATCAGCCTTCCAAACAAGTCATTTAAAGTTTTTTGTATGATCTTTGTCAGAAACATTGATTTGTCATAATGCGATCTTCAAAGAAAAATCTCCGCTGTCAAATTGATAGTCGTTGTTGGCGAAAGATTGTTAAACAAGTTCATTTTTCTAATAGCAGGAGTCATATTGACATAAACCTAAGACATCTTAATCTATTCTTGCAAAAAACCCCGTTAACCTATATATTTGGTGGTAAGGATGAGATACTTCACCTAATACCTTACCCTAACCACAACCTTACACATAACTGTAACCCACCTAATTAAATGGTGAGGACATGTATTTGATATGCGCAAGAGTTAGGGCTATGGTTATGGTTAGAGTTACGGTTGGTGTTAGGGTTATGGTTAGGATTAGGATAAGGGTTTAACTATTTAACTAAACCTTTTAAAAAAATACTGGGTTAATTCTAATAAGATATTGGATGGGCATGTTCAAAATATGTTAAGATATACAATGTTTGCTGACTTGTTAAGGAAAGACCGATAGATGATCTTACTTCATATAACAATCTCTTCTGTTCTGTTTGAAAATCTAGCATCTAGCTGTGATATGATTGTTATTAACCTTGTTTACCTTGTTTTTATCTGTTTTATCATGAATATAGAGCCGAAGGCTGGTCAAGTACCGATTTACTAGCAGTTTGCTAGTCGGAAAAATGTTTTGTGCTTTGATCCGTTGTTCAGATACACATTTTTATTGATCATTTTAAATATTGATGGTCAGTTATAAGTATTTATTGGTAATTTAGATTGAATTTTTAATTTTGTACAATTAAAGATGTTTATATGCAAATAAAGTTGTTTTGCTGATTCGCTTTGATTACACATTGTTCTCCCTTTAGTTAGAGACGTCGTCTGCTACCTTTTCGATTGTCAATGGTCCGCTGATCTAAAAGAGAAGTTTGATTGGTTAGTTTGTCAGTTTGATATTTTGATGGTCATATAAAAGTTATTTGAGTTGTGAAATACTTCTTATGCGAAGCTTATTGGAGGAAAATAAGCCTTCCTCTCAAGTCATTTAAAGTTTTTTGTATGATCTTTGTCAAAAACATTAGCTAGTCATCATGAGATCTTCAAAGAAAAATCTCCGCTGTCAGTCTGATAGTCGTTGTTGGCGAAAGATTGTTAAACAAGTTACTTTTTCTAATAGCATGAGTCATATTGACATAAACCTCAGACATCTTAATCTATTCTTGCAAAAAAATAACCGTTCACCTATATTTGGTGGTTAGGATGAGATACTCACCTTAATACCTTACCCTAACCATAACGCTACAGATAACCATAACCCAAACTCCTTAACCCATAATACTGCCTCCAACTTTAACACATACAACTAATTTACAGGTGAGGACATGGATATGGTTTGCGTAAAGGTTGAATACGGTTAGGGTTAGGGTTACGGTTAGGGTTAGGGTTAGGGCTAGGGTTACGGTTAGGGTTGGGTAAGGTTTTGGTTAGGGTAAGGGTTTAACTATTTCCCTAACCTTTTTAAGAATTACTAGGTTAATACTAAAAGATATTTAATGGGCTAATTCAAAAGATGTTGTGATATACAATGTTTGTTGACTTGTTTAAGAAAGACCGATATATGACAACAATATAACAATCCCTTCTGTTCTGTTTGAAAATCTAACATCTAGCTGTGTTATGATTGTTAATAACCTTGTTTTTATCTGTTAATATCATAAAATGGAGCCGAAGGCTGGTCAAGTACCGATTAACTAACAGTTTGTTGTAGGATAAAAATGTTTTGTGCCTGAACACATTACGAAGATCCATCATCCGGTGTTCAGATACACATTTTTATTATCTTTTTCAACATTGATGGTCAGTTATAAGTATTTATTGGTAATTTAGATTCATTTTTTAATGTTGTACAATTAAAGATGTTTATATGCAAATAAAGATGTTTTGCTGATTCGCTTTGATTACATATTGTTCTCCCTTTAGTTAGAGACCTCGTCTGCTACCCTTTCGATGGTCAATGGTCATCTGATCTAAAAGAGAAGCTTGATTGGTTAGTTTGTCAGTTTGATATTTTGCTGGTCTTATAAAAGTTATTTGCCTTGTGTAACACTTCTGATGAGAATCTTATTGAAAGAAAATAAGCCTTCCACTCAAGTCATTTAAAGTTTTTTGTATGATCTTTGTCAGAAACATTAGCTAGTCATCATGAGATCTTCAAAGAAAAATCTCCGCTGTCAGTCTGATAGTCGTTGTTGGCTAAACATTGTTAAACAAGTTACTTTTTCTAATAGCATAAGTCATATTGATATAAACCTAAGACATCTTAATCTATTCTTGCAAAAAAATAACCGTTCACCTATATTTGGTGGTTAGGATGAGATACTTACCTTAATACCTTACCCTAACCGTTATGGTTAGGGTAAGGTATTAAGGTAAGTATCTCTAGGGCTTGGGTTACGGTTAGGGTTGGGTAAGGTTTTGGTTAGGGTAAGGGTTTAACTATTTCCCTAACCCTTTTTAAGAATTACTAGATATTTAATGGCGTAATTCAAAAGATGTTGAGATATACGATGTTTGTTGACTTGTTAAAGAAAGACCAATAGATGACAACACTATAACAATCCCTTCTATTCTGTTTGAAAATCTAACATCTAGCTGTGATATGATTGTTAATAACCTTGTTTTTATCTGTTAATATCATAAAATGGAGCCAAAGGCTGGTCAAGTACCGATTAACTAACAGTTTGTTGTCGGATAAAATGTTTTGTGCCTGAACACATTACGAAGATCCATCATCCGGTGTTCAGATACACATTTTTATTATCTTTTTAAACATTGATGGTCAGTTATAGGTATTTATTCGTAATTTAGATTCATTTTTTAATTTTGTACAATTAAAGATGTTTATATGCAAATAAAGATGTTTTGCTGATTCGCTTTGATTACTTATTGTTCTCCCTTTAGTTAGAGACCTCGTCTGCTACCCTTTCGATGGTCCAAATGGTCCGCTGATCTAAAAGAGAAGCTTGATTGGTTAGTTTGCCAGTTTGATATTTTGCTGGTCATATCAAAGTTATTTGCCTTGAGGAAAACTTCTGATGAGAAGCTTATTGAAAGAAAATCAGCCTTCCAAACAAGTCATTTAAAGTTTTTTGTATGATCTTTGTCAGAAACATTGATTTGTCATAATGCGATCTTCAAAGAAAAATCTCCGCTGTCAGTCTTGATAGTCGTTGTTGGCGAAAGATTGTTAAACAAGTTCATTTTTCTAATAGCAGGAGTCATATTGACAGAAACCTAAGACATCTTAATCTATTCTTGCAAAAAACCCCGTTAACCTATATATTTGGTGGTAAGGATGAGATACTTAACCTAATACCTTACCCTAACCACAACCCTACACATAACTGTAACCCACCTAATTAAATGGTGAGGACATGTATTTGATATGCGTAAGAGTTAGGGCTATGGTTATGGTTAGAGTTACGGTTAGTGTTAGGGTTATGGTTAGGATTAGGATAAGGGTTTAACTATTTAACTAAACCTTTTAAAAAAATACTGGGTTAATTCTAATAAGATATTGGATGGGCATGTTCAAAATATGTTAAGACATACAATGTTTGCTGACTTGTTAAGGAAAGACCGATAGATGATCTTACTTCATATAACAATCTCTTCTGTTCTGTTGAAAATCTAGCATCTAGCTGTGATATGATTGTTATTAACCTTGTTTACCTTGTTTTTATCTGTTTTATCATGAATATAGAGCCGAAGGCTGGTCAAGTACCGATTTACTAGCAGTTTGCTAGTCGGAAAAATGTTTTGTGCTTTGATCCGTTGTTCAGATACACATTTTTATTGATCATTTTAAATATTGATGGTCAGTTATAAGTATTTATTGGTAATTTAGATTGAATTTTTAATTTTGTACAATTAAAGATGTTTATATGCAAATAAAGTTGTTTTGCTGATTCGCTTTGATTACACATTGTTCTCCCTTTAGTTAGAGACGTCGTCTGCTACCTTTTCGATTGTCAATGGTCCGCTGATCTAAAAGAGAAGTTTGATTGGTTAGTTTGTCAGTTTGATATTTTGATGGTCATATAAAAGTTATTTGAGTTGTGAAATACTTCTTATGCGAAGCTTATTGGAGGAAAATAAGCCTTCCTCTCAAGTCATTTAAAGTTGTTTGTATGATCTTTGTCAAAAACATTAGCTAGTCATCATGAGATCTTCAAAGAAAAATCTCCGCTGTCAGTCTGATAGTCGTTGTTGGCGAAAGATTGTTAAACAAGTTACTTTTTCTAATAGCATGAGTCATATTGACATAAACCTCAGACATCTTAATCTATTCTTGCAAAAAAATAACCGTTCACCTATATTTGGTGGTTAGGATGAGATACTCACCTTAATACCTTACCCTAACCATAACGCTACAGATAACCATAACCCAAACTCCTTAACCCATAATACTGCCTCCAACTTTAACACATACAACTAATTTACAGGTGAGGACATGGATATGGTTTGCGTAAAGGTTGAATACGGTTAGGGTTAGGGTTACGGTTAGGGTTAGGGTTAGGGCTAGGGTTACGGTTAGGGTTGGGTAAGGTTTTGGTTAGGGTAAGGGTTTAACTATTTCCCTAACCTTTTTAAGAATTACTAGGTTAATACTAAAAGATATTTAATGGGCTAATTCAAAAGATGTTGTGATATACAATGTTTGTTGACTTGTTTAAGAAAGACCGATATATGACAACAATATAACAATCCCTTCTGTTCTGTTTGAAAATCTAACATCTAGCTGTGTTATGATTGTTAATAACCTTGTTTTTATCTGTTAATATCATAAAATGGAGCCGAAGGCTGGTCAAGTACCGATTAACTAACAGTTTGTTGTAGGATAAAAATGTTTTGTGCCTGAACACATTACGAAGATCCATCATCCGGTGTTCAGATACACATTTTTATTATCTTTTTCAACATTGATGGTCAGTTATAAGTATTTATTGGTAATTTAGATTCATTTTTTAATGTTGTACAATTAAAGATGTTTATATGCAAATAAAGATGTTTTGCTGATTCGCTTTGATTGCATATTGTTCTCCCTTTAGTTAGAGACCTCGTCTGCTACCCTTTCGATGGTCAATGGTCATCTGATCTAAAAGAGAAGCTTGATTGGTTAGTTTGTCAGTTTGATATTTTGCTGGTCTTATAAAAGTTATTTGCCTTGTGTAACACTTCTGATGAGAATCTTATTGAAAGAAAATAAGCCTTCCACTCAAGTCATTTAAAGTTTTTTGTATGATCTTTGTCAGAAACATTAGCTAGTCATCATGAGATCTTCAAAGAAAAATCTCCGCTGTCAGTCTGATAGTCGTTGTTGGCTAAACATTCGCAGCGATGTTAAGGCGAATTTCTAAAATTTCTTGTTTTTACACGATATTTTACATTTAAACTTTCGATGGTTATAAATTTATATATTTTCTCTTAAAAATTAGAACTTTTGGAATCAACTGTATGCAAGTATGATTTATTTGCTATTGTAACCATTGAAACTTTAAATAGTGAAAGTGAAAGTAATCACGTGACCTTACAAAGCAAAACAACATAAAGGACTTGTTTTCCGAAAGTCTCGGTTGAAAATCGACTTAAAAAAATTCAATGAAAATTGTGTTCAACTCGGTATAAAATGTACTTTAATAAAAATGCTGCCCAAACATCTTATTTTAAGTCATTCGCGTATAAAATATAATATTTGTGTCAAATGCAGCGTAATTTCAGCTTACCGTCATGTTTAAAACAATCGCATGGCACTTGAATCATTATACAATTTATTTGGGCAGTGCATTTTAGAAAGCTGAGAATCGCCACTTTAATAGTATATATAAATAAAGAATTATTGTTGAACGCTTCAACAAAGACTTTTGAGTTGTAATGACAAACATTTTATTTCAACGTTGCACCTGACGTAAATTGAGACCAGGAAAACACTCCAGTGATCAAGATTTTAATTGCCGAAGTATTCTGGTCCAACTATGAAAACTTGGATTTGTAATTATTCTGCGCGAACATCTGAACGATCCTATTAAATTATGATTTAATTCGTTTCAAAGCAGTATTATTTGCTAAATGGTACTTTCCAAGCTTTTGTTTAAATTAAAGCCGATATTTACTTTTTACTACGACTGTCGAAATACCGTTGTTCTGTGACTGTATAGCCTACACTACAGTGTAGGTGCTGAACACAACTTTGTCACAAGCTCAAACTCATAGTCTCAATAATACAGTTTAACATGTTTAACATACAACTTCTTGGTTTAGGGGTATCGGAGTATAGCAAATAAGGTTACAGTAAATGCATGTTCAATAAAAAGTGGGGGGGGGGGGGAATAGAAAAGAAGAAAAAGGGGGAGGCGGCCATTTCCAACAACAAATCACGATTTAATGCCAAAAAAAAAATTCCAATACATTACTATTTTCTTCATTCTGCATGGATCTGACCTGCAGTAAAACATGAATCCCAGAAATGTGACATCTGCATGTGTCTACATTCATGTCAAACGCTACTATGGAATTATTTGCATATTTTATTTTATATAGCTAGTTAGAATCGACATAATATCCATTGAAAAGTGTACCATTATATAAAACAAGAAACAAATTTATCGAGTTGAAAGACTTGCAGTCCAGTGACATCAACATACTAAAATGTATGACTATTAGGTCTATATTTGAGAACATCCAAGCAGAAGGGAAAACTTTATTTGTTAATATCTCGAGTCAAAGTGGAAGGTAGTTATGAAGCAATTATTAAGCCTTACCAGTTTTTCAAAACAGGCAGTTATTAGGCAGTTTTTAAATAACTAGTTCCATTTAACAGCAATAGAAAGAAATAGCCAGTATGTGAGGAATAGGCAGTTCATAGGCAGTATTAAGGCTGTAAAAAAACTAATAATGTAAATTAGTTGTCCAAAACTGGCTAATAGTTCATGAATATTAAAGAGTACTGCCTGAAACCTGCTTCATTACTGCTAGTTGTTTATTTAAATATTGATAAGCAAATTCTGAAATAACTGCCTACTTAATTACTCTATGAATATTTATCATAACTGCATATAAACTACTTGTTACTGCCTAAACTCCTCTATGCATATTCATTAGAACTACTAAGTATGTGATGTACATGTATACATACATGTAGAATCTTCAGATACATGTAGAAATGAACAAAATGATGAATGATTAAGACAGCAAATGCAAGATGTTTTTTAACATTTGATTATCAGCAATAATAAACAAAAAGTATTAACATACATGTACATTGTACCAATCGATTAATCGATCAGTACAAGTTGTTATATTTAATACATGTACATGTTCTCACTAGACCACAAATTATATAGAATATTAATATATTAATCTAATAATAAACTTTCTGGGGTCCAGTCATGTTTACAAAATGTTCAATCCTGGGATAAATTGACTGGAAAATTATGCATTAAAAGTGTGCTGATTTGAATTTTACTTACTTCTACATTATGAAACCCATATAATTTATTGTATTTAAGTTATTAATTTTGCCATATACAACTAATCAAAGAATGGGATCAATTAAAATAAGAAATAAAGCTTTTTTAGAAGCCAAAATTTTCTGGTTTAAGCATGTTTATTTAGTGGAACATGTACTTGTTTCTACATTGTTATTACTAATATAACCTACTAGTATAGCTTCCATGATCATGCAAAATAACTTACTTTCTGCATCTTTTCATGAGTTTATAGCATATATTTGAATGAGTCTTAAATTTTGCATCTCCAATTTGTATGTGACTTTGCTGCCAAATCATGGCTTACAGGAAGTCCCCAATTAAGGCATAGCAGATGTTTAGAACTGCTAAGAGATGCTTGATGAACTGCTTAAATTTGTAATATATTTCTTATTTAATACTGATTTGATTTTATAAACAGTTATTGGAACTGCCTAGAGATGTAAAACTGCTAAGATATACCAACATTTAGCAGTTCTTAAAAACTGCCAAGACCCAAATTGCTTGCAACTGCCTAATAACTGGTAAAAAATTTAAAACTACTTTATTGGAATTAGCAAAATTTAAAGATGTATAAAATCTATAATAATGATTTGTTAGATTTCAAGTAATAGGGTATATAACAAAAATATAATTAATCTGAAGAATGGGGGGAGCAATACACAAAATCCAAGAAAAAATTACAATGCAATGGACAACATAAAACTTGCTACCATTTTTAGATTGTGGTGATAAAGGACATGGGAGGTAAATTAAAGGCCATTTTTGTACCTTGTAATTAGAAAAAAACTTATTGTAGATTCCGACTTGGCTAAATGAAAGAGTAGAAATGTCTTTGTAATATATATTTTGCAATTGTTTTTAAAATATTTTTAAATATAACTTTGTTAGTCCTATCACAATAGGTTGATAGCATGGATGTTTATAACTCAACTTCAGAAATAGGTGTCACCACATCCTTGGATCCAAACAATATTCAACACACACAGTCTTTATGACAGTAAAAATGTTTTAAATATGGTGTTGATCCAAGCATGGTGTACTTACTTTGGTAATAAACTTCCTTTTAGTTCCCTTTTTCATCCACAATATATAACTATATTGACAATAAGTTTTAATCAGTTAAAGCCTTTTTTGTGACTTTTAGAAATAATATGTAAATAGGTGTGACCTATCGGGCGAGTGATCCCCTTTCAAAATTGATCCTTGGCAGTGACAGTCTATACTAACTTAGTCTCCCTGTTTTGAAGTTTTTTAAAGTATATGTTTTTACCTTACTTTGATGCACAATTGTTAACTAATTCATCAGCAAGTTTTATGTAATGTGCAACCCCCCCCCCTTTTTTTTTGAGGCCAGGAGGTGAAAAAATATCAAATTATTAACTTGAAAATTTATGTGTCCATCCAATGTCTACCTAAAAAAGGATAAAACTAGCTCAGGTAACGTATTAAAATATTTAAAAACAAGGATAAATTGATATGCCCACCTCCTCCCTGACTTATCGTCGCAGGGGCATAAAAATCCATAATTTCCTCCAAAACATATTTTGCATAATAAAACAACTTTAACCATCCCTGGGGGCCTCAGTGGCCAAGTAGCGGTTATTAAAATAATTGGTCTACTATTGATCACATGGTCTGTCAACCATGATGTTGTAGGTTCAAGTCTCACTGCTGGCAGTGTGCACTCGACTGCAATCATTATCTCATACGACATTGATTGCTAGTTTTCCTACCGAATATCTGGTTTTTTACCAGGTACTCCAATTTTAACTGAATGCTATGTTATAGCTGAAAAATTGCAGAGTGGCGAACTGGCGATAAACATTCAAACAAACAAACCTTGTAATTGAAAACATTATACTATAGATCATTTTATTTCATTAATGCCATAAAGGGAGAGCAAGAAAGAGATTCCTGTTACTATTGAGGATGGTACTAAAGTCACACCTGTAAATTTTCTGGAACACTGAGTTTAAAGATTAGACTTTCAATGTAGGCAATGCTCAACTGCTATTTTAGTTGACAATGATTGAAAGTTTTCCTACCAAAGGTGAGGTACTCCTGCATCCTCCTCCAATAAAAACTGTACGCATGAGAAAGTTGAAAAATTGCTGGAAGTGACATAAAACGCTATTCGAACATAAATTTTTTGGTCCAAAGGTAAGTCAGAGACAGTGATTTCATGCCTAGTCAATACACGGGTGATATTTTCTTAATTGTCTTGTTAATTTTCTTGTAGATTAATGTTTTTAAGCATAACATAGAAACAACAGCCGATTAATGATCAGTTATTAACTGTGAGCCTGGTTATACTATTTCTGTACATTGCACTTGGTTTAGAACAGTAAAAACTAGATATCAGTGTTAGAGATGGAATCCATCTCTATGGCTCCAGCTGACCTTGAGGTCAAGGTGAAAGGTCATCAACCATGGTATGCGACACATTGTCTTGATATTATTTAACCACATACCAAATATTAGGCTGAATTTTACTGCCGTTATAATCCGAAGTTAGTTTGTGTGATTTGTCGGATTAACGGCAGAATTCAGTCCTTTTACTCGTAATGTAGCAAATAAAAAATTCTAACTTCAGTCTATTTATATAAAATTTAAAAATAATACTCATCTTCTTTACGTTATTAAAGCTTTAGACATTGCAAAACAAATGGGAAACGATCTTTATTGAAGAAATTTCTTTTTTCGTTTTGGAAGATGCACGTGGAAAATGCTATGCTGATCATTTTTCCGTATATCGATAATGTGACATAATTTTGTTATAAACTTGCTAATTTGCATACTATAACAACCATTCCGTAGTGAGAATCCAGTAATTTACATATGCATTACCCAAGCTGCAATTGGCCATTCATTTTCTGGTTTCTCAACGTTTTTCATGTAGTAAACGTAAATAAAAAGAGACACGAATGTCAATTAATACACAATGCACAGCCGGTTATTAAAAACGGCAATAACTATCATTACATATCAATAATGATCGATTTTAAACACGAAACTGATGAAAAAATGTTGACACTGTCGAAAGATATCCAGATCGACCACGTCTGATTGTATATGCAACTTCTTTTGGACATCAAAGTGCCGGGAGTGGGAGTGATTCACTCCTGCTCTGCTACATTACGAGTAATGGGACTAAATTCGTACCCTGGCAAAAAAAAAGGGGTATACAATTATTCATTCTAACCAAATATCAAAAGCCTACCTCGAAAGATGAAAAAGTTATAGTATGGACACCACAAGTTTCGGACGGACGGACAGACGTACTGATAATACTAGTACCCATTGGCCCTAATAAAAATAAAAACCTCAAAATAAAGCTAAATTGTCACTGGCTTCTAATTGATTTCATGGATTTTTGTCTTTCAGTGTGATCTTATTCAGTTGCCTTGATTACAGTAGTGTATTGTATTTTTTTTAGACATTTTTGACAAATTTTAGAACGGTATTGTTTAATTTGATAGAAATTTTATGAAGTTGTTAAAAAAAAACTACTACTTGATAATAATTTTGTTTAAAAAATATGCAACACACAATTTAGATTCTTTTTGAATAACAGTGGTGGCCCTAAAAAGGGCCAATTTGACACATTGTTCATTCTCTTATCTATGTTGCTGCTGTCAAACTGTGGCCAATTGTCCAGTCCAACAATGAGTTTGTATTCCCAACTTTATATATGCATAGGTTCTGCAAGCAAGTGACTATAATTCCAGGGTTGATAATTCTGTGTCTTGCTTCTGAAAAATATACAGTTAATTAAGATTTAACAATAAAATCATAACATTATTAATAAAATGTACAAGCTGAACAAGAGCAATTTGTTAAAAGAACACAATTTTTCGTTTTAATTATATTAAAATACAATTAGAACATAATACTGTGTGAAAATTATCATGGTACAGTACAGTAGTACCAGCCTCTATACTTATGTAAACAGGGGCGGGTACTTGCATGCAGGGTAAAAAAAATTGGTTGTCTGCATGATATAAGCTAAATGGCAGGAACTACTTGCTAACTATAGTAGACTGGTAAGACTTATTATTAACTTTTTCAACCTAATTAAAATTAAATCTTTCACTTGCTACCCCCTATTGTTATTGGTTGCTAACGCAGCGACTAAATGGTTTTTCTTGGACTTTACATGTATTTGTTAATAACACATAATTTTGATAATATACATATGATGATACAAAATTGTTAAATATTTTTGACATGCCAGACTTTTCTGGTTATTCAGGATGAATTAAGACTAAATGACAGATCAGGAACTAAAAGTGTTACAGGATAATACAGATATAGATATTCAAACCATTCTAAAATTTCTTCTTATCCTTTGAATTGAATGTTTGCTGTTTGTAAATAAAGTATACTTTAATATCATTATTGCAGAATTTTTTAAAATAAATGCAACAAATTTTAAGTATACTTGTCACTATGCTTTGGATTCATAGTGTACATATTGCTCAAGAAAGGAAAATGGGCGAAATTTCAGTAGGTGGCCATATGATGATATGGGTACAAATGTTTGGCCAAGTCACATTATTCAGACAAGTAAATTTTGAGTTATTAGTTCAAAAGGACAACTTTAAAACAAGTTATTGTGCAGGCTTTATTTTCTTTCTTGCTCACAAAACTTTTACTTATGAGGGTTTCTTTTAAGCGTTGGGCAACTCGGGCGAAGAAGTCGCCTTGTCATGGTCCCACTTCGCCGTCGATCATCTTCAAAAGCGAAGTGAAGTCGCCCTTTCATTTTGTAGAATCGCCTAATGTCGCCTTTCAAATTTTACCACGTCATGGTTATTATGCGCCAAAGTTGAACTGGTATCCTTTTAACTTTTATTTCGTATATAAAGCATAGGTTTAAAATACGACCGGAAACCAGTTCAGAGCACAAGAACGTGAAAATTTCCGGAGCAGATATGAATTTGGTGTCGGAGATTGCAAATATACTACGCTGATAGTGGTGAAATGAGTTTTGCATTGATAGAAACGTAGTAAAAATAGTATTTTGGCAGTTACTTTAAACAAATTTAAGTTAAATATGTTTAAATACTATTAATAGTGAATTTTACAGTTTTACAAAATGTATAATGTGTCACAATGATGTAATTTTCTACTTCTAGTTCTATTAGTACTTCATTATAAAACAATCAAATTGTGTATCAATGACAAAGAAACATTTATTTTAATGAACAGTTTTGTGACAGTTGATTCTTTTTTTTATTGTTATGTTTAATACATGTACATGTATTTATGAAAATGTGTGAAATAAGTATACTGAATAGTTAATCAAATCTTTGATACTTTATCCTCAATAAATTAAACTGCTAAAAAAAACATACAACAATAAAAATGCAAATTCCAACACTAATTTAAAAAAAAAACAAAGTAAACAGGGCGCTTTCGCGACATATAATGCACCTTCTCCCTGTTGTCCACCCACTTCTCCCTGTTCTATCCTCACTTCTCCCTGACAGCCACCCAAAAGAGAAGTGACTTCTCCCTATAATTTTGACCCAGCGTGAGCCCTGATTATAGCCAAAGTGGTGGAAAAACATCAGTGGTCTTGCCCCAGCCTTGCCTTTGATTGCATGTAGTGATATTTGTTGAGAGTAAATAAAATATTGAATCTAGATTTTTAATCTTTTTACATGCCATAAATGTTATTGATGAATGTTATATAAATCTGGGAATTTATTGTTAAAAACCAGTACCTGCAATCTTACACGTAATTGTGTAACATGCATACATGTAAATAGAAAGCAACCATGAGATTTAGGGGGTCTAGGAAGGGACTAAAAATATTAGGCATATATATTGCTTGTTTTGTTTGAATGTTGCTTAATGCCACTTTCATCAATTATCAAAAATTTACTATTTGCAATTTATTCTTTTTTAGTTTAACAACTATTTTTTATGTCCAATACGATATTATACCTCCTTTTTTTTAAACAGAACAGAACAGATTTTTATTTACCAATTAAAGGTGCCCGTTAGAGGCAGAATCAATTACAATTTAATCAAAGAAAGAAACAAAATCACAAATACTTATAAATAAACAAAAGTTTCATTTTAACATAATTGTATTCATTGTAAACATGAACTTGCATTTGTATAAAAATACAATCAATATCTGTTGAAGTTTTTTTTAGGCCTTCACTGTTTTAAAAAATAGTAAACAAATTTTTTGTTCATTTTATTGTAAAAATATACCTTAAATAAAACCTGTAAAAAAATTGATGGAACTTTTTGCACCAAACTGATACATAAAAAAGCCTAAATTGGTCAAGACTGATTTATAACATATTAAGACTAGTCGGAACTTGGTCTTTTTAGATGGGTTAGCTAGATAATTGGTGTACGAGACTAGGTCAAGACTCGAGTTGAAACTCATTCAAGCTTTTCAGACTGGTTGCAACTAGTTCTGATATAATGAGACGTCGAGTGCAGAGAAGACTATTTTCTGACTGTTTGAAACTCGACCCAACGCGGTAAGCAGTTTCCATTTTGTCAGGAAAAAAACTGTCAGACAGATACCGTAACGTTTACTATAGTTTGGTTTATTGTTGTATGTTAATTGTATATGTTATGGTTTAATGTTATGGAACTAAACATAACATGCACTGACTAACGTTTCCAAATATATTATTCGGACACAAAGGATGAAACTTCTCTTTGCCACTTGATGTTGAAAAAATACCATGCAATCCGATACCTCAATATTGATGGGATACAATTAGCAAATACTAATTAACTTATTATATTCATTAATAGCAGAGTAACTGTTGATATGATATATTTTGCTGAGCAAGTCCAATATAGAATTAACTGGTCCAATATTGGTATATTGGCCTGATTGATTTGGACTAGTTAATCAATAAAGATATTACATGACTTCTATAAATATTGGTACTTGGCCATCTTGTTGAATGACTGTGACATGGTAAATACAGAAACCCTAGGCCTAGGACCAATAACTAGGCCAATACAATAATCATCACCTAATAATATCATATTATCTAATATCTGCCACAATTTCTTGCTTAGTAAGCTCGCAATTTTTGATGACACGTGCTAAAAATTAACCATCCAGTTATAGTAAGACACATATCGATATAAGAATCGATTATTGACTATTGCTAGCATTCAAAAAAATCATTGAATGTCAATCAGCATTAAAACATATATTACTCCAATCTATAAAATGGCATTACTTACCATTTATCGTCAACATCTTCTATTTGTCGCAAAATACTCGACATTCTTTTACCTGCAACATGTGCTCTGTGAAATGACTTCAAGCTTCTAATTGAAATTGACTGATTGCCGATTGGTCAATTTCCATAAATGGGCGGAGCGAAATCGCGACTATTGCTGGTGATAAAAACTTGTCATCTCATTAAAAATTATGGGTACACCGTATAATTTTAGTATAAATTAACTTAAGAGTAACTCATATAATCATACCCAATTGAAATTACACTGTTTTGGATTCATCTAAAATTGACTTTACAAAATAAAACTATTGACGCTGAACGTCGTTGGCCGCCATATTGTGCATAATCAGACGTCGCAAAAGGGGGATAACTCCAACTTAAAAAATGGGACTGAAAGTGCCTTAATATCGCTGCGTTGTTAAACAAGTTACTTTTTCTAATAGCATAAGTCATATTGATATAAACCTAAGACATCTTAATCTATTCTTGCAAAAAAATAACCGTTCACCTATATTTGGTGGTTAGGATGAGATACTTACCTTAATACCTTACCCTAACCGTTATGGTTAGGGTAAGGTATTAAGGTAAGTATCTCTAGGGCTAGGGTTACGGTTAGGGTTGGGTAAGGTTTTGGTTAGGGTAAGGGTTTAACTATTTCCCTAACCCTTTTTAAGAATTACTAGATATTTAATGGCGTAATTCAAAAGATGTTGAGATATACGATGTTTGTTGACTTGTTAAAGAAAGACCGATAGATGACAACACTATAACAATCCCTTCTATTCTGTTTGAAAATCTAACATCTAGCTGTGATATGATTGTTAATAACCTTGTTTTTATCTGTTAATATCATAAAATGGAGCCAAAGGCTGGTCAAGTACCGATTAACTAACAGTTTGTTGTCGGATAAAATGTTTTGTGCCTGAACACATTACGAAGATCCATCATCCGGTGTTCAGATACACATTTTTATTATCTTTTTAAACATTGATGGTCAGTTATAGGTATTTATTCGTAATTTAGATTCATTTTTTAATTTTGTACAATTAAATTTGTTTATATGCAAATAAAGATGTTTTGCTGATTCGCTTTGATTACTTATTGTTCTCCCTTTAGTTAGAGACCTCGTCTGCTACCCTTTCGATGGTCCAAATGGTCCGCTGATCTAAAAGAGAAGCTTGATTGGTTAGTTTGTCAGTTTGATATTTTGCTGGTCATATAAAAATTATTTGCCTTGAGGAATACTTCTGATGAGAAGCTTATTGAAAGAAAATAAGCCTTCCACTCAAGTCATTTAAAGTTTTTTCTATGATCTTTGTCAGAAACTTTGAATCATCATAATGCGATCTTCGAAGAAAAATCTCCGCTGTCAGTCTTGATAGTCGTTGTTGGCGAAAGATTGTTAAACAAGTTACTTTTTCTAATAACATGAGTCATATTGACATAAACCTAAGACATCTTAATCTATTCTTGCAAAAAAATAACCGTTCACCTATATTTGGTGGTAAGGATGAGATTCTTAAATTAATACCTTACCCTAACCATAACGCTACACATAACCGTAACCCAAACTCCTTAACCCATAATACTGCCTCCAACTTTAACACATACAACTAATTTACAGGTGAGGACATGGATATTGTTTGCGTAAAGGTTGAATACGGTTAGGGTTAGGGTTAAGGTCAGGGTTTGGTTTAGGGTTAGGGTTACGGTTAGGGTTAGGGTTACGGTTAGGGTTGGCTAAGGTTTTGGTTAGGGTAAGGGTTTAACTATTACCCTAACCCTTTTTAAGAATTACTCGGTTAATACTAAAAGACATTTAATGGGCTAATTCAAAAGATGTTGAGATATACGATGGTTTTTGACTTGTTCAAGAAAGACAGATAGATGACAACAATATAACAATCTCTTCTGTTCTGTTTGAAAATCTAACATCTAGCTGTGATATGATTGTTAATAACCTTATTTTTATCTGTTAATATCATAAAATGGAGCCGAAGGCTGGTCAAGTACCGATTAACTAACAGTTTGTTGTCGGATAAAAATGTTTTGTGAATGAACACATTACGAAGATCCATCATCCGGTGTTCAGATAGACATTTTTATTATCTTTTTAAACATTGATGGTCAGTTATAAGTATTTATTCGTAATTTAGATTAATTTTTTAATATTGTACAATTAAAGATGTTAATATGCAAATAAAGAAGTTTTGCTGATTCGCTTTGATTACTTATTGTTCTCCCTTTAGTTAGAGACCTCGTCTGCTACCCTTTCGATGGTCAATGGTCCGCTGATCTAAAAGAGAAGCTTGATTGGTTAGTTTGTCAGTTTGATATTTTGCTGGTCATATAAAAGTTATTTGCCTTGTGTAATACTTCTGATGCAAAGATTATTGAAAGAAAATAAGCCTTCCACTCAAGTCATTTAAAGTTTCTTGTATGATCTTTGTCAGAAACATTAGCTAGTCATCATGAGTTCTTCAAAGAAAAATCTCCGCTGTCAGTATGATAGTCGTTGTTGGCTAAACATTGTTAAACAAGTTACTTTTTCTAATAGCATGAGTCATATGATATAAACCTAAGACATCTTAATCTATTCTTGCAAAAAAATAACCGTTCACCTATATTTGGTGGTTAGGATGAGATATTTACCCTAATACCTTACCCTAACCATAACGCTACACATAACCGTAACCCAAACTCCTTAACCCATAATACTGCCTCCAACTTTAACACATACAACTAATTTACATGTGAGGACATGGATATGGTTTCCGTAAAGGTTGAATACGGTTAGGGTTAGGGTTACGGTTAGGGTTAGGGTTAGGGCTAGGGTTACGGTTAGGGTTGGGTAAGGTTTTGGTAAGGGTAAGGGTTTAACTATTTACCTAACCCTTTTTAAGAATTGCTAGGTTAATACTAAAAGTTATTTAATGGGCTAATTCAAAAGATGTTGAGATATACGATGTTTGTTGACTTGTAAAAGAAAGACCGATAGATGACAACAATATAACAATCCCTTCTATTCTGTTTGAAAATCTAACATCTAGCTGTGATATGATTGTTAATAACCTTATTTTTATCTGTTAATATCATAAAATGGAGCTGAAGGCTGGTCAAGTATCGATTAACTAACAGTTTGTTGTCGGATAAAAATGTTTTGTGCCTGAACACATTACGTAGATCCATCATCCGGTGTTCAGATACACATTTTTATTATCTTTTTAAACATTGATGGTCAGTTATAAGTATTTATTCGTAATTTAGATTCATTTTTTAATTTTGTACAATTAAAGATGTTTGTATGCAAATAAAGATGTTTTGCTGATTCGCTTTGATTACTTATTGTTCTCCCTTTAGTTAGAGACCTCGTCTGCTTTCAATGGTCAATGGTCCGCTGATCTAAAAGAGAAGCTTGATTGGTTAGTTTGTCAGTTTGATATTCTGCTGGTCATATAAAAATTATTTGCCTTGTGTAATACTTTTGATGCAAAGCTTATTGAAAGAAAATCAGCCTTCCACTCAAGTCATTTAAAGTTTTTTGTATGATCTATGTCAGAAAAATTAGCTAGTTATAATGTGATCTTCAAAGAAAAATCTCCGCTGTCAGTTTAATAGTCGTTGTTGGCGAAAGATTTTTAAACGTTACTTTTTCTAATAGCATAAGTCATATTGACATAAACCTAAGACATCTTAATCTAATCTTGCAAAAAAATAACCGTTAGCCTATATTTGGTGGTTAGGATGAGATACTTACCCTAATACCTTACCCTAACCATAACGCTACACATAACCGTAACCCAAACTCCTTAACCCATAATACTGCCTCCAACTTTAATACATACAACTAATTTACAGGTAAGGACATGGATATGGTTTCCGTAAAGGTTGAATTCGGTTAGGGTTAGGGTTAAGGTTATGGCTTGGGTTAGGGTTACGGTTAGGGTTAGGGTTGGGGTTAGGGCTAGGGTTACTGTTAGGGTTGGGTTAGGGTTGGGTTAGGGTAAGAGTTTAACTATTTCCCTAACCCTTTTTAAGAATTACTAGGTTAATACTAAAAGAGATTTAATTTGCTAATTCAAAAGATGTTGAGATATACGATGGTTGTTGACTTGTTAAAGAAAGACCGATAGATGACAACAATATAACAATCCCTTCTGTTCTGTTTGAAAATCTAACATCTAGCTGTGATATGATTGTTAATAACCTTGTTTTTATATGTTAATATCATAAAATAGAGCCGAAGGCTAGTCAAGTTAATCGGTAGATTAACTAACAGTTTATTGTCGGATAAAATTGTTTTGTGCCTGAACACATTTTATTATAATTTTAAATATTGATGGTCAGTTATAAGTATTTAGTGGTATTTTGGATTTATTTTTTAATTTTGTACAATTATAGATGCTTATATGCAAATAAAGAGGTTGTGATGATTCGATTTGATTTAACATTGTTCTTCTTTCAGTTAGTGACGTAGTCTGCTACGGTTTCGATGGTCAATGGTTCGCTGATCTAAAGGAGAAGCTTGATTGGTTAGTTTGTCAGTTTGCTATTTTGCTGGTCATATAAAAGTTATTTGCCTTTGTGGAATACTTCTGATGCGAAGCTTATTGAAAGAAAATAAGCCTTCCACTCAAGTCATTTAAAGTTTTTTGTATGATCTTTGTCAGAAACATTGACTTGTCATATAATGCGATCTTCAAAGAAAAATCTCCGCTGTCAGTTTGATAGTCGTTGTTGGCGAAAGATTGTTAAACAAGTTCATTTTTCTAATAGGAGGAGTCATATTGACATAAACCTAAGACATCTTAATCTATTCTTGCAAAAAAAAACCGTTCACCTATATATTGGTGGTTAGTATGAGATACTTTCCCAAATACCTTACCCTAACCATAACGCTACACGTAACCGTAACCCAAACTCCTTAACCCATGATACAGCCTCCAACTTTAACACATACAACTAATTTAAAGGTGAGGACATGGATATGTTTTGCGTAAAGGTTAGGAATACGGTTAGGGTTAGGGTTAGGGTTAGGGTAAGGGTTAGGGTTAGGGATACGGTTAGGTTTACGGTTAGGGTTAGGGTTTGGGTTAGGGTTAGGGTAGGATAAGGGTTTAATTATTTTCCTAACCCTTTTTAAGAATTACTGGGTTAATACTAAGAAGATATTTGATAGGCTAATTCAAAAGATGTTGTGATATACAATGTTTGTTGACTTGTTTAAGAAAGACCGATATATGACAACAATATAACAATCCCTTCTGTTCTGTTTGAAAATCTAACATCTAGCTGTAATATGATTGTTAATAACCTTGTTTTTATCTGTTAATATAATAAAATAGAGCCGAAGGCTGGTCAAGTATCGATGAACTAACAGTTTGCTTGTCGGATAAAAATGTTTTGTGCCTTAATCCATCGTCCTGTGTTCAGATACACATTTTTATTATCATTTTAAATAGTGATGGTCAGTTATAAGTATTTATTGGCATTTTGGGTTTATTTTTGAATTTTGTACAATTATAGATGCTTCTATGCAAAGATGTTTTGCTGATTCGCTTTGATTTAACATTGTTCTTCTTTCAGTTAGAGACGTCGTCTTCTACGGTTTCGATGGTCAATGGTTCGCTGATCTAAAGTAGAAGCTTGATTGGTTAGTTTGTCAGTTTGCTATTTTGCTGGTCATATAAAAGTTATTTGCCTTGAGGAATACTTCTGATGAGAAGCTTATTGAAAGAAAATAAGCCTTCCACTCAAGTCATTTAAAGTTTTTTGTATGATCTTTGTCAGAAACATTGACTTGTCATAATGCGATCTTCAAAGAAAAATCTCCGCTGTCAGATTGATAGTCGTTGTTGGCGAAAGATTGTTAAACAAGTTACTTTTTCTCATAGCAGGAGTCATATTGACATAAACCTAAGACATCTTAATCTATTCTTGCAAAAAAACGCGTTAACCTATATATTTGGTGGTTAGGATGAGATACTTCACCTAATACCTTATCCTAACCATAACCCTACATATAACCGTAACCCACCTAATTTAATGGTGAGGACATGTATTTGATATGCGTAAGGGTTAGGGCTATGGTTAGGGTTAGTGTTATGGTTAGTGTTAGGGTTAGGGTTAGGGTTAGGATAAGGGTTTAACTATTTAACTAAACCTTTTTAAAAAATACTGGGTTAATTCTAATAAGATATTGGATGGGCATGTTCAAAATATGTTAAGATATACAATGTTTGCTGACTTGTTAAGGAAAGACCGATAGATGATCTTACTTCATATAACAATCTAGCTGTGATATTATTGTTATTAACGTTGTTTACCTTATTTTTATCTGTTTTATCATGAATATAGAGCCGAAGGCTGGTCAAGTACCGATTTACTAGCAGTTTGCTAGTCGGAAAAATGTTTTGTGCTTTGATCCGTTGTTCAGATACACATTTTTATTGATCATTTTAAATATTATGGTCAGTTATAAGTATTAATTGGTAATTTAGATTCAATTTTTAATTTTGTACAATTAAAGATGTTTATATGCAAATAAAGATGTTTTGCTGATTCGCTTTAATTACTTATTGTTCTGCCTTTAGCCATCGTCTGCTACCCTTACGATGGTCAATGGTCCGCTGATCTAAAAGAGAAGCTTGATTGGTTAGTTTGTCAGTTTGATATTTTGCTGGTCATATAAAAGTTATTTGCCTTGTGTAATACTTCTTATGCGAAGCTTATTGGAAGAAAATCAGCCTTCCACTCAAGTCATTTAAAGTTTTTTGTATGATCTTTGTCAGAAAAATTAGCTTGTCATAATGCGGTCTTCAAAGAAAAATCTCCGCTGTCAGCTTGATAATCGTTATTGGCGAAAGATTGTTAAACAAGTTACTTTATATGGTGTCGTTATGACATAAACCTTAGACATCTTAATCTAACCTTGCAAAATGAAATAACTTAACTGAATTTCCACAAAGATATTCAGACCACTAAACTAGACAACTTAATAGACAGCCTTATATAAGAGAGTTATTTAATACCAACCACTAAATATTTATAGGATAATTAATTGGGCGGAGTGAATATCCAAAATATGATCACGAGTGCCGCATAACGCATCTGATTAAACGAGTGCGCGGAACTTGTTCCCAATTCCGCGCACGAGTTTAATCTGATGCTTTATGAGGCACGAGTGATCATATTTCGGATATTCACGATGCCCAATTGATTATCCTATTTATTAAATAGATCAAAATTTTTTTCGTAAAATTTTAATGCCAAATTCTAAATTTTATGAACGGCTGGTGAATATCTGTATAGCACAAAACCATTGTGACGTTTTGGCGGGAAAAAAACCGAGAGTGAAAATCAACGATAATTTTCACATGTGATTTACCGTGATTTCTGTCACTCGGAAAATTCGATATTTAATCTCTATCTATATAATAAATAGATTTGACTAACAAATATCTTTTTTCTGACTGTGTCCTAATCGTTTTATAGCCATAGTTAGATGTTTTTTAGCCAAAGTTAGATGTATTTGTTATTGCATTACGACGACTGCTGGACAAAAGATGATCTCTATATTGAAATCAATATATTTGGTGGTTAGGATGAGATACTTACACTAATACCTAACCCTAACCATAACGCTAAACATAACCTAACCCATACTCTTTAACCCTTAATTCTGCCTCCAACTTGAACTCTTACACCTAATTTAAGGGTGAGGACATGGATATGGTTTGCGAAAGGGTTAGGGTTAGGGCTAGGGTTACCGTTAGTGTTGGGTTAGGGTTATGCTTAACATTGCACCTTCAAACGCAACTTAAAGACTTATTATGATACAGCTTGTTCTCCTGGGTTGTGTATTGTAACCAGGGCACAGCCAAGCGCCCTACCAAATATGGCGCTCATAACTCAAAGCGCTAGAGGACGGTAATAGTGTAAAGTACTCGTTTTGTCCTGTAATACAATGGTAATGCAATGCAATTACCAAGAAACGTGACAAAAACAAAACTCACCGATCCGGCAAAGATTAGGTGGATTATGTAGCCACTAATCTGTAACTAATCCACACCAAATATTTCGAATCGATCTCATCGCCCAAGGCCACACGACGGGTTTAATGGAGAAAGAAAACTCGAACAAAACTCACCAATCCGGTTTCCATTGGCTGCATCTCAATCCAACTGACGCCAAACTAAGCCACGTCAAATATTACGAATCGATATCAACGCTTAAGGCGACGAGGAGCGTTTAAAAAATGGTCCCTTAGTGTTAACATTACACATTGCAACACATTTAAAACGCATAATACTCCTCATATTGTTCGTTGCCTTGTGTTGGGAATTATAGACATGGTACCGCCCAAGCCCCACACCAAGTATGATGCCAATAGCTCAAGGCGTTACAGTACGGTAATCGTGTAAAGTTCTCGTTTTTCATATTGAATGAAATTGCATATGCTTAACATTGCACCTTCAAACGCAACTTAAAGACTAATTATGATATAATTCTATTCATGCTGTAATTTATTTATATTAAGTGCTTTGATTGGATAAAAACAATTAAATGGCGTCTTCTCAGATAATTTATATATCAATATTTCCTCTGAGCGGACTACTTTCAGTATCCAATGTAAAAAAGATGGCGTCCTCCTGGCGTATCGTCAGGGAGAGGGGAGAATGTTTTCTCTGCCCTGATGATTCGATTGAGATTTCAAATAAAATATAATATAAATACAGTTTAGTGCTTCGTTTTGTTTTTTCCCACTAAATATCTACAGAAACGCGATTCCTTTTGTACTACGTTTTGCATATCCCTACGCTTTCCGGCCCAGGTACGTTTTGAGGTCTTGATGGGTTTCTGTAACTTTTTTTGCTGTTTTAAAAATCGCAACGTTTTTTTCACAGAATTATAAGGATTAAACACTGTGTTTTAGGAAATTATCAATGTGTAAACTACGGCGACTCCCTCACAAACTGGACGTAAAGTCCTTCGGACTTTATTTAGTTTGTGAGTGAATCGCCGGTGTTTCCACATTGATAATTTCCTAAAACCCTGTGTTTAATCCTATTATAACAGCTTGTTCTCCTGGGTTGTGTAAATAAACTGTACAAAACTAAATAAAGAAACAGTCAATAAACTCTACAAAACTGAATAAAGAACCAGTCAATAAACTGTACAAAACTGAATAAAGAACCAGTCAATAAACTGTACAAAACTCAATAAAGAAACAGTCAATAAACTGTACAAAACTGAATAAAGAACCAGTCAATAAACTGTTCAAAACTCAATAAAGAATTAGTCAATAAACTGTACAAAACTCAAAAGAACCAGTCAATAAACTGAACAAAACTCAATAAAGAACCAGTCAATAAACTGTACAAAACTCAATAAAGAACCAGTCAATAAACTGTACAAAACTCAATAAAGAACCAGTCAAATAACTGTACAAAACAAAAGAAAGAACCAGTCAATAAATTGTACAAAGCTAAATAAAGAAACAGTCAATAAACTGTACAAAACTCAATAAAGAAACAGTCATTAAACTGTACAAAATCAATAAAGAACCAGTCAAAAAACTGTACAAAACTCAATATAGAAACAGTCAATAAACTGTACAAAACTAAATGAAGAAACGGTCAATAAACTGTACAAGACTAAATAAAGAAACAGTCAATAAACTGTACAAAACTCAATAAAGAAACAGTCAATAAACTGTACAAAACTGAATAAAGAACAAGTCAATAAACTGTTCAAAACTCAATAAAGAATTAGTCAATAAACTGTACAAAACTCAATAAAGACCCAGTCAATAAACTGTACAAAACTCAATAAATAACCAGTCAATAAACTGTACAAAACTAAAGAAAGAACCAGTCAATAAACTGTACAAAACTAAATAAAGAAACAGTCAATGAACTGTACAAAACTCAATAAAGAAACAGTCAATAAACTGTACAAAATCAATAAAGAACCAGTCAAAAAAATGTACAAAACTCAATATAGAAACAGTCAATAAACTGTACAAAACTAAATAAAGAAACAGTCAATAAACTGTACAAAACTAAATAAAGAAACAGTCAATAAACTGTACAAAACTGAATACAGAACCAGTCAATAAACTGTACAAAACTAAATAAAGAAACAGTCAATAAACTGTCCAAAACTGAATAAAGAACCAGTCAATAAACTGTACAAAACTAAATAAAGAAGCAGTCAATAAACTGTACAAAACTAAATATAGAAACAGTCAATAAACTGTACAAAACTAAATAAAGAAACAGTCAATAAACTGAACAAAACTGAATAAAGAACCAGTCAATAAACTGAAGAAAACTCAATAAAGAACCAGTCAATAAACTGTAGTAAACCCAATAAAGAACCAGTCAATGAACTGTACAAAACTCAATAAAGAACCAGTCAATTAACTGTACAAACCAAAAGAAAGAACCAGTCAATAAACTGTACAAAACTAAATAAAGAAACAGTCAATAAACTGTACAAAACTCAATAAAGAAACAGTCAATAAACTGTACAAAACTCAATAAAGAACCAGTAAATAAACTGTACAAAATCAATAAAGAACCAGTCAAAAAACTGTACAAAACTCAATATAGAAACAGTCAATAATCTGTACAAAACTAAATAAAGAAACAGTCAATAAACTGTACAAAACTAAATAAAGATACAGTCAATAAACTGTACAAAACTCAATAAAGAAACAGTCAATAAACTGTACAAAACTGAATAAAGAACAAGTCAATAAACTGTACAAAACTCAATAAAGAACCAGTCAATAAACTGTACAAAACTCAATAAAGAACCAGTCAATAAACTGTACAAAACAAAAGAAAGAACCAGTCAATAAACTGTACAAAACTAAATAAAGAAACAGTCAATGAACTGTACAAAACACAATAAAGAAACAGTCAATAAACTGTACAAATCAATAAAGGACCAGTAAAAAAACTGTACAAAACTAAATAAAGAAACAGTCAATAAACTGTACAAAACTGAATAAAGAACCAGTCAATAAACTGTACAAAACTAAATAAAGAAACAGTCAATAAACTGTACAAAACTGAATAAAGAACAAGTCAATAAACTGTACAAAACTCAATAAAGAACCAGTCAATAAACTAAAGAAAACTCAATAAAGAACCAGTCAATAAACTGTACAAAACTCAATAAGGAACCAGTCAATGAACTGTACAAAACTCAATAAAGAACCAGTCAATTAACTGTACAAAACAAAAGAAAGAACCAGTCAATAAACTGTACAAAACTAAATAAAGAAACAGTCAATAAACTGTACAAAACTCAATAAAGAAACAGTCAATAAACTGTACAAAACTAAATAAAGAAACAGTCAATAAACTGTACAAAACTGAATAAAGAACCAGTCAATAAACTGTACAAAACTAAATAAAGAAACAGTCAATAAACTGTCCAAAACTGAATAAAGAACCAGTCAATAAACTGTACAAAACTAAATAAAGAAGCAGTCAATAAACTGTACAAAACTAAATATAGAAACAGTCAATAAACTGTACAAAACTAAATAAAGAAACAGTCAATAAACTGAACAAAACTGAATAAAGAACCAGTCAATAAACTGAAGAAAACTCAATAAAGAACCAGTCAATAAACTGTACAAAACCCAATAAAGAACCAGTCAATGAACTGTACAAAACTCAATAAAGAACCAGTCAATTAACTGTACAAACCAAAAGAAAGAACCAGTCAATAAACTGTACAAAACTAAATAAAGAAACAGTCAATAAACTGTACAAAACTCAATAAAGAAACAGTCAATAAACTGTACAAAACTCAATAAAGAACCAGTAAATAAACTGTACAAAATCAATAAAGAACCAGTCAAAAAACTGTACAAAACTCAATATAGAAACAGTCAATAATCTGTACAAAACTAAATAAAGAAACAGTCAATAAACTGTACAAAACTAAATAAAGATACAGTCAATAAACTGTACAAAACTCAATAAAGAAACAGTCAATAAACTGTACAAAACCGAATAAAGAACAAGTCAATAAACTGTACAAAACTCAATAAAGAACCAGTCAATAAACTGTACAAAACTCAATAAAGAACCAGTCAATAAACTGTACAAAACAAAAGAAAGAACCAGTCAATAAACTGTACAAAACTAAATAAAGAAACAGTCAATGAACTGTACAAAACACAATAAAGAAACAGTCAATAAACTGTACAAATCAATAAAGGACCAGTAAAAAAACTGTACAAAACTAAATAAAGAAACAGTCAATAAACTGTACAAAACTGAATAAAGAACCAGTCAATAAACTGTACAAAACTAAATAAAGAAACAGTCAATAAACTGTACAAAACTGAATAAAGAACAAGTCAATAAACTGTACAAAACTCAATAAAGAACCAGTCAATAAACTAAAGAAAACTCTATAAAGAACCAGTCAATAAACTGTACAAAACTCAATAAGGAACCAGTCAATGAACTGTACAAAACTCAATAAAGAACCAGTCAATTAACTGTACAAAACAAAAGAAAGAACCAGTCAATAAACTGTACAAAACTAAATAAAGAAACAGTCAATAAACTGTACAAAACTCAATAAAGAAACAGTCAATAAACTGTACAAAACTCAATAAAGAATCAGTCAATAAACTGTACAAACCTCAATAAAGAACCAGTCAATAAACTGTACAAAACACAATAAAGAACCAGTCAATAAACTGTACAAAACTAAATAAAGAACCAGTCAATAAACTGTACAAAACTCAATAAAGAAACAGTCAATAAACTGTACAAACTCAATAAAGAACCAGTCAAAAAACTGTATAAAACTCAATAAAGAAACAGTAAAAAAACTGTACAAAACTCAATAAAGAATCAGTCAATAAACTATACAAAACTCAATAAAGAAACAGTCAGTAAACTGTACAAAACTCAATTAAGGACCAGTCAATAAACTGTACAAAACTGAATAAAGAACCAGTCAATAAACTGTACAAAACTGAATAGAAAACCAGTCAATAAACTAAAGAAAACTCAATAAAGAACCAGTAAATAAACTGTACAAAACTCAAAGAACCAGTCAATGAACTGTACAAAACTCAATAAAGAACCAGTCAATTAACTGTACAAAACAGAAGAAAGAACCAGTCAATAAACTGTACAAAACTAAATAAAGAAACAGTCAATAAACTGTACAAAACTCAATAAAGAAACAGTCAATAAACTGTACAAAACTCAATAGAGAACCAGTAAATAAACTGTACAAAATCAATAAAGAACCAGTCAAAAAACTGTACAAAACTCAATATAGAAACAGTCAATAATCTGTACAAAACTAAATAAAGAAACAGTCAATAAACTGTACAAAACTAAATAAAGACACAGTCAATAAACTGTACAAAACTCAATAAAGAAACAGTCAATAAACTGTACAAAACTGAATAAAGAAGAAGTCAATAAACTGTTCAAAACTCAATAAAGAATTAGTCAATAAACTGTACAAAACTCAATAAAGAACCAGTCAATAAACTGTACAAAACTCAATAAAGAACCAGTCAATAAACTGTACAAAACAAAAGAAAGAACCAGTCAATAAACTGTACAAAACTGAATAAAGAAACAGTCTATGAACTGTACAAAACTCAATAAAGAAATAGTCAATAAACTGTACAAAATCAATAAAGGACCAGTAAAAAAACTGTACAAAACTAAATAAAGAACCAGTCAATAAACTGTACAAAATTGAATAAAGAACCAGTCAATAAACTGTACAAAACTAAATCAAGAAACAGTCAATAAACTGTACAAAACTGAATAAAGAACAAGTCAATAAACTGTTCAAAACTCAATAAAGAACCAGTCAATAACCTGTACAAAACTCAATAAAGAACCAGTCAATAAACTGAACAAAACTCAACAAAGATCCAGTAAATAAACTGTACAAAACTCAATAAAGAACCAGTCAATAAACTGTAAAAAACTCACTAAAGAACCAGTCAATTAACTGTACAAAACAAAAGAAAGAACCAGTCAATAAACTGTACAAAACTAAATAAAGAAACAGTCAATGAACTGTACAAAACTCAATAAAGAAACAGTCAATAAACTGTACAAAATCAATAAAGAACCAGTCAAAAAAATGTACAAAACTCAATATAGAAACAGTCAATAAACTGTACAAAACTAAATAAAGAAACAGTCAATAAACTGTACAAAACTAAATAAAGAAACAGTCAATAAACTGTAGAAAACTGAATAAAGAACCAGTCAATAAACTGTACAAAACTAAATAAAGAAACAGTCAATAAACTGTCCAAAACTGAATAAAGAACCAGTCAATAAACTGTACAAAACTAAATAAAGAAGCAGTCAATAAACTGTACAAAACTAAATATAGAAACAGTCAATAAACTGTACAAAACTAAATAAAGAAACAGTCAATAAACTGAACAAAACTGAATAAAGAACCAGTCAATAAACTGAAGAAAACTCAATAAAGAACCAGTCAATAAATTGTACAAAACCCAATAAAGAACCAGTCAATGAACTGTACAAAACTCAATAAAGAACCAGTCAATTAACTGTACAAACCAAAAGAAAGAACCAGTCAATAAACTGTACAAAACTAAATAAAGAAACAGTCAATAAACTGTACAAAACTCAATAAAGAAACAGTCAATAAACTGTACAAAACTCAATAAAGAAACAGTAAATAAACTGTACAAAATCAATAAAGAACCAGTCAAAAAACTGTACAAAACTCAATATAGAAACAGTCAATAATCTGTACAAAACTAAATAAAGAAACAGTCAATAAACTGTACAAAACTAAATAAAGATACAGTCAATAAACTGTACAAAACTCAATAAAGAAACAGTCAATAAACTGTACAAAACTGAATAAAGGACAAGTCAATAAACTGTACAAAACTCAATAAAGAACCAGTCAATAAACAGTACAAAACTCAATAAAGAACCAGTCAATAAACTGTACAAAACAAAAGAAAGAACCAGTCAATAAACTGTACAAAACTAAATAAAGAAACAGTCAATGAACTGTACAAAACACAATAAAGAAACAGTCAATAAACTGTACAAATCAATAAAGGACCAGTAAAAAAACTGTACAAAACTAAATAAAGAAACAGTCAATAAACTGTACAAAACTGAATAAAGAACCAGTCAATAAACTGTACAAAACTAAATAAAGAAACAGTCAATAAACTGTACAAAACTGAATAAAGAACAAGTCAATAAACTGTACAAAACTCAATAAAGAACCAGTCAATAAACTAAAGAAAACTCAATAAAGAACCAGTCAATAAACTGTACAAAACTCAATAAGGAACCAGTCAATGAACTGTACAAAACTCAATAAAGAACCAGTCAATTAACTGTACAAAACAAAAGAAAGAACCAGTCAATAAACTGTACAAAACTAAATAAAGAAACAGTCAATAAACTGTAGAAAACTCAATAAAGAAACAGTCAATAAACTGTACAAAACTCAATAAAGAATCAGTCAATAAACTGTACAAACCTCAATAAAGAACCAGTCAATAAACTGTACAAAACACAATAAAGAACCAGTCAATAAACTGTACAAAACTAAATAAAGAACCAGTCAATAAACTGTACAAAACTCAATAAAGAAACAGTCAATAAACTGTACAAACTCAATAAAGAACCAGTCAAAAAACTGTATAAAACTCAATAAAGAAACAGTAAAAAAACTGTACAAAACTCAATAAAGAATCAGTCAATAAACTATACAAAACTCAATAAAGAAACAGTCAGTAAACTGTACAAAACTCAATTAAGGACCAGTCAATAAACTGTACAAAACTGAATAAAGAACCAGTCAATAAACTCTACAAAACTGAATAGAAAACCAGTCAATAAACTAAAGAAAACTCAATAAAGAACCAGTAAATAAACTGTACAAAACTCAAAGAACCAGTCAATGAACTGTACAAAACTCAATAAAGAACCAGTCAATTAACTGTACAAAACAGAAGAAAGAACCAGTCAATAAACTGTACAAAACTAAATAAAGAAACAGTCAATAAACTGTACAAAACTCAATAAAGAAACAGTCAATAAACTGTACAAAACTCAATAGAGAACCAGTAAATAAACTGTACAAAATCAATAAAGAACCAGTCAAAAAACTGTACAAAACTCAATATAGAAACAGTCAATAATCTGTACAAAACTAAATAAAGAAACAGTCAATAAACTGTACAAAACTAAATAAAGATACAGTCAATAAACTGTACAAAACTCAATAAAGAAACAGTCAATAAACTGTACAAAACTGAATAAAGAATAAGTCAATAAACTGTTCAAAACTCAATAAAGAATTAGTCAATAAACTGTACAAAACTCAATAAAGAACCAGTCAATAAACTGTACAAAACTCAATAAAGAACCAGTCAATAAACTGTACAAAACAAAAGAAAGAACCAGTCAATAAACTGTACAAAACTGAATAAAGAAACAGTCTATGAACTGTACAAAACTCAATAAAGAAATAGTCAATAAACTGTACAAAATCAATAAAGGACCAGTAAAAAAACTGTACAAAACTAAATAAAGAACCAGTCAATAAACTGTACAAAACTGAATAAAGAACCAGTCAATAAACTGTACAAAACTAAATCAAGAAACAGTCAATAAACTGTACAAAACTGAATAAAGAACAAGTCAATAAACTGTTCAAAACTCAATAAAGAACCAGTCAATAAACTGTACAAAACTCAATAAAGAACCAGTCAATAAACTGAACAAAACTCAACAAAGATCCAGTAAATAAACTGTACAAAACTCAATAAAGAACCAGTCAATAAACTGTAAAAAACTCACTAAAGAACCAGTCAATTAACTGTACAAAACAAAAGAAAGAACCAGTCAATAAACTGTACAAAACTCAATAAAGAACCAGTCAATAAACCGAACAAAACTCAATAAAGAACCAGTCAATAAACTGTACAAAACTCAATAAAGAACCAGTCAATAAACTGTAAAAAACTCAATAAAGAACCAGTCAATTAACTGTACAAAACAAAAGAAAGAACCAGTCAATAAACTGTACAAAACTAAATAAAGAAACAGTCAATAAACTGTACAAAACTCAATAAAGAAACAGTCAATAAACTGTACAAAACTCAATAAAGAATCAGTCAATAAACTGTACACACCTCAATAAAGAACCACTCAATAAACTGCACAAAACACAATAAAGAACCAGTCAATAAACTGTACAAAACTAAATAAAGAATCAGTCAATAAACTGTACAAAACTCAATAAACAAACAGTCAATAAACTGTACAAACTCAATAAAGAATCATTCAATAAACTGTACAAAACTCAATAAACAAACAGTCAATAAACTGTACAAACTCAATAAAGAACCAGTCAATAAACTGTACAAAACTCAATAAAGAAACAGTAAAAAAACTGTACAAAACTCAATAAAGAATCAGTCAATAAACTATACAAAACTCAATAAAGAAACAGTCAATAAACTGTACAAAACTCAATAGAGAACCAGTCAATAAACTGTACAAAACTGAATAAAGAACCAGTCAATAAACTGTACAAAACTGAATAAAGAACCAGTCAATAAACTGAAGAAAACTCAATAAAGAAACAGTCAATAAACTGTACAAAACTAAATAAAGATACAGTCAATGAACTGTACAAAACTCAATAAAGAAACAGTCAATAAACTGTACAAAACTGAATAAAGAACAAGTCAATAAACTGTTCAAAACTCAATAAAGAATTAGTCAATAAACTGTACAAAACTCAATAAAGAACCAGTCAATAACCTGTACAAAACTCAATAAAGAACCAGTCAATAAACTGTACAAAACAAAAGAAAGAACCAGTCAATAAACTGTACAAAACTGAATAAAGAAACAGTCAATGAACTGTACAAAACTCAATAAAGAAATAGTCAATAAACTGTACAAAATCAATAAAGGACTAGTAAAAAAACTGTACAAAACTAAATAAAGAACCAGTCAATAAACTGTACAAAACTGAATAAAGAACCAGTCAATAAACTATACAAAACTAAATAAAGAAACAGTCAATAAACTGTACAAAACTGAATAAAGAACAAGTCAATAAACTGTTCAAAACTCAATAAAGAACCAGTCAATAAACTGTACAAAACTCAATAAAGAACCAGTCAATAAACTGAACAAAACTCAACAAAGAACCAGTAAATAAACTGTACAAAACTCAATAAAGAACCAGTCAATAAACTGTAAAAAACTCAATAAAGAAGCAGTCAATTAACTGTACAAAACAAAAGAAAGAACCAGTCAATAAACTGTACAAAACTCAATAAAGAACCAGTCAATAAACTGAACAAAACTCAATAAAGAACCAGTCAATAAACTGTACAAAACTCAATAAAGAACCAGTCAATAAACTGTAAAAAACTCAATAAAGAAGCAGTCAATTAACTGTACAAAACAAAAGAAAGAACCAGTCAAAAAACTGTACAAAACTAAATAAAGAAACAGTCAATAAACTGTACAAAACTCAATAAAGAAACAGTCAATAAACTGTACAAAACTCAATAAAGAATCAGTCAATAAACTGTACACACCCCAATAAAGAACCACTCAATAAACTGCACAAAACACAATAAAGAACCAGTCAATAAACTGTACAAAACTAAATAAAGAATCAGTCAATAAACTGTACAAAACTCAATAAACAAACAGTCAATAAACTGTACAAACTCAATAAAGAACCAGTCAATAAACTGTACAAAACTCAATAAAGAAACAGTAAAAAAACTGTACAAAACTCAATAAAGAATCAGTCAATAAACTATACAAAACTCAATAAAGAAACAGTCAATAAACTGAAGAAAACTCAATAAAGAACCAGTCAATAAACTGTACAAAACTCAATAAAGAACCAGTCAATGAACTGTACAAAACTCAATAAAGAACCAGTGAATTAACTGTACAAAACAAAAAAAAGAACCAGTCAATAAACTGTACAAAACTAAATAAAGAAACAGTCAATAAACTATACAAAACTCAATAAAGAAACAGTCAATAAACTGTACAAACCTCAATAAAGAACCAGTAAATAAACTGTACAAAATCAACAAAGAACCAGTCAAAAAACTGTACAAAACTCAATATAGAAACAGTCAATAATCTGTACAAAACTAAATAAAGAAACAGTCAATAAACTGTACAAAACTAAATAAAGATACAGTCAATAAACTGTACAAAACTCAATAAAGAAACAGTCAATAAACTGTATAAAACTGAATAAAGAACAAGTCAATAAACTGTTCAAAACTCAATAAAGAATTAGTCAATAAACTGTACAAAACTCAATAAAGAACCAGTCAATAAACTGTACAAAACTCAATAAAGAACCCGTCAATAAACTGTACAAAACAAAAGAAAGAACCAGTCAATAAACTGTACAAAACTAAATAAAGAAACAGTCAATAAACTGTACAAAACTAAATAAAGAAACAGTCAATAAACTGTTGAAAACTGAATAAACAACCAGTCAATAAACCGAAGAAAACTCAATAAAGAACCAGTCAATAAACTGTACAAAACCCAATAAAGAACCAGTCAATGAACTGTACAAAACTCAATAAAGAACCAGTCAATTAACTGTACAAAACAAAAGATAGAACCAGTCAATAAACTGTACAAAACTAAATAAAGAAACAGTCAATAAACTGTACAAAACTCAATAAAGAAACAGTCAATAAACTGTACAAAACTCAATAAAGAACCAGTAAATAAACTGTACAAAATCAATAAAGAACCAGTCAAAAAACTGTACAAAACTCAATATAGAAACAGTCAATAATCTGTACAAAACTAAATAAAGAAACAGTCAATAAACTGTACAAATCTAAATAAATATACAGTCAATAAACTGTACAAAACTCAATAAAGAAACAGTCAATAAACTGTACAAAACTGAATAAAGAACAATCAATAAACTGTACAAAACTAAATAAAGAAACAGTCAATGAACTGTACAAAACTCAATAAAGAAACAGTCAATAAACTGTACAAAATCAATAAAGGACCAGTAAAAAAACTGTACAAAACTAAATAAAGAAACAGTCAATAAACTGTACAAAACTGAATAAAGAACCAGTCAATAAACTGTACAAAACTAAATAAAGAAACAGTCAATAAACTGTACAAAACTGAATAAAGAACAAGTCAATGAACTGTACAAAACTCAATAAAGAACCGGTCAATAAACTGAACAAAACTCAATAAAGAACCAGTAAATAAACTGTACAAAACTCAATAAAGAACCAGTCAATAAACTGTAGAAAACTCAATAAAGAACCAGTCAATTAACTGTACAAAACAAAAGAAAGAACCAGTCAATAAACTGTACAAAACTAAATAAAGAAACAGTCAATAAACTGTACAAAACTCAATAAAGAAACAGTCAATAAACTGTACAAAACTCAATAAAGAATCAGTGAATAAACTGTACAAACCTCAATAAAGAAACAGTCAATAAACTGTACAAAACACAATAAAGAACCAGTCAATAAACTGTACAAAACTAAATAAAGAACCAGTCAATAAACTGTACAAAACTCAATAAAGAAACAGTCAATAAACTGTACAAACTCAATAAAGAAACAGTAAAAAAACTGTACAAAACTCAATAAAGAATCAGTCAATAAACTATACAAAACTCAATAAAGAAACAGTCAGTAAACTGAAGAAAACTCAATAAAGAAACAGTCAATAAACTGTACAAAACTAAATAAAGATACAGTCAATAAACTGTACAAAACTCAATAAAGAAACAGTCAATAAACTGTACAAAACTGAATAAAGAACAAGTCAATAAACTGTTCAAAACTCAATAAAGAATTAGTCATTAAACTGTACAAAACTCAATAAAGAACCAGTCAATAAACTGTACAAAACTCAATAAAGAACCAGTCAATAAACTGTACAAAACAAAAGAAAGAACCAGTCAATAAACTGTACAAAACTGAATAAAGAAACAGTCAATGAACTGTACAAAACTCAATAAAGAAATAGTCAATAAACTGTACAAAATCAATAAAGGACCAGTAAAAAACTGTACAAAACTAAATAAAGAACCAGTCAATAAACTGTACAAAACTGAATAAAGAACCAGTCAATAAACTGTACAAAACTAAATAAAGAAACAGTCAATAAACTGTACAAAACTGAATAAAGAACAAGTCAATAAACTGTTCAAAACTCAATAAAGAACCAGTCAATAAACTGTACAAAACTCAATAAAGAACCAGTCAATAAAATGAACAAAACTCAACAAAGAACCAGTAAATAAACTGTACAAAACTCAATAAAGAACCAGTCAATAAACTGTAAAAAACTCAATAAAGAACCAGTCAATTAACTGTACAAAACAAAAGAAAGAACCAGTCAATAAACTGTACAAAACTAAATAAAGAAACAGTCAATAAACTGTACAAAACTCAATAAAGAAACAGTCAATAAACTGTACAAAACTCAATAAAGAATCAGTGAATAAACTGTACAAACCTCAATAAAGAAACAGTCAATAAACTGTACAAAACACAATAAAGAACCAGTCAATAAACTGTACAAAACTAAATAAAGAACCAGTCAATAAACTGTACAAAACTCAATTAAGAAACAGTCAATAAACTGTACAAACTCAATAAAGAACCAGTCAAAGAACTGTACAAAACTCAATAAAGAAACAGTAAAAAAACTGTACAAAACTCAATAAAGAATCAGTCAATAAACTATACAAAACTCAATAAAGAAACAGTCAGTAAACTGTACAAAACTCAATTAAGAACCAGTCAATAAACTGTACAAAACTGAATAAAGAACCAGTCAATAAACTGTACAAAACTTAATAAAGAACCAGTCAATAAACTGAAGAAAACTCAATAAAGAACCAGTCAATAAACTGTACAAAACTGAATAAAGAACCATTCAATAAACTGAAGAAAACTCAATAAAGAAACAGTCAATAAACTGTACAAAACTAAATAAAGATACAGTCAATAAACTGTACAAAACTCAATAAAGAAACAGTCAATAAACTGTACAAAACTGAATAAAGAACAAGTCAATAAACTGTTCAAAACTCAATAAAGAATTAGTCAATAAACTGTACAAAACTCAATAAAGAACCAGTCAATAAACTGTACAAAACTCAATAAAGAACCAGTCAATAAACTGTACAAAACAAAAGAAAGAACCAGTCAATAAACTGTACAAAACTGAATAAAGAAACAGTCAATGAACTGTACAAAACTCAATAAAGAAATAGTCAATAAACTGTACAAAATCAATAAAGGACCAGTAAAAAACTGTACAAAACTAAATAAAGAACCAGTCAATAAACTGTACAAAACTGAATAAAGAACCAGTCAATAAACTGTACAAAACTAAATAAAGAAACAGTCAATAAACTGTACAAAACTGAATAAAGAACAAGTCAATAAACTGTTCAAAACTCAATAAAGAACCAGTCAATAAACTGTACAAAACTCAATAAAGAACCAGTCAATAAAATGAACAAAACTCAACAAAGAACCAGTAAATAAACTGTACAAAACTCAATAAAGAACCAGTCAATAAACTGTAAAAAACTCAATAAAGAACCAGTCAATTAACTGTACAAAACAAAAGAAAGAACCAGTCAATAAACTGTACAAAACTCAATAAAGAACCAGTCAATAAACTGAACAAAACTCAATAAAGAACCAGTCAATAAAATGTACAAAACTGAATAAAGAACCAGTCAATAAACTGTACAAAACTAAATAAAGAAACAGTCAATAAACTGTACAAAACTGAATAAAGAACAAGTCAATAAACTGTACAAAACTCAATAAAGAACCGGTCAATAAACTGAACAAAACTCAATAAAGAACCAGTAAATAAACTGTACAAAACTCAATAAAGAACCAGTCAATAAACTGTAGAAAACTCAATAAAGAACCAGTCAATTAACTGTACAAAACAAAAGAAAGAACCAGTCAATAAACTGTACAAAACTAAATAAAGAAACAGTCAATAAACTGTACAAAACTCAATAAAGAAACAGTCAATAAACTGTACAAAACTCAATAAAGAATCAGTCAATAAACTGTACAAACCTCAATAAAGAAACAGTCAATAAACTGTACAAAACACAATAAAGAACCAGTCAATAAACTGTACAAAACTAAATAAAGAACCAGTCAATAAACTGTACAAAACTCAATAAAGAAACAGTCAATAAACTGTACAAACTCAATAAAGAACCAGTCAAAGAACTGTACAAAACTCAACAAAGAAACAGTAAAAAAAACTGTACAAAACTCAATAAAGAATCAGTCAATAAACTATACAAAACTCAATAAAGAAACAGTCAGTAAATTGTACAAAACTCAATTAAGAACCAGTCAATAAACTGTACAAAACTGAATAAAGAACCAGTCAATAAACTGTACAAAACTTAATAAAGAACCAGTCAATAAACTGAAGAAAACTCAATAAAGAACCAGTCAATAAACTATACAAAACTCAATAAGGAACCAGTCAATGAAATGTACAAAACTCAGTAAAGAACCAGTCAATTAACTGTACAAAACAAAAGAAAGAATCAGTCAATAAACTGTACAAAACTAAATAAAGAAACAGTCGATAAACTGTACAAAACTCAATAAAGAAACAGTCAATAAACTGTACAAAACTCAATAGAGAACCAGTAAATAAACTGTACAAAATCAATAAAGAAGCAGTCAAAAAACTGTACAAAACTCAATATAGAAACAGTCAATAATCTGTACAAAACTAAATAAAGAAACAGTCAATAAACTGTACAAAACTCAATAAAGATACAGTCAATAAACTGTACAAAACTCAATAAAGAAACAGTCAATAAACTGTACAAAACTGAATAAAGAACAAGTCAATAAACTGTTCAAAACTCAATAAAGAATTAGTCAATAAACTGTACAAAACTCAATAAAGAACCAGTCAATAAACTGTACAAAACTCAATAAAGAACCAGTCAATAAACTGTACAAAACAAAAGAAAGAACCAGTCAATAAACTGTACAAAACTAAATAAAGAAACAGTCAATGAACTGTACAAAACTCAATAAAGAAATAGTCAATAAACTGTACAAAATCAATAAAGGACCAGTAAAAAACTGTACAAAACTAAATAAAGAAACAGTCAATAAACTGTACAAAACTGAATAAAGAACCAGTCAATAAACTGTACAAAACTAAATAAAGAAACAGTCAATAAACTGTACAAAACTGAATAAAGAACAAGTCAATAAACTGAACAAAACTCAACAAAGAACCAGTAAATAAACTGTACAAAACTCAATAAAGAACCAGTGAATAAACTGTAAAAAACTCAATAAAGAACCAGTCAATTAACTGTACAAAACAAAAGAAAGAACCAGTCAATAAACTGTACAAAACTCAATAAAGAACCAGTCAATAAACTGAACAAAACTCAATAAAGAACCAGTAAATAAACTGTACAAAACTCAATAAAGAACCAGTCAATAAACTGTAAAAACCTCAATATAGAAACAGTCAATAATCTGTACAAAACTAAATAAAGAAACAGTCAATAAACTGTACAAAACTAAATAAAGATACAGTCAATAAACTGTACAAAACTCAATAAAGAAACAGTCAATAAACTGTACAAAACTGAATAAAGAACAAGTCAATAAACTGTTCAAAACTCAATAAAGAATTAGTCAATAAACTGTACAAAACTCAATAAAGAACCAGTCAATAAACTGTACAAAACTCAATAAAGAACCAGTCAATAAACTGTACAAAACAAAAAGAAAGAACCAGTCAATAAACTGTACAAAACTAAATAAAGAAACAGTCAATAAACTGTACAAAACTAAATAAAGAAACAGTCAATAAACTGTTCAAACTGAATAAAGAACCAGTCAATAAACTGAAGAAAACTCAATAAAGAACCAGTCAATAAACTGTACAAAACCCAATAAAGAACCAGTCAATGAACTGTACAAAACTCAATAAAGAACCAGTCAATTAACTGTACAAAACAAAAGAAAGAACCAGTCAATAAACTGTACAAAACTAAATAAAGAAACAGTCAATAAACTGTACAAAACTCAATAAAGAAACAGTCAATAAACTGTACAAAACTCAATAAAGAACCAGTAAATAAACTGTACAAAATCAATAAAGAACCAGTCAAAAAACTATACAAAACTCAATATAGAAACAGTCAATAATCTGTACAAAACTAAATAAAGAAACAGTCAATAAACTGTACAAAACTAAATAAAGATACAGTCAATAAACTGTACAAAACTCAATAAAGAAACAGTCAATAAACTGTACAAAACTGAATAAAGAACAAGTCAATAAACTGTTCAAAACTCAGTAAAGAATTAGTCAATAAACTGTACAAAACTCAATAAAGAACCAGTCAATAAACTGTACAAAACTCAATAAAGAACCAGTCAATAAACTGTACAAAACAAAAGAAAGAACCAGTCAATAAACTGTACAAAACTAAATAAAGAAACAGTCAATGAACTGTACAAAACTCAATAAAGAAACAGTCAATAAACTGTACAAAATCAATAAAGGACCAGTAAAAAAACTGTACAAAACTAAATAAAGAAACAGTCAATAAACTGTACAAAACTGAATAAAGAACCAGTCAATAAACTGTACAAAACTAAATAAAGAAACAGTCAATAAACTGTACAAAACTGAATAAAGAACAAGTCAATAAACTGTACAAACCTCAATAAAGAACCAGTCAATAAACTGAACAAAACTCAATAAAGAACCAGTAAATAAACTGTACAAAACTCAATAAAGAACCAGTCAATAAACTGTAAAAAACTCAATAAAGAACCAGTCAATTAACTGTACAAAACAAAAGAAAGAACCAGTCAATAAACTGTACAAAACTAAATAAAGAAACAGTCAATAAACTGTACAAAACTCAATAAAGAAACAGTCAATAAACTGTACAAAACTCAATAAAGAATCAGTCAATAAACTGTACAAACCTCAATAAAGAAACAGTCAATAAACTGTACAAAACACAATAAAGAACCAGTCAATAAACTGTACAAAACTAAATAAAGAACCAGTCAATAAACTGTACAAAACTCAATAAAGAAACAGTCAATAAACTGTACAAACTCAATAAAGAACCAGTCAAAGAACTGTACAAAACTCAATAAAGAAACAGTAAAAAAACTGTACAAAACTCAATAAAGAACCAGTCAATAAACTGTAAAAACCTCAATATAGAAACAGTCAATAATCTGTACAAAACTAAATAAAGAAACAGTCAATAAACTGTACAAAACTAAATAAAGATACAGTCAATAAACTGTACAAAACTCAATAAAGAAACAGTCAATAAACTGTACAAAACTGAATAAAGAACAAGTCAATAAACTGTTCAAAACTCAATAAAGAATTAGTCAATAAACTGTACAAAACTCAATAAAGAACCAGTCAATAAACTGTACAAAACTCAATAAAGAACCAGTCAATAAACTGTACAAAACAAAAAGAAAGAACCAGTCAATAAACTGTACAAAACTAAATAAAGAAACAGTCAATAAACTGTACAAAACTAAATAAAGAAACAGTCAATAAACTGTTCAAACTGAATAAAGAACCAGTCAATAAACTGAAGAAAACTCAATAAAAAACCAGTCAATAAACTGTACAAAACCCAATAAAGAACCAGTCAATGAACTGTACAAAACTCAATAAAGAACCAGTCAATTAACTGTACAAAACAAAAGAAAGAACCAGTCAATAAACTGTACAAAACTAAATAAAGAAACAGTCAATAAACTGTACAAAACTCAATAAAGAAACAGTCAATAAACTGTACAAAACTCAATAAAGAACCAGTAAATAAACTGTACAAAATCAATAAAGAACCAGTCAAAAAACTGTACAAAACTCAATATAGAAACAGTCAATAATCTGTACAAAACTAAATAAAGAAACAGTCAATAAACTGTACAAAACTAAATAAAGATACAGTCAACTCAATAAAGAAACAGTCAATAAACTGTACAAAACTGAATAAAGAACAAGTCAATAAACTGTTCAAAACTCAATAAAGAATTAGTCAATAAACTGTACAAAACTCAATAAAGAACCAGTCAATAAACTGTACAAAACTCAATAAAGAACCAGTCAATAAACTGGACAAAACAAAAGAAAGAACCAGTCAATAAACTGTACCAAACTAAATAAAGAAACAGTCAATGAACTGTACAAAACTCAATAAAGAAACAGTCAATAAACTGTACAAAATCAATAAAGGACCAGTAAAAAAACTGTACAAAACTAAATAAAGAAACAGTCAATAAACTGTACAAAACTGAATAAAGAACCAGTCAATAAACTGTACAAAACTAAATAAAGAAACAGTCAATAAACTGTACAAAACTGAATAAAGAACAAGTCAATAAACTGTACAAAACTCAATAAAGAACCAGTCAATAAAATGAACAAAACTCAATAAAGAACCAGTAAATAAACTGTACAAAACTCAATAAAGAACCAGTCAATAAACTGTAGAAAACTCAATAAAGAACCAGTCAATTAACTGTCCAAAACAAAAGAAAGAACCAGTCAATAAACTGTACAAAACTAAATAAAGAAACAGTCAATAAACTGTACAAAACTCAATAAAGAAACAGTCAATAAACTGTACAAAACTCAATAAAGAATCAGTCAATAAACTGTACAAACCTCAATAAAGAAACAGTCAATAAACTGTACAAAACACAATAAAGAACCAGTCGATAAACTGTACAAAACTAAATAAAGAACCAGTCAATAAACTGTACAAAACTCAATAAAGAAACAGTCAATAAACTGTACAAACTCCATAAAGAACCAGTCAAAGAACTGTACAAAACTCAATAAAGAAACAGTAAAAAAATTGTACAAAACTCAATAAAGAATCAGTCAATAAACTATACAAAACTCAATAAAGAAACAGTCAGTAAACTGTACAAAACTCAATTAAGAACCAGTCAATAAACTGTACAAAACTGAATAAAGAACCAGTCAATAAACTGTACAAAACTTAATAAAGAACCAGTCAATAAACTGAAGAAAACTCAATAAAGAACCAGTCAATAAACTGTACAAAACTCAATAAGGAACCAGTCAATTAACTGTACAAAACAAAAGAAAGAACCAGTCAATAAACTGTACAAAACTAAATAAAGAAACAGCCAATAAACTGTACAAAACTCAATAAAGAAACAGTCAATAAACTGTACAAAACTCAATAGAGAACCAGTAAATAAACTGTACAAAACTCAATAAGGAACCAGTCAATGAACTGTACAAAACTCAATAAAGAACCAGTCAATTAACTGTACAAAACAAAAGAAAGAACCAGTCAATAAACTGTACAAAACTAAATAAAGAAACAGCCAATAAACTGTACAAAACTAAATAAAGAACCAGTCAATAAACTGTACAAAACTCAATAAAGAAACAGTCAATAAACTGTACAAACTCAATAAAGAACCAGTCAAAGAACTGTACAAAACTCAATAAAGAAACAGTAAAAAAACTGTACAAAACTCAATAAAGAATCAGTCAATAAACTATACAAAACTCAATAAAGAAACAGTCAGTAAACTGTACAAAACTCAATTAAGAACCAGTCAATAAACTGTACAAAACTGAATAAAGAACCAGTCAATAAACTGTACAAAACTTAATAAAGAACCAGTCAATAAACTGAAGAAAACTCAATAAAGAACCAGTCAATAAACTGTACAAAACTCAATAAGGAACCAGTCAATGAACTGTACAAAACTCAATAAAGAACCAGTCAATTAACTGTACAAAACAAAAGAAAGAACCAGTCAATAAACTGTACAAAACTAAATAAAGAAACAGCCAATAAACTGTACAAAACTCAATAAAGAAACAGTCAATAAACTGTACAAAACTCAATAGAGAACCAGTAAACAAACTGTACAAAACTAAATAAAGAAACAGTCAATAAACTGTACAAAACTCAATAGAGAACCAGTAAATAAACTGTACAAAATCAATAAAGAACCAGTCAAAAAACTGTACAAAACTCAATATAGAAACAGTCAATAATCTGTACAAAACTAAATAAAGAAACAGTCAATAAACTGTACAAAACTAAATAAAGATACAGTCAATAAACTGTACAAAACTCAATAAAGAAACAGTCAATAAACTGTACAAAACTGAATAAAGAACAAGTCAATAAACTGTTCAAAACTCAATAAAGAATTAGTCAATAAACTGTACAAAACTCAATAAAGAACCAGTCAATAAACTGTACAAAACTCAATAAAGAACCAGTAAATAAACTGTACAAAATCAATAAAGAACCAGTCAAAAAACTGTACAAAACTCAATATAGAAACAGTCAATAATCTGTACAAAACTAAATAAAGAAACAGTCAATAAACTGTACAAAACTAAATAAAGATACAGTCAACTCAATAAAGAAACAGTCAATAAACTGTACAAAACTGAATAAAGAACAAGTCAATAAACTGTTCAAAACTCAATAAAGAATTAGTCAATAAACTGTACAAAACTCAATAAAGAACCAGTCAATAAACTGTACAAAACTCAATAAAGAACCAGTCAATAAACTGGACAAAACAAAAGAAAGAACCAGTCAATAAACTGTACCAAACTAAATAAAGAAACAGTCAATGAACTGTACAAAACTCAATAAAGAAACAGTCAATAAACTGTACAAAATCAATAAAGGACCAGTAAAAAAACTGTACAAAACTAAATAAAGAAACAGTCAATAAACTGTACAAAACTGAATAAAGAACCAGTCAATAAACTGTACAAAACTAAATAAAGAAACAGTCAATAAACTGTACAAAACTGAATAAAGAACAAGTCAATAAACTGTACAAAACTCAATAAAGAACCAGTCAATAAAATGAACAAAACTCAATAAAGAACCAGTAAATAAACTGTACAAAACTCAATAAAGAACCAGTCAATAAACTGTAGAAAACTCAATAAAGAACCAGTCAATTAACTGTCCAAAACAAAAGAAAGAACCAGTCAATAAACTGTACAAAACTAAATAAAGAAACAGTCAATAAACTGTACAAAACTCAATAAAGAAACAGTCAATAAACTGTACAAAACTCAATAAAGAATCAGTCAATAAACTGTACAAACCTCAATAAAGAAACAGTCAATAAACTGTACAAAACACAATAAAGAACCAGTCAATAAACTGTACAAAACTAAATAAAGAACCAGTCAATAAACTGTACAAAACTCAATAAAGAAACAGTCAATAAACTGTACAAACTCCATAAAGAACCAGTCAAAGAACTGTACAAAACTCAATAAAGAAACAGTAAAAAAATTGTACAAAACTCAATAAAGAATCAGTCAATAAACTATACAAAACTCAATAAAGAAACAGTCAGTAAACTGTACAAAACTCAATTAAGAACCAGTCAATAAACTGTACAAAACTGAATAAAGAACCAGTCAATAAACTGTACAAAACTTAATAAAGAACCAGTCAATAAACTGAAGAAAACTCAATAAAGAACCAGTCAATAAACTGTACAAAACTCAATAAGGAACCAGTCAATTAACTGTACAAAACAAAAGAAAGAACCAGTCAATAAACTGTACAAAACTAAATAAAGAAACAGCCAATAAACTGTACAAAACTCAATAAAGAAACAGTCAATAAACTGTACAAAACTCAATAGAGAACCAGTAAATAAACTGTACAAAACTCAATAAGGAACCAGTCAATGAACTGTACAAAACTCAATAAAGAACCAGTCAATTAACTGTACAAAACAAAAGAAAGAACCAGTCAATAAACTGTACAAAACTAAATAAAGAAACAGCCAATAAACTGTACAAAACTAAATAAAGAACCAGTCAATAAACTGTACAAAACTCAATAAAGAAACAGTCAATAAACTGTACAAACTCAATAAAGAACCAGTCAAAGAACTGTACAAAACTCAATAAAGAAACAGTAAAAAAACTGTACAAAACTCAATAAAGAATCAGTCAATAAACTATACAAAACTCAATAAAGAAACAGTCAGTAAACTGTACAAAACTCAATTAAGAACCAGTCAATAAACTGTACAAAACTGAATAAAGAACCAGTCAATAAACTGTACAAAACTTAATAAAGAACCAGTCAATAAACTGAAGAAAACTCAATAAAGAACCAGTCAATAAACTGTACAAAACTCAATAAGGAACCAGTCAATGAACTGTACAAAACTCAATAAAGAACCAGTCAATTAACTGTACAAAACAAAAGAAAGAACCAGTCAATAAACTGTACAAAACTAAATAAAGAAACAGCCAATAAACTGTACAAAACTCAATAAAGAAACAGTCAATAAACTGTACAAAACTCAATAGAGAACCAGTAAACAAACTGTACAAAACTAAATAAAGAAACAGTCAATAAACTGTACAAAACTCAATAGAGAACCAGTAAATAAACTGTACAAAATCAATAAAGAACCAGTCAAAAAACTGTACAAAACTCAATATAGAAACAGTCAATAATCTGTACAAAACTAAATAAAGAAACAGTCAATAAACTGTACAAAACTAAATAAAGATACAGTCAATAAACTGTACAAAACTCAATAAAGAAACAGTCAATAAACTGTACAAAACTGAATAAAGAACAAGTCAATAAACTGTTCAAAACTCAATAAAGAATTAGTCAATAAACTGTACAAAACTCAATAAAGAACCAGTCAATAAACTGTACAAAACTCAATAAAGAACCAGTCAATAAACTGTACAAAACAAAAGAAAGAACCAGTCAATAAACTGTACAAAACTAAGTAAAGAAACAGTCAATGAACTGTACAAAACTCAATAAAGAAATAGTCAATAAACTGTACAAAATCAATAAAGGACCAGTACAAAAACTGTACAAAACTAAATAAAGAAACAGTCAATAAACTGTACAAACTGAATAAAGAACCAGTCAATAAACTGTACAAAACTAAATAAAGAAACAGTCAATAAACTGTATAAAACTGAATAAAGAACCAGTCAATAAACTGTTCAAAACTCAATAAAGAATTAGTCAATAAACTGTACAAAACTCAATAAAGAACCAGTCAATAAACTGAACAAAACTCAACAAAGAACCAGCAAATAAACTGTACAAAACTCAATAAAGAACCAGTCAATAAACTGTAAAAAACTCAATAAAGAACCAGTCAATTAACTGTACAAAACAAAAGAAAGAACCAGTCAATAAACTGTACAAAACTCAATAAAGAACCAGTCAATAAACTGAACAAAACTCAATAAAGAACCAGTAAATAAACTGTACAAAACTCAATAAAGAACCAGTCAATAAATTGTAAAAAACTCAATATAGAAACAGTCAATAATCTGTACAAAACTAAATAAAGAAACAGTCAATAAACTGTACAAAACTAAATAAAGAACAAGTCAATAAACTGTTCAAAACTCAATAAAGAATTAGTCAATAAACTGTACAAAACTCAATAAACAACCAGTCAATAAACTGTACAAAACTCAATAAAGAACCAGTCAATAAACTGTACAAAACAAAAGAAAGAACCAGTCAATAAACTGTACAAAACTAAATAAAGAAACAGTCAATAAACTGTACAAAACTAAATAAAGAAACAGTCAATAAACTGTTCAAACTGAATAAAGAACCAGTCAATAAACTGAAGAAAACTCAATAAAGAACCAGTCAATAAACTGTACAAAACCCAATAAAGAACCAGTCAATGAACTGTACAAAACTCAATAAAGAACCAGAAAATTAACTGTACAAAACAAAAGAAAGAACCAGTCAATAAACTGTACAAAACTAAATAAAGAAACAGTGAATAAACTGTACAAAACTCAATTAAGAAACAGTCAATAAACTGTACAAAACTCAATAAAGAACCAGTAAATAAACTGTACAAAATCAATAAAGAACCAGTCAAAAAAGTGTACAAAACTCAATATAGAAACAGTCAATAATCTGTACAAAACTAAATAAAGAAACAGTCAATAAACTGTACAAAACTAAATAAAGATACAGTCAATAAACTGTACAAAACTCAATAAAGAAACAGTCAATAAACTGTACAAAACTGAATAAAGAACAAGTCAATAAACTGTTCAAAACTCAATAAAGAATTAGTCAATAAACTGTACAAAACTCAATAAAGAACAAGTCAATAAACTGTACAAAACTCAATAAAGAACAAGTCAATAAACTGTACAAAACAAAAGAAAGAACCAGTCAATAAACTGTACATAACTAAATAAAGAAACAGTCAATGAACTGTACAAAACTCAATAAAGAAACAGTCAATAAACTGTACAAAATCAATAAAGGACAGGTAAAAAAACTGTACAAAACTAAATAAAGAAACAGTCAATAAACTGTACAAAACTGAATAAAGAACCAGTCAATAAACTGTACAAAACTAAATAAAGAAGCAGTCAATAAACTGTACAAAACTGAATAAAGAACAAGTCAATAAACTGTACAAAACTCAATAAAGAACCAGTCAATAAACTGAACAAAACTCAATAAAGAACCAGTAAATAAACTGTACAAAACTCAATAAAGAACCAGTCAATAAACTGTAAAAAACTCAATAAAGAACCAGTCAATTAACTGTACAAAACAAAAGAAAGAACCAGTCAATAAACTGTACAAAACTAAATAAAGAAACAGTCAATAAACTGTACAAAACTCAATAAAGAAACAGTCAATAAACTGTACAAAACTCAATAAAGAATCAGTCAATAAACTGTACAAACCTCAATAAAGAAACAATCAATAAACTGTACAAAACACAATAAAGAACCAGTCAATAAACTGTACAAAACTAAATAAAGAACCAGTCAATAAACTGTACAAAACTCAATAAAGAAACAGTCAATAAACTGTACAAACTCAATAAAGAAGCAGTCAAAGAACTGTACAAAACTCAATAAAGAAACAGTAAAAAAACTGTACAAAACTCAATAAAGAATCAGTCAATAAACTATACAAAACTCAATAAAGAAACAGTCAGTAAACTGTACAAAACTCAATTAAGAACCAGTCAATAAACTGTACAAAACTGAATAAAGAACCAGTCAATAAACTGTACAAAACTTAATAAAGAACCAGTCGATAAACTGAAGAAAACTCAATAAAGAACCAGTCAATAAACTGTACAAAACTCAATAAGGAACCAGTCAATGAACTGTACAAAACTCAATAAAGAACCAGTCAATTAACTACAAAACAAAAGAAAGAACCAGTCAATAAACTGTACAAAACTCAATAAAGAATTAGTCAATAAACTGTACAAAACTCAATAAAGAATTAGTCAATAAACTGTACAAAACTCAATAGAGAACCAGTAAATTAACTGTACAAAATCAATAAAGAACCAGTTAAAAAACTGTACAAAATTAATATAGAAACAGTCAATAATCTGTACAAAACTAAATAAAGAAACAGTCAATAAACTGTACAAAACTAAATAAAGATACAGTCAATAAACTGTACAAAACTCAATAAAGAAACAATCAATAAACTGTACAAAACTGAATAAAGAACAACTCAATAAACGGTTCAAAACTCAATAAAGAATTAGTCAATAAACTGTACAAAACTCAATAAAGAACCAGTCAATAAACTGTACAAAACTCAATAAAGAACCAGTCAATAAACTGTACAAAACAAAAGAAAGAACCAGTCAATAAACTGTACAAAACTAAATAAAGAAACAGTCAATGAACTGTACAAAACTCAATAAAGAAATAGTCAATAAACTGTACAAAATCAATAAAGGACCAGTAAAAAAACTGTACAAAACTAAATAAAGAAACAGTCAATAAACTGTACAAAACTGAATAAAGAACCAGTCAATAAACTGTACAAAACTAAATAAAGAAACAGTCAATAAACTGTACAAAACTGAATAAAGAACAAGTCAATAAACTGTTCAAAACTCAATAAAGAATTAGTCAATAAACTGTACAAAACTCAATAAAGAACCAGTCAATAAACTGAACAAAACTCAACAAAGAACCAGTAAATAAACTGTACAAAACTCAATAAAGAACCAGTCAATAAACTGTAAAAAGCTCAATAAAGAACCAGTCAATTAACTGTACAAAACAAAAGAAAGAACCAGTCAATAAACTGTACAAAACTCAATATAGAAACAGTCAATAATCTGTACAAAACTAAATAAAGAAACAGTCAATAAACTGTACAAAACTAAATAAAGATACAGTCAATAAACTGTACAAAACTCAATAAAGAAACAGTCAATAAACTGTACAAAACTGAATAAAGAACAAGTCAATAAACTGTTCAAAACTCAATAAAGAATTAGTCAATAAACTGTACAAAACTCAATAAAGAACAAGTCAATAAACTGTACAAAACTCAATAAAGAACCAGTCAATAAACTGTACAAAACAAAAGAAAGAACCAGTCAATAAACTGTACATAACTAAATAAAGAAACAGTCAATGAACTGTACAAAACTCAATAAAGAAACAGTCAATAAACTGTACAAAATCAATAAAGGACAGGTAAAAAAACTTTACAAAACTAAATAAAGAAACAGTCAATAAACTGTACAAAACTGAATAAAGAACCAGTCAATAAACTGTACAAAACTAAATAAAGAAGCAGTCAATAAACTGTACAAAACTGAATAAAGAACAAGTCAATAAACTGTACAAAACTCAATAAAGAACCAGTCAATAAACTGAACAAAACTCAATAAAGAACCAGTAAATAAACTGTACAAAACTCAATAAAGAACCAGTCAATAAACTGTAAAAAACTCAATAAAGAACCAGTCAATTAACTGTACAAAACAAAAGAAAGAACCAGTCAATAAACTGTACAAAACTAAGTAAAGAAACAGTCAATGAACTGTACAAAACTCAATAAAGAAATAGTCAATAAACTGTACAAAATCAATAAAGGACCAGTACAAAAACTGTACAAAACTAAATAAAGAAACAGTCAATAAACTGTACAAACTGAATAAAGAACCAGTCAATAAACTGTACAAAACTAAATAAAGAAACAGTCAATAAACTGTATAAAACTGAATAAAGAACAAGTCAATAAACTGTTCAAAACTCAATAAAGAATTAGTCAATAAACTGTACAAAACTCAATAAAGAACCAGTCAATAAACTGAACAAAACTCAACAAAGAACCAGCAAATAAACTGTACAAAACTCAATAAAGAACCAGTCAATAAACTGTAAAAAACTCAATAAAGAACCAGTCAATTAACTGTACAAAACAAAAGAAAGAACCAGTCAATAAACTGTACAAAACTCAATAAAGAACCAGTCAATAAACTGAACAAAACTCAATAAAGAACCAGTAAATAAACTGTACAAAACTCAATAAAGAACCAGTCAATAAATTGTAAAAAACTCAATATAGAAACAGTCAATAATCTGTACAAAACTAAATAAAGAAACAGTCAATAAACTGTACAAAACTAAATAAAGAACAAGTCAATAAACTGTTCAAAACTCAATAAAGAATTAGTCAATAAACTGTACAAAACTCAATAAAGAACCAGTCAATAAACTGTACAAAACTCAATAAAGAACCAGTCAATAAACTGTACAAAACAAAAGAAAGAACCAGTCAATAAACTGTACAAAACTAAATAAAGAAACAGTCAATAAACTGTACAAATCTAAATAAAGAAACAGTCAATAAACTGTTCAAACTGAATAAAGAACCAGTCAATAAACTGAAGAAAACTCAATAAAGAACCAGTCAATAAACTGTACAAAACCCAATAAAGAACCAGTCAATGAACTATACAAAACTCAATAAAGAACCAGAAAATTAACTGTACAAAACAAAAGAAAGAACCAGTCAATAAACTGTACAAAACTAAATAAAGAAACAGTGAATAAACAGTACAAAACTCAATTAAGAAACAGTCAATAAACTGTACAAAACTCAATAAAGAACCAGTAAATAAACTGTACAAAATCAATAAAGAACCAGTCAAAAAACTGTACAAAACTCAATATAGAAACAGTCAATAATCTGTACAAAACTAAATAAAGAAACAGTCAATAAACTGTACAAAACTAAATAAAGATACAGTCAATAAACTGTACAAAACTCAATAAAGAAACAGTCAATAAACTGTACAAAACTGAATAAAGAACAAGTCAATAAACTGTTCAAAACTCAATAAAGAATTAGTCAATAAACTGTACAAAACTCAATAAAGAACAAGTCAATAAACTGTACAAAACTCAATAAAGAACCAGTCAATAAACTGTACAAAACAAAAGAAAGAACCAGTCAATAAACTGTACATAACTAAATAAAGAAACAGTCAATGAACTGTACAAAACTCAATAAAGAAACAGTCAATAAACTGTACAAAATCAATAAAGGACAGGTAAAAAAACTGTACAAAACTAAATAAAGAAACAGTCAATAAACTGTACAAAACTGAATAAAGAACCAGTCAATAAACTGTACAAAACTAAATAAAGAAGCAGTCAATAAACTGTACAAAACTGAATAAAGAACAAGTCAATAAACTGTACAAAACTCAATAAAGAACCAGTCAATAAACTGAACAAAACTCAATAAAGAACCAGTAAATAAACTGTACAAAACTCAATAAAGAACCAGTCAATAAACTGTAAAAAACTCAATAAAGAACCAGTCAATTAACTGTACAAAACAAAAGAAAGAACCAGTCAATAAACTGTACAAAACTAAATAAAGAAACAGTCAATAAACTGTACAAAACTCAATAAAGAAACAGTCAATAAACTGTACAAAACTCAATAAAGAATCAGTCAATAAACTGTACAAACCTCAATAAAGAAACAATTAATAAACTGTACAAAACACAATAAAGAACCAGTCAATAAACTGTACAAAACTAAATAAAGAACCAGTCAAGAAACTGTACAAAACTCAATAAAGAAACAGTCAATAAACTGTACAAACTCAATAAAGAACCAGTCAAAGAAGTGTACAAAACTCAATAAAGAAACAGTAAAAAAACTGTACAAAACTCAATAAAGAATCAGTCAATAAACTATACAAAACTCAATAAAGAAACAGTCAGTAAACTGTACAAAACTCAATTAAGAACCAGTCAATAAACTGTACAAAACTGAATAAAGAACCAGTCAATAAACTGTACAAAACTTAATAAAGAACCAGTCGATAAACTGAAGAAAACTCAATAAAGAACAAGTCAATAAACTGTACAAAACTCAATAAGGAACCAGTCAATGAACTGTACAAAACTCAATAAAGAACCAGTCAATTAACTACAAAACAAAAGAAAGAACCAGTCAATAAACTGTACAAAACTCAATAAAGAATTAGTCAATAAACTGTACAAAACTCAATAAAGAATTAGTCAATAAACTGTACAAAACTCAATAGAGAACCAGTAAATTAACTGTACAAAATCAATAAAGAACCAGTTAAAAAACTGTACAAAACTCAATATAGAAACAGTCAATAATCTGTACAAAACTAAATAAAGAAACAGTCAATAAACTGTACAAAACTAAATAAAGATACAGTCAATAAACTGTACAAAACTCAATAAAGAAACAATCAATAAACTGTACAAAACTGAATAAAGAACAACTCAATAAACGGTTCAAAACTCAATAAAGAATTAGTCAATAAACTGTACAAAACTCAATAAAGAACCAGTCAATAAACTGTACAAAACTCAATAAAGAACCAGTCAATAAACTGTACAAAACAAAAGAAAGAACCAGTCAATAAACTGTACAAAACTAAATAAAGAAACAGTCAATGAACTGTACAAAACTCAATAAAGAAATAGTCAATAAACTGTACAAAATCTATAAAGGACCAGTAAAAAAACTGTACAAAACTAAATAAAGAAACAGTCAATAAACTGTACAAAACTGAATAAAGAACCAGTCAATAAACTGTACAAAACTAAATAAAGAAACAGTCAATAAACTGTACAAAACTGAATAAAGAACAAGTCAATAAATTCTTCAAAACTCAATAAAGAATTAGTCAATAAACTGTACAAAACTCAATAAAGAACCAGTCAATAAACTGAACAAAACTCAACAAAGAACCAGTAAATAAACTGTACAAAACTCAATAAAGAACCAGTCAATAAACTGTAAAAAACTCAATAAAGAACCAGTCAATTAACTGTACAAAACAAAAGAAAGAACCAGTCAATAAACTGTACAAAACTCAATAAAGAACCAGTCAACAAACTGAACAAAACTCAATAAAGAACCAGTAAATAAACTGTACAAAACTCAATAAAGAACCAGTCAATAAAATGTAAAAAACTCAATAAAGAACCATTCAATTAACTGTACAAAACAAAAGAAAGAACCAGTCAATAAACTGTACAAAACTAAATAAAGAAACAGTCAATAAACTGTACAAAACTCATTAAAGAAACAGTCAATAAACTGTACAAAACTCAATAAAGAATCAGTCAATTAACTGTACAAAACAAAAGAAAGAACCAGTCAATAAACTGTACAAAACTCAATAAAGAACCAGTCAATAAACTGAACAAAACTCAATAAAGAACCAGTAAATAAACTGTACAAAACTCAATAAAGAACCAGTCAATAAACTGTAAAAAACTCAATAAAGAACCAGTCAATTAACTGTACAAAACAAAAGAAAGAACCAGTCAATAAACTGTACAAAACTAAATAAAGAAACAGTCAATAAACTGTACAAAACTCAATAAAGAAACAGTCAATAAACTGTACAAAACTCAATAAAGAATCAGTCAATAAACTGTACACACGTCAATAAAGAACCAGTCAATAAACTGTACAAAACACAATAAAGAACCAGTCAATAAACTGTACCAAACTAAATAAAGAACCAGTCAATAAACTGTACAAAACTCAATAAACAAACAGTCAATAAACTGTACAAACTCAATAAAGAACCAGTCAAAAAACTGTACAAAACTCAATAAAGAAACAGTAAAAAAACTGTACAAAACTCAATAAAGAATCAGTCAATAAACTATACAAAACGCAATAAAGAAACAGTCAATAAACTGTACAAAACTCAATAAAGAACCAGTCAATAAACTGTACAAAACTGAATAAAGAACCAGTCAATAAACTGTACAAACTGTAGAAAACTCAATAAAGAACCAGTCAATGAACTGTACAAACCTCAATAAAGAACCAGCCAATAAACTGTACAAAACACAATAAAGAACCAGTCAATAAACTGTACAAAACAAAATAAAGAACCAGTCAATAAACTGTACAAAACTCAATAAAGAAACAGTCAATAAACTGTACAAACTCAATAAAGGACCAGTCAAAAAACTGTACAAAACTCAATAAAGAAACAGTCAAAAAACTGTACAAAACTCAATAAAGAATCAGTCAATAAACTATACAAAACTCAATAAAGAAACAGTCAATAAACTGTACAAAACTCAATAAAGAACCAGTCAATAAACTGTACAAAAGTGAATAAAGAACCAGTCAATAAGCTGTACAAAACTAAATAAAGAACCAGTCAATAAACTGTACAAAACTCAATAAAGAACCAGTCAATAAACTGTACATAACAAAAGAAAGAACCAGTCAATCAACTGTACAAAACTCAATAAAGAAACAGTCAATAAACTGTACAAAACTCAATAAAGAACAAGTCAATAAACTGTTCAAAACAAAATAAACAATTAGTCAATAAACTGTACAAAACTCAATAAAGAACCAGTCAATAAACTGTACAAAACTCAATAAAGAACCAGTCAATAAACTGTACAAAACAAAAGAAAGAACCGTCAATAAACTGTACAAAACAAAAGAAAGAACCAGTCAATAAACTGTACAAAACTAAATAAAGAAACAGTCAATAAACTGTACAAAACTAAATAAAGAAACAGGCAATAAACTGTACAAAATTAAATAAAGAAACAGTCAATAAACTGTACAAAACTGAATAAAGAAACTGTCAATAAACTGTACAAAACTGAATAAAGAACAAGTCAATAAACTGTTCAAAACTCAATAAACAATTAGTCAATAAACTGTACAAAACTCAGTAAAGAACCAGTCAATAAACTGTACAAAACTCAATAAAGAACCAGTCAATAAACTGTACAAAACAAAAGAAAGAACCAGTCAATAAACTGTACAAAACTAAATAAAGAAACAGTCAATAAACTGTAGAAAACTCAAAAAAGAACCAGTCAATAAACTGTACAAAACTGAATAAAGAATAAGTCAATAAACTGAACAAAACTAAATAAAGAGCCAGTCAATAACCTGTACAAAACTCAATAAAGGACCAGTCAATAAACTGTACAAAACTCAATAAAGAACCAGTCAATAAACTGTACAAAACAAAAGAAAGAACCTGTCAATAAACTGTACAAAACTAAATAAAGAAACAGTAAATAAACTGTACAAATCTCAATAAAGAAACAGTCAATAATCTGTACGAAACTCAATAAAGAAATAGTCAATAAACTGTACAAACCTCAAAAAAGAACCAGTCAATAAACTGTACAAAACTAAATAAAGAAACAGTCAATAAACTGTACAAAACTGAATAAAGAAACTGTCAATAAACTGTACAAAACTGAATAAAGAACAAGTCAATAAACTGTTCAAAACTCAATAAACAATTAGTCAATAAACTGTACAAAACTAAATAAAGAACTAGTCAATAAACTGTACAAAACTCAATAAAGAACCAGTCAATAAACTGTACAAAACAAAAGAAAGAACCAGTCAATAAACTGTACAAAACTAAATAAAGAAACAGTCAATAAACTGTACATAACTCAAAAAAGAACCAGTCAATAAACTGTACAAAACTCAATAAAGAAACAGTCAATAAACTGTACAAAACTGAATAAAGAATAAGTCAATAAACTGAACAAAACTAAATAAAGAGCCAGTCAATAACCTGTACAAAACTCAATAAAGAACCAGTCAATAAACTGTACAAAACTCAATAAAGAACCAGTCAATAAACTGTACAAAACAAAAGAAAGAACCTGTCAATAAACTGTACAAAAGTAAATAAAGAAACAGTAAATAAACTGTACAAAACTCAATAAAGAAACAGTCAATAATCTGTACGAAACTCAATAAAGAAACAGTCAATAAACTGTACAAACTCAATAAAGAACCAGTCAAAAAACTGTACAAAACTCAATAAAGAAACAGTAAAAAAACTGTACAAAACTAAATAAAGAATCAGTCAATGAACTATACAAAACTCAATAAAGAAACAGTCAATAAACTGTACAAAACTCAATAAAGAACCAGTCAATAAACTGTACAAAACTGAATAAAGATCCAGTCAATAAACTGTAAAAAACTAAATAAAGAACCAGTCAATAAACTGTATCACAAAAGAAAGAACCAGTCAATAAACTGTATAACAAAAGAAAGAACCAGTCAATCAACTGTACAAAACTCAATAAAGAAACAGTCACTAAACTGTACAAAACTCAATAAAGAAACAGTCAATAAACTGTACTAAACTCAATAAAGAACCAGTCGAAAAACTGTTCAAAACTCAATATAGAAACAGTCAATAAACTGTACAAAACTAAATAAAGAATCAGTCAATAAAACTCTACAAAACTCAATAAAGAACCAGTCAATAAACTGTACAAACTAAATAAAGAAACAGTCAATAAACTGTACAAAACTCAATAAAGAACCAGTCAATAAACTGTACAAAACTCGAAAAAGAACCAGTCAAAAAACTGTACAAAACTCAATATAGAAACAGTCAATAAACTGTACAAAACTAAACAAATAAACAGTCAATAAACTGTACAAAACTAAATAAAGAACCAGTCAATAAACTGTACAAAACTGAATAAAGAACCAGTCAATAAACTGTACAAAACTCAATAAAGAAACAGTCAATAAACTGTACAAAACTGAATAAAGAACCAGTCAATAAACTCTTCAAAACTCAATAAAGAATTAGTCAATAAACTGTACAAAACTCAATAAAGAACCTGTCAATAAACTGTACAAAACTCAATAAAGAACCAGACAATGAACTGTACAAAACTCAATAAAGAACCAGTCAATAAACTGTACAAAACAAAAGAAAGAACCAGTTAATCAACTGTACAAAACTAAATATGGAAACAGTCGATAAACTGTACAAAATTCAATAAAGAAACAGTCAATAAACCGTACAAAACTCAATAAAGAACCAGTCAAAAAACTGTACAAAACTCAATATAGAACCAGTCAATAAACTGTACAAAACTGAATAAAGAACCAGTCAATAAACTGTACAAAACTGAATAAAGAAATAGCCAATAAACAGAACAAAACTCAATAAAGAACCAGTCAATAAACTATACAAAACTCTATAAAGAACCAGTCAATAAACTGTACAAAACTCAATAAAGAACCAGTCAATAAACTGTACAAAACAAAAGAAAGAACCAGTCAATAAACTGTACAAAACTAAATAAAGAAACAGGCAATAAACTGTACAAAATTAAATAAAGAAACAGTCAATAAACTCTACAAAACTGAATAAAGAAACTGTCAATAAACTGTACAAAACTGAATAAAGAACAAGTCAATAAACTGTTCAAAACTCAATAAACAATTAGTCAATAAACTGTACAAAACTCAATAAAGAACCAGTCAATAAACTGTACAAAACTGAATAAAGAACCAGTCAATAAACTGTATAAAACTGAATAAAGAAATAGTCAATAAACAGAACAAAACTGAACAAAGAACCAGTCAATAAACTGTACAAAACTGAATAAAGAACCAGTCAATAAACTGTTCAAAACAAAAGAAAGAACCAGTCAATAAACTGTACAAAACTAAATATGGAAACAGTCGATAAACTGTACAAAACTCAACAAAGAAACAGTCAATAAACTGTACAAAACTCAATAAAGAAACAGTCAATAAACTGTACAAAACTAAATAAAGAACCAGTCAATAAACTGTACAAAACTGAATAAAGAACCAGCCAATAAACTGTACAAAACTCAATATAGAAACAGTCAATAAACTGTACAAAACTAAACAAATAAACAGTCAATAAACTGTAGAAAACTGAATAAAGAACCAGTCAATAAACTGTACAAAACTCAATAAAGAAACAGTCAATAAACTGTACAAAACTGAATAAAGAACCAGTCAATAAACTGTTCAAAACTCAATAAAGAATTAGTCAATAAACTGTACAAAACTCAATAAAGAACCTGTCAATAAACTGTACAAAACTCAATAAAGAACCAGACAATGAACTGTACAAAACTCAATAAAGAACCAGTCAATAAACTGTACAAAACAAAAGAAAGAACCAGTTAATAAACTGTACAAAACTAAATATGGAAACAGTCGATAAACTGTACAAAATTCAATAAAGAAACAGTCAATAAACTGTACAAAACTCAATAAAGAACCAGTCAAAAAACTGTACAAAACTCAATATAGAACCAGTCAATAAACTGTACAAAACTCAATATAGAACCAGTCAATAAACTGTACAAAACTGAATAAAGAACCAGTCAATAAACTGTATAAAACTGAATAAAGAAATAGACAATAAACAGAACAAAACTGAACAAAGAACCAGTCAATAAACTGTACAAAACTGAATAAAGAACCAGTCAATAAACTGTACAAAACAAAAGAAAGAACCAGTCAATAAACTGTACAAAACTAAATATGGAAACAGTCGATAAACTGTACAAAACTCAATAAAGAAACAGTCAATAAACTGTACAAAACTCAATAAAGAAACAGTCAATAAACTGTACAAAACTAAATAAAGAACCAGTCAATAAATTGTACAAAACTGAATAAAGAACCAGCCAATAAACTGTACAAAACTCAATAAAGAAACAGTCAATAAACTGTACAAAACTGAATAAAGAACCAGTCAATAAACTGTTCAAAACTCAATAAAGAAACAGTCAATAAACTGTACAAAACTGAATAAAGAACCAGTCAATAAACTGTTCAAAACTCAAGAAAGAACCAGACAATAAACTGTACAAAACTCAATAAAGAACCAGTCAATAAACTGTACAAAACAAAAAAAAGAACCAGTTAATAAACTGTACAAAACTAAATATGGAAAAAGTCGATAAACTGTACAAAACTCAATAAAGAAACAGTCAATAAACTGTACAAAACTCAATAAAGAAACAGTCAATAAACTGTACAAAACTCAATAAAGAACCAGTCAAAAAACTGTACAAAACTCAATATAGAACCAGTCAATAAACTGTACAAAACTGAATAAAGAACCAGTCAATAAACTGTATAAAACTGAATAAAGAAATAGTCAATAAACAGAACAAAACTGAACAAAGAACCAGTCAATAAACTGTACAAAACTGAATAAAGAACCAGTCAATAAACTGTACAAAACTGAATAAAGAAATAGCCAATAAACAGAACAAAACTCAATAAAGAACCAGTCAATAAACTATACAAAACTCTATAAAGAACCAGTCAATAAACTGTACAAAACTGAATAAAGAACCAGTCAATAAACTGTACAAAACAAAAGAAAGAACCAGTCAATAAACTGTACAAAACTAAATAAAGAAACAGGCAATAAACTGTACAAAACTAAATAAAGAAACAGTCAATAAACTCTACAAAACTGAATAACGAAACTGTCAATAAACTGTACAAAACTGAATAAAGAACAAGTCAATAAACTGTTCAAAACTCAATAAACAATTAGTCAATAAACTGTACAAAACTCAATAAAGAACCAGTCAATAAACTGTACAAAACTGAATAAAGAACCAGTCAATAAACTGTATAAAACTGAATAAAGAAATAGTCAATAAACAGAACAAAACTGAACAAAGAACCAGTCAATAAACTGTACAAAACTGAATAAAGAACCAGTCAATAAACTGTACAAAACAAAAGAAAGAACCAGTCAATAAACTGTACAAAACTAAATATGGAAACAGTCGATAAACTGTACAAAACTCAACAAAGAAACAGTCAATAAACTGTACAAAACTCAATAAAGAAACAGTCAATAAACTGTACAAAACTAAATAAAGAACCTGTCAATAAACTGTACAAAACTGAATAAAGAACCAGCCAATAAACTGTACAAAACTCAATATAGAAACAGTCAATAAACTGTACAAAACTAAACAAATAAACAGTCAATAAACTGTACAAAACTAAATAAAGAACCAGTCAATAAACTGTACAAAACTGAATAAAGAACCAGTCAATAAACTGTACAAAACTCAATAAAGAAACAGTCAATAAACTGTACAAAACTGAATAAAGAACCTGTCAATAAACTGTTCAAAACTCAATAAAGAATTAGTCAATAAACTGTACAAAACTCAATAAAGAACCTGTCAATAAACTGTACAAAACTCAATAAAGAACCAGACAATGAACTGTACAAAACTCAATAAAGAACCAGTCAATAAACTGTACAAAACAAAAGAAAGAACCAGTTAATAAACTGTACAAAACTAAATATGGAAACAGTCGATAAACTGTACAAAATTCAATAAAGAAACAGTCAATAAACTGTACAAAACTCAATAAAGAACCAGTCAAAAAACTGTACAAAACTCAATATAGAACCAGTCAATAAACTGTACAAAACTCAATATAGAACCAGTCAATAAACTGTACAAAACTGAATAAAGAACCAGTCAATAAACTGTATAAAACTGAATAAAGAAATAGTCAATAAACAGAACAAAACTGAACAAAGAACCAGTCAATAAACTGTACAAAACTGAATAAAGAACCAGTCAATAAACTGTACAAAACAAAAGAAAGAACCAGTCAATAAACTGTACAAAACTAAATATGGAAACAGTCGATAAACTGTACAAAACTCAATAAAGAAACAGTCAATAAACTGTACAAAACTCAATAAAGAAACAGTCAATAAACTGTACAAAACTAAATAAAGAACCAGTCAATAAACTGTACAAAACTGAATAAAGAACCAGCCAATAAACTGTACAAAACTCAATAAAGAAACAGTCAATAAACTGAACAAAACTGAATAAAGAACCAGTCAATAAACTGTTCAAAACTCAATAAAGAAACAGTCAATAAACTGTACAAAACTGAATAAAGAACCAGTCAATAAACTGTTCAAAACTCAAGAAAGAACCAGACAATAAACTGTACAAAACTCAATAAAGAACCAGTCAATAAACTGTACAAAACAAAAGAAAGAACCAGTTAATAAACTGTACAAAACTAAATATGGAAACAGTCGATAAACTGTACAAAACTCAATAAAGAAACAGTCAATAAACTGTACAAAACTCAATAAAGAACCAGTCAAAAAACTGTACAAAACTCAATATAGAACCAGTCAATAAACTGTACAAAACTGAATAAAGAACCAGTCAATAAACTGTATAAAACTGAATAAAGAAATAGTCAATAAACAGAACAAAACTGAACAAAGAACCAGTCAATAAACTGTACAAAACTGAATAAAGAACCAGTCAATAAACTGTACAAAACTGAATAAAGAAATAGCCAATAAACAGAACAAAACTCAATAAAGAACCAGTCAATAAACTATACAAAACTCTATAAAGAACCAGTCAATAAACTGTACAAAACTCAATAAAGAACCAGTCAATAAACTGTACAAAACAAAAGAAAGAACCAGTCAATAAACTGTACAAAACTAAATAAAGAAACAGGCAATAAACTGTACAAAACTAAATAAAGAAACAGTCAATAAACTCTACAAAACTGAATAAAGAAACTGTCAATAAACTGTACAAAACTGAATAAAGAACAAGTCAATAAACTGTTCAAAACTCAATAAACAATTAGTCAATAAACTGTACAAAACTCAATAAAGAACCCGTCAATAAACTGTACAAAACAAAAGAAAGAACCAGTCAATAAACTGTAAAAAACTAAATAAAGAAACAGTCAATAAACTGTACAAAACTCAAAAAAGAACCAGCCAATAAACTGTACAAAACTCAATAAAGAAACAGTCAATAAACTGTACAAAACTGAATAAAGAATAAGTCAATAAACTGAACAAAACTAAATAAAGAGCCAGTCAATAACCTGTTCAAAACTCTATAAAGAACCAGTCAATAAACTGTACAAAACTCAATAAAGAACCAGTCAATAAACTGTACAAAACAAAAGAAAGAACCTGTCAATAAACTGTACAAAACTAAATAAAGAAGCAGTAAATAAACTGTACAAAACTCAAAAAAGAAACAGTCAATAATCTGTACGAAACTCAATAAAGAACCAGTCAATAAACTGTACAAACCTCAAAAAAGAACCAGTCAATAAACTGTACTAAACACAATAAAGAACCAGTCAATAAACTGTACAAAACTAAATAAAGAACAGGTCAATAAACTGTACAAAACTAAATAAAGAAACAGTCAATAAACTGTACAAAACTCAATAAAGAAACAGTCAATAAACTGTACAAAACTGAATAAAGAGCCAGTCAATAAACTGTACAAACCTCAATAAAGAACCAGGCAATAAACTGGACAAAACACAATAAAGAACCAGTCAATAAACTGTACAAAACTAAATAAAGAACCAGTCAATAAACTGTACAAAACTCAATAAAGAAACAGTCAATAAACTGTACAAACTCAATAAAGAACCAGTCAAAAAACTGTACAAAACTCAATAAAGAAACAGTAAAAAAACTGTACAAAACTAAATAAAGAACCAATCAATAAACTGTACAAAACTGAATAAAGAACCAGTCAATAAACTGTAAAAAACTAAATAAAGAACCAGTCAATAAACTGTATAACAAAAGAAAGAACCAGTCAATAAACTGTATAACAAAAGAAAGAACCAGTCAATCAACTGTACAAAACTCAATAAAGAAACAGTCAATAAACTGTACAAAACTCAATAAAGAAACAGTCAATAAACTGTACTAAACTCAATAAAGAACCAGTCAAAAAACTGTTGAAAACTCAATATAGAAACAGTCGATAAACTGTACAAAACTAAATAAAGAATCAGTCAATAAAACTCTACAAAACTCAATAAAGAACCAGTCAATAAACTGTACAAACTAAATAAAGAAACAGTCAATAAACTGTACAAACCTCAATAAAGAACCAGTCAATAAACTGTACAAAACTCGAAAAAGAACCAGTCAAAAAACTGTACAAAACTCAATATAGAAACAGTCAATAAACTGTAGAAAACTAAACAAAAAAACAGTCAATAAACTGTACAAAACTAAATAAAGAACCAGTCAATAAAATGTACAAAACTGAATAAAGAACCTGTCAATAAACTGTACAAAACTCAATAAAGAAACAGTCAATAAACTGTACAAAACTGAATAAAGAACCAGTCAATAAACTGTTCAAAACTCAATAAAGAATTAGTCAATAAACTGTACAAAACTCAATAAAGAACCTGTCAATAAACTGTACAAAACTCAATAAAGAACCAGACAATGAACTGTACAAAACTCAATAAAGAACCAGTCAATAAACTGTACAAAACTCAATAAAGAACCAGTCAATAAACTGTACAAAACTGAATAAAGAACCAGTCAATAAACTGTATAAAACTGAATAAAGAAATAGTCAATAAACAGAACAAAACTGAACAAAGAACCAGTCAATAAACTGTACAAAACTGAATTAAGAACCAGTCAATAAACTGTACAAAACTGAATAAAGAAATAACCAATAAACAGAACAAAACTCAATAAAGAACCAGTCAATAAACTATACAAAACTCAATAAAGAACCAGTCAATAAATTGTACAAAACTCAATAAAGAACCAGTCAATAAACTGTAGAAAACAAAAGAAAGAACCAGTCAATAAACTGTACAAAACTAAATATGGAAACAGTCAATAAACTGTACAAAACTCAATAAAGAACCAGTCAAAAAACTGTACAAAACTCAATATAGAACCAGTCAATAAACTGTACAAAACTGAATAAAGAACCAGTCAATAAACTGTATAAAACTGAATAAAGAAATAGTCAATAAACAAAACAAAACTGAACAAAGAACCAGTCAATAAACTGTACAAAACTGAATAAAGAACCAGTCAATAAACTGTACAAAACTGAATAAAGAAATAGCCAATAAACAGAACAAAACTCAATAAAGAACCAGTCAATAAACTATACAAAACTCAATAAAGAACCAGTCAATAAACTGTACAAAACTCAATAAAGAACCAGTCAATAAACTGTACAAAACAAAAGAAAGAACCAGTCAATAAACTGTATAACAAAAGAAAGAACCAGTCAATAAACTGTATAACAAAAGAAAGAACCAGTCAATCAACTGTACAAAACTCAATAAAGAAACAGTCAATAAACTGTACAAAACTCAATAAAGAAACAGTCAATAAACTGTACTAAACTGAATAAAGAACCAGTCAATAAACTGTACAAAACTGAATAAAGAAATAGCCAATAAACAGAACAAAACTCAATAAAGAACCAGTCAATAAACTATACAAAACGCAATAAAGAACCAGTCAATAAACTGTACAAAACTCAATAAAGAACCAGTCAATAAACTGTACAAAACAAAAGAAAGAACCAGTCAATAAACTGTATAACAAAAGAAAGAACCAGTCAATAAACTGTATAACAAAAGAAAGAACCAGTCAATCAACTGTACAAAACTCAATAAAGAAACAGTCAATAAACTGTACTAAACTCAATAAAGAACCAGTCAAAAAACTGTTGAAAACTCAATATAGAAACAGTCGATAAACTGTACAAAACTAAATAAAGAATCAGTCAATAAAACTCTACAAAACTCAATAAAGAACCAGTCAATAAACTGTACAAACTAAATAAAGAAACAGTCAATAAACTGTACAAACCTCAATAAAGAACCAGTCAATAAACTGTACAAAACTCGAAAAAGAACCAGTCAAAAAACTGTACAAAACTCAATATAGAAACAGTCAATAAACTGTAGAAAACTAAACAAAAAAACAGTCAATAAACTGTACAAAACTAAATAAAGAACCAGTCAATAAAATGTACAAAACTGAATAAAGAACCTGTCAATAAACTGTACAAAACTCAATAAAGAAACAGTCAATAAACTGTACAAAACTGAATAAAGAACCAGTCAATAAACTGTTCAAAACTCAATAAAGAATTAGTCAATAAACTGTACAAAACTCAATAAAGAACCTGTCAATAAACTGTACAAAACTCAATAAAGAACCAGACAATGAACTGTACAAAACTCAATAAAGAACCAGTCAAAAAACTGTACAAAACTCAATAAAGAACCAGTCAATAAACTGTACAAAACTGAATAAAGAACCAGTCAATAAACTGTATAAAACTGAATAAAGAAATAGTCAATAAACAGAACAAAACTGAACAAAGAACCAGTCAATAAACTGTACAAAACTGAATTAAGAACCAGTCAATAAACTGTACAAAACTGAATAAAGAAATAACCAATAAACAGAACAAAACTCAATAAAGAACCAGTCAATAAACTATACAAAACTCAATAAAGAACCAGTCAATAAATTGTACAAAACTCAATAAAGAACCAGTCAATAAACTGTAGAAAACAAAAGAAAGAACCAGTCAATAAACTGTACAAAACTAAATATGGAAACAGTCAATAAACTGTACAAAACTCAATAAAGAACCAGTCAAAAAACTGTACAAAACTCAATAAAGAACCAGTCAATAAACTGTACAAAACTGAATAAAGAACCAGTCAATAAACTGTATAAAACTGAATAAAGAAATAGTCAATAAACAAAACAAAACTGAACAAAGAACCAGTCAATAAACTGTACAAAACTGAATAAAGAACCAGTCAATAAACTGTACAAAACTGAATAAAGAAATAGCCAATAAACAGAACAAAACTCAATAAAGAACCAGTCAATAAACTATACAAAACGCAATAAAGAACCAGTCAATAAACTGTAGAAAACTCAATAAAGAACCAGTCAATAAACTGTACAAAACAAAAGAAAGAACCAGTCAATAAACTGTACAAAACTAAATATGGAAACAGTCGATAAACTGTACAAAACTCAATAAAGAAACAGTCAATAAACTGTACAAAACTCAATAAAGAAACAGTCAATAAACTGTACAAAACTCAATAAAGAAACAGTCAATAAACTGTACAAAACTGAATAAAGAACCAGTCAATAAACTGTACAAAATTCAATAAAGAAACAGTCAATAAACTGTACAAAACTGAATAAAGAACCAGTCAATAAACTGTTCAAAACTCAATAAAGAATTAGTCAATAAACTGTACAAAACTCAATAAAGAACCAGTCAATAAACTGTACAAAACTCAATAAAGAACCAGACAATAAACTGTACAAAACCCAATAAAGAACCAGTCAATAAACTGTACAAAACAAAAGAAAGAACCAGTTAATAAACTGTACAAAACTAAATATGGAAACAGTCGATAAACTGTACAAAACTCAATAAAGAAACAGTCAATAAACTGTACAAAACTCAATAAAGAACCAGTCAAAAAACTGTACAAAACTCAATTTAGAACCAGTCAATAAACTGTACAAAACTGAATAAAGAACCAGTCAATAAACTGTATAAAACTGAATAAAGAAATAGTCAATAAACAGAACAAAACTGAACAAAGAACCCGTCAATAAACTGTACAAAACTGAATAAAAAACCAGTTAATAAACTGTAGAAAACTGAATAAAGAAATAGCCAATAAACAGAACAAAACTCAATAAAGAACCAGTCAATAAACTATACAAAACTCAATAAAGAACCAGTCAATAAACTGTACAAAACTCAATAAAGAACCAGTCAATAAATTGTACAAAACAAAAGAAAGAACCAGTGAATAAACTGTACAAAACTAAATATGGAAACAGTCGATAAACTGAACAAAACTCAATAAAGAAACAGTCAATAAACTGTACAAAACTCAATAAAGAACCAGTCAAAAAACTGTACAAAACTCAATATAGAACCAGTCAATAAACTGTACAAAACTGAATAAAGAACCAGTCAATAAACTGTACAAAACTGAATAAAGAAATAGTCAATAAACAGAACAAAACTGAACAAAGAACCAGTCAATAAACTGTACAAAACTGAATAAAGAACCAGTCAATATACTGTACAAAACTCAATAAAGAACCAGTCAATAAACTGTACAAAACAAAAGAAAGAACCAGTCAATAAACTGTACAAAACAAAAGAAAGAACCAGTCAATAAACTGTACAAAACTAAATAAAGAAACAGTCAAGAAACTGTACAAAACTCAATAAAGAAACAGTCATTAAACTGTACAAAATCAATGAAGAACCAGTCAAAAAACTGTAGAAAACTCAATATAGAAACATTCAATAAACTGTACAAAACTAAATAAAGAAACAGGCAATAAACTGTACAAAACTAAATAAAGAAACAGTCAATAAACTGTACAAAACCCAATAAAGAAACTGTCAATAAACTGTACAAAACTGAATAAAGAACAAGTCAATAAACTGTTGAAAACTCTATAAAGAATTAGTCAATAAACTGTACAAAACTCAATAAAGAACCAGTCAATAAACTGTACAAAACTCAATAAAGAACCAATCAATAAACTGTACAAAACTCAATAAAGAAACAGTCAATAAACTGTACAAACTCAATAAAGAACCAGTCACAAAACTGTACAAAACTCAATAAAGAAACAGTAAAAAAACTGTACAAAACTAAATAAAGAACCAATCAATAAACTGTACAAAACTGAATAAAGAACCAGTCAATAAACTGTAAAAAACTAAATAAAGAACCAGTCAATAAACTGTATAACAAAAGAAAGAACCAGTCAATAAACTGTATAACAAAAGAAAGAACCAGTCAATCAACTGTACAAAACTCAATAAAGAAACAGTCAATAAACTGTACAAAACTCAATAAAGAAACAGTCAATAAACTGTACTAAACTCAATAAAGAACCAGTCAAAAAACTGTTGAAAACTCAATATAGAAACAGTCGATAAACTGTACAAAACTAAATAAAGAATCAGTCAATAAAACTCTACAAAACTCAATAAAGAACCAGTCAATAAACTGTACAAACTAAATAAAGAAACAGTCAATAAACTGTACAAAACTCAATAAAGAACCAGTCAATAAACTGTACAAAACTCGAAAAAGAACCAGTCAAAAAACTGTACAAAACTCAATATAGAAACAGTCAATAAACTGTACAAAACTAAACAAAAAAACAGTCAATAAACTGTACAAAACTAAATAAAGAACCAGTCAATAAAATGTACAAAACTGAATAAAGAACCAGTCAATAAACTGTACAAAACTCAATAAAGAAACAGTCAATAAACTGTACAAAACTGAATAAAGAACCAGTCAATAAACTGTTCAAAACTCAATAAAGAATTAGTCAATAAACTGTACAAAACTCAATAAAGAACCTGTCAATAAACTGTACAAAACTCAATAAAGAACCAGACAATGAACTGTACAAAACTCAATAAAGAACCAGTCAAAAAACTGTACAAAACTCAATATAGAACCAGTCAATAAACTGTACAAAACTGAATAAAGAACCAGTCAATAAACTGTATAAAACTGAAGAAAGAAATAGTCAATAAACAGAACAAAACTGAACAAAGAACCAGTCAATAAACTGTACAAAATTGAATTAAGAACCAGTCAATAAACTGTACAAAACTGAATAAAGAAATAACCAATAAACAGAACAAAACTCAATAAAGAATCAGTCAATAAACTATACAAAACTCAATAAAGAACCAGTCAATAAACTGTACAAAACTCAATAAAGAACCAGTCAATAAACTGTACAAAACAAAAGAAAGAACCAGTCAATAAACTATACAAAACTAAATATGGAAACAGTCGATAAACTGTACAAAACTCAATAAAGAAACAGTCAATAAACTGTACAAAACTCAATAAAGAACCAGTCAAAAAACTGTACAAAACTCAATATAGAACCAGTCAATAAACTGTACAAAACTGAATAAAGAACCAGTCAATAAACTGTATAAAACTGAAGAAAGAAATAGTCAATAAACAGAACAAAACTGAACAAAGAACCAGTCAATAAACTGTACAAAATTGAATTAAGAACCAGTCAATAAACTGTACAAAACTGAATAAAGAAATAACCAATAAACAGAACAAAACTCAATAAAGAATCAGTCAATAAACTATACAAAACTCAATAAAGAACCAGTCAATAAATTGTACAAAACTCAATAAAGAACCAGTCAATAAACTGTACAAAACAAAAGAAAGAACCAGTCAATAAACTATACAAAACTAAATATGGAAACAGTCGATAAACTGTACAAAACTCAATAAAGAAACAGTCAATAAACTGTACAAAACTCAATAAAGAACCAGTCAAAAAACTGTACAAAACTCAATATAGAACCAGTCAATAAACTGTACAAAACTGAATAAAGAACCAGTCAATAAACTGTATAAAACTGAATAAAGATATAGTCAATAAACAAAACAAAACTGAACAAAGAACCAGTCAATAAACTGTACAAAACTGAATAAAGAACCAGTCAATAAACTGTACAAAACTGAATAAAGAAATAGCCAATAAACAGAACAAAACTCAATAAAGAACCAGTCAATAAACTATACAAAACGCAATAAAGAACCAGTCAATAAACTGTACAAAACTCAATAAAGAACCAGTCAATAAACTGTACAAAACAAAAGAAAGAACCAGTCAATAAACTGTACAAAACTAAATATGGAAACAGTCGATAAACTGTACAAAACTCAATAAAGAAACAGTCAATAAACTGTACAAAACTCAATAAAGAAACAGTCAATAAACTGTACAAAACTAAATAAAGAACCAGTCAATAAACTGTACAAAACTGAATAAAGAACCAGTCAATAAACTGTACAAAATTCAATAAAGAAACAGTCAATAAACTGTACAAAACTGAATAAAGAACCAGTCAATAAACTGTTCAAAACTCAATAAAGAATTAGTCAATAAACTGTACAAAACTCAATAAAGAACCAGTCAATAAACTGTACAAAACTCAATAAAGAACCAGACAATAAACTGTACAAAACCCAATAAAGAACCAGTCAATAAACTGTACAAAACAAAAGAAAGAACAAGTTAATAAACTGTACAAAACTAAATATGGAAACAGTCGATAAACTGTACAAAACTCAATAAAGAAACAGTCAATAAACTGTACAAAACTCAATAAAGAACCAGTCAAAAAACTGTACAAAACTCAATATAGAACCAGTCAATAAACTGTACAAAACTGAATAAAGAACCAGTCAATAAACTGTATAAAACTGAATAAAGAAATAGTCAATAAACAGAACAAAACTGAACAAAGAACCCGTCAATAAACTGTACAAAACTGAATAAAAAACCAGTTAATAAACTGTAGAAAACTGAATAAAGAAATAGCCAATAAACAGAACAAAACTCAATAAAGAACCAGTCAATAAACTATACAAAACTCAATAAAGAACCAGTCAATAAACTGTACAAAACTCAATAAAGAACCAGTCAATAAACTGTACAAAACAAAAGAAAGAACCAGTGAATAAACTGTACAAAACTAAATATGGAAACAGTCGATAAACTGAACAAAACTCAATAAAGAAACAGTCAATAAACTGTACAAAACTCAATAAAGAACCAGTCAAAAAACTGTACAAAACTCAATATAGAACCAGTCAATAAACTGTACAAAACTGAATAAAGAACCAGTCAATAAACTGTACAAAACTGAATAAAGAAATAGTGAATAAACAGAACAAAACTGAACAAAGAACCAGTCAATAAACTGTACAAAACTGAATAAAGAACCAGTCAATATACTGTACAAAACTCAATAAAGAACCAGTCAATAAACTGTACAAAACAAAAGAAAGAACCAGTCAATAAACTGTACAAAACAAAAGAAAGAACCAGTCAATAAACTGTACAAAACTAAATAAAGAAACAGTCAAGAAACTGTACAAAACTCAATATAGAACCAGTCAATAAACTGTACAAAACTGAATAAAGAACCAGTCAATAAACTGTATAAAACTGAAGAAAGAAATAGTCAATAAACAGAACAAAACTGAACAAAGAACCAGTCAATAAACTGTACAAAATTGAATTAAGAACCAGTCAATAAACTGTACAAAACTGAATAAAGAAAGAACCAATAAACAGAACAAAACTCAATAAAGAATCAGTCAATAAACTATACAAAACTCAATAAAGAACCAGTCAATAAATTGTACAAAACTCAATAAAGAACCAGTCAATAAACTGTACAAAACAAAAGAAAGAACCAGTCAATAAACTATACAAAACTAAATATGGAAACAGTCGATAAACTGTACAAAACTCAATAAAGAAACAGTCAATAAACTGTACAAAACTCAATAAAGAACCAGTCAAAAAACTGTACAAAACTCAATATAGAACCAGTCAATAAACTGTACAAAACTGAATAAAGAACCAGTCAATAAACTGTATAAAACTGAATAAAGATATAGTCAATAAACAAAACAAAACTGAACAAAGAACCAGTCAATAAACTGTACAAAACTGAATAAAGAACCAGTCAATAAACTGTACAAAACTGAATAAAGAAATAGCCAATAAACAGAACAAAACTCAATAAAGAACCAGTCAATAAACTATACAAAACGCAATAAAGAACCAGTCAATAAACTGTACAAAACTCAATAAAGAACCAGTCAATAAACTGTACAAAACAAAAGAAAGAACCAGTTAATAAACTGTACAAAACTAAATATGGAAACAGTCGATAAACTGTACAAAACTCAATAAAGAAACAGTCAATAAACTGTACAAAACTCAATAAAGAAACAGTCAATAAACTGTACAAAACTGAACAAAGAACCAGTCAATAAACTGTACAAAACTGAATAAAGAACCAGTCAATAAACTGTACAAAATTCAATAAAGAAACAGTCAATAAACTGTACAAAACTGAATAAAGAACCAGTCAATAAACTGTTCAAAACTCAATAAAGAATTAGTCAATAAACTGTACAAAACTCAATAAAGAACCAGTCAATAAACTGTACAAAACTCAATAAAGAACCAGACAATAAACTGTACAAAACCCAATAAAGAACCAGTCAATAAACTGTACAAAACAAAAGAAAGAACCAGTTAATAAACTGTACAAAACTAAATATGGAAACCGTCGATAAACTGTACAAAACTCAATAAAGAAACAGTCAATAAACTGTACAAAACTCAATAAAGAACCAGTCAAAAAACTGTACAAAACTCAATATAGAACCAGTCAATAAACTGTACAAAACTGAATAAAGAACCAGTCAATAAACTGTATAAAACTGAATAAAGAAATAGTCAATAAACAGAACAAAAGTGAATAAACTGTACAAAGAACCCGTCAATAAACTGTACAAAACTGAATAAAAAACCAGTTAATAAACTGTAGAAAACTGAATAAAGAAATAGCCAATAAACAGAACAAAACTCAATAAAGAACCAGTCAATAAACTATACAAAACTCAATAAAGAACCAGTCAATAAACTGTACAAAACTCAATAAAGAACCAGTCAATAAACTGTACAAAACAAAAGAAAGAACCAGTGAATAAACTGTACAAAACTAAATATGGAAACAGTCGATAAACTGAACAAAACTCAATAAAGAAACAGTCAATAAACTGTACAAAACTCAATAAAGAACCAGTCAAAAAACTGTACAAAACTCAATGTAGAACCAGTCAATAAACTGTACAAAACTGAATAAAGAACCAGTCAATAAACTGTACAAAACTGAATAAAGAAATAGTCAATAAATAGAACAAAACTGAACAAAGAACCAGTCAATAAACTGTACAAAACTGAATAAAGAACCAGTCAATATACTGTACAAAACTCAATAAAGAACCAGTCAATAAACTGTACAAAACAAAAGAAAGAACCAGTCAATAAACTGTACAAAACAAAAGAAAGAACCAGTCAATAAACTGTACAAAACTAAATAAAGAAACAGTCAAGAAACTGTACAAAACTCAATAAAGAAACAGTCATTAAACTGTACAAAATCAATGAAGAACCAGTCAAAAAACTGTAGAAAACTCAATATAGAAACAGTCAATAAACTGTACAAAACTAAATAAAGAAAAAGGCAATAAACTGTACAAAACTAAATAAAGAAACAGTCAATAAACTGTACAAAACCCAATAAAGAAACTGTCAATAAACTGTACAAAACTGAATAAAGAACAAGTCAATAAACTGTTGAAAACTCTATAAAGAATTAGTCAATAAACTGTACAAAACTCAATAAAGAACCAGTCAATAAACTGTACAAAACTCAATAAAGAACCAGTCAACAAACTGTACAAAACAAAAGAAAGAACCAGTCAATAAACTGTACAAAACTCAATAAAGAAACAGTCAATAACTTGTACAAAACTGAATAAAGAATAAGTCCATAAACTGTTCAAAACTCAATAAAGAAATAGTCAATAAACTGTACAAAACTCAATTAAGAACCAGTCAATAAACTGTACAAAACTCAATAAAGAGCCAGTCAATAAACTGCACAAAACTCAATAAAGAACCAGACAATAAACTGTACAAAACTTAATAAAGAACCAGTCAATTAACTGTACAAAACAAAAGAAAGAATCAGTCAATAAACTGTACAAAACTAAATAAAGAAACAGTAAATAAACTGTACAAAACTCAATAAAGAAACAGTCAATAAACTGTACGAAGCTCAATAAAGAACCAGTCAATAAACTGTACAAACCTCAAAAAAGAACCAATCAATAAACTGTACAAAACACAATAAAGAACCAGTCAATATACTGTACAAAACTAAATAAAGAACAAGTCAATAAACTGTAAAAAACTAAATAAAGAATCAATCAATAAAATGTACAAAACTCAATAAAGAAACAGTCAATAAACTGTACAAAACTCAATAAAGAACCAGTAATAAACTGTACAAAACTGAATAAAGAACCAGTCTATAAACTGTACAAAACTCAATAAAGAAACAGCTAATAAACTGTACTAAACTGAATAAAGAACCAGTCAATAAACTGTTAAAAACTCAATAAAGAATTAGTCAATAAACTGTACAAAACTCAATAAAGAACCAGTCAATAAACTGAACAAAACTCAATAAAGAACCAGTCAATAAACTGTACAAAACTCAATAAAGAACCAGACAATAAACTGTACAAAACTCAATAAAGAACCAGTCAATAAACTGTACAAAACAGAAGAAAGAACCAGTTAATAAACTGTACAAAACTAAATATGGAAACAGTCGATAAGCTGTACAAAACTCAATAAAGAATTAATCAATAAACTGTACAAAACTCAATAAAGAACCAGTCAAAAAACTGTACAAAACTCAATATAGAACCAGTAAATAAACTGTACAAAACTGAATAAAGAACCAGTCAATAAACTGTATAAAACTGAATAAAGAAATAGTCAATAAACAGAACAAAACTGATCAAAGAACCAGTCGATAAACTGTACAAAACTGAATAAAGAAATAGCCAATAAACAGAACAAAACTCTATAAAGAACTAGTCAATAAACTATACAAAACTCAATAAAGAACCAGTCAATAAACTGTACAAAACTCAATAAAGAACCAGTCAATAAACTGTACAAAACAAAAGAAAGAACCAGTCAATAAACTGTACAAAACTAAATATGGAAACAGTCGATAAACTGTACAAAACTCAATAAAGAAACAGTCAATAAACTGTACAAAACTCAATAAAGAAACAGTCAATAAACAGTACAAAACTAAATAAAGAACCAGCCAATAAACTGTACAAAACTGAATAAAGAACCAGTCAATAAACTGTACAAAACTCAATAAAGAAACAGTCAATAAACTGTAGAAAACTGAATAAAGAACCAGTCAATAAACTGTTCAAAACTCAATAAAGAAACAGTCAATAAACTGTACAAAACTGAATAAAGAACCAGTCAATAAACTGTTCAAAACTCAATAAAGAATTAGTCAATAAACTGTACAAAACTCAATAAAGAACCAATCAATAAACTGTACAAAACTCAATAAAGAACCAGACAATAAACTGTACAAAACTCAATAAAGAACCAGTCAATAAACTGTACAAAACAAAAGAAAGAACCAGTCAATAAACTGTACAAAACTAAATATGGAAATAGTCGATAAACTGTACAAAACTCAATAAAGAAACAGTCAATAAACTGTACAAAACTCAATAAAGAAACAGTCAATAAACTGTACAAAACTAAATTAAGAAATAGTCAATAAACTGTACAAAAACTGAATAAAGAACCAGTCAATAAACTGTACAAAACTCAATAAAGAAACAGTCAATAAACTGTACAAAACTGAATAAAGAACCAGTCAATAAACTGTTCAAAACTCAATAAAGAATTAGTCAATAAACTGTACAAAACTCAATAAAGAACCAGTCAATAAACTGTACAAAACTCAATAAAGAACCAGACAATAAACTGTATAAAACTGAATAAAGAAATAGTCAATAAACAGAACAAAACTGAACAAAGAACCAGTCAATAAACTGTACAAAACGGAATAAAGAACCATTCAATAAACTGTACAAAACTGAATAAAGAAATAGCCAAATAAACAGAACAAAACTCAATAAAGAACCAGTCAATAAACTATACAAAACTCAATAAAGGACCAGTCAATAAACTGTACAAAACTCAATAAAGAACAAGTCAATAAACTGTACAAAACAAAAGAAAGAACCAGTCAATAAACTGTACAAAACTAAATATGGAAATAGTCGATACTCAATAAAGAAACAGTCAATAAACTGTACAAAACCCAATAAAGAAACAGTCAATAAACTGTACAAAACTAAATAAAGAACCAGTCAATAAACTGTACAAAACTGAATAAAGAACCAGTCAATAAACTGTACAAAACTCAATAAAGAAACAGTCAATAAACTGTACAAAACTGAATAAAGAACCAGTCAATAAACTGTTCAAAACTCAATAAAGAATTAGTCAATAAACTGTACAAAACTCAATAAAGAACCAGTCAATAAACTGTACAAAACTCAATAAAGAACCAGACAATAAACTGTACAAAACACAATAAAGAACTAGTCAATAAACTGTACAAAACAAAAGAAAGAACCAGTTAATAAACTGTACAAAACTAAATATGGAAACAGTCGATAAACTGTACAAAACTCAATAAAGAAAAAGTCAATAAACTGTACAAAACTCAATAAAGAACCAGTCAAAAAACTGTACAAAACTCAATATAGAACCAGTCAATAAACTGTACAAAACTGAATAAAGAACCAGTCAATAAACTGTATAAAACTGAATAAAGAAATAGTCAATAAACAGAACAAAACTGAACAAAGAACCAGTCAATAAACTGTACAAAACTGAATAAAAAACCAGTCAATAAACTGTACAAAACTGAATAAAGAAATAGCCAATAAACCGTACAAAACAAAAGAAAGAACCAGTCAATAAACTGTACAAAACAAAAGAAAGAACCAGTCAATAAACTGTACAAAACTAAATAAAGAACCAGTCAATAAACTGTACAAAACTCAATAAAGAAACAGTCTTTAAACTGTACAAAATCAATAAAGAACCAGTCAAAAAACTATACAAAACTCAATATAGTACAAACCTCAAAAAAGAAACAGTCAATAAACTGTACAAAACCCAATAAGGGAACTGTCAATAAACTGTACAAAACTGAATAAAGAACAAGTCAATAAACTGTTGAAAACTCAATAAAGAATTAGTCAATAAACTGTACAAAACTCAATAAAGAACCAGTCAATAAACTGTACAAAACTCAATAAAGAACCAGTCAACAAACTGTACAAAACAAAAGAAGGAACCAGTCAATAAAATGTACAAAACTAAATAAAGAAACAGTCAATAAACTGTACAAAACTCAAAAAAGAACCAGTCAATAAACTGTACAAAACTCAATAAAAAAACAGTCAATAAACTGTACAAAACTGAATAAAGAATAAGTCCATAAACTGTTCAAAACTCAATAAAGAAATAGTCAATAAACTGTACAAAACTCAATAAAGAACCAGTCAATAAACTGAACAAAACTCAATAAAGAGCCAGTCAATAAACTGTACAAAACTCTATAAAGAACCAGCCAATAAACTGTACAAAACTAAATAAAGAACCAGTCAATTAACTGTACAAAACAAAAGAAAGAATCAGTCAATAAACTGTACAAAACTAAATAAAGAAACAGTAAATAAACTGTACAAAACTCAATAAAGAAACAGTCAATAAACTGTACGAAACTCAATAAAGAACCAGTCAATAAACTGTACAAACCTCAAAAAAGAACCAGTCAATAAACTGTACAAAACACAAGAAAGAACCAGTCAATAAACTGTACAAAACTAAATTAAGAACCAGTCAATAAACTGTACAAAACTAAATAAAGAAACAATCAATAAATGTACAAAACTCAATAAAGAAACAGTCAATAAACTGTACAAAACTCAATAAAGAACCAGACAATAAACTGTACAAAACACAATAAAGAACTAGTCAATAAACTGTACAAAACAAAAGAAAGAACCAGTTAATAAACTGTACAAAACTAAATATGGAAACAGTCGATAAACTGTACAAAACTCAGTAAAGAAAAAGTCAATAAACTGTACAAAACTCAATAAAGAACCAGTCAAAAAACTGTACAAAACTCAATATAGAACCAGTCAATAAACTGTACAAAACTGAATAAAGAACCAGTCAATAAACTGTATAAAACTGAATAAAGAAATAGTCAATAAACAGAACAAAACTGAACAAAGAACCAGTCAATAAACTGTACAAAACTGAATAAAAAACCAGTCAATAAACTGTACAAAACTGAATAAAGAAATAGCCAATAAACCGTACAAAACAAAAGAAAGAACCAGTCAATAAACTGTACAAAACAAAAGAAAGAACCAGTCAATAAACTGTACAAAACTAAATAAAGAACCAGTCAATAAACTGTACAAAACTCAATAAAGAAACAGTCTTTAAACTGTACAAAATCAATAAAGAACCAGTCAAAAAACTATACAAAACTCAATATAGTACAAACCTCAAAAAAGAAACAGTCAATAAACTGTACAAAACCCAATAAGGGAACTGTCAATAAACTGTACAAAACTCAATATAGAACCAGTCAATAAACTGTACAAAACTGAATAAAGAACCAGTCAATAAACTGTATAAAACTGAATAAAGAAATAGTCAATAAACAGAACAAAACTGAACAAAGAACCAGTCAATAAACTGTACAAAACTGAATAAAAAACCAGTCAATAAACTGTACAAAACTGAATAAAGAAATAGCCAATAAACCGTACAAAACAAAAGAAAGAACCAGTCAATAAACTGTACAAAACAAAAGAAAGAACCAGTCAATAAACTGTACAAAACTAAATAAAGAACCAGTCAATAAACTGTACAAAACTCAATAAAGAAACAGTCTTTAAACTGTACAAAATCAATAAAGAACCAGTCAAAAAACTATACAAAACTCAATATAGTACAAACCTCAAAAAAGAAACAGTCAATAAACTGTACAAAACCCAATAAGGGAACTGTCAATAAACTGTACAAAACTGAATAAAGAACAAGTCAATAAACTGTTGAAAACTCAATAAAGAATTAGTCAATAAACTGTACAAAACTCAATAAAGAACCAGTCAATAAACTGTACAAAACTCAATAAAGAACCAGTCAACAAACTGTACAAAACAAAAGAAGGAACCAGTCAATAAAATGTACAAAACTAAATAAAGAAACAGTCAATAAACTGTACAAAACTCAAAAAAGAACCAGTCAATAAACTGTACAAAACTCAATAAAAAAACAGTCAATAAACTGTACAAAACTGAATAAAGAATAAGTCCATAAACTGTTCAAAACTCAATAAAGAAATAGTCAATAAACTGTACAAAACTCAATAAAGAACCAGTCAATAAACTGAACAAAACTCAATAAAGAGCCAGTCAATAAACTGTACAAAACTCTATAAAGAACCAGCCAATAAACTGTACAAAACTAAATAAAGAACCAGTCAATTAACTGTACAAAACAAAAGAAAGAATCAGTCAATAAACTGTACAAAACTAAATAAAGAAACAGTAAATAAACTGTACAAAACTCAATAAAGAAACAGTCAATAAACTGTACGAAACTCAATAAAGAACCAGTCAATAAACTGTACAAACCTCAAAAAAGAACCAGTCAATAAACTGTAAAAAACACAATAAAGAACCAGTCAATAAACTGTACAAAACTAAATTAAGAACCAGTCAATAAACTGTACAAAACTAAATAAAGAAACAATCAATAAATGTACAAAACTCAATAAAGAAACAGTCAATAAACTGTACAAAACTCAATAAAGAACCAGTAATAAACTGTACAAAACTGAATAAAGAACCAGTCAATAAACTGTACAAAACTCAATAAAGAAACAGTTAATAAGCTGTACGAAACTGAATAAAGAACCAGTCAATAAACTGTTAAAAACTCAATAAAGAATTAGTCAATAAACTGTACAAAACTCAATAAAGAACCAGTCAATAAACTGAACAAAACTCAATAAAGAACCAGTCAATAAACTGTACAAAACTCAATAAAGAACCAGACAATAAACTGCACAAAACTCAATAAAGAACCAGTCAATAAACAGTACAAAACAAAAGAAAGAACCAGTCAATAAACTGTACAAAACTAAATAAAGAAACAGTAAATAAACTGTACAAAACTCAATAAAGAAACAGTCAATAAACTGTACGAAACTCAATAAAGAACCAGTCAATAAACTGTACAAACCTCAAAAAAGAACCAGTCAATAAACTGTACAAAACACAATAAAGAACCAGTCAATAAACTGTACAAAACTAAATTAAGAACCAGTCAATAAACTGTACAAAACTAAATAAAGAAACAATCAATAAATGTACAAAACTCAATAAAGAAACAGTCAATAAACTGTACAAAACTCAATAAAGAACCAGACAATAAACTGTACAAAACACAATAAAGAACTAGTCAATAAACTGTACAAAACAAAAGAAAGAACCAGTTAATAAACTGTACAAAACTAAATATGGAAACAGTCGATAAACTGTACAAAACTCAGTAAAGAAAAAGTCAATAAACTGTACAAAACTCAATAAAGAACCAGTCAAAAAACTGTACAAAACTCAATATAGAACCAGTCAATAAACTGTACAAAACTGAATAAAGAACCAGTCAATAAACTGTATAAAACTGAATAAAGAAATAGTCAATAAACAGAACAAAACTGAACAAAGAACCAGTCAATAAACTGTACAAAACTGAATAAAAAACCAGTCAATAAACTGTACAAAACTGAATAAAGAAATAGCCAATAAACCGTACAAAACAAAAGAAAGAACCAGTCAATAAACTGTACAAAACAAAAGAAAGAACCAGTCAATAAACTGTACAAAACTAAATAAAGAAACAGTCAATAAACTGTACAAAACTCAATAAAGAAACAGTCTTTAAACTGTACAAAATCAATAAAGAACCAGTCAAAAAACTATACAAAACTCAATATAGTACAAACCTCAAAAAAGAAACAGTCAATAAACTGTACAAAACCCAATAAGGGAACTGTCAATAAACTGTACAAAACTCAATATAGAACCAGTCAATAAACTGTACAAAACTGAATAAAGAACCAGTCAATAAACTGTATAAAACTGAATAAAGAAATAGTCAATAAACAGAACAAAACTGAACAAAGAACCAGTCAATAAACTGTACAAAACTGAATAAAAAACCAGTCAATAAACTGTACAAAACTGAATAAAGAAATAGCCAATAAACCGTACAAAACAAAAGAAAGAACCAGTCAATAAACTGTACAAAACAAAAGAAAGAACCAGTCAATAAACTGTACAAAACTAAATAAAGAACCAGTCAATAAACTGTACAAAACTCAATAAAGAAACAGTCTTTAAACTGTACAAAATCAATAAAGAACCAGTCAAAAAACTATACAAAACTCAATATAGTACAAACCTCAAAAAAGAAACAGTCAATAAACTGTACAAAACCCAATAAGGGAACTGTCAATAAACTGTACAAAACTGAATAAAGAACAAGTCAATAAACTGTTGAAAACTCAATAAAGAATTAGTCAATAAACTGTACAAAACTCAATAAAGAACCAGTCAATAAACTGTACAAAACTCAATAAAGAACCAGTCAACAAACTGTACAAAACAAAAGAAGGAACCAGTCAATAAAATGTACAAAACTAAATAAAGAAACAGTCAATAAACTGTACAAAACTCAAAAAAGAACCAGTCAATAAACTGTACAAAACTCAATAAAAAAACAGTCAATAAACTGTACAAAACTGAATAAAGAATAAGTCCATAAACTGTTCAAAACTCAATAAAGAAATAGTCAATAAACTGTACAAAACTCAATAAAGAACCAGTCAATAAACTGAACAAAACTCAATAAAGAGCCAGTCAATAAACTGTACAAAACTCTATAAAGAACCAGCCAATAAACTGTACAAAACTAAATAAAGAACCAGTCAATTAACTGTACAAAACAAAAGAAAGAATCAGTCAATAAACTGTACAAAACTAAATAAAGAAACAGTAAATAAACTGTACAAAACTCAATAAAGAAACAGTCAATAAACTGTACGAAACTCAATAAAGAACCAGTCAATAAACTGTACAAACCTCAAAAAAGAACCAGTCAATAAACTGTAAAAAACACAATAAAGAACCAGTCAATAAACTGTACAAAACTAAATTAAGAACCAGTCAATAAACTGTACAAAACTAAATAAAGAAACAATCAATAAATGTACAAAACTCAATAAAGAAACAGTCAATAAACTGTACAAAACTCAATAAAGAACCAGTAATAAACTGTACAAAACTGAATAAAGAACCAGTCAATAAACTGTACAAAACTCAATAAAGAAACAGTTAATAAGCTGTACGAAACTGAATAAAGAACCAGTCAATAAACTGTTAAAAACTCAATAAAGAATTAGTCAATAAACTGTACAAAACTCAATAAAGAACCAGTCAATAAACTGAACAAAACTCAATAAAGAACCAGTCAATAAACTGTACAAAACTCAATAAAGAACCAGACAATAAACTGCACAAAACTCAATAAAGAACCAGTCAATAAACAGTACAAAACAAAAGAAAGAACCAGTCAATAAACTGTACAAAACTAAATATGGAAACAGTCGATAAACTGTACAAAACTCAATAAAGAAACAGTCAATAAACTGTACAAAACTCAATAAAGAACCAGTCAAAATAATGTACAAAACTCAATATAGAACCAGTCAATAAACTGCACAAAACAAAAGAAAGAACCAGTCAATAAACTGTACAAAACAAAAGAAAGAACCAGTCGATAAACTGTACAAAACTCAATAAAGAAACAGTCAATAAACTGTACAAAACTCAATAAAGAAACAGTCAATAAACTGTACAAAACTAAATAAAGAAATAGTCAATAAACTGTACTAAAACTGAATAAAGAACCAGTCAATAAACTGTACAAAACTCAATAAAGAAACAGTCAATAAACTGTACAAAACTGAATAAAGAACCAGTCAATAAACTGTTCAAAACTCAAAAAAGAATTAGTCAATAAACTGTACAAAACTCAATAAAGAACCAGTCAATAAACTGTACAAAACTCAATAAAGAACCAGACAATAAACTGTATAAAACTGAATAAAGAAATAGTCAATAAACAGAACAAAACTGAACAAAGAACCAGTCAATAAACTGTACAAAACGGAATAAAGAACCATTCAATAAACTGTACAAAACTGAATAAAGAAATAGCCAATACACAGAACAAAACTCAATAAAGAACCAGTCAATAAACTATACAAAACTCAATAAAGAACCAGTCAATAAACTGTACAAAACTCAATAAAGAACCAGTCAATAAACTGTACAAAACAAAAGAAAGAACCAGTCAATAAACTGTACAAAACTAAATATGGAAATAGTCGATAAACTGTACAAAACTCAATAAAGAAACAGTCAATAAACTGTACAAAACTCAATAAAGAAACAGTCAATAAACTGTACAAAACTAAATAAAGAACCAGTCAATAAACTGTACAAAACTGAATAAAGAACCAGTCAATAAACTGTACAAAACTCAATAAAGAAACAGTCAATAAACTGTACAAAACTGAATAAAGAACCAGTCAATAAACTGTTCAAAACTCAATAAAGAATTAGTCAATAAACTGTACAAAACTCAATAAAGAACCAGTCAATAAACTGTACAAAACTGAATAAAGAACCAGTCAATAAACTGTACAAAACTCAATAAAGAACCAGTCAATAAACTGTACAAAACAAAAGAAAGAACCAGTTAATAAACTGTACAAAACTAAATATGGAAACAGTCGATAAACTGTACAAAACTCAATAAAGAAAAAGTCAATAAACTGTACAAAACTCAATAAAGAACCAGTCAAAAAACTGTACAAAACTCAATATAGAACCAGTCAATAAACTGTACAAAACTGAATAAAGAACCAGTCAATAAACTGTATAAAACTGAATAAAGAAATAGTCAATAAACAGAACAAAACTGAACAAAGAACCAGTCAATAAACTGTACAAAACTGAATAAAAAACCAGTCAATAAACTGTACAAAACTGAATAAAGAAATAGCCAATAAACCGTACAAAACAAAAGAAAGAACCAGTCAATAAACTGTACAAAACAAAAGAAAGAACCAGTCAATAAACTGTACAAAACTAAATAAAGAAACAGTCAATAAACTGTACAAAACTCAATAAAGAAACAGTCTTTAAACTGTACAAAATCAATAAAGAACCAGTCAAAAAACTATACAAAACTCAATATAGTACAAACCTCAAAAAAGAAACAGTCAATAAACTGTACAAAACCCAATAAGGGAACTGTCAATAAACTGTACAAAACTGAATAAAGAACAAGTCAATAAACTGTTGAAAACTCAATAAAGAATTAGTCAATAAACTGTACAAAACTCAATAAAGAACCAGTGAATAAACTGTACAAAACTCAATAAAGAACCAGTCAACAAACTGTACAAAACAAAAGAAGGAACCAGTCAATAAAATGTACAAAACTAAATAAAGAAACAGTCAATAAACTGTACAAAACTGAATAAAAAAACAGTCAATAAACTGTACAAAACTGAATAAAGAATAAGTCCATAAACTGTTCAAAACTCAATAAAGAAATAGTCAATAAACTGTACAAAACTCAATAAAGAACCAGTCAATAAACTGAACAAAACTTAATAAAGAGCCAGTCAATAAACTGTACAAAACTCTATAAAGAACCAGCCAATAAACTGTACAAAGCTAAATAAAGAACCAGTCAATTAACTGTACAAAACAAAAGAAAGAATCAGTCAATAAACTGTACAAAACTAAATAAAGAAACAGTAAATAAACTGTACAAAACTCAATAAAGAAACAGTCAATAAACTGTACGAAACTCAATAAAGAACCAGTCAATAAACTGTACAAACCTCAAAAAAGAACCAGTCAATAAACTGTACAAAACACAATAAAGAACCAGTCAATAAACTGTACAAAACTAAATTAAGAACCAGTCAATAAACTGTACAAAACTAAATAAAGAAACAATCAATAAATGTACAAAACTCAATAAAGAAACAGTCAATAAACTGTACAAAACTCAATAAAGAACCAGTAATAAACTGTACAAAACTGAATAAAGAACCAGTCAATAAACTGTACAAAACTCAATAAAGAAACAGTTAATAAGCTGTACGAAACTGAATAAAGAACCAGTCAATAAACTGTTAAAAACTCAATAAAGAATTAGTCAATAAACTGTACAAAACTCAATAAAGAACCAGTCAATAAACTGAACAAAACTCAATAAAGAACCAGTCAATAAACTGTACAAAACTCAATAAAGAACCAGACAATAAACTGCACAAAACTCAATATAGAACCAGTCAATAAACAGTACAAAACAAAAGAAAGAACCAGTCAATAAACTGTACAAAACTAAATATGGAAACAGTCGATAAACTGTACAAAACTCAATAAAGAAACAGTCAATAAACTGTACAAAACTCAATAAAGAACCAGTCAAAATAATGTACAAAACTCAATATAGAACCAGTCAATAAACTGCACAAAACAAAAGAAAGAACCAGTCAATAAACTGTACAAAACAAAAGAAAGAACCAGTCAATAAACTGTACAAAACTAAATAAAGAAACAGTCAATAAACTGTACAAAACTCAATAAAGAAACAGTCATTAAACTGTACAAAATCAATAAAGAACCAGTCAAAAAACTGTACAAAACTCAATATAGAAACAGTCAATAAACTGTACAAAACTAAATAAAGAAACAGGCAATAAACTGTACAAAACTGAATAAAGAAACAGTCAATGAACTATACAAAACTCAATAAGAAACTGTCAATAAACTGTACAAAACTGAATAAAGAACAAGTCAATAAACTGTTGAAAACTCAATAAAGAATTAGTCAATAAACTGTACAAAACTCAATAAAGAACCGGTCAATAAACTGTACAAAACTCAATAAAGAACCAGTCAATAAACTGTACAAAACAAAAGAAAGAACCAGTCAATAAACTGTACAAAACTAAATAAAGAACCAGTCAATAAACTGTACAAAACTCAAAAAAGAACCAGTCAATAAACTGTACAAAACTCAATAAAGAAACAGTCAATAAACTGTACAAAACTGAATAAAGAATAAGTCAATAAACTGTTCCAAACTCAATAAAGAAATAGTCAATAAACTGTACAAAACTCAATAAAAAAACCAGTCAATAAACTGTACAAAACTCAATAAAGAACCAGTAATAAACTGTACAAAACTGAATAAAGAACCAGTCAATAAACTGTACAAAACTAAATATGGAAACAGTCGATAAACTGTACAAAACTCAATAAAGAAACAGTCAATAAACTGTACAAAACTCAATAAAGAACCAGTCAAAATAATGTACAAAACTCAATATAGAACCAGTCAATAAACTGCACAAAACAAAAGAAAGAACCAGTCAATAAACTGTACAAAACAAAAGAAAGAACCAGTCAATAAACTGTACAAAACTAAATAAAGAAACAGTCAATAAACTGTACAAAACTCAATAAAGAAACAGTCATTAAACTGTACAAAATCAATAAAGAACCAGTCAAAAAACTGTACAAAACTCAATATAGAAACAGTCAATAAACTGTACAAAACTAAATAAAGAAACAGGCAATAAACTGTACAAAACTGAATAAAGAAACAGTCAATAAACTGTACAAAACTCAATAAAGAAACTGTCAATAAACTGTACAAAACTGAATAAAGAACAAGTCAATAAACTGTTGAAAACTCAATAAAGAATTAGTCAATAAACTGTACAAAACTCAATAAAGAACCGGTCAATAAACTGTACAAAACTCAATAAAGAACAAGTCAATAAACTGTACAAAACAAAAGAAAGAACCAGTCAATAAACTGTACAAAACTAAATAAAGAACCAGTCAATAAACTGTACAAAACTCAATAAAGAACCAGTCAATAAACTGTACAAAACTCAATAAAGAAACAGTCAATAAACTGTACAAAACTGAATAAAGAATAAGTCAATAAACTGTTCCAAACTCAATAAAGAAATAGTCAATAAACTGTACAAAACTCAATAAAGAACCAGTAATAAACTGTACAAAACTGAATAAAGAACCAGTCAATAAACTGTACAAAACTCAATAAAGAACCAGTCAATAAACTGTACAAAACAGAAGAAAGAACCAGTTAATAACTGTACAAAACTAAATATGGAAACAGTCGATAAACTGTACAAAACTCAATAAAGAACCAGTCAATAAATTGTTAAATACTCAATAAAGAATTAGTCAATAAACTGTACAAAACTCAATAAAGAACCAGTCAATAAACTGAACAAAACTCAATAAAGAACCAGTCAATAAACTATACAAAACTCAATAAAGAACCAGACAATAAACTGTACAAAACTCAATAAAGAACCAGTCAATAAACTGTACAAAGCAGAAGAAATAACCAGTTAATAAACTGTACAAAACTAAATATGGAAAGAGTCGATAAACTGTACAAAACTCAATAAAGAAACAGTCAATAAACTGTACAAAACTAAATAAAGAAACAGGCAATAAACTGTACAAAACTAAATAAAGAAACAGTCAATAAAGTGAACAAAACTCAATAAAGAGCCAGTCAATAAACTGTGCAAAACTCAATAAAGAACCAGTCAATAAACTGTACAAAACTAAATAAAGAACCAGTCAATTAACTGTACAAAACAAAAGAAAGAATCAGTCAATAAACTGTACAAAACTAAATAAAGAAACAGTAAATAAACTGTACAAAACTCAATAAAGAAACAGTCAATAAACTGTACCAAACTCAATAAAGAACCAGTCAATAAACTGTACAAACCTCAAAAAAGAACCAGTCAATAAACTGTACAAAACACAATAAAGAACCAGTCAATAAACTGTACAAAACTAAATAAAGAACCAGTCAATAAACTGTACAAACCTCAAAAAAGAACCAGTCAATAAACTGTACAAAACACAATAAAGAACCAGTCAATAAACTGTACAAAACTAAATAAAGAACCAGTCAATAAACTGTACAAAACTCAATAAAGAACCAGACAATAAACTGTACAAAACTCAATAAAGAACCAGTCAATAAACTGTACAAAACTCAATAAAGAACCAGACAATAAACTGTATAAAACTGAATAAAGAAATAGTCAATAAACAGAACAAAACTGAACAAAGAACCAGTCAATAACTGTACAAAACGGAATAAAGAACCATTCAATAAACTGTACAAAACTGAATAAAGAAATAGCCAATACACAGAACAAAACTCAATAAAGAACCAGTCAATAAACTATACAAAACTCAATAAAGAACCAGTCAATAAACTGTACAAAACTCAATAAAGAACCAGTCAATAAACTGTACAAAACAAAAGAAAGAACCAGTCAATAAACTGTACAAAACTAAATATGGAAATAGTCGATAAACTGTACAAAACTCAATAAAGAAACAGTCAATAAACTGTACAAAACTCAAAAAAGAAACAGTCAATAAACTGTACAAAACTAAATAAAGAACCAGTCAATAAACTGTACAAAACTGAATAAAGAACCAGTCAATAAACTGTACAAAACTCAATAAAGAAACAGTCAATAAACTGTACAAAACTGAATAAAGAACCAGTCAATAAACTGTTTCAAACTCAATAAAGAATTAGTCAATAAACTGTACAAAACTCAATAAAGAACCAGTCAATAAACTGTACAAAACTCAATAAAGAACCAGACAATAAACTGTACAAAACTCAATAAAGAACCAGTCAAAATAATGTACAAAACTCAATATAGAACCAGTCAATAAACTGCACAAAACAAAAGAAAGAACCAGTCAATAAACTGTACAAAACAAAAGAAAGAACCAGTCAATAAACTGTACAAAACTAAATAAAGAAACAGTCAATAAACTGTACAAAACTCAATAAAGAAACAGTCATTAAACTGTACAAAATCAATAAAGAACCAGTCAAAAAACTGTACAAAACTCAATATAGAAACAGTCAATAAACTGTACAAAACTAAATAAAGAAACAGGCAATAAACTGTACAAAACTGAATAAAGAACCAGTCAATAAACTGTACAAAACTCAATAAAGAAACTGTCAATAAACTGTACAAAACTGAATAAAGAACAAGTCAATAAACTGTTGAAAACTCAATAAAGAATTAGTCAATAAACTGTACAAAACTCAATAAAGAACCGGTCAATAAACTGTACAAAACTCAATAAAGAACAAGTCAATAAACTGTACAAAACAAAAGAAAGAACCAGTCAATAAACTGTACAAAACTAAATAAAGAACCAGTCAATAAACTGTACAAAACTCAAAAAAGAACCAGTCAATAAACTGTACAAAACTCAATAAAGAAACAGTCAATAAACTGTACAAAACTGAATAAAGAATAAGTCAATAAACTGTTCCAAACTCAATAAAGAAATAGTCAATAAACTGTACAAAACTCAATAAAGAACCAGTAATAAACTGTACAAAACTGAATAAAGAACCAGTCAATAAACTGTACAAAACTCAATAAAGAACCAGTCAATAAACTGTACAAAACAGAAGAAAGAACCAGTTAATAACTGTACAAAACTAAATATGGAAACAGTCGATAAACTGTACAAAACTCAATAAAGAACCAGTCAATAAATTGTTAAATACTCAATAAAGAATTAGTCAATAAACTGTACAAAACTCAATAAAGAACCAGTCAATAAACTGAACAAAACTCAATAAAGAACCAGTCAATAAACTATACAAAACTCAATAAAGAACCAGACAATAAACTGTACAAAACTCAATAAAGAACCAGTCAATAAACTGTACAAAGCAGAAGAAATAACCAGTTAATAAACTGTACAAAACTAAATATGGAAAGAGTCGATAAACTGTACAAAACTCAATAAAGAAACAGTCAATAAACTGTACAAAACTAAATAAAGAAACAGGCAATAAACTGTACAAAACTAAATAAAGAAACAGTCAATAAAGTGAACAAAACTCAATAAAGAGCCAGTCAATAAACTGTGCAAAACTCAATAAAGAACCAGTCAATAAACTGTACAAAACTAAATAAAGAACCAGTCAATTAACTGTACAAAACAAAAGAAAGAATCAGTCAATAAACTGTACAAAACTAAATAAAGAAACAGTAAATAAACTGTACAAAACTCAGTAAAGAAACAGTCAATAAACTGTACCAAACTCAATAAAGAACCAGTCAATAAACTGTACAAACCTCAAAAAAGAACCAGTCAATAAACTGTACAAAACACAATAAAGAACCAGTCAATAAACTGTACAAAACTAAATAAAGAACCAGTCAATAAACTGTACAAACCTCAAAAAAGAACCAGTCAATAAACTGTACAAAACACAATAAAGAACCAGTCAATAAACTGTACAAAACTAAATAAAGAACCAGTCAATAAACTGTACAAAACTCAATAAAGAACCAGACAATAAACTGTACAAAACTCAATAAAGAACCAGTCAATAAACTGTACAAAACTCAATAAAGAACCAGACAATAAACTGTATAAAACTGAATAAAGAAATAGTCAATAAACAGAACAAAACTGAACAAAGAACCAGTCAATAACTGTACAAAACGGAATAAAGAACCATTCAATAAACTGTACAAAACTGAATAAAGAAATAGCCAATACACAGAACAAAACTCAACAAAGAACCAGTCAATAAACTATACAAAACTCAATAAAGAACCAGTCAATAAACTGTACAAAACTCAATAAAGAACCAGTCAATAAACTGTACAAAACAAAAGAAAGAACCAGTCAATAAACTGTACAAAACTAAATATGGAAATAGTCGATAAACTGTACAAAACTCAATAAAGAAACAGTCAATAAACTGTACAAAACTCAATAAAGAAACAGTCAATAAACTGTACAAAACTAAATAAAGAACCAGTCAATAAACTGTACAAAACTGAATAAAGAACCAGTCAATAAACTGTACAAAACTCAATAAAGAAACAGTCAATAAACTGTACAAAACTGAATAAAGAACCAGTCAATAAACTGTTTCAAACTCAATAAAGAATTAGTCAATAAACTGTACAAAACTCAATAAAGAACCAGTCAATAAACTGTACAAAACTCAATAAAGAACCAGACAATAAACTGTACAAAACTCAATAAAGAACCAGTCAATAAACTGTACAAAACAAAAGAAAGAACCAGTTAATAAACTGTACAAAACTAAATATGGAAACAGTCGATAAACTGTACAAAACTCAATAAAGAAAAAGTCAATAAACTGTACAAAACTCAATAAAGAACCAGTCAAAAAACTGTACAAAACTCAATATAGAACCAGTCAATAAACTGTACAAAACTGAATAAAGAACCAGTCAATAAACTGTATAAAACTGAATAAAGAAATAGTCAATAAACAGAACAAAACTGAACAAAGAACCAGTCAATAAACTGTACAAAACTGAATAAAAAACCAGTCAATAAACTGTACAAAACTGAATAAAGAAATAGCCAATAAACCGTACAAAACAAAAGAAAGAACCAGTCAATAAACTGTACAAAACAAAAGAAAGAACCAGTCAATAAACTGTACAAAACTAAATAAAGAAACAGTCAATAAACTGTACAAAACTCAATAAAGAAACAGTCTTTAAACTGTACAAAATCAATAAAGAACCAGTCAAAAAACTATACAAAACTCAATACAGTACAAACCTCAAAAAAGAAACAGTCAATGAACTGTACAAAACCCAATAAGGGAACTGTCAATAAACTGTACAAAACTGAATAAAGAACAAGTCAATAAACTGTTGAAAACTCAATAAAGAATTAGTCAATAAACTGTACAAAACTCAATAAAGAACCAGTCAATAAACTGTACAAAACTCAATAAAGAACCAGTCAACAAACTGTACAAAACAAAAGAAGGAACCAGTCAATAAAATGTACAAAATTAAATAAAGAAACAGTCAATAAACTGTACAAAACTCAAAAAAGAACCAGTCAATAAACTGTACAAAACTCAATAAAAAAACAGTCAATAAACTGTACAAAACTGAATAAAGAATAAGTCCATAAACTGTTCAAAACTCAATAAAGAAATAGTCAATAAACTGTACAAAACTCAATAAAGAACCAGTCAATAAACTGAACAAAACTCAATAAAGAGCTAGTCAATAAACTGTACAAAGCTCTATAAAGAACCAGCCAATAAACTGTACAAAACTAAATAAAGAACCAGTCAATTAACTGTACAAAACAAAAGAAAGAATCAGTCAATAAACTGTACAAAACTAAATAAAGAAACAGTAAATAAACTGTACAAAACTCAATAAAGAAACAGTCAATAAACTGTACGAAACTCAATAAAGAACCAGTCAATAAACTGTACAAACCTCAAAAAAGAACCAGTCAATAAACTGTACAAAACACAATAAAGAACCAGTCAATAAACTGTACAAAACTAAATTAAGAACCAGTCAATAAACTGTACAAAACTAAATAAAGAAACAATCAATAAATGTACAAAACTCAATAAAGAAACAGTCAATAAACTGTACAAAACTCAATAAAGAACCAGTAATAAACTGTACAAAACTGAATAAAGAACCAGTCAATAAACTGTACAAAACTCAATAAAGAAACAGTTAATAAGCTGTACGAAACTGAATAAAGAACCAGTCAATAAACTGTTAAAAACTCAATAAAGAATTAGTCAATAAACTGTACAAAACTCAATAAAGAACCAGTCAATAAACTGAACAAAACTCAATAAAGAACCAGTCAATAAACTGTACAAAACTCAATAAAGAACCAGACAATAAACTGCACAAAACTCAATAAAGAACCAGTCAATAAACAGTACAAAACAAAAGAAAGAACCAGTCAATAAACTGTACAAAACTAAATATGGAAACAGTCGATAAACTGTACAAAACTCAATAAAGAAACAGTCAATAAACTGTACAAAACTCAATAAAGAACCAGTCAAAATAATGTACAAAACTCAATATAGAACCAGTCAATAAACTGCACAAAACAACAGAAAGAACCAGTCAATAAACTGTACAAAACAAAAGAAAGAACCAGTCAATAAACTGTACAAAACTAAATAAAGAAACAGTCAATAAACTGTACAAAACTCAATAAAGAAACAGTCATTAAACTGTACAAAATCAATAAAGAACCAGTCAAAAAACTGTACAAAACTCAATATAGGAACAGTCAATAAACTGTACAAAACTAAATAAAGAAACAGGCAATAAACTGAACAAAACTGAGTAAAGAAACAGTCAATAAACTGTACAAAACTCAATAAAGAAACTGTCAATAAACTGTACAAAACTGAATAAAGAACAAGTCAATAAACTGTTGAAAACTCAATAAAGAATTAGTCAATAAACTGTACAAAACTCAATAAAGAACCGGTCAATAAACTGTACAAAACTCAATAAAGAACAAGTCAATAAACTGTACAAAACAAAAGAAAGAACCAGTCAATAAACTGTACAAAACTAAATAAAGAACCAGTCAATAAACTGTACAAAACTAAAAAAAGAACCAGTCAATAAACTGTACAAAACTCAATAAAGAAACAGTCAATAAACTGTACAAAACTGAATAAAGAATAAGTCAATAAACTGTTCCAAACTCAATAAAGAAATAGTCAATAAACTGTACAAAACTCAATAAAAAAACCAGTCAATAAACTGTACAAAACTCAATAAAGAACCAGTAATAAACTGTACAAAACTGAATAAAGAACCAGTCAATAAACTGTACAAAACTCAATAAAGAAACAGTCAATAAAATGTACGAAACTGAATAAAGAACCAGTCAATAAATTGTTAAAAACTCAATAAAGAATTAGTCAATAAACTGAACAAAACTCAATAAAGAACCAGTCAATAAACTGTACAAAACTCAATAAAGAACCAGACAATAAACTGTACAAAACTCAATAAAGAACCAGTCAATAAACTGTACAAAACAGAAGAAAGAACCAGTTAATAACTGTACAAAACTAAATATGGAAACAGTCGATAAACTGTACAAAACTCAATAAAGAAACAGTCAATAAACTGTACAAAACTAAATAAAGAAACAGGCAATAAACTGTACAAAACTAAATAAAGAAACAGTCAATAAAGTGAACAAAACTCAATAAAGAGCCAGTCAATAAACTGTGCAAAACTCAATAAAGAACCAGTCAATAAACTGTACAAAACTAAATAAAGAACCAGTCAATTAACTGTACAAAACAAAAGAAAGAATCAGTCAATAAACTGTACAAAACTAAATAAAGAAACAGTAAATAAACTGTACAAAACTCAATAAAGAAACAGTCAATAAACTGTACCAAACCTCAAAAAAGAACCAGTCAATAAACTGTACAAAACACAATAAAGAACCAGTCAATAAACTGTACAAAACTAAATTAAGAACCAGTCAATAAACTGTACAAAACTAAATAAAGAAACAATCAATAAATGTACAAAACTCAATAAAGAAACAGTCAATAAACTGTACAAAACTCAATAAAGAACCAGTAATAAACTGTACAAAACTGAATAAAGAACCAGTCAATAAACTGTACAAAACTCAATAAAGAAACAGTTAATAAGCTGTACGAAACTGAATAAAGAACCAGTCAATAAACTGTTAAAAACTCAATAAAGAATTAGTCAATAAACTGTACAAAACTCAATAAAGAACCAGTCAATAAACTGAACAAAACTCAATAAAGAACCAGTCAATAAACTGTACAAAACTCAATAAAGAACCAGACAATAAACTGCACAAAACTCAATAAAGAACCAGTCAATAAACAGTACAAAACAAAAGAAAGAACCAGTCAATAAACTGTACAAAACTAAATATGGAAACAGTCGATAAACTGTACAAAACTCAATAAAGAAACAGTCAATAAACTGTACAAAACTCAATAAAGAACCAGTCAAAATAATGTACAAAACTCAATATAGAACCAGTCAATAAACTGCACAAAACAAAAGAAAGAACCAGTCAATAAACTGTACAAAACTAAATAAAGAAACAGTCAATAAACTGTACAAAACTCAATAAAGAAACAGTCATTAAACTGTACAAAATCAATAAAGAACCAGTCAAAAAACTGTACAAAACTCAATATAGAAACAGTCAATAAACTGTACAAAACTAAATAAAGAAACAGGCAATAAACTGTACAAAACTGAATAAAGAAACAGTCAATAAACTGTACAAAACTCAATAAAGAAACTGTCAATAAACTGTACAAAACTGAATAAAGAACAAGTCAATAAACTGTTGAAAACTCAATAAAGAATTAGTCAATAAACTGTACAAAAATTAATAAAGAACCGGTCAATAAACTGTACAAAACTCAATAAAGAACAAGTCAATAAACTGTACAAAACAAAAGAAAGAACCAGTCAATAAACTGTACAAAACTAAATAAAGAACCAGTCAATAAACTGTACAAAACTCAAAAAAGAACGAGTCAATAAACTGTACAAAACTCAATAAAGAAACAGTCAATAAACTGTACAAAACTGAATAAAGAATAAGTCAATAAACTGTTCCAAACTCAATAAAGAAATAGTCAATAAACTGTACAAAACTCAATAAAAAAACCAGTCAATAAACTGTACAAAACTCAATAAAGAACCAGTAATAAACTGTACAAAACTGAATAAAGAACCAGTCAATAAACTGTACAAAACTCAATAAAGAACCAGTCAATAAACTGTACAAACCTCAAAAAAGAACCAGTCAATACACTGTACAAAACACAATAAAGAACCAGTCAATAAACTGTACAAAACTAAATAAAGAACTAGTCAATAAACTGTACAAACCTCAAAAAAGAACCAGTCAATAAACTGTACAAAACACAATAAAGAACCAGTCAATAAACTGTACAAAACTAAATAAAGAACCAGTCAATAAACTGTACAAAACTCAATAAAGAACCAGACAATAAACTGTACAAAACTCAATAAAGAACCAGTCAATAAACTGTACAAAACAGAAGAAAGAACCAGTTAATAAACTGTACAAAACTAAATATGGAAACAGTCGATAAACTGTACAAAACTCAATAAAGAACCAGTCAATAAATTGTTAAAAACCCAATAAAGAATTAGTCAATAAACTGTACAAAACTCAATAAAGAACCAGTCAATAAACTGAACAAAACTCAATAAAGAACCAGTCAATAAACTGTACAAAACTCAATAAAGAACCAGACAATAAACTGTACAAAACTCAATAAAGAACCAGTCAATAAACTGTACAAAACAGAAGAAAGAACCAGTTAATAAACTGTACAAAACTAAATATGGAAACAGTCGATAAACTGTACAAAACTCAATAAAGAAACAGTCAATAAACTGTACAAAACTAAAAAAAGAAACAGGCAATAAACTGTACAAAACTAAATAAAGAAACAGTCAATAAACTGAACAAAACTCAATAAAGAGCCAGTCAATAAACTGTGCAAAACTCAATAATGAACCAGTCAATAAACTGTACAAAACTAAATAAAGAACCAGTCAATTAACTGTACAAAACAAAAGAAAGAATCAGTCAATAAACTGTACAAAACTAAATAAAGAAACAGTAAATAAACTGTACAAAACTCAATAAAGAAACAGTCAATAAACTGTACAAAACTAAATAAAGAACCAGTCAATAAACTGTACAAAACTAAATAAAGAACCAGTCAATAAACTGTACAAACCTCAAAAAAGAACCAGTCAATAAACTGTACAAAACACAATAAAGAACCAGTCAATAAACTGTACAAAACTAAATAAAGAACCAGTCAATAAACTGTACAAAACTAAATAAAGAAACAGTCAATAAACTGTACAAAACTCAATAAAGAAACAGTCAATAAACTGTACAAAACAGAAGAAAGAACCAGTTAATAAACTGTACAAAACTAAATATGGAAACAGTCGATAAACTGTACAAAACTCAATAAAGAAACAGTCAATAAACTGTACAAAACTAAATAAAGAAACAGGCAATAAACTGTACAAAACTAAATAAAGAAACAGTCAATAAACTGAACAAAACTCAATAAAGTGCCAGTCAATAAACTGTGCAAAACTCAATAAAGAACCAGTCAATAAACTGTACAAAACTGAATAAAGAGCCAGTCAATTAACTGTATAAAACAAAAGAAAGAATCAGTCAATAAACTGTACAAAACTAAATAAAGAAACAGTAAATAAACTGTACAAAACTCAATAAAGAAACAGTCAATAAACTGTACGAAACTCAATAAAGAACCAGTCAATAAACTGTACAAACCTCAAAAAAGAACCAGTCAATAAACTGTACAAAACACAATAAAGAACCAGTCAATAAACTGTACAAAACTAAATAAAGAACCAGTCAATAAACTGTACAAACCTCAAAAAAGAACCAGTCAATAAACTGTACAAAACACAATAAAGAACCAGTCAATAAACTGTACAAAACTAAATAAAGAACCAGTCAATAAACTGTACAAAACTAAATAAAGAAACAGTCAATAAACTGTACAAAACTCAATAAAGAAACAGTCAATAAACTGTACAAAACTCAATAAAGAACCAGTCAATAAACTGTACAAACCTCAATAAAGAACCAGGCAATAAACTGGACAAAACACAATAAAGAACCTGTCAATAAATTGTACAAAACTAAATAAAGAACCAGTCAATAAACTGTTCAAAACTCAATAAAGAAACAGTCAATAAACTGTACAAACTCAATAAAGAACCAGTCAAAAAACTGTACAAAACTCAATAAAGAAACAGTAAAAAAACTGTACAAAACTCAATAAAGAATCAGTCAATAAACTATACAAAACTCAATAAAGAAACAGTCAATAAACTGTACAATACTCAATAAAGAACCAGTCAATAAACTGTACAAAAGTGAATAAAGAAACAGTCAATAAACTGTACAAAACTAAATAAAGAACCAGTCAGTAAACTGTATAACAAAAGAAAGAACCAGTCAATCAACTGTACAAAACTCAATAAAGAAAAAGTCAATAAACTGTACAAAACTCAATAAAGAAACAGTCAATAAACTATACTAAACTCAATAAAGAACCAGTCAAAAAACTGTACAAAACTCAATATAGAAACAGTCAATAAACTGTACAAAACTAAATAAAGAATCAGTCAATAAAACTCTGCAAAACTCAATAAAGAACCAGTCAATAAACTGTACAAACTAAATAAAGAAACAGTCAATAAACTGTACAAAACTCAATAAAGAACCCGACAATAAACTGTACAAAACTCGAAAAAGAACCAGTCAAAAAACTGTACAAAACTCAATATAGAAACAGTCTATAAACTGTACAAAACTAAACAAAGAAACAGTCAATAAACTGTTCAAAACTAAATAAAGAACCAGTCAATAAACTGTACGATACTGAATAAAGAACCAGTCAATAAACTGTACAAAACTCAATAAAGAAACAGTCAATAAACTGTACAAAACTGAAAAAAGAACCAGTCAATAAACTGTTCAAAACTCAATAAAGAATTAGTCAATAAACTGTACAAAACTCAATAAAGAACCAGTCAATAAACTGTACAAAACTCAATAAAGAACCAGACAATAAACTGTACAAAACTCAATAAAGAACCAGTCAATAAAGTGTACAAAACAAAAGAAATAACCAGTTAATAAACTGTACAAAGCTAAATATGGAAACAGTCGATAAACTGTACAAAACTCAATAAAGAACAGTCAATAAACTGTACAAAACTCAATAAAGAACCAGTAAAAAAACTGTACAAAACTCAATATAGAACCAGTCAATAAACTGTACAAAACTGAATAAAGAGCCAGTCAATTAACTGTACAAAACAAAAGAAAGAATCAGTCAATAAACTGTACAAAACCAAATAAAGAAACAGTAAATAAACTGTACAAAACTCAATAAAGAAACAGTCAATAAACTGTACGAAACTCAATAAAGAACCAGTCAATAAACTGTACAACCCTCAAAAAAGAACCAGTCAATAAACTGTACAAAACACAATAAAGAACCAGTCAATAAACTGTACAAAACTAAATAAAGAACCAGTCAATAAACTGTACAAACCTCAAAAAAGAACCAGTCAATAAACTGTACAAAACACAATAAAGAACCAGTCAATAAACTGTACAAAACTAAATAAAGAACCAGTCAATAAACTGTACAAAACTAAATAAAGAAACTGTCAATAAACTGTACAAAACTCAATAAAGAAACAGTCAATAAACTGTACAAAACTCAATAAAGAACCAGTCAATAAACTGTACAAACCTCAATAAAGAACCAGGCAATAAACTGGACAAAACACAATAAAGAACCAGTCAATAAATTGTACAAAACTAAATAAAGAACCAGGCAATAAACTGTTCAAAACTCAATAAAGAAACAGTCAATAAACTGTACAAACTCAATAAAGAACCAGTCAAAAAACTGTACAAAACTCAATAAAGAAACAGTAAAGAAACTGTACAAAACTCAATAAAGAATCAGTCAATAAACTATACAAAACTCAATAAATAAACAGTCAATAAACTGTACAAAACTCAATAAAGAACCAGTCAATAAACTGTTCAAAACTGAATAAAGAAACGATCAATAAACTGTACAAAACTAAATAAAGAACCAGTCAGTAAACTGTATAACAAAAGAAAGAACCAGTCAATCAACTGTACAAAACTCAATAAAGAAACAGTCAATAAACTGTACAAAACTCAATAAAGAAACAGTCAATAAACTGTACTAAACTCAATAAAGAACCAGTCAAAAAACTGTACAAAACCCAATAAAGAAACTGTCAATAAACTGTACAAAACTGAATAAAGAACAAGTCAATAAACTGTTGAAGAAAACTCAATAAAGAATTAGTCAATAAACTGTACAAAACTCAATAAAGAACCAGTCAATAAACTGTACAAAACTCAATAAAGAACCAGTCAACAAACTGTACAAAACTAAATAAAGAAACAGTCAATAAACTGTACAAAACTCAAAAAAGAACCAGTCAATAAACTGTACAAAACTCAATAAAGAAACAGTCAATAAACTGTACAAAACTGAATAAAGAATAAGTCCATAAACTGTTCAAAACTCAATAAAGAAATAGTCAATAAACTGTACAAAACTCAATAAAGAACCAGTCAATAAACTGAACAAAACTCAATAAAGAGCCAGTCAATAAACTGTGCAAAACTCAATAAAGAAACAGTTAATAAACTGTACGAAACTGAATAAAGAACCAGTCAATAAACTGTTAAAAACTCAATAAAGAAACAGTAAATAAACTGTACAAAACACAATAAAGAACCAGTCAATAAACTGTACAAAACTAAATAAAGAACCAGTCAATAAACTGTACAAAACTAAATAAAGAAACAATCAATAAAATGTACAAAACTCAATAAAGAAACAGTCAATAAACTGTACAAAACTCAATCAAGAACCAGTAATAAACTGTACAAAACTGAATAAAGAACCAGTCAATAAACTGTACAAAACTCAATAAAGAAACAGTTAATAAACTGTACGAAACTGAATAAAGAACCAGTCAATAAACTGTTAAAAACTCAATAAAGAATTAGTCAATAAACTGTACAAAACTCAAGAACCAGTCAATAAACTGATCAAAACTCAATAAAGAACCAGTCAATAAACTGTACAAAACTCAATAAAGAACCAGACAATAAATTGCACAAAACTCAATAAAGAACCCGTCAATAAATTGTACAAAACAAAAGAAAGAACCAGTCAATAAACTGTACAAAACTAAATATGGAAACAGTCGATAAACTGTACAAAACTCAATAAAGAAACAGTCAATAAACTGTACAAAACTCAATAAAGAACCAATCAAAATAATGTACAAAACTCGATATAGAACCAGTCAATAAACTGTACAAAACAAAAGAAAGAACCAGTCAATAAACTGTACAAAACAAAAGAAAGAACCAGTCAATAAACTGTACAAAACTAAATAAAGAAACAGTCAATAAACTGTACAAAACTCAATAAAGAAACAGTCATTAAACTGTACAAAATCAATAAAGAACCAGTCAAAAAACTGTACAAAACTCAATATAGAAACAGTCAATAAACTGTACAAAACTAAATAAAGAAACAGGCAATAAACTTTACAAAACTGAATAAAGAAACAGTCAATAAACTGTACAAAACTCAATAAAGAAACTGTCAATAAACTGTACAAAACTGAATAAAGAACAAGTCAATAAACTGTTGAAAACTCAATAAAGAACTAGTCAATAAACTGTACAAAACTCAATAAAGAACCAGTCAATAAACTGTACAAAACTCAATAAAGAACAAGTCAATAAACTGTACAAAACAAAAGAAAGAACCAGTCAATAAACTGTACAAAACTAAATAAAGAAACAGTCAATAAACTGTACAAAACTCAAAAAAGAACCAGTCAATAAACTGTACAAAACTCAATAAAGAAACAGTCAATAAACTGTACAAAACTGAACAAAGAATAAGTCAATAAACTGTTCAAAACTCAATAAAGAAATAGTCAATAAACTGTACAAAACTCAATAAAGAACCAGTCAATAAACTGTACAAAACTCAATAAAGAACCAGTAATAAACTGTACAAAACTGAATAAAGAACAAGTCAATAAACTGTACAAAACTCAATAAAGAAACAGTCAATAAACTGTACGAAACTGAATAAAGAACCAGTCAATAAATTGTTAAAAACTCAATAAAGAATTAGTCAATAAACTGTACAAAACTCAATAAAGAACCAGACAATAAACTGAACAAAACTCAATAAAGAACCAGTCAATAAACTGTACAAAAGTGAATAAAGAAACAGTCAATAAACTGTACAAAACTAAATAAAGAACCAGTCAGTAAACTGTATAACAAAAGAAAGAACCAGTCAATCAACTGTACAAAACTCAATAAAGAAAAAGTCAATAAACTGTACAAAACTCAATAAAGAAACAGTTAATAAACTATACTAAACTCAATAAAGAACCAGTCAAAAAACTGTACAAAACTCAATATAGAAACAGTCAATAAACTGTACAAAACTAAATAAAGAATCAGTCAATAAAACTCTGCAAAACTCAATAAAGAACCAGTCAATAAACTGTACAAACGAAATAAAGAAACAGTCAATAAACTGTACAAAACTCAATAAAGAACCCGACAATAAACTGTACAAAACTCGAAAAAGAACCAGTCAAAAAACTGTACAAAACTCAATATAGAAACAGTCTATAAACTGTACAAAACTAAACAAAGAAACAGTCAATAAACTGTACAAAACTAAATAAAGAACCAGTCAATAAACTGTACGATACTGAATAAAGAACCAGTCAATAAACTGTACAAAACTCAATAAAGAAACAGTCAATAAACTGTACAAAACTGAAAAAAGAACCAGTCAATAAACTGTTCAAAACTCAATAAAGAATTAGTCAATAAACTGTACAAAACTCAATAAAGAACCAGTCAATAAACTGTACAAAACTCAATAAAGAACCAGACAATAAACTGTACAAAACTCAATAAAGAACCAGTCAATAAAGTGTACAAAACAAAAGAAATAACCAGTTAATAAACTGTACAAAGCTAAATATGGAAACAGTCGATAAACTGTACAAAACTCAATAAAGAACAGTCAATAAACTGTACAAAACTCAATAAAGAACCAGTAAAAAAACTGTACAAAACTCAATATAGAACCAGTCAATAAACTGTACAAAACTGAATAAAGAGCCAGTCAATTAACTGTACAAAACAAAAGAAAGAATCAGTCAATAAACTGTACAAAACCAAATAAAGAAACAGTAAATAAACTGTACAAAACTCAATAAAGAAACAGTCAATAAACTGTACGAAACTCAATAAAGAACCAGTCAATAAACTGTACAACCCTCAAAAAAGAACCAGTCAATAAACTGTACAAAACACAATAAAGAACCAGTCAATAAACTGTACAAAACTAAATAAAGAACCAGTCAATAAACTGTACAAACCTCAAAAAAGAACCAGTCAATAAACTGTACAAAACACAATAAAGAACCAGTCAATAAACTGTACAAAACTAAATAAAGAACCAGTCAATAAACTGTACAAAACTAAATAAAGAAACTGTCAATAAACTGTACAAAACTCAATAAAGAAACAGTCAATAAACTGTACAAAACTCAATAAAGAACCAGTCAATAAACTGTACAAACCTCAATAAAGAACCAGGCAATAAACTGGACAAAACACAATAAAGAACCAGTCAATAAATTGTACAAAACTAAATAAAGAACCAGGCAATAAACTGTTCAAAACTCAATAAAGAAACAGTCAATAAACTGTACAAACTCAATAAAGAACCAGTCAAAAAACTGTACAAAACTCAATAAAGAAACAGTAAAGAAACTGTACAAAACTCAATAAAGAATCAGTCAATAAACTATACAAAACTCAATAAATAAACAGTCAATAAACTGTACAAAACTCAATAAAGAACCAGTCAATAAACTGTTCAAAACTGAATAAAGAAACGGTCAATAAACTGTACAAAACTAAATAAAGAACCAGTCAGTAAACTGTATAACAAAAGAAAGAACCAGTCAATCAACTGTACAAAACTCAATAAAGAAACAGTCAATAAACTGTACAAAACTCAATAAAGAAACAGTCAATAAACTGTACTAAACTCAATAAAGAACCAGTCAAAAAACTGTACAAAACCCAATAAAGAAACTGTCAATAAACTGTACAAAACTGAATAAAGAACAAGTCAATAAACTGTTGAAGAAAACTCAATAAAGAATTAGTCAATAAACTGTACAAAACTCAATAAAGAACCAGTCAATAAACTGTACAAAACTCAATAAAGAACCAGTCAACAAACTGTACAAAACTAAATAAAGAAACAGTCAATAAACTGTACAAAACTCAAAAAAGAACCAGTCAATAAACTGTACAAAACTCAATAAAGAAACAGTCAATAAACTGTACAAAACTGAATAAAGAATAAGTCCATAAACTGTTCAAAACTCAATAAAGAAATAGTCAATAAACTGTTCAAAACTCAATAAAGAACCAGTCAATAAACTGAACAAAACTCAATAAAGAGCCAGTCAATAAACTGTGCAAAACTCAATAAAGAACCAGTCAATAAACTGTACAAAACTAAATAAAGAACCAGTCAATTAACTGTACAAAACAAAAGAAAGAATCAGTCAATAAACTGTACAAAACTAAATAAAGAAACAGTAAATAAACTGTACAAAACACAATAAAGAACCAGTCAATAAACTGTACAAAACTAAATAAAGAACCAGTCAATAAACTGTACAAAACTAAATAAAGAAACAATCAATAAAATGTACAAAACTCAATAAAGAAACAGTCAATAAACTGTACAAAACTCAATAAAGAACCAGTAATAAACTGTACAAAACTGAATAAAGAACCAGTCAATAAACTGTACAAAACTCAATAAAGAAACAGTTAATAAACTGTACGAAACTGAATAAAGAACCAGTCAATAAACTGTTAAAAACTCAATAAAGAATTAGTCAATAAACTGTACAAAACTCAAGAACCAGTCAATAAACTGATCAAAACTCAATAAAGAACCAGTCAATAAACTGTACAAAACTCAATAAAGAACCAGACAATAAATTGCACAAAACTCAATAAAGAACCCGTCAATAAATTGTACAAAACAAAAGAAAGAACCAGTCAATAAACTGTACAAAACTAAATATGGAAACAGTCGATAAACTGTACAAAACTCAATAAAGAAACAGTCAATAAACTGTACAAAACTCAATAAAGAACCAATCAAAATAATGTACAAAACTCGATATAGAACCAGTCAATAAACTGTACAAAACAAAAGAAAGAACCAGTCAATAAACTGTACAAAACAAAAGAAAGAACCAGTCAATAAACTGTACAAAACTAAATAAAGAAACAGTCAATAAACTGTACAAAACTCAATAAAGAAACAGTCATTAAACTGTACAAAATCAATAAAGAACCAGTCAAAAAACTGTACAAAACTCAATATAGAAACAGTCAATAAACTGTACAAAACTAAATAAAGAAACAGGCAATAAACTTTACAAAACTGAATAAAGAAACAGTCAATAAACTGTACAAAACTCAATAAAGAAACTGTCAATAAACTGTACAAAACTGAATAAAGAACAAGTCAATAAACTGTTGAAAACTCAATAAAGAACTAGTCAATAAACTGTACAAAACTCAATAAAGAACCAGACAATAAACTGTACAAAACTCAATAAAGAACAAGTCAATAAACTGTACAAAACAAAAGAAAGAACCAGTCAATAAACTGTACAAAACTAAATAAAGAAACAGTCAATAAACTGTACAAAACTCAAAAAAGAACCAGTCAATAAACTGTACAAAACTCAATAAAGAAACAGTCAATAAACTGTACAAAACTGAACAAAGAATAAGTCAATAAACTGTTCAAAACTCAATAAAGAAATAGTCAATAAACTGTACAAAACTCAATAAAGAACCAGTCAATAAACTGTACAAAACTCAATAAAGAACCAGTAATAAACTGTACAAAACTGAATAAAGAACAAGTCAATAAACTGTACAAAACTCAATAAAGAAACAGTCAATAAACTGTACGAAACTGAATAAAGAACCAGTCAATAAATTGTTAAAAACTCAATAAAGAATTAGTCAATAAACTGTACAAAACTCAATAAAGAACCAGACAATAAACTGAACAAAACTCAATAAAGAACCAGTCAATAAACTGTACAAAACTCAATAAAGAACCAGACAATAAACTGTACAAAACTCAATAAAGAACCAGTCAATAAACTGTACAAAACAGAAGAAAGAACCAGTTAATAAACTTTACAAAACTAAATATGGAAACAGTCGATAAACTGTACAAAACTCAATAAAGAACGAGTCAATAAATTGTTCAAAACTCAATAAACAATTAGTCAATAAACTGTACAAAACTCAATAAAGAACCGGTCAATAAACTGAACAAAACTCAATAAAGAACCAGTCAATAAACTGTACAAAACTCAATAAAGAACCAGACAATAAACTGTACAAAACTCAATAAAGAACCAGTCAATAAACTGTACAAAACAGAAGAAAGAACCAGTTAATAAACTGTACAAAACTAAATATGGAAACAGTCGATAAACTGTACAAAACTCAATAAAGAAACAGTCAATAAACTGTACAAAACTAAATAAAGAAACAGGCAATAAACTGTACAAAACTAAATAAAGAAACAGTCAATAAACTGAACAAAACTCAATAAAGAGCCAGTCAATAAACTGAACAAAACTCGAAAAAGAACCAGTCAAAAAACTGTACAAAACTCAATATAGAAACAGTCAATAAACTGTACAAAACTAAACAAAGAAACAGTCAATAAACTGTACAAAACTAAATAAAGAACCAGTCAATAAACTGTACGATACTGAATAAAGAACCAGTCAATAAACTGTACAAAACTCAATAAAGAAACAGTCAATAAACTGTACAAAACTGAATAAAGAACCAGTCAATAAACTGTTCAAAACTCAATAAAGAATTAGTCAATAAACTGTACAAAACTCAATAAAGAACCAGTCAATAAACTGTACAAAACTCAATAAAGAACCAGACAATAAACTGTACAAAACTCAATAAAGAACCAGTCAATAAAGTGTACAAAACAAAAGAAAGAACCAGTTAATAAACTGTACGATACTGAATAAAGAACCAGTCAATAAACTGTACAAAACTCAATAAAGAAACAGTCAATAAACTGTACAAAACTAAATATGGAAACAGTCGATAAACTGTACAAAACTCAATAAAGAAACAGTCAATAAACTGTACAAAACTCAATAAAGAACCAGTCAAAAAACTGTACAAAACTCAATATAGAACTGTACAAAACTGAATAAAGAGCCAGTCAATTAACTGTACAAAACAAAAGAAAGAATCAGTCAATAAACTGTACAAAACTAAATAAAGAAACAGTCAATAAACTGTACAAAACTCAATAAAGAAACAGTCAATAAACTGTACGAAACTCAATAAAGAACCAGTCAATAAACTGTACAAACCTCAAAAAAGAACCAGTCAATAAACTGTACAAAACACAATAAAGAACCAGTCAATAAACTGTACAAAACTAAATAAAGAACCAGTCAATAAACTGTACAAACCTCAAAAAAGAACCAGTCAATAAACTGTACAAAACACAATAAAGAACCAGTCAATAAACTGTACAAAACTAAATAAAGAACCAGTCAATAAACGGTACAAAACTAAATAAAGAAACAGTCAATAAACTGTACAAAACTCAATAAAGAAACAGTCAATAAACTGTACAAAACTCAATAAAGAACCAGTCAATAAACTGTACAAACCTCAATAAAGAACCAGGCAATAAACTGGACAAAACACAATAAAGAACCAGTCAATAAATTGTACAAAACTAAATAAAGAACCAGTCAATAAACTGTTCAAAACTCAATAAAGAAACAGTCAATAAACTGTAAAAACTCAATAAAGAACCAGTCAAAAAACTGTACAAAACTCAATAAAGAAACAGTAAAAAAACTGTACAAAACTCAATAAAGAATCAGTCAATAAACTATACAAAACTCAATAAAGAAACAGTCAATAAACTGTACAAAACTCAATAAAGAACCAGTCAATAAACTGTACAAAACTGAATAAAGAAACAGTCAATAAACTGTACAAAACTAAATAAAGAACCAGTCAGTAAACTGTATAACAAAAGAAAAAACCAGTCAATCAACTGTACAAAACTCAATAAAGAAACAGTCAATAAACTGTACAAAACTCAATAAAGAAACAGTCAATAAACTGTACTAAACTCAATAAAGAACCAGTCAATAAATTGTACAAAAGTCAATAAAGAACCAGTCAATAAACTGTACAAAACTCAATAAAGAACCAGTCGATAAATTGTACAAAACTGAACAAAGAACCAGTCAATAAACTTTTTAAAACTCAATAAAGAACCAGTCAAAAAACTGTACAAAACTCAATATAGAACTGTACAAAACTGAATAAAGAGCCAGTCAATTAACTGTACAAAACAAAAGAAAGAATCAGTCAATAAACTGTACAAAACTAAATAAAGAAACAGTCAATAAACTGTACAAAACTCAATAAAGAAACAGTCAATAAACTGTACAAAACTAAATAAAGAACCAGTCAATAAACTGTACAAAACTCAAAAAAGAACCAGTCAATAAACTGTACAAAACACAATAAAGAACCAGTCAATAAACTGTACAAAACTAAATAAAGAACCAGTCAATAAACTGTACAAACCTCAAAAAAGAACCAGTCAATAAACTGTACAAAACACAATAAAGAACCAGTCAATAAACTGTACAAAACTAAATAAAGAACCAGTCAATAAACGGTACAAAACTGAATAAAGAAACAGTCAATAAACTGTACAAAACTCAATAAAGAAACAGTCAATAAACTGTACAAAACTCAATAAAGAACCAGTCAATAAACTGTACAAACCTCAATAAAGAACCAGGCAATAAACTGGACAAAACACAATAAAGAACCAGTCAATAAATTGTACAAAACTAAATAAAGAACCAGTCAATAAACTGTTCAAAACTCAATAAAGAAACAGTCAATAAACTGTAAAAACTCAATAAAGAACCAGTCAAAAAACTGTACAAAACTCAAAAAGAAACAGTAAAAAAACTGTACAAAACTCAATAAAGAATCAGTCAATAAACTATACAAAACTCAATAAAGAAACAGTCAATAAACTGTACAAAACTCAATAAAGAACCAGTCAATAAACTGTACAAAACTGAATAAAGAAACAGTCAATAAACTGTACAAAACTAAATAAAGAACCAGGCAGTAAACTGTATAACAAAAGAAAAAACCAGTCAATCAACTGTACAAAACTCAATAAAGAAACAGTCAATAAACTGTACAAAACTCAATAAAGAAACAGTCAATAAACTGTACTAAACTCAATAAAGAACCAGTCAAAAACTGTACAAAACTCAGTATAGAAACAGTCAATAAACTGTACAAAACTAAATAAAGAATCAGTCAATAAAACTCTACAAAACTCAATAAAGAACCAGTCAATAAACTGTACAAAACTCGAAAAAGAACCAGTAAAAAAAACTGTACAAAACTCAATATAGAAACAGTCAATAAACTGCACAAAACTAAACAAAGAAACAGTCAATAAACTGTACAAAACTAAATAAAGAACCAGTCAATAAACTGTACAAAACTGAATGAAGAACCAGTCAATAAACTGTACAAAACTCAATAAAGAAACAGTCAATAAACTGTACAAAACTGAATAAAGAACCAGTCAATAAACTGTTCAAAACTCAATAAAGAATTAGCCAATAAACTGTACAAAACTCAATAAAGAACCAGTCAATAAACTGTACAAAACTCAATAAAGAACCAGACAATAAACTGTACAAAACTCAATAAAGAACCAGTCAATAAAGTGTACAAAACAAAAGAAAGAACCAGTTTATTAACTGTACAAAACTAAATATGGAAACAGTCGATAAACTGTACAAAACTCAATAAAGAAACAGTCAATAAACTGTACAAAACTCAATAAAGAACCAGTCAAAAAACTGTACAAAACTCAATATAGAACAAGTCAATAAACTGTACAAAACTGAATAAAGAACCAGTCAATAAACTGTATAAAACTGAATAAAGAAATAGTCAATAAACAGAACAAAACTGAACAAAGAACCAGTCAATAAACTGTACAAAACTGAATAAAAAACCAGTCAATAAACTGTACAAAACTGAATAAAGAAATAGCCAATAAACAGAACAAAACTCAATAAAGAACCAGTCAATAAACTGTACAAAACTCAATAAAGAACCAGTCAGTAAACTGTACAAAACTCAATAAAGAACCAGTCAATAAAGTGTACAAAACAAAAGAAAGAACCAGTCAATAAACTGTACAAAACTAAATATGGAAACAGTCGATAAACTGTACAAAACTCAATAAAGAAACAGTCAATAAACTGTACAAAACTCAATAAAGAACCAGTCAAAAAACTGTACAAAACTCAATATAGAACCAGTCAATAAACTGTACAAAACTGAATAAAGAACCAGTCAATAAACTGTACAAATCTGAATAAAGAAATAGTCAATAAACAGAACAAAACTGAACAAAGAACCAGTCAATAAACTGTACAAAACTGAATAAAGAACCAGTCAATAAACTGTACAAAACTCAATAAAGAACCAGTCAATAAACTGTACAAAACAAAAGAAAGAACCAGTCAATAAACTGTACAAAACAAAAGAAAGAACCAGTCAATAAACTGTACAAAACTAAATAAAGAAACAGTCAATAAACTGTACAAACCTCAATAAAGAAACAGTCATTAAACTGTACAAAATCAATAAAGAACCAGTAAAAAAACTGTACAAAATTCAATATAGAAACAGTCAATAAACTGTACAAAACTAAATAAAGAAACAGGCAATAAACTGTACAAAACTAAATAAAGAAACAGTCAATAAACTGTACAAAACTGAATAAAGAAACTGTCAATAAACTGTACAAAACTGAATAAAGAACAAGTGAATAAACTGTTGAAAACTCAATAAAGAATTAGTCAATAAACTGTACAAAACTCAATAAAGAACCAGTCAATAAACTGTACAAAACTCAATAAAGAACCAGTCAATAAACTGTACAAAACAAAAGAAAGAACCAGTCAATAAACTGTACAAAACTAAATAAAGAAACAGTCAATAAACTGTACAAAACTCAAAAAAGAACCAGTCAATAAACTGTACAAAACTCAATAAAGAAACAGTCAATAAACTGTACAAAACTGAATAAAGAATAAGTCAATAAACTGTTCAAAACTCAATAAAGAAATAGTCAATAAACTGTACAAAACTCAATAAAGAACCAGTCAATAAACTGAACAAAACTCAATAAAGAGCCAGTCAATAAACTGTACAAAACTAAATAAAGAAACAGTAAATAAACTGTACAAAACTCAATAAAGAAACAGTCAATAAACTGTACGAAACTCAATAAAGAACCAGTCAATAAACTGTACAAACCTAAAAAAAGAACCAGTCAATAAACTGTACAAAACACAATAAAGAATCAGTCAATAAACTATACAAAACTCAATAAAGAAACAGTCAATAAACTGTACAAAACTCAATAAAGAACCAGTCAATAAACTGTACAAAACTGAATAAAGAAACAGTCAATAAACTGTACAAAACTAAATAAAGAACCAGTCAATAAACTGTATAACAAAAGAAAGAACCAGTCAATCAACTGTACAAAACTCAATAAAGAACCAGTCAATAAACTGTACAAAACTCAATAAAGAACCAGTCAGTAAACTGTACAAAACTCAATAAAGAACCAGTCAATAAAGTGTACAAAACAAAAGAAAGAACCAGTCAATAAACTGTACAAAACTAAATATGGAAACAGTCGATAAACTGTACAAAACTCAATAAAGAAACAGTCAATAAACTGTACAAAACTCAATAAAGAACCAGTCAAAAAACTGTACAAAACTCAATATAGAACCAGTCAATAAACTGTACAAAACTGAATAAAGAACCAGTCAATAAACTGTACAAAACTGAATAAAGAAATAGTCAATAAACAGAACAAAACTGAACAAAGAACCAGTCAATAAACTGTACAAAACTGAATAAAGAACCAGTCAATAAACTGTACAAAACTCAATAAAGAACCAGTCAATAAACTGTAAAAAACAAAAGAAAGAACCAGTCAATAAACTGTACAAAACAAAAGAAAGAACCAGTCAATAAACTGTACAAAACTAAATAAAGAAACAGTCAATAAACTGTACAAAACTCAATAAAGAAACAGTCATTAAACTGTACAAAATCAATAAAGAACCAGTAAAAAAACTGTACAAAATTCAATATAGAAACAGTCAATAAACTGTACAAAACTAAATAAAGAAACAGGCAATAAACTGTACAAAACTAAATAAAGAAACAGTCAATAAACTGTACAAAACTGAATAAAGAAACTGTCAATAAACTGTACAAAACTGAATAAAGAACAAGTCAATAAACTGTTGAAAACTCAATAAAGAATTAGTCAATAAACTGTACAAAACTCAATAAAGAACCAGTCAATAAACTGTACAAAACTCAATAAAGAACCAGTCAATAAACTGTACAAAACAAAAGAAAGAACCAGTCAATAAACTGTACAAAACTAAATAAAGAAACAGTCAATAAACTGTACAAAACTCAAAAAAGAACCAGTCAATAAACTGTACAAAACTCAATAAAGAAACAGTCAATAAACTGTACAAAACTGAATAAAGAATAAGTCAATAAACTGTTCAAAACTCAATAAAGAAATAGTCAATAAACTGTACAAAACTCAATAAAGAACCAGTCAATAAACTGAACAAAACTCAATAAAGAGCCAGTCAATAAACTGTACAAAACTAAATAAAGAAACAGTAAATAAACTGTACAAAACTCAATAAAGAAACAGTCAATAAACTGTACGAAACTCAATAAAGAACCAGTCAATAAACTGTACAAACCTCAAAAAAGAACCAGTCGATAAACTGTACAAAACTCAATAAAGAAACAGTCAATAAACTGTACAAAACTCAATAAAGAACCAGTCAAAAAACTGTACAAAACTCAATATAGAACCAGTCAATAAACTGTACAAAACTGAATAAAGAACCAGTCAATAAACTGTATAAAACTGAATAAAGAAATAGTCAATAAAGAGAACAAAACTGAACAAAGAACCAGTCAATAAACTGTACAAAACTGAATAAAGAACCAGTCAATTAACTGTACAAAACTGAATAAAGAAATAGCCAATAAACAGAACAAAACTCAATAAAGAACCAGTCAATAAACTATACAAAACTCAATAAAGAACCAGTCAATAAACTGTACTAAACTCAATAAAGAACCAGTCAATAAACTGTACAAAACAAAAGAAAGAACCAGTCAATAAACTGTACAAAACTAAATATGGAAACAGTCGATAAACTGTACAAAACTCAATAAAGAAACAGTCAATAAACTGTACAAAACTCAATAAAGAAACAGTCAATAAACTGTACAAAACTAAATAAAGAACCAGTCAAAAAACTGTACAAAACTGAATAAAGAACCAGTCAATAAACTGTACAAAATTCAATAAAGAAACAGTCAATAAACTGTACAAAACTGAATAAAGAACCAGTCAATAAACTGTTCAAAACTCAATAAGGAATTAGTCAATAAACTGTACAAAACTCAATAAAGAACCAGTCAATAAACTGTACAAAACTCAATAAAGAACCAGACAATAAACTGTACAAAACTCAATAAAGAACCAGTCAATAGACTGTACAAAACAGAAGAAAGAACCAGTTAATAAACTGTACAAAACTAAATAAAGAACCAGTCAATAAACTGTACAAAACTAAATAAAGAAACAGTCAATAAACTGTACAAAACTCAATAAAGAAACAGTCAATAAACTGTACAAAACTCAATAAAGAACCAGGCAATAAACTGTACAAACCTCAATAAAGAACCAGGCAATAAACTGGACAAAACACAATAAAGAACCAGTCAATAAACTGTACAAAACTAAATAAAGAACCAGTCAATAAACTGTACAAAACTCAATAAAGAACCAGTCAAAAAACTGTACAAAACTCAATAATGAAACAGAAAAAAAACTGTACAAAACTCAATAAAGAATCGGTCAATAAACTATACAAAACTCAATAAAGAAACAGTCAATAAACTGTACTAAACTCAATAAAGAACCAGTCAAAAAACTGTACAAAACTCAATATAGAAACAGTCAATAAACTGTACAAAACTAAATAAAGAATCAGTCAATAAAACTCTGCAAAACTCAATAAAGAACCAGTCAATAAACTGTACAAACTAAATAAAGAAACAGTCAATAAACTGTACAAAACGCAATAAAGAACCAGTCAATAAACTGTACAAAACTCGAAAAAGAACCAGTCAAAAAACTGTACAAAACTCAATATAGAAACAGTCAATAAACTGTACAAAACTAAACAAAGAAACAGTCAACAAACTGTACAAAACTAAATAAAGAACCAGTCAATAAACTGTACAAAACTGAATAAAGAACCAGTCAATAAACTGTTCAAAACTCAATAAAGAAACAGTCAATAAACTGTACAAAACTGAACAAAGAACCAGTCAATAAACTGTTCAAAACTCAAGAAAGAACCAGACAATAAACTGTACAAAACTCAATAAAGAACCAGTCAATAAACTGTACAAAACAAAAGAAAGAACCAGTTAATAAACTGTACAAAACTAAATATGGAAACAGACGATAAACTGTACAAAACTCAATAAAGAACGAGTCAAAAAACTGTACAAAACTCAATATAGTACCAGTCAATAAACTGTACAAAACTGAATAAAGAACAAGTCAATAAACTGTATAAAACTGAATAAAGAAATAGTCAATAAACAGAACAAAACTGAACAAAGAACCAGTCAATAAACTGTACAAAACTGAATAAAGAACCAGTCAATAAACTGTACAAAACTGAATAAAGAAATAGCCAATTATCAGAACAAAACTCAATAAAGAACCAGTCAATAAACTATACAAAACTCAATAAAGAACCAGTCAATAAACTGTACAAAACTCAATAAAGAACCAGTCAATAAACTGTACAAAAGAAAAGAAAGAACCAGTCAATAAACTGTACAAAACAAAATAAAGAAACAGGCAATAAACTGTACAAAACTAAATAAAGAAACAGTCAATAAACTGTACAAAACTGAATAAAGAAACTGTCAATAAACTGTACAAAACTGAATAAAGAACAAGTCAATAAACTGTTCAAAACTCAATAAAGAACCAGTCAATAAACTGTACAAAACTAAATAAAGAACCAGTCAATAAACTGTACAAAACTCAATAAAGAAACAGTCAATAAACTGTACAAACTCAATAAAGAACCAGTCAAAAAACTGTACAAAACTCAATAAAGAAACAGTAAAAAAACTGTACAAAACTCAATAAAGAAACAGTAAAAAAACTGTACAAAACTAAATAAAGAATCAGTCAATGAACTATACAAAACTCAATAAAGAAACAGTCAATAAACTGTTCAAAACTCAATAAAGAACCAGTCAATAAACTGTACAAAACTAAATAAAGAACCAGTCAAAAAACTGTTCAAAACTCAATATAGAAACAGTCAATAAACTGTACAAAACTAAATAAAGAATCAGTCAATAAAACTCTACAAAACTCAATAAAGAACCAGTCAATAAACTGTACAAACTAAATAAAGAAACAGTCAATAAACTGTACAAAACTCAATAAAGAACCAGTCAATAAACTGTACAAAACTCGAAAAAGAACCAGTCAAAAAACTGTACAAAACTCAATATAGAAACAGTCAATAAACTGTACAAAACTAAACAAATAAACAGTCAATGAAATGTACAAAACTAAATAAAGAACCAGTCAATAAACTGTACAAAACTGAATAAAGAACCAGTCAAGAAACTGTACAAAACTCAATAAAGAAACAGTCAATAAACTGTACAAAACTGAATAAAGGACCAGTCAATAAACTGTTCAAAACTCAATAAAGAATTAGTCAATAAACTGTACAAAACTCAATAAAGAACCTGTCAATAAACTGTACAAAACAAAATAAAGAAACAGGCAATAAACTGTACAAAACTAAATAAAGAAACAGTCAATAAACTGTACAAAACTGAATAAAGAAACTGTCAATAAACTGTACAAAACTGAATAAAGAACAAGTCAATAAACTGTTCAAAACTCAATAAAGAACCAGTCAATAAACTGTACAAAACTAAATAAAGAACCAGTCAATAAACTGTACAAAACTCAATAAAGAAACAGTCAATAAACTGTACAAACTCAATAAAGAACCAGTCAAAAAACTGTACAAAACTCAATAAAGAACCAGTCAATAAACTGTACAAAACTCGAAAAAGAACAAGTCAAAAAACTGTACAAAACTCAATATAGAAACAGTCAATAAACTGTACAAAACTAAACAAATAAACAGTCAATGAACTGTACAAAACTAAATAAAGAACCAGTCAATAAACTGTACAAAACTGAATAAAGAACCAGTCAACAAACTGTACAAAACTCAATAAAGAAACAGTCAATAAACTGTACAAAACTGAATAAAGGACCAGTCAATAAACTGTTCAAAACTCAATAAAGAATTAGTCAATAAACTGTACAAAACTCAATAAAGAACCAGTCAATAAACTGTACAAAACAAAAGAAAGAACCAGTTAATAAACTGTACAAAACTAAATATGGAAACAGTCGATAAACTGTACAAAACTCAATAAAGAAACAGTCAATAAACGGTACAAAACTCAATAAAGAACCAGTCAAAAAACTGTACAAAACTCAATAGAGAACCAGTCAATAAACTGTACAAAACTGAATAAAGAAATAGCCAATTAACAGAACAAAACTCAATAAAGAACCAGTCAATAAACTATACAAAACTCAATAAAGAACCAGTCAATAAACTGTACAAAACTCAATAAAGAACCAGTCAATAAACTGTACAAAAGAAAAGAAAGAATCAGTCAATAAACTGTACAAAACTCAATAAAGAACCAGTCAATAAACTGTACAAAACTAAATAAAGAAACAGTCAATAAACTGTACAAAACTGAATAAAGAAACTGTCAATAAACTGTACAAAACTGAATAAAGAACAAGTCAATAAACTGTTCAAAACTCAATAAAGAACCAGTCAATAAACTGTACAAAACTAAATAAAGAACCAGTCAATAAACTGTACAAAACTCAATAAAGAAACAGTCAATAAACTGTACAAACTCAATAAAGAACCAGTCAAAAAACTGTACAAAACTCAATAAAGAAACAGTAAAAAAACTGGACAAAACTAAATAAAGAATCAGTCAATGAACTATACAAAACTCAATAAAGAAACAGTCAATAAACTGTACAAAACTCAATAAAGAACCAGTCAATAAACTGTACAAAACTGAATAAAGAACCAGTCAATAAACTGTAAAAAATGAATAAGGAACTAGCCAATAAACTGTATAACAAAAGAAAGAACCAGTCAATAAACTGTATAACAAAAGAAAGAACCAGTCAATCAACTGTACAAAACTCAATAAAGAAACAGTCAATAAACTGTACAAAACTCAATATAGAAACAGTCAATAAACTGTACAAAACTAAATAAAGAATCAGTCAATAAAACTCTACAAAACTCAATAAAGAACCAGTCAATAAACTGTACAAACTAAATAAAGAAACAGTCAATAAACTGTACAAAACTCAATAAAGAACCAGTCAATAAACTGTACAAAACTCGAAAAAGAACCAGTCAAAAAACTGTACAAAACTCAATATAGAAACAGTCAATAAACTGTACAAAACTAAACAAAGAAACAGTCAACAAACTGTACAAAACTCAATAAAGAACCAGTCAATAAACTGTACAAAACTGAATAAAGAACCAGTCAATAAACTGTACAAAACTCAATAAAGAAACAGTCAATAAACTGTACAAAACTGAACAAAGAACCAGTCAATAAACTGTTCAAAACTCAAGAAAGAACCAGACAATAAACTGTACAAAACTCAATAAAGAACCAGTCAATAAACTGTACAAAACAAAAGAAAGAACCAGTTAATAAACTGTACAAAACTAAATATGGAAACAGTCGATAAACTGTACAAAACTCAATAAAGAACCAGTCAAAAAACTGTACAAAACTCAATATAGTACCAGTCAATAAACTGTACAAAACTGAATAAAGAACCAGTCAATAAACTGTATAAAACTGAATAAAGAAATAGTCAATAAACAGAACAACTGAACAAAGAACCAGTCAATAAACTGTACAAAACTGAATAAAGAAATAGCCAATTAACAGAACAAAACTCAATAAAGAACCAGTCAATAAACTATACAAAACTCAATAAAGAACCAGTCAATAAACTGTACAAAACTCAATAAAAAACCAGTCAATAAACTGTACAAAAGAAAAGAAAGAACCAGTCAATAAACTGTACAAAACAAAATAAAGAAACAGGCAATAAACTGTACAAAACTAAATAAAGAAACAGTCAATAAACTGTACAAAACTGAATAAAGAAACTGTCAATAAACTGTACAAAACTGAATAAAGAACAAGTCAATCAACTGTTCAAAACTCAATAAACAATTAGTCAATAAACTGTACAAAACTCAATAAAGAACCAGTCAATAAACTGTACAAAACTCAATAAAGAACCAGTGAATAAACTGTACAAAACAAAAGAAAGAACCAGTCAATAAACTGTACAAAACTAAATAAAGAAACAGTCAATAAACTGTACAAAACTCAAAAAAGAACAAGTCAATAAACAGTACAAAACTCAATAAAGAAACAGTCAATAAACTGTACAAAACTGAATAAAGAATAAGTCAATAAACTGAACAAAACTAAATAAAGAGCCAGTCAATAACCTGTACAAAACTCTATAAAGAACCAGTCAATAAACTGTACAAAACTCAATAAAGAACCAGTCAATAAACTGTACAAAACAAAAGAAAGAACCTGTCAATAAACTGTACAAAACTAAATAAAGAAACAGTCAATAAACTGTACAAAACTCAATAAAGAAACAGTCAATAAACTGTACAAAACTGAATAAAGAACCAGTCAATAAACTGTACAAACCTCAATAAAGAACCAGGCAATAAACTGGACAAAACACAATAAAGAACCAGTCAATAAACTGTACAAAACTAAATAAAGAACCAGTCAATAAACTGTACAAAACTCAATAAAGAAACAGTCAATAAACTGTACAAACTCAATAAAGAACCAGTCAAAAAACTGTACAAAACTCAATAAAGAAACATTAAAAAAACTGTACAAAACTAAATAAAGAATCAGTCAATGAACTATACAAAACTCAATAAAGAAGAAGTCAATAAACTGTACAAAACTCAATAAAGTACCAGTCAATAAACTGTACAAAACTGAATAAAGAACCAGTCAATAAACTGTAAAAAACTAAATAAAGAACCAGTCAATAAACTGTATAACAAAAGAAAGAACCAGTCAATAAACTGTATAACAAAAGAAAGAACCAGTCAATCAACTGTACAAAACTCAATAAAGAAACAGTCAATAAACTGTACAAAACTCAATAAAGAAACAGTCAATAAACTGTACTAAACTCAATAAAGAACCAGTCAAAAAACTGTTCAAAACTCAATATAGAAACAGTCAATAAACTGTACAAAACTAAATAAAGAATCAGTCAATAAAACTCTACAAAACTAAATAAAGAACCAGTCAATAAACTGTACAAACTAAATAAAGAAACAGTCAATAAACTGTACAAAACTCAATAAAGAACCAGACAATAAACTGTACAAAACTCAATAAAGAACCAGTCAATAGACTGTACAAAACAGAAGAAAGAACCAGTTAATAAACTGTACAAAACTAAATAAAAAAACCAGTCAATAAACTGTACAAAACTAAATAAAGAAACAGTCAATAAACTGTACAAAACTCAATAAAGAAACAGTCAATAAACTGTACAAAACTCAATAAAGAACCAGGCAATAAACTGTACAAAACTCAATAAAGAACCAGGCAATAAACTGGACAAAACACAATAAAGAACCAGTCAATAAACTGTACAAAACTAAATAAAGAACCAGTCAATAAACTGTACAAAACTCAATAAAGAACCAGTCAAAAAACTGTACAAAACTCAATAAAGAAACAGAAAAAAACTGTACAAAACTCAATAAAGAATCGGTCAATAAACTATACAAAACTCAATAAAGAAACAGTCAATAAACTGTACTAAACTCAATAAAGAACCAGTCAAAAAACTGTACAAAACTCAATATAGAAACAGTCAATAAACTGTACAAAACTAAATAAAGAATCAGTCAATAAAACTCTACAAAACTCAATAAAGAACCAGTCAATAAACTGTACAAACTAAATAAAGAAACAGTCAATAAACTGTACAAAACTCAATAAAGAACCAGTCAATAAACTGTACAAAACTCGAAAAAGAACCAGTCAAAAAACTGTACAAAACTCAATATAGAAACAGTCAATAAACTGTACAAAACTAAACAAAGAAACAGTCAACAAACTGTACATAACTAAATAAAGAACCAGTCAATAAACTGTACAAAACTGAATAAAGAACCAGTCAAGAAACTGTTCAAAACTCAATAAAGAAACAGTCAATAAACTGTACAAAACTGAACAAAGAACCAGTCAATAAACTGTTCAAAACTCAAGAAAGAACCAGACAATAAACTGTACAAAACTCAATAAAGAACCAGTCAATAAACTGTACAAAACAAAAGAAAGAACCAGTTAATAAACTGTACAAAACTAAATATGGAAACAGTCGATAAACTGTACAAAACTCAATAAAGAAACAGTCAATAAACTGTACAAAACTCAATATAGTACCAGTCAATAAACTGTACAAAACTGAATAAAGAACCAGTCAATAAACTGTATAAAACTGAATAAAGAAATAGTCAATAAACAGAACAACTGAACAAAGAACCAGTCAATAAACTGTACAAAACTGAATAAAGAAATAGCCAATTAACAGAACAAAACTCAATAAAGAACCAGTCAATAAACTATACAAAACTCAATAAAGAACCAGTCAATAAACTGTACAAAACTCAATAAAGAACCAGTCAATAAACTGTACAAAAGAAAAGAAAGAACCAGTCAATAAACTGTACAAAACAAAATAAAGAAACAGGCAATAAACTGTACAAAACTAAATAAAGAAACAGTCAATAAACTGTACAAAACTGAATAAAGAAACTGTCAATAAACTGTTCAAAACTGAATAAAGAACAAGTCAATCAACTGTTCAAAACTCAATAAACAATTAGTCAATAAACTGTACAAAACTCAATAAAGAACCAGTCAATAAACTGTACAAAACTCAATAAAGAACCAGTGAATAAACTGTACAAAACAAAAGAAAGAACCAGTCAATAAACTGTACCAAACTAAATAAAGAAACAGTCAATAAACTGTACAAAACTCAAAAAAGAACAAGTCAATAAACAGTACAAAACTCAATAAAGAAACAGTCAATAAACTGTACAAAACTGAATAAAGAATAAGTCAATAAACTGAACAAAACTAAATAAAGAGCCAGTCAATAACCTGTACAAAACTCTATAAAGAACCAGTCAATAAACTGTACAAAACTCAATAAAGAACCAGTCAATAAACTGTACAAAACAAAAGAAAGAACCTGTCAATAAACTGTACAAAACTAAATAAAGAAACAGTCAATAAACTGTACAAAACTCAATAAAGAAACAGTCAATAAACTGTACAAAACTGAATAAAGAACCAGTCAATAAACTGTACAAACCTCAATAAAGAACCAGGCAATAAACTGGACAAAACACAATAAAGAACCAGTCAATAAACTGTACAAAACTAAATAAAGAACCAGTCAATAAACTGTACAAAACTCAATAAAGAAACAGTCAATAAACTGTACAAACTCAATAAAGAACCAGTCAAAAAACTGTACAAAACTCAATAAAGAAACAGTAAAAAAACTGTACAAAACTAAATAAAGAATCAGGCAATGAACTATACAAAACTCAATAAAGAAGAAGTCAATAAACTGTACAAAACTCAATAAAGTACCAGTCAATAAACTGTACAAAACTGAATAAAGAACCAGTCAATAAACTGTAAAAAACTAAATAAAGAACCAGTCAATAAACTGTATAACAAAAGAAAGAACCAGTCAATAAACTGTATAACAAAAGAAAGAACCAGTCAATCAACTGTACAAAACTCAATAAAGAAACAGTCAATAAACTGTACAAAACTCAATAAAGAAACAGTCAATAAACTGTACTAAACTCAATAAAGAACTAGTCAAAAAACTGTTCAAAACTCAATATAGAAACAGTCAATAAACTGTACAAAACTAAATAAAGAATCAGTCAATAAAACTCTACAAAACTAAATAAAGAACCAGTCAATAAACTGTACAAACTAAATAAAGAAACAGTCAATAAACTGTACAAAACTCAATAAAGAACCAGTCAATAAACTGTACAAAACTCGAAAAAGAACCAGTCAAAAAACTGTACAAAACTCAATATAGAAACAGTCAATAAACTGTACAAAACTAAACAAATAAACAGTCAATGAACTGTACAAAACTAAATAAAGAACCAGTCAATAAACTGTACAAAACTGAATAAAGAACCAGTCAAGAAACTGTACAAAACTCAATAAAGAAACAGTCAATAAACTGTACAAAACTGAATAAAGGACCAGTCAATAAACTGTTCAAAACTCAAAAAAGAATTAGTCAATAAACTGTACAAAACTCAATAAAGAACTTGTCAATAAACTGTACAAAACTCAATAAAGAACCAGACAATGAACTGTCCAAAACTCAATAAAGAACCAGTCAATAAACTGTACAAAACAAAAGAAAGAACCAGTTAATAAACTGTACAAAACTAAATATGGAAACAGTCGATAAACTGTACAAAACTCAATAAAGAAACAGTCAATAAACTGTACAAAACTCAATAAAGAACCAGTCAAAAAACTGTACAAAACTCAATAGAGAACCAGTCAATAAACTGTACAAAACTGAATAAAGAACCAGTCAATAAACTGTATAAAACTGAATAAAGAAATAGTTAATAAACAGAACAAAACTGAACAAAGAACCAGTCAATAAACTGTGCAAAACTGAATTAAGAACCAGTCAATCAACTGTAGAAAACTGAATAAAGAAATAACCAATAAACAGAACAAAACTCAATAAAGAACCAGTCAATAAACTATACAAAACTCAATAAAGAACCAGTCAATAAGCTGTACAAAACTCAATAAAGAAACAGTCAATAAACAGTACAAAACTAAATAAAGAACCAGTCAATAATCTGTACAAAACTGAATAAAGAACCAGTCAATAAACTGTACAAAACTCAATAAAGAAACAGTCAATAAACTGTACAAAACTGAATAAAGAACCAGTCAATAAACTGTTCAAAACTCAATAAAGAAACAGTCAATAAACTGTACAAAACTGAATAAAGAACCAGTCAATAAACTGTTCAAAACTCAAGAAAGAACCAGACAATAAACTGTACAAAACTCAATAAAGAACCAGTCAATAAACTGTACAAAACAAAAGAAAGAACCAGTTAATAAACTGTACAAAACTAAATATGGAAACAGTCGATAAACTGTACAAAACTCAATAAAGAAACAGTCAATAAACTGTACAAAACTCAATAAAGAACCAGTCAAAAAACTGTACAAAACTCAATATAGAACCAGTCAATAAACTGTACAAAACTGAATAAAGAACCAGTCAATACACTGTATAAAACTGAATAAAGAAATAGTCAATAAACAGAACAAAACTGAACAAAGAACCAGTCAATAAACTGTACAAAACTGAATAAAGAACCAGTCAATAAACTGTACAAAACTGAATAAAGAAATAGCCAATAAACAGAATAAAACTCAATAAAGAACCAGTCAATAAACTATACAAAACTCAATAAAGAACCAGTCAATAAACTGTACAAAACTCAATAAAGAACCAGTCAATAAACTGTACAAAACTGAATAAAGAACCAGTCAATAAACTGTTCAAAACTCAATAAAGAAACAGTCAATAAACTGTACAAAACTGAATAAAGAACCAGTCAATAAACTGTTCAAAACTCAAGAAAGAACCAGACAATAAACTGTACAAAACTCAATAAAGAACCAGTCAATAAACTGTACAAAACAAAAGAAAGAACCAGTTAATAAACTGTACAAAACTAAATATGGAAACAGTCGATAAACTGTACAAAACTCAATAAAGAAACAGTCAATAAACTGTACAAAACTCAATAAAGAACCAGTCAAAAAACTGCACAAAACTCAATAAAGAACCAGTCAATAAACTGTACAAAACAAAAGAAAGAAGCAGTCAATAAACTGTACAAAACTAAATATGGAAACCGTCGATAAACTGTACAAAACTCAATAAAGAAACAGTCAATAAACTGTACAAAACTCAATAAAGAAACAGTCAATAAACTGTACAAAACTAAATAAAGAACTAGTTAAAAAACTGTACAAAACTGAATAAAGAACCAGTCAATAAACTGTACAAAATTCAATAAAGAAACAGTCAATAAACTGTACAAAACTGAATAAAGAACCAGTCAATAAACTGTTCAAAACTCAATAAAGAATTAGTCAATAAACTGTACAAAACTCAATAAAGAACCAGTCAATAAACTGTACAAAACTCAATAAAGAACCAGACAATAAACTGTACAAAACTCAATAAAGAACCAGTCAATAGACTGTACAAAACAGAAGAAAGAACCAGTTAATAAACTGTACAAAACTAAATAAAAAAACCAGTCAATAAACTGTACAAAACTAAATAAAGAAACAGTCAATAAACTGTACAAAACTCAATAAAGAAACAGTCAATAAACTGTACAAAACTCAATAAAGAAACAGTCAATAAACTGTACAAACCTCAATAAAGAACCAGGCAATAAACTGGACAAAACACAATAAAGAACCAGTCAATAAACTGTACAAAACTAAATAAAGAACCAGTCAATAAACTGTACAAAACTCAATAAAGAACCAGTCAAAAAACTGTACAAAACTCAATAAAGAAACAGAAAAAAAACTGTACAAAACTCAATAAAGAATCGGTCAATAAACTATACAAAACTCAATAAAGAAACAGTCAATAAACTGTACTAAACTCAATAAAGAACCAGTCAAAAAACTGTACAAAACTCAATATAGAAACAGTCAATAAACTGTACAAAACTAAATAAAGAATCAGTCAATAAAACTCTACAAAACTCAATAAAGAACCAGTCAATAAACTGTACAAACTAAATAAAGAAACAGTCAATAAACTGTACAAAACTCAATAAAGAACCAGTCAATAAACTGTACAAAACTCGAAAAAGAACCAGTCAAAAAACTGTACAAAACTCAATATAGAAACAGTCAATAAACTGTACAAAACTAAACAAAGAAACAGTCAACAAACTGTACAAAACTAAATAAATAACCAGTCAATAAACTGTACAAAACTGAATAAAGAACCAGTCAATAAACTGTTCAAAACTCAATAAAGAAACAGTCAATAAACTGTACAAAACTGAACAAAGAACCAGTCAATAAACTGTTCAAAACTCAAGAAAGAACCAGACAATAAACTGTACAAAACTCAATAAAGAAACTGTCAATAAACTGTACAAAACAAAAGAAAGAACCAGTTAATAAACTGTACAAAACTAAATATGGAAACAGTCGATAAACTGTACAAAACTCAATAAAGAACCAGTCAAAAAACTGTACAAAACTCAATATAGTACCAGTCAATAAACTGTACAAAACTGAATAAAGAACCAGTCAATAAACTGTATAAAACTGAATAAAGAAATAGTCAATAAACAGAACAACTGAACAAAGAACCAGTCAATAAACTGTACAAAACTGAATAAAGAAATAGCCAATTAACAGAACAAAACTCAATAAAGAACCAGTCAATAAACTATACAAAACTCAATAAAGAACCAGTCAATAAACTGTACAAAACTCAATAAAGAACCAGTCAATAAACTGTACAAAAGAAAAGAAAGAACCAGTCAATAAACTGTACAAAACAAAATAAAGAAACAGGCAATAAACTGTACAAAACTAAATAAAGAAACAGTCAATAAACTGTACAAAACTGAATAAAGAAACTGTCAATAAACTGTTCAAAACTGAATAAAGAACAAGTCAATCAACTGTTCAAAACTCAATAAACAATTAGTCAATAAACTGTACAAAACTCAATAAAGAACCAGTCAATAAACTGTACAAAACTCAATAAAGAACCAGTGAATAAACTGTACAAAACAAAAGAAAGAAACAGTCAATAAACTGTACAAAACTCAATAAAGAAACAGTCAATAAACTGTACAAAACTGAATACAGAACAAGTCAATAAACAGTACAAAACTCAATAAAGAAACAGTCAATAAACTGTACAAAACTGAATAAAGAATAAGTCAATAAACTGAACAAAACTAAATAAAGAGCCAGTCAATAACCTGTACAAAACTCTATAAAGAACCAGTCAATAAACTGTACAAAACTCAATAAAGAACCAGTCAATAAACTGTACAAAACAAAAGAAAGAACCTGTCAATAAACTGTACAAAACTAAATAAAGAAACAGTCAATAAACTGTACAAAACTCAATAAAGAAACAGTCAATAAACTGTACAAAACTGAATAAAGAACCAGTCAATAAACTGTACAAACCTCAATAAAGAACCAGGCAATAAACTGGACAAAACACAATAAAGAACCAGTCAATAAACTGTACAAAACTAAATAAAGAACCAGTCAATAAACTGTACAAAACTCAATAAAGAAACAGTCAATAAACTGTACAAACTCAATAAAGAACCAGTCAAAAAACTGTACAAAACTCAATAAAGAAACAGTAAAAAAACTGTACAAAACTAAATAAAGAATCAGTCAATGAACTATACAAAACTCAATAAAGAAGAAGTCAATAAACTGTACAAAACTCAATAAAGTACCAGTCAATAAACTGTACAAAACTGAATAAAGAACCAGTCAATAAACTGTAAAAAACTAAATAAAGAACCAGTCAATAAACTGTATAACAAAAGAAAGAACCAGTCAATAAACTGTATAACAAAAGAAAGAACCAGCCAATCAACTGTACAAAACTCAATAAAGAAACAGTCAATAAACTGTACAAAACTCAATAAAGAAACAGTCAATAAACTGTACTAAACTCAATAAAGAACCAGTCAAAAAACTGTTCAAAACTCAATATAGAAACAGTCAATAAACTGTACAAAACTAAATAAAGAATCAGTCAATAAAACTCTACAAAACTAAATAAAGAACCAGTCAATAAACTGTACAAACTAAATAAAGAAACAGTCAATAAACTGTACAAAACTCAATAAAGAACCAGACAATAAACTGTACAAAACTCAATAAAGAACCAGTCAATAGACTGTACAAAACAGAAGAAAGAACCAGTTAATAAACTGTACAAAACTAAATAAAAAAACCAGTCAATAAACTGTACAAAACTAAATAAAGAAACAGTCAATAAACTGTACAAAACTCAATAAAGAAACAGTCAATAAACTGTACAAAACTCAATAAAGAACCAGGCAATAAACTGTACAAACCTCAATAAAGAACCAGGCAATAAACTGGACAAAACACAATAAAGAACCAGTCAATAAACTGTACAAAACTAAATAAAGAACCAGTCAATAAACTGTACAAAACTCAATAAAGAACCAGTCAAAAAACTGTACAAAACTCAATAAAGAAACAGAAAAAAAACTGTACAAAACTCAATAAAGAATCGGTCAATAAACTGTACAAAACTCAATAAAGAAACAGTCAATAAACTGTACTAAACTCAATAAAGAACCAGTCAAAAAACTGTACAAAACTCAATATAGAAACAGTCAATAAACTGTACAAAACTAAATAAAGAATCAGTCAATAAAACTCTACAAAACTCAATAAAGAACCAGTCAATAAACTGTACAAACTAAATAAAGAAACAGTCAATAAACTGTACAAAACTCAATAAAGAACCAGTCAATAAACTGTACAAAACTCGAAAAAGAACCAGTCAAAAAACTGTACAAAACTCAATATAGAAACAGTCAATAAACTGTACAAAACTAAACAAAGAAACAGTCAACAAACTGTACAAAACTAAATAAAGAACCAGTCAATAAACTGTACAAAACTGAATAAAGAACCAGTCAATAAACTGTTCAAAACTCAATAAAGAAACAGTCAATAAACTGTACAAAACTGAACAAAGAACCAGTCAATAAACTGTTCAAAACTCAAGAAAGAACCAGACAATAAACTGTACAAAACTCAATAAAGAACCAGTCAATAAACTGTACAAAACAAAAGAAAGAACCAGTTAATAAAATGTACAAAACTAAATATGGAAACAGTCGATAAACTGTACAAAACTCAATAAAGAACCAGTCAAAAAACTGTACAAAACTCAATATAGTACCAGTCAATAAACTGTACAAAACTGAATAAAGAACCAGTCAATAAACTGTATAAAACTGAATAAAGAAATAGTCAATAAACAGAACAACTGAACAAAGAACCAGTCAATAAACTGTACAAAACTGAATAAAGAAATAGCCAATTAACAGAACAAAACTCAATAAAGAACCAGTCAATAAACTATACAAAACTCAATAAAGAACCAGTCAATAAACTGTAGAAAACTCAATAAAGAACCAGTCAATAAACTGTACAAAAGAAAAGAAAGAACCAGTCAATAAACTGTACAAAACAAAATAAAGAAACAGGCAATAAACTGTACAAAACTAAATAAAGAAACAGTCAATAAACTGTACAAAACTGAATAAAGAAACTGTCAATAAACTGTTCAAAACTGAATAAAGAACAAGTCAATCAACTGTTCAAAACTCAATAAACAATTAGTCAATAAACTGTACAAAACTCAATAAAGAACCAGTCAATAAACTGTACAAAACTCAATAAAGAACCAGTGAATAAACTGCACAAAACAAAAGAAAGAACCAGTCAATAAACTGTACAAAACTAAATAAAGAAACAGTCAATAAACTGTACAAAACTCAAAAAAGAACAAGTCAATAAACAGTACAAAACTCAATAAAGAAACAGTCAATAAACTGTACAAAACTGAATAAAGAATAAGTCAATAAACTGAACAAAACTAAATAAAGAGCCAGTCAATAACCTGTACAAAACTCTATAAAGAACCAGTCAATAAACTGTACAAAACTCAATAAAGAACCAGTCAATAAACTGTACAAAACAAAAGAAAGAACCTGTCAATAAACTGTACAAAACTAAATAAAGAAACAGTCAATAAACTGTACAAAACTCAATAAAGAAACAGTCAATAAACTGTACAAAACTGAATAAAGAACCAGTCAATAAACTGTACAAACCTCAATAAAGAACCAGGCAATAAACTGGACAAAACACAATAAAGAACCAGTCAAAAAAGTGTACAACACTCAATAAAGAACCAGTCAATAAACTGTACAAAACTCAATAAAGAAACAGTCAATAAACTGTACAAACTCAATAAAGAACCAGTCAAAAAACTGTACAAAACTCAATAAAGAAACAGTAAAAAAACTGTACAAAACTAAATAAAGAATCAGTCAATGAACTATACAAAACTCTATAAAGAAGAAGTCAATAAACTGTACAAAACTCAATAAAGTACCAGTCAATAAACTGTACAAAACTGAATAAAGAACCAGTCAATAAACTGTAAAAAACTAAATAAAGAACCAGTCAATAAACTGTATAACAAAAGAAAGAACCAGTCAATAAACTGTATAACAAAAGAAAGAACCAGTCAATCAACTGTACAAAACTCAATAAAGAAACAGTCAATAAACTGTACAAAACTCAATAAAGAAACAGTCAATAAACTGTACTAAACTCAATAAAGAACCAGTCAAAAAACTGTTCAAAACTCAATATAGAAACAGTCAATAAACTGTACAAAACTAAATAAAGAATCAGTCAATAAAACTCTACAAAACTAAATAAAGAACCAGTCAATAAACTGTACAAACTAAATAAAGAAACAGTCAATAAACTGTACAAAACTCAATAAAGAACCAGTCAATAAACTGTACAAAACTCGAAAAAGAACCAGTCAAAAAACTGTACAAAACTCAATATAGAAACAGTCAATAAACTGTACAAAACTAAACAAATAAACAGTCAATGAACTGTACAAAACTAAATAAAGAACCAGTCAATAAACTGTACAAAACTGAATAAAGAACCAGTCAAGAAACTGTACAAAACTCAATAAAGAAACAGTCAATAAACTGTACAAAACTGAATAAAGGACCAGTCAATAAACTGTTCAAAACTCAATAAAGAATTAGTCAATAAACTGTACAAAACTCAATAAAGAACCTGTCAATAAACTGTACAAAACTCAATAAAGAACCAGACAATGAACTGTCCAAAACTCAATAAAGAACCAGTCAATAAACTGTACAAAACAAAAGAAAGAACCAGTTAATAAACTGTACAAAACTAAATATGGAAACAGTCGATAAACTGTACAAAACTCAATAAAGAAACAGTCAATAAACTGTACAAAACTCAATAAAGAACCAGTCAAAAAACTGTACAAAACTCAATAGAGAACCAGTCAATAAACTGTACAAAACTGAATAAAGAACCAGTCAATAAACTGTATAAAACTGAATAAAGAAATAGTTAATAAACAGAACAAAACTGAACAAAGAACCAGTCAATAAACTGTTCAAAACTGAATTAAGAACCAGTCAATAAACTGTAGAAAACTGAATAAAGAAATAACCAATAAACAGAACAAAACTCAATAAAGAACCAGTCAATAAACTATACAAAACTCAATAAAGAACCAGTCAATAAGCTGTACAAAACTCAATAAAGAAACAGTCAATAAACAGTACAAAACTAAATAAAGAACCAGTCAATAAACTGTACAAAACTGAATAAAGAACCAGTCAATAAACTGTACAAAACTCAATAAAGAAACAGTCAATAAACTGTACAAAACTGAATAAAGAACCAGTCAATAAACTGTTCAAAACTCAATAAAGAAACAGTCAATAAACTGTACAAAACTGAATAAAGAACCAGTCAATAAACTGTTCAAAACTCAAGAAAGAACCAGACAATAAACTGTACAAAACTCAATAAAGAACCAGTCAATAAACTGTACAAAACAAAAGAAAGAACCAGTTAATAAACTGTACAAAACTAAATATGGAAACAGTCGATAAACTGTACAAAACTCAATAAAGAAACAGTCAATAAACTGTACAAAACTCAATAAAGAACCAGTCAAAAAACTGTACAAAACTCAATATAGAACCAGTCAATAAACTGTACAAAACTGAATAAAGAACCAGTCAATACACTGTATAAAACTGAATAAAGAAATAGTCAATAAACAGAACAAAACTGAACAAAGAACCAGTCAATAAACTGTACAAAACTGAATAAAGAACCAGTCAATAAACTGTACAAAACTGAATAAAGAAATAGCCAATAAACAGAACAAAACTCAATAAAGAACCAGTCACTATACAAAACTCAATAAAGAACCAGTCAATAAACTGTACAAAACTCAATAAAGAACCAGTCAATAAACTGTACAAAACAAAAGAAAGAACCAGTCAATAAACTGTACAAAACTAAATATGGAAACAGTCGATAAACTGTACAACACTCAATAAAGAAACAGTCAATAAACTGTACAAAACTCAATAAAGAAACAGTCAATAAACTGTACAAAACTAAATAAAGAACCAGTCAAAAAACTGTACAAAACTGAATAAAGAACCAGTCAATAAACTGTACAAAATTCAATAAAGAAACAGTCAATAAACTGTACAAAACTGAATAAAGAACCAGTCAATAAACTGTTCAAAACTCAATAAAGAATTAGTCAATAAACTGTACAAAACTCAATAAATAACCAGTCAATAAACTGTACAAAACTCAATAAAGAGCCAGACAATAAACTGTACAAAACTCAATAAAGAACCAGTCAATAAACTGCACAAAACAAAAGAAAGAACCAGTTAATAAACTGTACAAAACTAAATATGGAAACAGTCGATAAACTGTACAAAACTCAATAAAGAAACAGTCAATAAACTGTACAAAACTCAATAAAGAACCAGTCAAAAAACTGTACAAAACTCAATATAGAACCAGTCAATAAACTGTACAAAACTGAATAAAGAACCAGTCAATAAACTGTATAAAGCTGAATAAAGAAATAGTCAATAAACAGAACAAAACTGAACAAAGAACCAGTCAATAAACTGTACAAAACTGAATAAAAAACCAGTCAATAAACTGTAGAAAACTGAATAAAGAAATAGCCAATAAACAGAACAAAACTCAATAAAGAACCAGTCAATAAACTATACAAAACTCAATAAAGAACCAGTCAATAAATTGTACAAAACTCAATAAAGAACCAGTCAATAAACTGTACAAAACAAAAGAAAGAACCAGTGAATAAACTGTACAAAACTAAATATGGAAACAGTCGATAAACTGAACAAAACTCAATAAAGAACCAGTCAAAAAACTGTACAAAACTCAATATAGAACCAGTCAATAAACTGTACAAAACTGAATAAAGAACCAGTCAATAAACTGTACAAAACGGAATAAAGAAATAGTCAATAAACAGAACAAAACGGAACAAAGAACCAGTCAATAAACTGTACAAAACTGAATAAAGAACCAGTCAATATACTGTACAAAACTCAATAAAGAACCAGTCAATAAACTGTACAAAACAAAAGAAAGAACCAGTCAATAAACTGTAGAAAACAAAAGAAAGAACCAGTCAATAAACTGTACAAAACTAAATAAAGAAACAGTCAATAAACTACAAAACTCAATAAAGAAACAGTCATTAAACTGTACAAAATCAATAAAGAACCAGTCAAAAAACTGTAGAAAACTCAATATAGAAACAGTCAACAAACTGTACAAAACTAAATAAAGAAACAGGCAATAAACTGTACAAAACTAAATAAAGAAACAGTCAATAAACTGTACAAAACCCAATAAAGAAACTGTCAATAAACTGTACAAAACTGAATTAAGAGCAAGTCAATAAACTGTAGAAAACTCTATAAAGAATTAGTCAAGAAACTGTACAAAACTCAATAAAGAACCAGTCAATAAACTGTACAAAACTCAATAAAGAACCAGTCAACAAACTGTACAAAACAAAAGAAAGAACCAGTCAATAAACTGTACAAAACTAAATAAAGAAACAGTCAATAAACTGTGCAAAACTCAATAAAGAACCAGTCAACAAACTGTACAAAACAAAAGAAAGAACCAGTCAATAAACTGTACAAAACTAAATAAAGAAACAGTCAATAAACTGTACAAAACTCAAAAAAGAACCAGTCAATAAACTGTACAAAACTCAATAAAGAAACAGTCAATAAACTGTACAAAACTGAATAAAGAATAAGTCCATAAACTGTTCAAAACTCAATAAAGAAATAGTCAAAAAACTGTACAAAACTCAATAAAGAACCAGTCAATAAACTGAACAAACTTCAATAAAGAGCCAGTCAATAAACTGCACAAAACTCAATAAAGAACCAGTCAATAAACTGTACAAAACTTAATAAAGAACCAGTCAATTAACTGTACAAAACAAAAGAAAGAATCAGTCAATAAACTGTACAAAACTAAATAAAGAAACAGTAAATAAACTGTACAAAACTCAATAAAGAAACAGTCAATAAACTGTACGAAACTCAATAAAGAACCAGTCAATAAACTGTACAAACCTCAAAAAAGAACCAGTCAAGAAACTGTACAAAACACAATAAAGAACCAGTCAATAAACTGTACAAAACTAAATAAAGAACCAGTCAATAAACTGTACAAAACTAAATATAGAATCAATCAATAAAATGTACAAAACTCAATAAAGAAACAGTCAATAAACTGTACAAAACTCAATAAAGAACCAGTAATAAACTGTACAAAACTGAATAAAGAACCAGTCTATAAACTGTACAAAACTCAATAAAGAAACAGTTAATAAACTGTACGAAACTGAATAAAGAACCAGTCAATAAACTGTTAAAAACTCAATAGAGAATTAGTCAATAAACTGTACAAAACTCAATAAAGAACCAGTCAATAAACTCAACAAAACTCAATAAAGAACCAGTCAATAAAATGTACAAAACTCAATAAAGAACCAGACAATAAACTGTACAAAACTCAATAAAGAACAAGTCAATAAACTGTACAAAACAGAAGAAAGAACCAGTTAATAAACTGTACAAAACTAAATATGGAAACAGTCGATAAACTGTACAAAACTCAATAAAGAATTAGTCAATAAACTGTACAAAACTCAATAAAGAACCAGTCAAAAAACTGTACAAAACTCAATATAGAACCAGTCAATAAACTGTACAAAACTGAATAAAGAACCAGTCAATAAACTGTATAAAACTGAATAAAGAAATAGTCAATAAACAGAACAAAACTGATCAAAGAACCAGTCAATAAACTGTACTAAACTGAATAAAGAACCAGTCAATAAACTGTACAAAACTGAATAAAGAAATAGCCAATAAACAGAACAAAACTCAATAAAGGACCAGTCAATAAACTATACAAAACTCAATAAAGAACCAGTCAATAAACTGTACAAAACTCAATAAAGAACCAGTCAATAAACTGTACAAAACAAAAGAAAGAACCAGTCAATAAACTTTACAAAACTAAATATGGAAACAGTCGATAAACTGTACAAAACTCAATAAAGAAACAGTCAATAAACTGTACAAAACTCAATAAAGAAACAGTCAATATACTGTACAAAACTAAATAAAGAACCAGCCAATAAACTGTACAAAACTGAATAAAGAACCAGTCAATAAACTGTACAAAACTCAATAAAGAAACAGTCAATAAACTGTAGAAAACTGAATAAAGAACCAGTCAATAAACTGTTCAAAACTCAATAAAGAAACAGTCAATAAACTGTACAAAACTGAATAAAGAACCAGTCAATAAACTGTTCAAAACTCAATAAAGAATTAGTCAATAAACTGTACAAAACTCAATAAAGAACCAGTCAATAAACTGTACAAAACTCAATAAAGAACCAGACAATAAACTGTACAAAACTCAATAAAGAACCAGTCAATAAACTGTACAAAACAAAAGAAAGAACCAGTTAATAAACTGTACAAAACTAAATATGGAAACAGTCGATAAACTGTACAAAACTCAATAAAGAAACAGTCGATAAACTGTACAAAACTCAAGAAAGAAACAGTCAATAAACTGTATAAAACTGAATAAAGAAATAGTCAATAAACAGAACAAAACTGAACAAAGAACCAGTCAATAAACTGTACAAAACTGAATAAAGAATCAGTCAATAAACTGTACAAAACTGAATAAAGAAATAGCCAATAAACAGAACAAAACTCAATAAAGAACCAGTCAATAAACTATACAAAACTCAATAAAGAACCAGTCAATAAACTGTACAAAACTCAATAAAGAACCAGTCAATAAACTGTACAAAACAAAAGAAAGAACCAGTCAATAAACTGTACAAAACTAAATATGGAAACAGTCGATAAACTGTACAACACTCAATAAAGAAACAGTCAATAAACTGTACAAAACTCAATAAAGAAACAGTCAATAAACTGTACAAAACTAAATAAAGAACCAGTCAAAAAACTGTACAAAACTGAATAAAGAACCAGTCAATAAACTGTACAAAATTCAATAAAGAAACAGTCAATAAACTGTACAAAACTGAATAAAGAACCAGTCAATAAACTGTTCAAAACTCAATAAAGAATTAGTCAATAAACTGTACAAATCTCAATAAAGAACCAGTCAATAAACTGTACAAAACTCAATAAAGAACCAGACAATAAACTGTACAAAACTCAATAAAGAACCAGTCAATAAACTGTACAAAACAAAAGAAAGAACCAGTTAATAAACTGTACAAAACTAAATATGGAAACAGTCGATAAACTGTACAAAACTCAATAAAGAAACAGTCAATAAACTGTACAAAACTCAATATAGATCCAGTCAATAAACTGTACAAAACTGAATAAAGAACCAGTCAATAAACTGTATAAAACTGAATAAAGAAATAGTCAATAAACAGAACAAAACTGAACAAAGAACCAGTCAATAAACTGTACAAAACTGAATAAAAAACCAGTCAATAAACTGTAGAAAACTGAATAAAGAAATAGCCAATAAACAGAACAAAACTCAATAAAGAACCAGTCAATAAACTATACAAAACTCAATAAAGAACCAGTCAATAAACTGTACAAAACTCAATAAAGAACCAGTCAATAAACTACAAAACAAAAGAAAGAACCAGTGAATAAACTGTACAAAACTAAATATGGAAACAGTCGATAAACTGAACAAAACTCAATAAAGAAACAGTCAATAAACTGTACAAAACTCAATAAAGAACCAGTCAAAAAACTGTACAAAACTCAATATACAACCAGTCAATAAACTGTACAAAACTGAATAAAGAACCAGTCATTAAACTGTACAAAACGGAATAAAGAAATAGTCAATAAACAGAACAAAACGGAACAAAGAACCAGTCAATAAACTGTACAAAACTGAATAAAGAACCAGTCAATATACTGTACAAAACTCAATAAAGACCCAGTCAATAAACTGTACAAAACAAAAGAAAGAACCAGTCAATAAACTGTACAAAACAAAAGAAAGAACCAGTCAATAAACTGTACAAAACTAAATAAAGAAACAGTCAATAAACTACAAAACTCAATAAAGAAACAGTCATTAAACTGTACAAAATCAATAAAGAACCAGTCAAAAAACTGTAGAAAACTCAATATAGAAACAGTCAATAAACTATACAAAACTAAATAAAGAAACAGGCAATAAACTGTACAAAACTAAATAAAGAAACAGTCAATAAACTGTACAAAACCCAATAAAGAAACTGTCAATAAACTGTACAAAACTGAATTAAGAACAAGTCAATAAACTGTTGAAAACTCTATAAAGAATTAGTCAAGAAACTGTACAAAACTCAATAAAGAACCAGTCAATAAACTGTACAAAACTCAATAAAGAACCAGTCAACAAACGGTACAAAACAAAAGAAAGAACCAGTCAATAAACTGTACAAAACTAAATAAAGAAACAGTCAATAAACTGTGCAAAACTCAATAAAGAACCAGTCAACAAACTGTACAAAACAAAAGAAAGAACCAGTCAATAAACTGTACAAAACTAAATAAAGAAACAGTCAATAAACTGTACAAAACTCAAAAAGAACCAGTCAATAAACTGTACAAAACTCAATAAAGAAACAGTCAATAAACTGTACAAAACTGAATAAAGAATAAGTCCATAAACTGTTCAAAACTCAATAAAGAAATAGTCAATAAACTGTACAAAACTCAATAAAGAACCAGTCAATAAACTGAACAAACTTCAATAAAGAGCCAGTCAATAAACTGCACAAAACTCAATAAAGAACCAGTCAATAAACTGTACAAAACTTAATAAAGAACCAGTCAATTAACTGTACAAAACAAAAGAAAGAATCAGTCAATAAACTGTACAAAACTAAATAAAGAAACAGTAAATAAACTGTACAAAACTCAATAAAGAAACAGTCAATAAACTGTACGAAACTCAATAAAGAACCAGTCAATAAACTGTACAAACCTCAAAAAAGAACCAGTCAAGAAACTGTACAAAACACAATAAAGAACCAGTCAATAAACTGTACAAAACTAAATAAAGAACCAGTCAATAAACTGTACAAAACTAAATAAAGAATCAATCAATAAAATGTACAAAACTCAATAAAGAAACAGTCAATAAACTGTACAAAACTCAATAAAGAACCAGTAATAAACTGTACAAAACTGAATAAAGAACCAGTCTATAAACTGTACAAAACTCAATAAAGAAACAGTTAATAAACTGTACGAAACTGAATTAAGAACCAGTCAATAAACTGTTAAAAACTCAATAAAGAATTAGTCAATAAACTGTACAAAACTCAATAAAGAACCAGTCAATAAACTGAACAAAACTCAATAAATAACCAGTCAATAAACTGTACAAAACTCAATAAAGAACCAGACAATAAACTGTACAAAACTCAATAAAGAACCAGTCAATAAACTGTACAAAACAGAAGAAAGAACCAGTTAATAAACTGTACAAAACTAAATATGGAAACAGTCGATAAACTGTACAAAACTCAATAAAGAATTAGTCAATAAACTGTACAAAACTCAATAAAGAACCAGTCAAAAAACTGTACAAAACTCAATATAGAACCAGTCAATAAACTGTACAAAACTGAATAAAGAACCAGTCAATAAACTGTATAAAACTGAATAAAGAAATAGTCAATAAACAGAACAAAACTCAATAAAGAACCAGTCAATAAACTATACAAAACTCAATAAAGAACCAGTCAATAAACTGTACAAAACAAAAGAAAGAACCAGTCAATAAACTGTACAAAACTAAATATGGAAACAGTCGATAAACTGTACAAAACTCAATAAAGAAACAGTCAATAAACTGTACAAAACTCAATAAAGAAACAGTCAATAAACTGTACAAAACTAAATAAAGAACCAGTCAATAAACTGTACAAAACTGAATAAAGAACCAGTCAATAAACTGTACAAAACTCAATAAAGAAACAGTCAATAAACTGTAGAAAACTGAATAAAGAACCAGTCAATAAACTGTTCAAAACTCAATAAAGAAACAGTCAATAAACTGTACAAAACTGAATAAAGAACCAGTCAATAAACCGTTCAAAACTCAATAAAGAATTAGTCAATAAACTGTACAAAACTCAATAAAGAACCAGACAATAAACTGTACAAAACTCAATAAAGAACCAGACAATAAACTGTACAAAACTCAATAAAGAACCAGTCAATAAACTGTACAAAACAAAAGAAAGAACCAGTTAATAAAGTGTACAAAACTAAATATGGAAACAGTCGATAAACTGTACAAAACTCAATAAAGAAACAGTCAATAAACTGTACAAAACTCAATAACGAACCAGTCAAAAAACTGTACAAAACTCAATATAGAACCAGTCAATAAACTGTACAAAACTGAATAAAGAACCAGTCAATAAACTGTATAAAACTGAATAAAGAAATAGTCAATAAACAGAACAAAACTGAACAAAGAACCAGTCAATAAACTGTACAAAACGGAATAAAGAACCAGTCAATAAACTGTACAAAACTGAATAAAGAAATAGCCAATAAACAGAACAAAACTCAATAAAGAACCAGTCAATAAACTATACAAAACTCAATAAAGAACCAGTCAATAAACTGTTCAAAACTCAATAAAGAACCAGTCAATAAACTGTACAAAACAAAAGAAAGAACCAGTCAATAAACTGTACAAAACTAAATATGGAAATAGTCGATAAACTGTACAAAACTCAATAAAGAAACAGTCAATAAACTGTACAAAACTCAATAAAGAAACAGTCAATAAACTGTACAAAACTAAATAAAGAACCAGTCAATAAACTGTACAAAACTGAATAAAGAACAAGTCAATAAACTGTACAAAACTCAATAAAGAAACAGTCAATAAACTGTACAAAACTGAATAAAGAACCAGTCAATAAACTGTTCAAAACTCAATAAAGAGTTAGTCAATAAACTGTACAAAACTCAATAAAGAACCAGTAAATAAACTGTACAAAACAAAAGAAAGAACCAGTCAATAAACTGTACAAAACTAAATATGGAAACAGTCGATAAACTGTACAAAACTCAATAAAGAAAAAGTCAATAAACTGTACAAAACTCAATAAAGAAACAGTCAATAAACTGTACAAAACTAAATAAAGAACCAGCCAATAAACTGTACAAAATTGAATAAAGAACCAGTCAATAAACTGTACAAAACTCAATAAAGAAACAGTCAATAAACTGTAGAAAACTGAATAAAGAACCAGTCAATAAACTGTTCAAAAATCAATAAAGAAACAGTCAATAAACTGTACAAAACTGAATAAAGAACCAGTCAATAAACTGTTCAAAACTCAATAAAGAATTAGTCAATAAACTGTACAAAACCCAATAAAGAACCAGTCAATAAACTGTGCAAAACTCAATAAAGAACCAGACAATAAACTGTACAAAACTCAATAAAGAACCAGTCAATAAACTGTACAAAACAAAAGAAAGAACCAGTTAATAAACTGTACAAAACTAAATATGGAAACAGTCGATAAACTGTACAAAACTCAATGAAGAAACAGTCAATAAACTGTACAAAACTCAATAACGAACCAGTCAAAAAATTGTACAAAACTCAATATAGAACCAGTCAATAAACTGTACAAAACTGAATAAAGAACCAGTCAACAAACTGTATAAAACTGAATAAAGAAATAGTCAATAAACAGAACAAAACTGATCAAAGAACCAGTCAATAAACTGTACAAAACTAAATAAAGAAACAGTCAATAAACTGTACAAAACTCAAAAAAGAACCAGTCAATAAACTGTACAAAACTCAATAAAGAAACAGTCAATAAACTGTACAAAACTGAATAAAGAATAAGTCCATAAACTGTTCAAAACTCAATAAAGAAATAGTCAATAAACTGTACAAAACTCAATAAAGAACCAGTCAATAAACTGAACAAACTTCAATAAAGAGCCAGTCAATAAACTGCACAAAACTCAATAAAGAACCAGTCAATAAACTGTACAAAACTCAATAAAGAACCAGTCAATAAACTGAACAAACTTCAATAAAGAGCCAGTCAATAAACTGCACAAAACAAAAGAAAGAATCAGTCAATAAACTGTACAAAACTAAATAAAGAAACAGTAAATAAACTGTACAAAACTCAATAAAGAAACAGTCAATAAACTGTACGAAACTCAATAAAGAACCAGTCAATAAACTGTACAAACCTCAAAAAAGAACCAGTCAAGAAACTGTACAAAACACAATAAAGAACCAGTCAATAAACTGTACAAAACTAAATAAAGAACCAGTCAATAAACTGTACAAAACTAAATAAAGAATCAATCAATAAAATGTACAAAACTCAATAAAGAAACAGTCAATAAACTGTACAAAACTCAATAAAGAACCAGTAATAAACTGTACAAAACTGAATAAAGAACCAGTCTATAAACTGTACAAAACTCAATAAAGAAACAGTTAATAAACTGTACGAAACTGAATTAAGAACCAGTCAATAAACTGTTAAAAACTCAATAAAGAATTAGTCAATAAACTGTACAAAACTCAATAAAGAACCAGTCAATAAACTGAACAAAACTCAATAAAGAACCAGTCAATAAACTGTACAAAACTCAATAAAGAACCAGACAATAAACTGTACAAAACTCAATAAAGAACCAGTCAATAAACTGTACAAAACAGAAGAAAGAACCAGTTAATAAACTGTACAAAACTAAATATGGAAACAGTCGATAAACTGTACAAAACTCAATAAAGAATTAGTCAATAAACTGTACAAAACTCAATAAAGAACCAGTCAAAAAACTGTACAAAACTCAATATAGAACCAGTCAATAAACTGTACAAAACTGAATAAAGAACCAGTCAATAAACTGTATAAAACTGAATAAAGAAATAGTCAATAAACAGAACAAAACTCAATAAAGAACCAGTCAATAAACTATACAAAACTCAATAAAGAACCAGTCAATAAACTGTACAAAACAAAAGAAAGAACCAGTCAATAAACTGTACAAAACTAAATATGGAAACAGTCGATAAACTGTACAAAACTCAATAAAGAAACAGTCAATAAACTGTACAAAACTCAATAAAGAAACAGTCAATAAACTGTACAAAACTAAATAAAGAACCAGCCAATAAACTGTACAAAACTGAATAAAGAACCAGTCAATAAACTGTACAAAACTCAATAAAGAAACAGTCAATAAACTGTAGAAAACTGAATAAAGAACCAGTCAATAAACTGTTCAAAACTCAATAAAGAAACAGTCAATAAACTGTACAAAACTGAATAAAGAACCAGTCAATAAACCGTTCAAAACTCAATAAAGAATTAGTCAATAAACTGTACAAAACTCAATAAAGAACCAGTCAATAAACTGTACAAAACTCAATAAAGAACCAGACAATAAACTGTACAAAACTCAATAAAGAACCAGTCAATAAACTGTACAAAACAAAAGAAAGAACCAGTTAATAAACTGTACAAAACTAAATATGGAAACAGTCGATAAACTGTACAAAACTCAATAAAGAAACAGTCAATAAACTGTACAAAACTCAATAACGAACCAGTCAAAAAACTGTACAAAACTCAATATAGAACCAGTCAATAAACTGTACAAAACTGAATAAAGAACCAGTCAATAAACTGTATAAAACTGAATAAAGAAATAGTCAATAAACAGAACAAAACTGAACAAAGAACCAGTCAATAAACTGTACAAAACGGAATAAAGAACCAGTCAATAAACTGTACAAAACTGAATAAAGAAATAGCCAATAAACAGAACAAAACTCAATAAAGAACCAGTCAATAAACTATACAAAACTCAATAAAGAACCAGTCAATAAACTGTACAAAACTCAATAAAGAACCAGTCAATAAACTGTACAAAACAAAAGAAAGAACCAGTCAATAAACTGTACAAAACTAAATATGGAAATAGTCGATAAACTGTACAAAACTCAATAAAGAAACAGTCAATAAACTGTACAAAACTCAATAAAGAAACATTCAATAAACTGTACAAAACTAAATAAAGAACCAGTCAATAAACTGTACAAAACTGAATAAAGAACAAGTCAATAAACTGTACAAAACTCAATAAAGAAACAGTCAATAAACTGTACAAAACTGAATAAAGAACCAGTCAATAAACTGTTCAAAACTCAATAAAGAATTAGTCAATAAACTGTACAAAACTCAATAAAGAACCAGTAAATAAACTGTACAAAACAAAAGAAAGAACCAGTCAATAAACTGTACAAAATTGAATAAAGAACCAGTCAATAAACTGTACAAAACTCAATAAAGAAACAGTCAATAAACTGTAGAAAACTGAATAAAGAACCAGTCAATAAACTGTTCAAAAATCAATAAAGAAACAGTCAATAAACTGTACAAAACTGAATAAAGAACCAGTCAATAAACTGTTCAAAACTCAATAAAGAATTAGTCAATAAACTGTACAAAACCCAATAACGAACCAGTCAATAAACTGTGCAAAACTCAATAAAGAACCAGACAATAAACTGTACAAAACTCAATAAAGAACCAGTCAATAAACTGTACAAAACAAAAGAAAGAACCAGTTAATAAACTGTACAAAACTAAATATGGAAACAGTCGATAAACTGTACAAAACTCAATAAAGAAACAGTCAATAAACTGTACAAAACTCAATAACGAACCAGTCAAAAAATTGTACAAAACTCAATATAGAACCAGTCAATAAACTGTACAAAACTGAATAAAGAACCAGTCAACAAACTGTATAAAACTGAATAAAGAAATAGTCAAGAAACAGAACAAAACTGATCAAAGAACCAGTCAATAAACTGTACAAAACTGAATAAAGAACCAGTCAATAAACTGTACAAAACTGAATAAAGAAATAGCCAATAAACAGAACAAAACTCAATAAAGAACCAGTCAATAAACTATACAAAACTCAATAAAGAACCAGTCAATAAACTGTACAAAACTCAATAAAGAACCAGTCAATAAACTGTACAAAACAAAAGAAAGAGCCAGTCAATAATCTGTACAAAACTAAATATGGAAACGGTCGATAAACTGTACAAAACTCAATAAAGAAACAGTCAATAAACTGTACAAAACTCAATAAAGAAACAGTCAATAAACTGTACAAAACTAAATAAAGAACCAGCCAATAAACTGTACAAAACTGAATAAAGAACCAGTCAATAAACTGTACAAAACTCAATAAAGAAACAGTCAATAAACTGTAGAAAACTGAATAAAGAACCAGTCAATAAACTGTTCAAAACTCAATAAAGAAACAGTCAATAAACTGTACAAAACTGAATAAAGAACCAGTCAATAAACTGTTCAAAACTCAATAAAGAATTAGTCAATAAACTGTACAAAACTCAATAAAGAACCAGTCAATAAACTGTACAAAACTCAATAAAGAACCAGACAATAAACTGTACAAAACTCAATAAAGAACCAGTCAATAAACTGAACAAAACAAAAGAAAGAACCAGTTAATAAAACTGTACAAAACTAAATATGGAAACAGTCGATAAACTGTACAAAACTCAATAAAGAAACAGTCAATAAACTGTACAAAACTCAATAAAGAACCAGTCAATAAACTGAACAAAACTCAATAAAGAACCAGTCAATAAACTGTACAAAACTCAATAAAGAACCAGACAATAAACTGTACAAAACTCAATAAAGAACCAGTCAATAAACTGTACAAAACAGAAGAAAGAACCAGTTAATAAACTGTACAAAACTAAATATGGAAACAGTCGATAAACTGTACAAAACTCAATAAAGAATTAGTCAATAAACTGTACAAAACTCAATAAAGAACCAGTCAAAAAACTGTACAAAACTCAATATAGAACCAGTCAATAAACTGTACAAAACTGAATAAAGAACCAGTCAATAAACTGTATAAAACTGAATAAAGAAATAGTCAATAAACAGAACAAAACTCAATAAAGAACCAGTCAATAAACTATACAAAACTCAATAAAGAACCAGTCAATAAACTGTACAAAACAAAAGAAAGAACCAGTTAATAAACTGTACAAAACTAAATATGGAAACAGTCGATAAACTGTACAAAACTCAATAAAGAAACAGTCAATAAACTGTACAAAACTCAATAAAGAAACAGTCAATAAACTGTACAAAACTAAATAAAGAACCAGCCAATAAACTGTACAAAACTGAATAAAGAACCAGTCAATAAACTGTACAAAACTCAATAAAGAAACAGTCAATAAACTGTAGAAAACTGAATAAAGAACCAGTCAATAAACTGTTCAAAACTCAATAAAGAAACAGTCAATAAACTGTACAAAACTGAATAAAGAACCAGTCAATAAACCGTTCAAAACTCAATAAAGAATTAGTCAATAAACTGTACAAAACTCAATAAAGAACCAGTCAATAAACTGTACAAAACTCAATAAAGAACCAGACAATAAACTGTACAAAACTCAATAAAGAACCAGTCAATAAACTGTACAAAACAAAAGAAAGAACCAGTTAATAAACTGTACAAGACTAAATATGGAAACAGTCGATAAACTGTACAAAACTCAATAAAGAAACAGTCAATAAACTGTACAAAACTCAATAACGAACCAGTCAAAAAACTGTACAAAACTCAATATAGAACCAGTCAATAAACTGTACAAAACTGAATAAAGAACCAGTCAATAAACTGTATAAAACTGAATAAAGAAATAGTCAATAAACAGAACAAAACTGAACAAAGAACCAGTCAATAAACTGTACAAAACGGAATAAAGAACCAGTCAATAAACTGTACAAAACTGAATAAAGAAATAGCCAATAAACAGAACAAAACTCAATAAAGAACCAGTCAATAAACTATACAAAACTCAATAAAGAACCAGTCAATAAACTGTACAAAACTCAATAAAGAACCAGTCAATAAACTGTACAAAACAAAAGAAAGAACCAGTCAATAAACTGTACAAAACTAAATATGGAAATAGTCGATAAACTGTACAAAACTCAATAAAGAAACAGTCAATAAACTGTACAAAACTCAATAAAGAAACATTCAATAAACTGTACAAAACTAAATAAAGAACCAGTCAATAAACTGTACAAAACTGAATAAAGAACAAGTCAATAAACTGTTCAAAACTCAATAAAGAAACAGTCAATAAACTGTACAAAACTGAATAAAGAACCAGTCAATAAACTGTTCAAAACTCAATAAAGAATTAGTCAATAAACTGTACAAAACTCAATAAAGAACCAGTAAATAAACTGTACAAAACAAAAGAAAGAACCAGTCAATAAACTGTACAAAATTGAATAAAGAACCAGTCAATAAACTGTACAAAACTCAATAAAGAAACAGTCAATAAACTGTAGAAAACTGAATAAAGAACCAGTCAATAAACTGTTCAAAAATCAATAAAGAAACAGTCAATAAACTGTACAAAACTGAATAAAGAACCAGTCAATAAACTGTTCAAAACTCAATAAAGAATTAGTCAATAAACTGTACAAAACCCAATAAAGAACCAGTCAATAAACTGTGCAAAACTCAATAAAGAACCAGACAATAAACTGTACAAAACTCAATAAAGAACCAGTCAATAAACTGTACAAAACAAAAGAAAGAACCAGTTAATAAACTGTACAAAACTAAATATGGAAACAGTCGATAAACTGTACAAAACTCAATAAAGAAACAGTCAATAAACTGTACAAAACTCAATAACGAACCAGTCAAAAAATTGTACAAAACTCAATATAGAACCAGTCAATAAACTGTACAAAACTGAATAAAGAACCAGTCAACAAACTGTATAAAACTGAATAAAGAAATAGCCAAGAAACAGAACAAAACTGATCAAAGAACCAGTCAATAAACTGTACAAAACTGAATAAAGAACCAGTCAATAAACTGTACAAAACTGAATAAAGAAATAGCCAATAAACAGAACAAAACTCAATAAAGAACCAGTCAATAAACTATACAAAACTCAATAAAGAACCAGTCAATAAACTGTACAAAACTCAATAAAGAACCAGTCAATAAACTGTACAAAACAAAAGAAAGAGCCAGTCAATAATCTGTACAAAACTAAATATGGAAACGGTCGATAAACTGTACAAAACTCAATAAAGAAACAGTCAATAAACTGTACAAAACTCAATAAAGAAACAGTCAATAAACTGTACAAAACTAAATAAAGAACCAGCCAATAAACTGTACAAAACTGAATAAAGAACCAGTCAATAAACTGTACAAAACTCAATAAAGAAACAGTCAATAAACTGTAGAAAACTGAATAAAGAACCAGTCAATAAACTGTTCAAAACTCAATAAAGAAACAGTCAATAAACTGTACAAAACTGAATAAAGAACCAGTCAATAAACTGTTCAAAACTCAATAAAGAATTAGTCAATAAACTGTACAAAACTCAATAAAGAACCAGTCAATAAACTGTACAAAACTCAATAAAGAACCAGACAATAAACTGTACAAAACTCAATAAAGAACCAGTCAATAAACTGAACAAAACAAAAGAAAGAACCAGTTAATAAAACTGTACAAAACTAAATATGGAAACAGTCGATAAACTGTACAAAACTCAATAAAGAAACAGTCAATAAACTGTACAAAACTCAATAACGAACCAGTCAAAAAACTGTACATAACTCAATATAGAACCAGTCAATAAACTGTACAAAACTTAATAAAGAACCAGTCAATAAACTGTATAAAACTGAATAAAGAAATAGTCAATAAACAGAACAAAACTGAACAAAGAACCAGTCAATAAACTGTACAAAACGGAATAAAGAAACAGTCAATAAACTGTACAAAACTGAATAAAGAACCAGTCAATAAACTGTTCAAAACTCAATAAAGAATTAGTCAATAAACTGTACAAAACTCAATAAAGAACCAGTAAATAAACTGTACAAAACAAAAGAAAGAATCAGTCAATAAACTGTACAAAACTAAATATGGAAACAGTCGATAAACTGTACAAAACTCAATAAAGAAAAAGTCAATAAACTGTACAAAACTCAATAAAGAAACAGTCAATAAACTGTACAAAACTAAATAAAGAACCAGCCAATAAACTGTACAAAATTGAATAAAGAACAAGTCAATAAACTGTACAAAACTCAATAAAGAAACAGTCAATAAACTGTAGAAAACTGAATAAAGAACCAGTCAATAAACTGTTCAAAAATCAATAAAGAAACAGTCAATAAACTGTACAAAACTGAATAAAGAACCAGTCAATAAACTGTTCAAAACTCAATAAAGAATTAGTCAATAAACTGTACAAAACCCAATAAAGAACCAGTCAATAAACTGTACAAAACTCAATAAAGAACCAGACAATAAACTGTACAAAACTCAATAAAGAACCAGTCAATAAACTGTACAAAACAAAAGAAAGAACCAGTTAATAAACTGTACAAAACTAAATATGGAAACAGTCGATAAACTGTACAAAACTCAATAAAGAAACAGTCAATAAACTGTACAAAACTCAATAACGAACCAGTCAAAAAATTGTACAAAACTCAATATAGAACCAGTCAATAAACTGTACAAAACTGAATAAAGAACCAGTCAACAAACTGTATAAAACTGAATAAAGAAATAGTCAATAAACAGAATAAAACTGATCAAAGAACCAGTCAATAAACTGTACAAAACTGAATAAAGAACCAGTCAATAAACTGTACAAAACTGAATAAAGAAATAGCCAATTAACAGAACAAAACTCAATAAAGAACCAGTCAATAAACTATACAAAACTCAATAAAGAACCAGTCAATAAACTGTACAAAACTCAATAAAGAACCAGTCAATAAACTGTACAAAACAAAAGAAAGAGCCAGTCAATAATCTGTACAAAACTAAATATGGAAACAGTCGATAAACTGTACAAAACTCAATAAAGAAACAGTCAATAAACTGTACAAAACTCAATAAAGAAACAGTCAATAAACTGTACAAAACTAAATAAAGAACCAGCCAATAAACTGTACAAAACTGAATAAAGAACCAGTCAATAAACTGTACAAAACTCAATAAAGAAACAGTCAATAAACTGTAGAAAACTGAATAAAGAACCAGTCAATAAACTGTTCAAAACTCAATAAAGAACCAGTCAATAAACTGTACAAAACTGAATAAAGAACCAGTCAATAAACTGTTCAAAACTCAATAAAGAATTAGTCAATAAACTGTACAAAACTCAATAAAGAACCAGACAATAAACTGTACAAAACTCAATAAAGAACCAGTCAATAAACTGTACAAAACAAAAGAAAGAACCAGTTAATAAACTTTACAAAACTAAATATGGAAACAGTCGATAAACTGTACAAAACTCAATAAAGAAAGAGTCAATAAACTGTACAAAACTCAATAACGAACCAGTCAAAAAACTGTACATAACTCAATATAGAACCAGTCAATAAACTGTACAAAACTGAATAAAGAACCAGTCAATAAACTGTATAAAACTGAATAAAGAAATAGTCAATAAACAGAACAAAACTGAACAAAGAACCAGTCAATAAACTGTACAAAACGGAATAAAGAACCAGTCAATAAACTGTACAAAACTGAATAAAGAAATAGCCAATAAACAGAACAAAACTCAATAAAGAACCAGTCAATAAACTATACAAAACTCAATAAAGAACCAGTCAATAAACTGTACAAAACTCAATAAAGAACCAGTCAATAAACTGTACAAAACTCAATAAAGAACCAGTCAATAAACTGTACAAAACAAAAGAAAGAGCCAGTCAATAATCTGTACAAAACTAAATATGGAAACAGTCGATAAACTGTACAAAACTCAATAAAGAAACAGTCAATAAACTGTACAAAACTCAATAAAGAAACAGTCAATAAACTGTACAAAACTAAATAAAGAACCAGCCAATAAACTGTACAAAACTGAATAAAGAACCAGTCAATAAACTGTACAAAACTCAATAAAGAAACAGTCAATAAACTGTAGAAAACTGAATAAAGAACCAGTCAATAAACTGTTCAAAACTCAATAAAGAAACAGTCAATAAACTGTACAAAACTGAATAAAGAACCAGTCAATAAACTGTTCAAAACTCAATAAAGAATTAGTCAATAAACTGTACAAAACTCAATAAAGAACCAGACAATAAACTGTACAAAACTCAATAAAGAACCAGTCAATAAACTGTACAAAACAAAAGAAAGAACCAGTTAATAAACTTTACAAAACTAAATATGGAAACAGTCGATAAACTGTACAAAACTCAATAAAGAAACAGTCAATAAACTGTACAAAACTCAATAACGAACCAGTCAAAAAACTGTACATAACTCAATATAGAACCAGTCAATAAACTGTACAAAACTGAATAAAGAACCAGTCAATAAACTGTATAAAACTGAATAAAGAAATAGTCAATAAACAGAACAAAACTGAACAAAGAACCAGTCAATAAACTGTACAAAACGGAATAAAGAACCAGTCAATAAACTGTACAAAACTGAATAAAGAAATAGCCAATAAACAGAACAAAACTCAATAAAGAACCAGTCAATAAACTATACAAAACTCAATAAAGAACCAGTCAATAAACTGTACAAAACTCAATAAAGAACCAGTCAATAAACTGTACAAACAAAAGAAAGAACCAGTCAATAAACTGTGCAAAACTAAATATGGAAATAGTCGATAAACTGTACAAAACTCAATAAAGAAACAGTCAATAAACTGTACAAAACTCAATAAAGAAACAGTCAATAAACTGTACAAAACTAAATAAAGAACCAGTCAATAAACTGTACAAAACTGAATAAAGAACAAGTCAATAAACTGTACAAAACTCAATAAAGAAACAGTCAATAAACTGTACAAAACTGAATAAAGAACCAGTCAATAAACTGTTCAAAACTCAATAAAGAATTAGTCAATAAACTGTACAAAACTCAATAAAGAACCAGTCAATAAACTGTACAAAACAAAAGAAAGAACCAGTCAATAAACTGTACAAAACAAAATATGGAAACAGTCGATAAACTGTACAAAACTCAATAAAGAAACAGTCAATAAATTGTACAAAACTCAATAAAGAAACAGTCAATAAACTGTACAAAACTAAATAAAGAACCAGCCAATAAACTGTACAAAACTGAATAAAGAACCAGTCAATAAACTGTACAAAACTCAATAAAGAAACAGTCAATAAACTGTAGAAAACTGAATAAAGAACCAGTCAATAAACTGTTCAAAAATCAATAAAGAAACAGTCAATAAACTGTACAAAACTGAATAAAGAACCAGTCAATAAACTGTTCAAAACTCAATAAAGAATTAGTCAATAAACTGTACAAAACCCAATAAAGAACCAGTCAATAAACTGTACAAAACTCAATAAAGAAGCTGACAATAAACTGTACAAAACTCAATAAAGAACCAGTCAATAAACTGTACAAAACAAAAGAAAGAACCAGTTAATAAACTGTACAAAACTAAATATGGAAACAGTCGATAAACTGTACAAAACTCAATAAAGAAACAGTCAATAAACTGTACAAAACTCAATAACGAACCAGTCAAAAAATTGTACAAAACTCAATATAGAACCAGTCAATAAACTGTACAAAACTGAATAAAGAACCAGTCAATAAACTGTATAAAACTGAATAAAGAAATAGTCAATAAACAGAACAAAACTGAACAAAGAACCAGTCAATAAACTGTACAAAACGGAATAAAGAACCAGTCAATAAACTGTACAAAACTGAATAAAGAAATAGCCAATAAACTATACAAAACTCAATAAAGAACCAGGCAATAAACTGTACAAAACAAAAGAAAGAACCAGTCAATAAACTGTACAAAACTAAATATGGAAATAGTCGATAAACTGTACAAAACTCAATAAAGAAACAGTCAATAAACTGTACAAAACTCAATAAAGAACCAGTCAATAAACTATACAAAACTCAATAAAGAACCAGTCAATAAACTGTACAAAACTCAATAAAGAACCAGTCAATAAACTGTACAAAACAAAAGAAAGAACCAGTCAATAAACTGTACAAAACTAAATATGGAAATAGTCGATAAACTGTACAAAACTCAATAAAGAAACAGTCAATAAACTGTACAAAACTCAATAAAGAAACAGTCAATAAACTGTACAAAACTAAATAAAAAATCAGTCAATAAACTGTACAAAACTGAATAAAGAGCCAGTCAATAAACTGTACAAAACTCAGTAAAGAAACAGTCAATAAACTGTACAAAACTGAATAAAGAACCAGTCAATAAACTGTTCAAAACTCAATAAAGAATTAGTCAATAAACTGTACAAAACTCAATAAAGAACCAGTCAAAAAACTGTACAAAACTCAATAAAGAACCAGACTATAAACTGTACAAAACTCAATAAAGAACCAGTCAATAAAACGTTACAAAACCCTATAAAGAACCAGTCAATAAACTGTACAAAACTAAATAAAGAACCAGTCAATTAACTGTACAAAACTAAATAAAGAAACAGTCAATAAACTGTACGAAACTCAATAAAGAACCAGTCAATAAACTGTACAAACCTGAAAAAAGAACCAGTCAATAAACTGTACAAAACACAATAAAGAACCAGTCAATAAACTGTACAAAACTAAATAAAGAACCAGTCAATAAACTGTACAAAACTAAAAAAAGAAACAATCAATAAAATGTACAAAACTTAGTAAAGAAACAGTCAATAAACTGTACAAAACTCAATAAAGAACCAGTAATAAACTGTACAAAACTGAATAAAGAACCAGTCAATAAACTGTACAAAACTCAATAAAGAACCAGTCAATAAACTGTACAAAACAAAAGAAAGAACCAGTTAATAAACTGTACAAAACTAAATATGGAAACAGTCGATAAACTGTACAAAACTCAATAAAGAAACAGTCAATAAACTGTACAAAACTCAATAACGAACCAGTCAAAAAATTGTACAAAACTCAATATAGAACCAGTCAATAAACTGTACAAAACTGAATAAAGAACCAGTCAATAAACTGTATAAAACTGAATAAAGAAATAGTCAATAAACAGAACAAAACTGAACAAAGAACCAGTCAATAAACTGTTCAAAACGGAATAAAGAACCAGTCAATAAACTGTACAAAACTGAATAAAGAAATAGCTAATAAACAGAACAAAACTCAATAAAGAACCAGTCAATAAACTATACAAAACTCAATAAAGAACCAGTCAATAAACTGTACAAAACTCAATAAAGAACCAGTCAATAAACTGTACAAAACAAAAGAAAGAACCAGTCAATAAACTGTACAAAACTAAATATGGAAATAGTCGATAAACTGTACAAAACTCAATAAAGAAACAGTCAATAAACTGTACAAAACTGAATAAAGAAACAGTCAATAAACTGTACAAAACTAAATAAAGAATCAGTCAATAAACTGTACAAAACTGAATAAAGAACCAGTCAATAAACTGTAATAAACTCAGTAAAGAAACAGTCAAAAAACTGTACAAAACTGAATAAATAACCAGTCAATAAACTGTACACAACAAAAGAAAGAAACAGTTAATAAACTGTACAAAACTAAATATGGAAACAGTCGATAAACTGTACAAAACTCAATAAAGAAACAGTCAATAAACTGTACAAAACACAATAACGAACCAGTCAAAAAATTGTACAAAATTCAATATAGAACCAGTCAATAAACTGTACAAAACTGAATAAAGAACCAGTCAATAAACTGTATAAAACTGAATAAAGAAATAGTCAATAAACAGAACAAAACTGAACAAAGAACCAGTCAATAAACTGTACAAAACGGAATAAAGAACCAGTCAATAAACTGTAGAAAACTGAATAAAGAAATAGCCAATAAACTATACAAAACTCAATAAAGAACCAGTCAATAAACTGTACAAAACAAAAGAAAGAACCAGTCAATAAACTGTACAAAACTAAATATGGAAATAGTCGATAAACTGTACAAAACTCAATAAAGAAACAGTCAATAAACTGTACAAAAATCAATAAAGAACCAGTCAATAAACTATACAAAACTCAATAAAGAACCAGTCAATAAACTGTACAAAACTCAATAAAGAACCAGTCAATAAACTGTACAAAACAAAAGAAAGAACCAGTCAATAAACTGTACAAAACTAAATATGGAAATAGTCGATAAACTGTACAAAACTCAATAAAGAAACAGTCAATAAACTGTACAAAACTCAATAAAGAAACAGTCAATAAACTGTACAAAACTAAATAAAGAATCAGTCAATAAACTGTACAAAACTGAATAAAGAACCAGTCAATAAACTGTACAAAACTCAGTAAAGAAACAGTCAATAAACTGTACAAAACTGAATAAAGAACCAGTCAATAAACTGTTCAAAACTCAATAAAGAATTAGTCAATAAACTGTACAAAACTCAATAAAGAACCAGTCAAAAAACTGTACAAAACTCAATAAAGAACCAGACTATAAACTGTACAAAACTCAATAAAGAACCAGTCAATAAAACGTTACAAAACCCTATAAAGAACCAGTCAATAAACTGTACAAAACTAAATAAAGAACCAGTCAATTAACTGTACAAAAATAAATAAAGAAACAGTCAATAAACTGTACGAAACTCAATAAAGAACCAGTCAATAAACTGTACAAACCTGAAAAAAGAACCAGTCAATAAACTGTACAAAACACAATAAAGAACCAGTCAATAAACTGTACAAAACTAAATAAAGAACCAGTCAATAAACTGTACAAAACTAAAAAAAGAAACAATCAATAAAATGTACAAAACTCAGTAAAGAAACAGTCAATAAACTGTACAAAACTCAATAAAGAACCAGTAATAAACTGTACAAAACTGAATAAAGAACCAGTCAATAAACTGTACAAAACTCAATAAAGAACCAGTCAATAAACTGTACAAAACAAAAGAAAGAACCAGTTAATAAACTGTACAAAACTAAATATGGAAACAGTCGATAAACTGTACAAAACTCAATAAAGAAACAGTCAATAAACTGTACAAAACTCAATAACGAACCAGTCAAAAAATTGTACAAAACTCAATATAGAACCAGTCAATAAACTGTACAAAACTGAATAAAGAACCAGTCAATAAACTGTATAAAACTGAATAAAGAAATAGTCAATAAACAGAACAAAACTGAACAAAGAACCAGTCAATAAACTGTTCAAAACGGAATAAAGAACCAGTCAATAAACTGTACAAAACTGAATAAATAAATAGCCAATAAACAGAACAAAACTCAATAAAGAACCAGTCAATAAACTATACAAAACTCAATCAAGAACCAGTCAATAAACTGTACAAAACTCAATAAAGAACCAGTCAATAAACTGTACAAAACAAAAGAAAGAACCAGTCAATAAACTGTACAAAACTAAATATGGAAATAGTCGATAAACTGTACAAAACTCAATAAAGAAACAGTCAATAAACTGTACAAAACTGAATAAAGAAACAGTCAATAAACTGTACAAAACTAAATAAAGAATCAGTCAATAAACTGTACAAAACTGAATAAAGAACCAGTCAATAAACTGTAATAAACTCAGTAAAGAAACAGTCAATAAACTGTACAAAACTGAATAAATAACCAGTCAATAAACTGTTCAAAACTCTATAAAGAATTAGTCAATAAACTGTACAAAACTCAATAAAGAACCAGTCAATAAACTGTACAAAACTCAATAAAGAACCAGACAATAAACTGTACAAAACTCAATAAAGAACCAGTCAATAAACCGTACAAAACCCTATAAAGAACCAGTCAATAAACTGTACAAAACTAAATAAAGAACCAGTCAATTAACTGTACAAAACTAAATAAAGAAACAGTCAATAAACTGTACGAGACTCAATAAAGAACCAGTCAATAAACTGTACAAACCTGAAAAAAGAACCAGTCAATAAACTGTACAAAACACAATAAAGAACCAGTCAATAAACTGTACAAAACTAAATAAAGAACCAGTCAATAAACTGTACAAAACTAAAAAAAGAAACAATCAATAAAATGTACAAAACTCAGTAAAGAAACAGTCAATAAACTGTACAAAACTCAATAAAGAACCAGTAATAAACTGTACAAAACTGAATAAAGAACCAGTCAATAAACTGTACAAAACTCAATAAAGAAACAGTTAATAAACTGTACGAAACTGAATAAAGAACCAGTCAATAAACTGTTAAAATATCAATAAAGAATTAGTCAATAAACTGTACAAAACTCAATAAAGAACCAGTCAATAAACTGAACAAAACTCAATAAAGAACCAGTCAATAAACTGTACAAAACTCAATAAAGAACCAGACAATAAACTGCACAAAACTCAATAAAGAACCAGTCAATAAACTGTACAAAACAAAAGAAAGAACCAGTCAATAAACTGTACAAAACTAAATATGGAAACAGTCGATAAACTGTACAAAACTCAATAAAGAAACAGTCAATAAACTGTACAAAACTCAATAAAGATCCAGTCAAAATAATGTACAAAACTCAATATAGAACCAGTCAATAAACTGTACAAAACAAAAGAAAGAACCAGTCAATAAACTGTACAAAACAAAAGAAAGAACCAGTCAATAAACTGTACAAAACTAAATAAAGAAATAGTCAATAAACTGTACAAACTCAATAAAGAAACAGTCATTAAACTGTACAAAATCAATAAAGAACCAGTCAAAAAACTGTACAAAACTCAATATAGAAACAGTCAATAAACTGTACAAAACTAAATAAAGAAACAGGCAATAAACTGTACAAAACTGAATAAAGAAACAGTCAATAAACTGTACAAAACTCAATAAAGAAACTGTCAATAAACTGTACAAAACTGAATAAAGAACAAGTCAATAAACTGTTGAAAACTCAATAAAGAATTAGTCAATAAACTGTACAAAACTCAATAAAGTACCAGTCAATAAACTGTACAAAACTCAATAAAGAACAAGTCAATAAACTGTACAATACAAAAGAAAGAACCAGTCAATAAACTGTACAAAACTAAATAAAGAAACAGTCAATAAACTGTACAAAACTCAATATAGAAACAGTCAATAAACTGTACAAAACTAAATAAAGAAACAGGCAATAAACTGTACAAAACTCAATAAAGAACCAGTCAATAAACTGTACAAAACTCAATAAAGAACAAGTCAATAAACTGTACAAGACAAAAGAAAGAACCAGTCAATAAACTGTACAAAACTAAATAAAGAAACAGTCAATAAACTGTACAAAACTCAAAAAAGAACCAGTCAATAAACTGTACAAAACTCAATAAAGAAACAGTCAATAAACTGTACAAAACTGAATAAAGAATAAGTCAATAAACTGTTCAAAACTCAATAAAGAAATAGTCAATAAACTGTACAAAACTCAATAAAGAACCAGTCAATAAACTGTACAAAACTCAATAAAGAACCAGTAATAAACTGTACAAAACTGAATAAAGAACCAGTCAATAAACTGTACAAAACTCAATAAAGAAACAGTCAATAAACTGTACGAAACTGAATAAAGAACCAGTCAATAAATTGTTAAAAACTCAATAAAGAATTAGTCAATAAACTGTACAAACTCAATAAAGAACCAGTCAAAAAACTGAACAAAACTCAATAAAGAACCAGTCAATTAACTGTACAAAACTCAATAAAGAACCAGACAATAAACTGTACAAAACTCAATAAAGAACCAGTCAATAAACTGTACAAAACAGAAGAAAGAACCAGATAATAAACTGTACAAAACTAAATATGGAAACAGTCGATAAACTGTACAAAACTCAATAAAGAACCAGTCAATAAATTGTTAAAAACTCAATAAAGAATTAGTCAATAAACTGTACAAAACTCAATAAAGAACCAGTCAATAAACTGAACAAAACTCAATAAAGAACCAGTCAATCAACTGTACAAAACTCAATAAAAAACCAGAAAATAAACTGTACAAAACTCAATAAAGAACCAGTCAATAAACTGTACAAAACAGAAGAAAGAGCCAGTTAATAAACTGTACAAAACTAAATACGGAAACAGTCGATAAACTGTACAAAACTAAATAAAGAAACAGGCAATAAACTGTACACAACTAAATAAAGAAACAGTCAATAAACTGAACAAAACTCAATAAAGAGCCAGTCAATAAACTGTGCAAAACTCAATAAAGAACCAGTCAATAAACTGTACAAAACTAAATAAAGAATCAGTCAATTAACTGTACAAAACAAAAGAAAGAATCAGTCAATAAACTGTACAAAACTAAATAAAGAAACAGTAAATAAACTGTACAAAACTCAATAAAGAAACAGTCAATAAACTGTACGAAACTCAATAAAGAACCAGTCAATAAACTGTACAAACCTCAAAAAAGAACCAGTCAACAAACTGTACAAAACTAAATAAAGAACCAGTCAATAAAATGTACAAACCTCAAAAAAGAACCAGTCAATAAACTGTACAAAACACAATAAAGAACCAGTCAATAAACTGTACAAAACTAAATAAAGAACCAGTCAATAAACTGTACAAAACTAAATAAAGAAACAGTCAATAAACTGTACAAAACTCAATAAAGAAACAGTCAATAAACTGTACAAAACTCAATAAAGAACCAGTCAATAAACTGTACAAAACTCAATAAAGAACCAGGCAATAAACTGTACAAAACACAATAAAGAACCAGTCAATAAACTGTACAAAACTAAATAAAGAACCAGTCAATAAACTGTTCAAAACTCAATAAAGAAACAGTCAATAAACTGTACAAACTCAATAAAGAACCAGTCAAAAAACTGTACAAAACTCAATAAAGAAACAGTAAAAAAACTGTACAAAACTCAATAAAGAATCAGTCAATAAACTATACAAAACTCAATAAAGAAACAGTCAATAAACTGTACAAAACTCAATAAAGAACCAGTCAATAAACTGTACAAAACTGAATAAAGAAACAGTCAATAAACTGTACAAAACTAAATAAAGAACCAGACAATAAACTGTATAACAAAAGAAAGAACCAGTCAATCAACTGTACAAAACTCAATCAAGAAACAGTCAATAAACTGTACAAAACTCAATAAAGAAACAGTCAATAAACTGTACTAAACTCAATAAAGAACCAGTCAAAAAACTGTTCAAAACTCAATATAGAAACGGTCAATAAACTGTAAAAAACTAAATAAAGAATCAGTCAATAAAACTCTGCAAAACTCAATAAAGAACCAGTCAATAAACTGTACAAACTAAATAAAGAAACAGTCAATAAACTGTACAAAACTCAATAAAGAACCCGTCAATAAACTGTACAAAACTCGAAAAAGAACCAGTCAAAAAACTGTACAAAACTCAATATAGAAACAGTCTATAAACTGTACAAAACTAAACAAAGAAACAGTCAATAAACTGTACAAAACTAAATTAAGAACCAGTCAATAAACTGTACGATGCTGAATAAAGAACCAGTCAATAAACTGTACAAAACTCAATAAAGAAACAGTCAATAAACTGTACAAAACTGAATAAAGAACCAGTCAATAAACTGTTCAAAACTCAATAAAGAATTAGTCAATAAACTGTACAAAACTCAAAAAAGAACCAGTCAATAAACTGTACAAAACTCAATAAAGAACCAGACAATAAACTGTACAAAACTCAATAAAGAACCAGTCAATAAAGTGTACAAAACTAAATAAAGAACGAGTCAATAAACTGTTCAAAACTCAATAAAGAAACAGTCAATAAACTGTACAAACTCAATAAAGAACCAGTCAAAAAACTGTACAAAACTCAATAAAGAAACAGTAAAAAAACTGTACAAAACTCAATAAAGAATCAGTCAATAAACTATACAAAACTAAATATGGAAACAGTCGATAAACTGTACAAAACTCAATAAAGAAACAGTCAATAAACTGTACAAAACTCAATAAAGAACCAGTCAAAAAACTGTATAAAACTCAATATAGAACCAGTCAATAAACTGTACAAAACTGAATAAAGAGCCAGTCAATTAACTGTACAAAACAAAAGAAAGAATCAGTCAATAAACTGTACAAAACTAAATAAAGAAACAGTAAATAAACTGTACAAAACTCAATAAAGAAACAGTCAATAAACTGTACGAAACTCAATAAAGAATCAGTCAATAAACTGTACAAACCTCAAAAAAGAACCAGTCAATAAACTGTACAAAACACAATAAAGAACCAGTCAATAAACTGTACAAAACTAAATAAAGAGCCAGTCAATAAACTGTACAAACCTCAAAAAAGAACCAGTCAATAAACTGTACAAACCTCAAAAAAGAACCAGTCAATAAACTGTACAAAACACAATAAAGAACCAGTCAATAAACTGTACAAAACTAAATAAAGAACCAGTCAATAAACTGTACAAAACTAAATAAAGAAACAGTCAATAAACTGTACAAAACTCAATAAAGAAACAGTCCATCAACTGTACAAAACTCAATAAAGAACCAGTCAATAAACTGTACAAACCTCAATAAAGAAGCAGGCAATAAACTGGACAAAACACAATAAAGAACCAGTCAATAAATTGTACAAAACTAAATAAAGAACCAGTCAATAAACTGTTCAAAACTCAATAAAGAAACAGTCAATAAACTGTACAAACTCAATAAAGAACCAGTCAAAAAACTGTACAAAACTCAATAAAGAAATAGTAAAAAAACTGTACAAAACTCAATAAAGAATCAGTCAATAAACTATACAAAACTCAATAAAGAAACAGTCAATAAACTGTACAAAACTCAATAAAGAACCAGTCAATAAACTGTACAAAACTGAATAAAGAAACAGTCAATAAACTGCACAAAACTAAATAAAGAACCAGTCAGTAAACTGTATAACAAAAGAAAGAACCAGTCAATCAACTGTACAAAACTCAATAAAGAAACAGTCAATAAACTGTACAAAACTCAATAAAGAAACAGTCAATAAACTGTACTAAACTCAATAAAGAACCAGTCAAAAATCTGTACAAAACCCAATAAAGAAACTGTCAATAAACTGTACAAAACTGAATAAAGAACAAGTCAATAAACTGTTCAAAACTCAATAAAGAATTAGTCAATAAACTGTACAAAACTCAATAAAGAACCAGTCAATAAACTGTACAAAACTCAATAAAGAACCAGTCAACAAACTGTACAAAACAAAAGAAAGAACCAGTCAATAAAATGTACAAAACTAAATAAAGAAACAGTCAATAAACTGTACAAAACTCAAAAAAGAACCAGTCAATAAAGTGTACAAAACTAAATAAAGAAACAGTCAATAAACTGTACAAAACTGAATAAAGAATAAGTCCATAAACTGTTCAAAACTCAATAAAGAAATAGTCAATAAACTGTACAAAACTCAATAAAGAACCAGTCAATAAACTGAACAAAACTCAATAAAGAGCCAGTCAATAAACTGTACAAAACTCAATAAAGAACCAGTCAATAAACTGTACAAAACTAAATAAAGAACCAGTCAATTAACTGTACAAAACAAAAGAAAGAATCAGTCAATAAACTGTACAAAACTAAATAAAGAAACAGTAAATAAACTGTACAAAACACAATAAAGAACCAGTCAATAACTGTACAAAACTAAATAAAGAACCAGTCAATAAACTGTACAAAACTAAATAAAGAAACAATCAATAAAAATTACAAAACTGAATAAAGAAACAGTCAATAAACTGTACAAAACTCAATAAAGAACAAGTCAATAAACTGTACAAAACTCAATAAAGAACCAGTAATAAACTGTACAAAAGTGAATAAAGAACCAGTCAATAAACTGTACAAAACTCAATAAAGAAACAGTCAATAAACTGTACGAAACTGAATAAAGAACCAGTCAATAAATTGTTAAAAACTCAATAAAGAATTAGTCAATAAACTGTACAAACTCAATAAAGAACCAGTCAATAAACTGAACAAAACTCAATAAAGAACCAGTCAATTAACTGTACAAAACTCAATAAAGAACCAGACAATAAACTGTACAAAACTCAATAAAGAACCAGTCAATAAACTGTACAAAACAGAAGAAAGAACCAGTTAATAAACTGTACAAAACTAAATATGGAAACAGTCGATAAACTGTACAAAACTCAATAAAGAACCAGTCAATAAATTGTTAAAAACTCAATAAAGAATAAGTCAATAAACTGTACAAAACTCAATAAAGAACCAGTCAATAAACTGAACAAAACTCAATAAAGAACCAGTCAATAAACTGTACAAAACTGAATAAAGAAACAGTCAATAAACTGCACAAAACTAAATAAAGAACCAGTCAGTAAACTGTATAACAAAAGAAAGAACCAGTCAATCAACTGTACAAAACTCAATAAAGAAACAGTCAATAAACTGTACAAAACTCAATAAAGAAACAGTCAATAAACTGTACTAAACTCAATAAAGAACCAGTCAAAAATCTGTACAAAACCCAATAAAGAAACTGTCAATAAACTGTACAAAACTGAATAAAGAACAAGTCAATAAACTGTTGAAAACTCAATAAAGAATTAGTCAATAAACTGTACAAAACTCAATAAAGAACCAGTCAATAAACTGTACAAAACTCAATAAAGAACCAGTCAACAAACTGTACAAAACAAAAGAAAGAACCAGTCAATAAAATGTACAAAACTAAATAAAGAAACAGTCAATAAACTGTACAAAACTCAAAAAAGAACCAGTCAATAAAGTGTACAAAACTAAATAAAGAAACAGTCAATAAACTGTACAAAACTGAATAAAGAATAAGTCCATAAACTGTTCAAAACTCAATAAAGAAATAGTCAATAAACTGTACAAAACTCAATAAAGAACCAGTCAATAAACTGAACAAAACTCAATAAAGAGCCAGTCAATAAACTGTACAAAACTCAATAAAGAACCAGTCAATAAACTGTACAAAACTAAATAAAGAACCAGTCAATTAACTGTACAAAACAAAAGAAAGAATCAGTCAATAAACTGTACAAAACTAAATAAAGAAACAGTAAATAAACTGTACAAAACACAATAAAGAACCAGTCAATAACTGTACAAAACTAAATAAAGAACCAGTCAATAAACTGTACAAAACTAAATAAAGAAACAATCAATAAAATGTACAAAACTCAATAAAGAAACAGTCAATAAACTGTACAAAACTCAATAAAGAACCAGTCAATAAACTGTACAAAACTCAATAAAGAACCAGTAATAAACTGTACAAAAGTGAATAAAGAACCAGTCAATAAACTGTACAAAACTCAATAAAGAAACAGTCAATAAACTGTACGAAACTGAATAAAGAACCAGTCAATAAATTGTTAAAAACTCAATAAAGAATTAGTCAATAAACTGTACAAACTCAATAAAGAACCAGTCAATAAACTGAACAAAACTCAATAAAGAACCAGTCAATTAACTGTACAAAACTCAATAAAGAACCAGACAATAAACTGTACAAAACTCAATAAAGAACCAGTCAATAAACTGTACAAAACAGAAGAAAGAACCAGTTAATAAACTGTACAAAACTAAATATGGAAACAGTCGATAAACTGTACAAAACTCAATAAAGAACCAGTCAATAAATTGTTAAAAACTCAATAAAGAATAAGTCAATAAACTGTACAAAACTCAATAAAGAACCAGTCAATAAACTGAACAAAACTCAATAAAGAACCAGTCAATAAACTGTACAAAACAGAAGAAAGAACCAGTTAATAAACTGTACAAAACTAAATACGGAAACAGTCGATAAACTGTACAAAACTCAATAAAGAAACAGTCAATAAACTGTACAAAACTAAATAAAGAAACAGGCAATAAACTGTACAAAACTAAATAAAGAAACAGTCAATAAACTGTGCAAAACTCAATAAAGAACCAGTCAATAAACTGTACAAAACTAAATAAAGAATCAGTCAATTAACTATACAAAACAAAAGAAAGAATCAGTCAATAAACTGTACAAAACTAAATAAAGAAACAGTAAATAAACTGTACAAAACTCAATAAAGAAACAGTCAATAAACTGTACGAAACTCAATAAAGAACCAGTCAATAAACTGTACAAACCTCAAAAAAGAACCAGTCAATAAACTGTACAAAACACAATAAAGAACCAGTCAATAAACTGTACAAAACTAAATAAAGAACCAGTCAATAAAATGTACAAACCTCAAAAAAGAACCAGTCAATAAACTGTACAAAACACAATAAAGAACCAGTCAATAAACTGTACAAAACTAAATAAAGAACCAGTCAATAAACTGTACAAAACTAAATAAAGAAACAGTCAATAAACTGTACAAAACTCAATAAAGAAACAGTCAATAAACTGTACAAAACTCAATAAAGAACCAGTCAATAAACTGTACAAACCTCAATAAAGAACCAGGCAATAAACTGGACAAAACACAATAAAGAACCAGTCAATAAACTGTACAAAACTAAATAAAGAACCAGTCAATAAACTGTTCAAAACTCAATAAAGAAACAGTCAATAAACTGTACAAACTCAATAAAGAACCAGTCAAAAAACTGTACAAAACTCAATAAAGAAACAGTAAAAAAACTGTACAAAACTCAATAAAGAATCAGTCAATAAACTATACAAAACTCAATAAAGAAACAGTCAATAAACTGTACAAAACTCAATAAAGAACCAGTCAATAAACTGTACAAAACTGAATAAAGAAACAGTCAATAAACTGTACAAAACTAAATAAAGAACCAGTCAATAAACTGTATAACAAAAGAAAGAACCAGTCAATCAACTGTACAAAACTCAATAAAGAAACAGTCAATAAACTGTACAAAACTCAATAAAGAAACAGTCAATAAACTGTACTAAACTCAATAAAGAACCAGTCAAAAAACTGTTCAAAACTCAATATAGAAACAGTCAATAAACTGTAAAAAACTAAATAAAGAATCAGTCAATAAAACTCTGCAAAACTCAATAAAGAACCAGTCAATAAATTGTTAAAAACTCAATAAAGAATAAGTCAATAAACTGTACAAAACTCAATAAAGAACCAGTCAATAAACTGAACAAAACTCAATAAAGAACCAGTCAATAAACTGTACAAAACAGAAGAAAGAACCAGTTAATAAACTGTACAAAACTAAATACGGAAACAGTCGATAAACTGTACAAAACTCAATAAAGAAACAGTCAATAAACTGTACAAAACTAAATAAAGAAACAGGCAATAAACTGTACAAAACTAAATAAAGAAACAGTCAATAAACTGTGCAAAACTCAATAAAGAACCAGTCAATAAACTGTACAAAACTAAATAAAGAATCAGTCAATTAACTATACAAAACAAAAGAAAGAATCAGTCAATAAACTGTACAAAACTAAATAAAGAAACAGTAAATAAACTGTACAAAACTCAATAAAGAAACAGTCAATAAACTGTACGAAACTCAATAAAGAACCAGTCAATAAACTGTACAAACCTCAAAAAAGAACCAGTCAATAAACTGTACAAAACACAATAAAGAACCAGTCAATAAACTGTACAAAACTAAATAAAGAACCAGTCAATAAAATGTACAAACCTCAAAAAAGAACCAGTCAATAAACTGTACAAAACACAATAAAGAACCAGTCAATAAACTGTACAAAACTAAATAAAGAACCAGTCAATAAACTGTACAAAACTAAATAAAGAAACAGTCAATAAACTGTACAAAACTCAATAAAGAAACAGTCAATAAACTGTACAAAACTCAATAAAGAACCAGTCAATAAACTGTACAAACCTCAATAAAGAACCAGGCAATAAACTGGACAAAACACAATAAAGAACCAGTCAATAAACTGTACAAAACTAAATAAAGAACCAGTCAATAAACTGTTCAAAACTCAATAAAGAAACAGTCAATAAACTGTACAAACTCAATAAAGAACCAGTCAAAAAACTGTACAAAACTCAATAAAGAAACAGTAAAAAAACTGTACAAAACTCAATAAAGAATCAGTCAATAAACTATACAAAACTCAATAAAGAAACAGTCAATAAACTGTACAAAACTCAATAAAGAACCAGTCAATAAACTGTACAAAACTGAATAAAGAAACAGTCAATAAACTGTACAAAACTAAATAAAGAACCAGTCAATAAACTGTATAACAAAAGAAAGAACCAGTCAATCAACTGTACAAAACTCAATAAAGAAACAGTCAATAAACTGTACAAAACTCAATAAAGAAACAGTCAATAAACTGTACTAAACTCAATAAAGAACCAGTCAAAAAACTGTTCAAAACTCAATATAGAAACAGTCAATAAACTGTAAAAAACTAAATAAAGAATCAGTCAATAAAACTCTGCAAAACTCAATAAAGAACCAGTCAATAAACTGTACAAACTAAATAAAGAAACAGTCAATAAACTGTACAAAACTCAATAAAGAACCCGTCAATAAACTGTACAAAACTCGAAAAAGAACCAGTCAAAAAACTGTACAAAACTCAATATAGAAACAGTCTATAAACTGTACAAAACTAAACAAAGAAACAGTCAATAAACTGTACAAAACTAAATTAAGAACCAGTCAATAAACTGTACGATGCTGAATAAAGAACCAGTCAATAAACTGTACAAAACTCAATAAAGAAACAGTCAATAAACTGTACAAAACTGAATAAAGAACCAGTCAATAAACTGTTCAAAACTCAATAAAGAATTAGTCAATAAACTGTACAAAACTCAAAAAATAACCAGTCAATAAACTGTACAAAACTCAATAAAGAACCAGACAATAAACTGTACAAAACTCAATAAAGAACCAGTCAATAAAGTGTACAAAACTAAATAAAGAACCAGTCAATAAACTGTTCAAAACTCAATAAAGAAACAGTCAATAAACTGTACAAACTCAATAAAGAACCAGTCAAAAAACTGTACAAAACTCAATAAAGAAACAGTAAAAACTGTACAAAACTCAATAAAGAATCAGTCAATAAACTATACAAAACTAAATATGGAAACAGTCGATAAACTGTACAAAACTCAATAAAGAAACAGTCAATAAACTGTACAAAACTCAATAAAGAACCAGTCAAAAAACTGTACAAAACTCAATAAAGAACCAGTCAAAAAACTGTACAAAACTCAATATAGAACCAGTCAATAAACTGTACAAAACTGAATAAAGAGCCAGTCAATTAACTGTACAAAACAAAAGAAAGAATCAGTCAATAAACTGTACAAAACTAAATAAAGAAACAGTAAATAAACTGTACAAAACTCAATAAAGAAACAGTCAATAAACTGTACGAAACTCAATAAAGAACCAGTCAATAAACTGTACAAACCTCAAAAAAGAACCAGTCAATAAACTGTACAAAACACAATAAAGATCCAGTCAATAAACTGTACAAAACTAAATAAAGAACCAGTCAATAAACTGTACAAACCTCAAAAAAGAACCATTCAATAAACTGTACAAACCTCAAAAAAGAACCAGTCAATAAACTGTACAAAACACAATAAAGAACCAGTCAATAAACTGTACAAAACTAAATAAAGAACCAGTCAATAAACTGTACAAAACTAAATAAAGAAACAGTCAATAAACTGTACAAAACTCAATAAAGAAACAGTCAATAAACTGTACAAAACTCAATAAAGAACCAGTCAATAAACTGTACAAACCTCAATAAAGAACCAGGCAATAAACTGGACAAAACACAATAAAGAACCAGTCAATAAATTGTACAAAACTAAATAAAGAACCAGTCAATAAACTGTTCAAAACTCAATAAAGAAACAGTCAATAAACTGTTCAAACTCAATAAAGAACCAGTCAAAAAACTGTACAAAACTCAATAAAGAAATAGTAAAAAAACTGTACAAAACTCAATAAAGAATCAGTCAATAAACTATACAAAACTCAATAAAGAAACAGTCAATAAACTGTACAAAACTCAATAAAGAACCAGTCAATAAACTGTACAAAACTGAATAAAGAAACAGTCAATAAACTGTACAAAACTAAATAAAGAACCAGTCAGTAAACTGTATAACAAAAGAAAGAACCAGTCAATCAACTGTACAAAACTCAATAAAGAAACAGTCAATAAACTGTACAAAACTCAATAAAGAAACAGTCAATAAACTGTACTAAACTCAATAAAGAACCAGTCAAAAAACTGTACAAAACCCAATAAAGAAACTGTCAATAAACTGTACAAAACTGAATAAAGAACAAGTCAATAAACTGTTGAAAACTCAATAAAGAATTAGTCAATAAACTGTACAAAACTCAATAAAGAACCAGTCAATAAACTGTACAAAACTCAAGAAAGAACCAGTCAACAAACTGTACAAAACAAAAGAAAGAACCAGTCAATAAAATGTACAAAACTAAATAAAGAAACAGTCAATAAACTGTACAAAACTCAAAAAAGAACCAGTCAATAAACTGTACAAAACTCAATAAAGAAACAGTCAATAAACTGTACAAAACTGAATAAAGAATAAGTCCATAAACTGTTCAAAACTCAATAAAGAAATAGTCAATAAACTGTACAAAACTCAATAAAGAACCAGTCAATAAACTGAACAAAACTCAATAAAGAGCCAGTCAATAAACTGTACAAAACTCAATAAAGAACCAGTCAATAAACTGTACAAAACTAAATAAAGAACCAGTCAATTAACTGTACAAAACAAAAGAAAGAATCAGTCAATAAACTGTACAAAACTAAATAAAGAAACAGTAAATAAACTGTACAAAACACAATAAAGAACCAGTCAATAACTGTACAAAACTAAATAAAGAACCAGTCTATAAACTGTACAAAACTAAATAAAGAAACAATCAATAAAATGTACAAAACTCAATAAAGAAACAGTCAATAATCTGTACAAAACTCAATAAAGAACCAGTAATAAACTGTACAAAACTGAATAAAGAACCAGTCAATAAACTGTACAAAACTCAATAAAGAAACAGTTAATAAACTGTACGAAACTGAATAAAGAACCAGTCAATAAACTGTTAAAAACTCAATAAAGAATTAGTCAATAAACTGTACAAAACTCAATAAAGAACCAGTCAATAAACTGAACAAAACTCAATAAAGAACCAGTCAATAAACTGTACAAAACTCAATAAAGAACCAGACAATAAACTGCACAAAACTCAATAAAGAACCAGTCAATAAACTGTACAAAACAAAAGAAAGAACCAGTCAATAAACTGTACAAAACTAAATATGGAAACAGTCGATAAACTGTACAAAACTCAATAAAGAAACAGTCAATAAACTGTACAAAACTCAATAAAGACCCAATCAAAATAATGTACAAAACTCAATATAGAACCAGTCAATAAACTGTACAAAACAAAAGAAAGAACCAGTCAATAAATTGTACAAAACTCAATAAAGAAACAGTCAATAAACTGTACAAAACTGAATAAAGAACCAGTCAATAAACTGTTCAAAACTCAATAAAGAATTAGTCAATAAACTGTACAAAACTCAATAAAGAACCAGTCAATAAACTGTACAAAACTCAATAAAGAACCAGACAATAAACTGTACAAAACTCAATAAAGAACCAGTCAATAAAGTGTACAAAACAAAAGAAAGAACCAGTTAATAAACTGTACAAAACTAAATATGGAAACAGTCGATAAACTGTACAAAACTCAATAAAGAAACAGTCAATAAACTGTACAAAACTCAATAAAGAACCAGTCAAAAAACTGTACAAAACTCAATATAGAACCAGTCAATAAACTGTACAAAACTGAATAAAGAACCAGTCAATAAACAGTATAAAACTGAATAAAGAAATAGTCAATAAACAGAACAAAACTGAACAAAGAACCAGTCAATAAACTGTACAAAACTGAATAAAGAAATAGCCAATAAACAGAACAAAACTCAATAAAGAACCAGTCAATAAACTATACAAAACTCAATAAAGAACCAGTCAGTAAACTGTACAAAACTCAATAAAGAACAAGTCAATAAACTGTACAAAACAAAAGAAAGAACCAGTCAATAAACTGTACAAAACTAAATATGGAAATAGTCAATAAACAGAACAAAACTGAACAAAGAACCAGTCAATAAACTGTACAAAACTGAATAAAGAACCAGTCAATAAACTGTACAAAACTCAATAAAGAACCAGTCAATAAACTGTACAAAACAAAAGAAAGAACCAGTCAATAAACTGTACAAAACTCAATAAAGAATTAGTCAATAAACTGTACAAAACTCAATAAAGAACCAGTCAATAAACTGTACAAAATTCAATAAAGAACCAGTCAATAAACTGTACAAAACAAAAGAAAGAAGCAGTCAATAAACTGTAAAAAACTAAATAAAGAAACAGTCAATAAACTGTACAAAACTCAACAAAGAACCAGTCAATAAACTGTACAAAACTCAATAAAGAACCAGTCAATAAACTGTACAAAACTGAATAAAGAACCAGTCAATAAATTGTACAAAACTCAATAAAGAAACAGTCAATAAACTGTACAAAACTGAATAAAGAACCAGTCAATAAACTGTTCAAAACTCAATAAAGAATTAGTCAATAAACTGTACAAAACTCAATAAAGAACCAGTCAATAAACTGTACAAAACTCAATAAAGAACCAGACAATAAACTGTACAAAACTCAATAAAGAACCAGTCAATAAAGTGTACAAAACAAAAGAAAGAACCAGTTAATAAACTGTACAAAACTAAATATGGAAACAGTCGATAAACTGTACAAAACTCAATAAAGAAACAGTCAATAAACTGTACAAAACTCAATAAAGAACCAGTCAAAAAACTGTACAAAACTCAATATAGAACCAGTCAATAAACTGTACAAAACTGAATAAAGAACCAGTCAATAAACAGTATAAAACTGAATAAAGAAATAGTCAATAAACAGAACAAAACTGAACAAAGAACCAGTCAATAAACTGTACAAAACTGAATAAAGAAATAGCCAATAAACAGAACAAAACTCAATAAAGAACCAGTCAATAAACTATACAAAACTCAATAAAGAACCAGTCAGTAAACTGTACAAAACTCAATAAAGAACAAGTCAATAAACTGTACAAAACAAAAGAAAGAACCAGTCAATAAACTGTACAAAACTAAATATGGAAATAGTCAATAAACAGAACAAAACTGAACAAAGAACCAGTCAATAAACTGTACAAAACTGAATAAAGAACCAGTCAATAAACTGTACAAAACTCAATAAAGAACCAGTCAATAAACTGTACAAAACAAAAGAAAGAACCAGTCAATAAACTGTACAAAACTCAATAAAGAATTAGTCAATAAACTGTACAAAACTCAATAAAGAACCAGTCAATAAACTGTACAAAACTCAATAAAGAACCAGTCAATAAACTGTACAAAACAAAAGAAAGAACCAGTCAATAAACTGTAAAAAACTAAATAAAGAAACAGTCAATAAACTGTACAAAACTCAACAAAGAACCAGTCAATAAACTGTACAAAACTCAATAAAGAAACAGTCAATAAACTGTACAAAACTGAATAAAGAACCAGTCAATAAATTGTACAAAACTCAATAAAGAAACAGTCAATAAACTGTACAAAACTGAATAAAGAACCAGTCAATAAACTGTTCAAAACTCAATAAAGAATTAGTCAATAAACTGTACAAAACTCAATAAAGAACCAGTCAATAAACTGTACAAAACTCAATAAAGAACCAGACAATAAACTGTACAAAACTCAATAAAGAACCAGTCAATAAAGTGTACAAAACAAAAGAAAGAACCAGTTAATAAACTGTACAAAACTAAATATGGAAACAGTCGATAAACTGTACAAAACTCAATAAAGAAACAGTCAATAAACTGTACAAAACTCAATAAAGAACCAGTCAAAAAACTGTACAAAACTCAATATAGAACCAGTCAATAAACTGTACAAAACTGAATAAAGAACCAGTCAATAAACAGTATAAAACTGAATAAAGAAATAGTCAATAAACAGAACAAAACTGAACAAAGAACCAGTCAATAAACTGTACAAAACTGAATAAAGAAATAGCCAATAAACAGAACAAAACTCAATAAAGAACCAGTCAATAAACTATACAAAACTCAATAAAGAACCAGTCAGTAAACTGTACAAAACTCAATAAAGAACAAGTCAATAAACTGTACAAAACAAAAGAAAGAACCAGTCAATAAACTGTACAAAACTAAATATGGAAATAGTCAATAAACAGAACAAAACTGAACAAAGAACCAGTCAATAAACTGTACAAAACTGAATAAAGAACCAGTCAATAAACTGTACAAAACTCAATAAAGAACCAGTCAATAAACTGTACAAAACAAAAGAAAGAACCAGTCAATAAACTGTACAAAACTCAATAAAGAATTAGTCAATAAACTGTACAAAACTCAATAAAGAACCAGTCAATAAACTGTACAAAATTCAATAAAGAACCAGTCAATAAACTGTACAAAACAAAAGAAAGAAGCAGTCAATAAACTGTAAAAAACTAAATAAAGAAACAGTCAATAAACTGTACAAAACTCAACAAAGAACCAGTCAATAAACTGTACAAAACTCAATAAAGAAACAGTCAATAAACTGTACAAAACTGAATAAAGAACCAGTCAATAAATTGTACAAAACTCAATAAAGAAACAGTCAATAAACTGTACAAAACTGAATAAAGAACCAGTCAATAAACTGTTCAAAACTCAATAAAGAATTAGTCAATAAACTGTACAAAACTCAATAAAGAACCAGTCAATAAACTGTACAAAACTCAATAAAGAACCAGACAATAAACTGTACAAAACTCAATAAAGAACCAGTCAATAAAGTGTACAAAACAAAAGAAAGAACCAGTTAATAAACTGTACAAAACTAAATATGGAAACAGTCGATAAACTGTACAAAACTCAATAAAGAATTAGTCAATAAACTGTACAAAACTCAATAAAGAACCAGTCAAAAAACTGTACAAAACTCAATATAGAACCAGTCAATAAACTGTACAAAACTGAATAAAGAACCAGTCAATAAACAGTATAAAACTGAATAAAGAAATAGTCAATAAACAGAACAAAACTGAACAAAGAACCAGTCAATAAACTGTACAAAACTGAATAAAGAAATAGCCAATAAACAGAACAAAACTCAATAAAGAACCAGTCAATAAACTGTACAAAACTCAATAAAGAACCAGTCAGTAAACTGTACAAAACTCAATAAAGAACAAGTCAATAAACTGTACAAAACAAAAGAAAGAACCAGTCAATAAACTGTACAAAACTAAATATGGAAATAGTCAATAAACAGAACAAAACTGAACAAAGAACCAGTCAATAAACTGTACAAAACTGAATAAAGAACCAGTCAATAAACTGTACAAAACTCAATAAAGAACCAGTCAATAAACTGTACAAAACAAAAGAAAGAACCAGTCAATAAACTGTACAAAACTCAATAAAGAATTAGTCAATAAACTGTACAAAACTCAATAAAGAACCAGTCAATAAACTGTACAAAATTCAATAAAGAACCAGTCAATAAACTGTACAAAACAAAAGAAAGAAGCAGTCAATAAACTGTAAAAAACTAAATAAAGAAACAGTCAATAAACTGTACAAAACTCAACAAAGAACCAGTCAATAAACTGTACAAAACTCAATAAAGAAACAGTCAATAAACTGTACAAAACTGAATAAAGAATAAGTCAATAAACTGTTCAAAACTCAATAAAGAAATAGTCAATAAACTGTACAAAACTCAATAAAGAACCAGTTAATAAACTGAACAAAACTCAATAAAGAGCCAGTCAATAAACTGTACAAAAGTAAATAAAGAACCAGTCAATAAACTGTACAAAACTGAATAAAGAAACAGTCAATAAACTGTACAAAACTAAATAAAGAACCAGTCAGTAAACTGTATAACAAAAGAAAAAATCAGTCAATCAACTGTACACAACTCAATAAAGAAACAGTCAATAAACTGTACAAAACTCAATAAAGAAACAGTCAATAAACTGTACAAAACTAAATAAAGAATCAGTCAATAAAACTCTACAAAATTCAATAAAGAACCAGTCAATAAACCGTAAAAAAACAAAAGAAAGAACCAGTCAATAAACTGTACAAAACAAAAGAAAGAACCAGTCAATAAACTGTACAAAACTAAATAAAGAAACAGTCAATAAACTGTACAAAACTCAATAAAGAAACAGTCTTTAAACTGTACAAAATCAATAAAGAACCAGTCAAAAAACTGTACAAAACTCAATATAGAAACAGTCAATAAACTGTACAAAACTAAATAAAGAAACAGGCAATAAACTGTACAAAACTAAATAAAGAAACAGTCAATAAACTGTACAAAACCCAATAAAGAAACTGTCATTAAACTGTACAAAACTGAATAAAGAACAAGTCAATAAACTGTACAAAACTCAATAAAGAACCAGTCAATAAACTGTAAAAAATCAATAAACAACCAGTCAATAAACTGTACAAAACTCAATAAAGAACCAGTCAATAAACTGTACAAAACTCAATTTAGAACAAATCAATAAACTGTACAAAACTGAATAAAGAACCAGTCAATAAACTGTACAAAACTCAATAAAGAAACAGTCAATAAACTGTACAAAACTAAATAAAGAACCAGTCAGTAAACTGTATAACAAAAGAAAAAACCAGTCAATCAACTGTACAAATCTCAATAAAGAAACTGTCAATAAACTGTACAAAACTCAATAAAGAAACAGTCAATAAACTGTACTAAACTCAATAAAGAACCAGTCAAAAAACTGTACAAAACTCAATATAGAAACAGTCAATAAACTGTACAAAACTAAATAAAGAACCAGTCAATAAACTGTACAAAACTCAATAAAGAAACAGTCAATAAACTGTACAAAACTAAATAAAGAACCAGTCAGTAAACTGTATCACAAAAGAAAAAACCAGTCAATCAAGTGTACAAAACTTAATAAAGAACCAGTCAATAAACTGTACAAACTTAATAAAGAAACAGTCAATAAACTGTACAAAACTCAATAAAGAACCCGTCAATAAACTGTACAAAACTCGAAAAAGAACCAGTCAAAAAACTGTACAAAACTCAATATAGAAACAGTCAATAAACTGTACAAAACTAAACAAAGAAACAGTCAATAAACTGTACAAAACTAAATAAAGAACCAGTCAATAAACTGTACAAAACTGAATAAAGAACCAGTCAATAAACTGTACAAAACTCAATAAAGAAACAGTCAATAAACTGTACAAAACTGAATAAAGAAACAGTCAATAAACTGTTCAAAACTCAATAAAGAATTAGTCAATAAACTGTACAAAACTCAATAAAGAACCAGTCAATAAACTGTACAAAACTCAATAAAGAATCAGACAATAAACTGTACAAAACTCAATAAAGAACCAGTCAATAAAGTGTAGAAAAGAAAAGAAAGAACCAGTTAATAAACTGTACAAAACTAAATATGGAAACAGTCGATAAACTGTACAAAACTCAATAAAGAAACAGTCAATAAATTGTACAAAACTCAATAAAGAACCAGTCAAAAACTGTACAAAACTCAATATAGAACCAGTCAATAAACTGTACAAAACTGAATAAAGAACCAGTCAATAAACTGTATAAAACTGAATAAAGAAATAGTCAATAAACAGAACAAAACTGAACAAAGAACCAGTCAATAAACTGTACAAAACTGAATAAAGAACCAGTCAATAAACTGTACAAAACTGAATAAAGAAATAGCCAATAAACAGAACAAAACTCAATAAAGAACCAGTCAATAAACTATACAAAACTCAATAAAGAACCAGTCAATAAACTGTACAAAACTCAATAAAGAACCAGTCAATAAACTGTACAAAACCCAATAAAGAAACTGTCAATAAACTGTACAAAACTGAATAAAGAACAAGTCAATACACTGTACAAAACTCAATAAAGAACCAGTCAATAAACTGTAAAAAATCAATAAAGAACCAGTCAATAAACTGTACAAAACTCAATAAAGAACCAGTCAATAAACTGTACAAAACTCAATTTAGAACAAATCAATAAACTGTACAAAACTGAATAAAGAACCAGTCAATAAACTGTACAAAACTCAATAAAGAAACAGTCAATAAACTGTACAAAACTAAATAAAGAACCAGTCAGTAAACTGTATAACAAAAGAAAAAACCAGTCAATCAACTGTACAAAACTCAATAAAGAAACAGTCAATAAACTGTACAAAAGTCAATAAAGAAACAGTCAATAAACTGTACAAAACTCAATAAAGAACCAGTCAAAAAACTGTACAGAACTCAATATAGAAACAGTCAATAAACTGTACAAAACTAAATAAAGAATCAGTCAATAAAACTCTACAAAACTCAATAAAGAACCAGTCAATAAACTGTACAAACTAAATAAAGAAACAGTCAATCAACTGTACAAAACTCAATAAAGAACCCGTCAATAAACTGTACAAAACTCGAAAAAGAACCAGTCAAAAAACTGTACAAAACTCAATATAGAAACAGTCAATAAACTGTACAAAACTAAACAAAGAAACAGTCAATAAACTGTACAAAACTAAATAAAGAACCAGTCAATAAACTGTTCAAAACTCAATAAAGAATTAGTCAATAAACTGTACAAAACTCAATAAAGAACCAGTCAATAAACTGTACAAAACTCAATAAAGAACCAGACAATAAACTGTACAAAACTCAATAAAGAACCAGTCAATAAAGTGTACAAAACAAAAGAAAGAACCAGTTAATAAACTGTACAAAACTAAATATGGAAACAGTCGATAAACTGTACAAAACTCAATAAAGAAACAGTCAATAAACTGTACAAAACTCAATAAAGAACCAGTCAAAAAACTGTACAAAACTCAATATAGAACCAGTCAATAAACTGTACAAAACTGAATAAAGAACCAGTCAATAAACTGTATAAAACAGAATAAAGAAATAGTCAATAAACAGAACAAAACTGAACAAAAAACCAGTCAATAAACTGTACAAAACTGAATAAAGAACCAGTCAATAAACTGTACAAAACTGAATAAAGAAATAGCCAATAAACAGAACAAAACGCAATAAAGAAGAAGTCAATAAACTATACAAAACTCAATAAAGAACCAGTCAGTAAACTGTACAAAACTCAATAAAGAACCAGTCAATAAACTGTACAAAACAAAAGAAAGAACCAGTCAATAAACTGTACAAAACTAAATATGGAAACAGTCGATAAACTGTACAAAACTCAATAAAGAAACAGTCAATAAACTGTACAAAACTCAATAAAGAACCAGTCAAAAAACTGTACAAAACTCAATATAGAACCAGTCAATAAACTGTACAAAACAGAATAAAGAACCAGTCAATAAACTGTACAAAACTAAATAAAGAAATAGTCAATAAACAGAACAAAACTGAACAAAGAACCAGTCAATAAACTGTACAAAACTGAATAAAGAACCAGTCAATAAACTGTACAAAACTCAATAAAGAACCAGTCAATAATCTGTACAAAACAAAAGAAAGAACCAGTCAATAAACTGTACAAAACAAAAGAAAGAACCAGTCAATAAACTGTACAAAACTAAATAAAGAAACAGTCAATAAACTGTACAAAACTCAATAAAGAAACAGTCATTAAACTGTACAAAATCAATAAAGAACCAGTAAAAAAACTGTACAAAATTCAATATAGAAACAGTCAATTAACTGTACAAAACTAAACAAAGAAACAGGCAATAAACTGTACAAAATTAAATAAAGAAACAGTCAATAAACTGTACAAAACTCCATAAAGAAACTGTCAATAAACTGTACAAAACTGAATAAAGAACAAGTTAATAAACTGTTGAAAACTCAATAAAGAATTAGTCACTAAACTGTACAAAACTCAATAAAGAACCAGTCAATAAACTGTACAAAACTAAATAAAGAAACAGTAAATAAACTGTACAAAACTCAATAAAGAAACAGTCAATAAACTGTACGAAACTCAATAAAGAACCAGTCAATAAACTGTACAAACCTCAAAAAAGAACCAGTCAATAAACTGTACAAAACACAATAAAGAATCAGTCAATAAACTATACAAAACTCAATAAAGAAACAGTCAATAAACTGTACAAAACTCAATAAAGAACCAGTCAATAAACTGTACAAAACTGAATAAAGAACCAGTCAATAAACTGTACAAAACTAAATAAAGAACCAGTCAATAAACTGTATAACAAAAGAAAGAACCAGTCAATCAACTGTACAAAACTCAATAAAGAAACAGTCAATAAACTGTACAAAACTCAATAAAGAAACAGTCAATAAACTGTACTAAACTCAATAAAGAACCAGTCAAAAAACTGTACAAAACTCAATATAGAAACAGTCAATAAACTGTACAAAACTAAATAAAGAATCAGTCAATAAAACTCTACAAAACTCAATAAAGAACCAGTCAATAAACCGTAAAAAAACAAAAGAAAGAACCAGTCAATAAACTGTACAAAACAAAAGAAAGAACCAGTCAATAAACTGTACAAAACTAAATAAAGAAACAGTCAATAAACTGTACAAAACTCAATAAAGAAACAGTCTTTAAACTGTACAAAATCAATAAAGAACCAGTCAAAAAACTGTACAAAACTCAATATAGAAACAGTCAATAAACTGTAAAAAACTAAATAAAGAAACAGGCAATAAACTGTACAAAACTAAATAAAGAAACAGTCAATAAACTGTACAAAACCCAATAAAGAAACTGTCAATAAACTGTACAAAACTGAATAAAGAACAAGTCAATAAACTGTTGAAAACTCAATAAAGAATTAGTCAATAAACTGTACAAAACTCAATAAAGAACCAGTCAATAAACTGTACAAAACTCAATAAAGAACCAGTCAACAAACTGTACAAAACAAAAGAAAGAACCAGTCAATAAAATGTACAAAACTAAATAAAGAAACAGTCAATAAACTGCACAAAACTCAAAAAAGAACCAGTCAATAAACTGTACAAAACTCAATAAAGAAACAGTCAATAAACTGTACAAAACTGAATAAAGAATAAGTCCATAAACTGTTCAAAACTCAATAAAGAAATAGTCAATAAACTGTACAAAACTCAATAAAGAACCAGTCAATAAACTGAACAAAACTCAATGAAGAGCCAGTCAATAAACTGTACAAAACTCTATAAAGAACCAGTCAATAAACTGTACAAAACTAAATAAAGAACCAGTCAATTAACTGTACAAAACAAAAGAAAGAATCAGTCAATAAACTGTACAAAACTAAATAAAGAAACAGTAAATAAACTGGACAAAACTCAATAAAGAAACAGTCAATAAACTGTACGAAACTCAATAAAGAACCAGTCAATAAACTGTACAAACCTCAAAAAAGAACCAGTCAATAAACTGTACAAAACACAATAAAGAACCAGTGAATAAACTGTACAAAACTAAATAAAGAAACAATCAATAAAATGTACAAAACTCAATAAAGAAACAGTCAATAAACTGTACAAAACTCAATAAAGAACCAGTAATAAACTGTACAAAACTGAATAAAGAACCAGTCAATAAACTGTACAAAACTCAATAAAGAAACAGTTAATAAACTGTACGAAACTGAATAAAGAATCAGTCAATAAACTGTTAAAAACTCAATAAAGAATTAGTCAATAAACTGTACAAAACTCAATAAAGAACCAGTCAATAAACTGAACAAAACTCAATAAAGAACCAGTCAATAAACTGTACAAAACTCAATAAAGAACCAGACAATAAACTGCACAAAAAACTCAATAAAGAACCAGTCAATAAACTGTACAAAACAAAAGAAAGAACAGGTCAATAAACTGTACAAAACTAAATATGGAAACAGTCGATAAACTGTACAAAACTCAATAAAGAAACAGTCAATAAACTGTAAAAAACTCAATAAAGAACCAGTCAAAATAATGTACAAAACTCAATATAGAACCAGTCAATAAACTGTACAAAACAAAAGAAAGAACCAGTCAATAAACTGTACAAAACAAAAGAAAGAACCAGTCAATAAACTGTACAAAACTAAATAAAGAAACAGTCAATAAACTGTACAAAACTCAATAAAGAAACAGTCATTAAACTGTACAAAATCAATAAAGAACCAGTCAAAAAACTGTACAAAACTCAATATAGAAACAGTCAATAAACTGTAAAAAACTAAATAAAGAAACAGGCAATAAACTGTACAAAACTGAATAAAGAAACAGTCAATAAACTGTACAAAACTCAATAAAGAAACTGTCAATAAACTGTACAAAACTGAATAAAGAACAAGTCAATAAACTGTTGAAAACTCAATAAAGAATTAGTCAATAAACTGTACAAAACTCAATAAAGAACCAGTCAATAAACTGTACAAAACTCAATAAAGAACAAGTCAATAAACTGTACAAAACAAAAGAAAGAACCAGTCAATAAACTGTACAAAACTAAATAAAGAAACAGTCAATAAACTGTACAAAACTCAAAAAAGAACCAGTCAATAAACTGTACAAAACTCAATAAAGAACCAGTCAATAAACTGTACAAAACTAAATAAAGAAACAGTCAATAAACTGTACAAAACTCAATAAAGAAACAGTCAATAAACTGTACAAAACTCAATAAAGAACCAGTCAATAAACTGTACATACCTCAATAAAGAACCAGGCAATAAACTGGACAAAACACAATAAAGAACCAGTCAATAAACTGTACAAAACTAAATAAAGAACCAGTCAATAAACTGTACGAAACTGAATAAAGAACCAGTCAATAAATTGTTAAAAACGCAATAAAGAATTAGTCAATAAACTGTACAAAACTCAATAAAGAATCAGTCAATAAACTGAACAAAACTCAATAAAGAACCAGTCAATAAACTGTACAAAACTCAATAAAGAACCAGACAATAAACTGTACAAAACTCAATAAAGAACCAGTCAATAAACTGTACAAAACAGAAGAAAGAACCAGTTAATAAACTGTACAAAACTAAATATGGAAACAGTCGATAAACTGTACAAAACTCAATAAAGAACCAGTCAATAAATTGTTAAAAACTCAATAAAGAATTAATCAATAAACTGTACAAAATTCAATAAAGAACCAGTCAATAAACTGAACAAAACTCAATAAAGAACCAGTCAATAAACTGTACAAAACTCCATAAAGAACCAGGCAATAAACTGTACAAAACTCAATAAAGAACCAGTCAATAAACTGTACAAAACAGAAGAAAGAACCAGTTAATAAACTGTACAAAACTAAATATGGAAACAGTCGATAAACTGTACAAAACTCAATAAAGAAACAGTCAATAAACTGTACAAAACTAAATAAAGAAACAGCCAATAAACTGTACAAAACTAAATAAAGAAACAGTCAATAAACTGAACAAAACTCAATAAAGAGCCAGTCAATAAACTGTGCAAAACTCAATAAAGAACCAGTCAATAAACTGTACAAAACTATATAAAGAACCAGTCAATGAACTGTACAAAACAAAAGAAAGAATCAGTCAATAAACTGTACAAAACTAAATAAAGAAACAGTAAATAAACTGTACAAAACTCAATAAAGAAACAGTCAATAAACTGTACGAAACTCAATAAAGAACCAGTCAATAAACTGTACAAACATCAAAAAAGAACCAGTCAATAAACTGTACAAAACTCAATAAAGAAACAGTCAATAAACTGTACAAAACTGAATAAAGAACCAGTCACCAGTCAATAAACTGTACAAACCTCAAAAAAGAACCAGTCAATAAACTGTACAAAACACAATAAAGAACCAGTCAATAAACTGTACAAAACTAAATAAAGAACCAGTCAATAAACTGTACAAAACTAAATAAAGAAACAGTCAATAAACTGTACAAAACTCAATAAAGAAACAGTCAATAAACTGTACAAAACTCAATAAAGAACCAGTCAATAAACTGTACAAAACTCAATAAAGAACCAGGCAATAAACTGGACAAAACTCAATAAAGAACCAGTCAATAAACTGTACAAAACTGAATAAAGAACCAGTCAATAAACTGTACGAAACTGAATAAAGAACCAGTCAATAAATTGTTAAAAACGCAATAAAGAATTAGTCAATAAACTGTACAAAACTCAATAAAGAACCAGTCAATAAACTGTACAAAACTCAATAAAGAACCAGTCAATAAACTGTACAAAACTCAATAAAGAACCAGACAATAAACTGTACAAAACTCAATAAAGAACCAGTCAATAAACTGTACAAAACAGAAGAAAGAACCAGTTAATAAACTGTACAAAACTAAATATGGAAACAGTCGATAAACTGTACAAAACTCAATAAAGAACCAGTCAATAAATTGTTAAAAACTCAATAAAGAATTAATCAATAAACTGTACAAAATTCAATAAAGAACCAGTCAATAAACTGAACAAAACTCAACAAAGAACCAGTCAATAAACTGTACAAAACTCCATAAAGAACCAGGCAATAAACTGTACAAAACTCAATAAAGAACCAGTCAATAAACTGTACAAAACAGAAGAAAGAACCAGTTAATAAACTGTACAAAACTAAATATGGAAACAGTCGATAAACTGTACAAAACTCAATAAAGAAACAGTCAATAAACTGTACAAAACTAAATAAAGAAACAGCCAATAAACTGTACAAAACTAAATAAAGAAACAGTCAATAAACTGAACAAAACTCAATAAAGAGCCAGTCAATAAACTGTGCAAAACTCAATAAAGAACCAGTCAATAAACTGTACAAAACTATATAAAGAACCAGTCAATGAACTGTACAAAACAAAAGAAAGAATCAGTCAATAAACTGTACAAAACTAAATAAAGAAACAGTAAATAAACTGTACAAAACTCAATAAAGAAACAGTCAATAAACTGTACGAAACTCAATAAAGAACCAGTCAATAAACTGTACAAACATCAAAAAAGAACCAGTCAATAAACTGTACAAAACACAATAAAGAAACAGTCAATAAACTGTACAAAACTAAATAAAGAACCAGTCAATAAACTGTACAAACCTCAAAAAAGAACCAGTCAATAAACTGTACAAAACACAATAAAGAACCAGTCAATAAACTGTACAAAACTAAATAAAGAACCAGTCAATAAACTGTACAAAACTAAATAAAGAAACAGTCAATAAACTGTACAAAACTCAATAAAGAAACAGTCAATAAACTGTACAAAACTCAATAAAGAACCAGTCAATAAACTGTACAAACCTCAATAAAGAACCAGGCAATAAACTGGACAAAACACAATAAAGAACCAGTCAATAAACTGTACAAAACTAAATAAAGAACCAGTCAATAAACTGTACGAAACTGAATAAAGAACCAGTCAATAAATTGTTAAAAACGCAATAAAGAATTAGTCAATAAACTGTACAAAACTCAATAAAGAACCAGTCAATAAACTGAACAAAACTCAATAAAGAACCAGTCAATAAACTGTACAAAACTCAATAAAGAACCAGACAATAAACTGTACAAAACTCAATAAAGAACCAGTCAATAAACTGTACAAAACAGAAGAAAGAACCAGTTAATAAACTGTACAAAACTAAATATGGAAACAGTCGATAAACTGTACAAAACTCAATAAAGAACCAGTCAATAAATTGTTAAAAACTCAATAAAGAATTAATCAATAAACTGTACAAAATTCAATAAAGAACCAGTCAATAAACTGAACAAAACTCAACAAAGAACCAGTCAATAAACTGTACAAAACTCCATAAAGAACCAGGCAATAAACTGTACAAAACTCAATAAAGAACCAGTCAATAAACTGTACAAAACAGAAGAAAGAACCAGTTAATAAACTGTACAAAACTAAATATGGAAACAGTCGATAAACTGTACAAAACTCAATAAAGAAACAGTCAATAAACTGTGCAAAACTAAATAAAGAAACAGCCAATAAACTGTACAAAACTAAATAAAGAAACAGTCAATAAAATCAACAAAACTCAATAAAGATCCAGTCAATAAACTGTGCAAAACTCAGTAAAGAACCAGTCAATAAACTGTACAAAACTAAATAAAGAACCAGTCAATGAACTGTACAAAACAAAAGAAAGAATCAGTCAATAAACTGTACAAAACTAAATAAAGAAACAGTAAATAAACTGTACAAAACTCAATAAAGAAACAGTCAATAAACTGTACGAAACTCAATAAAGAACCAGTCAATAAACGGTACAAACCTCAAAAAAGAACCAGTCAATAAACTGTACAAAACACAATAAAGAACCAGTCAATAAACTGTACAAAACTAAATAAAGAACCAGTCAATAAACTGTACAAACCTCAAAAAACAACCAGTCAATAAACTGTACAAAACACAATAAAGAACCAGTCAATAAACTGTACAAAACTAAATAAAGAACCAGTCAATAAACTGTACAAAACTAAATAAAGAAACAGTCAATAAACTGTACAAAACTCAATAAAGAAACAGTCAATAAACTGTACAAAACTCAATAAAGAACCAGTCAATAAACTGTACAAACCTCAATAAAGAACCAGGCAATAAACTGGACAAAACACAATAAAGAACCAGTCAATAAACTGTTCAAAACTCAATAAAGAAACAGTCAATAAACTGTACAAACTCAATAAAGAACCAGTCAAAAAACTGTACAAAACTCAATAAAGAAACAGTAAAAAAACTGTACAAAACTCAATAAAGAATCAGTCAATAAACTATACAAAACTCAATAAAGAAACAGTCAATAAACTGTACAAAATTCAATAAAGAACCAGTCAATAAACTGTACAAAACTGAATAAAGAAACAGTCAATAAACTGTACAAAACTAAATAAAGAACCAGTCAATAAACTGTATAACAAAAGAAAGAAACAGTCAATAAACTGTACTAAACTCAATAAAGAAACAGTCAATAAACTGTACAAAACCCAATAAAGAAACAGTCAATAAACTGTACTAAACTCAATAAAGAACCAGTCAAAAAACTGTACAAAACTCAGTATAGAAACAGTCAATAAACTGTACAAAACTAAGTAAAAAACAGTCAATAAAACTCTGCAAAACTCAATAAAGAACCAGTCAATAAACTGTACAAACTAAATAAAGAAACAGTCAATAAACTGTACAAAACTCAATAAAGAACCCGTCAATAAACTGTACAAAACTCGAAAAAGAACCAGTCAAAAAACTGTACAAAACTCAATATAGAAACAGTCTATAAACTGTACAAAACTAAACAAAGAAACAGTCAATAAACTATACAAAACTAAATAAAGAACCAGTCAATAAACTGTACGATACTGAATAAAGAACCAGTCAATAAACTGTACAAAACTCAATAAAGAAACAGTCAATAAACTGTACAAAACTGAATAAAGAACCAGTCAATAAACTGTTCAAAACTCAATAAAGAATTAGTCAATAAACTGTACAAAACTCAATAAAGAACCAGTCAATAAACTGTACAAAACTCAATAAAGAACCAGACAATAAACTGTACAAAACTCAATAAAGAACCAGTCAATAAAGTGTACAAAACAAAAGAAAGAACCAGTTAATAAACTGTACAAAACTCAATAAAGAAACAGTCAATAAACTGTACTAAACTCAATAAAGAACCAGTAAAAAAACTGTAGAAAACTCAATATAGAAACAGTCAATAAACTGTACAAAACTAAATAAAGAATCAGTCAATAAACTGTTAAAAACTCAATAAAGAATTAGTCAATAAACTGTACAAAACTCAATAAAGAACCAGTCAATAAACTGAACAAAACTCAATAAAGAAACAGCCAATAAACTGTACAAAACTAAATAAAGAAACAGTCAATAAACTGAACAAAACTCAATAAAGAGCCAGTCAATAAACTGTGCAAAACTCAATAAAGAACCAGTCAATAAACTGTACAAAACTATATAAAGAACCAGTCAATGAACTGTACAAAACAAAAGAAAGAATCAGTCAATAAACTGTACAAAACTAAATAAAGAAACAGTAAATAAACTGTACAAAACTCAATAAAGAAACAGTCAATAAACTGTACGAAACTCAATAAAGAACCAGTCAATAAACTGTACAAACATCAAAAAAGAACCAGTCAATAAACTGTACAAAACACAATAAAGAAACAGTCAATAAACTGTACAAAACTAAATAAAGAACCAGTCAATAAACTGTACAAACCTCAAAAAAGAACCAGTCAATAAACTGTACAAAACACAATAAAGAACCAGTCAATAAACTGTACAAAACTAAATAAAGAACCAGTCAATAAACTGTACAAAACTAAATAAAGAAACAGTCAATAAACTGTACAAAACTCAATAAAGAAACAGTCAATAAACTGTACAAAACTCAATAAAGAACCAGTCAATAAACTGTACAAACCTCAATAAAGAACCAGGCAATAAACTGGACAAAACACAATAAAGAACCAGTCAATAAACTGTACAAAACTAAATAAAGAACCAGTCAATAAACTGTACGAAACTGAATAAAGAACCAGTCAATAAATTGTTAAAAACGCAATAAAGAATTAGTCAATAAACTGTACAAAACTCAATAAAGAACCAGTCAATAAACTGTACAAAACTCAATAAAGAACCAGTCAATAAACTGTACAAAACTCAATAAAGAACCAGACAATAAACTGTACAAAACTCAATAAAGAACCAGTCAATAAACTGTACAAAACAGAAGAAAGAACCAGTTAATAAACTGTACAAAACTAAATATGGAAACAGTCGATAAACTGTACAAAACTCAATAAAGAACCAGTCAATAAATTGTTAAAAACTCAATAAAGAATTAATCAATAAACTGTACAAAATTCAATAAAGAACCAGTCAATAAACTGAACAAAACTCAACAAAGAACCAGTCAATAAACTGTACAAAACTCCATAAAGAACCAGGCAATAAACTGTACAAAACTCAATAAAGAACCAGTCAATAAACTGTACAAAACAGAAGAAAGAACCAGTTAATAAACTGTACAAAACTAAATATGGAAACAGTCGATAAACTGTACAAAACTCAATAAAGAAACAGTCAATAAACTGTGCAAAACTAAATAAAGAAACAGCCAATAAACTGTACAAAACTAAATAAAGAAACAGTCAATAAAATCAACAAAACTCAATAAAGATCCAGTCAATAAACTGTGCAAAACTCAGTAAAGAACCAGTCAATAAACTGTACAAAACTAAATAAAGAACCAGTCAATGAACTGTACAAAACAAAAGAAAGAATCAGTCAATAAACTGTACAAAACTAAATAAAGAAACAGTAAATAAACTGTACAAAACTCAATAAAGAAACAGTCAATAAACTGTACGAAACTCAATAAAGAACCAGTCAATAAACGGTACAAACCTCAAAAAAGAACCAGTCAATAAACTGTACAAAACACAATAAAGAACCAGTCAATAAACTGTACAAAACTAAATAAAGAACCAGTCAATAAACTGTACAAACCTCAAAAAACAACCAGTCAATAAACTGTACAAAACACAATAAAGAACCAGTCAATAAACTGTACAAAACTAAATAAAGAACCAGTCAATAAACTGTACAAAACTAAATAAAGAAACAGTCAATAAACTGTACAAAACTCAATACAGAAACAGTCAATAAACTGTACAAAACTCAATAAAGAACCAGTCAATAAACTGTACAAACCTCAATAAAGAACCAGGCAATAAACTGGACAAAACACAATAAAGAACCAGTCAATAAACTGTTCAAAACTCAATAAAGAAACAGTCAATAAACTGTACAAACTCAATAAAGAACCAGTCAAAAAACTGTACAAAACTCAATAAAGAAACAGTAAAAAAACTGTACAAAACTCAATAAAGAATCAGTCAATAAACTATACAAAACTCAATAAAGAAACAGTCAATAAACTGTACAAAATTCAATAAAGAACCAGTCAATAAACTGTACAAAACTGAATAAAGAAACAGTCAATAAACTGTACAAAACTAAATAAAGAACCAGTCAATAAACTGTATAACAAAAGAAAGAACCAGTCAATCAACTGTACAAAACTCAATAAAGAAACAGTCAATAAACTGTACAAAACCCAATAAAGAAACAGTCAATAAACTGTACTAAACTCAATAAAGAACCAGTCAAAAAACTGTACAAAACTCAGTATAGAAACAGTCAATAAACTGTACAAAACTAAGTAAAAAACAGTCAATAAAACTCTGCAAAACTCAATAAAGAACCAGTCAATAAACTGTACAAACTAAATAAAGAAACAGTCAATAAACTGTACAAAACTCAATAAAGAACCCGTCAATAAACTGTACAAAACTCGAAAAAGAACCAGTCAAAAAACTGTACAAAACTCAATATAGAAACAGTCTATAAACTGTACAAAACTAAACAAAGAAACAGTCAATAAACTATACAAAACTAAATAAAGAACCAGTCAATAAACTGTACGATACTGAATAAAGAACCAGTCAATAAACTGTACAAAACTCAATAAAGAAACAGTCAATAAACTGTACAAAACTGAATAAAGAACCAGTCAATAAACTGTTCAAAACTCAATAAAGAATTAGTCAATAAACTGTACAAAACTCAATAAAGAACCAGTCAATAAACTGTACAAAACTCAATAAAGAACCAGACAATAAACTGTACAAAACTCAATAAAGAACCAGTCAATAAAGTGTACAAAACAAAAGAAAGAACCAGTTAATAAACTGTACAAAACTCAATAAAGAAACAGTCAATAAACTGTACTAAACTCAATAAAGAACCAGTAAAAAAACTGTAGAAAACTCAATATAGAAACAGTCAATAAACTGTACAAAACTAAATAAAGAATCAGTCAATAAACTGTTAAAAACTCAATAAAGAATTAGTCAATAAACTGTACAAAACTCAATAAAGAACCAGTCAATAAACTGAACAAAACTCAATAAAGAACCAGTCAATAAACTGTACAAAACTCAATAAAGAACCAGACAATAAACTGCACAAAAAACTCAATAAAGAACCAGTCAATAAACTGTACAAAACAAAAGAAAGAACCAGTCAATAAACTGTACAAAACTAAATATGGAAACAGTCGATAAACTGTACAAACCTCAATAAAGAAACAGTCAATAAACTGTACAAAACTCAATAAAGAACCAGTCAAAATAATGTACAAAACTCAATATAGAACCAGTCAATAAACTGTACAAAACAAAAGAAAGAACCAGTCAATAAACTGTACAAAACAAAAGAAAGAACCAGTCAATAAACTGTACAAAACTAAATAAAGAAACAGTCAATAAACTGTACAAAACTCAATAAAGAAACAGTCATTAAACTGTACAAAATCAATAAAGAACCAGTCAATAAACTGTACAAAACTCAATAAAGAACCAGTCAATAAACTGTACAAACCTCAATAAAGAACCAGGCAATAAACTGGACAAAACACAATAAAGAACCAGTCAATAAACTGTACAAAACTAAATAAAGAACCAGTCAATAAACTGTACGAAACTGAATAAAGAACCAGTCAATAAATTGTTAAAAACGCAATAAAGAATTAGTCAATAAACTGTACAAAACTCAATAAAGAACCAGTCAATAAACTGTACAAAACTCAATAAAGAACCAGTCAATAAACTGTACAAAACTCAATAAAGAACCAGACAATAAACTGTACAAAACTCAATAAAGAACCAGTCAATAAACTGTACAAAACAGAAGAAAGAACCAGTTAATAAACTGTACAAAACTAAATATGGAAACAGTCGATAAACTGTACAAAACTCAATAAAGAACCAGTCAATAAATTGTTAAAAACTCAATAAAGAATTAATCAATAAACTGTACAAAATTCAATAAAGAACCAGTCAATAAACTGAACAAAACTCAATAAAGAACCAGTCAATAAACTGTACAAAACTCCATAAAGAACCAGTCAATAAACTGTACAAAACTCAATAAAGAACCAGTCAATAAACTGTACAAAACAGAAGAAAGAACCAGTTAATAAACTGTACAAAACTAAATATGGAAACAGTCGATAAACTGTACAAAACTCAATAAAGAAACAGTCAATAAACTGTGCAAAACTAAATAAAGAAACAGCCAATAAACTGTACAAAACTAAATAAAGAAACAGTCAATAAAATCAACAAAACTCAATAAAGATCCAGTCAATAAACTGTGCAAAACTCAGTAAAGAACCAGTCAATAAACTGTACAAAACTAAATAAAGATCCAGTCAATGAACTGTACAAAACAAAAGAAAGAATCAGTCAATAAACTGTACAAAACTAAATAAAGAAACAGTAAATAAACTGTACAAAACTCAATAAAGAAACAGTCAATAAACTGTACGAAACTCAATAAAGAACCAGTCAATAAACTGTACAAACCTCAAAAAAGAACCAGTCAATAAACTGTACAAAACACAATAAAGAACCAGTCAATAAACTGTACAAAACTAAATAAAGAACCAGTCAATAAACTGTACAAACCTCAAAAAAGAACCAGTCAATAAACTGTACAAAACACAATAAAGAACCAGTCAATAAACTGTACAAAACTAAATAAAGAACCAGTCAATAAACTGTACAAAACTAAATAAAGAAACAGTCAATAAACTGTACAAAACTCAATAAAGAAACAGTCAATAAACTGTACAAAACTCAATAAAGAACCAGTCAATAAACTGTACAAACCTCAATAAAGAACCAGGCAATAAACTGGACAAAACACAATAAAGAACCAGTCAATAAACTGTACAAAACTAAATAAAGAACCAGTCAATAAACTGTTCAAAACTCAATAAAGAAACAGTCAATAAACTGTACAAACTCAATAAAGAACCAGTCAAAAAACTGTACAAAACTCAATAAAGAAACAGTAAAAAAACTGTACAAAACTCAATAAAGAATCAGTCAATAAACTATACAAAACTCAATAAAGAAACAGTCAATAAACTGTACAAAATTCAATAAAGAACCAGTCAATAAACTGTACAAAACTGAATAAAGAAACAGTCAATAAACTGTACAAAACTAAATAAAGAACCAGTCAATAAACTGTATAACAAAAGAAAGAACCAGTCAATCAACTGTACAAAACTCAATAAAGAAACAGTCAATAAACTGTACAAAACCCAATAAAGAAACAGTCAATAAACTGTACTAAACTCAATAAAGAACCAGTCAAAAAACTGTACAAAACTCAATATAGAAACAGTCAATAAACTGTACAAAACTAAGTAAAGAATCAGTCAATAAAACTCTGCAAAACTCAATAAAGAACCAGTCAATAAACTGTACAAACTAAATAAAGAAACAGTCAATAAACTGTAGAAAACTCAATAAAGAACCCGTCAATAAACTGTACAAAACTCGAAAAAGAACCAGTCAAAAAACTGTACAAAACTCAATATAGAAACAGTCTATAAACTGTACAAAACTAAACAAAGAAACAGTCAATAAACTATACAAAACTAAATAAAGAACCAGTCAATAAACTGTACGATACTGAATAAAGAACCAGTCAATAAACTGTACAAAACTCAATAAAGAAACAGTCAATAAACTGTACAAAACTCAATAAAGAACCAGTCAATAAACTGTTCAAAACTCAATAAAGAATTAGTCAATAAACTGTACAAAACTCAATAAAGAACCAGTCAATAAACTGTACAAAACTCAATAAAGAACCAGACAATAAACTGTACAAAACTCAATAAAGAACCAGTCAATAAAGTGTACAAAACAAAAGAAAGAACCAGTTAATAAACTGTACAAAACTCAATAAAGAAACAGTCAATAAACTGTACTAAACTCAATAAAGAACCAGTAAAAAAACTGTAGAAAACTCAATATAGAAACAGTCAATAAACTGTACAAAACTAAATAAAGAATCAGTCAATAAACTGTTAAAAACTCAATAAAGAATTAGTCAATAAACTGTACAAAACTCAATAAAGAACCAGTCAATAAACTGAACAAAACTCAATAAAGAACCAGTCAATAAACTGTACAAAACTCAATAAAGAACCAGACAATAAACTGCACAAAAAACTCAATAAAGAACCAGTCAATAAACTGTACAAAACAAAAGAAAGAACCAGTCAATAAACTGTACAAAACTAAATATGGAAACAGTCGATAAACTGTACAAACCTCAATAAAGAAACAGTCAATAAACTGTACAAAACTCAATAAAGAACCAGTCAAAATAATTTACAAAACTCAATATAGAACCAGTCAATAAACTGTACAAAACAAAAGAAAGAACCAGTCAATAAACTGTACAAAACAAAAGAAAGAACCAGTCAATAAACTGTACAAAACTAAATAAAGAAACAGTCAATAAACTGTACAAAACTCAATAAAGAAACAGTCATTAAACTGTACAAAATCAATAAAGAACCAGTCAAAAAACTGTACAAAACTAAATATAGAAACAGTCAATAAACTGTACAAAACTAAATAAAGAAACAGGCAATAAACTGTACAAAACTGAATAAAGAAACAGTCAGTAAACTGTACAAAACTCAATAAAGAAACTGTCAATAAACTGTACAAAACTGAATAAAGAACAAGTCAATAAACTGTTGAAAACTCAATAAAGAATTAGTCAATAAACTGTACAAAACTCAATAAAGAACCAGTCAATAAACTGTACAAAACTCAATAAAGAACAAGTCAATAAACTGTACAAAACAAAAGAAAGAACCAGTCAATAAACTGTACAAAACTAAATAAAGAAACAGTCAATAAACTGTACAAAACTCAAAAAAGAACCAGTCAATAAACTGTACAAAACTCAATAAAGAAACAGTCAATAAACTGTACAAAACTGAATAAAGAATAAGTCAATAAACTGTTCAAAACTCAATAAAGAAATAGTCAATAAACTGTACAAAACTCAATAAAGAACCAGTCAATAAACTGTACAAAACTCAATAAAGAACCAGTAATAAACTGTACAAAACTGAATAAAGAAATAGTCAATAAACTGTACAAAACTCAATAAAGAAACAGTCAATAAACTGTACGAAACTGAATAAAGAACCAGTCAATAAATTGTTAAAAACTCAATAAAGAATTAGTCAATAAACTGTACAAAACTCAATAAAGAACCAGTCAATAAACTGAACAAAACTCAATAAAGAACCAGTCAATAAACTGTACAAAACTCAATAAAGAACCAGACAATAAACTGTACAAAACTCAATAAAGAACCAGTCAATAAACTGTACAAAACAGAAGAAAGAACCAGTTAATAAACTGTACAAAACTAAATATGGAAACAGTCGACAAACTGTACAAAACTCAATAAAGAACCAGTCAATAAATTGTTAAAAACTAAATAAAGAATTAATCAATAAACTGTACAAAATTCTATAAAGAACCAGTCAATAAACTGAACAAAACTCAATAAAGAACCAGTCAATAAACTGTACAAAACTCAATAAAGAACCAGACAATAAACTGTGCAAAACTCAATAAAGAACCAGTCAATAAACTGTACAAAACAGAAGAAAGAACCAGTTAATAAACTGTACAAAACTAAATATGGAAACAGTCGATAAACTGTACAAAACTCAATAAAGAAACAGTCAATAAACTGTACAAAACTCAATAAAGAACCAGTCAATAAACTGTACAAACCTCAATAAAGAACCAGGCAATAAACTGGACAAAACACAATAAAGAACCAGTCAATAAACTGTACAAAACTAAATAAAGAACCAGTCAATAAACTGTTCAAAACTCAATAAAGAAACAGTCAATAAACTGTACAAACTCAATAAAGAACCAGTCAAAAAACTGTACAAAACTCAATAAAGAAACAGTAAAAAAACTGTACAAAACTCAATAAAGAATCAGTCAATAAACTATACAAAACTCAATAAAGAAACAGTCAATAAACTGTACAAAACTCAATAAAGAACCAGTCAATAAACTGTACAAAACTGAATAAAGAAACAGTCAATAAACTGTACAAAACTAAATAAAGAACCAGTCAATAAACTGTATAACAAAAAAAAGAACCAGTCAATCAACTGTACAAAACTAAATAAAGAAACAGTCAATAAACTGTACAAAACTCAATAAAGAAACAGTCAATAAACTGTACTAAACTCAATAAAGAACCAGTCAAAAAACTGTACAAAACTCAATATAGAAACAGTCAATAAACTGTACAAAACTAAATAAAGAATCAGTCAATAAAACTCTGCAAAACTCAATAAAGAACCAGTCAATAAACTGTACAAACTAAATAAAGAAACAGTCAATAAACTGTACAAAACTCAATAAAGAATTAGTCAATAAACTGTACAAAACTCAATAAAGAACCAGTCAATAAACGGTACAAAACTCAATAAAGAACCAGACAATAAACTGTACAAAACTCAATAAAGAACCAGTCAATAAAGTGTACAAAACAAAAGAAAGAACCAGTTAATAAACTGTACAAAACTAAATATGGAAACAGTCGATAAACTGTACAAAACTCAATAAAGAAACAGTCAATAAACTGTACAAAACTGAATAAAGAACCAGTCAATAAACTGTACAAAACTGAATAAAGAGCCAGTCAATTAACTGTACAAAACAAAAGAAAGAATCAGTCAATAAACTGTACAAAACTAAATGAAGAAACAGTAAATAAACTGTACAAAACTCAATAAAGAAACAGTCAATAAATTGTACAAAACTAAATAAAGAACCAGTCAATAAACTGTTCAAAACTCAATAAAGAAACAGTCAATAAACTGTACAAACTCAATAAAGAACCAGTAAAAAAACTGTACAAAACTCAATAAAGAAACAGTAAAAAAACTGTACAAAACTCAATAAAGAACCAGTCAATAAACTATACAAAACTCAATAAAGAAACAGTCAATAAACTGTACAAAACTCAATAAAGAACCAGTCAATAAACTGTACAAAACTGAATAAAGAAACAGTCAATAAACTGTACAAAACTAAATAAAGAACCAGTCAGTAAACTGTATAACAAAAGAAAGTACCAGTCAATCAACTGTACAAAACTCGATAAAGAAACAGTCAATAAACTGTACAAAACTCAATAAAGAAACAGTCAATAAACTGTACTAAACTCAATAAAGAACCAGTAAAAAAACTGTAGAAAACTCAATATAGAAACAGTCAATAAACTGTACAAAACTAAATAAAGAATCAGTCAATAAAACTCTGCAAAACTCAATAAAGAACCAGTCAATAAACTGTACAAACTAAATAAAGAAACAGTCAATAAACTGTACAAAACTCAATAAAGAACCCGTGAATAAACTGTACAAAACTCGAAAAAGAACCAGTCAAAAAACTGTACAAAACTCAATATAGAAACAGTCTATAAACTGTACAAAACTAAACAAAGAAACAGTCAATAAACTGTACAAAACTAAATAAAGAACCAGTCAATAAACTGTACGATACTGAATAAAGAACCAGTCAATAAACTGTACAAAACTCAATAAAGAAACAGTCAATAAACTGTACAAAACTGAATAAAGAACCAGTCAATAAACTGTTCAAAACTCAATAAAGAATTAGTCAATAAACTGTATAAAACTCAATAAAGAACCAGTCAATAAACTGTACAAAACTCAATAAAGAACCAGACAATAAACTGTACAAAACTCAATAAAGAACCAGTCAATAAAGTGTACAAAACAAAAGAAAGAACCAGTTAATAAACTGTACAAAACTAAATATGGAAACAGTCGATAAACTGTACAAAACTCAATAAACAAACAGTCAATAAACTGTACAAAACTCAATAAAGAACCAGTCAAAAAACTGTACAAAACTCAATATAGAACCAGTCAATAAACTGTACAAAACTGAATAAAGAGCCAGTCAATTAACTGTACAAAACAAAAGAAAGAATCAGTCAATAAACTGTACAAAACTAAATGAAGGAACAGTAAATAAACTGTACAAAACTCAATAAAGAAACAGTCAATAAATTGTACAAAACTAAATAAAGAACCAGTCAATAAACTGTTCAAAACTCAATAAAGAAACAGTCAATAAACTGTACAAACTCAATAAAGAACCAGTCAAAAAACTGTACAAAACTCAATAAAGAAACAGTAAAAAAACTGTACAAAACTGAATAAAGAACCAGTCAATAAACTATACAAAACTCAATAAAGAAACAGTCAATAAACTGTACAAAACTCAATAAAGAACCAGTCAATAAACTGTACAAAACTGAATAAAGAAACAGTCAATAAACTGTACAAAACTAAATAAAGAACCAGTCAGTAAACTGTATAACAAAAGAAAGAACCAGTCAATAAACTGTACAAAACTCGATAAAGAAACAGTCAATAAACTGTACAAAACTCAATAAAGAAACAGTCAATAAACTGTACTAAACTCAATAAAGAACCAGTAAAAAAACTGTAGAAAACTCAATATAGAAACAGTCAATAAACTGTACAAAACTAAATAAAGAATCAGTCAATAAAACTCTGCAAAACTCAATAAAGAACCAGTCAATAAACTGTACAAACTAAATAAAGAAACAGTCAATAAACTGTACAAAACTCAATAAAGGACCCGTGAATAAACTGTACAAAACTCGAAAAAGAACCAGTCAAAAAACTGTACAAAACTCAATATAGAAACAGTCTATAAACTGTACAAAACTAAACAAAGAAACAGTCAATAAACTGTACAAAACTAAATAAAGAACCAGTCAATAAACTGTACGATACTGAATAAAGAACCAGTCAATAAACTGTACAAAACTCAATAAAGAAACAGTCAATAAACTGTACAAAACTGAATAAAGAACCAGTCAATAAACTGTTCAAAACTCAATAAAGAATTAGTCAATAAACTGTACAAAACTCAATAAAGAACCAGTCAATAAACTGTACAAAACTCAATAAAGAACCAGACAATAAACTGTACAAAACTAAATAAAGAACCAGTCAATAAACTGTACAAACCTCAAAAAAGAACCAGTCAATAAACTGTACAAAACACAATAAAGAACCAGTCAATAAACTGTAGAAAACTAAATAAAGAACCAGTCAATAAACTGTACAAAACTAAATAAAGAAACAGTCAATAAACTGTACAAAACTCAATAAATAAACAGTCAATAAACTGTACAAAACTCAATAAAGAACCAGTCAATAAACTGTACAAACCTCAATAAAGAACCAGGCAATAAACTGGACAAAACACAATAAAGAACCAGTCAATAAATTGTACAAAACTAAATAAAGAACCAGTCAATAAACTGTTCAAAACTCAATAAAGAAACAGTCAATAAACTGTACAAACTCAATAAAGAACCAGTCAAAAAACTGTACAAAACTCAATAAAGAAACAGTAAAAAAACTGTACAAAACTCAATAAAGAACCAGTCAATAAACTATACAAAACTCAATAAAGAAACAGTCAATAAACTGTACAAAACTCAATAAAGAACCAGTCAATAAACTGTACAAAACTGAATAAAGAAACAGTCAATAAACTGTACAAAACTAAATAAAGAACCAGTCAGTAAACTGTATAACAAAAGAAAGAACCAGTCAATCAACTGTACAAAACTCGATAAAGAAACAGTCAATAAACTGTACAAAACTCAATAAAGAAACAGTCAATAAACTGTACATAACTCGAAAAAGAACCAGTCAAAAAACTGTACAAAACTCAATATAGAAACAGTCTATAAACTGTACAAAACTAAACAAAGAAACAGTCAATAAACTGTACAAAACTAAATAAAGAACCAGTCAATAAACTGTACGATACTGAATAAAGAACCAGTCAATAAACTGTACAAAACTCAATAAAGAAACAGTCAATAAACTGTACAAAACTGAATAAAGAACCAGTCAATAAACTGTTCAAAACTCAATAAAGAATTAGTCAATAAACTGTACAAAACTCAATAAAGAACCAGTCAATAAACTGTACAAAACTCAATAAAGAACCAGACAATAAACTGTACAAAACTCAATAAAGAACCAGTCAATAAAGTGTACAAAACAAAAGAAAGAACCAGTTAATAAACTGTACAAAACTAAATATGGAAACAGTCGATAAACTGTACAAAACTCAATAAAGAAACAGTCAATAAACTGTACAAAACTCAATAAAGAACCAGTCAAAAAACTGTACAAAACTCAATATAGAACCAGTCAATAAACTGTACAAAACTGAATAAAGAGCCAGTCAATTAACTGTACAAAACAAAAGAAAGTATCAGTCAATAAACTGTACAAAACTAAATGAAGAAACAGTAAATAAACTGTACAAAACTCAATAAAGAAACAGTCAATAAACTGTACGAAACTCAATAAAGAACCAGTCAATAAACTGTACAAACCTCAAAAAAGAACCAGTCAATAAACTGTACAAAACACAATAAAGAACCAGTCAATAAACTGTACAAAACTAAATAAAGAACAAGTCAATAAACTGTACAAACCTCAAAAAAGAACCAGTCAATAAACTGTACAAAACACAATAAAGAACGAGTCAATAAACTATACAAAACTAAATAAAGAACCAGTCAATAAACTGTACAAAACTAAATAAAGAAACAGTCAATAAACTGTACAAACCTCAATAAATAAACAGTCAATAAACTGTACAAAACTCAATAAAGAACCAGTCAATAAACTGTACAAACCTCAATAAAGAACCAGGCAATAAACTGGACAAAACACAATAAAGAACCAGTCAATAAATTGTACAAAACTAAATAAAGAACCAGTCAATAAACTGTTCAAAACTCAATAAAGAAACAGTCAATAAACTGTAGAAACTCAATAAAGAACCAGTCAAAAAACTGTACAGAACTCAATAAAGAAACAGTAAAAAAACTGTACAAAACTCAATAAAGAATCAGTCAATAAACTATACAAAACTCAATAAAGAAGCAGTCAATAAACTGTACAAAACTCAATAAAGAACCAGTCAATAAACTGTACAAAACTGAATAAAGAAACAGTCAATAAACTGTACAAAACTAAATAAAGAACCAGTCAGTAAACTGTATAACAAAAGAAAGAACCAGTCAATCAACTGTACAAAACTCGATAAAGAAACAGTCAATAAACTGTACAAAACTCAATAAAGAAACAGTCAATAAACTGTACTAAACTCAATAAAGAACCAGTAAAAAAACTGTAGAAAACTCAATATAGAAACAGTCAATAAACTGTACAAAACTAAATAAAGAATCAGTCAATAAAACTCTGCAAAACTCAATAAAGAACCAGTCAATAAACTGTACAAACTAAATAAAGAAACAGTCAATAAACTGTACAAAACTCAATAAAGAACCCGTCAATAAACTGTACAAAACTCGAAAAAGAACCAGTCAAAAAACTGTACAAAACTCAATATAGAAACAGTCTATAAACTGTACAAAACTAAACAAAGAAACAGTCAATAAACTGTACAAAACTAAATAAAGAACCAGTCAATAAACTGTACGATACTGAATAAAGAACCAGTCAATAAACTGTACAAAACTCAATAAAGAAACAGTCAATAAACTGTACTAAACTCAATAAAGAACCAGTAAAAAAACTGTAGAAAACTCAATATAGAACCAGTCAATAAACTGTACAAAACTCAATAAAGAAACAGTCAATAAACTGTACAAAACTGAATAAAGAACCAGTCAATAAACTGTTCAAAACTCAATAAAGAATTAGTCAATAAACTGTACAAAACTCAATAAAGAACCAGTCAATAAACTGTACAAAACTCAATATAGAACCAGACAATAAACTGTACAAACTCAATAAAGAACCAGTCAATAAAGTGTACAAAACAAAAGAAAGAACCAGTTAATAAACTGTACAAAACTCAATAAAGAAACAGTCAATAAACTGTACTAAACTCAATAAAGAACCAGTAAAAAAGCTGTAGAAAACTCAATATAGAAACAGTCAATAAACTGTACAAAACTAAATAAAGAATCAGTCAATAAACTGTTAAAAACTCAATAAAGAATTAGTCAATAAACTGTACAAAACTCAATGAAGAACCAGTCAATAAACTGAACAAAACTCAATAAAGAACCAGTCAATAAACTGTACAAAACTCAATAAAGAACCAGTCAAAAAACTGTACAAAACTCAATATAGAACCAGTCAATAAACTGTACAAAACTGAATGTAGAGCCAGTCAATTAACTGTACAAAACAAAAGAAAGTATCAGTCAATAAACTGTACAAAACTAAATGAATAAACAGTAAATAAACTGTACAAAACTCAATAAAGAAACAGTCAATAAACTGTACGAAACTCAATAAATAACCAGTCAATAAACTGTACAAACCTCAAAAAAGAACCAGTCAATAAACTGTACAAAACACAATAAAGAACCAGTCAATAAACTGTACAAAACTAAATAAAGAACAAGTCAATAAACTGTACAAACCTCAAAAAAGAACCAGTCAATAAACTGTACAAAACACAATAAAGAACGAGTCAATAAACTATACAAAACTAAATAAAGAACCAGTCAATAAACTGTACAAAACTAAATAAAGAAACAGTCAATAAACTGTACAAACCTCAATAAATAAACAGTCAATAAACTGTACAAAACTCAATAAAGAACCAGTCAATAAACTGTACAAACCTCAATAAAGAACCAGTCAATAAACTGTACAAAACACAATAAAGAACCAGTCAATAAATTGTACAAAACTAAATAAAGAACCAGTCAATAAACTGTTCAAAACTCAATAAAGAAACAGTCAATAAACTGTAGAAACTCAATAAAGAACCAGTCAAAAAACTGTACAAAACTCAATAAAGAAACAGTAAAAAAACTGTACAAAACTCAATAAAGAATCAGTCAATAAACTATACAAAACTCAATAAAGAAACAGTCAATAAACTGTACAAAACTCAATAAAGAACCAATCAATAAACTGTACAAAACTGAATAAAGAAACAGTCAATAAACTGTACAAAACTAAATAAAGAACCAGTCAGTAAACTGTATAACAAAAGAAAGAACCAGTCAATCAACTGTACAAAACTCGATAAAGAAACAGTCAATAAACTGTACAAAACTCAATAAAGAAACAGTCAATAAACTGTACTAAACTCAATAAAGAACCAGTAAAAAAACTGTAGAAAACTCAATATAGAAACAGTCAATAAACTGTACAAAACTAAATAAAGAATCAGTCAATAACACTCTGCAAAACTCAATAAAGAACCAGTCAATAAACTGTACAAACTAAATAAAGAAACAGTCAATAAACTGTACAAAACTCAATAAAGAACCCGTCAATAAACTGTACAAAACTCGAAAAAGAACCAGTCAAAAAACTGTACAAAACTCAATATAGAAACAGTCTATAAACTGTACAAAACTAAACAAAGAAACAGTCAATAAACTGTACAAAACTAAAAAAAGAACCAGTCAATAAACTGTACGATACTGAATAAAGAACCAGTCAATAAACTGTACAAAACTCAATAAAGAAACAGTCAATAAACTGTACTAAACTCAATAAAGAACCAGTAAAAAAACTGTAGAAAACTCAGTATAGAACCAGTCAATAAACTGTACAAAACTCAATAAAGAAACAGTCAATAAACTGTACAAAACTGAATAAAGAACCAGTCAATAAACTGTACAAAACTCAATAAAGAACCAGTCAAAATAATGTACAAAACTCAATATAGAACCAGTCAATAAACTGTACAAAACAAAAGAAAGAACCAGTCAATAAACTGTACAAAACAAAAGAAAGAACCAGTCAATAAACTGTACAAAACTAAATAAAGAAAAAGTCAATAAACTGTACAAAACTCAATAAAGAAACAGTCATTAAACTGTACAAAATCAATAAAGAACCAGTCAAAAAACTGTACAAAACTAAATATAGAAACAGTCAATAAACTGTACAAAACTAAATAAAGAAACAGGCAATAAACTGTACAAAACTGAATAAAGAAACAGTCAGTAAACTGTACAAAACTCAATAAAGAAACTGTCAATAAACTGTACAAAACTGAATAAAGAACAAGTCAATAAACTGTTGAAAACTCAATAAAGAATTAGTCAATAAACTGTACAAAACTCAATAAAGAACCAGTCAATAAAACTCTGCAAAACTCAATAAAGAACCAGACAATAAACTGTACAAAACTCAATAAAGAACCAGTCAATAAAGTGTACAAAACAAAAGAAAGAACCAGTTAATAAACTGTACAAAACTCAATAAAGAAACAGTCAATAAACTGTACTAAACTCAATAAAGAACCAGTAAAAAAACTGTAGAAAACTCAATATAGAAACAGTCAATAAACTGTACAAAACTAAATAAAGAATCAGTCAATAAACTGTTAAAAACTCAATAAAGAATTAGTCAATAAACTGTACAAAACTCAATAAAGGACCAGTCAATAAACTGAACAAAACTCAATAAAGAACCAGTCAATAAACTGTACAAAACTCAATAAAGAACCAGACAATAAACTGCACAAAAAACTCAATAAAGAACCAGTCAATAAACTGTACAAAACAAAAGAAAGAACCAGTCAATAAACTGTACAAAACTAAATATGGAAACAGTCGATAAACTGTACAAACCTCAATAAAGAAACAGTCAATAAACTGTACAAAACTCAATAAAGAACCAGTCAAAATAATGTACAAAACTCAATATAGAACCAGTCAATAAACTGTACAAAACAAAAGAAAGAACCAGTCAATAAACTGTACAAAACAAAAGAAAGAACCAGTCAATAAACTGTACAAAACTAAATAAAGAAACAGTCAATAAACTGTACAAAACTCAATAAAGAAACAGTCATTAAACTGTACAAAATCAATAAAGAACCAGTCAAAAAACTGTACAAAACTAAATATAGAAACAGTCAATAAACTGTACAAAACTAAATAAAGAAACAGGCAATAAACTGTACAAAACTGAATAAAGAAACAGTCAGTAAACTGTACAAAACTCAATAAAGAAACTGTCAATAAACTGTACAAAACTGAATAAAGAACAAGTCAATAAACTGTTGAAAACTCAATAAAGAATTAGTCAATAAACTGTACAAAACTCAATAAAGAACCAGTCAATAAACTGTACAAAACTCAATAAAGAACAAGTCAATAAACTGTACAAAACAAAAGAAAGAACCAGTCAATAAACTGTACAAAACTAAATAAAGAAACAGTCAATAAACTGTACAAAACTCAATAAAGAACCAGTCAATAAACTGTACAAAACTCAATAAAGAACCAGTCAATAAACTGTACAAAACTGAATAAAGAATAAGTCAATAAACTGTTCAAAACTCAATAAAGAAATAGTCAATAAACTGTACAAAACTAAACAAAGAAACAGTCAATAAACTGTACAAAACTAAATAAAGAACCAGTCAATAAACTGTACGATACTGAATAAAGAACCAGTCAATAAACTGTACAAAACTCAATAAAGAAACAGTCAATAAACTGTACTAAACTCAATAAAGAACCAGTAAAAAAACTGTAGAAAACTCAGTATAGAACCAGTCAATAAACTGTACAAAACTCAATAAAGAAACAGTCAATAAACTGTACAAAACTGAATAAAGAACCAGTCAATAAACTGTACAAAACTCAATAAAGAACCAGTCAAAATAATGTACAAAACTCAATATAGAACCAGTCAATAAACTGTACAAAACAAAAGAAAGAACCAGTCAATAAACTGTACAAAACAAAAGAAAGAACCAGTCAATAAACTGTACAAAACTAAATAAAGAAACAGTCAATAAACTGTACAAAACTCAATAAAGAAACAGTCATTAAACTGTACAAAATCAATAAAGAACCAGTCAAAAAACTGTACAAAACTAAATATAGAAACAGTCAACAAACTGTACAAAACTAAATAAAGAAACAGGCAATAAACTGTACAAAACTGAATAAAGAAACAGTCAGTAAACTGTACAAAACTCAATAAAGAAACTGTCAATAAACTGTACAAAACTGAATAAAGAACAAGTCAATAAACTGTTGAAAACTCAATAAAGAATTAGTCAATAAACTGTACAAAACTCAATAAAGAACCAGTCAATAAACTGTACAAAACTCAATAAAGAACCAGTCAATAAACTGTACAAAACTCAATAAAGAACCAGTCAATAAAGTGTACAAAACAAAAGAAAGAACCAGTTAATAAACTGTACAAAACTCAATAAAGAAACAGTCAATAAACTGTACTAAACTCAATAAAGAACCAGTAAAAAAACTGTAGAAAACTCAATATAGAAACAGTCAATAAACTGTACAAAACTAAATAAAGAATCAGTCAATAAACTGTTAAAAACTCAATAAAGAATTAGTCAATAAACTGTACAAAACTCAATAAAGAACCAGTAAAAAAACTGTAGAAAACTCAATATAGAACCAGTCAATAAACTGTACAAAACTGAATAAAGAGCCAGTCAATTAACTGTACAAAACAAAAGAAAGTATCAGTCAATAAACTGTACAAAACTAAATGAAGAAACAGTAAATAAACTGTACAAAACTCAATAAAGAAACAGTCAATAAACTGTACGAAACTCAATAAAGAACCAGTCAATAAACTGTACAAACCTCAAAAAAGAACCAGTCAATAAACTGTACAAAACACAATAAAGAACCAGTCAATAAACTGTACAAAACTAAATAAAGAACAAGTCAATAAACTGTACAAACCTCAAAAAAGAACCAGTCAATAAACTGTACAAAACACAATAAAGAACGAGTCAATAAACTATACAAAACTAAATAAAGAACCAGTCAATAAACTGTACAAAACTAAATAAAGAAACAGTCAATAAACTGTACAAACCTCAATAAATAAACAGTCAATAAACTGTACAAAACTCAATAAAGAACCAGTCAATAAACTGTACAAACCTCAATAAAGAACCAGGCAATAAACTGGACAAAACACAATAAAGAACCAGTCAATAAATTGTACAAAACTAAATAAAGAACCAGTCAATAAACTGTTCAAAACTCAATAAAGAAACAGTCAATAAACTGTAGAAACTCAATAAAGAACCAGTCAAAAAACTGTACAAAACTCAATAAAGAAACAGTAAAAAAACTGTACAAAACTCAATAAAGAATCAGTCAATAAACTATACAAAACTCAATAAAGAAGCAGTCAATAAACTGTACAAAACTCAATAAAGAACCAGTCAATAAACTGTACAAAACTGAATAAAGAAACAGTCAATAAACTGTACAAAACTAAATAAAGAACCAGTCAGTAAACTGTATAACAAAAGAAAGAACCAGTCAATCAACTGTACAAAACTCGATAAAGAAACAGTCAATAAACTGTACAAAACTCAATAAAGAAACAGTCAATAAACTGTACTAAACTCAATAAAGAACCAGTAAAAAAACTGTAGAAAACTCAATATAGAAACAGTCAATAAACTGTACAAAACTAAATAAAGAATCAGTCAATAAAACTCTGCAAAACTCAATAAAGAACCAGTCAATAAACTGTTGAAAACTCAATAAAGAATTAGTCAATAAACTGTACAAAACTCAATAAAGAACCAGTCAATAAACTGTACAAAACTCAATAAAGAACAAGTCAATAAACTGTACAAAACAAAAGAAAGAACCAGTCAATAAACTGTACAAAACTAAATAAAGAAACAGTCAATAAACTGTACAAAACTCAAAAAAGAACCAGTCAATAAACTGTACAAAACTCAATAAAGAAACAGTCAATAAACTGTACAAAACTGAATAAAGAATAAGTCAATAAACTGTTCAAAACTCAATAAAGAAATAGTCAATAAACTGTACAAAACTAAACAAAGAAACAGTCAATAAACTGTACAAAACTAAATAAAGAACCAGTCAATAAACTGTACGATACTGAATAAAGAACCAGTCAATAAACTGTACAAAACTCAATAAAGAAACAGTCAATAAACTGTACTAAACTCAATAAAGAACCAGTAAAAAAACTGTAGAAAACTCAGTATAGAACCAGTCAATAAACTGTACAAAACTCAATAAAGAAACAGTCAATAAACTGTACAAAACTCAATAAAGAACCAGTCAATAAACTGTACAAAACTCAATAAAGAACCAGTCAAAATAATGTACAAAACTCAATATAGAACCAGTCAATAAACTGTACAAAACAAAAGAAAGAACCAGTCAATAAACTGTACAAAACAAAAGAAAGAACCAGTCAATAAACTGTACAAAACTAAATAAAGAAACAGTCAATAAACTGTACAAAACTCAATAAAGAAACAGTCATTAAACTGTACAAAATCAATAAAGAACCAGTCAAAAAACTGTACAAAACTAAATATAGAAACAGTCAACAAACTGTACAAAACTAAATAAAGAAACAGGCAATAAACTGTACAAAACTGAATAAAGAAACAGTCAGTAAACTGTACAAAACTCAATAAAGAAACTGTCAATAAACTGTACAAAACTGAATAAAGAACAAGTCAATAAACTGTTGAAAACTCAATAAAGAATTAGTCAATAAACTGTACAAAACTCAATAAAGAACCAGTCAATAAACTGTACAAAACTCAATAAAGAACCAGACAATAAACTGTACAAAACTCAATAAAGAACCAGTCAATAAAGTGTACAAAACAAAAGAAAGAACCAGTTAATAAACTGTACAAAACTCAATAAAGAAACAGTCAATAAACTGTACTAAACTCAATAAAGAACCAGTAAAAAAACTGTAGAAAACTCAATATAGAAACAGTCAATAAACTGTACAAAACTAAATAAAGAATCAGTCAATAAACTGTTAAAAACTCAATAAAGAATTAGTCAATAAACTGTACAAAACTCAATAAAGAACCAGTAAAAAAACTGTAGAAAACTCAATATAGAACCAGTCAATAAACTGTACAAAACTGAATAAAGAGCCAGTCAATTAACTGTACAAAACAAAAGAAAGTATCAGTCAATAAACTGTACAAAACTAAATGAAGAAACAGTAAATAAACTGTACAAAACTCAATAAAGAAACAGTCAATAAACTGTACGAAACTCAATAAAGAACCAGTCAATAAACTGTACAAACCTCAAAAAAGAACCAGTCAATAAACTGTACAAAACACAATAAAGAACCAGTCAATAAACTGTACAAAACTAAATAAAGAACAAGTCAATAAACTGTACAAACCTCAAAAAAGAACCAGTCAATAAACTGTACAAAACACAATAAAGAACGAGTCAATAAACTATACAAAACTAAATAAAGAACCAGTCAATAAACTGTACAAAACTAAATAAAGAAACAGTCAATAAACTGTACAAACCTCAATAAATAAACAGTCAATAAACTGTACAAAACTCAATAAAGAACCAGTCAATAAACTGTACAAACCTCAATAAAGAACCAGGCAATAAACTGGACAAAACACAATAAAGAACCAGTCAATAAATTGTACAAAACTAAATAAAGAACCAGTCAATAAACTGTTCAAAACTCAATAAAGAAACAGTCAATAAACTGTAGAAACTCAATAAAGAACCAGTCAAAAAACTGTACAAAACTCAATAAAGAAACAGTAAAAAAACTGTACAAAACTCAATAAAGAATCAGTCAATAAACTATACAAAACTCAATAAAGAAGCAGTCAATAAACTGTACAAAACTCAATAAAGAACCAGTCAATAAACTGTACAAAACTGAATAAAGAACCAGTCAATAAACTGTACAAAACTAAATAAAGAACCAGTCAGTAAACTGTATAACAAAAGAAAGAACCAGTCAATCAACTGTACAAAACTCGATAAAGAAACAGTCAATAAACTGTACAAAACTCAATAAAGAAACAGTCAATAAACTGTACTAAACTCAATAAAGAACCAGTAAAAAAACTGTAGAAAACTCAATATAGAAACAGTCAATAAACTGTACAAAACTAAATAAAGAATCAGTCAATAAAACTCTGCAAAACTCAATAAAGAACCAGTCAATAAACTGTACAAACTAAATAAAGAAACAGTCAATAAACTGTACAAAACTCAATAAAGAACCCGTCAATAAACTGTACAAAACTCGAAAAAGAACCAGTCAAAAAACTGTACAAAACTCAATATAGAAACAGTCTATAAACTGTACAAAACTAAACAAAGAAACAGTCAATAAACTGTACAAAACTAAATAAAGAACCAGTCAATAAACTGTACGATACTGAATAAAGAACCAGTCAATAAACTGTACAAAACTCAATAAAGAAACAGTCAATAAACTGTACTAAACTCAATAAAGAACCAGTAAAAAAACTGTAGAAAACTCAATATAGAACCAGTCAATAAACTGTACAAAACTCAATAAAGAAACAGTCAATAAACTGTACAAAACTGAATAAAGAACCAGTCAATAAACTGTTCAAAACTCAATAAAGAATTAGTCAATAAACTGTACAAAACTCAATAAAGAACCAGTCAATAAACTGTACAAAACTCAATATAGAACCAGACAATAAACTGTACAAACTCAATAAAGAACCAGTCAATAAAGTGTACAAAACAAAAGAAAGAACCAGTTAATAAACTGTACAAAACTCAATAAAGAAACAGTCAATAAACTGTACTAAACTCAATAAAGAACCAGTAAAAAAGCTGTAGAAAACTCAATATAGAAACAGTCAATAAACTGTACAAAACTAAATAAAGAATCAGTCAATAAACTGTTAAAAACTCAATAAAGAATTAGTCAATAAACTGTACAAAACTCAATGAAGAACCAGTCAATAAACTGAACAAAACTCAATAAAGAACCAGTCAATAAACTGTACAAAACTCAATAAAGAACCAGTCAAAAAACTGTACAAAACTCAATATAGAACCAGTCAATAAACTGTACAAAACTGAATGTAGAGCCAGTCAATTAACTGTACAAAACAAAAGAAAGTATCAGTCAATAAACTGTACAAAACTAAATGAATAAACAGTAAATAAACTGTACAAAACTCAATAAAGAAACAGTCAATAAACTGTACGAAACTCAATAAAGAACCAGTCAATAAACTGTACAAACCTCAAAAAAGAACCAGTCAATAAACTGTACAAAACACAATAAAGAACCAGTCAATAAACTGTACAAAACTAAATAAAGAACAAGTCAATAAACTGTACAAACCTCAAAAAAGAACCAGTCAATAAACTGTACAAAACACAATAAAGAACGAGTCAATAAACTATACAAAACTAAATAAAGAACCAGTCAATAAACTGTACAAAACTAAATAAAGAAACAGTCAATAAACTGTACAAAGCTCAATAAATAAACAGTCAATAAACTGTACAAAACTCAATAAAGAACCAGTCAATAAACTGTACAAACCTCAATAAAGAACCAGGCAATAAACTGGACAAAACACAATAAAGAACCAGTCAATAAATTGTACAAAACTAAATAAAGAACCAGTCAATAAACTGTTCAAAACTCAATAAAGAAACAGTCAATAAACTGTAGAAACTCAATAAAGAACCAGTCAAAAAACTGTACAAAACTCAATAAAGAAACAGTAAAAAAACTGTACAAAACTCAATAAAGAATCAGTCAATAAACTATACAAAACTCAATAAAGAAACAGTCAATAAACTGTACAAAACTCAATAAAGAACCAATCAATAAACTGTACAAAACTGAATAAAGAAACAGTCAATAAACTGTACAAAACTAAATAAAGAACCAGTCAGTAAACTGTATAACAAAAGAAAGAACCAGTCAATCAACTGTACAAAACTCGATAAAGAAACAGTCAATAAACTGTACAAAACTCAATAAAGAAACAGTCAATAAACTGTACTAAACTCAATAAAGAACCAGTAAAAAAACTGTAGAAAACTCAATATAGAAACAGTCAATAAACTGTACAAAACTAAATAAAGAATCAGTCAATAACACTCTGCAAAACTCAATAAAGAACCAGTCAATAAACTGTACAAACTAAATAAAGAAACAGTCAATAAACTGTACAAAACTCAATAAAGAACCCGTCAATAAACTGTACAAAACTCGAAAAAGAACAAGTCAAAAAACTGTACAAAACTCAATATAGAAACAGTCTATAAACTGTACAAAACTAAACAAAGAAACAGTCAATAAACTGTACAAAACTAAATAAAGAACCAGTCAATAAACTGTACAATACTGAATAAAGAACCAGTCAATAAACTGTACAAAACTCAATAAAGAAACAGTCAATAAACTGTACTAAACTCAATAAAGAACCAGTAAAAAAACTGTAGAAAACTCAGTATAGAACCAGTCAATAAACTGTACAAAACTCAATAAAGAAACAGTCAATAAACTGTACAAAACTGAATAAAGAACCAGTCAATAAACTGTACAAAACTCAATAAAGAACCAGTCAAAATAATGTACAAAACTCAATATAGAACCAGTCAATAAACTGTACAAAACAAAAGAAAGAACCAGTCAATAAACTGTACAAAACAAAAGAAAGAACCAGTCAATAAACTGTACAAAACTAAATAAAGAAACAGTCAATAAACTGTACAAAACTCAATAAAGAAACAGTCATTAAACTGTACAAAATCAATAAAGAACCAGTCAAAAAACTGTACAAAACTAAATATAGAAACAGTCAATAAACTGTACAAAACTAAATAAAGAAACAGGCAATAAACTGTACAAAACTGAATAAAGAAACAGTCAGTAAACTGTACAAAACTCAATAAAGAAACTGTCAATAAACTGTACAAAACTGAATAAAGAACAAGTCAATAAACTGTTGAAAACTCAATAAAGAATTAGTCAATAAACTGTACAAAACTCAATAAAGAACCAGTCAATAAACTGTACAAAACTCAATAAAGAACCAGACAATAAACTGTACAAAACTCAATAAAGAACCAGTCAATAAAGTGTACAAAACAAAAGAAAGAACCAGTTAATAAACTGTACAAAACTCAATAAAGAAACAGTCAATAAACTGTACTAAACTCAATAAAGAACCAGTAAAAAAACTGTAGAAAACTCAATATAGAAACAGTCAATAAACTGTACAAAACTAAATAAAGAATCAGTCAATAAACTGTTAAAAACTCAATAAAGAATTAGTCAATAAACTGTACAAAACTCAATAAAGGACCAGTCAATAAACTGAACAAAACTCAATAAAGAACCAGTCAATAAACTGTACAAAACTCAATAAAGAACCAGACAATAAACTGCACAAAAAACTCAATAAAGAACCAGTCAATAAACTGTACAAAACAAAAGAAAGAACCAGTCAATAAACTGTACAAAACTAAATATGGAAACAGTCGATAAACTGTACAAACCTCAATAAAGAAACAGTCAATAAACTGTACAAAACTCAATAAAGAACCAGTCAAAATAATGTACAAAACTCAATATAGAACCAGTCAATAAACTGTACAAAACAAAAGAAAGAACCAGTCAATAAACTGTACAAAACAAAAGAAAGAACCAGTCAATAAACTGTACAAAACTAAATAAAGAAACAGTCAATAAACTGTACAAAACTCAATAAAGAAACAGTCATTAAACTGTACAAAATCAATAAAGAACCAGTCAAAAAACTGTACAAAACTAAATATAGAAACAGTCAATAAACTGTACAAAACTAAATAAAGAAACAGGCAATAAACTGTACAAAACTGAATAAAGAAACAGTCAGTAAACTGTACAAAACTCAATAAAGAAACTGTCAATAAACTGTACAAAACTGAATAAAGAACAAGTCAATAAACTGTTGAAAACTCAATAAAGAATTAGTCAATAAACTGTACAAAACTCAATAAAGAACCAGTCAATAAACTGTACAAAACTCAATAAAGAACAAGTCAATAAACTGTACAAAACAAAAGAAAGAACCAGTCAATAAACTGTACAAAACTAAATAAAGAAACAGTCAATAAACTGTACAAAACTCAAAAAAGAACCAGTCAATAAACTGTACAAAACTCAATAAAGAAACAGTCAATAAACTGTACAAAACTGAATAAAGAATAAGTCAATAAACTGTTCAAAACTCAATAAAGAAATAGTCAATAAACTGTACAAAACTAAACAAAGAAACAGTCAATAAACTGTACAAAACTAAATAAAGAACCAGTCAATAAACTGTACGATACTGAATAAAGAACCAGTCAATAAACTGTACAAAACTCAATAAAGAAACAGTCAATAAACTGTACTAAACTCAATAAAGAACCAGTAAAAAAACTGTAGAAAACTCAGTATAGAACCAGTCAATAAACTGTACAAAACTAAATAAAGAAACAGTCAATAAACTGTACAAAACTCAATAAAGAACCAGTCAATAAACTGTACAAAACTCAATAAAGAACCAGTCAAAATAATGTACAAAACTCAATATAGAACCAGTCAATAAACTGTACAAAACAAAAGAAAGAACCAGTCAATAAACTGTACAAAACAAAAGAAAGAACCAGTCAATAAACTGTACAAAACTAAATAAAGAAACAGTCAATAAACTGTACAAAACTCAATAAAGAAACAGTCATTAAACTGTACAAAATCAATAAAGAACCAGTCAAAAAACTGTACAAAACTAAATATAGAAACAGTCAACAAACTGTACAAAACTAAATAAAGAAACAGGCAATAAACTGTACAAAACTGAATAAAGAAACAGTCAGTAAACTGTACAAAACTCAATAAAGAAACTGTCAATAAACTGTACAAAACTGAATAAAGAACAAGTCAATAAACTGTTGAAAACTCAATAAAGAATTAGTCAATAAACTGTACAAAACTCAATAAAGAACCAGTCAATAAACTGTACAAAACTCAATAAAGAACCAGTCAATAAACTGTACAAAACTCAATAAAGAACCAGTCAATAAAGTGTACAAAACAAAAGAAAGAACCAGTTAATAAACTGTACAAAACTCAATAAAGAAACAGTCAATAAACTGTACTAAACTCAATAAAGAACCAGTAAAAAAACTGTAGAAAACTCAATATAGAAACAGTCAATAAACTGTACAAAACTAAATAAAGAATCAGTCAATAAACTGTTAAAAACTCAATAAAGAATTAGTCAATAAACTGTACAAAACTCAATAAAGGACCAGTCAATAAACTGAACAAAACTCAATAAAGAACCAGTCAATAAACTGTACAAAACTCAATAAAGAACCAGACAATAAACTGCACAAAAAACTCAATAAAGAACCAGTCAATAAACTGTACAAAACAAAAGAAAGAACCAGTCAATAAACTGTACAAAACTAAATATGGAAACAGTCGATAAACTGTACAAACCTCAATAAAGAAACAGTCAATAAACTGTACAAAACTCAATAAAGAACCAGTCAAAATAATGTACAAAACTCAATATAGAACCAGTCAATAAACTGTACAAAACAAAAGAAAGAACCAGTCAATAAACTGTACAAAACAAAAGAAAGAACCAGTCAATAAACTGTACAAAACTAAATAAAGAAACAGTCAATAAACTGTACAAAACTCAATAAAGAAACAGTCATTAAACTGTACAAAATCAATAAAGAACCAGTCAAAAAACTGTACAAAACTAAATATAGAAACAGTCAATAAACTGTACAAAACTAAATAAAGAAACAGGCAATAAACTGTACAAAACTGAATAAAGAAACAGTCAGTAAACTGTACAAAACTCAATAAAGAAACTGTCAATAAACTGTACAAAACTGAATAAAGAACAAGTCAATAAACTGTTGAAAACTCAATAAAGAATTAGTCAATAAACTGTACAAAACTCAATAAAGAACCAGTCAATAAACTGTACAAAACTCAATAAAGAACAAGTCAATAAACTGTACAAAACAAAAGAAAGAACCAGTCAATAAACTGTACAAAACTAAATAAAGAAACAGTCAATAAACTGTACAAAACTCAAAAAAGAACCAGTCAATAAACTGTACAAAACTCAATAAAGAAACAGTCAATAAACTGTACAAAACTGAATAAAGAATAAGTCAATAAACTGTTCAAAACTCAATAAAGAAATAGTCAATAAACTGTACAAAACTCAATAAAGAACCAGTCAATAAACTGTACAAAACTCAATAAAGAACCAGTAATAAACTGTACAAAACTGAATAAAGAAATAGTCAATAAACTGTACAAAACTCAATAAAGAAACAGTCAATAAACTGTACGAAACTGAATAAAGAACCAGTCAATAAACTGTACAAAACTCAATAAAGAACCAGACAATAAACTGTACAAAACTCAATAAAGAACCAGTCAATAAACTGTACAAAACAGAAGAAAGAACCAGTTAATAAACTGTACAAAACTAAATATGGAAACAGTCGACAAACTGTACAAAACTCAATAAAGAACCAGTCAATAAATTGTTAAAAACTCAATAAAGAATTAATCAATAAACTGTACAAAATTCTATAAAGAACCAGTCAATAAACTGAACAAAACTCAATAAAGAACCAGTCAATAAACTGTACAAAACTCAATAAAGAACCAGACAATAAACTGTGCAAAACTCAATAAAGAACCAGTCAATAAACTGTACAAAACAGAAGAAAGAACCAGTTAATAAACTGTACAAAACTAAATATGGAAACAGTCGATAAACTGTACAAAACTCAATAAAGAAACAGTCAATAAACTGTACAAAACTCAATAAAGAACCAGTCAATAAACTGTACAAACCTCAATAAAGAACCAGGCAATAAACTGGACAAAACACAATAAAGAACCAGTCAATAAACTGTACAAAACTAAATAAAGAACCAGTCAATAAACTGTTCAAAACTCAATAAAGAAACAGTCAATAAACTGTACAAACTCAATAAAGAACCAGTCAAAAAACTGTACAAAACTCAATAAAGAAACAGTAAAAAAACTGTACAAAACTCAATAAAGAAAATGTCAATAAACTGTACAAAACTGAATAAAGAATAAGTCAATAAACTGTTCAAAACTCAATAAAGAAATAGCAAATAAACTGTACAAAACTCAATAAAGAACCAGTCAATAAACTGTACAAAACTCAATAAAGAACCAGTAATAGACTGTACAAAACTGAATAAAGAAATAGTCAATAAACTGTACAAAACTCAATAAAGAAACAGTCAATAAACTGTACGAAACTGAATAAAGAACCAGTCAATAAATTGTTAAAAACTCAATAAAGAATTAGTCAATAAACTGTACAAAACTCAATAAAGAACCAGTCAATAAACTGAACAAAACTCAATAAAGAACCAGTCAATAAACTGTACAAAACTCAATAAAGAACCAGACAATAAACTGTACAAAACTCAATAAAGAACCAGTCAATAAACTGTACAAAACGAAAAAAAGAACCAGTTAATAAACTGTACAAAACTAAATATGGAAACAGTCAATAAACTGTACAAACTCAATAAAGAACCAGTCAAAAAACTGTACAAAACTCAATAAAGAAACAGTAAAAAAACTGTACAAAACTCAATAAAGAACCAGTCAATAAACTATACAAAACTCAATAAAGAAACAGTCAATAAACTGTACAAAACTCAATAAAGAACCAGTCAATAAACTGTACAAAACTGAATAAAGAAACAGTCAATAAACTGTACAAAACTAAATAAAGAACCAGTCAGTAAACTGTATAACAAAAGAAAGAACCAGTCAATCAACTGTACAAAACTCGATAAAGAAACAGTCAATAAACTGTACAAAACTCAATAAAGAAACAGTCAATAAACTGTACTAAACTCAATAAAGAACCAGTCAATAAACTGTTCAAAACTCAATAAAGAATTAGTCAATAAACTGTACAAAACTCAATAAAGAACCAGTCAATAAACTGTACAAAACTCAATAAAGAACCAGACAATAAACTGTACAAAACTCAATAAAGAACCAGTCAATAAAGTGTACAAAACAAAAGAAAGAACCAGTTAATAAACTGTACAAAACTAAATATGGAAACAGTCGATAAACTGTACAAAACTCAATAAAGAAACAGTCAATAAACTGTACAAAACTCAATAAAGAACCAGTCAAAAAACTGTACAAAATTCAATATAGAACCAGTCAATAAACTGTACAAAACTGAATAAAGAGCCAGTCAATTAACTGTACAAAACAAAATTAAGAATCAGTCAATAAACTGTACAAAACTAAATGAAGAAACAGTAAATAAACTGTACAAAACTCAATAAAGAAACAGTCAATAAACTGTACGAAACTCAATAAAGAACCAGTCAATAAACTGTACAAACCTCAAAAAAGAACCAGTCAATAAACTGTACAAAACACAATAAAGAACCAGTCAATAAACTGTACAAAACTAAATAAAGAACAAGTCAATAAACTGTACAAGCCTCAAAAAAGAACCAGTCAATAAACTGTACAAAACACAATAAAGAACGAGTCAATAAACTGTACAAAACTAAATAAAGAACCAGTCAATAAACTGTACAAAACTAAATAAAGAAACAGTCAATAAACTGTACAAAACTCAATAAATAAACAGTCAATAAACAGTACAAAACTCAATAAAGAACCAGTCAATAAACTGTACAAACCTCAATAAAGAACCAGGCAATAAACTGGACAAAACACAATAAAGAACCAGTCAATAAATTGTACAAAACTAAATAAAGAACCAGTCAATAAACTGTTCAAAACTCAATAAAGAAACAGTCAATAAACTGTAGAAACTCAATAAAGAACCAGTCAAAAAACTGTACAAAACTCAATAAAGAAACAGTAAAAAAACTGTACAAAACTCAATAAAGAATCAGTCAATAAACTATACAAAACTCAATAAAGAAACAGTCAATAAACTGTACAAACTCAATAAAGAACCAGTCAATAAACTGTACAAAACTGAATAAAGAAACAGTCAATAAACTGTACAAAACTAAATAAAGAACCAGTCAGTAAACTGTATAACAAAAGAAAGAATCAGTCAATCAACTGTACAAAACTCGATAAAGAAACAGTCAATAAACTGTACAAAACTCAATAAAGAAACAGTCAATAAACTGTACTAAACTCAATAAAGAACCAGTAAAAAAACTGTAGAAAACTCAATATAGAAACAGTCAATAAACTGTACAAAACTAAATAAAGAATCAGCCAATAAAACTCTGCAAAACTCAATAAAGAACCAGTCAATAAACTGTACAAACTAAATAAAGAAACAGTCAATAAACTGTACAAAACTCAATAAAGAACCCGTGAATAAACTGTACAAAACTCGAAAAAGAACCAGTCAAAAAACTGTACAAAACTCAATATAGAAACAGTCTATAAACTGTACAAAACTAAACAAAGAAACAGTCAATAAACTGTACAAAACTAAATAAAGAACCAGTCAATAAACTGTACGATACTGAATAAAGAACCAGTCAATAAACTGTACAAAACTCAATAAAGAAACAGTCAATAAACTGTACAAAACTGAATAAAGAACCAGTCAATAAACTGTTCAAAACTCAATAAAGAATTAGTCAATAAACTGTACAAAACTCAATAAAGAACCAGTCAATAAACTGTACAAAACTCAATAAAGAACCAGACAATGAACTGTACAAATCTCAATAAAGAACCAGTCAATAAAGTGTACAAAACAAAAGAAAGAACCAGTTAATAAACTGTACAAAACTAAATATGGAAACAGTAGATAAACTGTACAAAACTATATAAAGAACCAGTCAGTAAACTGTATAACAAAAGAAAGAACCAGTCAATCAACTGTACAAAACTCGATAAAGAAACAGTCAATAAACTGTACAAAACTCAATAAAGAAACAGTCAATAAACTGTACTAAACTCAATAAAGAACCAGTAAAAAAACTGTAGAAAACTCAATATAGAACCAGTCAATAAACTGTACAAAACTCAATAAAGAAACAGTCAATAAACTGTACAAAACTGAATAAAGAACCAGTCAATAAACTGTTCAAAACTCAATAAAGAATTAGTCAATAAACTGTACAAAACTCAATAAAGAACCAGTCAATAAACTGTACAAAACTCAATAAAGAACCAGACAATAAACTGTACAAAACTCAATAAAGAACCAGTCAATAAAGTGTACAAAACAAAAGAAAGAACCAGTTAATAAACTGTACAAAACTCAATAAAGAAACAGTCAATAAACTGTACTAAACTCAATAAAGAACCAGTAAAAAAACTGTAGAAAACTCAATACAGAAACAGTCAATAAACTGTACAAAACTAAATAAAGAATCAGTCAATAAACTGTTAAAAACTCAATAAAGAATTAGTCAATAAACTGTACAAAACTCAATAAAGAACCAGTCAATAAACTGAACAAAACTCAATAAAGAACCAGTCAATAAACTGTACAAAACTCAATAAAGAACCAGTCAATAAACTGTACAAAACTCAATAAAGAACAAGTCAATAAACTGTACAAAACAAAAGAAAGAACCAGTCAATAAACTGTACAAAACTAAATAAAGAAACAGTCAATAAACTGTACAAAACTCAATAAAGAAACAGTCAATAAACTGTACAAAACTGAATAAAGAATAAGTCAATAAACTGTTCAAAACTCAATAAAGAACCTGTCAATAAACTGTACAAAAATCAATAAAGAACCAGTAATAAACTGTACAAAACTGAATAAAGAAATAGTCAATAAACTGTACAAAACTCAATAAAGAAACAGTCAATAAACTGTACGAAACTGAATAAAGAACCAGTCAATAAATTGTTAAAAACTCAATAAAGAATTAGTCAATAAACTGTACAAAACTCAATAAAGAACCAGTCAATAAACTGAACAAAACTCAATAAAGAACCAGTCAATAAACTGTACAAAACTCAATAAAGAACCAGACAATAAACTGTACAAAACTCAATAAAGAACCAGTCAATAAACTGTACAAAACAGAAGAAAGAACCAGTTAATAAACTGTACAAAACTAAATATGGAAACAGTCGATAAACTGTACAAAACTCAATAAAGAACCAGTCAATAAATTGTTAAAAACTCAATAAAGAATTAATCAATAAACTGTACAAAATTCTATAAAGAACCAGTCAATAAACTGAACAAAACTCAATAAAGAACCAGTCAATAAACTGTACAAAACTCAATAAAGAACCAGACAATAAACTGTACAAAACTCAATAAAGAACCAGTCAATAAACTGTACAAAACAGAAGAAAGAACCAGTTAATAAACTGTACAAAACTAAATATGGAAACAGTCGATAAACTGTACAAAACTCAATAAAGAAACAGTCAATAAACTGTACAAAACTCAATAAAGAACCAGTCAATAAACTGTACAAACCTCAATAAAGAACCAGGCAATAAACTGGACAAAACACAATAAAGAACCAGTCAATAAACTGTACAAAACTAAATAAAGAACCAGTCAATAAACTGTTCAAAACTCAATAAAGAAACAGTCAATAAACTGTACAAACTCAATAAAGAACCAGTCAAAAAACTGTACAAAACTCAATAAAGAAACAGTAAAAAAACTGTACAAAACTCAATAAAGAATCAGTCAATAAACTATACAAAACTCAATAAAGAAACAGTCAATAAACTGTACAAAACTCAATAAAGAACCAGTCAATAAACTGTACAAAACTGAATAAAGAAACAGTCAATAAACTGTACAAAACTAAATAAAGAACCAGTCAATAAACTGTATAACAAAAGAAAGAACCAGTCAATCAACTGTACAAAACTCAATAAAGAAACAGTCAATAAACTGTACAAAACTCAATAAAGAAACAGTCAATAAACTGTACTAAACTCAATAAAGAACCAGTGAAAAAACTGTACAAAACTCAATATAGAAACAGTCAATAAACTGTACAAAACTAAATAAAGAATCAGTCAATAAAACTCTGCAAAACTCAATAAAGAACCAGTCAATAAACTGTACAAACTAAATAAAGAAACAGTCAATAAACTGTACAAAACTCAATAAAGAATTAGTCAATAAACTGTACAAAACTCAATAAAGAACCAGTCAATAAACTGTACAAAACTCAATAAAGAACCAGACAATAAACTGTACAAAACTCAATAAAGAACCAGTCAATAAAGTGTACAAAACAAAAGAAAGAACCAGTTAATAAACTGTACAAAACTAAATATGGAAACAGTCGATAAACTGTACAAAACTCAATAAAGAAACAGTCAATAAACTGTACAAAACTCAATAAAGAACCAGTCAAAAAACTGTACAAAACTCAATATAGAACCAGTCAATAAACTGTACAAAACTGAATAAAGAGCCAGTCAATTAACTGTACAAAACAAAAGAAAGAATCAGTCAATTAACTGTACAAAACTAAATGAAGAAACAGTAAATAAACTGTACAAAACTCAATAAAGAAACAGTCAATAAATTGTACAAAACTAAATAAAGAACCAGTCAATAAACTGTTCAAAACTCAATAAAGAAACAGTCAATAAACTGTACAAACTCAATAAAGAACCAGTCAAAAAACTGTACAAAACTCAATAAAGAAACAGTAAAAAAACTGTACAAAACTCAATAAAGAACCAGTCAATAAACTATACAAAACTCAATAAAGAAACAGTCAATAAACTGTACAAAACTCAATAAAGAACCAGTCAATAAACTGTACAAAACTGAATAAAGAAACAGTCAATAAACTGTACAAAACTAAATAAAGAACCAGTCAGTAAACTGTATAACAAAAGAAAGAACCAGTCAATCAACTGTACAAAACTCGATAAAGAAACAGTCAATAAACTGTACAAAACTCAATAAAGAAACAGTCAATAAACTGTACTAAACTCAATAAAGAACCAGTAAAAAAACTGTAGAAAACTCAATATAGAAACAGTCAATAAACTGTACAAAACTAAATAAAGAATCAGTCAATAAAACTCTGCAAAACTCAATAAAGAACCAGTCAATAAACTGTACAAACTAAATAAAGAAACAGTCAATAAACTGTACAAAACTCAATAAAGAACCCGTGAATAAACTGTACAAAACTCGAAAAAGAACCAGTCAAAAAACTGTACAAAACTCAATATAGAAACAGTCTATAAACTGTACAAAACTAAACAAAGAAACAGTCAATAAACTGTACAAAACTCAATAAAGAAAAAGTCAATAAACTGTACGATACTGAATAAAGAACCAGTCAATAAACTGTACAAAACTCAATAAAGAAACAGTCAATAAACTGTACAAAACTGAATAAAGAGCCAGTCAATAAACTGTTCAAAACTCAATAAAGAATTAGTCAATAAACTGTACAAAACTCAATAAAGAACCAGTCAATAAACTGTACAAAACTCAATAAAGAACCAGTCAATAAAGTGTACAAAACAAAAGAAAGAACCAGTTAATAAACTGTACAAAACTAAATATGGAAACAGTCGATAAACTGTACAAAACTCAATAAAGAAACAGTCAATAAACTGTACAAAACTCAATAAAGAACCAGTCAAAAAACTGTACAAAACTCAATATAGAACCAGTCAATAAACTGTACAAAACTGAATAAAGAGCCAGTCAATTAACTGTACAAAACAAAAGAAAGAATCAGTCAATAAACTGTACAAAACTAAATGAAGAAACAGTCAATAAACTGTACAAAACTCAATAAAGAAACAGTCAATAAATTGTACAAAACTAAATAAAGAACCAGTCAATAAACTGTTCAAAACTCAATAAAGAAACAGTCAATAAACTGTACAAACTCAATAAAGAACCAGTCAAAAAACTGTTCAAAACTCAATAAAGAAACAGTAAAAAAACTGTACAAAACTCAATAAAGAACCAGTCAATAAACTATACAAAACTCAATAAAGAAACAGTCAATAAACTGTACAAAACTCAATAAAGAACTAGTCAATAAACTGTACAAAAATCAATAAAGAAAGAGTAATAAACTGTACAAAACTGAATAAAGAAATAGTCAATAAACTGTACAAAACTCAATAAAGAAACAGTCAATAAACTGTACGAAACTGAATAAAGAACCAGTCAATAAATTGTTAAAAACTCAATAAAGAATTAGTCATTAAACTGTACAAAACTCAATAAAGAACCAGTCAATAAACTGAACAAAACTCAATAAAGAACCAGTCAATAAACGGTACAAAACTCAATAAAGAACCAGACAATAAACTGTACAAAACTCAATAAAGAACCAGTCAATAAACTGTACAAAACAGAAGAAAGAACCAGTTAATAAACTGTACAAAACTAAATATGGAAACAGTCGATAAACTGTACAAAACTCAATAAAGAACCAGTCAATAAATTGTTAAAAACTCAATAAAGAATTAATCAATAAACTGTACAAAATTCTATAAAGAACCAGTCAATAAACTGAACAAAACTCAATAAAGAACCAGTCAATAAACTGTACAAAACTCAATAAAGAACCAGACAATAAACTGTACAAAACTCAATACAGAACCAGTCAATAAACTGTACAAAACAGAAGAAAGAACCAGTTAATAAACTGTACAAAACTAAATATGGAAACAGTCGATAAACTGTACAAAACTCAATAAAGAAACAGTCAATAAACTGTACAAAACTCAATAAAGAACCAGTCAATAAACTGTACAAACCTCAATAAAGAACCAGGCAATAAACTGGACAAAACACAATAAAGAACCAGTCAATGAACTGTACAAAACTAAATAAAGAACCAGTCAATAAACTGTTCAAAACTCAATAAAGAAACAGTCAATAAACTGTACAAACTCAATAAAGAACCAGTCAAAAAACTGTACAAAACTCAATAAAGAAACAGTAAAAAAACTGTACAAAACTCAATAAAGAATCAGTCAATAAACTATACAAAACTCAATAAAGAAACAGTCAATAAACTGTACAAAACTCAATAAAGAACCAGTCAATAAACTGTACAAAACTGAATAAAGAAACAGTCAATAAACTGTACAAAACTAAATAAAGAACCAGTCAATAAACTGTATAACAAAAGAAAGAACCAGTCAATCAACTGTACAAAACTCAATAAAGAAACAGTCAATAAACTGTACAAAACTCAATAAAGAAACAGTCAATAAACTGTACAAAACTCAATAAAGAACCAGTCAATAAACTGTACAAACTAAATAAAGAAACAGTCAATAAACTGTACAAAACTCAATAAAGAATTAGTCAATAAACTGTACAAAACTCAATAAAGAACCAGTCAATAAACTGTACAAAACTCAATAAAGAACCAGACAATAAACTGTACAAAACTCAATAAAGAACCAGTCAATAAAGTGTACAAAACAAAAGAAAGAACCAGTTAATAAACTGTACAAAACTAAATATGGAAACAGTCGATAAACTGTACAAAACTCAATAAAGAAACAGTCAATAAATTGTACAAAACTCAATAAAGAACCAGTCAAAAAACTGTACAAAACTCAATATAGAACCAGTCAATAAACTGTACAAAACAAAAGAAAGAATCAGTCAATAAACTGTACAAAACTAAATGAAGAAACAGTAAATAAACTGTACAAAACTCAATAAAGAAACAGTCAATAAATTGTACAAAACTAAATAAAGAACCCGTCAATAAACTGTTCAAAACTCAATAAAGAAACAGTCAATAAACTGTACAAAACTCAATAAAGAAACAGTCAATAAATTGTACAAAACTAAATAAAGAACCCGTCAATAAACTGTTCAAAACTCAATAAAGAAACAGTCAATAAACTGTACAAACTCAATAAAGAACCAGTCAAAAAACTGTACAAAACTCAATAAAGAAACAGTAAAAAAACTGTACAAAACTCAATAAAGAACCAGTCAATAAACTATACAAAACTCAATAAAGAAACAGTCAATAAACTGTACAAAACTCAATATAGAACCAGTCAATTAACTGTACAAAACAAAAGAAAGAATCAGTCAATAAACTGTACAAAACTAAATGAAGAAACAGTAAATAAACTGTACAAAACTCAATAAAGAAACAGTCAATAAATTGTACAAAACTAAATAAAGAACCCGTCAATAAACTGTTCAAAACTCAATAAAGAAACAGTCAATAAACTGTACAAACTCAATAAAGAACCAGTCAAAAAACTGTACAAAACTCAATAAAGAAACAGTAAAAAAACTGTACAAAACTCAATAAAGAACCAGTCAATAAACTATACAAAACTCAATAAAGAAACAGTCAATAAACTGTACAAAACTCAATAAAGAACCAGTCAATAAACTGTACAAAACTGAATAAAGAAACAGTCAATAAACTGTACAAAACTAAATAAAGAACCAGTCAGTAAACTGTATAACAAAAGAAAGAACCAGTCAATCAACTGTACAAAACTCGATAAAGAAACAGTCAATAAACTGTACAAAACTCAATAAAGAAACAGTCAATAAACTGTACTAAACTCAATAAAGAACCAGTAAAAAAACTGTAGAAAACTCAATATAGAAACAGTCAATAAACTGTACAAAACTAAATAAAGAATCAGTCAATAAAATTCTGCAAAACTCAATAAAGAACCAGTCAATAAACTGTACAAACTAAATAAAGAAACAGTCAATAAACTGTACAAAACTCAATAAAGAACCCGTGAATAAACTGTACAAAACTCGAAAAAGAACCAGTCAAAAAACTGTACAAAACTCAATATAGAAACAGTCTATAAACTGTACAAAACTAAACAAAGAAACAGTCAATAAACTGTACAAAACTCAATAAAGAACCAGTCAATAAACTGTACGATACTGAATAAAGAACCAGTCAATAAACTGTACAAAACTCAATAAAGAAACAGTCAATAAACTGTACAAAACTGAATAAAGAGCCAGTCAATAAACTGTTCAAAACTCAATAAAGAATTAGTCAATAAACTGTACAAAACTCAATAAAGAACCAGTCAATAAACTGTACAAAACTCAATAAAGAACCAGTCAATAAAGTGTACAAAACAAAAGAAAGAACCAGTTAATAAACTGTACAAAACTAAATATGGAAACAGTCGATAAACTGTACAAAACTCAATAAAGAAACAGTCAATAAACTGTACAAAACTCAATAAAGAACCAGTCAAAAAACTGTACAAAACTCAATATAGAACCAGTCAATAAACTGTACAAAACTGAATAAAGAGCCAGTCAATTAACTGTACAAAAAAAAAGAAAGAATCAGTCAATAAACTGTACAAAACTAAATGAAGAAACAGTCAATAAACTGTACAAAACTCAATAAAGAAACAGTCAATAAATTGTACAAAACTAAATAAAGAACCAGTCAATAAACTGTTCAAAACTCAATAAAGAAACAGTCAATAAACTGTACAAACTCAATAAAGAACCAGTCAAAAAACTGTTCAAAACTCAATAAAGAAACAGTAAAAAAACTGTACAAAACTCAATAAAGAACCAGTCAATAAACTATACAAAACTCAATAAAGAAACAGTCAATAAACTGTACAAAACTCAATAAAGAACCAGTCAATAAACTGTACAAAACTGAATAAAGAAACAGTCAATAAACTGTACAAAACTAAATAAAGAACCAGTCAGTAAACTGTATAACAAAAGAAAGAACCAGTCAATCAACTGTAGAAAACTCGATAAAGAAACAGTCAATAAACTGTACAAAACTCAATAAAGAAACAGTCAATAAACTGTACTAAACTCAATAAAGAACCAGTAAAAAAACTGTACAAAACTCAATATAGAAACAGTCTATAAACTGTACAAAACTAAACAAAGAAACAGTCAATAAACTGTACAAAACTAAATAAAGAACCAGTCAATAAACTGTACGATACTGAATAAAGAACCAGTCAATAAACTGTACAAAACTCAATAAAGAAACAGTCAATAAACTGTACAAAACTGAATAAAGAACCAGTCAATAAACTGTTCAAAACTCAATAAAGAATTAGTCAATAAACTGTACAAAACTCAATAAAGAACCAGTCAATAAACTGTACAAAACTCAATAAAGAACCAGACAATAAACTGTACAAAACTAAATAAAGAACCAGTCAATAAACTGTACAAACCTCAAAAAAGAACCAGTCAATAAACTGTACAAAACACAATAAAGAACCAGTCAATAAACTGTACAAAACTAAATAAAGAACCAGTCAATAAACTGTACAAAACTAAATAAAGAAACAGTCAATAAACTGTACAAAACTCAATAAATAAACAGTCAATAAACTGTACAAAACTCAATAAAGAACCAGTCAATAAACTGTACAAACCTCAATAAAGAACCAGGCAATAAACTGGACAAAACACAATAAAGAACCAGTCAATAAATTGTACAAAACTAAATAAAGAACCAGTCAATAAACTGTTCAAAACTCAATAAAGAAACAGTCAATAAACTGTACAAACTCAATAAAGAACCAGTCAAAAAACTGTACAAAACTCAATAAAGAAACAGTAAAAAAACTGTACAAAACTCAATGAAGAACCAGTCAATAAACTATACAAAACTCAACAAAGAAACAGTCAATAAACTGTACAAAACTCAATAAAGAACCAGTCAATAAACTGTACAAAACTGAATAAAGAAACAGTCAATAAACTGTACAAAACTAAATAAAGAACCAGTCAGTAAACTTTATAACAAAAGAAAGAACCAGTCAATCAACTGTACAAAACTCGATAAAGAAACAGTCAATAAACTGTACAAAACTCAATAAAGAAACAGTCAATAAACTGTACTAAATTCAATAAAGAACCAGTAAAAAAACTGTAGAAAACTCAATATAGAAACAGTCAATAAACTGTACGAAACTAAATAAAGAATCAGTCAATAAAACTCTGCAAAACTCAATAAAGAACCAGTCAATAAACTGTACAAACTAAATAAAGAAACAGTCAATAAACTGTACAAAACTCAATAAAGAACCCGTGAATAAACTGTACAAAACTCGATAAAGAACCAGTAAAAAAACTGAACAAAACTCAATATACAAACAGTCAATAAACTGTACAAAACTGAATAAAGAACCAGTCAATAAACTGTAAAAAACTCAATAAAGAATTAGTCAATAAACTGTACAAAACTCAATAAAGAACCAGTCAATAAACTGTACAAAACTCAATAAAGAACCAGACAATAAACTGTACAAAACTCAATAAAGAACCAGTCAATAAAGTGTACAAAACAAAAGAAAGAACCAGTTAATAAACTGTACAAAACTAAATATGGAAACAGTCGATAAACTGTACAAAACTCAATAAAGAAACAGTCAATAAACTGTACAAAACTCAATAAAGAACCAGTCAAAAAACTGTACAAAATTCAATATAGAACCAGTCAATAAACTGTACAAAACTGAATAAAGAGCCAGTCAATTAACTGTACAAAACAAAAGAAAGAATCAGTCAATAAACTGTACAAAACTAAATGAAGAAACAGTAAATAAACTGTACAAAACTCAATAAAGAAACAGTCAATAAACTGTACAAAACTCAATAAAGAACCAGTCAATAAACTGTACAAACCTCAAAAAAGAACCAGTCAATAAACTGTACAAAACACAATAAGGAACCAGTCAATAAACTGTACAAAACTAAATAAAGAACAAGTCAATAAACTGTACAAGCCTCAAAAAAGAACCAGTCAATAAACTGTACAAAACACAATAAAGAAACAGTCAATAAACTGTACAAAACTCAATAAAGAACCAGTCAATAAACTGTACAAAACTGAATAAAGAAACAGTCAATAAACTGTACAAAACTAAATAAAGAACCAGTCAGTAAACTGTATAACAAAAGAAAGAACCAGTCAATCAACTGTACAAAACTCGATAAAGAAACAGTCAATAAACTGTACAAAACTCAATAAAGAAACAGTCAATAAACTGTACTAAACTCAATAAAGAACCAGTAAAAAAACTGTAGAAAACTCAATATAGAAACAGTCAATAAACTGTACAAAACTAAATAAAGAATCAGTCAATAAAACTCTGCAAAACTCAATAAAGAACCAGTCAATAAACTGTACAAACTAAATAAAGAAACAGTCAATAAACTGTACAAAACTCAATAAAGAACCCGTGAATAAACTGTACAAAACTCGAAAAAGAACCAGTCAAAAAACTGTACAAAACTCAATATAGAAACAGTCTATAAACTGTACAAAACTAAACAAAGAAACAGTCAATAAACTGTACAAAACTCAATAAAGAACCAGTCAATAAACTGTACGATACTGAATAAAGAACCATTCAATAAACTGTATAAAACTCAATAAAGAAACAGTCAATAAACTGTACAAAACTGAATAAAGAGCCAGTCAATAAACCGTAAAAAACTAAATAAAGAAATAGTCAATAAACTGTACAAAACTCAATAAAGAACCAGTCAATAAACTGTACAAAACTCAATAAAGAACCAGTCAATAAAGTGTACAAAACAAAAGAAAGAACCAGTTAATAAACTGTACAAAACTAAATATGGAAACAGTCGATAAACTGTACAAAACTCAATAAAGAAACAGTCAATAAACTGTACAAAACTCAATAAAGAACCAGTCAAAAAACTGTACAAAACTCAATATAGAACCAGTCAATAAACTGTACAAAACTGAATAAAGAGCCAGTCAATTAACTGTACAAAAAAAAAGAAAGAATCAGTCAATAAACTGTACAAAACTAAATGAAGAAACAGTCAATAAACTGTACAAAACTCAATAAAGAAACAGTCAATAAATTGTACAAAACTAAATAAAGAACCAGTCAATAAACTGTTCAAAACTCAATAAAGAAACAGTCAATAAACTGTACAAACTCAATAAAGAACCAGTCAAAAAACTGTTCAAAACTCAATAAAGAAACAGTAAAAAAACTGTACAAAACTCAATAAAGAACCAGTCAATAAACTATACAAAACTCAATAAAGAAACAGTCAATAAACTGTACAAAACTCAATAAAGAACCAGTCAATAAACTGTACAAAACTGAATAAAGAAACAGTCAATAAACTGTACAAAACTAAATAAAGAACCAGTCAGTAAACTGTATAACAAAAGAAAGAACCAGTCAATCAACTGTAGAAAACTCGATAAAGAAACAGTCAATAAACTGTACAAAACTCAATAAAGAAACAGTCAATAAACTGTACTAAACTCAATAAAGAACCAGTAAAAAAACTGTACAAAACTCAATATAGAAACAGTCTATAAACTGTACAAAACTAAACAAAGAAACAGTCAATAAACTGTACAAAACTAAATAAAGAACCAGTCAATAAACTGTACGATACTGAATAAAGAACCAGTCAATAAACTGTACAAAACTCAATAAAGAAACAGTCAATAAACTGTACAAAACTGAATAAAGAACCAGTCAATAAACTGTTCAAAACTCAATAAAGAATTAGTCAATAAACTGTACAAAACTCAATAAAGAACCAGTCAATAAACTGTACAAAACTCAATAAAGAACCAGACAATAAACTGTACAAAACTAAATAAAGAACCAGTCAATAAACTGTACAAACCTCAAAAAAGAACCAGTCAATAAACTGTACAAAACACAATAAAGAACCAGTCAATAAACTGTACAAAACTAAATAAAGAACCAGTCAATAAACTGTACAAAACTAAATAAAGAAACAGTCAATAAACTGTACAAAACTCAATAAATAAACAGTCAATAAACTGTACAAAACTCAATAAAGAACCAGTCAATAAACTGTACAAACCTCAATAAAGAACCAGGCAATAAACTGGACAAAACACAATAAAGAACCAGTCAATAAATTGTACAAAACTAAATAAAGAACCAGTCAATAAACTGTTCAAAACTCAATAAAGAAACAGTCAATAAACTGTACAAACTCAATAAAGAACCAGTCAAAAAACTGTACAAAACTCAATAAAGAAACAGTAAAAAAACTGTACAAAACTCAATGAAGAACCAGTCAATAAACTATACAAAACTCAACAAAGAAACAGTCAATAAACTGTACAAAACTCAATAAAGAACCAGTCAATAAACTGTACAAAACTGAATAAAGAAACAGTCAATAAACTGTACAAAACTAAATAAAGAACCAGTCAGTAAACTTTATAACAAAAGAAAGAACCAGTCAATCAACTGTACAAAACTCGATAAAGAAACAGTCAATAAACTGTACAAAACTCAATAAAGAAACAGTCAATAAACTGTACTAAATTCAATAAAGAACCAGTAAAAAAACTGTAGAAAACTCAATATAGAAACAGTCAATAAACTGTACAAAACTAAATAAAGAATCAGTCAATAAAACTCTGCAAAACTCAATAAAGAACCAGTCAATAAACTGTACAAACTAAATAAAGAAACAGTCAATAAACTGTACAAAACTCAATAAAGAACCCGTGAATAAACTGTACAAAACTCGAAAAAGAACCAGTCAAAAAACTGTACAAAACTCAATATACAAACAGTCAATAAACTGTACAAAACTGAATAAAGAACCAGTCAATAAACTGTTCAAAACTCAATAAAGAATTAGTCAATAAACTGTACAAAACTCAATAAAGAACCAGTCAATAAACTGTACAAAACTCAATAAAGAACCAGACAATAAACTGTACAAAACTCAATAAAGAACCAGTCAATAAAGTGTACAAAACAAAAGAAAGAACCAGTTAATAAACTGTACAAAACTAAATATGGAAACAGTCGATAAACTGTACAAAACTCAATAAAGAAACAGTCAATAAACTGTACAAAACTCAATAAAGAACCAGTCAAAAAACTGTACAAAATTCAATATAGAACCAGTCAATAAACTGTACAAAACTGAATAAAGAGCCAGTCAATTAACTGTACAAAACAAAAGAAAGAATCAGTCAATAAACTGTACAAAACTAAATGAAGAAACAGTAAATAAACTGTACAAAACTCAATAAAGAAACAGTCAATAAACTGTACGAAACTCAATAAAGAACCAGTCAATAAACTGTACAAACCTCAAAAAAGAACCAGTCAATAAACTGTACAAAACACAATAAGGAACCAGTCAATAAATTGTACAAAACTAAATAAAGAACAAGTCAATAAACTGTACAAGCCTCAAAAAAGAACCAGTCAATAAACTGTACAAAACACAATAAAGAACGAGTCAATAAACTGTACAAAACTAAATAAAGAACCAGTCAATAAACTGTACAAAACTAAATAAAGAAACAGTCAATAAACTGTACAAAACTCAATAAATAAACAGTCAATAAACAGTACAAAACTCAATAAAGAACCAGTCAATAAACTGTACAAACCTCAATAAAGAACAAGGCAATAAACTGGACAAAACACAATAAAGAACCAGTCAATAAATTGTACAAAACTAAATAAAGAACCAGTCAATAAACTGTTCAAAACTCAATAAAGAAACAGTCAATAAACTGTAGAAACTCAATAAAGAACCAGTCAAAAAACTGTACAAAACTCAATAAAGAAACAGTAAAAAAACTGTACAAAACTCAATAAAGAATCAGTCAATAAACTATACAAAACTCAATAAAGAAACAGTCAATAAACTGTACAAACTCAATAAAGAACCAGTCAATAAACTGTACAAAACTGAATAAAGAAACAGTCAATAAACTGTACAAAACTAAATAAAGAACCAGTCAGTAAACTGTATAACAAAAGAAAGAACCAGTCAATCAACTGTACAAAACTCGATAAAGAAACAGTCAATAAACTGTACAAAACTCAATAAAGAAACAGTCAATAAACTGTACTAAACTCAATAAAGAACCAGTAAAAAAACTGTAGAAAACTCAATATAGAAACAGTCAATAAACTGTACAAAACTAAATAAAGAATCAGTCAATAAAACTCTGCAAAACTCAATAAAGAACCAGTCAATAAACTGTACAAACTAAATAAAGAAACAGTCAATAAACTGTACAAAACTCAATAAAGAACCCGTCAATAAACTGTACAAAACTCGAAAAAGAACCAGTCAAAAAACTGTACAAAACTCAATATAGAAACAGTCTATAAACTGTACAAAACTAAACAAAGAAACAGTCAATAAACTGTACAAAACTAAATAAAGAACCAGTCAATAAACTGTACGATACTGAATAAAGAACCAGACAATGAACTGTACAAAACTCAATAAAGAACCAGTCAATAAAGTGTACAAAACAAAAGAAAGAACCAGTTAATAAACTGTACAAAACTAAATATGGAAACAGTCGATAAACTGTACAAAACTATATAAAGAACCAGTCAGTAAACTGTATAACAAAAGAAAGAACCAGTCAATCAACTGTACAAAACTCGATAAAGAAACAGTCAATAAACTGTACAAAACTCAATAAAGAAACAGTCAATAAACTGTACTAAACTCAATAAAGAACCAGTAAAAAAACTGTAGAAAACTCAATATAGAACCAGTCAATAAACTGTACAAAACTCAATAAAGAAACAGTCAATAAACTGTACAAAACTGAATAAAGAACCAGTCAATAAACTGTTCAAAACTCAATAAAGAATTAGTCAATAAACTGTACAAAACTCAATAAAGAACCAGTCAATAAACTGTACAAAACTCAATAAAGAACCAGACAATGAACTGTACAAAACTCAATAAAGAACCAGTCAATAAAGTGTACAAAACAAAAGAAAGAACCAGTTAATAAACTGTACAAAACTAAATATGGAAACAGTCGATAAACTGTACAAAACTATATAAAGAACCAGTCAGTAAACTGTATAACAAAAGAAAGAACAAGTCAATCAACTGTACAAAACTCGATAAAGAAACAGTCAATAAACTGTACAAAACTCAATAAAGAAACAGTCAATAAACTGTACTAAACTCAATAAAGAACCAGTAAAAAAACTGTAGAAAACTCAATATAGAACCAGTCAATAAACTGTACAAAACTCAATAAAGAAACAGTCAATAAACTGTACAAAACTGAATAAAGAACCAGTCAATAAACTGTTCAAAACTCAATAAAGAATTAGTCAATAAACTGTACAAAACTCAATAAAGAACCAGTCAATAAACTGTACAAAACTCAATAAAGAACCAGACAATAAACTGTACAAAACTCAATAAAGAACCAGTCAATAAAGTGTACAAAACAAAAGAAAGAACCAGTTAATAAACTGTACAAAACTCAATAAAGAAACAGTCAATAAACTGTACTAAACTCAATAAAGAACCAGTAAAAAAACTGTAGAAAACTCAATATAGAAACAGTCAATAAACTGTACAAAACTAAATAAAGAATCAGTCAATAAACTGTTAAAAACTCAATAAAGAATTAGTCAATAAACTGTACAAAACTCAATAAAGAACCAGTCAATAAACTGTACAAAACTCAATAAAGAACCAGTCAATAAACTGTACAAAACTCAATAAAGAACCAGTCAATAAACTGTACAAAACTCAATAAAGAACAAGTCAATAAACTGTACAAAACAAAAGAAAGAACCAGTCAATAAACTGTACAAAACTAAATAAAGAAACAGTCAATAAACTGTACAAAACTCAATAAAGAAACAGTCAATAAACTGTACAAAACTGAATAAAGAATAAGTCAATAAACTGTTCAAAACTCAATAAAGAAATAGTCAATAAACTGTACAAAACTCAATAAAGAACCAGTCAATAAACTGTACAAAACTCAATAAAGAACCAGTAATAAACTGTACAAAACTGAATAAAGAAATAGTCAATAAACTGTACAAAACTCAATAAAGAAACAGTCAATAAACTGTACGAAACTGAATAAAGAACCAGTCAATAAATTGTTAAAAACTCAATAAAGAATTAGTCAATAAACTGTACAAAACTCAATAAAGAACCAGTCAATAAACTGAACAAAACTCAATAAAGAACCAGTCAATAAACTGTACAAAACTCAATAAAGAACCAGACAATAAACTGTACAAAACTCAATAAAGAACCAGTCAATAAACTGTACAAAACAGAAGAAAGAACCAGTTAATAAACTGTACAAAACTAAATAAAGAACCAGTCAATAAATTGTTAAAAACTCAATAAAGAATTAATCAATAAACTGTACAAAATTCTATAAAGAACCAGTCAATAAACTGTACAAAACTCAATAAAGAACCAGTCAATAAATTGTTAAAAACTCAATAAAGAATTAATCAATAAACTGTACAAAATTCTATAAAGAACCAGTCAATAAACTGAACAAAACTCAATAAAGAACCAGTCAATAAACTGTACAAAACTCAATAAAGAACCAGACAATAAACTGTACAAAACTCAATAAAGAACCAGTCAATAAACTGTACAAAACAGAAGAAAGAACCAGTTAATAAACTGTACAAAACTAAATATGGAAACAGTCGATAAACTGTACAAAACTCAATAAAGAAACAGTCAATAAACTGTACAAAACTCAATAAAGAACCAGTCAATAAACTGTACAAACCTCAATAAAGAACCAGGCAATAAACTGGACAAAACACAATAAAGAACCAGTCAATAAACTGTACAAAACTAAATAAAGAACCAGTCAATAAACTGTTCAAAACTCAATAAAGAAACAGTCGATAAACTGTACAAACTCAATAAAGAACCAGTCAAAAAACTGTACAAAACTCAATAAAGAAACAGTAAAAAAACTGTACAAAACTCAATAAAGAATCAGTCAATAAACTATACAAAACTCAATAAAGGAACAGTCAATAAACTGTACAAAACTCAATAAAGAACCAGTCAATAAACTGTACAAAACTGAATAAAGAAACAGTCAATAAACTGTACAAAACTAAATAAAGAACCAGTCAATAAACTGTATAACAAAAGAAAGAACCAGTCAATCAACTGTACAAAACTCAATAAAGAAACAGTCAATAAACTGTACAAAATTCAATAAAGAAACAGTCAATAAACTGTACTAAACTCAATAAAGAACCAGTCAAAAAACTGTACAAAACTCAATATAGAAACAGTCAATAAACTGTACAAAACTAAATAAAGAATCAGTCAATAAAACTCTGCAAAACTCAATAAAGAACCAGTCAATAAACTGTACAAACTAAATAAAGAAACAGTCAATAAACTGTACAAAACTCAATAAAGAATTAGTCAATAAACTGTACAAAACTCAATAAAGAACCAGTCAATAAACTGTACAAAACTCAATAAAGAACCAGACAATAAACTGTACAAAACTCAATAAAGAACCAGTCAATAAAGTGTACAAAACAAAAGAAAGAACCAGTTAATAAACTGTACAAAACTAAATATGGAAACAGTCGATAAACTGTACAAAACTCAATAAAGAAACAGTCAATAAACTGTACAAAACTCAATAAAGAACCAGTCAAAAAACTGTACAAAACTCAATATAGAACCAGTCAATAAACTGTACAAAACTGAATAAAGAGCCAGTCAATTAACTGTACAAAACAAAAGAAAGAATCAGTCAATAAACTGTACAAAACTAAATGAAGAAACAGTAAATAAACTGTACAAAACTCAATAAAGAAACAGTCAATAAATTGTACAAAACTAAATAAAGAACCAGTCAATAAACTGATCAAAACTCAATAAAGAAACAGTCAATAAACTGTACAAACTCAATAAAGAACCAGTCAAAAAACTGTACAAAACTCAATAAAGAAACAGTAAATAAACTGTACAAAACTCAATAAAGAACCAGTCAATAAACTATACAAAACTCAATAAAGAAACAGTCAATAAACTGTACAAAACTCAATAAAGAACCAGTCAATAAACTGTACAAAACTGAATAAAGAAACAGTCAATAAACTGTACAAAACTAAATAAAGAACCAGTCAGTAAACTGTATAACAAAAGAAAGAACCAGTCAATCAACTGTACAAAACTCGATAAAGAAACAGTCAATAAACTGTACAAAACTCAATAAAGAAACAGTCAATAAACTGCACTAAACTCAATAAAGAACCAGTAAAAAAACTGTAGAAAACTCAATATAGAAACAGTCAATAAACTGTACAAAACTAAATAAAGAATCAGTCAATAAAACTCTGCAAAACTCAATAAAGAACCAGTCAATAAACTGTACAAACTAAATAAAGAAACAGTCAATAAACTGTACAAAACTCAATAAAGAACCCGTGAATAAACTGTACAAAACTCGAAAAAGAACCAGTCAAAAAACTGTACAAAACTCAATATAGAAACAGTCTATAAACTGTACAAAACTAAACAAAGAAACAGTCAATAAACTGTACAAAACTAAATAAAGAACCAGTCAATAAACTGTAGGATACTGAAGAAAGAACCAGTCAATAAACTGTACAAAACTCAATAAAGAAACAGTCAATAAACTGTACAAAACTGAATAAAGAACCAGTCAATAAACTGTTCAAAACTCAATAAAGAATTAGTCAATAAACTGTACAAAACTCAATAAAGAACCAGTCAATAAACTGTACAAAACTCAATAAAGAACCAGACAATAAACTGTACAAAACTCAATAAAGAACCAGTCAATAAAGTGTACAAAACAAAAGAAAGAACCAGTTAATAAACTGTACAAAACTAAATATGGAAACAGTCGATAAACTGTACAAAACTCAATAAAGAAACAGTCAATAAACTGTACAAAACTCAATAAAGAACCAGTCAAAAAACTGTACAAAACTCAATATAGAACCAGTCAATAAACTGTACAAAACTGAATAAAGAGCCAGTCAATTAACTGTACAAAACAAAAGAAAGAATCAGTCAATAAACTGTACAAAACTAAATGAAGAAACAGTCAATAAACTGTACAAAACTCAATAAAGAAACAGTCAATAAATTGTACAAAACTAAATAAAGAGCCAGTCAATAAACTGTTCAAAACTCAATAAAGAAACAGTCAATAAACTGTACAAACTCAATAAAGAACCAGTCAAAAAACTGTACAAAACTCAATAAAGAAACAGTAAAAAAACTGTACAAAACTCAATAAAGAACCAGTCAATAAACTATACAAAACTCAATAAAGAAACAGTCAAAAAACTGTACAAAACTCAATAAAGAACCAGTCAATAAACTGTACAAAACTGAATAAAGAAACAGTCAATAAACTGTACAAAACTAAATAAAGAACCAGTCAGTAAACTGTATAACAAAAGAAAGAACCAGTCAATCAACTGTAGAAAACTCGATAAAGAAACAGTCAATAAACTGTACAAAACTCAATAAAGAAACAGTCAATAAACTGTACTAAACTCAATAAAGAACCAGTAAAAAAACTGTAGAAAACTCAATATAGAAACAGTCAATAAACTGTACAAAACTAAATAAAGAATCAGTCAATAAAACTCTGCAAAACTCAATAAAGAACCAGTCAATAAACTGTACAAACTAAATAAAGAAACAGTCAATAAACTGTACAAAACTCAATAAAGAACCCGTGAATAAACTGTACAAAACTCGAAAAAGAACCAGTCAAAAAACTGTACAAAACTCAATATAGAAACAGTCTATAAACTGTACAAAACTAAACAAAGAAACAGTCAATAAACTGTACAAAACTAAAAAAAGAACCAGTCAATAAACTGTACGATACTGAATAAAGAACCAGTCAATAAACTGTACAAAACTCAATAAAGAAACAGTCAATAAACTGTACAAAACTGAATAAAGAACCAGTCAATAAACTGTTCAAAACTCAATAAAGAATTAGTCAATAAACTGTACAAAACTCAATAAAGAACCAGTCAATAAACTGTACAAAACTCAATAAAGAACCAGACAATAAACTGTACAAAACTAAATAAAGAACCAGTCAATAAACTGTACAAACCTCAAAAAGAACCAGTCAATAAACTGTACAAAACACAATAAAGAACCAGTCAATAAACTGTACAAAACTAAATAAAGAACCAGTCAATAAACTGTACAAAACTAAATAAAGAAACAGTCAATAAACTGTACAAAACTCAATAAATAAACAGTCAATAAACTGTACAAAACTGAATAAAGAACCAGTCAATAAACTGTACAAACCTCAATAAAGAACCAGGCAATAAACTGGACAAAACACAATAAAGAACCAGTCAATAAATTGTACAAAACTAAATAAAGAACCAGTCAATAAACTGTTCAAAACTCAATAAAGAAACAGTCAATAAACTGTACAAACTCAATAAAGAACCAGTCAAAAAACTGTACAAAACTCAATAAAGAAACAGTAAAAAAACTGTACAAAACTCAATGAAGAACCAGTCAATAAACTATACAAAACTCAATAAAGAAACAGTCAATAAACTGTACAAAACTCAATAAAGAACCAGTCAATAAACTGTACAAAACTGAATAAAGATACAGTCAATAAACTGTACAAAACTAAATAAAGAACCAGTCAGTAAACTTTATAACAAAAGAAAGAACCAGTCAATCAACTGTACAAAACTCGATAAAGAAACAGTCAATAAACTGTACAAAACTCAATAAAGAAACAGTCAATAAACTGTACTAAATTCAATAAAGAACCAGTAAAAAAACTGTAGAAAACTCAATATAGAAACAGTCAATAAACTGTACAAAACTAAATAAAGAATCAGTCAATAAAACTCTGCAAAACTCAATAAAGAACCAGTCAATAAACTGTACAAACTAAATAAAGAAACAGTCAATAAACTGTACAAAACTCAATAAAGAACCCGTGAATAAACTGTACAAAGCTCGAAAAAGAACCAGTCAGAAAACTGTACAAAACTCAATATAGAAACAGTCTATAAACTGTACAAAACTAAACAAAGAAACAGTCAATAAACTGTACAAAACTAAATAAAGAACCAGTCAATAAACTGTACGATACTGAATAAAGAACCAGTCAATAAACTGTACAAAACTCAATAAAGAAACAGTCAATAAACTGAACAAAACTGAATAAAGAACCAGTCAATAAACTGTTCAAAACTCAATAAAGAATTAGTCAATAAACTGTACAAAACTCAATAAAGAACCAGTCAATAAACTGTACAAAACTCAATAAAGAACCAGTCAATAAACTGTACAAAACTCAATAAAGAACCAGTCAATAAAGTGTACAAAACAAAGAAAGAACCAGTTAATAAACTGTACAAAACTAAATATGGAAACAGTCGATAAACTGTACAAAACTCAATAAAGAAACAGTCAATAAACTGTACAAAACTCAATAAAGAACCAGTCAAAAAACTGTACAAAACTCAATATAGAACCAGTCAATAAACTGTACAAAACTGAATAAAGAGCCAGTCAATTAACTGTACAAAACAAAAGAAAGAATCAGTCAATAAACTGTACAAAACTAAATGAAGAAACAGTAAATAAACTGTACAAAACTCAATAAAGAAACAGTCAATAAACTGTACGAAACTCAATAAAGAACCAGTCAATAAACTGTACAAACCTCAAAAAAAGAACCAGTCAATAAACTGTACAAAACACAATAAAGAACCAGTCAATAAACTGTACAAAACTAAATAAAGAATCAGTCAATAAAACTCTGCAAAACTCAATAAAGAACCAGTCAATAAACTGTACAAACTAAATAAAGAAACAGTCAATAAACTGTACAAAACTCAATAAAGAACCCGTGAATAAACTGTACAAAACTCGAAAAAGAACCAGTCAAAAAACTGTACAAAACTCAATATAGAAACAGTCTATAAACTGTACAAAACTAAACAAAGAAACAGTCAATAAACTGTACAAAACTAAATAAAGAACCAGTCAATAAACTGTACGATACTGAAGAAAGAACCAGTCAATAAACTGAACAAAACTCAATAAAGAAACAGTCAATAAACTGTACAAAACAGAATAAAGAACCAGTCAATAAACTGTTCAAAACTCAATAAAGAATTAGTCAATAAACTGTACAAAACTCAATAAAGAACCAGTCAATAAACTGTACAAAACTCAATAAAGAACCAGACAATAAACTGTACAAAACTCAATAAAGAACCAGTCAATAATGTGTACAAAACAAAAGAAAGAACCAGTTAATAAACTGTACAAAACTAAATATGGAAACAGTCGATAAACTGTACAAAACTCAATAAAGAAACAGTCAATAAACTGTACAAAACTCAATAAAGAACCAGTCAAAAAACTGTACAAAACTCAATATAGAACCAGTCAATAAACTGTACAAAACTGAATAAAGAGCCAGTCAATTAACTGTACAAAACAAAAGAAAGAATCAGTCAATAAACTGTACAAAACTAAATGAAGAAACAGTCAATAAACTGTACAAAACTCAATAAAGAAACAGTCAATAAATTGTACAAAACTAAATAAAGAACCAGTCAATAAACTGTTCAAAACTCAATAAAGAAACAGTCAATAAACTGTACAAACTCAATAAAGAACCAGTCAAAAAACTGTACAAAACTCAATAAAGAAACAGTAAAAAAAACTGTACAAAACTCAATAAAGAACCAGTCAATAAACTATACAAAACTCAATAAAGAAACAGTCAATAAACTGTACAAAACTCAATAAAGAACCAGTCAATAAACTGTACAAAACTGAATAAAGAAACAGTCAATAAACTGTACAAAACTAAATAAAGAACCAGTCAGTAAACTGTATAACAAAAGAAAGAACCAGTCAATCAACTGTAGAAAACTCGATAAAGAAACAGTCAATAAACTGTACAAAACTCAATAAAGAAACAGTCAAGAAACTGTACTAAACTCAATAAAGAACCAGTAAAAAAACTGTAGAAAACTCAATATAGAAACAGTCAATAAACTGTACAAAACTAAATAAAGAATCAGTCTATAAAACTCTGCAAAACTCAATAAAGAACCAGTCAATAAACTGTACAAACTAAATAAAGAAACAGTCAATAAACTGTACAAAACTCAATAAAGAACCCGTGAATAAACTGTACAAAACTCGAAAAAGAACCAGTCAAAAAACTGTACAAAACTCAATATAGAAACAGTCTATAAACTGTACAAAACTAAACAAAGAAACAGTCAATAAACTGTACAAAACTAAATAATGAACCAGTCAATAAACTGTACGATACTGAATAAAGAACCAGTCAATAAACTGTACAAAACTCAATAAAGAAACAGTCAATAAACTGTACAAAACTGAATAAAGAACCAGTCAATAAACTGTTCAAAACTCAATTAAGAATTAGTCAATAAACTGTACAAAACTCAATAAAGAACCAGTCAATAAACTGTACAAAACTCAATAAAGAACCAGAGAATAAACTGTACAAAACTAAATAAAGAACCAGTCAATAAACTGTACAAACCTCAAAAAAGAACCAGTCAATAAACTGTACAAACCTCAAAAAAGAACCAGTCAATAAACTGTACAAAACACAATAAAGAACCAGTCAATAAACTGTACAAAACTAAATAAAGAAACAGTCAATAAACTGTACAAAACTCAATAAATAAACAGTCAATAAACTGTACAAAACTCAATAAAGAACCAGTCAATAAACTGTACAAACCTCAATAAAGAACCAGGCAATAAACTGGACAAAACACAATAAAGAACCAGTCAATAAATTGTACAAAACTAAATAAAGAACCAGTCAATAAACTGTTCAAAACTCAATAAAGAAACAGTCAATAAACTGTACAAACTCAATAAAGAACCAGTCAAAAAACTGTACAAAACTCAATAAAGAAACAGTAAAAAAACTGTACAAAACTCAATGAAGAACCAGTCAATAAACTATACAAAACTCAATAAAGAAACAGTCAATAAACTGTACAAAACTCAATAAAGAACCAGTCAATAAACTGTACAAAACTGAATAAAGAAACAGTCAATAAACTGTACAAAACTAAATAAAGAACCAGTCAGTAAACTTTATAACAAAAGAAAGAACCAGTCAATCAACTGTACAAAACTCGATAAAGAAACAGTCAATAAACTGTACAAAACTCAATAAAGAAACAGTCAATAAACTGTACTAAATTCAATAAAGAACCAGTAAAAAAACTGTAGAAAACTCAATATAGAAACAGTCAATAAACTGTACAAAACTAAATAAAGATTCAGTCAATAAAACTCTGCAAAACTCAATAAAGAACCAGTCAATAAACTGTACAAACTAAATAAAGAAACAGTCAATAAACTGTACAAAACTCAATAAAGAACCCGTGAATAAACTGTACAAAACTCGAAAAAGAACCAGTCAGAAAACTGTACAAAACTCAATATAGAAACAGTCTATAAACTGTACAAAACTAAACAAAGAAACAGTCAATAAACTGTACAAAACTAAATAAAGAACCAGTCAATAAACTGTACGATACTGAATAGAGAACCAGTCAATAAACTGTACAAAACTCAATAAAGAAACAGTCAATAAACTGTACAAAACTGAATAAAGAACCAGTCAATAAACTGTTCAAAACTCAATAAAGAATTAGTCAATAAACTGTACAAAACTCAATAAAGAACCAGTCAATAAACTGTACAAAACTCAATAAAGAACCAGACAATAAACTGTACAAAACTCAATAAAGAACCAGTCAATAAAGTGTACAAAACAAAGAAAGAACCAGTTAATAAACTGTACAAAACTAAATATGGAAACAGTCGATAAACTGTACAAAACTCAATAAAGAAACAGTCAATAAACTGTACAAAACTCAATAAAGAACCAGTCAAAAAACTGTACAAAACTCAATATAGAACCAGTCAATAAACTGTACAAAACTGAATAAAGAGCCAGTCAATTAACTGTACAAAACAAAAGAAAGAATCAGTCAATAAACTGTACAAAACTAAATGAAGAAACAGTAAATAAACTGTACAAAACTCAATAAAGAAACAGTCAATAAACTGTACGAAACTCAATAAAGAACCAGTCAATAAACTGTACAAACCTCAAAAAAGAACCAGTCAATAAACTGTACAAAACACAATAAAGAACCAGTCAATAAACTGTACAAAACTAAATAAAGAACAAGTCAATAAACTGTACAAACCTCAAAAAAGAACCAGTCAATAAACTGTACAAAACACAATAAAGAACGAGTCAATAAACTGTACAAAACTAAATAAAGAACCAGTCAATAAACTGTACAAAACTAAATAAAGAAACAGTCAATAAACTGTACAAAACTCAATAAATAAACAGTCAATAAACTGTACAAAACTCAATAAAGAACCAGTCAATAAACTGTACAAACCTCAATAAAGAACCAGGCAATAAACTGGACAAAACACAATAAAGAACCAGTCAATAAATTGTACAAAACTAAATAAAGAACCAGTCAATAAACTGTTCAAAACTCAATAAAGAAACAGTCAATAAACTGTAGAAACTCAATAAAGAACCAGTCAAAAAACTGTACAAAACTCAATAAAGAAACAGTAAAAAAACTGTGCAAAACTCAATAAAGAATCAGTCAATAAACTATACAAAACTCAATAAAGAAACAGTCAATAAACTGTACAAAACTCAATAAAGAACCAGTCAATAAACTGTACAAAACTGAATAAAGAAACAGTCAATAAACTGTACAAAACTAAATAAAGAACCAGTCAGTAAACTGTATAACAAAAGAAAGAACCAGTCAATCAACTGTACAAAACTCGATAAAGAAACAGTCAATAAACTGTACAAAACTCAATAAAGAAACAGTCAATAAACTGTACTAAACTCAATAAAGAACCAGTAAAAAAACTGTAGAAAACTCAATATAGAAACAGTCAATAAACTGTACAAAACTAAATAAAGAATCAGTCAATAAAACTCTGCAAAACTCAATAAAGAACCAGTCAATAAACTGTACAAACTAAATAAAGAAACAGTCAATAAACTGTACAAAACTCAATAAAGAACCCGTCAATAAACTGTACAAAACTCGAAAAAGAACCAGTCAAAAAACTGTACAAAACTCAATATAGAAACAGTCTATAAACTGTACAAAACTAAACAAAGAAACAGTCAATAAACTGTGCAAAACTAAATAAAGAACCAGTCAATAAACTGTACGATACTGAATAAAGAACCAGTCAATAAACTGTACAAAACTCAATAAAGAAACAGTCAATAAACTGCACAAAACTGAATAAAGAACCAGTCAATAAACTGTTCAAAACTCAATAAAGAATTAGTCAATAAACTGTACAAAACTCAATAAAGAACCAGTCAATAAACTGTACAAAACTCAATAAAGAACCAGACAATGAACTGTACAAAACTGAATAAAGAACCAGTCAATAAAGTGTACAAAACAAAAGAAAGAACCAGTTAATAAACTGTACAAAACTAAATATGGAAACAGTCGATAAACTGTACAAAACTCAATAAAGAAACAGTCAATAAACTGTACAAAACTCAATAAAGAACCAGTCAAAAAAATGTACAAAACTCAATATAGAACCAGTCAATAAACTGTACAAAACTGAATAAAGAGCCAGTCAATTAACTGTACAAAACAAAAGAAAGAATCAGTCAATAAACTGTACAAAACTAAATAAAGAAACAGTAAATAAACTGTACAAAACTCAATAAAGAAACAGTCAATAAACTGTACGAAACTCAATAAAGAAGCAGTCAATAAACTGTACAAACCTCAAAAAAGAACCAGTCAATAAACTGTACAAAACACAATAAAGAACCAGTCAATAAACTGTACAAAACTAAATAAAGAACCAGTCAATAAACTGTACAAACCTCAAAAAAGAAACAGTCAATAAACTGTACAAAACACAATAAAGAACCAGTCAATAAACTGTACAAAACTAAATAAAGAACCAGTCAATAAACTGTACAAAACTAAATAAAGAAACAGTCAATAAACTGTACAAAACTCAAAAAAGAACCAGTCAATAAACTGTACAAAACTCAATAAAGAACCAGTCAACAAACTGTACATAACAAAAGAAAGAACCAGTCAATAAAATGTACAAAACTAAATAAAGAAACAGTCAATAAACTGTACAAAACTCAAAAAAGAGCCAGTCAATAAACTGTACAAAACTCAATAAAGAAACAGTCAATAAACTGTACAAAACTGAATAAAGAATAAGTCCATCAACTGTTCAAAACTCAATAAAGAAATAGTCAATAAACTGTACAAAACTCAATAAAGAACCAGTCAATAAACTGAACAAAACTCAATAAAGAGCCAGTCAATAAACTGTACAAAACTCAATAAAGAACCAGTCAATAAACTGTACAAAACTAAATAAAGAACCAGTCAATTAACTGTACAAAACAAAAGAAAGAATCAGTCAATAAACTGTACAAAACTAAATAAAGAAACAGTAAATAAACTGTACAAAATACAATAAAGAACCAGTCAATAAACTGTACAAAACTAAATAAAGAACCAGTCAATAAACTGTACAAAACTCAATAAAGAAACAGTCAATAAACTGTACAAAACTCAATAAAGTACCAGTAATAAACTGTACAAAACTGAATAAAGAACCAGTCAATAAACTGTACAAAACTCAATAAAGAACCAGTCAATAAACTGTACAAAACTAAATAAAGAACCAGTCAATTAACTGTACAAAACAAAAGAAAGAATCAGTCAATAAACTGTACAAAACTAAATAAAGAAACAGTAAATAAACTGTACAAAATACAATAAAGAACCAGTCAATAAACTGTACAAAACTAAATAAAGAACCAGTCAATAAACTGTACAAAACTAAATATGGAAACAGTCGATAAACTGTACAAAACTCAATAAAGAAACAGTCAATAAACTGTACAAAACTCAATAAAGAACCAGTCAAAAAAATGTACAAAACTCAATATAGAACCAGTCAATAAACTGTACAAAACTGAATAAAGAGCCAGTCAATTAACTGTACAAAACAAAAGAAAGAATCAGTCAATAAACTGTACAAAACTAAATAAAGAAACAGTAAATAAACTGTACAAAACTCAATAAAGAAACAGTCAATAAACTGTACGAAACTCAATAAAGAAGCAGTCAATAAACTGTACAAACCTCAAAAAAGAACCAGTCAATAAACTGTACAAAACACAATAAAGAACCAGTCAATAAACTGTACAAAACTAAATAAAGAACCAGTCAATAAACTGTACAAACCTCAAAAAAGAAACAGTCAATAAACTGTACAAAACACAATAAAGAACCAGTCAATAAACTGTACAAAACTAAATAAAGAACCAGTCAATAAACTGTACAAAACTAAATAAAGAAACAGTCAATAAACTGTACAAAACTCAATAAAGAACCAGTCAATAAACTGTACAAAACTCAATAAAGAACCAGTCAACAAACTGTACATAACAAAAGAAAGAACCAGTCAATAAAATGTACAAAACTAAATAAAGAAACAGTCAATAAACTGTACAAAACTCAAAAAAGAGCCAGTCAATAAACTGTACAAAACTCAATAAAGAAACAGTCAATAAACTGTACAAAACTGAATAAAGAATAAGTCCATAAACTGTTCAAAACTCAATAAAGAAATAGTCAATAAACTGTACAAAACTCAATAAAGAACCAGTCAATAAACTGAACAAAACTCAATAAAGAGCCAGTCAATAAACTGTACAAAACTCAATAAAGAACCAGTCAATAAACTGTACAAAACTAAATAAAGAACCAGTCAATTAACTGTACAAAACAAAAGAAAGAATCAGTCAATAAACTGTACAAAACTAAATAAAGAAACAGTAAATAAACTGTACAAAATACAATAAAGAACCAGTCAATAAACTGTACAAAACTAAATAAAGAACCAGTCAATAAACTGTACAAAACTAAATAAAGAAACAATCAATAAAATGTACAAAACTCAATAAAGAAACAGTCAATAAACTGTACAAAACTCAATAAAGTACCAGTAATAAACTGTACAAAACTGAATAAAGAACCAGTCAATAAACTGTACAAAACTCAATAAAGAAACAGTTAATAAACTGTACGAAACTGAATAAAGAACCAGTCAATAAACTGTTAAAAACTCAATAAAGAATGAGTCAATAAACTGTACAAAACTCAATAAAGAACCAGTCAATAAACTGAACAAAACTCAAAAAAGAACCAGTCAATAAACTGTACAAAACTCAATATAGAACCAGTCAATAAACTGTACAAAACAAAAGAAAGAACCAGTCAATAAACTGTACAAAACAAAAGAAAGAACCAGTCAATAAACTGTACAAAACTAAATAAAGAAACAGTCAATAAACAGTACAAAACTCAATAAAGAAACAGTCATTAAACTGTACAAAATCAATAAAGAACCAGTCAAAAAACTGTACAAAACTCAATATAGAAACAGTCAATAAACTGTACAAAACTAAATAAAGAAACAGGAAATAAACTGTACAAAACTGAATAAAGAAACAGTCAATAAACTGTACAAATCTCAATAAAGAAACTGTCAATAAACTGTACAAAACTGAATAAAGAACAGGTCATTAACTGTTGAAAACTCAATAAAGAACCAGTCAATAAACTGAACAAAACTCAAAAAAGAACCAGTCAATAAACTGTACAAAACTCAATATAGAACCAGTCAATAAACTGTACAAAACAAAAGAAAGAACCAGTCAATAAACTGTACAAAACAAAAGAAAGAACCAGTCAATAAACTGTACAAAACTAAATAAAGAAACAGTCAATAAACAGTACAAAACTCAATAAAGAAACAGTCATTAAACTGTACAAAATCAATAAAGAACCAGTCAAAAAACTGTACAAAACTCAATATAGAAACAGTCAATAAACTGTACAAAACTAAATAAAGAAACAGGAAATAAACTGTACAAAACTGAATAAAGAAACAGTCAATAAACTGTACAAATCTCAATAAAGAAACTGTCAATAAACTGTACAAAACTGAATAAAGAACAGGTCATTAACTGTTGAAAACTCAATAAAGAATTAGTCAATAAACTGTACAAAACTCAGTAAAGAACCAGTCAATAAACTGTACAAAACTCAATAAAGAACAAGTTAATAAACTGTACAAAACAAAAGAAAGAACCAGTCAATAAACTGTACAAAATTAAATAAAGAAACAGTCAATAAACTGTACAAAACTCAAAAAAGAACCAGTCAATAAACTGTACAAAACTCAATAAAGAAACAGTCAATAAACTGTACAAAACTGAATAAAGAATAAGTCAATAAACTGTTCAAAACTCAATAAAGAATTAGTCAATAAACTGTACAAAACTCAATAAAGAACCAGTCAATAAACTGTACAAAACTCAATAAAGAACCAGTAATAAGCTGTACAAAACTGAATAAAGAACCAGTCAATAAACTGTACAAAACTCAATAAAGAAACAGTCAATAAACTGTACGAAACTGAATAAAGAACCAGTCAATAAATTGTTAAAAACTCAATAAAGAATTAGTCAATAAGCTGTACAAAACTCAATAAAGAACCAGTCAATAAACTGAACAAAACTCAATAAAGAACCAGTCAATAAACTGTACAAAACTCAATAAAGAACCAGACAATAAACTGTACAAAACTCAATAAAGAACCAGTCAATAAACTGTACAAAACAGAAGAAAGAACCAGTTAATAAACTTTACAAAACTAAATATGGAAACAGTCGATAATCTGTACAAAACTCAATAAAGAACCAGTCAATAAATTGTTAAAAACTCAATAAAGAATTAGTCAATAAACTGTACAAAACTCAATAAAGAACCAGTCAATAAACTGAACAAAACTCAATAAAGAACCAGTCAATAAACTGTACGAAACTAAATAAAGAACCAGTCAATAAACTGCACAAAACTAAATAAAGAAACAGTCAATAAACTGTACAAAACTCAATAAAGAAACAGTCAATAAACTGTACAAAACTCAATAAAGAACCAGTCAATAAACTGTACAAACCTCAATAAAGAACCAGGCAATAAACTGGACAAAACACAATAAAGAACCAGTCAATAAACTGTACAAATCTAAATAAAGAACCAGTCAATAAACTGTTCAAAACTCAATACAGAAACAGTCGATAAACTGTACAAACTCAATAAAGAACCAGTCAAAAAACTGTACAAAACTCAATAAAGAAACAGTAAAAAAACTGTACAAAACTCAATAAAGAATCAGTCAATAAACTATGCAAAACTCAATAAAGAAACAGTCAATAAACTGTACAAAACTCAATAAAGAAACAGTCAATAAACTGTACGAAACTCAATAAAGAACCAGTCAATAAACTGTACAAAACTAAATAAAGAACCAGTCAATAAACTGTATAACAAAAGAAAGAACCAGTCAATCAACTGTACAAAACTCAATAAAGAAACAGTCAATAAACTGTACAAAACTCAATAAAGAAACAGTCAATAAACTGTACTAAACTCAATAAAGAACCAGTCAAAAAACTGCACAAAACTCAATATAGAAACAGTCAATAAACTGTACAAAACTAAATGAAGAATCAGTCAATAAAACTCTGCAAAACTCAATAAAGAACCAGTCAATAAACTGTACAAACTAAATAAAGAAACAGTCAATAAACTGTACAAAACTCAATAAAGAACCCGTCAATAAACTGTACAAAACTCGAAAAAGAACCAGTCAAAAAACTGTACAAAACTCAATATAGAAACAGTCAATAAACTGTACAAAACTAAACAAAGAAACAGTCAATAAACTGTACAAAACTAAATAAAGAACCAGTCAATAAACTGTACGATACTGAATAAAGAACCCGTCAATAAACTGTACAAAACTCAATAAAGAAACAGTCATTAAACTGTACAAAACTGAATAAAGAACCAGTCAATAAACTGTTCAAAACTCAATAAAGAATTAGTCAATAAAGTGTACAAAACTAAATAAAGAACCAGTCAATAAACTGTACAAAACTCAATAAAGGACCAGACAATAAACTGTACAAAACTCAATAAAGAACCAGTCAATAAAGTGTACAAAACAAAAGAAAGAACCAGTTAATAAACTGTACAAAACTAAATATGGAAACTGTCGATAAACTGTACAAAACTCAATAAAGAAACAGTCAATAAACTGTACAAAACTCAATAAAGAACCAGTCAAAAAACTGTACAAAACTCAATATAGAACTGTACAAAACTGAATAAAGAGCCAGTCAATTAACTGTACAAAACAAAAGAAAGAATCAGTCAATAAACTGTACAAAACTAAATAAAGAAACAGTCAATAAACTGTACAAAACTCAATAAAGAAACAGTCAATAAACTGTTCGAAACTCAATAAAGAACCAGTCAATAAACTGTACAAACCTCAAAAAAAGAACCAGTCAATAAACTGTACAAAACACAATAAAGAACCAGTCAATAAACTGTACAAAACTAAATAAAGAACCAGTCAATAAACTGTACAAACCTCAAAAAAGAACCAGTCAATAAACTGTACAAAACACAATAAAGAACCAGTCAATAAACTGTACAAAACTAAATAAAGAACCAGTCAATAAACTGTACAAAACTAAATAAAGAAACAGTCAATAAACTGTTCAAAACTCAATAAAGAAACAGTCAATAAACTGTACAAAACTCAATAAAGAACCAGTCAATAAACTGTACAAACCTCAATAAAGAACCAGGCAATAAACTGGACAAAACACAATAAAGAACCAGTCAATAAATTGTACAAAATTAAATAAAGAACCAGTCAATAAACTGTTCAAAACTCAATAAAGAAACAGTCAATAAACTGTAAAAACTCAATAAAGAACCAGTCAAAACACTGTACAAAACTCAATAAAGAAACAGTAAAAAAACTGTACAAAACTCAATAAAGAATCAGTCAATAAACTATACAAAACTCAATAAAGAAACAGTCAATAAACTGTACAAAACTCAATAAAAAACCAGTGAATAAACTGGACAAAACTGAATAAAGAAACAGTCAATAAACTGTACAAAACTAAATAAAGAACCAGTCAGTAAACTGTATAACAAAAGATAAAACCAGTCAATCAACTGTACAAAACTCAATAAAGAAACAGTCAATAAACTGTACAAAACTCAATAAAGAACCAGTCAATAAACTTACTAAACTCAATAAAGAACCAGTCAAAAAACTGTACAAAACTCAATATAGAAACAGTCAATAAACTGTACAAAACTAAATAAAGAATCAGTCAATAAAACTCTACAAAACTCAATAAAGAACCAGTCAATAAACTGTACAAACTAAATAAAGAAACAGTCAATAAACTGTACAAAACTCAATAAAGAACCCGTCAATAAACTGTACAAAACTCGAAAAAGAACCAGTCAAAAAACTGTACAAAACTAAACAAAGAAACAGTCAATAAACTGTACAAAACTAAATAAAGAACCAGTCAATAAACTGTACAAAACTGAATAAAGAACCAGTCAATAAACTGTACAAAACTCAATACAGAAACAGTCAATAAACTGTACAAAACTGAATAAAGAACCAGTCAATAAACTGTTCAAAACTCAATAAAGAATTAGTCAATAAACTGTACAAAACTCAATAAAGAACCAGTCAATAAACTGTACAAAACTCAATAAAGAACCAGACAATAAACTGTACAAAACTCAATAAAGAACCAGTCAATAAAGTGTACAAAACAAAAGAAAGAACCAGTTAATAAACTGTACAAAACTAAATATGGAAACAGTCGATAAACTGTACAAAACTCAATAAAGAACCTGTCAATAAACTGTACAAAACTCAATAAAGAACCAGTCATCAAACTGTACATAACAAAAGAAAGAACCAGTCAATAAAATGTACAAAACTAAATAAAGAAACAGTCAATAAACTGTACAAAACTCAAAAAAGAACCAGTCAATAAACTGTACAAAACTCAATAAAGAAACAGTCAATAAACTGTACAAAACTGAATAAAGAATAAGTCCATAAACTGTTCAAAACTCAATAAAGAAATAGTCAATAAACTGTACAAAACTCAATAAAGAACCAGTCAATAAACTGAACAAAACTCAATAAAGAGCCAGTCAATAAACTGTACAAAACTCAATAAAGAACCAGTCAATAAACTGTACAAAACTAAATAAAGAACCAGTCAATTAACTGTACAAAACAAATGAAAGAATCAGTCAATAAACTGTACAAAACTAAATAAAGAAACAGTAAATAAACTGTACAAAATACAATAAAGAACCAGTCAATAAACTGTACAAAACTAAATAAAGAACCAGTCAATAAACTGTACAAAACTAAATAAAGAAACAATCAATAAAATGTACAAAACTCAATAAAGAAACAGTCAATAAACTGTACAAAACTCAATAAAGAACCAGTAATAAACTGTACAAAACTGAATAAAGAACCAGTCAATAAACTGTACAAAACTCAATAAAGAAACAGTTAATAAACTGTACGAAACTGAATAAAGAACCAGTCAATAAACTGTTAAAAACTCAATAAAGAATGAGTCAATAAACTGTACAAATCTCAATAAAGAACCAGTCAATAAACTGAACAAAACTCAAAAAAGAACCAGTCAATAAACTGTACAAAACTCAATAAAGAACCAGACAATAAACTGCACAAAACTCAATAAAGAACCAGTCAATAAACTGTACAAAACAAAAGAAAGAACCAGTCAATAAACTGTACAAAACTAAATATGGAAACAGTCGATAAACTGTACAAAACTCAATAAAGAAACAGTCAATAAACTGTACAAAACTCAATAAAGAACCAATAAAAATAATGTACAAAACTCAATATAGAACCAGTCAATAAACTGTACAAAACAAAAGAAAGAACCAGTCAATAAACTGTACAAAACAAAAGAAAGAACCAGTCAATAAACTGTACAAAACTAAATAAAGAAACAGTCAATAAACTGTACTAAACTCAATAAAGAAACAGTCATTAAACTGTACAAAATCAATAAAGAACCAGTCAAAAAACTGTACAAAACTCAATATAGAAACAGTCAATAAACTGTACAAAACTAAATAAAGAAACAGGAAATAAACTGTACAAAACTGAATAAAGAAACAGTCAATAAACTGTACAAATCTCAATAAAGAAACTGTCAATAAACTGTACAAAACTGAATAAAGAACAAGTCAATAAACTGTTGAAAACTCAATAAAGAATTAGTCAATAAACTGTACAAAACTCAATAAAGAACCAGTCAATAAACTGTACAAAACTCAATAAAGAACAAGTTAATAAACTGTACAAAACAAAAGAAAGAACCAGTCTATAAACTGTACAAAACTAAATAAAGAAACAGTCAATAAACTGTACAAAACTCAAAAAAGAACCAGTCAATAAACTGTACAAAACTCAATAAAGAAACAGTCAATAAACTGTACAAAACTGAATAAAGAATAAGTCAATAAACTGTTCAAAACTCAATAAAGAAATAGTCAATAAACTGTACAAAACTCAATAAAGAACCAGTCAATAAACTGTACAAAATTCAATAAAGAACCAGTAATAAGCTGTACAAAACTGAATAAAGAACCAGTCAATAAACTGTACAAAACTCAATAAAGAAACAGTCAATAAACTGTACGAAACTGAATAAAGAACCAGTCAATAAATTGTTAAAAACTCAATAAAGAATTAGTCAATAAACTGTACAAAACTCAATAAAGAACCAGTCAATAAACTGAACAAAACTCAATAAAAAACCAGTCAATAAACTGTACAAAACTCAATAAAGAACCAGACAATAAACTGTACAAAACTCAATAAAGAACCAGTCAATAAACTGTACAAAACAGAAGAAAGAACCAGTTAATAAACTTTACAAAACTAAATATGGAAACAGTCGATAAACTGTACAAAACTCAATAAAGAACCAGTCAATAAATTGTTAAAAACTCAATAAAGAATTAGTCAATAAACTGTACAAAACCCAATAAAGAACCAGTCAATAAACTGAACAAAACTCAATAAAGAACCAGTCAATAAACTGTACGAAACTAAATAAAGAACCAGTCAATAAACTGTACAAAACTAAATAAAGAAACAGTCAATAAACTGTACAAAACTCAATAAAGAAACAGTCAATAAACTGTACAAAACTCAATAAAGAACCAGTCAATAAACTGTACAAACCTCAATAAAGAACCAGGCAATAAACTGGACAAAACACAATAAAGAAGCAGTCAATAAACTGTACAAATCTAAATAAAGAACCAGTCAATAAACTGTTCAAAACTCAATACAGAAACAGTCGATAAACTGTACAAACTCAATAAAGAACCAGTCAAAAAACTGTACAAAACTCAATAAAGAAACAGTAAAAAAACTGTACAAAACTCAATAAAGAATCAGTCAATAAACTATGCAAAACTCAATAAAGAAACAGTCAATAAACTGTACAAAACTCAATAAAGAAACAGTCAATAAACTGTACGAAACTCAATAAAGAACCAGTCAATAAACTGTACAAAACTAAACAAAGAACCAGTCAATAAACTGTATAACAAAAGAAAGAACCAGTCAATCAACTGTACAAAACTCAATAAAGAAACAGTCAATAAACTGTACAAAACTCAATAAAGAAACAGTCAATAAACTGTACTAAACTCAATAAAGAACCAGTCAAAAAACTGTACAAAACTCCATATAGAAACAGTCAATAAACTGTACAAAACTAAATGAAGAATCAGTCAATAAAACTCTGCAAAACTCAATAAAGAACCAGTCAATAAACTGTACAAACTAAATAAAGAAACAGTCAATAAACTGTACAAAACTCAATAAAGAACCCGTCAATAAACTGTACAAAACTCGAAAAAGAACCAGTCAAAAAACTGTACAAAACTCAATATAGAAACAGTCAATAAACTGTACAAAACTAAACAAAGAAACAGTCAATAAACTGTACAAAACTAAATAAAGAACCAGTCAATAAACTGTACGATACTGAATAAAGAACCAGTCAATAAACTGTACAAAACTCAATAAAGAAACAGTCATTAAACTGTACAAAACTGAATAAAGAAACAGTCAATAAACAGTTCAAAACTCAATAAAGAATTAGTCAATAAACTGTACAAAACTAAATAAAGAACCAGTCAATAAACTGTACAAAACTCAATAAAGAACCAGACAATAAACTGTACAAAACTCAATAAAGAACCAGTCAATAAAGTGTACAAAACAAAAGAAAGAACCAGTTAATAAACTGTACAAAACTGAATATGGAAACTGTCGATAAACTGTACAAAACTCAATAAAGAAACAGTCAATAAACTGTACAAAACTCAATAAAGAAACAGTCAATAAACTGTACGAAACTCAATAAAGAACCAGTCAATAAACTGTACAAACCTCAAAAAAGAACCAGTCAATAAACTGTACAAAACACAATAAAGAACCAGTCAATGAACTGTACAAAACTAAATAAAGAACCAGTCAATAAACTGTACAAACCTCAAAAAAGAACCAGTCAATAAACTGTACAAAACACAATAAAGAACCAGTCAATAAACTGTACAAAACTAAATAAAGAACCAGTCAATAAACTGTACAAAACTAAATAAAGAAACAGTCAATAAACTGTACAAAACTCAATAAAGAAACAGTCAATAAACTGTACAAAACTCAATAAAGAACCAGTCAATAAACTGTACAAACCTCAATAAAGAACCAGGCAATAAACTGGACAAAACACAATAAAGAACCAGTCAATAAATTGTACAAAACTAAATAAAGAACCAGTCAATAAACTGTTCAAAACTCAATAAAGAAACAGACAATAAACTGTAAAAACTAAATAAAGAACCAGTCAAAACACTGTACAAAACTCAATAAAGAAACAGTAAAAAAACTGTACAAAACTCAATAAAGAATCAGTCAATAAACTATACAAAACTCAATAAAGAAACAGTCAATAAACTGTACAAAACTCAATAAAGAACCAGTGAATAAACTGGACAAAACTGAATAAAGAAACAGTCAATAAACTGTACAAAACTAAATAAAGAACCAGTCAGTAAACTGTATAACAAAAGATAGAACCAGTCAATCAACTGTACAAAACTCAATAAAGAAACAGTCAATAAACTGTACAAAACTCAATAAAGAAACAGTCAATAAACTTACTAAACTCAATAAAGAACCAGTCAAAAAACTGTACAAAACTCAATATAGAAACAGTCAATAAACTGTACAAAACTAAATAAAGAATCAGTCAATAAAACTCTACAAAACTCAATAAAGAACCAGTCAATAAACTGTACAAACTAAATAAAGAAACAGTCAATAAACTGTACAAAACTCAATAAAGAACCCGTCAATAAACTGTACAAAACTCGAAAAAGAACCAGTCAAAAAACTGTACAAAACTCAATATAGAAACAGTCAATAAACTGTACAAAACTAAACAAAGAAACAGTCAATAAACTGTACAAAACTAAATAAAGAACCAGTCAATAAACTGTACAAAACTGAATAAAGAACCAGTCAATAAACTGTACAAAATTCAATACAGAAACAGTCAATAAACTGTACAAAACTGAATAAAGAACCAGTCAATAAACTGTTCAAAACTCAATAAAGAATTAGTCAATAAACTGTACAAAACTCAATAAAGAACCAGTCAATAAACTGTACAAAACTCAATAAAGAACCAGACAATAAACTGTACAAAATTCAATAAAGAACCAGTCAATAAAGTGTACAAAACAAAAGAAAGAACCAGTTAATAAACTGTACAAAACTAAATATGGAAACAGTCGATAAACTGTACAAAACTCAATAAAGAAACAGTCAATAAATTGTACAAAACTCAATAAAGAACCAGTCAAAAACTGTACAAAACTCAATATAGAACCAGTCAATAAACTGTACAAAACTGAATAAAGAACCAGTCAATAAACTGTATAAAACTGAATAAAGAAATAGTCAATAAACAGAACAAAACTGAACAAAGAACCAGTCAATAAACTGTACAAAACTGAATAAAGAACCAGTCAATAAACTGTACAAAACTGAATAAAGAAATAGCCAATAAACAGAACAAAACTCAATAAAGAACCAGTCAATAAACTATACAAAACTCAATAAAGAACCAGTCAGTAAACTGTACAAAACTCAATAAAGAACCAGTCAATAAACTGTACAAAACAAAAGAAAGAACCAGTCAATAAACTGTACAAAACTAAATATGGAAACAGTCGATAAACTGTACAAAACTCAATAAAGAAACAGTCAATAAACTGTACAAAACTCAATAAAGAACCAGTCAAAAAACTGTACAAAACTCAATATAGAACCAGTCAATAAACTGTACAAAACTGAATAAAGAACCAGTCAATAAACTGTACAAAACTGAATAAAGAAATAGTCAATAAACAGAACAAAACTGAACACAGAACCAGTCAATAAACTGTACAAAACTGAATAAAGAACCAGTCAATAAACTGTACAAAACTCAATAAAGAACCAGTCAATAAACTGTACAAAACAAAAGAAAGAACCAGTCAATAAACTGTACAAAACTGAATAAAGAAATAGTCAATAAACAGAACAAAACTGAACACAGAACCAGTCAATAAACTGTACAAAACTGAATAAAGAACCAGTCAATAAACTGTACAAAACTCAATAAAGAACCAGTCAATAAACTGTACAAAACAAAAGAAAGAACCAGTCAATAAACTGTACAAAACTATAGAAAGAACCAGTCAATAAATTGTACAAAACTAAATAAAGAAACAGTCAATAAACTGTACAAAACTCAATAAAGAAGCAGTCATTAAACTGTACAAAATCAATAAAGAACCAGTAAAAAAACTGTACAAAATTCAATATAGAAACAGTCAATAAACTGTACAAAACTAAATAAAGAAACAGGCAATAAACTGTACAAAACTAAATAAAGAAACTGTCAATAAACTGTACAAAACTCCATAAAGAAACTGTCAATAAACTGTACAAAACTGAATAAAGAACAAGTCAATAAACTGTTGAAAACTCAATAAAGAATTAGTCAATAAACTGTACAAAACTCAATAAAGAACCAGTCAATAAACTGTACAAAACTCAATAAAGAACCAGTCAATAAACTGTACAAAACAAAAGAAAGAAGCAGTCAATAAACTGTACAAAACTAAATAAAGAAACAGTCAATAAACTGTACAAAACTCAAAAAAGAACCAGTCAATAAACTGTACAAAACTCAATAAAGAAACAGACAATAAACTGTACAAAACTGAATAAAGAATAAGTCAATAAACTGTTCAAAACTCAATAAAGAAATAGTCAATAAACTGTACAAAACTCAATAAAGAACCAGTCAATAAACTGAACAAAACTCAATAAAGAGCCAGTCAATAAACTGTACAAAACTAAATAAAGAAACAGTAAATAAACTGTACAAAACTCAATAAAGAAACAGTCAATAAACTGTACGAAACTCAATAAAGAACCAGTCAATAAACTGTACAAACCTCAAAAAAGAACCAGTCAATAAACTGTACAAAACACAATAAAGAATCAGTCAATAAACTATACAAAACTCAATAAAGAAACAGTCAATAAACTGTACAAAACTAAATAAAGAACCAGTCAATAAACTGTACAAAACTGAATAAAGAAACAGTCAATAAACTGTACAAAACTAAATAAAGAACCAGTCAATAAACTGTATAACAAAAGAAAGAACCAGTCAATCAACTGTACAAAACTCAATAAAGAAACAGTCAATAAACTGTACAAAACTCAATAAAGAAACAGTCAATAAACTGTACTGAACTCAATAAAGAACCAGTCAAAAAACTGTACAAAACTCAATATAGAAACAGTCAATAAACTGTACAAAATTAAATAAAGAATCAGTCAATAAAACTCTACAAAACTCAATAAAGAACCAGTCAATAAACTGTACAAACTAAATAAAGAAACAGTCAATAAACTGTACAAAACTCAATAAAGAACCCGTCAATAAACTGTACAAAACTCGAAAAAGAACCAGTCAAAAAACTGTACAAAACTCAATATAGAAACAGTCAATAAACTGTACAAAACTAAACAAAGAAACAGTCAATAAACTGTACAAAACTAAATAAAGAACCAGTCAATAAACTGTACAAAACTGAATAAAGAACCAGTCATTAAACTGTACAAAACTCAATAAAGAAACAGTCAATAAACTGTACAAAACTGAATAAAGAAATAGCCAATAAACAGGACAAAACTCAATAAAGAACCAGTCAATAAACTATACACAACTCAATAAAGAACCAGTCAGTAAACTGTACAAAACTCAATAAAGAACCAGTCAATAAACTGTACAAAACAAAAGAAAGAACCAGTCAATAAACTGTACAAAACTAAATATGGAAACAGTCGATAAACTGTACAAAACTCAATAAAGAAACAGTCAATAAACTGTACAAATCTCAATAAAGAACCAGTCAAAAAACTGTACAAAACTCAATATAGAACCAGTCAATAAACTGTACAAAACTGAATAAAGAACCAGTCAATAAACTGTACAAAACTGAATAAAGAAATAGTCAATAAACAGAACAAAACTGAACAAAGAACCAGTCAATAAACTGTACAAAACTGAATAAAGAACCAGTCAATAAACTGTACAAAACTCAATAAAGAACCAGTCAATAAACTGTACAAAACAAAAGAAAGAACCAGTCAATAAACTGTACAAAACTAAAGAAAGAACCAGTCAATAAACTGTACAAAACTAAATAAAGAAACAGTCAATAAACTGTACAAAACTCAATAAAGAAGCAGTCATTAAACTGTACAAAATCAATAAAGAACCAGTAAAAAAACTGTACAAAATTCAATATAGAAACAGTCAATAAACTGTACAAAACTAAATAAAGAAACAGGCAATAAACTGTACAAAACTAAATAAAGAAACTGTCAATAAACTGTACAAAACTCCATAAAGAAACTGTCAATAAACTGTACAAAACTGAATAAAGAACAAGTCAATAAACTGTTGAAAACTCAGTAAAGAATTAGTCAATAAACTGTACAAAACTCAATAAAGAACCAGTCAATAAACTGTACAAAACTCAATAAAGAACCAGTCAATAAACTGTACAAAACAAAAGAAAGAAGCAGTCAATAAACTGTACAAAACTAAATAAAGAAACAGTCAATAAACTGTACAAAACTCAAAAAAGAACCAGTCAATAAACTGTACAAAACTCAATAAAGAAACAGACAATAAACTGTACAAAACTGAATAAAGATTAAGTCAATAAACTGTTCAAAACTCAATAAAGAAATAGTCAATAAACTGTACAAAACTCAATAAAGAACCAGTCAATAAACTGAACAAAACTCAATAAAGAGCCAGTCAATAAACTGTACAAAACTAAATAAAGAAACAGTAAATAAACTGTACAAAACTCAATAAAGAAACAGTCAATAAACTGTACGAAACTCAATAAAGAACCAGTCAATAAACTGTACAAAACTGAATAAAGAAATAGCCAATAAACAGGACAAAACTCAATAAAGAACCAGTCAATAAACTATACACAACTCAATAAAGAACCAGTCAGTAAACTGTACAAAACTCAATAAAGAACCAGTCAATAAACTGTACAAAACAAAAGAAAGAACCAGTCAATAAACTGTACAAAACTAAATATGGAAACAGTCGATAAACTGTACAAAACTCAATAAAGAAACAGTCAATAAACTGTACAAATCTCAATAAAGAACCAGTCAAAAAACTGTACAAAACTCAATATAGAACCAGTCAATAAACTGTACAAAACTGAATAAAGAACCAGTCAATAAACTGTACAAAACTGAATAAAGAAATAGTCAATAAACAGAACAAAACTGAACAAAGAACCAGTCAATAAACTGTACAAAACTGAATAAAGAACCAGTCAATAAACTGTACAAAACTCAATAAAGAACCAGTCAATAAACTGTACAAAACAAAAGAAAGAACCAGTCAATAAACTGTACAAAACTAAAGAAAGAACCAGTCAATAAACTGTACAAAACTAAATAAAGAAACAGTCAATAAACTGTACAAAACTCAATAAAGAAGCAGTCATTAAACTGTACAAAATCAATAAAGAACCAGTAAAAAAACTGTACAAAATTCAATATAGAAACAGTCAATAAACTGTACAAAACTAAATAAAGAAACAGGCAATAAACTGTACAAAACTAAATAAAGAAACTGTCAATAAACTGTACAAAACTCCATAAAGAAACTGTCAATAAACTGTACAAAACTGAATAAAGAACAAGTCAATAAACTGTTGAAAACTCAGTAAAGAATTAGTCAATAAACTGTACAAAACTCAATAAAGAACCAGTCAATAAACTGTACAAAACTCAATAAAGAACCAGTCAATAAACTGTACAAAACAAAAGAAAGAAGCAGTCAATAAACTGTACAAAACTAAATAAAGAAACAGTCAATAAACTGTACAAAACTCAAAAAAGAACCAGTCAATAAACTGTACAAAACTCAATAAAGAAACAGACAATAAACTGTACAAAACTGAATAAAGATTAAGTCAATAAACTGTTCAAAACTCAATAAAGAAATAGTCAATAAACTGTACAAAACTCAATAAAGAACCAGTCAATAAACTGAACAAAACTCAATAAAGAGCCAGTCAATAAACTGTACAAAACTAAATAAAGAAACAGTAAATAAACTGTACAAAACTAAATAAAGAATCAGTCAATAAAACTCTACAAAACTCAATAAAGAACCAGTCAATAAACTGTACAAACTTCAAAAAAGAACCAGTCAATAAACTGTACAAAACACAATAAAGAATCAGTCAATAAACTATACAAAACTCAATAAAGAAACAGTCAATAAACTGTACAAAACTCAATAAAGAAACAGTCAATAAACTGTACAAAACTGAATAAAGAAACAGTCAATAAACTGTACAAAACTAAATAAGGAACCAGTCAATAAACTGTATAACAAAAGAAAGAACCAGTCAATCAACTGTACAAAACTCAATAAAGAAACAGTCAATAAACTGTACAAAACTCAATAAAGAAACAGTCAATAAACTGTACTGAACTCAATAAAGAACCAGTCAAAAAACTGTACAAAACTCAATATAGAAACAGTCAATAAACTGTACAAAATTAAATAAAGAATCAGTCAATAAAACTCTACAAAACTCAATAAAGAACCAGTCAATAAACTGTACAAACTAAATAAAGAAACAGTCAATAAACTGTACAAAACTCAATAAAGAACCCGTCAATAAACTGTACAAAACTCGAAAAAGAACCAGTCAAAAAACTGTACAAAACTCAATATAGAAACAGTCAATAAACTGTACAAAACTAAACAAAGAAACAGTCAATAAACTGTACAAAACTAAATAAAGAACCAGTCAATAAACTGTACAAAACTGAATAAAGAACCAGTAATTAAACTGTACAAAACTCAATAAAGAAACAGTCAATAAACTGTACAAAACTGAATAAAGAACCAGTCAATAAACTGTTCAAAACTCAATAAAGAACCAGTCAATAAACTGTACAAAACGCAATAAAGAACCAGACAATAAACTGTACAAAACTCAATAAAGAACCAGTCAATAAAGTGTACAAAACAAAAGAAAGAACCAGTTGATAAACTGTACAAAACTAAATATGGAAACAGTCGATAAACTGTACAAAACTCAATAAAGAAACAGTCAATAAACTGTACAAAACTCAATAAAGAAACAGTCAATAAACTGTACAAAACTGAATAAAGAATAAGTCAATAAACTGTTCAAAACTCAATAAAGAAATAGTCAATAAACTGTACAAAACTCAATAAAGAACAAGTCAATAAACTGAACAAAACTCAATAAAGAGCCAGTCAATAAACTGTACAAAACTAAATAAAGAAACAGTAAATAAACTGTACAAAACTCAATAAAGAAACAGTCAATAAACTGTACGAAACTCAATAAAGAACCAGTCAATAAACTATACAAACCTCAAAAAAGAACCAGTCAATAAACTGTACAAAACACAATAAAGAATCAGTCAATAAACTATACAAAACTCAATAAAGAAACAGTCAATAAACTGTACAAAACTCAATTAAGAACCAGTCAATAAACTGTACAAAACTGAATAAAGAAACAGTCAATAAACTGTACAAAACTAAATAAAGAACCAGTCAATAAACTGTATAACAAAAGAAAGAACCAGTCAATCAACTGTACAAAACTCAATAAAGAAACAGTCAATAAACTGTACAAAACTCAATAAAGAAACAGTCAATAAACTGTACAAAACTCAATAAAGAACCAGTCAAAAAACTGTACAAAACTCAATATAGAAACAGTCAATAAACTGTACAAAACTAAATAAAGAATCAGTCAATAAAACTCTACAAAACTCAATAAAGAACCAGTCAATAAACTGTACAAACTAAATAAAGAAACAGTCAATAAACTGTACAAAACTCAATAAAGAACCCGTCAATAAATTGTACAAAACTCGAAAAAGAACCAGTCAAAAAACTGTACAAAACTCAATATAGAAACAGTCAATAAACTGTACAAAACTAAACAAAGAAACAGTCAATAAACTGTACAAAACTAAATAAAGAACCAGTCAATAAACTGTACAAAACTGAATAAAGAACCAGTCATTAAACTGTACAAAACTCAATAAAGAAACAGTCAATAATCTGTACAAAACTGAATAAAGAACCAGTCAATAAACTGTTCAAAACTCAATAAAGAATTAGTCAATAAACTGTACAAAACTCAATAAAGAACCAGTCAATAAACTGTACAAAACTCAATAAAGAACCAGACAATAAACTGTACAAAACTCAATAAGGACCAGTCAATAAAGTGTTCAAAACAAAAGAAAGAACCAGTTAATAAACTGTACAAAACTAAATATGGAAACAGTCGATAAACTGTACAAAACTCAATAAAGAAACAGTCAATAAACTGTACAAAACTCAATAAAGAACCAGTCGAAAAACTGTACAAACTCAATATAGAACCAGTCAATAAACTGTACAAAACTGAATAAAGAACCAGTCAATAAACTGTACAAAACTGAATAAAGAAATAGTCAATAAACAGAACAAAACTGAACAAAGAACCAGTCAATAAACTGTACAAAACTGAATAAAGAACCAGTCAATAAACTGTACAAAACTGAATAAAGAAATAGCCAATAAACAGAACAAAACTCAATAAAGTTCCAGTCAATAAACTATACAAAACTCAATAAAGAACCGGTCAGTAAACTGTACAAAACTCAATAAAGAACCAGTCAATAAACTGTACAAAACAAAAGAAAGAACCAGTCAATAAACTGTACAAAACTAAATATGGAAACAGTCGATAAACTGTACAAAACTCAATAAAGAAACAGTCAATAAACTGTACAAAACTCAATAAAGAACCAGTCAAAAAACTGTACAAAACTCAATATAGAACCAGTCAATAAACTGTACAAAACTGAATAAAGAACCAGTCAATAAACTGTATAAAACTGAATAAAGAAATAGTCAATAAACAGAAAAAAACTGAACAAAGAACCAGTCAATAAACTGTACAAAACTGAATAAAGAAAAGGTCAATAAACTGTACAAAACTGAATAAAGAAATAGCCAATAAACAGAACAAAACTCAATAAAGAACCAGTCAATAAACTATACAAAACTCAATAAAGAACCAGTCAATAAACTGTACAAAACTCAATAAAGAACCAGTCAATAAACTGTACAAAACAAAAGAAAGAACCAGTCAATAAACTGTACAAAACTAAATATGGAAACAGTCGATAAACTGTACAAAACTCAATAAAGAAACAGTCAATAAACTGTACAAAACTAAATAAAGAACCAGTCAATAAACTGTATAACAAAAGAAAGAACCAGTCAATCAACTGTACAAAACTCAATAAAGAAACAGTCAATAAACTGTACAAAACTCAATAAAGAAACAGTCAATAAACTGTACTAAACTCAATAAAGAACCAGTCAAAAAACTGTACAAAACTCAATATAGAAACAGTCAATAAACTGTACAAAACTAAATAAAGAATCAGTCAATAAAACTCTACAAAACTCAATAAAGAACCAGTCAATAAACTGTACAAACTAAATAAAGAAACAGTCAATAAACTGTACAAAACTCAATAAAGAACCCGTCAATAAATTGTACAAAACTCGAAAAAGAACCAGTCAAAAAACTGTACAAAACTCAATATAGAAACAGTCAATAAACTGTACAAAACTAAACAAAGAAACAGTCAATAAACTGTACAAAACTAAATAAAGAACCAGTCAATAAACTGTACAAAACTGAATAAAGAACCAGTCATTAAACTGTACAAAACTCAATAAAGAAACAGTCAATAATCTGTACAAAACTGAATAAAGAACCAGTCAATAAACTGTTCAAAACTCAATAAAGAATTAGTCAATAAACTGTACAAAACTCAATAAAGAACCAGTCAATAAACTGTACAAAACTCAATAAAGAACCAGACAATAAACTGTACAAAACTCAATAAGGACCAGTCAATAAAGTGTTCAAAACAAAAGAAAGAACCAGTTAATAAACTGTACAAAACTAAATATGGAAACAGTCGATAAACTGTACAAAACTCAATAAAGAAACAGTCAATAAACTGTACAAAACTCAATAAAGAACCAGTCGAAAAACTGTACAAACTCAATATAGAACCAGTCAATAAACTGTACAAAACTGAATAAAGAACCAGTCAATAAACTGTATAAAACTGAATAAAGAAATAGTCAATAAACAGAACAAAACTGAACAAAGAACCAGTCAATAAACTGTACAAAACTGAATAAAGAACCAGTCAATAAACTGTACAAAACTGAATAAAGAAATAGCCAATAAACAGAACAAAACTCAATAAAGTTCCAGTCAATAAACTATACAAAACTCAATAAAGAACCGGTCAGTAAACTGTACAAAACTCAATAAAGAACCAGTCAATAAACTGTACAAAACAAAAGAAAGAACCAGTCAATAAACTGTACAAAACTAAATATGGAAACAGTCGATAAACTGTACAAAACTCAATAAAGAAACAGTCAATAAACTGTACAAAACTCAATAAAGAACCAGTCAAAAAACTGTACAAAACTCAATATAGAACCAGTCAATAAACTGTACAAAACTGAATAAAGAACCAGTCAATAAACTGTATAAAACTGAATAAAGAAATAGTCAATAAACAGAAAAAAACTGAACAAAGAACCAGTCAATAAACTGTACAAAACTGAATAAAGAAAAGGTCAATAAACTGTACAAAACTGAATAAAGAAATAGCCAATAAACAGAACAAAACTCAATAAAGAACCAGTCAATAAACTATACAAAACTCAATAAAGAACCAGTCAATAAACTGTACAAAACTCAATAAAGAACCAGTCAATAAACTGTACAAAACAAAAGAAAGAACCAGTCAATAAACTGTACAAAACTAAATATGGAAACAGTCGATAAACTGTACAAAACTCAATAAAGAAACAGTCAATAAACTGTACAAAACTCAATAAAGAAGCAGTCAAAAAACTGTACAAAACTCAATATAGAACCAGTCAATAAACTGTACAAAACTGAATAAAGAACCAGTCAATAAACTGTACAAAACTGAATAAAGAAATAGTCAATAAACAGAACAAAACTGAACAAAGAACCAGTCAATAAACTGTACAAAATTCAATATAGAAACAGTCAATAAACTGTTCAAACTCAATAAAGAAATAGTCAATAAACTGTACAAAACAAAAGAAAGAACCAGTCAATAAACTGTACAAAACTCAATAAAGAACCAGTCAATAAACTGAACAAAACTCAATAAAGAGCCGGTCAATAAACTGTACAAAACTAAATAAAGAAACAGTAAATAAACTGTACAAAACTCAATAAAGAAACAGTCAATAAACTGTACGAAACTCAATAAAGAACCAGTCAATAAACTGTACAAACCTCAAAAAAGAACCAGTCAATAAACTGTACAAAACACAATAAAGAATCAGTCAATAAACTATACAAAACTCAATAAAGAAACAGTCAATAAACTGTACAAAACTCAATAAAGAACCAGTCAATAAACTGTACAAAACTGAATAAAGAAACAGTCAATAAACTGTACAAAACTAAATAAAGAACCAGTCAATAAACTGTATAACAAAAGAAAGAACCAGTCAATCAACTGTACAAAACAAAAGAAAGAACCAGTCAATAAACTGTACAAAACTAAATAAAGAAACAGTCAATAAACTGTACAAAACTCCATAAAGAAACTGTCAATAAGCTGTACAAAACTGAATAAAGAACAAGTCAATAAACTGTTGAAAACTCAATAAAGAATTAGTCAATAAACTGTACAAAACTCAATAAAGAACCAGTCAATAAACTGTACAAAACTCAATAAAGAACCAGTCAATAAACTGTACAAAACAAAAGAAAGAACCAGTCAATAAACTGTACAAAACTAAATAAAGAAACAGTCAATAAACTGTACAAAACTCAAAAAAGACGCAGTCAATAAACTGTACAAAACTCAATAAAGAAACAGTCAATAAACTGTACAAAACTGAATAAAGAATAAGTCAATAAACTGTTCAAAACTCAATAAAGAAATAGTCAATAAACTGTACAAAACTCAATAAAGAACCAGTCAATAAACTGAACAAAACTCAATAAAGAGCCAGTCAATAAACTGTACAAAACTAAATAAAGAAACAGTAAATAAACTATACAAAACTCAATAAAGAAACAGTCAATAAACTGTACGAAACTCAATAAAGAACCAGTCAATAAACTGTACAAAACTCAAAAAAGAACCAGTCAATAAACTGTACAAAACTCAATAAAGAAACAGTCAATAAACTGTACAAAACTGAATAAAGAATAAGTCAATAAACTGTTCAAAACTCAATAAAGAACCAGTCAATAAACTGAACAAAACTCAATAAAGAGCCGGTCAATAAACTGTACAAAACTAAATAAAGAAACAGTAAATAAACTGTACAAAACTCAATAAAGAAACAGTCAATAAACTGTACGAAACTCAATAAAGAACCAGTCAATAAACTGTACAAACCTCAAAAAAGAACCAGTCAATAAACAGTACAAAACACAATAAAGAATCAGTCAATAAACTATACAAAACTAAACTGTACAAAACTCAATAGAGAACCAGTCAATAAACTGTACAAAACTGAATAAAGAAACAGTCAATAAACTGTACAAAACTAAATAAAGAACCAGTCAATAAACTGTATAACAAAAGAAAGAACCAGTCAATCAACTGTACAAAACTCAATAAAGAAACAGTCAATAAACTGTACAAAACTCAATAAAGAAACAGTCAATAAACTGTACTGAACTCAATAAAGAACCAGTCAAAAAACTGTACAAAACTCAATATAGAAACAGTCAATAAACTGTACAAAATTAAATAAAGAATCAGTCAATAAAACTCTACAAAACTCAATAAAGAACCAGTCAATAAACTGTACAAACTAAATAAAGAAACAGTCAATAAACTGTACAAAACTCAATAAAGAACCCGTCAATAAACTGTACAAAACTCGAAAAAGAACCAGTCAAAAAACTGTACAAAACTCAATATAGAAACAGTCAATAAACTGTACAAAACTAAACAAAGAAACAGTCAATAAACTGTACAAAACTAAATAAAGAACCAGTCAATAAACTGTACAAAACTGAATAAAGAACCAGTCATTAAACTGTACAAAACTCAATAAAGAAACAGTCAATAAACTGTACAAAACTGAATAAAGAACCAGTCAATAAACTGTTCAAAACTCAATAAAGAACCAGTCAATAAACTGTACAAAACTCAATAAATAACCAGACAATAAACTGTACAAAACTCAATAAAGAAACAGTAAATAAACTGTACAAAACTCAATAAAGAAACAGTCAATAAACTGTACGAAACTCAATAAAGAACCAGTCAATAAACTGTACAAACCTCAAAAAAGAACCAGTCAATAAACTGTACAAAACACAATAAAGAATCAGTCAATAAACTGTACAAAACTCAATAAAGAAACAGTCAATAAACTGTACAAAACTCAATAAAGAACCAGTCAATAAACTGTACAAAACTGAATAAAGAAACAGTCAATAAACTGTACAAAACTAAATAAAGAACCAGTCAATAAACTGTATAACAAAAGAAAGAACCAGTCAATCAACTGTACAAAACTCAATAAAGAAACAGTCAATAAACTGTACAAAACTCAATAAAGAAACAGTCAATAAACTGTACTGAACTCAATAAAGAACCAGTCAAAAAACTGTACAAAACTCAATATAGAAACAGTCAATAAACTGTACAAAATTAAATAAAGAATCAGTCAATAAAACTCTACAAAACTCAATAAAGAACCAGTCAATAAACTGTACAAACTTAATAAAGAAACAGTCAATAAACTGTACAAAACTCAATAAAGAACCAGTCGAAAAACTGTACAAACTCAATATAGAACCAGTCAATAAACTGTACAAAACTGAATAAAGAACCAGTCAATAAACTGTATAAAACTGAATAAAGAAATAGTCAATAAACAGAACAAAACTGAACAAAGAACCAGTCAATAAACTGTACAAAACTGAATAAAGAACCAGTCAATTAACTGTACAAATCTGAATAAAGAAATAGCCAATAAACAGAACAAAACAATAAAGTTCCAGTCAATAAACTATACAAAACTCAATAAAGAACCGGTCAGTAAACTGTACAAAACTCAATAAAGAACCAGTCAATAAACTGTAAAAAACAAAAGAAAGAACCAGTCAATAAATTGTACAAAACTAAATATGGAAACAGTCGATAAACTTTACAAAACTCAATAAAGAAACAGTCAATAAACTGTACAAAACTCAATAAAGAACCAGTCAAAAAACTGTACAAAACTCAATATAGAACCAGTCAATAAACTGTACAAAACTGAATAAAGAACCAGTCAATAAACTGTACAAAACTGAATAAAGAAATAGTCAATAAACAGAACAAAACTGAACAAAGAACCAGTCAATAAACTGTACAAAATTCAATATAGAAACAGTCAATAAACTGTTCAAACTCAATAAAGAAATAGTCAATAAACTGTACAAAACAAAAGAAAGAACCAATCAATAAACTGTACAAAACAAAAGAAAGAACCAGTCAATAAACTGTACAAAACTAAATAAAGAAACAGTCAATAAACTGTACAAAACTCCATAAAGAAACTGTCAATAAACTGTACAAAACTGAATAAAGAACAAGTCAATAAACTGTTGAAAACTCAATAAAGAATTAGTCAATAAACTGTACAAAACTCAATAAAGAACCAGTCAATAAACTGTACAAAACTCAATAAAGAACCAGTCAATAAACTGTACAAATCAAAAGAAAGAACCAGTCAATAAACTGTACAAAACTAAATAAAGAAACAGTCAATAAACTGTACAAAACTCAAAAAAGAACCAGTCAATAAACTGTACAAAACTCAATAAAGAAACAGTCAATAAACTGTACAAAACTGAATAAAGAATAAGTCAATAAACTGTTCAAAACTCAATAAAGAAATAGTCAATAAACTGTACAAAACTCAATAAAGAACCAGTCAATAAACTGAACAAAACTCAATAAAGAGCCAGTCAATAAACTGTACAAAACTAAATAAATAAACAGTAAATAAACTGTACAAAACTCAATAAAGAAACAGTCAATAAACTGTACGAAACTCAATAAAGAACCAGTCAATAAACTGTGTACAATCCTCAAAAAAGAACCTGTCAAAAAACTGTAGAAAACACAATAAAGAACCAGTCAATAAACTGTACAAAACTAAATAAAGAAACAGTAAATAAACTGTACAAAACTCAATAAAGAAACAGTCAATAAACTGTACGAAACTCAATAAAGAACCAGTCAATAAACTGTACAAAACTAAATAAAGAAACAGTCAATAAACTGTACAAACCTCAAAAAAGAACCAGTCAATAAACTGTACAAAACACAATAAAGAATCAGTCAATAAACTATACAAAACTCAATAAAGAAACAGTCAATAAACTGTACAAAACTAAATAAAGAAACAGTCAATAAACTGTACAAAACTCCATAAAGAAACTGTCAATAAACTGTACAAAACTGAATAAAGAACAAGTCAATAAACTGTTGAAAACTCAATAAAGAATTAGTCAATAAACTGTACAAAACTCAATAAAGAACCAGTCAATAAACTGTACAAAACTCAATAAAGAACCAGTCAATAAACTGTACAAATCAAAAGAAAGAACCAGTCAATAAACTGTACAAAACTAAATAAAGAAACAGTCAATAAACTGTACAAAACTCAAAAAAGAACCAGTCAATAAACTGTACAAAACTCAATAAAGAAACAGTCAATAAACTGTACAAAACTGAATAAAGAATAAGTCAATAAACTGTTCAAAACTCAATAAAGAAATAGTCAATAAACTGTACAAAACTCAATAAAGAACCAGTCAATAAACTGAACAAAACTCAATAAAGAGCCAGTCAATAAACTGTACAAAACTAAATAAATAAACAGTAAATAAACTGTACAAAACTCAATAAAGAAACAGTCAATAAACTGTACGAAACTCAATAAAGAACCAGTCAATAAACTGTGTACAATCCTCAAAAAAGAACCTGTCAAAAAACTGTAGAAAACACAATAAAGAACCAGTCAATAAACTGTACAAAACTAAATAAAGAAACAGTAAATAAACTGTACAAAACTCAATAAAGAAACAGTCAATAAACTGTACGAAACTCAATAAAGAACCAGTCAATAAACTGTACAAAACTAAATAAAGAAACAGTCAATAAACTGTACAAACCTCAAAAAAGAACCAGTCAATAAACTGTACAAAACACAATAAAGAATCAGTCAATAAACTATACAAAACTCAATAAAGAAACAGTCAATAAACTGTACAAAACTCAATAAAGAAACAGTCAATAAACTGTACAAAACTAAATAAAGAACCAGTCAATAAACTGTATAACAAAAGAAAGAACCAGTCAATCAACTGTACAAAACTCAATAAAGAAACAGTCAATAAACTGTATAAAACTCAATAAAGAAACAGTCAATAAACTGTACTAAACTCAATAAAGAACCAGTCAAAAAACTGTACAAAACTCAATATAGAAACAGTCAATAAACTGTACAAAACTAAATAAAGAATCAGTCAATAAAACTCTACAAAACTCAATAAAGAACCAGTCAATAAACTGTACAAACTAAATAAAGAAACAGTCAATAAACTGTACAAAACTCACTAAAGAACCCGTCAATAAACTGTACAAAACTCGAAAAAGAACCAGTCAAAAAACTGTACAAAACTCAATATAGTTACAGTCAATAAACAGTACAAAACTAAACAAAGAAACAGTCAATAAACTGTACAAAACTAAATAAAGAACCAGTCAATAAACTGTACAAAACTGAATAAAGCACCAGTCATTAAACTGTACAAAACTCAATAAAGAAACAGCCAATAAACTGTACAAAACTGAATAAAGAACCAGTCAATAAACTGTTCAAAACTCAATAAAGAATTAGTCAATAAACTGTACAAAACTCAATAAATAACCAGTCAATAAACTGTACAAAACTGAATAAAGAACCAGACAATAAACTGTACAAAACTCAATAAAGAACCAGTCAATAAAGTGTACAAAACAAAAGAAAGAACCAGTTAATAAACTGTACAAAACTAAATATGGAAACAGTCGATAAACTGTACAAAACTCAATAAAGAAACAGTCAATAAACTGTACAAAACTCAATAAAGAACCAGTCGAAAAACTGTACAAAACTCAATATAAAACCAGTCAATAAACTGTACAAAACTGAATAAAGAACCAGTCAATAAACTGTATAAAACTGAATAAAGAAATAGTCAATAAACAGAACAAAACTGAACAAAGAACCAGTCAATAAACTGTACAAAACTGAATAAAGAACCAGTCAATAAACTGTACAAAACTGAATAAAGAAATAGCCAATAAACAGAACAAAACTCAATAAAGTTCCAGTCAATAAACTATACAAAACTCAATAAAGAACCAGTCAGTAAACTGTACAAAACTCAATAAAGAACCAGTCAATAAACTGTACAAAACAAAAGAAAGAACCAGTCAATAAACTGTACAAAACTAAATATGGAAACAGTCGATAAACTGTACAAAACTCAATAAAGAAACAGTCAATAAACTGTACAAAACTCAATAAAGAACCAGTCAAAAAACTGTACAAAACTCAATATAGAACCAGTCAATAAACTGTACAAAACTGAATAAAGAACCAGTCAATAAACTGTATAAAACTGAATAAAGAAATAGTCAATAAACAGAAAAAAACTGAACAAAGAACCAGTCAATAAACTGTACAAAACTGAATAAAGAAAAGGTCAATAAACTGTACAAAACTGAATAAAGAAATAGCCAATAAACAGAACAAAACTCAATAAAGAACCAGTCAATAAACTATACAAAACTCAATAAAGAACCAGTCAATAAACTGTACAAAACTCAATAAAGAACCAGTCAATAAACTGTACAAAACAAAAGAAAGAACCAGTCAATAAACTGTACAAAACTAAATATGGAAACAGTCGATAAACTGTACAAAACTCAATAAAGAAACAGTCAATAAACTGTACAAAACTCAATAAAGAAGCAGTCAAAAAACTGTACAAAACTCAATATAGAACCAGTCAATAAACTGTACAAATCTGAATAAAGAACCAGTCAATAAACTGTACAAAACTGAACAAAGAAACAGTCAATAAACTGTACAAAACTCAATAAAGAACCAGTCAATAAACTGTACAAAACTAAATAAAGAAACAGTAAATAAACTGTACAAAACTCAATAAAGAAACAGTCAATAAACTGTACGAAACTCAATAAAGAACCAGTCAATATACTGTACAAAACTAAATAAAGAAACAGTCAATAAACTGTACAAACCTCAAAAAAGAACCAGTCAATAAACTGTACAAAACACAATAAAGAATCAGTCAATAAACTATACAAAACTCAATAAAGAAACAGTCAATAAACTGTACAAAACTCAATAAAGAACCAGTCAATAAACTGTACAAAACTGAATAAAGAAACAGTCAATAAACTGTACAAAACTAAATAAAGAACCAGTCAATAAACTGTATAACAAAAGAAAGAACCAGTCAATCAACTGTACAAAACTCAATAAAGAAACAGTCAATAAACTGTATAAAACTCAATAAAGAAACAGTCAATAAACTGTACTAAACTCAATAAAGAACCAGTCAAAAAACTGTACAAAACTCAATATAGAAACAGTCAATAAACTGTACAAAACTAAATAAAGAATCAGTCAATAAAACTCTACAAAACTCAATAAAGAACCAGTCAATAAACTGTACAAACTAAATAAAGAAACAGTCAATAAACTGTACAAAACTCACTAAAGAACCCGTCAATAAACTGTACAAAATTCGAAAAAGAACCAGTCAAAAAACTGTACAAAACTCAATATAGTTACAGTCAATAAACTGTACAAAACTAAACAAAGAAACAGTCAATAAACTGTACAAAACTAAATAAAGAACCAGTCAATAAACTGTACAAAACTGAATAAAGCACCAGTCATTAAACTGTACAAAACTCAATAAAGAAACAGCCAATAAACTGTACAAAACTGAATAAAGAACCAGTCAATAAACTGTTCAAAACTCAATAAAGAATTAGTCAATAAACTGTACAAAACTCAATAAAGAACCAGTCAATAAACTGTACAAAACTCAATAAAGAACCAGACAATAAACTGTACAAAACTCAATAAAGAACCAGTCAATAAAGTGTACAAAACAAAAGAAAGAACCAGTTAATAAACTGTACAAAACTAAATATGGAAACAGTCGATAAACTGTACAAAACTCAATAAAGAAACAGTCAATAAACTGTACAAAACTCAATAAAGAACCAGTCGAAAAACTGTACAAAACTCAATATAAAACCAGTCAATAAACTGTACAAAACTGAATAAAGAACCAGTCAATAAACTGTATAAAACTGAATAAAGAAATAGTCAATAAACAGAACAAAACTGAACAAAGAACCAGTCAATAAACTGTACAAAACTGAATAAAGAACCAGTCAATAAACTGTACAAAACTGAATAAAGAAATAGCCAATAAACAGAACAAAACTCAATAAAGTTCCAGTCAATAAACTATACAAAACTCAATAAAGAACCAGTCAGTAAACTGTACAAAACTCAATAAAGAACCAGTCAATAAACTGTACAAAACAAAAGAAAGAACCAGTCAATAAACTGTACAAAACTAAATATGGAAACAGTCGATAAACTGTACAAAACTCAATAAAGAAACAGTCAATAAACTGTACAAAACTCAATAAAGAACCAGTCAAAAAACTGTACAAAACTCAATATAGAACCAGTCAATAAACTGTACAAAACTGAATAAAGAACCAGTCGATAAACTGTATAAAACTGAATAAAGAAATAGTCAATAAACTGTAAAAAACTAAATAAAGAATCAATCAATAAAATGTACAAAACTGAATAAAGAAAAGGTCAATAAACTGTACAAAACTGAATAAAGAAATAGCCAATAAACAGAACAAAACTCAATAAAGAACCAGTCAATAAACTATACAAAACTCAATAAAGAACCAGTCAATAAACTGTACAAAACTCAATAAAGAACCAGTCAATAAACTGTACAAAACAAAAGAAAGAACCAGTCAATAAACTGTACAAAACTAAATATGGAAACAGTCGATAAACTGTACAAAACTCAATAAAGAAACAGTCAATAAACTGTACAAAACTCAATAAAGAAGCAGTCAAAAAACTGTACAAAACTCAATATAGAACCAGTCAATAAACTGTACAAATCTGAATAAAGAACCAGTCAATAAACTGTACAAAACTCAATAAAGAAACAGTCAATAAACTGTACAAAACTCAATAAAGAACCAGTCAATAAACTGTACAAAACTAAATAAAGAACCAGTCGAAAAACTGTACAAAACTCAATATAAAACCAGTCAATAAACTGTACAAAACTGAATAAAGAACCAGTCAATAAACTGTATAAAACTGAATAAAGAAATAGTCAATAAACAGAACAAAACTGAACAAAGAACCAGTCAATAAACTGTACAAAACTGAATAAAGAACCAGTCAATAAACTGTACAAAACTGAATAAAGAAATAGCCAATAAACAGAACAAAACTCAATAAAGTTCCAGTCAATAAACTATACAAAACTCAATAAAGAACCAGTCAGTAAACTGTACAAAACTCAATAAAGAACCAGTCAATAAACTGTACAAAACAAAAGAAAGAACCAGTCAATAAACTGTACAAAACTAAATATGGAAACAGTCGATAAACTGTACAAAACTCAATAAAGAAACAGTCAATAAACTGTACAAAACTCAATAAAGAACCAGTCAAAAAACTGTACAAAACTCAATATAGAACCAGTCAATAAACTGTACAAAACTGAATAAAGAACCAGTCAATAAACTGTATAAAACTGAATAAAGAAATAGTCAATAAACAGAAAAAAACTGAACAAAGAACCAGTCAATAAACTGTACAAAACTGAATAAAGAAAAGGTCAATAAACTGTACAAAACTGAATAAAGAAATAGCCAATAAACAGAACAAAACTCAATAAAGAACCAGTCAATAAACTATACAAAACTCAATAAAGAACCAGTCAATAAACTGTACAAAACTCAATAAAGAACCAGTCAATAAACTGTACAAAACAAAAGAAAGAACCAGTCAATAAACTGTACAAAACTAAATATGGAAACAGTCGATAAACTGTACAAAACTCAATAAAGAAACAGTCAATAAACTGTACAAAACTCAATAAAGAAGCAGTCAAAAAACTGTACAAAACTCAATATAGAACCAGTCAATAAACTGTACAAAGCTGAATAAAGAACCAGTCAATAAACTGTACAAAACTGAACAAAGAAACAGTCAATAAACTGTACAAAACTCAATAAAGAACCAGTCAATAAACTGTACAAAACTAAATAAAGAAACAGTAAATAAACTGTACAAAACTAAATAAAGAACCAGTCAATAAATTGTACAGAAACTAAATAAAGAAACAGTCAATAAACTGTACAAAACTAACTAAGGAAACAGTCAATAAACTGGACAAAAGTAAATAAAGACAAACAGTCAATAAACTGTACAAAACTCAATAAAGAAACAGTCAATAAACTGAACAAAACTGAATAAAGAACCAGTCAATAAACTGTACAAAACTGAATAAAGAACCAGTCAATAAACTGTACAAAACTCAATAAAGAAACAGTCAATAAACTGTAGAAAACTCAATAAAGAACCAGTCAATAAACTGTACAAAACTCAATAAAGAACCAGTCAATAAACTGTACAAAACTGAAGAAAAAACCAGTCAATAAACTGTACAAAACTCAATGAAGAACCAGTGCACAGTTTATTGGCTGGTTCTTTACTGAGTTTTGTACAGTTTATTGACTATTTCTTTATTCAGTTTTCTACAGTTTATTGACTGTTTCTTTATTTAGTTTTGTACTGTTTATCGACTGTTTCTTTATTTAGTTTTGTACAGTTTATTGACTGGTTCCTTATTTAGTTTTGTACAGTTTATTGACTGTTTCTTTGTTCAGTTTTGTACAGTTTATTGACTGGTTCTTTATTGGGTTGTGTACAGTTTATTGACTGTTTCTTTGTTCAGTTTTGTACAGTTTATTGACTGGTTCTTTATTGGGTTGTGTACAGTTTATTGACTTATTCTTTATTCAGTTTTGTATAGTTTATTGACTGTTTCTTTATTTAGTTTTGTACAGTTTATTGACTGGTTCTTCATTCAGTTTTGTACAGTTTATTGACTGGTTCTTTATTCAGTTTTGTACAGTTTATTGACTGTTTCTTTATTGAGTTTTGTACAGTTTATTGACTGGTTCTTCATTGAGTTTTGTACAGTTTATTGACTGGTTCTTTATTGAGTTTTGTACAGTTTATTCACTGGTTCTTTATTGATTTTTGTACAGTTTATTGACTGTTTCTTTATTCAATTTTGTACAGTTTATTTACTAGTTCCTTATTCAGTTTTGTACAGTTTATGGACTGTTTCTTTATTCAGTTTTGTAATGTTTATTGACCGGTTCTTCATTGAGTTTTGTACAGTTTATTGACTGGTTCTTTGTTCAGTTTTGTACAGTTTATTGATTGTTTCTTTATTGAGCTTTGTACAGTTTATTGACTGGTTCTTTATTGAGTTTTCTACAGTTTGTTGACTGTTTCTTTATTGAATTTTGTACAGTTTATTGACTGGTTCTTTATTGAGTTTTGTACAGTTTATTGACTGGTTCTTTACTGAGTTTTGTACAGTTTATTGACTGGTTATTTATTGAGTTTTGTACAGTTTATTGACTGTTTCTTTCTTCAGTTTTGTACATTTCGTTGACTACTTCTTCATTGAGATTTGTAAAGTTTATTGACTGGTTCTTTATTGAGTTTTGTACAGTTTATTGTCTAGTTCTTTGTTCAGTTTTGTCCAGTTTATTGACTGGTTCTTTACTCAGTTTTGTACAGTTTATTGACTTGTTCTTTACTGAGTTTTGTACAGTTTATTGACTGTTTCTTTATTTAGTTTTGTACAGTTTATCGACTGTTTCTTTATTTAGTTTTGTACAGTTTATCGACTGTTTCTTTATTTAGTTTTGTACAGTTTATAGACTGGTTCTTTATTTAGTTTTGTACAGTTTATTGACTGTTTCTTTATTCAGTTTTGTAATGTTTATTGACTGATTCTTTATTGAGTTTTGAACAGTTTATTGACTGGTTCTTTGTTCAGTTTTGTACAATTTATTTACTGGTTCTTTATTGAGTTTTGAACAGTTTATTGACTGTTTCTTTGTTCAATTTTGTACAATTTATTGACTGGTTCTTTATTGAGTGTTGTACAGTTTATTGACTTGTTCTTTATTGAGTTTTGTACAGTTTATTGACTGGTTCTTTATTGAGTTTGTGTACAATTTATTGACTGGTTCTTTATTCAGTTTTGTACAGTTTATTGACTTGTTCTTTGTTCAGTTTTGTTCAGTTTATTGACTGGTTCTTTATTCAGTTTTGTACAGTTTATTTACTGGTTCTTTATTGACTTTCGTACAGTTTATTTACTGCTTCTTTATTGAGTTTTGTACGGGTTATTGCCTGTTTCTTTATTTTGTTTTGAACAGTTTATTGACTGGTTCGTTATTGAGTTTTGTACAGTTTATTGACTACTTCTTCCTTGAGTTTTGTAAAGTTTATTGACTGGTTCTTTATTGAGTTTTGTACAGTTTATTGTCTAGTTCTTTGTTCAGTTTTGTACAGTTTATTGACTGGTTCTTTACTGAGTTTTGTACAGTTTATTGACTTGTTCTTTACTGAGTTTTGTACAGTTTATTGACTGTTTCTTTATTTAGTTTTGTACAGTTTATCGACTGTTTCTTTATTTAGTTTTGTACAATTTATTGACTGGTTCTTTATTCAGTTTTGTACAGTTTATTGACTTGTTCTTTGTTCAGTTTTGTTCAGTTTATTGACTGTTCTTTATTCAGTTTTGTACAGTTTATTTACTGGTTCTTTATTGACTTTTGTACGGTTTATTGACTGCTTCTTTATTGAGTTTTGTACGGGTTATTGCCTGTTTCTTTATTTAGTTTTGAACAGTTTATTGACCGGTTCGTTATTGAGTTTTGTACAGTTTATTGACTGGTTCTTTATTCAGTTTTGTAATGTTTATTCAATGGTTCTTTATTCAGTTTTGTACAGTTTATTGACTGGTTCATTAATGCGTTTTGTACAGTTTATTGACTGGTTCTTTATTGAGCTTTGCACAGTTTATTGAAAGGTGCTTTGTTCAGTTTTGTACAGTTTATTGACTGGTTCTTTATTCAGTTTTGTACAGTTTATTGACCACTTCTTCATTGAGTTTTGTAAAGTTTATTGACTGATTCTTTATTCAGTTTTGTAATGTTTATTCACTGTTTCTTTATTCAGTTTTGTACAGTTAATTGACCGTTTCTTTATTTATTTTTGTACAGTTTATTGACTGTTTCTTTATTGAGTTTTGTACAGTTTATTGACTGTTTTTATTGAGTTTTGTACAGTTCATTGACTGTTTCTTTATTGACTTTTGTACAGTTTATTGACTGTTTCTTTATTGAATTTTGTACAGTTTATTGACTGGTTCTTTACTCAGTTTTGTACAATTTATTGACTGTTTCTTTATTCAGTTTTGTACAGTTTATTGACTAGTTCTTTGTTCAGTTTTGTACAGTTTATTGACTGGTTCTTTACTGAGTTTTGTACAGTTTATTTACCTGTTCTTTACTGAGTTTTGTACAGTTTATTGACTGTTTCTTTATTTAGTTTTGTACAGTTTATCGACTGTTTCTTTATTTAGTTTAGTACAGTTTATAGTCTGTTTCTTTATTTAGTTTTGTACAGTTTATTGACTGTTTCTTTATTCAGTTTTGTAATGTTTATTGACTGATTCTTTATTGAGTTTTGAACAGTTTATTGACTGGTTCTTTGTTCAGTTTTGTACAATTTATTTACTGGTTCGTTATTGAGTTTTGAACAGTTTATTGACTGGTTCTTTGTTCAATTTTGTACAATTTATTGACTGGTTCTTTATTGAGTGTTGTACAGTTTATTGACTGGTTCTTTATTGAGTTTTGTACAGTTTATTGACTGGTTCTTTATTGAGTTTGTGTACAATTTATTAACTGGTTCTTTATTCAGTTTTGTACAGTTTATTGACTGGTTCTTTATTCAGTTTTGTACAGTTTACTGACTCTTTCTTTATTGAGTTTTGTACAGTTTATTGACTTGTTCTTTGTTCAGTTTTGTTCAGTTTATTGACTGGTTCTTTATTCAGTTTTGTACAGTTTATTTACTGGTTCTTTATTGACTTTTGTACAGTTTATTGACTGCTTCTTTATTGAGTTTTGTACGGGTTATTGGCTGGTTCTTTATTGAGCTTTGCACAGTTTATTGAAAGGTCCTTTGTTCAGTTTTGTACAGTTTATTGACTGGTTCTTTACTGAGTTTTGTACAGTTTATTGACTGGTTCTTTTTTCAGTTTTGTACAGTTTATTGACTGTTTCTTTATTCAGTTTTGTAATGTTTATTGACTGGTTCTTTATTGAGTTTTGTACAGTTTATTGACTGGTTCTTTATTGAGTTTTGTACAGTTTATTGACTGGTTCTTTATTGAGTTTGGTACAGTTTATTTACTAGTTCCTTATTCAGTTTTGTACAGTTTCTTGACTGTTTCTTTATTGAGTTTTGTACAGTTTATTGACTGTTTTTATTGAGTTTTGTACAGTTTATTGACTGTTTCTTTTTTGAGTTTTGTACAGTTTATTGACTGTTTCTTTATTGAGTTTTGTACAGTTTATTGACTGGTTCTTTATTCAGTTTTGTACAGTTTATTGACTGTTTCTTTATTCAGTTTTGTTCAGTTTATTGACTGTTTCTTTATTGAGTTTTGTACAGTTTATTGACTGGTTCTTTATTTAGTTTTGTACAGTTTATTGACTGTTTCTTTATTCAGTTTTGTACAGTTTACTGACTGTTTCTTTATTGAGTTTTGTACAGTTTATTGACTTGTTCTTTGTTCAGTTTTGTTAAGTTTATTGACTGGTTCTTTAATCAGTTTTGTACAGTTTATTTACTGGTTCTTTATTGACTTTTGTACAGTTTATTGACTGCTTCTTTATTGAGTTTTGTACGGGTTATTGCCTGACTCTTTATTGAGTTTTGTACAGTTTATTCACTGGTTGTTTATTCAGTTTTGTAATGTTTATTCAATGGTTTTTTATTCAGTTTTGTACAGTTTATTGACTGGTTCATTATTGAGTTTTGTACAGTTTATTGAATGGTTCTTTACTGAGTTTTGTACAGTTTATTGACTGGTTCTTTATTCAGTTTTGTACAGTTTATTGACTGTTTCTTGATTTAGTTTTGTACAGTTTATCGAATGTCTCTTTATTTAGTTTTGTACAGTTTATTGACTGGTTCCTTATTTAGTTTTGTACAGTTTATTGACTGTTTCTTTATTCAGTTTTGTAATGTTTATTGACCAGTTCTTCATCGAGTTTTGTACAGTATATTGACTGGTTCTTTGTTCAGTTTTGTACAGTTTATTGACTGGTTCTTTATTGAGTTTTGTACAGTTTATTGACTCGTTCTTTATTAAGTTTTCTACAGTTTGTTGAGTGTTTCTTTATTGAGTTTTGTACAGTTTATTGACTGGTTCTTTATTGAGTTTTGTACAGTTTATTGACTGGTTCTTTATTGAGTTTTGTACAGTTTATTGACTGTTTCTTTATTGAGTTTTGTACAGTTTAATGACTGTTTCTTTATTCAGTTTTTTACAGTTTATTCACTAGTTCCTTATTCAGTTTTGTAATGTTTATTCAATGGTTTTTTATTCAGTTTTGTACAGTTTATTGACTGGTTCATTATTGAGTTTTGTACAGTTTATTGAATGGTTCTTTACTGAGTTTTGTACAGTTTATTGACTGGTTCTTTATTCAGTTTTGTACAGTTTATTGACTGTTTCTTGATTTAGTTTTGTACAGTTTATCGAATGTCTCTTTATTTAGTTTTGTACAGTTTATTGACTGGTTCCTTATTTAGTTTTGTACAGTTTATTGACTGTTTCTTTATTCAGTTTTGTAATGTTTATTGACCAGTTCTTCATCGAGTTTTGTACAGTATATTGACTGGTTCTTTGTTCAGTTTTGTACAGTTTATTGACTGGTTCTTTATTGAGTTTTGTACAGTTTATTGACTCGTTCTTTATTAAGTTTTCTACAGTTTGTTGAGTGTTTCTTTATTGAGTTTTGTACAGTTTATTGACTGGTTCTTTATTGAGTTTTGTACAGTTTATTGACTGGTTCTTTATTGAGTTTTGTACAGTTTATTGACTGTTTCTTTATTGAGTTTTGTACAGTTTAATGACTGTTTCTTTATTCAGTTTTTACAGTTTATTCACTAGTTCCTTATTCAGTTTTGTACAGTTTATTGACTGTTTCTTTATTGAGTTTGTACAGTTTATTGACTGTTTTTTTTAGTTTTGTACAGTTTATTGACTGTTTCTTTATTCAGTTTTGTACAGTTTATTGACTGGTTCTTTATTGAGTTTTGTACAGTTTATTGACTGGTTCTTTATTCAGTTTTGTACAGTTTATTTGCTGTTTCTTTATTCAGTTTTGTACAGTTTATTGACTGGTTCTTCATTGAGTTTTGTAAAGTTTATTGACTGGTTCTTTATTGAGTTTTGTACAGTGTATTGACTAGTTCTTTGTTCAGTTTTGTACAGTTTATTGACTAGTTCTTTACTGAGTTTTGTACAGTTTATTGACTGTTTCTTTATTTAGTTTTGTACAGTTTATCGACTGTTTCTTTATTTAGTTTTGTACAGTTTATAGACTGGTTCTTTATTTAGTTTTGTACAGTTTATTGACTGTTTCTTTATTCAGTTTTGTAATGTTTATTGACTGGTTCTTTATTGAGTTTTGAACAGTTTATTGACTGGTTCTTTGTTCAGTTTTGTACAATTTATTGACTGGTTCTTTATTGAGTTTTGTACAGTTTATTGTCTGGTTCTTTATTGACTTTTGTACAGTTTATTGACTGGTTCTTTATTGAGTTTTGTACAGTTTATTGACTGGTTCTTTATTCAGTTTTGTAATGTTTATTGACTGGTTCTTTATTGAGTTTTGTACAGTTTATTGACAGGTTCTTTATTGAGTTTTGTACAGTTTATTGACTGGTTCTTTATTGAGTTTTGAACAGTTTATTTACTAGTTCCTTATTCAGTTTTGTACAGTTTCTTGACTGTTTCTTTATTGAGTTTTGTACAGTTTATTGACTGTTTTTATTGAGTTTTGTACAGTTTATTGACTGTTTCTTTTTTGAGTTTTGTACAGTTTATTGACTGTTTCTTTATTGAGTTTTGTACAGTTTATTGACTGGTTCTTTATTCAGTTTTGTACAGTTTATTGATTGTTTCTTTATTCACTTTTGTTCGGTTTGTTGACTGTTTCTTTATTGAGTTTTGTACAGTTTATTGACTGTTTCTTTATTTAGTTTTGTACAGTTTATTGACTGTTTCTTTAGTTAGTTTTGTACAGTTTATTGACTTTTTCTTTATTTAGTTTGTGTACAATTTATTGACTGGTTCTTGATTTAGTTTTGTACAGTTTATTTACTGTTTCTTTATTTAGTTTTGTACAGTTTATTGACTGGTTCTTTATTGAGTTTTGTACAGTTTATTTACTGTTTCTTTATTGAGTTTTGTAATGTTTATTGACTGGTTGTTTATTGAGTTTTGTACAGTTTATTGACTGGTTCTTTATTGAGTTTTGTACAGTTTATTGACTGATTATTTATTGAATTTGTGTACAATTTATTGACTGGTTCTTTATTCAGTTTTGTGCAGTTTATTGACTGGTTCTTTATTGAGTTTTGTACAGTTTATTGACTGTTTCTTTATTTAGTTTTGTACAGTTTATTGACTGGTTCTTTATTGAGTTTTGTACAGTTTATTCACTGGTTGTTTATTCAGTTTTGTAATGTTTATTCAATGGTTTTTTATTCAGTTTTGTACAGTTTATTGACTGGTTTATTATTGAGTTTTGTACAGTTTATTGACTGGTTCTTTACTGAGTTTTGTACAGTTTATTGACTGGTTCTTTATTCAGTTTTGTACAGTTTATTGACTGTTTCTTTATTTAGTTTTGTACAGTTTATCGAATGTTTCTTTATTTAGTTTTGTACAGTTTATTGACTGGTTCCTTATTTAGTTTTGTACAGTTTATTGACTGTTTCTTTATTCAGTTTTGTAATGTTTATTGATCGGTTCTTCATCGAGTTTTGTACAGTATATTGACTGGTTCTTTGTTCAGTTTTGTACAGTTTATTGACTGGTTCTTTATTGAGTTTTGTACAGTTTATTGTCTGGTTCTTTATTGACTTTTGTACAGTTTATTGACTGGTTCTTTATTGAGTTTTGTACAGTTTATTGACTGGTTCTTTATTCAGTTTTGTAATGTTTATTGACTGGTTCTTTATTGAGTTTTGTACAGTTTATTGACAGGTTCTTTATTGAGTTTTGTACAGTTTATTGACTGGTTCTTTATTGAATTTTGTACAGTTTATTTACTAGTTCCTTATTCAGTTTTGTACAGTTTCTTGACTGTTTCTTTATTGAGTTTTGTACAGTTTATTGACTGTCTTTATTGAGTTTTGTACAGTTTATTGACTGTTTCTTTTTTGAGTTTTGTACAGTTTATTGACTGTTTCTTTATTGAGTTTTGTACAGTTTATTGACTGGTTCTTTATTCAGTTTTGTACAGTTTATTGATTGTTTCTTTATTCACTTTTGTTCAGTTTATTGAATGTTTCTTTATTGAGTTTTGTACAGTTTATTGACTGTTTCTTTATTTAGTTTTGTACAGTTTATTGACTGTTTCTTTAGTTAGTTTTGTACAGTTTATTGACTTTTTCTTTATTTAGATTGTGTACAATTTATTGACTGGTTCTTGATTTAGTTTTGTACAGTTTATTTACTGTTTCTTTATTTAGTTTTGTACAGTTTATTGACTGGTTCTTTATTGAGTTTTGTACAGTTCATTGACTGTTTCTTTATTGAGTTTTGTAATGTTTATTGACTGGTTGTTTATTGAGTTTTGTACAGTTTATTGACTGGTTCTTTATTGAGTTTTGTACAGTTTATTGACTGATTATTTATTGAATTTGTGTACAATTTATTGACTGGTTCTTTATTCAGTTTTGTGCAGTTTATTGACTGGTTCTTTATTGAGTTTTGTACAGTTTATTGACTGTTTCTTTATTTAGTTTTGTACAGTTTATTGACTGGTTCTTTATTGAGTTTTGTACAGTTTATTCACTGGTTGTTTATTCAGTTTTGTAATGTTTATTCAATGGTTTTTTATTCAGTTTTGTACAGTTTATTGACTGTTTCTTTATTGAGTTTTGTACAGTTTATTGACTGGTTCTTTATTGAGTTTTGTACAGTTTATTGACTGGTTCTTTATTGAGTTTTGTACAGTTTATTGACTGTTTCTTTATTTAGTTTTGTACAGTTTATCGAATGTTTCTTTATTTAGTTTTGTACAGTTTATTGACTGGTTCCTTATTTAGTTTTGTACAGTTTATTGACTGTTTCTTTATTCAGTTTTGTAATGTTTATTGACCGGTTCTTCATCGAGTTTTGTACAGTATATTGACTGGTTCTTTGTTCAGTTTTGTACAGTTTATTGACTGGTTCTTTATTGAGTTTTGTACAGTTTATTGACTCGTTCTTTATTGAGTTTTCTACAGTTTGTTGACTGTTTCTTTATTGAGTTTTGTACAGTTTATTGACTGGTTCTTTATTGAGTTTTGTACAGTTTATTGACTGGTTCTTTATTGAGTTTTGTACAGTTTATTGACTGGTTCTTTATTGAGTTTTGTACAGTTTATTGACTGTTTCTTTATTGAGTTTTGTACAGTTTATTCACTAGTTCCTTATTCAGTTTTGTACAGTTTATTGACTGTTTCTTTATTGAGTTTGTACAGTTTATTGACTGTTTTTTTTTAGTTTTGTACAGTTTATTGACTGTTTCTTTATTCAGTTTTGTGCAGTTTATTGACTGGTTCTTTATTGAGTTTTGTACAGTTTATTGACTGGTTCTTTATTCAGTTTTGTACAGTTTATTGACTGGTTCTTTATTCAGTTTTGTACAGTTTATTGACTGGTTCTTCATTGAGTTTTGTAAAGTTTATTGACTGGTTCTTTATTGAGTTTTGTACAGTTTATTGACTAGTTCTTTGTTCAGTTTTGTACAGTTTATTGACTAGTTCTTTACTGAGTTTTGTACAGGTTATTGACTGGTTCTTTATTGAGTTTTGTACAGTTTATCGACTGGTTCTTTATTTAGTTTTGTACAGTTTATAGACTGGTTCTTTATTTAGTTTTGTACAGTTTATTGACTGTTTCTTTATTCAGTTTTGTAATGTTTATTGACTGGTTCTTTATTGAGTTTTGAACAGTTTATTGACTGGTTCTTTGTTCAGTTTTGTACAATTTATTGACTGGTTCTTTATTGAGTTTTGTACAGTTTATTTACTAGTTCCTTATTCAGTTTTGTACAGTTTCTTGACTGTTTCTTTATTGAGTTTTGTACAGTTTATTGACTGTTTTTATTGAGTTTTGTACAGTTTATTGACTGTTTCTTTTTTGAGTTTTGTACAGTTTATTGACTGTTTCTTTATTGAGTTTTGTACAGTTTATTGACTGGTTCTTTATTCAGTTTTGTACAGTTTATTGATTGTTTCTTTATTCACTTTTGTTCAGTTTATTGACTGTTTCTTTATTGAGTTTTGTACAGTTTATTGACTGTTTCTTTATTTAGTTTTGTACAGTTTATTGACTGTTTCTTTAGTTAGTTTTGTACAGTTTATTGACTTTTTCTTTATTTAGTTTGTGTACAATTTATTGACTGGTTCTTTATTTAGTTTTGTACAGTTTATTGACTGTTTCTTTATTTAGTTTTGTACAGTTTATTGACTGGTTCTTTATTGAGTTTTGTACAGTTTATTGACTGTTTCTTTATTGAGTTTTGTAATGTTTATTGACTGGTTGTTTATTGAGTTTTGTACAGTTTATTGACTGGTTCTTTAATGAGTTTTGTACAGTTTATTGACTGATTATTTATTGAATTTGTGTACAATTTATTGACTGGTTCTTTATTCAGTTTTGTACAGTTTATTGACTGGTTCTTTATTGAGTTTTGTACAGTTTATTGACTGTTTCTTTATTTAGTTTTGTACAGATTATTGACTGGTTCTTTATTGAGTTTTGTACAGTTTATTCACTGGTTGTTTATTCAGTTTTGTAATGTTTATTCAATGGTTTTTTATTCAGTTTTGTACAGTTTATTGACTGGTTCATTATTGAGTTTTGTACAGTTTATTGACTGGTTCTTTACTGAGTTTTGTACAGTTTATTGACTGGTTCTTTATTCAGTTTTGTACAGTTTATTGACTGGTTCTTTGTTCAGTTTCGTGCAGTTTATTGACTGTTTCTTTATTTAGTTTTGTACAGTTTAATGACTGGTTTCTTATTTAGTTTTGTACAGTTTATTGACTGTTTCTTTATTCAGTTTTGTAATGTTTATCGACCGGTTCTTCATCGAGTTTTGTACAGTTTATTGACTGGTTCTTTATTCAGTTTTGTACAGTTTATTGACTGTTTCTTTATTTAGTTTTGTACAGTTTATCGAATGTTTCTTTATTTAGTTTTGTACAGTTTATTGACTGGTTCCTTATTTAGTTTTGTACAGTTTATTGACTGTTTCTTTATTCAGTTTTGTAATGTTTATTGACCGGTTCTTCATCGAGTTTTGTACAGTTTATTGACTGTTTCTTTTTTGAGTTTTGTACAGTTTATTGACTGTTTCTTTATTGAGTTTTGTACAGTTTATTGACTGGTTCTTTATTCAGTTTTGTACAGTTTATTGATTGTTTCTTTATTCACTTTTGTTCAGTTTATTGACTGTTTCTTTATTGAGTTTTGTACAGTTTATTGACTGTTTCTTTATTTAGTTTTGTACAGTTTATTGACTGTTTCTTTAGTTAGTTTTGTACAGTTTATTGACTTTTTCTTTATTTAGTTTGTGTACAATTTATTGACTGGTTCTTTATTTAGTTTTGTACAGTTTATTTACTGTTTCTTTATTTAGTTTTGTACAGTTTATTGACTGGTTCTTTATTGAGTTTTGTACAGTTTATTGACTGTTTCTTTATTGAGTTTTGTAATGTTTATTGACTGGTTGTTTATTGAGTTTTGTACAGTTTATTGACTGGTTCTTTATTGAGTTTTGTACAGTTTATTGACTGATTATTTATTGAATTTGTGTACAATTTATTGACTGGTTCTTTATTCAGTTTTGTACAGTTTATTGACTGGTTCTTTATTGAGTTTTGTACAGTTTATTGACTGTTTCTTTATTTAGTTTTGTACAGATTATTGACTGGTTCTTTATTGAGTTTTGTACAGTTTATTCACTGGTTGTTTATTCAGTTTTGTAATGTTTATTCAATGGTTTTTTATTCAGTTTTGTACAGTTTATTGACTGGTTCATTATTGAGTTTTGTACAGTTTATTGACTGGTTCTTTACTGAGTTTTGTACAGTTTATTGACTGGTTCTTTATTCAGTTTTGTACAGTTTATTGACTGTTTCTTTATTTAGTTTTGTACAGTTTATCGAATGTTTCTTTATTTAGTTTTGTACAGTTTATTGACTGGTTTCTTATTTAGTTTTGTACAGTTTATTGACTGTTTCTTTATTCAGTTTTGTAATGTTTATCGACCGGTTCTTCATCGAGTTTTGTACAGTTTATTGACTGGTTCTTTATTCAGTTTTGTACAGTTTATTGACTGTTTCTTTATTTAGTTTTGTACAGTTTATCGAATGTTTCTTTATTTAGTTTTGTACAGTTTATTGACTGGTTCCTTATTTAGTTTTGTACAGTTTATTGACTGTTTCTTTATTCAGTTTTGTAATGTTTATTGACCGGTTCTTCATCGAGTTTTGTACAGTATATTGACTGGTTCTTTGTTCAGTTTTGTACAGTTTATTGACTGGTTCTTTATTGAGTTTTGTACAGTTTATTGACTGGTTCTTTATTGAGTTTGTACAGTTTATTGACTGTTTTTTTTTAGTTTTGTACAGTTTATTGACTGTTTCTTTATTCAGTTTTGTGCAGTTTATTGACTGGTTCTTTATTGAGTTTTGTACAGTTTATTTACTAGTTCCTTATTCAGTTTTGTACAGTTTCTTGACTGTTTCTTTATTGAGTTTTGTACAGTTTATTGACTGTTTTTATTGAGTTTATTGACTGGTTCTTTATTCAGTTTTGTACAGTTTATTGATTGTTTCTTTATTCACTTTTGTTCAGTTTATTGACTGTTTCTTTATTGAGTTTTGTACAGTTTATTGACTGTTTCTTTATTTAGTTTTGTACAGTTTATTGACTGTTTCTTTGGTTAGTTTTGTACAGTTTATTGACTTTTTCTTTATTTAGTTTGTGTACAATTTATTGACTGGTTCTTGATTTAGTTTTGTACAGTTTATTTACTGTTTCTTTATTTAGTTTTGTACAGTTTATTGAGTGGTTCTTTATTGAGTTTTGTACAGTTTATTGACTGTTTCTTTATTGAGTTTTGTAATGTTTATTGACTTTTTGTTTATTGAGTTTTGTACAGTTTATTGACTGGTTCTTTATTGAGTTTTGTACAGTTTATTGACTGATTATTTATTGAATTTGTGTACAATTTATTGACTGGTTCTTTATTCAGTTTTGTGCAGTTTATTGACTGGTTCTTTATTGAGTTTTGTACAGTTTATTGACTGTTTCTTTATTTAGTTTTGTACAGTTTATTGACTGGTTCTTTATTGAGTTTTGTACAGTTTATTCACTGGTTGTTTATTCAGTTTTGTAATGTTTATTCAATGGTTTTTTATTCAGTTTTGTACAGTTTATTGACTGGTTCATTATTGAGTTTTGTACAGTTTATTGACTGGTTCTTTACTGAGTTTTGTACAGTTTATTGACTGGTTCTTTATTCAGTTTTGTACAGTTTATTGACTGTTTCTTTATTTAGTTTTGTACAGTTTATCGAATGTTTCTTTATTTAGTTTTGTACAGTTTATTGACTGGTTCCTTATTTAGTTTTGTACAGTTTATTGACTGTTTCTTTATTCAGTTTTGTAATGTTTATTGACCGGTTCTTCATCGAGTTTTGTACAGTATATTGACTGGTTCTTTGTTCAGTTTTGTACAGTTTATTGACTGGTTCTTTATTGAGTTTTGTACAGTTTATTGACTCGTTCTTTATTGAGTTTTCTACAGTTTGTTGACTGTTTCTTTATTGAGTTTTGTACAGTTTATTGACTGGTTCTTTATTGAGTTTTGTACAGTTTATTGACTGGTTCTTTATTGAGTTTTGTACAGTTTATTGACTGGTTCTTTATTGAGTTTTGTACAGTTTATTGACTGTTTCTTTATTGAGTTTTTTACAGTTTATTCACTAGTTCCTTATTCAGTTTTGTACAGTTTATTGACTGTTTCTTTATTGAGTTTGTACAGTTTATTGACTGTTTTTTTTTAGTTTTGTACAGTTTATTGACTGTTTCTTTATTCAGTTTTGTGCAGTTTATTGACTGGTTCTTTATTGAGTTTAGTACAGTTTATTGACTGGTTCTTTATTCAGTTTTGTACAGTTTATTGACTGTTTCTTTATTCAGTTTTGTACAGTTTATTGACTGGTTCTTCATTGAGTTTTGTAAAGTTTATTGACTGGTTCTTTATTGAGTTTTGTACAGTTTATTGACTAGTTCTTTGTTCAGTTTTGTACAGTTTATTGACTAGTTCTTTACTGAGTTTTGTACAGGTTATTGACTGGTTCTTTATTTAGTTTTGTACAGTTTATCGACTGTTTCTTTATTTAGTTTTGTACAGTTTATAGACTGGTTCTTTATTTAGTTTTGTACAGTTTATTGACTGTTTCTTAATTCAGTTTTGTAATGTTTATTGACTGGTTCTTTATTGAGTTTTGAACAGTTTATTGACTGGTTCTTTGTTCAGTTTTGTACAATTTATTGACTGGTTCTTTATTGAGTTTTGTACAGTTTATTTACTAGTTCCTTATTCAGTTTTGTACAGTTTCTTGACTGTTTCTTTATTGAGTTTTGTACAGTTTATTGACTGTTTTTATTGAGTTTTGTACAGTTTATTGACTGTTTCTTTTTTGAGTTTTGTACAGTTTATTGACTGTTTCTTTATTGAGTTTTGTACAGTTTATTGACTGTTTTTATTGAGTTTTGTACAGTTTATTGACTGTTTCTTTTTTGAGTTTTGTACAGTTTATTGACTGTTTCTTTATTGAGTTTTGTACAGTTTATTGACTGTTTCTTTATTTAGTTTTGTACAGTTTATTGACTGTTTCTTTAGTTAGTTTTGTACAGTTTATTGACTTTTTCTTTATTTAGTTTGTGTACAATTTATTGACTGGTTCTTTATTTAGTTTTGTACAGTTTATTTACTGTTTCTTTATTTAGTTTTGTACAGTTTATTGACTGGTTCTTTATTGAGTTTTGTACAGTTTATTGACTGTTTCTTTATTGAGTTTTGTAATGTTTATTGACTGGTTGTTTATTGAGTTTTGTACAGTTTATTGACTGGTTCTTTATTGAGTTTTGTACAGTTTATTGACTGATTATTTATTGAATTTGTGTACAATTTATTGACTGGTTCTTTATTCAGTTTTGTACAGTTTATTGACTGGTTCTTTATTGAGTTTTGTACAGTTTATTGACTGTTTCTTTATTTAGTTTTGTACAGATTATTGACTGGTTCTTTATTGAGTTTTGTACAGTTTATTCACTGGTTGTTTATTCAGTTTTGTAATGTTTATTCAATGGTTTTTTATTCAGTTTTGTACAGTTTATTGACTGGTTCATTATTGAGTTTTGTACAGTTTATTGACTGGTTCTTTACTGAGTTTTGTACAGTTTATTGACTGGTTCTTTATTCAGTTTTGTACAGTTTATTGACTGTTTCTTTATTGAGTTTTGTACAGTTTATCGAATGTTTCTTTATTTAGTTTTGTACAGTTTATTGACTGGTTCCTTATTTAGTTTTGTACAGTTTATTGACTGTTTCTTTATTCAGCTTTGTAATGTTTATCGACCGGTTCTTCATCGAGTTTTGTACAGTTTATTGACTGGTTCTTTATTCAGTTTTGTACAGTTTATTGACTGTTTCTTTATTTAGTTTTGTACAGTTTATCGAATGTTTCTTTATTTAGTTTTGTACAGTTTATTGACTGGTTCCTTATTTAGTTTTGTACAGTTTATTGACTGTTTCTTTATTCAGTTTTTTAATGTTTATTGACCGGTTCTTCATCGAGTTTTGTACAGTATATTGACTGGTTCTTTGTTCAGTTTTGTACAGTTTATTGACTGGTTCTTTATTGAGTTTTGTACAGTTTATTGACTCGTTTTTTATTGAGTTTTCTACAGTTTGTTGACTGTTTCTTTATTGAGTTTTGTACAGTTTATTGACTGGTTCTTTATTGAGTTTTGTACAGTTTATTGACTGGTTCTTTATTGAGTTTTGTACAGTTTATTGACTGGTTCTTTATTGAGTTTTGTACAGTTTATTGACTGTTTCTTTATTGAGTTTTTTACAGTTTATTCACTAGTTCCTTATTCAGTTTTTTACAGTTTATTGACTGTTTCTTTATTGAGTTTGTACAGTTTATTGACTGTTTTTTTTTAGTTTTGTACAGTTTATTGACTGTTTCTTTATTCAGTTTTGTGCAGTTTATTGACTGGTTCTTTATTGAGTTTTGTACAGTTTATTGACTGGTTCTTTATTCAATTTTGTACAGTTTATTGACTGGTTCTTTATTCAGTTTTGTACAGTTTATTGACTGGTTCTTCATTGAGTTTTGTAAAGTTTATTGACTGGTTCTTTATTGAGTTTTGTACAGTTTATTGACTAGTTCTTTGTTCAGTTTTGTACAGTTTATTGACTAGTTCTTTACTGAGTTTTGTACAGTTTATTGACTGGTTCTTTATTTAGTTTTGTACAGTTTATTGACTGTTTCTTTATTTAGTTTTGTACAGTTTATAGACTGGTTCTTTATTTAGTTTTGTACAGTTTATTGACTGTTTCTTTATTCAGTTTTGTAATGTTTATTGACTGGTTCTTTATTGAGTTTTGAACAGTGTATTGACTGGTTCTTTGTTCAGTTTTGTACACTTTATTGACTGGTTCTTCATTGAGTTTTGTACAGTTTATTTAGTAGTTCCTTATTCAGTTTTGTACAGTTTCTTGACTGTTTCTTTATTGAGTTTTGTACAGTTTATTGACTGTTTTTATTGAGTTTTGTACAGTTTATTGACTGTTTCTTTTTTGAGTTTTGTACAGTTTATTGACTGTTTCTTTATTGAGTTTTGTACAGTTTATTGACTGGTTCTTTATTCAGTTTTGTACAGTTTATTGATTGTTTCTTTATTCACTTTTGTTCAGTTTATTGACTGTTTCTTTATTGAGTTTTGTACAGTTTATTGACTGTTTCTTTATTTAGTTTTGTACAGTTTATTGACTGTTTCTTTAGTTAGTTTTGTACAGTTTATTGACTTTTTCTTTATTTAGTTTGTGTACAATTTATTGACTGGTTCTTTATTTAGTTTTGTACAGTTTATTTACTGTTTCTTTATTTAGTTTTGTACAGTTTATTGACTGGTTCTTTATTGAGTTTTGTACAGTTTATTGACTGTTTCGTTATTGAGTTTTGTAATGTTTATTGATTGGTTGTTTATTGAGTTTTGTACAGTTTATTGACTGGTTCTTTATTGAGTTTTGTACAGTTTATTGACTGATTATTTATTGAATTTGTGTACAATTTATTGACTGGTTCTTTATTCAGTTTTGTACAGTTTATTGACTGGTTCTTTATTGAGTTTTGTACAGTTTATTGACTGTTTCTTTATTTAGTTTTGTACAGTTTATTGACTGGTTCTTTATTGAGTTTTGTACAGTTTATTCACTGGTTGTTTATTCAGTTTTGTAATGTTTATTCAATGGTTTTTTATTCAGTTTTGTACAGTTTATTGACTGGTTCATTATTGAGTTTTGTACAGTTTATTGACTGGTTCTTTACTGAGTTTTGTACAGTTTATTGACTGGTTCTTTATTCAGTTTTGTACAGTTTATTGACTGTTTCTTTATTTAGTTTTGTACAGTTTATCGAATGTTTCTTTATTTAGTTTTGTACAGTTTATTGACTGGTTCCTTATTTAGTTTTGTACAGTTTATTGACTGTTTCTTTATTCAGTTTTGTAATGTTTATTTACCGGTTCTTCATCGAGTTTTGTACAGTATATTGACTGCTTCTTTGTTCAGTTTTGTACAGTTTATTGACTGGTTCTTTATTGAGTTTTGTACAGTTTATTGACTCGTTCTTTATTGAGTTTTCTACAGTTTGTTGACTGTTTCTTTATTGAGTTTTGTACAGTTTATTGACTGGTTCTTTATTGAGTTTTGTACAGTTTATTGACTGGTTCTTTATTGAGTTTTGTACAGTTTATTGACTGGTTCTTTATTGAGTTTTGTACAGTTTATTGACTGTTTCTTTATGGAGTTTTTTACAGTTTATTCACTAGTTCCTTATTCAGTTTTGTACAGTTTATTGACTGTTCCTTTACTGAGTTTGTACAGTTTATTGACTGTTTTTTTTTAGTTTTGTACAGTTTATTGACTGTTTCTTTATTCAGTTTTGTGCAGTTTATTGACTGGTTCTTTATTGAGTTTTGTACAGTTTATTGACTGGTTCTTTATTCAGTTTTGTACAGTTTATTGACTGTTTCTTTATTCAGTTTTGTACAGTTTATTGACTGGTTCTTCATTGAGTTTTGTAAAGTTTATTGACTGGTTCTTTATTGAGTTTTGTACAGTTTATTGACTAGTTCTTTGTTCAGTTTTGTACAGTTTATTGACTAGTTCTTTACTGAGTTTTGTACAGTTTATTGACTGGTTCTTTATTTAGTTTTGTACAGTTTATCGACTGTTTCTTTATTTAGTTTTGTACAGTTTATAGACTGGTTCTTTATTTAGTTTTGTACAGTTTATTGACTGTTTCTTTATTCAGTTTTGTAATGTTTATTGACTGGTTCTTTATTGAGTTTTGAACAGTTTATTGACTGGTTCTTTATTGACTTTTGTACAATTTATTGACTGGTTCTTTATTGAGTTTTGTACAGTTTATTGTCTGGTTCTTTATTGACTTTTGTACAGTTTATTGACTGGTTCTTTATTGAGTTTTGTACAGTTTATTGACTGGTTCTTTATTGAGTTTGTGTACAATTTATTGACTGGTTCTTTATTCAGTTTTGTACAGTTTATTGACTGGTTCTTTGTTCAGTTTTGTACAGTTTATTGACTGGTTCTTTACTGAGTTTTGTACAGTTTATTGACTGGTTCTTTATTCAGTTTTGAACAGTTTATTGACTGTTTCTTTATTTAGTTTTGTACAGTTTATCGACTGTTTCTTTATTTAGTTTGGTACAGTATATTGACTGGTTCCTTATTTAGTTTTGAACAGTTTATTGACTGTTTCTTTTATTCAGTTTTGTAATGTTTATTGACTGGTTCTTTATTGAGGTTTGTACAGTTTATTGACTGGTTCTTTATTGAGTTTTCGACAGTTTATTGACTGTTTCTTTACTGAGTTTTGTACAGTTTATTGACTGGTTCTTTATTGAGTTTTGTACAGTTTATTGACTGGCTATTTTTTGAGTTTTGTACAGTTTATTGACTATTTCTTTATTGAGTTTTGTACAGTTTATTGACTGTTTCTTTATTGAGTTTTGTACAGTTTATTGACTGGTTCTTTATTCAGTTTTGTTCAGTTTATTGACTGTTTCTTTATTGAGTTTTGTACAGTTTAATGACTGTTCCTTTATTTAGTTTTGTACAGTTTATTGACTGTTTCTTTAGTTAGTTTTGTACAGTTTATTGACTTTTTCTTTATTTAGTTTGTGTACAATTTATTGACTGCTTCTTTATTTAGTTTTGTACAGTTTATTTTCTGTTTCCTTATTTAGTTTTGTTCACTTTATTGACTGGTTCTTTATTTTGTTTTGTACAGTTTATTGACTGTTTCTTTATTCAGTTTTGTAATGTTTATTGACTGGTTGTTTATTGAGTTTTGTACAGTTTATTGACTGGTTCTTTATTGAGTTTTGTACAGTTTATTGACTGATTCTTTATTGAATTTGTGTACAATTTATTGACTGGTTCTTAATTGGGTTGTGTACAGTTTATTGACTTATTCTTTATTCAGTTTTTATAGTTTATTGACTGTTTCTTTATTCAGTTTTGCACAGTTTATTGACTGGTTCTTTATTCAGCTTTGTACAGTTTATTGACTGGTTCTTTATTGAGTTTTGTACAGTTTATTGACTGTTTCTTTATTTAGTTTTGTACAGTTTATTGACTGGTTCTTTATTGAGTTTTGTACAGTTTATTCACTGGTTCTTTATTCAGTTTTGCAATGTTTATTCAATGGTTTTTTATTCAGTTTTGTACAGTTTATTGACTGGTTCATTATTGAGTTTTGTACAGTTTATTGACTGGTTCTTTACTGAGTTTTGCACAGTTTATTGACTGGTTCTTTATTCAGTTTTGTACAGTTTCTTGACTATTTCTTTATTTAGTTTTGTACAGTTTATCGAATGTTTCTTTATTTAGTTTTGTACAGTTTAATGACTGGTTTCTTATTTAGTTTTGTACAGTTTATTGACTGTTTCTTTATTCAGTTTTGTAATGTTTATTGACCGGTTCTTCATCGAGTTTGTACAGTTTATTGACTGGTTCTTTGTTCAGTTTTGTACAGTTTATTGACTTGTTCTTTATTGAGTTTTGTACAGTTTATTGACTCGTTCTTTATTGAGTTTTCTACAGTTTGTTGACTGTTTCTTTATTGAGTTTTGTACAGTTTATTGACAGGTTCTTTATTGAGTTTTGTACAGTTTATTGACTGGTTCTTTATTGAGTTTTGTACAGTTTATTGACTGGTTCCTAATTGAGTTTTGTACAGTTTATTTACTGTTTCTTTATTGAGTTTTTTACAGTTTATTTACTAGTTCCTTATTCAGTTTTGTACAGTTTATTGACTGTTTCTTTATTGAGTTTCTACAGTTTATTGACTGTTTTTTTTTAGTTTTGTACAGTTTATTGACTGTTTCTTTATTCAGTTTTGTACAGTTTATTGACTGGTTCTTTATTGCGTTTTATACAGTTTATTGACTGGTTCTTTATTCAGTTTTGTACAGTTTATTGATTGTTTCTTCATTCAGTTTTGTACAGTTTATTGACTGGTTCTTCATTGAGTTTTGTAAAGTTTATTGACTAGGTCTTTATTGAGTTTTGTACAGTTTATTGACTAGTTCTTTGTTCAGTTTTGTACAGTTTATTGACTAGTTCTTTACTGAGTTTTGTACAGTTTATTGACTGTTTCTTTATTTAGTTTTGTACAGATTATCGACTGTTTCTTTATTTAGTTTTGTACAGTTTATAGACTGGTTTTTTATTTAGTTTTGTACAGTTTATTGACTGTTTCTTTATTCAGTTTTGTAATGTTTATTGACTGGTTCTTTATTCAGTTTTGAACAGTTTATTGACTGGTTCTTTATTCAGTTTTGTACAATTTATTGACTGGTTCTTTATTGAGTTTTGTGGAGTTTATTGTCTGGCTCTTTATTGACTTTTGTACAGTTTATTGACTGGTTCTTTATTGAGGTTTGTACAGTTTCTTGATTATTTCTTTATTTAGTTTTGTACAGTTTATCGAATGTTTCTTTATTTAGTTTTGTACAGTTTAATGACTGGTTTCTTATTTAGTTTTGTACAGTTTATTGACTGTTTCTTTATTCAGTTTTGTAATGTTTATTGACCGGTTCTTCATCGAGTTTGTACAGTTTATTGACTGGTTCTTTGTTCAGTTTTGTACAGTTTATTGACTTGTTCTTTATTGAGTTTTGTACAGTTTATTGACTAGTTCTTTATTGATTTTTCTACAGTTTGTTGACTGTTTCTTTATTGCGTTTTGTACAGTTTATTGACAGGTTCTTTATTGAGTTTTGTACAGTTTATTGACTGGTTCTTTATTGAGTTTTGTACAGTTTATTGACTGGTTCCTAATTGAGTTTTGTACAGTTTATTTACTGTTTCTTTATTGAGTTTTTTACAGTTTATTTACTAGTTCCTTATTCAGTTTTGTACAGTTTATTGACTGTTTCTTTATTCAGTTTTGTACAGTTTATTGACTGGTTCTTTATTGCGTTTTATACAGTTTATTGACTGGTTCTTTATTCAGTTTTGTACATTTTATTGATTGTTTCTTCATTCAGTTTTGTACAGTTTATTGACTGGTTCTTCATTGAGTTTTGTAAAGTTTATTGACTAGTTCTTTATTGAGTTTTGTACAGTTTATTGACTAGTTCTTTGTTCAGTTTTGTACAGTTTATTGACTAGTTCTTTACTGAGTTTTGTACAGTTTATTGACTGTTTCTTTATTTAGTTTTGTACAGATTATCGACTGTTTCTTTATTTAGTTTTGTACAGTTTATAGACTGGTTTTTTATTTAGTTTTGTACAGTTTATTGACTGTTTCTTTATTCAGTTTTGTAATGTTTATTGACTGGTTCTTTATTGAGTTTTGAACAGTTTATTGACTGGTTCTTTGTTCAGTTTTGTACAATTTATTGACTGGTTCTTTATTGAGTTTTGTGGAGTTTATTGTCTGGCTCTTTATTGACTTTTGTACAGTTTATTGACTGGTTCTTTATTGAGGTTTGTACAGTTTATTGACTGGTTCTTTATTGAGTTTGTGTACAATTTATTGACTGGTTCTTTATTCAGTTTTGTACAGTTTACTGACTGTTTCTTTATTGAGTTTTGTACAGTTTAATGACTTGTTCTTTGTTCAGTTTTGCACAGTTTATTGACTGGTTCTTTTTTCAGTTTTGTACAGTTTATTTACTGGTTCTTTATTGAGTTTTGTACAGTTTATTGACTGTTTCTTTATCGAGTTTTGTACAGTTTATTGACAGTTTCTTTATTTAGTTTTGTACAGTTTATTGACTGGTTCTTTATTGAGTTTTGTACAGTTTATTGACTGGTTCTTTATTCAGTTTTGTAATATTTATTCACTGGTTCTTTATTCAGTTTTGTACAGTTTAATGACTGGTTCGTTATTGAGTTTTGTACAGTTTATTGACTGGTTCTTTATTGAGCTTTGCACAGTTTATTGACTGGTTCTTTGTTCAGTTTTGTACAGTTTATTGACTGGTTCTTTACTGAGTTTTGTACAGTTTATTGACTGTTTCTTTATTTAGTTTGGTACAGTTTATTGTCTGGTTCCTTATTTAGTTTTGAACAGTTTATTGACTGTTTCTTTAATTCAGTTTTGTAATGTTTATTGACTGGTTCTTCATTGAGTTTTGTACAGTTTATTGACTGGTTCTTTGTTCAGTTTCGTACAGTTTATTGACTGGTTCTTTATTGAGTTTTGTACAGTTTATTGACTGGTTCTGTATTGAGTTTTCTACAGTTTATTGACTGTTTCTTTACTGAGTTTTGTACAGTTTATTGACTGGTTCTTTATTGAGTTTTGTACAGTTTATTGACTTGTTATTTATTGAGTTTTGTACAGTTTATTGACAGGTTCTTTATTGAGTTTTGTACAGTTTATTATTTGTTTCTTTATTGAGTTTTGTACAGTTTATTGACTGTTTTTTTTTTAGTTTTGTACAGTTTATTGACTGTTTCTTTATTGAGTTTTGTACAGTTTATTGACTGTTTCTTTATTGAGTTTTGTACAGTTTATTGACAGGTTCTTTATTCAGTTTTGTACAGTTTATTGACTGGTTCTTTATTCAGTTTTGTTCAGTTTATTGACTGTTTCTTTATTGAGTTTTGTACAGTTTATTGACTGTTTCTTTATTTAGTTTTGTACAGTTTATTGACTGGTTCCTAATTGAGTTTTGTACAGTTTATTTACTGTTTCTTTATTGAGTTTTTTACAGTTTATTTACTAGTTCCTTATTCAGTTTTGTACAGTTTATTGACTATTTCTTTATTCAGTTTTGTACAGTTTATTGACTGGTTCTTTATTGCGTTTTATACAGTTTATTGACTGGTTCTTTATTCAGTTTTGTACATTTTATTGATTGTTTCTTCATTCAGTTTTGTACAGTTTATTGACTGGTTCTTCATTGAGTTTTGTAAAGTTTATTGACTAGTTCTTTATTGAGTTTTGTACAGTTTATTGACTAGTTCTTTGTTCAGTTTTGTACAGTTTATTGACTAGTTCTTTACTGAGTTTTGTACAGTTTATTGACTGTTTCTTTATTTAGTTTTGTACAGATTATCGACTGTTTCTTTATTTAGTTTTGTACAGTTTATAGACTGGTTTTTTATTTAGTTTTGTACAGTTTATTGACTGTTTCTTTATTCAGTTTTGTAATGTTTATTGACTGGTTCTTTATTGAGTTTTGAACAGTTTATTGACTGGTTCTTTGTTCAGTTTTGTACAATTTATTGACTGGTTCTTTATTGAGTTTTGTGGAGTTTATTGTCTGGCTCTTTATTGACTTTTGTACAGTTTATTGACTGGTTCTTTATTGAGGTTTGTACAGTTTATTGACTGGTTCTTTATTGAGTTTGTGTACAATTTATTGACTGGTTCTTTATTCAGTTTTGTACAGTTTACTGACTGTTTCTTTATTGAGTTTTGTACAGTTTAATGACTTGTTCTTTGTTCAGTTTTGTACAGTTTATTGACTGGTTCTTTACTCAGTTTTGTACAGTTTATTTACTGGTTCTTTATTGAGTTTTGTACAGTTTATTGACTGTTTCTTTATCGAGTTTTGTACAGTTTATTGACAGTTTCTTTATTTAGTTTTGTACAGTTTATTGACTGGTTCTTTATTGAGTTTTGTACAGTTTATTGACTGGTTCTTTATTCAGTTTTGTAATATTTATTCACTGGTTCTTTATTCAGTTTTGTACAGTTTAATGACTGGTTCGTTATTGAGTTTTGTACAGTTTATTGACTGGTTCTTTATTGAGCTTTGCACAGTTTATTGACTGGTTCTTTGTTCAGTTTTGTACAGTTTATTGACTGGTTCTTTACTGAGTTTTGTACAGTTTATTGACCGGTTCTTTATTCAGTTTGGACAGTTTATTGACTGTTTCATTATTTAGTTTTGACTGTTTCTTTATTTAGTTTGGTACAGTTTATTGTCTGGTTCCTTATTTAGTTTTGAACAGTTTATTGACTGTTTCTTTAATTCAGTTTTGTAATGTTTATTGACTGGTTCTTCATTGAGTTTTGTACAGTTTATTGACTGGTTCTTTGTTCAGTTTCGTACAGTTTATTGACTGGTTCTTTATTGAGTTTTGTACAGTTTATTATTTGTTTCTTTATTGAGTTTTGTACAGTTTATTGACTGTTTTTTTTTAGTTTTGTACAGTTTATTGACTGTTTCTTTATTGAGTTTTGTACAGTTTATTGACTGTTTCTTTATTGAGTTTTGTACAGTTTATTGACAGGTTCTTTATTCAGTTTTGTACAGTTTATTGACTGGTTCTTTATTCAGTTTTGTTCAGTTTATTGACTGTTTCTTTATTGAGTTTTGTACAGTTTATTGACTGTTTCTTTATTTAGTTTTGTACAGTTTATTGACTGTTTCTTTAGTTAGTTTTGTACAGTTTATTGACTGTTTTTTTATTTAGTTTGTGTACAATTTATTGACTGGTTCTTTATTTAGTTTTGTACAGTTTATTTACTGTTTCTTTATTTAGTTTTGTACAGTTTATTGACTGGTTCTTTATTGAGTTTTGTACAGTTTATTGACTGTTTCTTTATTCAGTTTTGTGATGTTTATTGACTGGTTGTTTATTGAGTTTTGTACAGTTTATTGACTGGTTCTTTATTGTTTTGTACAGTTTATTGACTGATTCTTTATTGAATTTGTGTACAATTTATTGACTGGTTGTTTATTGAGTTGTGTTCAGTTCATTGACTGGATCTTTATTCAGTTTTGTACAGTTTATTGACTGTTTCTTTATTCAGTTTTGTACAGTTTATTGACTGGTTCTTTATTCCGTTTTGTATTGTTTATTGACTGGTTCTTTATTGAGTTTTGTACAGTTTATTGACTGGTTCTTTATTGAGTTTTGTACAGTTTATTGACTGTTTCTTTATTGAGTTTTGTACAGTTTATTGACTAGTTCCTTATTCAGTTTTGTACAGTTTTTTGACCGTTTCTTTATTGAGTTTTGTACAGTTTATTTACTGTTTCTTTATTGAGTTTTGTACGTTTATTGACTGTTTCTTTATTGAGTTTTGTACAGTTTATTGACTGGTTCTTTATTCAGTTTTGTACAGTTTATTGACTGGTACTTTATTCAGTTTTTTTACTGTTTCTTTATTGAGTTTGTGTACAATTTATTGACTGGTTCTTTATTCAGTTTTGTACAGTTTTTTGACTGTTTCTTTATTTAGTTTTGTACAGTTTATTGACTGGTTCTTTATTGAGCTTTGTACAGTTTATTCACTGTTTATTTATTCAGTTTTGTAATGTTTATTGACTGGTTGTTTATTGAGTTTTGTACAGTTTATTGACTGGTTCTTTATTGACTTTTGTACAGTTTATTGACTGCTTCTTTATTGAATTTGTGTACAATTTATTGACTGGTTCTTTATTGAGTTTTGTACAGTTTATTGATTGGTTCTTTATTCAGTTTTGTACAGTTTATTGACTGGTTCTTTATTGAGTTTTGTACAGTTTATTGACTGGTTCTTTATTGAGTTTGTTTTGTAGAGTATATTGACTGTTTCTTTATTGGGTTTTGTACAGTTCATTGAATAGTTCTTTATTACGTTTTGTACAGTTTATTGACTGTTTCTTTATTGAGTTTTGTACAGTTTAGTGACTGTTTTTTATTGAGTTTTGTTCAGTTTATTGACTGTTTCTTTATTTAGTTTTGTACAGTTTATTGACTGTTTCTTTAGTTAGTTTTGTACAGTTTATTGACTGGTTCTTTATTCAGTTTTGTACAGTTTATTGACTGTTTCTTTATTCAGTTTTGTACAGTTTATTGACTGGTTCTTCATTGAGTTTTGTACAGTTTATTGACTGGTTGTTTATTCAGTTTTGTACAGTTTATTGACTGGTTCTTTATTTAGTTTTGTACAGTTTATCTACTGTTTCTTTATTTAGTTTTGTACAGTTTATAGACTGGTTCTTTATTTAGTTTTGTACAGTTTATTGACTGTTTCTTTATTCAGTTTTGTAATGTTTATTGACTGGTTCTTTATTGAGTTTTGAACAGTTTATTGACTGGTTCTTTGTTCAGTTTTGTACAATTTATTGACTGGTTCTTTATTGAGTTTTGTACAGTTTATTGTCTGGTTCTTTATTGACTTTTGTACAGTTTATTGACTGGTTCTTTATTGAGTTTTGTACAGTTTATTGACTGGTTCTTTATTGAGTTTGTGTACAATTTATTGACTGGTTCTTTATTCAGTTTTGTACAGTTTATTGACTGGTTCTTTGTTCAGTTTTGTACAGTTTATTGACTGGTTCTTTACTGAGTTTTGTACAGTTTATTGACTGGTTCTTTATTCAGTTTTGAACAGTTTATTGACTGTTTCTTTATTTAGTTTTGTACAGTTTATCGACTGTTTCTTTATTTAGTTTGGTACAGTATATTGACTGGTTCCTTATTTAGTTTTGAACAGTTTATTGACTGTTTCTTTTATTCAGTTTTGTAATGTTTATTGACTGGTTCTTCATTGAATTTTGTACAGTTTACTGACTGGTTCTTTGTTCAGTTTTGTACAGTTTATTGACTGGTTCTTTATTGAGTTTTGTACAGTTTATTGACTGGTTCTTTATTGAGTTTTCTACAGTTTATTGACTGTTTCTTTACTGAGTTTTGTACAGTTTATTGACTGGTTCTTTATTGAGTTTTGTACAGTTTATTGACTGGTTATTTTTTGAGTTTTGTACAGTTTATTGACTGGTTCTTTATTGAGTTTTGTACAGTTTATTTACTAGTTCCTTATTCAGTTTTGTACAGTTTATTATCTGTTTCTTTATTGAGTTTTGCACAGTTTATTGACTGTTTGTTACTGAGTTTTGTACAGTTTATTGACTGGTTCTTTATTCAGTTTTGAACAGTTTATTGACTGTTTCTTCATTTAGTTTTGTACAGTTTATCGACTGTTTCTTTATTTAGTTTGGTACAGTATATTGACTGGTTCCTTATTTAGTTTTGAACAGTTTATTGACTGTTTCTTTTATTCAGTTTTGTAATGTTTATTGACCGGTTCTTCATCGAGTTTGTACAGTTTATTGACTGGTTCTTTGTTCAGTTTTGTACAGTTTATTGACTCGTTATTTATTGAGTTTTCTACAGTTTGTTGACTGTTTCTTTATTGAGTTTTGTACAGTTTATTGACAGGTTCTTTATTGAGTTTTGTACAGTTTATTGACTGGTTCTTTATTGAGTTTTGTACAGTTTATTGACTGGTTCCTAATTGAGTTTTGTACAGTTTATTTACTGTTTCTTTATTGAGTTTTTTACAGTTTATTTACTAATTCCTTATTCAGTTTTGTACAGTTTATTGACTGTTTCTTAATTGAGTTTCTACAGTTTATTGACTGTTTTTTTTTGAGTTTTGTACAGTTTATTGACTGTTTCTTTATTCAGTTTTGTACAGTTTATTGACTGGATCTTTATTGCGTTTTATACAGTTTATTGACTGGTTCTTTATTCAGTTTTGTACAGTTTATTGATTGTTTCTTCATTCAGTTTTGTACAGTTTATTGACTGGTTCTTCATTGAGTTTTGTAAAGTTTATTGACTAGTTCTTTATTGAGTTTTGTACAGTTTATTGACTAGTTCTTTGTTCAGTTTTGTACAGTTTATTGACTAGTTCTTTACTGAGTTTTGTACAGTTTATTGACTGTTTCTTTATTTAGTTTTGTACAGATTATCGACTGTTTCTTTATTTAGTTTTGTACAGTTTATTGACTGGTTTTTTATTTAGTTTTGTACAGTTTATTGACTGTTTCTTTATTCAGTTTTGTAATGTTTATTGACTGGTTCTTTATTGAGTTTTGAACAGTTTATTGACTGGTTCTTTGTTCAGTTTTGTACAATTTATTGACTGGTTCTTTATTGAGTTTTGTGGAGTTTATTGTCTGGCTCTTTATTGACTTTTGTACAGTTTATTGACTGGTTCTTTATTGAGGTTTGTACAGTTTATTGACTGGTTCTTTATTGAGTTTGTGTACAATTTATTGACTGGTTCTTTATTCAGTTTTGTACAGTTTACTGACTGTTTCTTTAATGAGTTTTGTACAGTTTAATGACTTGTTCTTTGTTCAGTTTTGTACAGTTTATTGACTGGTTCTTTATTCAGTTTTGTACAGTTTATTTACTGGTTCTTTATTGAGTTTTGTACAGTTTATTGACTGTTTCTTTATCGAGTTTTGTACAGTTTATTGACAGTTTCTTTATTTAGTTTTGTACAGTTTATTGACTGGTTCTTTATTGAGTTTTGTACAGTTTATTGACTGGTTCTTTATTCAGTTTTGTAATATTTATTGACTGGTTCTTTATTCAGTTTTGTACAGTTTATTGACTGGTTCGTTATTGAGTTTTGTACAGTTTATTGACTGGTTCTTTATTGAGCTTTGCACAGTTTATTGACTGGTTCTTTGTTCAGTTTTGTACAGTTTATTGACTGGTTCTTTACTGAGTTTTGTACAGTTTATTGACCGGTTCTTTATTCAGTTTGGACAGTTTATTGACTGTTTCATTATTTAGTTTTGACTGTTTCTTTATTTAGTTTGGTACAGTTTATTGTCTGGTTCCTTATTTAGTTTTGAACAGTTTATTGACTGTTTCTTTAATTCAGTTTTGTAATGTTTATTGACTGGTTCTTCATTGAGTTTTGTACAGTTTATTGACTGGTTCTTTGTTCAGTTTCGTACAGTTTATTGAGTGGTTCTTTATTGAGTTTTGTACAGTTTATTGACTGGTTCTGTATTGAGTTTTCTACAGTTTATTGACTGTTTCTTTACTGAGTTTTGTACAGTTTATTGACTGTTTTTTTTTTGAGTTTTGTACAGTTTATTGACTGTTTCTTTATTCAGTTTTGTACAGTTTATTGACTGGTTCTTTATTGCGTTTTGTACAGTTTATTGACTGGTTCTTTATTCAGTTTTGTACAGTTTATTGATTGTTTCTTCATTCAGTTTTGTACAGTTTATTGACTGGTTCTTCATTGAGTTTTGTAAAGTTTATTGACTAGTTCTTTATTGAGTTTTGTACAGTTTATTGACTAGTTCTTTGTTCAGTTTTGTACAGTTTATTGACTAGTTCTTTACTGAGTTTTGAACAGTTTATGGACTGTTTCTTTATTTAGTATTGTACAGATTATCGACTGTTTCTTTATTTAGTTTTGTACAGTTTATTGACTGTTTCTTTATTCAGTTTTGTAATGTTTATTGACTGGTTCTTTATTGAGTTTTGAACAGTTTATTGACTGGTTCTTTGTCCAGTTTTGTACAATTTATTGACTGGTTCTTTATTGAGTTTTGTGGAGTTTATTGTCTGGCTCTTTATTGACTTTTGTACAGTTTATTGACTGGTTCTTTATTGAGTTTTGTACAGTTTATTGACTGGTTCTTTATTGAGTTTGTGTACAATTTATTGACTGGTTCTTTATTTAGTTTTGTACAGTTTATTGACTGGTTCTTTATTGAGTTTTTTTACAATTTACTGACTGTTTCTTTATTGAGTTTTGTACAGTTTAATGACTTGTTCTTTGTTCAGTTTTGTACAGTTTATCGACTGGTTCTTTATTCAGTTTTGTACTGTTTATTTACTGGTTCTTTATTGAGTTTTGTACAGTTTATTGACTGTTTCTTTATCGAGTTTTGTACAGTTTATTGACAGTTTCTTTATTTAGTTTTGTACAGTTTATTGACTGGTTCTTTATTGAGTTTTGTACAGTTTATTGACTGGTTCTTTATTCAGTTTTGTAATATTTATTCACTGGTTCTTTATTCAGGTTTGTAATATTTATTCACTGGTTCTTTATTCAGTTTTGTACAGTTTATTGACTGGTTCGTTATTGAGTTTTGTACAGTTTATTGACTGGTTCTTTATTGAGTTTTCTACAGTTTATTGACTGGTTCTTTGTTCAGTTTTCTACAGTTTATTGACTGGTTCTTTATTGAGTTTTCTACAGTTTATTGACTGGTTCTTTATTGAGCTTTGCACAGTTTATTGACTGGTTCTTTGTTCAGTTTTGTACACTTTATTGACTGGTTCTTTACTGAGTTTTGTACAGTTTATTGACTGGTTCTTTATTCAGTTTTGTACAGTTTATTGACTGGTTCTTCATTGAGTTTTGTAAAGTTTATTGACTAGTTCTTTATTGAGTTTTGTACAGTTTATTGACTAGTTCTTTGTTCAGTTTTGTACAGTTTATTGACTAGTTCTTTACTGAGTTTTGTACAGTTTATTGACTGTTTCTTTATTTAGTTTTGTACAGATTATCGACTGTTTCTTTATTTAGTTTTGTACAGTTTATAGACTGGTTCTTTATTTAGTTTTGTACAGTTTATTGACTGTTTCTTTATTCAGTTTTGTAATGTTTATTGACTGGTTCTTTATTGAGTTTTGAACAGTTTATTGACTGGTTCTTTGTCCAGTTTTGTACAATTTATTGACTGGTTCTTTATTGAGTTTTGTGGAGTTTATTGTCTGGTTCTTTATTGACTTTTGTACAGTTTATTGACTGGTTCTTTATTGAGTTTTGTACAGTTTATTGACTGGTTCTTTATTGAGTTTGTGTACAATTTATTGACTGGTTCTTTATTCAGTTTTGTACAGTTTATTGACTGGTTCTTTATTGAGTTTTTTTACAGTTTACTGACTGTTTCTTTATTGAGTTTTGTACAGTTTAATGACTTGTTCTTTGTTCAGTTTTGTACAGTTTATTGACTGGTTCTTTATTGAGTTTTGTACAGTTTATTTACTGGTTCTTTATTGAGTTTTGTACAGTTTATTGACTGTTTCTTTATCGAGTTTTGTACAGTTTATTGACAGTTTCTTTATTTAGTTTTGTACAGTTTATTGACTGGTTCTTTATTGAGTTTTGTACAGTTTATTGACTGGTTCTTTATTCAGTTTTGTAATATTTATTCACTGGTTCTTTATTCAGGTTTGTAATATTTATTCACTGGTTCTTTATTCAGTTTTGTACAGTTTATTGACTGGTTCGTTATTGAGTTTTGTACAGTTTATTGACTGGTTCTTTATTGAGCTTTGCACAGTTTATTGACTGGTTCTTTGTTCAGTTTTGTACAGTTTATTGACTGGTTCTTTACTGAGTTTTGTACAGTTTATTGACTGGTTCTTTATTCAGTTTTGTACAGTTTATTGACTGGTTCTTCATTGAGTTTTGTAAAGTTTATTGACTAGTTCTTTATTGAGTTTTGTACAGTTTATTGACTAGTTCTTTGTTCAGTTTTGTACAGTTTATTGACTAGTTCTTTACTGAGTTTTGTACAGTTTATTGACTGTTTCTTTATTTAGTTTTGTACAGATTATCGACTGTTTCTTTATTTAGTTTTGTACAGTTTATAGACTGGTTCTTTGTTTAGTTTTGTACAGTTTATTGACTGTTTCTTTATTCAGTTTTGTAATGTTTATTGACTGGTTCTTTATTGAGTTTTGAACAGTTTATTGACTGGTTCTTTGTCCAGTTTTGTACAATTTATTGACTAGTTCTTTATTGAGTTTTGTGGAGTTTATTGTCTAGCTCTTTATTGACTTTTGTACAGTTTATTGACTGGTTCTTTATTGAGTTTTGTACAGTTTATTGACTGGTTCTTTATTGAGTTTGTGTACAATTTATTGACTGGTTCTTTATTCAGTTTTGTACAGTTTATTGACTGGTTCTTTATTGAGTTTTTTTACAGTTTACTGACTGTTTCTTTATTGAGTTTGGTACAGTTTAATGACTTGTTCTTTGTTCAGTTTTGTACAGTTTATTGACTGGTTCTTTATTCAGTTTTGTACAGTTTATTTACTGGTTCTTTATTGAGTTTTGTACAGTTTATTGACTGTTTCTTTATCGAGTTTTGTACAGTTTATTGACAGTTTCTTTATTTAGTTTTGTACAGTTTATTGACTGGTTCTTTATTGAGTTTTGTACAGTTTATTGACTGGTTCTTTATTCAGTTTTGTAATATTTATTCACTGGTTCTTTATTCAGTTTTGTACAGTTTATTGACTGGTTCGTTATTGAGTTTTGTACAGTTTATTGACTGGTTCTTTATTGAGCTTTGCACAGTTTATTGACTGGTTCTTTGTTCAGTTTTGTACAGTTTATTGACTGGTTCTTTACTGAGTTTTGTACAGTTTATTGACTGGTTCTTTATTCAGTTTGGACAGTTTATTGACTGTTTCTTTATTTAGTTTTGACTGTTTCTTTATTTAGTTTGGTACAGTTTATTGTCTGGTTCCTTATTTAGTTTTGAACAGTTTATTGACTGTTTCTTTAATTCAGTTTTGTAATGTTTATTGACTGGTTCTTCATTGAGTTTTGTACAGTTTATTGACTGGTTCTTTATTGAGTTTTGTACAGTTTATTGACTGGTTCTGTATTGAGTTTTCTACAGTTTATTGACTGTTTCTTTACTGAGATTTGTACAGTTTATTGACTGGTTCTTTATTGAGTTTTGTACAGTTTATTGACTGGTTATTTATTGAGTTTTGTACAGTTTATTGACTGGTTCTTTATTGAGTTTTGTACAGTTTATTATTTGTTTCTTTATTGAGTTTTGTACAGTTTATTGACTGTTTTTTTTTAGTTTTGTACAGTTTATTGACTGTTTCTTTATTGAGTTTTGTACAGTTTATTGACTGTTTCTTTATTGAGTTTTGTACAGTTTATTGACAGGTTCTTTATTCAGTTTTGTACAGTTTATTGACTGGTTTTTTATTCAGTTTTGTTCAGTTTATTGACTGTTTCTTTATTGAGTTTTGTACAGTTTATTGACTGTTTCTTTATTTAGTTTTGTACAGTTTATTGACTGTTTCTTTAGTTAGTTTTGTACAGTTTATTGAATGTTTCTTTATTTAGTTTGTGTACAATTTATTGACTGGTTCTTTATTTAGTTTTGTACAGTTTATTTACTGGTTCTTTATTTAGTTTTGTACAGTTTATTGACTGTTTCTTTATTGAGTTTTGTACAGTTTATTGACTGTTTCTTTATTGAGTTTTGTACAGTTTATTGACAGGTTCTTTATTCAGTTTTGTACAGTTTATTGACTGGTTTTTTATTCAGTTTTGTTCAGTTTATTGACTGTTTCTTTATTGAGTTTTGTACAGTTTATTGACTGTTTCTTTATTTAGTTTTGTACAGTTTATTGACTGTTTCTTTAGTTAGTTTTGTACAGTTTATTGAATGTTTCTTTATTTAGTTTGTGTACAATTTATTGACTGGTTCTTTATTTAGTTTTGTACAGTTTATTTACTGGTTCTTTATTTAGTTTTGTACAGTTTATTGACTGGTTCTTTATTGTTTTGTACAGTTTATTGACTGATTCTTTATTGAATTTGTGTACAATTTATTGACTGGTTGTTTATTGAGTTGTGTACAGTTCATTGACTGGATCTTTATTCAGTTTTGTACAGTTTATTGACCGTTTCTTTATTCAGTTTTGTACAGTTTATTGACTGGTTCTTTATTCCGTTTTGTAATGTTTATTGACTGGTTCTTTATTGAGTTTTGTACAGTTTATTGACTGGTTCTTTATTGAGTTTTGTACAGTTTATTGACTGTTTCTTTATTGAGTTTTGTACAGTTTTTTTGAATAGTTCCTTATTCAGTTTTGTACAGTTTTCTGACTGTTTCTTTATTGAGTTTTGTACAGTTTATTGACTGGTTCTTTATTGAGTTTGTGTACAATTTATTGACTGGTTCTTTATTTAGTTTTGTACAGTTTATTGACTGGTTCTTTATTGAGTTTTTTTACAATTTACTGACTGTTTCTTTATTGAGTTTTGTACAGTTTAATGACTTGTTCTTTGTTCAGTTTTGTACAGTTTATCGACTGGTTCTTTATTCAGTTTTGTACAGTTTATTTACTGGTTCTTTATTGAGTTTTGTACAGTTTATTGACTGTTTCTTTATCGAGTTTTGTACAGTTTATTGACAGTTTCTTTATTTAGTTTTGTACAGTTTATTGACTGGTTCTTTATTGAGTTTTGTACAGTTTATTGACTGGTTCTTTATTCAGTTTTGTAATATTTATTCACTGGTTCTTTATTCAGGTTTGTAATATTTATTCACTGGTTCTTTATTCAGTTTTGTACAGTTTATTGACTGGTTCGTTATTGAGTTTTGTACATGTTTATTGACTGGTTCTTTATTGAGCTTTGCACAGTTTATTGACTGGTTCTTTGTTCAGTTTTGTACACTTTATTGACTGGTTCTTTACTGAGTTTTGTACAGTTTATTGACTGGTTCTTTATTCAGTTTTGTACAGTTTATTGACTGGTTCTTCATTGAGTTTTGTAAAGTTTATTGACTAGTTCTTTATTGAGTTTTGTACAGTTTATTGACTAGTTCTTTGTTCAGTTTTGTACAGTTTATTGACTAGTTCTTTACTGAGTTTTGTACAGTTTATTGACTGTTTCTTTATTTAGTTTTGTACAGATTATCGACTGTTTCTTTATTTAGTTTTGTACAGTTTATAGACTGGTTCTTTATTTAGTTTTGTACAGTTTATTGACTGTTTCTTTATTCAGTTTTGTAATGTTTATTGACTGGTTCTTTATTGAGTTTTGAACAGTTTATTGACTGGTTCTTTGTCCAGTTTTGTACAATTTATTGACTGGTTCTTTATTGAGTTTTGTGGAGTTTATTGTCTGGCTCTTTATTGACTTTTGTACAGTTTATTGACTGGTTCTTTATTGAGTTTTGTACAGTTTATTGACTGGTTCTTTATTGAGTTTGTGTACAATTTATTGACTGGTTCTTTATTCAGTTTTGTACAGTTTATTGACTGGTTCTTTATTGAGTTTTTTTACAGTTTACTGACTGTTTCTTTATTGAGTTTTGTACAGTTTAATGACTTGTTCTTTATTCAGTTTTGTACAGTTTATTGACTGGTTCTTTATTCAGTTTTGTACAGTTTATTTACTGGTTCTTTATTGAGTTTTGTACAGTTTATTGACTGTTTCTTTATCGAGTTTTGTACAGTTTATTGACAGTTTCTTTATTTAGTTTTGTACAGTTTATTGACTGGTTCTTTATTGAGTTTTGTACAGTTTATTGACTGGTTCTTTATTCAGTTTTGTAATATTTATTCACTGGTTCTTTATTCAGGTTTGTAATATTTATTCACTGGTTCTTTATTCAGTTTTGTACAGTTTATTGACTGGTTCGTTATTGAGTTTTGTACAGTTTATTGACTGGTTCTTTATTGAGCTTTGCACAGTTTATTGACTGGTTCTTTGTTCAGTTTTGTACAGTTTATTGACTGGTTCTTTACTGAGTTTTGTACAGTTTATTGACTGGTTCTTTATTCAGTTTTGTACAGTTTATTGACTGGTTCTTCATTGAGTTTTGTAAAGTTTATTGACTAGTTCTTTATTGAGTTTTGTACAGTTTATTGACTAGTTCTTTGTTCAGTTTTGTACAGTTTATTGACTAGTTCTTTACTGAGTTTTGTACAGTTTATTGACTGTTTCTTTATTTAGTTTTGTACAGATTATCGACTGTTTCTTTATTTAGTTTTGTACAGTTTATAGACTGGTTCTTTGTTTAGTTTTGTACAGTTTATTGACTGTTTCTTTATTCAGTTTTGTAATGTTTATTGACTGGTTCTTTATTGAGTTTTGAACAGTTTATTGACTGGTTCTTTGTCCAGTTTTGTACAATTTATTGACTAGTTCTTTATTGAGTTTTGTGGAGTTTATTGTCTGGCTCTTTATTGACTTTTGTACAGTTTATTGACTGGTTCTTTATTGAGTTTTGTACAGTTTATTGACTGGTTCTTTATTGAGTTTGTGTACAATTTATTGACTGGTTCTTTATTCAGTTTTGTACAGTTTATTGACTGGTTCTTTATTGAGTTTTTTTACAGTTTACTGACTGTTTCTTTATTGAGTTTGGTACAGTTTAATGACTTGTTCTTTGTTCAGTTTTGTACAGTTTATTGACTGGTTCTTTATTCAGTTTTGTACAGTTTATTTACTGGTTCTTTATTGAGTTTTGTACAGTTTATTGACTGTTTCTTTATCGAGTTTTGTACAGTTTATTGACAGTTTCTTTATTTAGTTTTGTACAGTTTATTGACTGGTTCTTTATTGAGTTTTGTACAGTTTATTGACTGGTTCTTTATTCAGTTTTGTAATATTTATTCACTGGTTCTTTATTCAGTTTTGTACAGTTTATTGACTGGTTCTTTATTGAGTTTTGTACAGTTTATTGACTGGTTCTTTATTGAGCTTTGCACAGTTTATTGACTGGTTCTTTGTTCAGTTTTGTACAGTTTATTGACTGGTTCTTTACTGAGTTTTGTACAGTTTATTGACTGGTTCTTTATTCAGTTTGGACAGTTTATTGACTGTTTCTTTATTTAGTTTTGACTGTTTCTTTATTTAGTTTGGAACAGTTTATTGTCTGGTTCCTTATTTAGTTTTGAACAGTTTATTGACTGTTTCTTTAATTCAGTTTTGTAATGTTTATTGACTGGTTCTTCATTGAGTTTTGTACAGTTTATTGACTGGTTCTTTATTGAGTTTTGTACAGTTTATTGACTGGTTCTGTATTGAGTTTTCTACAGTTTATTGACTGTTTCTTTACTGAGTTTTGTACAGTTTATTGACTGGTTCTTTATTGAGTTTTGTACAGTTTATTGACTGGTTATTTATTGAGTTTTGTACAGTTTATTGACTGGTTCTTTATTGAGTTTTGTACAGTTTATTATTTGTTTCTTTATTGAGTTTTGTACAGTTTATTGACTGTTTTTTTTTAGTTTTGTACAGTTTATTGACTGTTTCTTTATTGAGTTTTGTACAGTTTATTGACTGTTTCTTTATTGAGTTTTGTACAGTTTATTGACAGGTTCTTTATTCAGTTTTGTACAGTTTATTGACTGGTTTTTTATTCAGTTTTGTTCAGTTTATTGACTGTTTCTTTATTGAGTTTTGTACAGTTTATTGACTGTTTCTTTATTTAGTTTTGTACAGTTTATTGACTGTTTCTTTAGTTAGTTTTGTACAGTTTATTGAATGTTTCTTTATTTAGTTTGTGTACAATTTATTGACTGGTTCTTTATTTAGTTTTGTACAGTTTATTTACTGGTTCTTTATTTAGTTTTGTACAGTTTATTGACTGTTTCTTTATTGAGTTTTGTACAGTTTATTGACTGTTTCTTTATTGAGTTTTGTACAGTTTATTGACAGGTTCTTTATTCAGTTTTGTACAGTTTATTGACTGGTTTTTTATTCAGTTTTGTTCAGTTTATTGACTGTTTCTTTATTGAGTTTTGTACAGTTTATTGACTGTTTCTTTATTTAGTTTTGTACAGTTTATTGACTGTTTCTTTAGTTAGTTTTGTACAGTTTATTGAATGTTTCTTTATTTAGTTTGTGTACAGTTTATTGACTGGTTCTTTATTTAGTTTTGTACAGTTTATTTACTGGTTCTTTATTTAGTTTTGTACAGTTTATTGACTGGTTCTTTATTGTTTTGTACAGTTTATTGACTGATTCTTTATTGAATTTGTGTACAATTTATTGACTGGTTGTTTATTGAGTTGTGTACAGTTCATTGACTGGATCTTTATTCAGTTTTGTACAGTTTATTGACTGTTTCTTTATTCAGTTTTGTACAGTTTATTGACTGGTTCTTTATTCCGTTTTGTAATGTTTATTGACTGGTTCTTTATTGAGTTTTGTACAGTTTATTGACTGGTTCTTTATTGAGTTTTGTACAGTTTATTGACTGTTTCTTTATTGAGTTTTGTACAGTTTTTTTTAATAGTTCCTTATTCAGTTTTGTACAGTTTTCTGACTGTTTCTTTATTGAGTTTTGTAGAGTTTATTGTCTGGCTCTTTATTGACTTTTGTACAGTTTATTGACTGGTTCTTTATTGAGTTTTGTACAGTTTATTGACTGGTTCTTTATTGAGTTTGTGTACAATTTATTGACTGGTTCTTTATTCAGTTTTGTACAGTTTATTGACTGGTTCTTTATTGAGTTTTTTTACAGTTTACTGACTGTTTCTTTATTGAGTTTTGTACAGTTTAATGACTTGTTCTTTGTTCAGTTTTGTACAGTTTATTGACTGGTTCTTTATTCAGTTTTGTACAGTTTATTTACTGGTTCTTTATTGAGTTTTGTACAGTTTATTGACTGTTTCTTTATCGAGTTTTGTACAGTTTATTGACAGTTTCTTTATTTAGTTTTGTACAGTTTATTGACTGGTTCTTTATTGAGTTTTGTACAGTTTATTGACTGGTTCTTTATTCAGTTTTGTAATATTTATTCACTGGTTCTTTATTCAGTTTTGTACAGTTTATTGACTGGTTCGTTATTGAGTTTTGTACTGTTTATTGACTGGTTCTTTATTGAGCTTTGCACAGTTTATTGACTGGTTCTTTGTTCAGTTTTGTACAGTTTATTGACTGGTTCTTTACTGAGTTTTGTACAGTTTATTGACTGGTTCTTTATTTAGTTTTGACTGTTTCTTTATTTAGTTTGGTACAGTTTATTGTCTGGTTCCTTATTTAGTTTTGAACAGTTTATTGACTGTTTCTTTAATTCAGTTTTGTAATGTTTATTGACTGGTTCTTCATTGAGTTTTGTACAGTTTATTGACTGGTTCTTTATTGAGTTTTGTACAGTTTATTGACTGGTTCTTTATTGAGTTTTGTACAGTTTATTGACTGTTTCTTTACTGAGTTTTGTACAGTTTATTGACTGGTTCTTTATTGAGTTTTGTACAGTTTATTGACTGGTTATTTATTGAGTTTTGTACAGTTTATTGACTGGTTCTTTATTGAGTTTTGTACAGTTTATTATTTGTTTCTTTATTGAGTTTTGTACAGTTTATTGACTGTTTTTTTTTTAGTTTTGTACAGTTTATTGACTGTTTCTTTATTGAGTTTTGTACAGTTTATTGACTGTTTCTTTATTGAGTTTTGTACAGTTTATTGACAGGTTCTTTATTCAGTTTTGTACAGTTTATTGACTGGTTTTTTATTCAGTTTTGTTCAGTTTATTGACTGTTTCTTTATTGAGTTTTGTACAGTTTATTGACTGTTTCTTTATTTAGTTTTGTACAGTTTATTGACTGTTTCTTTAGTTAGTTTTGTACAGTTTATTGAATGTTTCTTTATTCAGTTTGGACAGTTTATTGACTGTTTCTTTATTTAGTTTTGACTGTTTCTTTATTTAGTTTGGTACAGTTTATTGTCTGGTTCCTTATTTAGTTTTGAACAGTTTATTGACTGTTTCTTTAATTCAGTTTTGTAATGTTTATTGACTGGTTCTTCATTGAGTTTTGTACAGTTTATTGACTGGTTCTTTATTGAGTTTTGTACAGTTTATTGACTGGTTCTGTATTGAGTTTTCTACAGTTTATTGACTGTTTCTTTACTGAGTTTTGTACAGTTTATTGACTGGTTCTTTATTCAGTTTTGTACAGTTTATTGACTGGTTATTTATTGAGTTTTGTACAGTTTATTGACTGGTTCTTTATTGAGTTTTGTACAGTTTATTATTTGTTTCTTTATTGAGTTTTGTACAGTTTATTGACTGTTTTTTTTTAGTTTTGTACAGTTTATTGACTGTTTCTTTATTGAGTTTTGTACAGTTTATTGACTGTTTCTTTATTGAGTTTTGTACAGTTTATTGACAGGTTCTTTATTCAGTTTTGTACAGTTTATTGACTGGTTTTTTATTCAGTTTTGTTCAGTTTATTGACTGTTTCTTTATTGAGTTTTGTACAGTTTATTGACTGTTTCTTTATTTAGTTTTGTACAGTTTATTGACTGTTTCTTTAGTTAGTTTTGTACAGTTTATTGAATGTTTCTTTATTTAGTTTGTGTACAATTTATTGACTGGTTCTTTATTTAGTTTTGTACAGTTTATTTACTGGTTCTTTATTTAGTTTTGTACAGTTTATTGACTGTTTCTTTATTGAGTTTTGTACAGTTTATTGACTGTTTCTTTATTGAGTTTTGTACAGTTTATTGACAGGTTCTTTATTCAGTTTTGTACAGTTTATTGACTGGTTTTTTATTCAGTTTTGTTCAGTTTATTGACTGTTTCTTTATTGAGTTTTGTACAGTTTATTGACTGTTTCTTTATTTAGTTTTGTACAGTTTATTGACTGTTTCTTTAGTTAGTTTTGTACAGTTTATTGAATGTTTCTTTATTTAGTTTGTGTACAATTTATTGACTGGTTCTTTATTTAGTTTTGTACAGTTTATTTACTGGTTCTTTATTTAGTTTTGTACAGTTTATTGACTGGTTCTTTATTGTTTTGTACAGTTTATTGACTGATTCTTTATTGAATTTGTGTACAATTTATTGACTGGTTGTTTATTGAGTTGTGTACAGTTCATTGACTGGATCTTTATTCAGTTTTGTACAGTTTATTGACTGTTTCTTTATTCAGTTTTGTACAGTTTATTGACTGGTTCTTAATTCCGTTTTGTAATGTTTATTGACTGGTTCTTTATTGAGTTTTGTACAGTTTATTGACTGGTTCTTTATTGAGTTTTGTACAGTTTATTGACTGTTTCTTTATTGAGTTTTGTACAGTTTTTTTGAATAGTTCCTTATTCAGTTTTGTACAGTTTTCTGACTGTTTCTTTATTGAGTTTTGTGGAGTTTATTGTCTGGCTCTTTATTGACTTTTGTACAGTTTATTGACTGGTTCTTTATTGAGTTTTGTACAGTTTATTGACTGGTTCTTTATTGAGTTTGTGTACAATTTATTGACTGGTTCTTTATTCAGTTTTGTACAGTTTATTGACTGGTTCTTTATTGAGTTTTTTTACAGTTTACTGACTGTTTCTTTATTGAGTTTTGTACAGTTTAATGACTTGTTCTTTGTTCAGTTTTGTACAGTTTATTGACTGGTTCTTTATTCAGTTTTGTACAGTTTATTTACTGGTTCTTTATTGAGTTTTGTACAGTTTATTGACTGTTTCTTTATCGAGTTTTGTACAGTTTATTGACAGTTTCTTTATTTAGTTTTGTACAGTTTATTGACTGGTTCTTTATTGAGTTTTGTACAGTTTATTGACTGGTTCTTTATTCAGTTTTGTAATATTTATTCACTGGTTCTTTATTCAGTTTTGTACAGTTTATTGACTGGTTCCTTATTGAGTTTTGTACTGTTTATTGACTGGTTCTTTATTGAGCTTTGCACAGTTTATTGACTGGTTCTTTGTTCAGTTTTGTACAGTTTATTGACTGGTTCTTTACTGAGTTTTGTACAGTTTATTGACTGGTTCTTTATTTAGTTTTGACTGTTTCTTTATTTAGTTTGGTACAGTTTATTGTCTGGTTCCTTATTTAGTTTTGAACAGTTTATTGACTGTTTCTTTAATTCAGTTTTGTAATGTTTATTGACTGGTTCTTCATTGAGTTTTGTACAGTTTATTGACTGGTTCTTTATTGAGTTTTGTACAGTTTATTGACTGGTTCTGTATTGAGTTTTCTACAGTTTATTGACTGTTTCTTTACTGAGTTTTGTACAGTTTATTGACTGGTTCTTTATTGAGTTTTGTACAGTTTATTGACTGGTTATTTATTGAGTTTTGTACAGTTTATTGACTGGTTCTTTATTGAGTTTTGTACAGTTTATTATTTGTTTCTTTATTGAGTTTTGTACAGTTTATTGACTGTTTTTTTTTAGTTTTGTACAGTTTATTGACTGTTTCTTTATTGAGTTTTGTACAGTTTATTGACTGTTTCTTTATTGAGTTTTGTACAGTTTATTGACAGGTTCTTTATTCAGTTTTGTACAGTTTATTGACTGGTTTTTTATTCAGTTTTGTTCAGTTTATTGACTGTTTCTTTATTGAGTTTTGTACAGTTTATTGACTGTTTCTTTATTTAGTTTTGTACAGTTTATTGACTGTTTCTTTAGTTAGTTTTGTACAGTTTATTGAATGTTTCTTTATTTAGTTTGTGTACAATTTATTGACTGGTTCTTTATTTAGTTTTGTACAGTTTATTTACTGGTTCTTTATTTAGTTTTGTACAGTTTATTGACTGTTTCTTTATTGAGTTTTGTACAGTTTATTGACTGTTTCTTTATTGAGTTTTGTACAGTTTATTGACAGGTTCTTTATTCAGTTTTGTACAGTTTATTGACTGGTTTTTTATTCAGTTTTGTTCAGTTTATTGACTGTTTCTTTATTGAGTTTTGTACAGTTTATTGACTGTTTCTTTATTTAGTTTTGTACAGTTTATTGACTGTTTCTTTAGTTAGTTTTGTACAGTTTATTGAATGTTTCTTTATTTAGTTTGTGTACAATTTATTGACTGGTTCTTTATTTAGTTTTGTACAGTTTATTTACTGGTTCTTTATTTAGTTTTGTACAGTTTATTGACTGGTTCTTTATTGTTTTGTACAGTTTATTGACTGATTCTTTATTGAATTTGTGTACAATTTATTGACTGGTTGTTTATTGAGTTGTGTACAGTTCATTGACTGGATCTTTATTCAGTTTTGTACAGTTTATTGACTGTTTCTTTATTCAGTTTTGTACAGTTTATTGCATGGTTCTTTATTCCGTTTTGTAATGTTTATTGACTGGTTCTTTATTGAGTTTTGTACAGTTTATTGACTGGTTCTTTATTGAGTTTTGTACAGTTTATTGACTGTTTCTTTATTGAGTTTTGTACAGTTTTTTTGAATAGTTCCTTATTCAGTTTTGTACAGTTTTCTGACTGTTTCTTTATTGAGTTTTGTGGAGTTTATTGTCTGGCTCTTTATTGACTTTTGTACAGTTTATTGACTGGTTCTTTATTGAGTTTTGTACAGTTTATTGACTGGTTCTTTATTGAGTTTGTGTACAATTTATTGACTGGTTCTTTATTCAGTTTTGTACAGTTTATTGACTGGTTCTTTATTGAGTTTTTTTACAGTTTACTGACTGTTTCTTTATTGAGTTTTGTACAGTTTAATGACTTGTTCTTTGTTCAGTTTTGTACAGTTTATTGACTGGTTCTTTATTCAGTTTTGTACAGTTTATTTACTGGTTCTTTATTGAGTTTTGTACAGTTTATTGACTGTTTCTTTATCGAGTTTTGTACAGTTTATTGACAGTTTCTTTATTTAGTTTTGTACAGTTTATTGACTGGTTCTTTATTGAGTTTTGTACAGTTTATTGACTGGTTCTTTATTCAGTTTTGTAATATTTATTCACTGGTTCTTTATTCAGTTTTGTACAGTTTATTGACTGGTTCGTTATTGAGTTTTGTACTGTTTATTGACTGGTTCTTTATTGAGCTTTGCACAGTTTATTGACTGGTTCTTTGTTCAGTTTTGTACAGTTTATTGACTGGTTCTTTACTGAGTTTTGTACAGTTTATTGACTGGTTCTTTATTTAGTTTTGACTGTTTCTTTATTTAGTTTGGTACAGTTTATTGTCTGGTTCCTTATTTAGTTTTGAACAGTTTATTGACTGTTTCTTTAATTCAGTTTTGTAATGTTTATTGACTGGTTCTTCATTGAGTTTTGTACAGTTTATTGACTGGTTCTTTATTGAGTTTTGTACAGTTTATTGACTGGTTCTGTATTGAGTTTTCTACAGTTTATTGACTGTTTCTTTATTGAGTTTTGTACAGTTTATTGACTGTTTCTTTATTGAGTTTTGTACAGTTTATTGACAGGTTCTTTATTCAGTTTTGTACAGTTTATTGACTGGTTTTTTATTCAGTTTTGTTCAGTTTATTGACTGTTTCTTTATTGAGTTTTGTACAGTTTATTGACTGTTTCTTTATTTAGTTTTGTACAGTTTATTGACTGTTTCTTTAGTTAGTTTTGTACAGTTTATTGAATGTTTCTTTATTTAGTTTGTGTACAATTTATTGACTGGTTCTTTATTTAGTTTTGTACAGTTTATTTACTGGTTCTTTATTTAGTTTTGTACAGTTTATTGACTGGTTCTTTATTGAGTTTTGTACAGTTTATTGACTGTTTCTTTATTCACTTTTGTGATGTTTATTGACTGGTTGTTTATTGAGTTTTGTACAGTTTATTGACTGGTTCTTTATTGTTTTGTACAGTTTATTGACTGATTCTTTATTGAATTTGTGTACAATTTATTGACTGGTTGTTTATTGAGTTGTGTACAGTTCATTGACTGGATCTTTATTCAGTTTTGTACAGTTTATTGACTGTTTCTTTATTCAGTTTTGTACAGTTTATTGACTGGTTCTTTATTCCGTTTTGTAATGTTTATTGACTGGTTCTTTATTGAGTTTTGTACAGTTTATTGACTGGTTCTTTATTGAGTTTTGTACAGTTTATTTACTGTTTCTTTATTGAGTTTTGTACAGTTTTTTTGACTAGTTCCTTATTCAGTTTTGTACAGTTTTCTGACTGTTTCTTTATTGAGTTTTGTACAGTTTATTTACTGTTTCTTTATTGAGTTTTGTACGTTTATTGACTGTTTCTTTATTGAGTTTTGTACAGTTTATTGACTGGTTCTTTATTCAGTTTTGTACAGTTTATTGACTGGTACTTTATTCAGTTTTGTTCAGTTTTTTTACTGTTTCTTTATTGAGTTTGTGTACAATTTATTGACTGGTTCTTTATTTAGTTTTGTACAGTTTTTTGACTGTTTCTTTATTTAGTTTTGTACAGGTTATTTACAGGATCTTTATTGAGCTTTGTACAGTTTATTCACTGTTTCTTTATTCAGTTTTGTAATGTTTATTGACTGGTTGTTTATTGAGTTTTGTACAGTTTATTGACTGGTTATTTATTGACTTTTGTACAGTTTATTGACTGGTTCTTTATTGAATTTGTGTACAATTTATTGACTGGTTCTTTATTGAGTTTTGTAGTGTTTATTGACTGTTTCTTTATTGAGTTTTGTACAGTTCATTGACTAGTTCTTTATTAAGTTTTGTACAGTTTATTGACTGGTTCTTTATTGAGTTTGTTTTGTAGAGTATATTGACTGTTTCTTTATTGGGTTTTGTACAGTTCATTGACTAGTTCTTTATTACGTTTTGTACAGTTTATTGACTGTTTCTTTATTGAGTTTTGTACAGTTTATTGACTGTTTTTTATTGAGTTTTGTTCAGTTTAGTGACTGTTTCTTTATTTAGTTTTGTACAGTTTATTGACTGTTTCTTTAGTTAGTTTTGTACAGTTTATTGAATGTTTCTTTATTTAGTTTGTGTACAATTTATTGACTGGTTCTTTGTTTAGTTTTGTACAGTTTATTTACTGTTTCTTTATTTAGTTTTGAACAGCTTATTGACTGGTTCTTTATTGAGTTTTGTACAGTTTATTGACTGTTTCTTTATTCAGTTTTGTAATGTTTATTGACTGGTTGTTTATTGAGTTTTGTACAGTTTATTGACTGGTTCTTTATTGAGTTTTGTACAGTTTATTGACTGATTCTTTATTGAATTTGTGTACAATTTATTGACTGGTTCTTTATTGAGTTGTGTACAGTTTATTGACTGGATCTTTATTCAGTTTTGTACAGTTTATTGACCGTTTCTTTATTCAGTTTTGTACAGTTTATTGACTTGTTCTTTATTCAGTTTTGTAATATTTATTGACTGGTTCTTTATTGAGTTTTGTACAATTTATTTACTGTTTCTTTATTGAGTTTTGTACGTTTATTTACTGTTTCTTTATTGAATTTTGTACAGTTTATTGACTGGTTCTTTATTCAGTTTTGTGCAGTTTATTGACTGGTACTTTATTCAGTTTTGTTCAGTTTTTTTACTGTTTCTTTATTGAGTTTGTGTACAATTTATTGATTGGTTCTTTATTTAGTTTTGTACAGTTTTTTGACTGTTTCTTTATTTAGTTTTGTACAGTTTATTGACTGGTTCTTTATTGAGTTTTGTACAGTTTATTCACTGTTTCTTTATTCAGTTTTGTAATGTTTATTGACTGGTTGTTTATTGAGTTTTGTACAGTTTATTGACTGATACTTTATTGAATTTGTGTACAATTTATTGACTGGTTCTTTATTGAGTTGTATACAGTTTATTGACTGGATCTTTATTCAGTTTTGTACAGTTTATTGACTGTTTCTTTATTCAGTTTTGTACAGTTTATTGACTGGTTCTTTATTCAGTTTTGTAATGTTTATTGACTGGTTCTTTATTGGGTTTTGTACAGTTTATTGACTGGTTCTTTATTGAGTTTTGTACAGTTTATTGACTGTTTCTTTATTGAGTTTTGTACAGTTTATTGACTAGTTCCTTATTCAGTTTTGTACAGTTTATTGACTGTTTCTTTATTCAGTTTTGTACAGTTTATTGACTGGTTCGTTATTGAGTTTTGTACAGTTTATTGACTGCTTCTTTATTGAGCTTTGCACAGTTTATTGACTGGTTCTTTGTTCAGTTTTGTACAGTTTATTGACTGGTTCTTTACTGAGTTTTGTACAGTTTATTGACTGGTTCTTTATTCAGTTTGGACAGTTTATTGACTGTTTCTTTATTTAGTTTTGACTGTTTCTTTATTTAGTTTGGTACAGTTTATTGTCTGGTTCCTTATTTAGTTTTGAACAGTTTATTGACTGTTTCTTTAATTCAGTTTTGTAATGTTTATTGACTGGTTGTTCATTGAGTTTTGTACAGTTTATTGACTGGTTCTTTATTGAGTTTTGTACAGTTTATTGACTGGTTCTGTATTGAGTTTTCTACAGTTTATTGACTGTTTCTTTACTGAGTTTTGTACAGTTTATTGACTGGTTCTTTATTGAGTTTCGTACAGTTTATTGACTGGTTATTTATTGAGTTTTGTACAGTTTATTGACTGGTTCTTTATTGAGTTTTGTACAGTTTATTATTTGTTTCTTTATTGAGGTTTGTACAGTTTATTGACTGTTTTTTTTTTAGTTTTGTACAGTTTATTGACTGTTTCTTTATTGAGTTTTGTACAGTTTATTGACTGTTTCTTTATTGCGTTTTGTACAGTTTATTGACAGGTTCTTTATTCAGTTTTGTACAGTTTATTGACTGGTTTTTTATTCAGTTTTGTTCAGTTTATTGACTGTTTCTTTATTGAGTTTTGTACAGTTTATTGACTGTTTCTTTATTTAGTTTTGTACAGTTTATTGACTGTTTCTTTAGTTAGTTTTGTACAGTTTATTGACTGTTTCTTTATTTAGTTTGTGTACAATTTATTGACTGGTTCTTTATTTAGTTTTGTACAGTTTATTTACTGGTTCTTTATTTAGTTTTGTACAGTTTATTGACTGGTTCTTTATTGAGTTTTGTACAGTTTATTGACTGTTTCTTTATTCAGTTTTGTGATGTTTATTGACTGGTTGTTTATTGAGTTTTGTACAGTTTATTGACTGGTTCTTTATTGTTTTGTACAGTTTATTGACTGATTCTTTATTGAATTTGTGTACAATTTATTGACTGGTTGTTTATTGAGTTGTGTACAGTTCATTGACTGGATCTTTATTCAGTTTTGTACAGTTTATTGACTGTTTCTTTATTCAGTTTTGTACAGTTTATTGACTGGTTCTTTATTCCGTTTCGTAATGTTTATTGACTGGTTCTTTATTGAGTTTTGTACAGTTTATTGACTGGTTCTTTATTGAGTTTTGTACAGTTTATTGACTGTTTCTTTATTGAGTTTTGTACAGTTTTTTTGACTAGTTCCTTATTCAGTTTTGTACAGTTTTCTGACTGTTTCTTTATTGAGTTTTGTACAGTTTATTTACTGGTTCTTTATTGAGTTTTGTACAGTTTATTGACTGGTTCTGTATTGAGTTTTCTACAGTTTATTGACTGTTTCTTTACTGAGTTTTGTACAGTTTATTGACTGGTTCTTTATTGAGTTTCGTACAGTTTATTGACTGGTTATTTATTGAGTTTTGTACAGTTTATTGACTGGTTCTTTATTGAGTTTTGTACAGTTTATTATTTGTTTCTTTATTGAGGTTTGTACAGTTTATTGACTGTTTTTTTTTTAGTTTTGTACAGTTTATTGACTGTTTCTTTATTGAGTTTTGTACAGTTTATTGACTGTTTCTTTATTGCGTTTTGTACAGTTTATTGACAGGTTCTTTATTCAGTTTTGTACAGTTTATTGACTGGTTTTTTATTCAGTTTTGTTCAGTTTATTGACTGTTTCTTTATTGAGTTTTGTACAGTTTATTGACTGTTTCTTTATTTAGTTTTGTACAGTTTATTGACTGTTTCTTTAGTTAGTTTTGTACAGTTTATTGACTGTTTCTTTATTTAGTTTGTGTACAATTTATTGACTGGTTCTTTATTTAGTTTTGTACAGTTTATTTACTGGTTCTTTATTTAGTTTTGTACAGTTTATTGACTGGTTCTTTATTGAGTTTTGTACAGTTTATTGACTGTTTCTTTATTCAGTTTTGTGATGTTTATTGACTGGTTGTTTATTGAGTTTTGTACAGTTTATTGACTGGTTCTTTATTGTTTTGTACAGTTTATTGACTGATTCTTTATTGAATTTGTGTACAATTTATTGACTGGTTGTTTATTGAGTTGTGTACAGTTCATTGACTGGATCTTTATTCAGTTTTGTACAGTTTATTGACTGTTTCTTTATTCAGTTTTGTACAGTTTATTGACTGGTTCTTTATTCCGTTTCGTAATGTTTATTGACTGGTTCTTTATTGAGTTTTGTACAGTTTATTGACTGGTTCTTTATTGAGTTTTGTACAGTTTATTGACTGTTTCTTTATTGAGTTTTGTACAGTTTTTTTGACTAGTTCCTTATTCAGTTTTGTACAGTTTTCTGACTGTTTCTTTATTGAGTTTTGTACAGTTTATTTACTGTTTCTTTATTGAGTTTTGTACGTTTATTGACTGTTTCTTTATTGAGTTTTGTACAGTTTATTGACTGGTTCTTTATTCAGTTTTGTACAGTTTATTGACTGGTACTTTATTCAGTTTTGTTCAGTTTTTTTACTGTTTCTTTATTGAGTTTGTGTACAATTTATTGACTGGTTCTTTATTTAGTTTTGTACAGTTTTTTGACTGTTTCTTTATTTAGTTTTGTACAGTTTATTGACAGGTTCTTTTTGAGCTTTGTACAGTTTATTCACTGTTTCTTTATTCAGTTTTGTAATGTTTATTGACTGGTTGTTTATTGAGTTTTGTACAGTTTATTGACTGGTTCTTTATTGACTTTTGTACAGTTTATTGACTGGTTCTTTATTGAATTTGTGTACAATTTATTGACTGGTTCTTTATTGAGTTTTGTAGTGTTTATTGACTGTTTCTTTATTGAGTTTTGTACAGTTCATTGACTAGTTCTTTATTAAGTTTTGTACAGTTTATTGACTGGTTCTTTATTGAGTTTGTTTTGTAGACTATATTGACTGTTTCTTTATTGGGTTTTGTACAGTTCATTGACTAGTTCTTTATTACGTTTTGTACAGTTTATTGACTGTTTCTTTATTGAGTTTTGTACAGTTTATTGACTGTTTTTTATTGAGTTTTGTTCAGTTTATTGACTGTTTCTTTATTTAGTTTTGTACAGTTTATTGACTGTTTCTTTAGTTAGTTTTGTACAGTTTATTGAATGTTTCTTTATTTAGTTTGTGTACAATTTATTGACTGGTTCTTTATTTAGTTTTGTACAGTTTATTTACTGTTTCTTTATTTAGTTTTGAACAGTTTATTGACTGGTTCTTTATTGAGTTTTGTACAGTTTATTGACTGTTTCTTTATTCAGTTTTGTAATGTTTATTGACTGGTTGTTTATTGAGTTTTGTACAGTTTATTGACTGGTTCTTTATTGAGTTTTGTACAGTTTATTGACTGATTCTTTATTGAATTTGTGTACAATTTATTGACTGGTTCTTTATTGAGTTGTGTACAGTTTATTGACTGGATCTTTATTCAGTTTTGTACAGTTTATTGACCGTTTCTTTATTCAGTTTTGTACAGTTTATTGACTTGTTCTTTATTCAGTTTTGTAATATTTATTGACTGGTTCTTTATTGAGTTTTGTACAGTTTATTTACTGTTTCTTTATTGAGTTTTGTACGTTTATTTACTGTTTCTTTATTGAATTTTGTACAGTTTATTGACTGGTTCTTTATTCAGTTTTGTGCAGTTTATTGACTGGTACTTTATTCAGTTTTGTTCAGTTTTTTTACTGTTTCTTTATTGAGTTTGTGTACAATTTATTGATTGGTTCTTTATTTAGTTTTGTACAGTTTTTTGACTGTTTCTTTATTTAGTTTTGTACAGTTTATTGACTGGTTCTTTATTGAGTTTTCTACAGTTTATTCACTGTTTCTTTATTCAGTTTTGTAATGTTTATTGACTGGTTGTTTATTGAGTTTTGTACAGTTTATTGACTGATACTTTATTGAATTTGTGTACAATTTATTGACTGGTTCTTTATTGAGTTGTATACAGTTTATTGACTGGATCTTTATTCAGTTTTGTACAGTTTATTGACTGTTTCTTTATTCAGTTTTGTACAGTTTATTGACTGGTTCTTTATTCAGTTTTGTAATGTTTATTGACTGGTTCTTTATTGGGTTTTGTACAGTTTATTGACTGGTTCTTTATTGAGTTTTGTACAGTTTATTGACTGTTTCTTTATTGAGTTTTGTACAGTTTATTGACTAGTTCCTTATTCAGTTTTGTACAGTTTATTGACTGTTTCTTTATTCAGTTTTGTGCAGTTTATTGACTGGTTCGTTATTGAGTTTTGTACAGTTTATTGACTGCTTCTTTATCGAGCTTTGCACAGTTTATTGACTGGTTCTTTGTTCAGTTTTGTACAGTTTATTGACTGGTTCTTTACTGAGTTTTGTACAGTTTATTGACTGGTTCTTTATTCAGTTTGGACAGTTTATTGACTGTTTCTTTATTTAGTTTTGACTGTTTCTTTATTTAGTTTGGTACAGTTTATTGTCTGGTTCCTTATTTAGTTTTGAACAGTTTATTGACTGTTTCTTTAATTCAGTTTTGTAATGTTTATTGACTGGTTCTTCATTGAGTTTTGTACAGTTTATTGACTGGTTCTTTATTGAGTTTTGTACAGTTTATTGACTGGTTCTGTATTGAGTTTTCTACAGTTTATTGACTGTTTCTTTACTGAGTTTCGTACAGTTTATTGACTGGTTATTTATTGAGTTTTGTACAGTTTATTGACTGGTTCTTTATTGAGTTTTGTACAGTTTATTATTTGTTTCTTTATTGAGGTTTGTACAGTTTATTGACTGTTTTTTTTTAGTTTTGTACAGTTTATTGACTGTTTCTTTATTGAGTTTTGTACAGTTTATTGACTGTTTCTTTATTGAGTTTTGTACAGTTTATTGACAGGTTCTTTATTCAGTTTTGTACAGTTTATTGACTGGTTTTTTATTCAGTTTTGTTCAGTTTATTGACTGTTTCTTTATTGAGTTTTGTACAGTTTATTGACTGTTTCTTTATTTAGTTTTGTACAGTTTATTGACTGTTTCTTTAGTTAGTTTTGTACAGTTTATTGACTGTTTCTTTATTTAGTTTGTGTACAATTTATTGACTGGTTCTTTATTTAGTTTTGTACAGTTTATTTACTGGTTCTTTATTTAGTTTTGTACAGTTTATTGACTGGTTCTTTATTGAGTTTTGTACAGTTTATTGACTGTTTCTTTATTCAGTTTTGTGATGTTTATTGACTGGTTGTTTATTGAGTTTTGTACAGTTTATTGACTGGTTCTTTATTGTTTTGTACAGTTTATTGACTGATTCTTTATTGAATTTGTGTACAATTTATTGACTGGTTGTTTATTGAGTTGTGTACAGTTCATTGACTGGATCTTTATTCAGTTTTGTACAGTTTATTGACTGTTTCTTTATTCAGTTTTGTACAGTTTATTGACTGGTTCTTTATTCCGTTTCGTAATGTTTATTGACTGGTTCTTTATTGAGTTTTGTACAGTTTATTGACTGGTTCTTTATTGAGTTTTGTACAGTTTATTGACTGTTTCTTTATTGAGTTTTGTACAGTTTTTTTGACTAGTTCCTTATTCAGTTTTGTACAGTTTTCTGACTGTTTCTTTATTGAGTTTTGTACAGTTTATTTACTGTTTCTTTATTGAGTTTTGTACGTTTATTGACTGTTTCTTTATTGAGTTTTGTACAGTTTATTGACTGGTTCTTTATTCAGTTTTGTACAGTTTATTGACTGGTACTTTATTCAGTTTTGTTCAGTTTTTTTACTGTTTCTTTATTGAGTTTGTGTACAATTTATTGACTGGTTCTTTATTTAGTTTTGTACAGTTTTTTGACTGTTTCTTTATTTAGTTTTGTACAGTTTATTGACAGGTTCTTTATTGAGCTTTGTACAGTTTATTCACTGTTTCTTTATTCAGTTTTGTAATGTTTATTGACTGGTTGTTTATTGAGTTTTGTACAGTTTATTGACTGGTTCTTTATTGACTTTTGTACAGTTTATTGACTGGTTCTTTATTGAATTTGTGTACAATTTATTGACTGGTTCTTTATTGAGTTTTGTAGTGTTTATTGACTGTTTCTTTATTGAGTTTTGTACAGTTCATTGACTAGTTCTTTATTAAGTTTTGTACAGTTTATTGACTGGTTCTTTATTGAGTTTGTTTTGTAGACTATATTGACTGTTTCTTTATTGGGTTTTGTACAGTTCATTGACTAGTTCTTTATTACGTTTTGTACAGTTTATTGACTGTTTCTTTATTGAGTTTTGTACAGTTTATTGACTGTTTTTTATTGAGTTTTGTTCAGTTTATTGACTGTTTCTTTATTTAGTTTTGTACAGTTTATTGACTGTTTCTTTAGTTAGTTTTGTACAGTTTATTGAATGTTTCTTTATTTAGTTTGTGTACAATTTATTGACTGGTTCTTTATTTAGTTTTGTACAGTTTATTTACTGTTTCTTTATTTAGTTTTGAACAGTTTATTGACTGGTTCTTTATTGAGTTTTGTACAGTTTATTGACTGATTCTTTATTGAATTTGTGTACAATTTATTGACTGGTTCTTTATTGAGTTGTGTACAGTTTATTGACTGGATCTTTATTCAGTTTTGTACAGTTTATTGACCGTTTCTTTATTCAGTTTTGTACAGTTTATTGACTTGTTCTTTATTCAGTTTTGTAATATTTATTGACTGGTTCTTTATTGAGTTTTGTACAGTTTATTTACTGTTTCTTTATTGAGTTTTGTACGTTTATTTACTGTTTCTTTATTGAATTTTGTACAGTTTATTGACTGGTTCTTTATTCAGTTTTGTGCAGTTTATTGACTGGTACTTTATTCAGTTTTGTTCAGTTTTTTTACTGTTTCTTTATTGAGTTTGTGTACAATTTATTGATTGGTTCTTTATTTAGTTTTGTACAGTTTTTTGACTGTTTCTTTATTTAGTTTTGTACAGTTTATTGACTGGTTCTTTATTGAGTTTTCTACAGTTTATTCACTGTTTCTTTATTCAGTTTTGTAATGTTTATTGACTGGTTGTTTATTGAGTTTTGTACAGTTTATTGACTGATTCTTTATTGAATTTGTGTACAATTTATTGACTGGTTCTTTATTGAGTTGTATACAGTTTATTGACTGGATCTTTATTCAGTTTTGTACAGTTTATTGACTGTTTCTTTATTCAGTTTTGTACAGTTTATTGACTGGTTCTTTATTCAGTTTTGTACAGTTTATTGACTGGTTCTTTATTGGGTTTTGTACAGTTTATTGACTGGTTCTTTATTGAGTTTTGTACAGTTTATTGACTGTTTCTTTATTGAGTTTTGTACAGTTTATTGACTAGTTCCTCATTCAGTTTTGTACAGTTTATTGACTGTTTCTTTATTGAGTTTTGTACAGTTTATTGACTGTTTTTTATTAAGTATTGTACAGTTTATTTACTGTTTCTTTATTGAGTTTTGTACGTTTATTGACTGTTTCTTTATTGAGTTTTGTACAGTTTATTGACTGGTTCTTTATTCAGTTTTGTACATTTTATTGACTGGTTCTTTATTCAGTTTTGTTTAGTTTTTTTACTGTTACTTTATTGAGTTTGTGTACAATTTATTGACTGGTTCTTTATTTAGTTTTGTACAGTTTATTGACTGGTTCTTTATTCAGTTTTGTTTAGTTTTTTTCCTGTTTCTTTATTGAGTTTGTGTACAATTTATTGACTGGTTCATTATTGAGTTTTGTACGGTTCATTCACTGTTTCTTTATTCAGTTTTGTAATGTTTATTGACTGGTTGTTGATTGAGTTTTGTAAGTTTATTGACTGGTTTTTTATTGACTTTTGTATAGTTTATTGACTGGTTCTTTATTGAATTTGTGTACAATTTATTGACTGGTTCTTTATTGAGTTTTGTACACTTTATTGACTAGTTCTTTATTCAATTTTGTACAGTTTATTGACTGGTTCTTTATTGAGTTTTGTACGGTTCATTCACTGTTTCTTTATTCAGTTTTGTAATGTTTATTGACTGGTTGTTGATTGAGTTTTGTACAGTTTATTGACTGGTTCTTTATTGACTTTTGTATAGTTTATTGACTGGTTCTTTATTGAATTTGTGTACAATTTATTGACTGGTTCTTTATTGAGTTTTGTACAGTTTATTGACTAGTTCTTTATTCAATTTTGTACAGTTTAATGACTGGTTCTTTATTGAGTTTTGTACAGTTTATTTACTGGTTCTTTATTGAGTTTTGTAGTGTTTATTGACTGTTTCTTTATTGAGTTTTGTACAGTTCATTGACTAGTTCTTTATTAAGTTTTGTACAGTTTATTGACTGTTTCTTTATTGAGTTTTGTACAGTTTAGTGACTGTTTTTTGTTGAATTTTGTTCACTTTATTGACTGTTTCTTTATTGAGTTTTGTACAGTTTATTGACTGTTTCTTTATTCATTTTTGTACAGTTTGTTGACTGTTTCTTTATTGAGTTTTGTACAGTTTATTGACTGTTTCTTTATTTAGTTTTCTACAGTTAATTAACTGTTTCTTTAGTTAGTTTTGTACAGTTTATTGACTGTTTCTTTATTTAGTTTGTGTACAATTTATTGATTGGTTCTTTATTTAGTTTTGTACAGTTTTTTGACTGTTTCTTTATTTAGTTTTGTACAGTTTATTGACTGGTTCTTTATTGAGTTTTCTACAGTTTATTCACTGTTTCTTTATTCAGTTTTGTAATGTTTATTGACTGGTTGTTTATTGAGTTTTGTACAGTTTATTGACTGATTCTTTATTGAATTTGTGTACAATTTATTGACTGGTTCTTTATTGAGTTGTATAGAGTTTATTGACTGGATCTTTATTCAGTTTTGTACAGTTTATTGACTGTTTCTTTATTCAGTTTTGTACAGTTTATTGACTGGTTCTTTATTCAGTTTTGTAATGTTTATTGACTGGTTCTTTATTGGGTTTTGTACAGTTTATTGACTGGTTCTTTATTGAGTTTTGTACAGTTTATTGACTGTTTCTTTATTGAGTTTTGTACAGTTTATTGACTAGTTCCTCATTCAGTTTTGTACAGTTTATTGACTGTTTCTTTATTGAGTTTTGTACAGTTTATTGACTGTTTTTTATTAAGTATTGTACAGTTTATTTACTGTTTCTTTATTGAGTTTTGTACGTTTATTGACTGTTTCTTTATTGAGTTTTGTACAGTTTATTGACTGGTTCTTTATTCAGTTTTGTACATTTTATTGACTGGTTCTTTATTCAGTTTTGTTTAGTTTTTTTACTGTTTCTTTATTGAGTTTGTGTACAATTTATTGACTGGTTCTTTATTTAGTTTTGTACAGTTTATTGACTGGTTCTTTATTCAGTTTTGTTTAGTTTTTTTACTGTTTCTTTATTGAGTTTGTGTACAATTTATTGACTGGTTCATTATTGAGTTTTGTACGGTTCATTCACCGTTTCTTTATTCAGTTTTGTAATGTTTATTGACTGGTTGTTGATTGAGTTTTGTACAGTTTATTGACTGGTTTTTTATTGACTTTTGTATAGTTTATTGACTGGTTCTTTATTGAATTTGTGTACAATTTATTGACTGGTTCTTTATTGAGTTTTGTACAGTTTATTGACTAGTTCTTTATTCAATTTTGTACAGTTTATTGACTGGTTCTTTATTGAGTTTTGTACAGTTTATTTACTGGTTCTTTATTGAGTTTTGTAGTGTTTATTGACTGTTTCTTTATTGAGTTTTGTACAGTTCATTGACTAGTTTTTTATTAAGTTTTGTACAGTTTATTGACTGTTTCTTTATTTAGTTTTGTACAGTTTAGTGACTGTTTTTTGTTGAATTTTGTTCACTTTATTGACTGTTTCTTTATTGAGTTTTGTACAGTTTATTGACTGTTTCTTTATTCATTTTTGTACAGTTTGTTGACTGTTTCTTTATTGAGTTTTGTACAGTTTATTGACTGTTTCTTTATTTAGTTTTCTACAGTTAATTGACTGTTTCTTTAGTTAGTTTTGTACAGTTTATTGACTGTTTCTTTATTTAGTTTGTGTACAATTTATTGACTGGTTCTTTTTATTTAGTTTTGTACAGTTTATTTACTGTTTCTTTATTTAGTTTTGTACAGTTTATTGACTGGCTCTTTATTGAGTTTTGTACAGTTTATTGACTGTTTCTTTATTCAGTTTTGTAATGTTTATTGACTGGTTGTTTATTGAGTTTTGTACAGTTTATTGCCTGGTTCTTTATTGAGTTTTGTACAGTTTATTGACTGATTCTTTATTGAATTTGTGTACAATTTATTGACTGGTTCTTTATTGAGTTGTGTACAGTTTATTGACTGGATCTTTATTCAGTTTTGTACAGTTTATTGACCGTTTCTTTATTCAGTTTTGTACAGTTTATTGACTTGTTCTTTATTCAGTTTTGTAATATTTATTGACTGGTTCTTTATTGAGTTTTGTACAGTTTATTTACTGTTTCTTTATTGAGTTTTGTACGTTTATTTACTGTTTCTTTATTAAGTTTTGTACAGTTTATTGACTGGTTCTTTATTCAGTTTTGTGCAGTTTATTGACTGGTACTTTATTCAGTTTTGTTCAGTTTTTTTACTGTTTCTTTATTGAGTTGGTGTACAATTTATTGATTGGTTCTTTATTTAGTTTTGTACAGTTTTTTGACTGTTTCTTTATTTAGTTTTGTACAGTTTATTGACTGGTTCTTTATTGAGTTTTGTACAGTTTATTCACTGTTTCTTTATTCAGTTTTGTAATGTTTATTGACTGGTTGTTTATTGAGTTTTGTACAGTTTATTGACTGATTCTTTATTGAATTTGTGTACAATTTATTGACTGGTTCTTTATTGAGTTGTATACAGTTTATTGCCTGGATCTTTATTCAGTTTTGTACAGTTTATTGACTGTTTCTTTATTCAGTTTTGTACAGTTTATTGACTGGTTCTTTATTCAGTTTTGTAATGTTTATTGACTGGTTCTTTATTGGGTTTTGTACAGTTTATTGACTGGTTCTTTATTGAGTTTTGTACAGTTTATTGACTGTTTCTTTATTGAGTTTTGTACAGTTTATTGACTGGTTCTTTATTCAGTTTTGTACAGTTTATTGACTGGTTCTTTATTCAGTTTTGTTTAGTTTTTTTACTGTTTCTTTATTGAGTTTGTGTACAATTTATTTACTGGTTCTTTATTTAGTTTTGTACAGTTTATTGACTGGTTGTTTATTCAGTTTTGTTTAGTTTTTTTACTGTTTCTTTATTGAGTTTGTGTACAATTTATTGACTGGTTCATTATTGAGTTTTGTATGGTTCATTCACTGTTTCTTTATTCAGTTTTGTAATGTTTATTGACTGGTTGTTGATTGAGTTTTGTACAGTTTATTGACTGGTTCTTTATTGACTTTTGTATAGTTTATTGACTGGTTCTTTATTGAATTTGTGTACAATTTATTGACTGGTTCTTTATTGAGTTTTGTACAGTTTATTGACTAGTTCTTTATTCAATTTTGTACAGTTTATTGACTGGTTCTTTATTGAGTTTTGTACAGTTTATTTACTGGTTCTTTATTGAGTTTTGTAGGGTTTATTGACTGTTTCTTTATTGAGTTTTGTACAGTTCATTGACTAGTTCTTTATTAAGTTTTGTACAGTTTATTGACTGTTTCTTTATTGAGTTTTGTACAGTTTAGTGACTGTTGTTTGTTGAATTTTGTTCACTTGATTGACTGTTTCTTTATTGAGTTTTGTACAGTTTATTGACTGTTTCTTTATTCATTTTTGTACAGTTTGTTGACTGTTTCTTTATTGAGTTTTGTACAGTTTATTGACTGTTTCTTTATTTAGTTTTCTACAGTTTATTGACTGTTTCTTTATTTAGTTTTGTACAGTTTATTGTCTGTTTCTTTATTTAGTTTGTGTACAATTTATTGACTGGTTCTTTATTTAGTTTTGTACAGTTTATTTACTGTTTCTTTATTTAGTTTTGTACAGTTTATTGACTGGTTCTTTATTGAGTTTTGTACAGTTTATTGACTAGTTCTTTATTCAATTTTGTACAGTTTATTGACTGGTTCTTTATTGAGTTTTGTACGGTTCATTCACTGTTTCTTTATTCAGTTTTGTAATGTTTATTGACTGGTTGTTGATTGAGTTTTGTACAGTTTATTGACTGATTCTTTATTGAATTTGTGTACAATTTATTGACTGGTTCTTTATTGAGTTGTGTACAGTTTATTGACTGGATCTTTATTCAGTTTTGTACAGTTTATTGACTGGTTCTTTTTATTGAGTTTTGTACAGTTTATTTACTGTTTCTTTATTGAGTTTTGTACGTTTATTTACTGTTTCTTTATTAAGTTTTGTACAGTTTATTGACTGGTTCTTTATTCAGTTTTGTGCAGTTTATTGACTGGTACTTTATTCAGTTTTGTTCAGTTTTTTTACTGTTTCTTTATTGAGTTGGTGTACAATTTATTGATTGGTTCTTTATTTAGTTTTGTACAGTTTTTTGACTGTTTCTTTATTTAGTTTTGTACAGTTTATTGACTTGTTCTTTATTGAGTTTTGTACAGTTTATTCACTGTTTCTTTATTCAGTTTTGTAATGTTTATTGACTGGTTGTTTATTGAGTTTTGTACAGTTTATTGACTGATTCTTTATTGAATTTGTGTACAATTTATTGACTGGTTCTTTATTGAGTTGTATACAGTTTATTGACTGGATCTTTATTCAGTTTTGTACAGTTTATTGACTGTTTCTTTATTCAGTTTTGTACAGTTTATTGACTGGTTCTTTATTCAGTTTTGTAATGTTTATTGACTGGTTCTTTATTGGGTTTTGTACAGTTTATTGACTGGTTCTTTATTGAGTTTTGTACAGTTTATTGACTGTTTCTTTATTGAGTTTTGTACAGTTTATTGACTGGTTCTTTATTCAGTTTTGTACAGTTTATTGACTGGTTCTTTATTCAGTTTTGTTTAGTTTTTTTACTGTTTCTTTATTGAGTTTGTGTACAATTTATTGACTGGTTCTTTATTTAGTTTTGTACAGTTTATTGACTGGTTGTTTATTCAGTTTTGTTTAGTTTTTTTACTGTTTCTTTATTGAGTTTGTGTACAATTTATTGACTGGTTCATTATGAGTTTTGTACGGTTCATTCACTGTTTCTTTATTCAGTTTTGTAATGTTTATTGACTGGTTGTTGATTGAGTTTTGTACAGTTTATTGACTGGTTCTTTATTGACTTTTGTATAGTTTATTGACTGGTTCTTTATTGAATTTGTGTACAATTTATTGACTGGTTCTTTATTGAGTTTTGTACAGTTTATTGACTAGTTCTTTATTCAATTTTGTACAGTTTATTGACTGGTTCTTTATTGAGTTTTGTACAGTTTATTTACTGGTTCTTTATTGAGTTTTGTAGGGTTTATTGACTGTTTCTTTATTGAGTTTTGTACAGTTCATTGACTAGTTCTTCATTAAGTTTTGTACAGTTTATTGACTGTTTCTTTATTGAGTTTTGTACAGTTTAGTGACTGTTTTTTGTTGAATTTTGTTCACTTGATTGACTGTTTCTTTATTGAGTTTTGTACAGTTTATTGACTGTTTCTTTATTAATTTTTGTACAGTTTGTTGACTGTTTCTTTATTGAGTTTTGTACAGTTTATTGACTGTTTCTTTATTTAGTTTTCTACAGTTTATTGACTGTTTCTTTAGTTAGTTTTGTACAGTTTATTGTCTGTTTCTTTATTTAGTTTGTGTACAATTTATTGACTGGTTCTTTATTTAGTTTTGTACAGTTTATTTACTGTTTCTTTATTTAGTTTTGTACAGTTTATTGACTGGTTCTTTATTGAGTTTTGTACAGTTTATTGACTTTTTTCTTTATTCAGTTTTGTAATTTTATTGACTGGTTGTTTATTGAGTTTTGTACAGTTTATTGAGTGGTTGTTTATTGAGTTTTGTACAGTTTATTGACTGATTCTTTATTGAATTTGTGTACAATTTATTGACTGGTTCTTTATTGAGTTTTGTACAGTTTATTGACTGTTTCTTTATTCAGTTTTGTACAGTTTATTGACTGGTTCTTTATTCAGTTTTGTAATGTTTATTGTCTGGTTCTTTATTGGGTTTTGTACAGTTTATTGACTGGTTCTTTATTGAGTTTTGTATAGTTTATTGACTGTTTCTTTATTGAGTTTTGTACAGTTTATTGACTACTTCCTTATTCAGTTTTGTACAGTTTATTGACTGTTTCTTTATTGAGTTTTGTACAGTTTATTGACTGCTTTTTATTGAGTTTTGTACAGTTTATTTACTGTTTATTAATTGAGTTTTGTACGTTTATTGACTGTTTCTTTATTGAGTTTTGTACAGTTTATTGACTGGTTCTTTATTCAGTTTGGAAACTTTATTGACTGGTTCTTTATTCAGGTTTGTTCAGGTTTTTTACTGTTTCTTTATTGAGTTTGCGTACAATTTATTGACTGGTTCTTTATTTAGTTTTGTACAGTTTTTTGACTGTTTCTTTATTCAGTTTTGTACAGTTTATTGACTGGTTCTTTATTCAGTTTTGTAATGTTTATTGACTGGTTCTTTATTGGGTTTTGTACAGTTTATTTACTGGTTCTTTATTGAGTTTTGTACAGTTTATTGACTGTTTCTTTATTGAGTTTTGTACAGTTTATTGACTGGTTCTTTATTCAGTTTTGTACAGTTTATTGACTGGTTCTTTATTCAGTTTTGTTTAGTTTTTTTACTGTTTCTTTATTGAGTTTGTGTACAATTTATTGACTGGTTCTTTATTTAGTTTTGTACAGTTTATTGACTGGTTGTTTATTCAGTTTTGTTTAGTTTTTTTACTGTTTCTTTATTGAGTTTGTGTACAATTTATTGACTGGTTCATTATTGAGTTTTGTACGGTTCATTCACTGTTTCTTTATTCAGTTTTGTAATGTTTATTGACTGGTTGTTGATTGAGTTTTGTACAGTTTATTGACTGGTTCTTTATTGACTTTTGTATAGTTTATTGACTGGTTCTTTATTGAATTTGTGTACAATTTATTGACTGGTTCTTTATTGAGTTTTGTACAGTTTATTTACTGGTTCTTTATTGAGTTTTGTAGGGTTTATTGACTGTTTCTTTATTGAGTTTTGTACAGTTCATTGACTAGTTCTTTATTAAGTTTTGTACAGTTTATTGACTGTTTCTTTATTGAGTTTTGTACAGTTTAGTGACTGTTTTTTGTTGAATTTTGTTCACTTGATTGACTGTTTCTTTATTGAGTTTTGTACAGTTTATTGACTGTTTCTTTATTAATTTTTGTACAGTTTGTTGACTGTTTCTTTATTGAGTTTTGTACAGTTTATTGACTGTTTCTTTATTTAGTTTTCTACAGTTTATTGACTGTTTCTTTAGTTAGTTTTGTACAGTTTATTGTCTGTTTCTTTATTTAGTTTGTGTACAATTTATTGACTGGTTCTTTATTTAGTTTTGTACAGTTTATTTACTGTTTCTTTATTTAGTTTTGTACAGTTTATTGACTGGTTCTTTATTGAGTTTTGTACAGTTTATTGACTGTTTCTTTATTCAGTTTTGTAATTTTATTGACTGGTTGTTTATTGAGTTTTGTACAGTTTATTGAGTGGTTCTTTATTGAGTTTTGTACAGTTTATTGACTGATTCTTTATTGAATTTGTGTACAATTTATTGACTGGTTCTTTATTGAGTTTTGTACAGTTTATTGACTGTTTCTTTATTCAGTTTTGTACAGTTTATTGACTGGTTCTTTATTCAGTTTTGTAATGTTTATTGTCTGGTTCTTTATTGGGTTTTGTACAGTTTATTGACTGGTTCTTTATTGAGTTTTGTACAGTTTATTGACTGTTTCTTTATTGAGTTTTGTACAGTTTATTGACTACTTCCTTATTCAGTTTTGTACAGTTTATTGACTGTTTCTTTATTGAGTTTTGTACAGTTTATTGACTGTTTTTTATTGAGTTTTGTACAGTTTATTTACTGTTTATTTATTGATTTTTGTACGTTTATTGACTGTTTCTTTATTGAGTTTTGTACAGTTTATTGACTGGTTCTTTATTCAGTTTGGAAACTTTATTGACTGGTTCTTTATTCAGGTTTGTTCAGGTTTTTTACTGTTTCTTTATTGAGTTTGCGTACAATTTATTGACTGGTTCTTTATTTAGTTTTGTACAGTTTTTTGACTGTTTCTTTATTTAGTTTTGTACTGTTTATTGACTGGTTCATTATTGAGTTTTGTACAATTCATTCACTGTTTCTTTATTCAGTTTTGTAATGTTTATTGACTGGTTGTTGATTGAGTTTTGTACAGTTGATTGACTGGTTCTTTATTGACTTTTGTACAGTTTATTGACTGGTTCTTTATTGAATTTGTGTACAATTTATTGACTGGTTCTTTATTCGATTTTGTACAGTATATTGAGTGGTTCGTTATTGAGTTTTGTACAGTTTATTTACTGGTTCTTTATTGAGTTTTGTAGAGTTTATTGACTGGTTCATTATTGAGTTTTGTACAGTTCATTGACTAGTTTTTTATTGAGTTTTGTACAGTTTATTGACTAGTTCCTTATTCAGTTTTGTACAGTTTATTGACTGTTTCTTTATTGAATTTTGTACAGTTTATTGACTGTTTTTTATTGAGTTTTGTACAGTTTATTTACTGTTTCTTTATTGAGTTTTGTACGTTTATTGACTGTTTCTTTATTGAGTTTTGTACAGTTTATTGACTGGTTCTTTATTCAGTTTTGTACAGTTTATTGACTGGTTCTTTATTCAGTTTTGTTCAGTTTTTTTACTGTTTCTTTATTGAGTTTGTGTACAATTTATTGACTGGTTCTTTATTTAGTTTTGTACAGTTTTTTGACTGTTTCCTTATTTAGTTTTGTACAGTTTATTGACTGGTTCATTATTGAGTTTTGTACAGTTCATTCACTGTTTCTTTATTCAGTTTTGTAATGTTTATTGACTGGTTGTTGATTGAGTTTTGTACAGTTTATTGACTGGTTCTTTATTGACTTTTGTACAGTTTATTGACTGGTTCTTTATTGAATTCGTATACAATTTATTGACTGGTTCTTTATTGAGTTTTGTACAGTTTATTGACTGGTTCTTTATTCAATTTTGTACAGTTTATTGACTGGTTCTTTATTGAGTTTTGTACAGTTTATTTACTGGTTCTTTATTGAGTTTTGTAGAGTTTATTAACTGGTTCATTATTGAGTGTTGTACAGTTTATTGACTGTTTCTTTATTGAGTTTTGTACAGTTAAGTGACTGTTTCTTTATTGAGTTTTGAACAGTTTAGTGATTGTTTTTTATTGTGTTTTGTACAGTTTATTGACTGTTACTTTATTCATTTTTGTACACTTTATTGACTGTTTCTTTATTGAGTTTTGAACAGTTTAGTGATTGTTTTTTATTGAGTTTTGTTCAGTTTATTGACTGTTTCTTTTTTTGAGTTTTGTATAGTTTATTGACTGTTGCTTTATTCATTTTTGTACAATTTATTGACTTTTTATTTATTGAGTTTTGTACAGATTATTGACTGGTTCTTTATACAGCTTTGTACAGTTTATTGACTGTTTCTTTATTGAGTTTTGTACAGTTTATTGACTGTTTCTTTATTGAGTTTTGTACAGTTTATTGACTACTTCCTTATTCATTTTTTACAGTTTATTGACTGGTTCTTTATTGAGTTTTGTACAGTTTATTGACTGATTCTTCATTGAATTTGTGTACAATTTATTGACTGGTTCTTTATTGAGTTGTGTACAGTTTATTGACTGGATCTTTATTCAGTTTTGTACAGTTTATTGACTGTTTCTTTATTCAGTTTTGTACAGTTTATTGACTGGTTCTTTATTGAGTTTTGTACAGTTTATTGACTGGTTCTTTATTGAGTTTTGTACAGTTCATTGACTGTTTCTTTATTGACTTTTGTACAGTTTATTGACTAGTTCCTTATTCAGTTTTGTACAGTTTATTGACTGTTTCTTTATTGAGTTTTGTACAGTTTATTGACTGTTTTTTATTGAGCTTTGTACAGTTTATTTACTGTTTCTTTATTGAGTTTTGTACGTTTATTGACTGTTTCTTTATGGAGTTTTGTACAGTTTTTTGACTGGTTCTTTATTCAGTTTTGTACAGTTTATTGACTGGTTCTTTATTCAGTTTTGTTCAGTTTTTTACATTTCTTTACTTTGTTTGTGTACAATTTATTGACTGGTTCTATATTTAGTTTTGTACAGTTTTTTTACTGTTTTTTTATTTAGTTTTGTACAGTTTATTGACTACTTCTTTATTGAGTTTTGTACAGTTTATTCACTGTTTCTTTATTCAGTTTTGTAATGTTTATTGACTGGTTGTTGATTGAGTTTTGTACAGTTTATTGACTGGTTCTTTATTGACTTTTGCATAGTTTATTGACTGGTTCTTTATTGAATTTGTGTAAAATTTATTGACTGTTTCTTTATTGAGTTTTGTACAGTTTATTGACTAGTTCTTTATTCAATTTTGTACAGTTTATTGACTGGTTCTTTATTGAGATTTGTACAGTTTATTTACTGGTTCTTTATTGAGTTTTGTAGTGTTTATTGACTGTTTCTTTATTGAGTTTTGTACAGTTCATTGACTAGTTCTTTATTAAGTTTTGTACAGTTTATTGACTGTTTCTTTATTGAGTTTTGTACAGTTTAGTGACTGTTTTTTGTTGAATTTTGTTCACTTTATTGACTGTTTCTTTATTGAGTTTTGTACAGTTTATTGACTGTTTCTTTATTCATTTTTGTACAGTTTGTTGACTGTTTCTTTATTGAGTTTTGTACAGTTTATTGACTGTTTCTTTATTTAGTTTTGTACAGTTTATTGACTGTTTCTTTAGTTAGTTTTGTACAGTTTATTGACTGTTTCTTTATTTAGTTTGTGTACAATTTATTGACTGGTTCTTTATTTAGTTTTGTACAGTTTATTTACTGTTTCTTTATTTAGTTTTGTACAGTTTATTGACTGGTTCTTTATTGAGTTTTGTACAGTTTATTGACTGTTTCTTTATTCAGTTTTGTAATTTAATTGACTGGTTGTTCATTGAGTTTTGTACAGTTTATTGACTGGTTCTTTATTGAGTTTTGTACAGTTTATTGACTGATTCTTTATTGAATTTGTGTACAATTTATTGACTGGTTCTTTATTGAGTTTTGTACAGTTTATTGACTGTTTCTTTATTCAGTTTTGTACAGTTTATTGACTGGCTCTTTATTCAGTTTTGTAATGTTTATTGACTGGTTCTTTATTGGGTTTTGTACAGTTTATTGACTGGTTCTTTATTGAGTTGTGTACAGTTTAATGACTGTTTCTTTATTGAGTTTTGTACAGTTTATTGACTAGTTCCTTATTCAGTTTTGTACAGTTTATTGACTGTTTCTTTATTGAGTTTTGTACAGTTTATTGACTGTTTTTTATTGAGTTTTGTACAGTTTATTTACTGTTTCTTTATTGAGTTTTGTACGTTTATTGACTGTTTCTTTATTGAGTTTTGTACAGTTTATTGACTGGTTCTTTATTCAGTTTTGTACAGTTTATTGAGTGGTTCTTTATTCAGTTTTGTTCAGTTTTTTTACTGTTTCTTTATTGAGTTTGTGTACAATTTATTGACTGGTTCTTTATTTAGTTTTGTACAGTTTTTTGACTGTTTCTTTATTTAGTTTTGTACAGTTTATTGACTGGTTCATTATTGAGTTTTGTACAATTCATTCACTGTTTCTTTATTCAGTTTTGTAATGTTTATTGACTGGTTGTTGATTGAGTTTTGTACAGTTGATTGACTGGTTCTTTATTGACTTTTGTACAGTTTATTGACTGGTTCTTTATTGAATTTGTGTACAACTTATTGACTGGTTCTTTATTGAGTTTTGTACAGTTTATTGACTGGTTCTTTATTCAATTTTGCACAGTTTATTGACTGGTTCTTTATTGAGTTTTGTACAGTTTATTTACTGGTTCTTTATTGAGTTTTGTAGAGTTTATTGACTGGTTCATTATTGAGTTTTGTACAGTTCATTGACTAGTTTTTTATTGAGTTTTGTACAGTTTATTGACTAGTTCCTTATTCAGTTTTGTACAGTTTATTGACTGTTTCTTTATTGAGTTTTGTACAGTTTATTGACTGTTTTTTATTGAGTTTTGTACAGTTTATTTACTGTTTCTTTATTGAGTTTTGTACGTTTATTGACTGTTTCTTTATTGAGTTTTGTACAGTTTATTGACTGGTTCTTTATTCAGTTTTGTACAGTTTATTGACTGGTTCTTTATTCAGTTTTGTTCAGTTTTTTACTGTTTCTTTATTGAGTTTGTGTACAATTTATTGACTGGTTCTTTATTTAGTTTTGTACAGTTTTTTTACTGTTTCCTTATTTAGTTTTGTACAGTTTATTGACTGGTTCATTATTGAGTTTTGTACAGTTCATTCACTGTTTCTTTATTCAGTTTTGTAATGTTTATAGACTGGTTGTTGATTGAGTTTTGTACAGTTTATTGACTGGTTCTTTATTGACTTTTGTACAGTTTATTGACTGGTTCTTTATTGAATTTGTGTACAATTTATTGACTGGTTCTTTATTGAGTTTTGTACAGTTTATTGACTGGTTCTTTATTCAATTTTGTACAGTTTATTGAGTGGTTCTTTATTGAGTTTTGTACAGTTTATTTACTGGTTCTTTATTGCGTTTTGTAGAGTTTATTGACTGGTTCATTATTGACTTTTGTACAGTTCATTGACTAGTTTTTTATTAAATGTTGTACAGTTTATTGACTGTTTCTTTATTGTGTTTTGTACAGTTAAGTGACTGTTTTTTATTGAGTTTTGTTCAGTTTATTGACTGTTTCTTTATTGTGTTTTGTACAGTTTATTGACTGTTACTTTATTCATTTTTGTACAGTTTATTGACTGTTTTTTTATTGAGTTTTGAACAGTTTAGTGATTGTTTTTTATTGAGTTTTGTTCAGTTTATTGACTGTTTCTTTATTGAGTTTTGTATAGTTTATTGACTGTTTCTTTATTCATTTTTGTACAGTTTATTGACTTTTTATTTATTGAGTTTTGTACAGATTATTGACTGGTTCTTTATACAGCTTTGTACAGTTTATTGACTGTTTCTTTATTGAGTTTTGTATAGTTTATTGACTGTTTCTTTATTCATTTTTGTACAGTTTATTGACTTTTTATTTATTGAGTTTTGTACAGTTTATTTACTGTTTCTTTATTGAGTTTTGTACGTTTATTGACTGTTTTTTATTGAGTTTTGTTCAGTTTATTGACTGTTTCTTTATTGAGTTTTGTATAGTTTATTGACTGTTTCTTTATTCATTTTTGTACAGTTTATTGACTTTTTATTTATTGAGTTTTGTACAGATTATTGACTGGTTCTTTATACAGCTTTGTACAGTTTATTGACTGTTTCTTTATTGAGTTTTGTACAGTTTATTGACTGTTTCTTTATTGAGATTTGTACAGTTTATTGGCTAGTTCCTTATTCATTTTTTACAGTTTATTGACTGGTTCTTTATTGAGTTTTGTACAGTTTATTGACTGATTCTTCATTGAATTTGTGTACAATTTATTGACTGGTTCTTTATTGAGTTTTGTACAGTTCATTGACTGTTTCTTTGTTGAGTTTTGTACAGTTTATTGACTAGTTCCTTATTCAGTTTTGTACAGTTTATTGACTGTTTCTTTATTGAGTTTTGTACAGTTTATTGACTGTTTTTTATTGAGTTTTGTACAGTTTATTTACTGTTTCTTTATTGAGTTTTGTACGTTTATTGACTGTTTTTTATTGAGTTTTGTACAGTTTATTGACTGTTTCTTTATTGAGTTTTGTACAGTTTTTTGACTGGTTCTTTATTCAGTTTTGTACAGTTTATTGACTGGTTCTTTATTCAGTTTTGTTCAGTTTTTTTACATTTCTTTATTTTGTTTGTGTACAATTTATTGACTGGTTCTTTATTCAGTTTTGTACAGTTTATTGACTGGTTCTTTATTCAGTTTTGTTCAGTTTTTTTACATTTCTTTATTTTGTTTGTGTACAATTCATTCACTGTTTCTTTATTCAGTTTTGAAATGTTTATTGACTGGTTGTTGATTGAGTTTTGTACAGTTGATTGACTGGTTCTTTATTGACTTTTGTACAGTTTATTGACTGGTTCATTATTGAGTTTTGTACAGTTCATTGACTAGTTTTTTATTAAATGTTGTACAGTTTATTGACTGTTTCTTTATTGAGTTTTGTACAGTTAAGTGACTGTTTTTTATTGAGTTTTGTTCAGTTTATTGACTGTTTCTTTATTGTGTTTTGTACAGTTTATTGACTGTTACTTTATTCATTTTTGTACAGTTTATTGACTGTTTTTTTATTGAGTTTTGAACAGTTTAATGATTGTTTTTTATTGAGTTTTGTTCAGTTTATTGACTGCTTCTTTATTGAGTTTTGTATAGTTTATTGACTGTTTCTTTATTCATTTTTGTACAGTTTATTGACTTTTTATTTATTGAGTTTTGTACAGATTATTGACTGATTCTTTATTGAATTTGTGTACAATTTATTGACTGGTTCTTTATTGAGTTGTGTACAGTTTATTGACTGGATCTTTATTCAGTTTTGTACAGTTTATTGACTGTTTCTTTATTCAGTTTTGTACAGTTTATTGACTGGTTCTTTATTGAGTTTTGTACAGTTTATTGACTGGTTCTTTATTGAGTTTTGTACAGTTCATTGACTGTTTCGTTATTGAGTTTTGTACAGTTTTTTGACTAGTTCCTTATTCAGTTTTGTACAGTTTATTGACTGTTTCTTTATTGAGTTTTGTACAGTTTATTGACTGTTTTTTATTGGGTTTTGTACAGTTTATTTACTGTTTCTTTATTGAGTTTTGTACGTTTATTGACTGTTTTTTATTGAGTTTTGTACAGTTCATTGACTGTTTCTTTATTGAGTTTTGTACAGTTTTTTGAGTTGTTCTTTATTCAGTTTTGTACAGTTTATTGACTGGTTCTTTATTCAGTTTTGTTCAGTTTTTTTACTTTTCTTTATTTTGTTTGTGTACAATTTATTGACTGGTTCTTTATTTAGTTTTGTACAGTTTTTTTACTGTTTTTTTATTTAGTTTTGTACAGTTTATTGACTGCTTCTTTATTGAGTTTTGTACAGTTTATTCACTGTTTCTTTATTCAGTTTTGTAATGTTTATTGACTGGTTGTTTATTGAGTTTTGTACAGTTTATTCACTGTTTTTTATTGAGTTTTGTACAGTTCATTGACTGTTTCTGTATTGAGTTTTGTACAGTTTTTTGACTGGTTCTTTATTCAGTTTTGTACAGTTTATTGACTGGTTCTTTATTCTGTTTTGTTCAGTTTTTTTACATTTCTTTATTTTGTTTGTGTACAATTTATTGACTGGTTCTTTATTTAGTTTTGTACAGTTTTTTTACTGTTTTTTTATTTAGTTTTGTACAGTTTATTGACTGCTTCTTTATTGAGTTTTGTACAGTTTATTAACTGTTTCTTTATTCAGTTTTGTAATGTTTATTGACTGGTTGTTTATTGAGTTTTGTACAGTTTATTGACCGGTTCTTTATTGACTTTTGTACAGTTTATTGACTGGTTCTTTATTGAATTTGTGTACAATTTATTGACTGGTTCTTTATTCAATTTTGTACAGTTTATTGACTGGTTCTTTATTGAGTTTTGTACAGTTTATTTACTGGTTCTTTATTGCGTTTTGTAGAGTTTATTGACTGGTTCATTATTGACTTTTGTACAGTTCATTGACTAGTTTTTTATTAAATGTTGTACAGTTTATTGACTGTTTCTTTATAGTGTTTTGTACAGTTAAGTGACTGTTTTTTATTGAGTTTTGTTCAGTTTATTGACTGTTTCTTTATTGTGTTTTGTACAGTTTATTGACTGTTACTTTATTCATTTTTGTACAGTTTATTGACTGTTTTTTTATTGAGTTTTGAACAGTTTAGTGATTGTTTTTTATTGAGTTTTGTTCAGTTTATTGACTGTTTCTTTATTGAGTTTTGTATAGTTTATTGACTGTTTCTTTATTCATTTTTGTACAGTTTATTGACTTTTTATTTATTGAGTTTTGTACAGATTATTGACTGGTTCTTTATACAGCTTTGTACAGTTTATTGACTGTTTCTTTATTGAGTTTTGTATAGTTTATTGACTGTTTCTTTATTCATTTTTGTACAGTTTATTGACTTTTTATTTATTGAGTTTTGTACAGTTTATTTACTGTTTCTTTATTTAGTTTTGTACGTTTATTGACTGTTTTTTATTGAGTTTTGTTCAGTTTATTGACTGTTTCTTTATTGAGTTTTGTATAGTTTATTGACTGTTTCTTTATTCATTTTTGTACAGTTTATTGACTTTTTATTTATTGAGTTTTGTACAGATTATTGACTGGTTCTTTATACAGCTTTGTACAGTTTATTGACTGTTTCTTTAATGAGTTTTGTACAGTTTATTGACTGTTTCTTTATTGAGATTTGTACAGTTTATTGGCTAGTTCCTTATTCATTTTTTACAGTTTATTGACTGGTTCTTTATTGAGTTTTGTACAGTTTATTGACTGATTCTTCATTGAATTTGTGTACAATTTATTGACTGGTTCTTTATTGAGTTTTGTACAGTTCATTGACCGTTTCTTTATTGAGTTTTGTACAGTTTATTGACTAGTTCCTTATTCAGTTTTGTACAGTTTATTGACTGTTTCTTTATTGAGTTTTGTACAGTTTATTGACTGTTTTTTATTGAGTTTTGTACAGTTTATTTACTGTTTCTTTATTGAGTTTTGTACGTTTATTGACTGTTTTTTATTGAGTTTTGTACAGTTCATTGACTGTTTCTTTATTGAGTTTTATACAGTTTTTTGACTGGTTATTCATTCAGTTTTGTAAAGTTTATTGACTGGTTCTTTATTCAGTTTTGTTCAGTTTTTTTACATTTCTTTATTTTGTTTGTGTACAATTTATTGACTGGTTCTTTATTCAGTTTTGTACAGTTTATTGACTGGTTCTTTATTCAGTTTTGTTCAGTTTTTTTACATTTCTTTATTTTGTTTGTGTACAATTCATTCACTGTTTCTTTATTCAGTTTTGAAGTGTTTATTGACTGGTTGTTGATTGAGTTTTGTACAGTTGATTGACTGGTTCTTTATTGACTTTTGTACAGTTTATTGACTGGTTCATTATTGAGTTTTGTACAGTTCATTGACTAGTTTTTTATTAAATGTTGTACAGTTTATTGACTGTTTCTTTATTGAGTTTTGTACAGTTAAGTGACTGTTTTTTATTGAGTTTTGTTCAGTTTATTGACTGTTTCTTTATTGTGTTTTGTACAGTTTATTGACTGTTACTTTATTCATTTTTGTACAGTTTATTGACTGTTTTTTTATTGAGTTTTGAACAGTTTAATGATTGTTTTTTATTGAGTTTTGTTCAGTTTATTGACTGTTTCTTTATTGAGTTTTGTATAGTTTATTGACTGTTTCTTTATTCATTTTTGTACAGTTTATTGACTTTTTATTTATTGAGTTTTGTACAGATTATTGACTGATTCTTCATTGAATTTGTGTACAATTTATTGACTGGTTCTTTATTGAGTTGTGTACAGTTTATTGACTGGATCTTTATTCAGTTTTGTACAGTTTATTGACTGTTTCTTTATTCAGTTTTGTACAGTTTATTGACTGGTTCTTTATTGAGTTTTGTACAGTTTATTGACTGGTTCTTTATTGAGTTTTGTACAGTTCATTGACTGTGTCGTTATTGAGTTTTGTACAGTTTATTGACTAGTTCCTTATTCAGTTTTGTACAGTTTATTGACTGTTTCTTTATTGAGTTTTGTACAGTTTATTGACTGTTTTTTATTGAGTTTTGTACAGTTTATTTACTGTTTCTTTATTGAGTTTTGTACGTTTATTGACTGTTTTTTATTGAGTTTTGTACAGTTCATTGACTGTTTCTTTATTGAGTTTTGTACGTTTATTGACTGTTTTTTATTGAGTTTTGTTCAGTTTATTGACTGTTTCTTTATTGAGTTTTGTATAGTTTATTGACTGTTTCTTTATTCATTTTTGTACAGTTTATTGACTTTTTATTTATTGAGTTTTGTACAGATTATTGACTGGTTCTTTATACAGCTTTGTACAGTTTATTGACTGTTTCTTTATTGAGTTTTGTACAGTTTATTGACTGTTTCTTTATTGAGATTTGTACAGTTTATTGGCTAGTTCCTTATTCATTTTTTACAGTTTATTGACTGGTTCTTTATTGAGTTTTGTACAGTTTATTGACTGATTCTTCATTGAATTTGTGTACAATTTATTGACTGGTTCTTTATTGAGTTTTGTACAGTTCATTGACTGTTTCTTTATTGAGTTTTGTACAGTTTATTGACTAGTTCCTTATTCAGTTTTGTACAGTTTATTGACTGTTTCTTTATTGAGTTTTGTACAGTTTATTGACTGTTTTTTATTGAGTTTTGTACAGTTTATTTACTGTTTCTTTATTGAGTTTTGTACGTTTATTGACTGTTTTTTATTGAGTTTTGTACAGTTCATTGACTGTTTCTTTATTGAGTTTTGTACAGTTTATTGACTGTTTCTTTATTGAGTTTTGTACAGTTTATTGACTGGTTCTTTATTCAGTTTTGTTCAGTTTTTTTACATTTCTTTATTTTGTTTGTGTACAATTTATTGACTGGTTCTTTATTCAGTTTTGTACAGTTTATTGACTGGTTCGTTATTCAGTTTTGTTCAGTTTTTTTACATTTCTTTATTTTGTTTGTGTACAATTCATTCACTGTTTCTTTATTCAGTTTTGAAATGTTTATTGACTGGTTGTTGATTGAGTTTTGTACAGTTGATTGACTGGTTCTTTATTGACTTTTGTACAGTTTATTGACTGGTTCATTATTGAGTTTTGTACAGTTCATTGACTAGTTTTTTATTAAATGTTGTACAGTTTATTGACTGTTTCTTTATTGAGTTTTGTACAGTTAAGTGACTGTTTTTTATTGAGTTTTGTTCAGTTTATTGACTGTTTCTTTATTGTGTTTTGTACAGTTTATTGACTGTTACTTTATTCATTTTTGTACAGTTTATTGACTGTTTTTTTATTGAGTTTTGAACAGTTTAATGATTGTTTTTTATTGAGTTTTGTTCAGTTTATTGACTGTTTCTTTATTGAGTTTTGTATAGTTTATTGACTGTTTCTTTATTCATTTTTGTACAGTTTATTGACTTTTTATTTATTGAGTTTTGTAAAGATTATTGACTGATTCTTCATTGAATTTGTGTACAATTTATTGACTGGTTCTTTATTGAGTTGTGTACAGTTTATTGACTGGATCTTTATTCAGTTTTGTACAGTTTATTGACTGTTTCTTTATTCAGTTTTGTACTTTTTATTGACTGGTTCTTTATTGAGTTTTGTACAGTTTATTGACTGGTTCTTTATTGAGTTTTGTACAGTTCATTGACTGTTTCGTTATTGAGTTTTGTACCGTTTATTGACTAGTTCCTTATTCAGTTTTGTACAGTTTATTGACTGTTTCTTTATTGAGTTTTGTACAGTTTATTGACTGTTTTTTATTGAGTTTTGTACAGTTTATTTACTGTTTCTTTATTGAGTTTTGTACGTTTATTGACTGTTTTTTATTGAGTTTTGTACAGTTCATTGACTGTTTCTTTATTGAGTTTTGTACAGTTTTTTGAGTTGTTCTTTATTCAGTTTTGTACAGTTTATTGACTGGTTCTTTATTCAGTTTTGTTCAGTTTTTTTACTTTTCTTTATTTTGTTTGTGTACAATTTATTGACTGGTTCTTTATTTAGTTTTGTACAGTTTTTTTACTGTTTTTTTATTTAGTTTTGTTCAGTTTATTGACTGCTTCTTTATTGAGTTTTGTACAGTTTATTCACTGTTTCTTTATTCAGTTTTGTAATGTTTATTGACTGGTTGTTTATTGAGTTTTGTACAGTTTATTCACTGTTTTTTATTGAGTTTTGTACAGTTCATTGACTGTTTCTGTTTTGAGTTTTGTACAGTTTTTTGACTGGTTCTTTATTCAGTTTTGTACAGTTTATTGACTGGTTCTTTATTGAATTTGTGTACAATTTATTGACTGGTTCTTTATTGAGTTTTGTACAGTTTATTGACTGGTTCTTTATTCAGTTTTGTAAAGTTTATTGACTAGTTCCTTATTCATTTTTTACAGTTTATTGTCTGGTTCTTTATTGAGTTTTGTACAGTTTATTGACTCATTTTCATTGAATTTGTGTACAATTTATTGGCTGGTTCTTTATTGAGTTGTGTACAGTTTATTGACTGGACCTTTATTCAGTTTTGTACAGTTTTTTGACTGTTTCTTTATTCAGTTTTGTACAGTTTATTGACTGGTTCTTTATTGAGTTTTGTACAGTTTATTGACTGGTTCTTTATTGAGTTTTGTACAGTTCATTGACTGTTTCTTTATTGAGTTTTGTACAGTTTATTGACTAGTTCCTTATTCAGTTTTGTACAGTTTATTGACTGTTTCTTTATTGAGTTTTGTACAGTTTATTGACTGTTTTTTATTGAGTTTTGTACAGTTTATTTACTGTTTCTTCATTGAGTTTTGTACGTTTATTGACTGTTTTTTATTGAGTTTTGTACAGTTCATTGACTGTTTCTTTATTGAGTTTTGTACAGTTTTTTGACTGGTTCTTTATTCAGTTTTGTACAGTTTATTGACTGGTTCTTTATTCAGTTTTGTTCAGTTTTTTTACATTTCTGTATTTTGTTTGTGTACAATTTATTGACTGGTTCTTTATTCAGTTTTGTACAGTTTATTGACTGGTTCTTTATTCAGTTTTGTTCAGTTTTTTTACATTTCTTTATTTTGTTTGTGTACAATTCATTCACTGTTTCTTTATTCAGTTTTGTAATGTTTATTGACTGGTTGTTGATTGAGTTTTGTACAGTTGATTGACTGGTTCTTTATTGACTTTTGTACAGTTTATTGACTGGTTCTTTATTGAATTTGTGTACAATTTATTGACTGGTTCTTTATTGAGTTTTGTACAGTTTATTGACTGGTTCTTTATTCAATTTTGTACAGTTTATTGACTGGTTCTTTATTGAGTTTTGTACAGTTTATTTACTGGTTCTTTATTGAGTTTTGTAGAGTTTATTGACTGGTTCATTATTGAGTTTTCTACAGTTCATTGACTAGTTTTTTATTGAGTTTTGTACAGTTTATTGACTAGTTCCTTATTCAGTTTTGTACAGTTTATTGACTGTTTCTTTATTGAGTTTTGTACAGTTTATTGACTGTTTTTTATTGAGTTTTGTACAGTTTATTTACTGTTTCTTTATTGAGTTTTGTACGTTTATTGACTGTTTCTTTATTGAGTTTTGTACAGTTTATTGACTGGTTCTTTATTCAGTTTTGTACAGTTTATTGACTGGTTCTTTATTCAGTTTTGTTCAGTTTTTTACTGTTTCTTTATTGAGTTTGTGTACAATTTATTGACTGGTTCTTTATTTAGTTTTGTACAGTTTTTTGACTGTTTCCTTATTTAGTTTTGTACAGTTTATTGACTGGTTCATTATTGAGTTTTGAACAGTTCATTCACTGTTTCTTTATTCAGTTTTGTAATGTTTATTGACTGGTTGTTGATTGAGTTTTGTACAGTTTATTGACCGGTTCTTTATTGAGTTTTGTATAGTTTATTGACTGTTTCTTTATTCATTTTTGTACAGTTTATTGACTTTTTATTTATTGAGTTTTGTACAGATTATTGACTGATTCTTCATTGAATTTGTGTACAATTTATTGACTGGTTCTTTATTGAGTTGTGTACAGTTTATTGACTGGATCTTTATTCAGTTTTGTACAGTTTATTGACTGTTTCTTTATTCAGTTTTGTACAGTTTATTGACTGGTTCTTTATTGAGTTTTGTACAGTTTATTGACTGGTTCTTTATTGAGTTTTGTACAGTTCATTGACTGTTTCGTTATTGAGTTTTGTACAGTTTATTGACTAGTTCCTTATTCAGTTTTGTACAGTTTATTGACTGTTTCTTTATTGAGTTTTGTACAGTTTATTGACTGTTTTTTATTGAGTTTTGTACAGTTTATTTACTGTTTCTTTATTGAGTTTTGTACGTTTATTGACTGTTTTTTATTGAGTTTTGTACAGTTCATTGACTGTTTCTTTATTGAGTTTTGTACAGTTTTTTGAGTTGTTCTTTATTCAGTTTTGTACAGTTTATTGACTGGTTCTTTATTCAGTTTTGTTCAGTTTTTTTACTTTTCTTTATTTTGTTTGTGTACAATTTATTGACTGGTTCTTTATTTAGTTTTGTACAGTTTTTTTACAGTTTTTTTATTTAGTTTTGTACAGTTTATTGACTGCTTCTTTATTGAGTTTTGTACAGTTTATTCACTGTTTCTTTATTCAGTTTTGTAATGTTTATTGACTGGTTGTTTATTGAGTTTTGTACAGTTTATTCACTGTTTTTTATTGAGTTTTGTACAGTTCATTGACTGTTTCTGTTTTGAGTTTTGTACAGTTTTTTGACTGGTTCTTTATTCAGTTTTGTACAGTTTATTGACTGGTTCTTTATTCTGTTTTGTTCAGTTTTTTTACATTTCTTTATTTTGTTTGTGTACAATTTATTGACTGGTTCTTTATTTAGTTTTGTACAGTTTTTTTACTGTTTTTTTATTTAGTTTTGTACAGTTTATTGACTGCTTCTTTATTGAGTTTTGTACAGTTTATTCACTGTTTCTTTATTCAGTTTTGTAATGTTTATTGACTGGTTGTTTATTGAGTTTTGTACTGTTTATTGACCGGTTCTTTATTGACTTTTGTACAGTTTATTGACTGGTTCTTTATTGAATTTGTGTACGATTTATTGACTGGTTTTTTATTGAGTTTTGTACAGTTTATTGACTGGTTCTTTATTCAATTTTGTACAGTTTATTGACTGGTTCTTTATTGAGTGTTGTACAGTTTATTTACTGGTTCTTTATTGAGTTTTGTAGAGTTTATTGACTGGTTCATTATTGAGTTTTGTACAGTTCATTGACTAGTTTTTTATTAAGTGTTGTACAGTTTATTTACTGTTTCTTTATTGAGGTTTGTACAGTTAAGTGACTGTTTTTTATTGAGTTTTGTTCAGTTTATTGACTGTTTCTTTATTGTGTTTTGTACAGTTTATTGACTGTTACTTTATTCATTTTTGTACAGTTTATTGACTGTTTCTTTATTGAGTTTTGAACAGTTTAGTGATTGTTTTTTATTGAGTTTTGTTCAGTTTATTGACTGTTTCTTTATTGAGTTTTGTATAGTTTATTGACTGTTTCTTTATTCATTTTTGTACAGTTTATTGACTTTTGATTTATTGAGTTTTGTACAGATTATTGACTGGTTCTTTATACAGCTTTGTACAGTTTATTGACTGTTTCTTTATTGAGTTTTGTACAGTTTATTGACTAGTTCCTTATTCATTTTTTACAGTTTATTGATTGGTTCTTTATTGAGTTTTGTACAGTTTATTGACTGATTCTTCATTGAATTTGTGTACAATTTATTGACTGGTTCTTTATTGAGGTGTGTACAGTTTATTGACTGGATCTTTATTCAGTTTTGTACAGTTTATTGACTGTTTCTTTATTCAGTTTTGTACAGTTTATTGACTGGTTCTTTATTGAGTTTTGTACAGTTTATTGACTGGTTCTTTATTGAGTTTTGTACAGTTCATTGACTGTTTCTTTATTGAGTTTTGTACAGTTTATTGACTAGTTCCTTATTCAGTTTTGTACAGTTTATTGACTGTTTCTTTATTGAGTTTTGTACAGTTTATTGACTGTTTTTTATTGAGTTTTGTACAGTTTATTTACTGTTTCTTTATTGAGTTTTGTACGTTTATTGACTGTTTTTTATTGAGTTTTGTACAGTTCATTGACTGTTTCTTTATTGAGTTTTGTACAGTTTTTTGACTGGATCTTTATTCAGTTTTGTACAGTTTATTGACTGGTTCTTTATTCAGTTTTGTTCAGTTTTTTTACATTTCTTTATTTTGTTTGTGTACAATTTATTGACTGGTTCTTTATTTAGTTTTGTACAGTTTTTTTACTGTTTTTTTATTTAGTTTTGTACAGTTTATTGACTGCTTCTTTATTGAGTTTTGTACAATTTATTCACTGTTTCTTTATTCAGTTTTGTAATGTTTATTGACTGGTTGTTTATTGAGTTTTGTAATGTTTATTCACTGTTTTTTATTGTGTTTTGTACAGTTCATTGACTGTTACTTTATTGAGTTTTGTACAGTTTTTTGACTGGTTTTTTATTCAGTTTTGTACAGTTTATTGACTGGTTCTTTATTCAGTTTTGTTCAGTTTTTTTACATTTCTTTATTTTGTTTGTTTACAATTTATTGACTGGTTCTTTATTTAGTTTTGTACAGTTTTTTTACTGTTTTTTTATTTAGTTTTGTACAGTTTATTGACTGCTTCTTTATTGAGTTTTGTACAGTTTATTCACTGTTTCTTTATTCAGTTTTGTAATGTTTATTGACTGGTTGTTTATTGAGTTTTGTACAGTTTATTGACTGGTTCTTTATTGACTTTTGTACAGTTTATTGACTGGTTCTTTATTGAATTTGTGTACAATTTATTGACTGGTTCTTTATTGAGTTTTGTACAGTTTATTGACTGGTTCTTTATTCTGTTTTGTACAGTTTATTGACTGTTTCTTTATTGAGTTTTGTACAGTTTATTGACTGGTTCTTTATCGAGTTTTGTAGAGTTTATTGACTGTTTCTTTATTGAGTTTTGTACAGTTCATTGACTAGTTCTTTATTAAGTTTTGTACAGTTTATTGACTGTTTCTTTATTGAGTTTTGTACAGTTTAGTGACTGTTTCTTTATTGAGTTTTGTACAGTTTATTGTCTGTTTCTTTATTCATTTTTGTACAGTTTATTGACTGTTTCTTTATTGAGTTTTGTACAGTTTATTGACTGCTTCTTTATTGAGTTTTGTACAGTTTATTCACTGTTTCTTTATTCAGTTTTGTAATGTTTATTGACTGGTTGTTTATTGAGTTTTGTACAGTTTATTGACTGGTTCTTTATTGACTTTTGTACAGTTTATTGACTGGTTCTTTATTGAATTTGTGTACAATTTATTGACTGGTTCTTTATTGAGTTTTGTACAGTTTATTGACTGGTTCTTTATTCAGTTTTGTACAGTTTATTGACTGTTTCTTTATTGAGTTTTGTACAGTTTATTGACTGGTTCTTTATCGAGTTTTGTAGAGTTTATTGACTGTTTCTTTATTGAGTTTTGTACAGTTCATTGACTAGTTCTTTATTAAGTTTTGTACAGTTTATTGACTGTTTCTTTATTGAGTTTTGTACAGTTTAGTGACTGTTTCTTTATTGAGTTTTGTACAGTTTATTGTCTGTTTCTTTATTCATTTTTGTACAGTTTATTGACTGTTTCTTTATTGAGTTTTGTACAGTTTAATGACTGGTTCTTTATTCAGTTTTGTACAGTTTATTGACTGTTTCCTGATTCATTTTTGTACAGTTTATTGACAGTTTCTTTCTTTAGTTTTGTACAGTTTATTGACTGTTTCTTTAGTTAATTTTGTACAGTTTATTGACTTTTTATTTATTGAGTTTTCTACAGATTATTGACTGGTTCTTTAAACAGTTTTGTACAGTTTATTGACTGTTTCTTTATTGAGTTTTCTACAGATTATTGACTGGTTCTTTAAACAGTTTTGTACAGTTTATTGACTGTTTCTTTATTGAGTTTTGTACAGTTTATTGACTAGTTCCTTATTCAGTTTTGTACAGTTTATTGACTGGTTCTTTATTGAGTTGTGTACAGTTTATTGACTGGATCTTTATTCAGTTTTGTACAGTTTATTGACTGTTTCTTTATTCAGTTTTGTACAGTTTATTGACTGATTCTTTATTCAGTTTTGTAATGTTTATTGACTGGTTCTTTATTGAGTTTTGTACAGTTTATTGACTGGTTCTTCATTGAGTTTTGTACAGTTTATTGACTGTTTCTTTATTGAGTTTTGTACAGTTTATTGACTAGTTCCTTATTCAGTTTTGTACAGTTTATTAACTGTTTCTCTATTGAGTTTTGTACAGTTTATTGACTGTTTTTTATTGAGTTTTGTACAGTTTATTTACTGTTTCCTTATTGAGTTTTGTACAGTTTTTTGACTGGTTCTTTATTCAGTTTTGTACAGTTTATTGACTGGTTCTTTATTCAGTTTTGTTCAGTTTTTTTTACATTTCTTTATTTTGTTTGTTTACAATTTATTGACTGGTTCTTTATTTAGTTTTGTACAGTTTTTTTACTGTTTTTTTATTTAGTTTTTGTACAGTTTATTGACTGCTTCTTTATTGAGTTTTGTACAGTTTATTGACTGCTTCTTTATTGAGTTTTGTACAGTTTATTCACTGTTTCTTTATTCAGTTTTGTAATGTTTATTGACTGGTTGTTTATTGAGTTTTGTACAGTTTATTGACTGGTTCTTTATTGAGTTTTGTACAGTTTATTGACTAGTTCCTTATTCAGTTTTGTACAGTTTATTGACTGGTTCTTTATTGAGTTTTGTACAGTTTATTGACTGATTCTTCATTGAATTTGTGTACAATTTATTGACTGGTTCTTTATTGAATTGTGTACAGTTTATTGACTGGATCTTTATTCAGTTTTGTACAGTTTATTGACTGTTTCTTTATTCAGTTTTGTACAGTTTATTGACTGGTTCTTTATTCAGTTTTGTAATGTTTATTGACTGGTTCTTTATTGAGTTTTGTACAGTTTATTGACTGGTTCTTTATTGAGTTTTGTACAGTTTATTGACTGTTTCTTTATTGACTTTTGTACAGTTTATTGACTAGTTCCTTATTCAGTTTTGTACAGTTTATTAACTGTTTCTCTATTGAGTTTTGTACAGTTTATTGACTGTTTTTTATTGAGTTTTGTACAGTTTATTTACTGTTTCTTTATTGAGTTTTGTACAGTTTTTTGACTGGTTCTTTATTCAGTTTTGTACAGTTTATTGACTGGTTCTTTATTCAGTTTTGTTCAGTTTTTTTACATTTCTTTATTTTGTTTGTTTACAATTTATTGACTGGTTCTTTATTTAGTTTTGTACAGTTTTTTTACTGTTTTTTTATTTAGTTTTGTACAGTTTATTGACTGCTTCTTTATTGAGTTTTGTACAGTTTATTCACTGTTTCTTTATTCAGTTTTGTAATGTTTATTGACTGGTTGTTTATTGAGTTTTGTACAGTTTATTGACTGGTTCTTTATTGAGTTTTGTACAGTTTATTGACTGGTTCTTTATTGAATTTGTGTACAATTTATTGACTGGTTCTTTATTGAGTTTTGTACAGTTTATTGACTGGTTCTTTATTCAGTTTTGTACAGTTTATTAACTGGTTCTTTATTGAGTTTTGTACAGTTTATTGACTGGTTCTTTATCGAGTTTTGTTGAGTTTATTGACTGTTTCTTTATTGAGTTTTGTACAGTTCATTGACTAGTTCTTTATTAAGTTTTGTACAGTTTATTGACTGTTTCTTTATTGAGTTTTGTACAGTTTAGTGACTGTTTTTTATTGAGTTTTGTTCAGTTAATTGACTGTTTCTTTATTGAGTTTTGTACAGTTTATTGTCTGTTTCTTTATTCATTTTTGTACAGTTTATTGACTGTTTCTTTATTGAGTTTTGTACAGTTTATTGACTGGTTCTTTATTCAGTTTTGTACAGTTTATTGACTGTTTCTTGATTGATTTTTGTACAGTTTATTGACAGTTTCTTTCTTTAGTTTTGTACAGTTTATTGACTGTTTCTTTAGTTAATTTTGTACAGTTTATTGACTTTTTATTTATTGAGTTTTCTACAGATTATTGACTGGTTCTTTAAACAGTTTTGTACAGTTTATTGACTGTTTCTTTATTGAGTTTTGTACAGTTTATTGACTAGTTCCTTATTCAGTTTTGTACAGTTTATTGACTGGTTCTTTATTGAGTTTTGTACAGTTTATTGACTGATTCTTCATTGAATTTGTGTACAATTTATTGACTGGTTCTTTATTGAGTTGTGTACAGTTTATTGACTGGATCTTTATTCAGTTTTGTACAGTTTATTGACTGTTTCTTTATTCAGTTTTGTACAGTTTATTGACTGGTTCTTTATTCAGTTTTGTAATGTTTATTGACTGGTTCTTTATTGAGTTTTGTACAGTTTATTGACTGGTTCTTTATTGAGTTTTGTACCGTTTATTGACTGTTTCTTTATTGAGTTTTGTACAGTTTATTGACTAGTTCCTTATTCATTTTTGTACAGTTTATTGACTGTTTCTCTATTGAGTTTTGTACAGTTTATTGACTGTTTTTTATTGAGTTTTGTACAGTTTATTTACTGTTTCTTTATTGAGTTTTGTACGTTTATTGACTGTTTCTTTATTGAGTTTTGTACAGTTTTTTGACTGGTTCTTTATTCAGTTTTGTACAGTTTATTGACTGTTTCTTTATTGAGTTTTGTACAGTTCATTGACTAGTTCTTTATTAAGTTTTGTACAGTTTATTGACTGTTTCTTTATTGAGTTTTGTACAGTTTAGTGACTGTTTTTTATTGAGTTTTGTTCAGTTAATTGACTGTTTCTTTATTGAGTTTTGTACAGTTTATTGTCTGTTTCTTTATTCATTTTTGTACAGTTTATTGACTGTTTCTTTATTGAGTTTTGTACAGTTTATTGACTGGTTCTTTATTCAGTTTTGTACAGTTTATTGACTGTTTCTTGATTGATTTTTGTACAGTTTATTGACAGTTTCTTTCTTTAGTTTTGTGCAGTTTATTGACTGTTTCTTTAGTTAATTTTGTACAGTTTATTGACTTTTTATTTATTGAGTTTTCTACAGATTATTGACTGGTTCTTTAAACAGTTTTGTACAGTTTATTGACTGTTTCTTTATTGAGTTTTGTACAGTTTATTGACTAGTTCCTTATTCAGTTTTGTACAGTTTATTGACTGGTTCTTTATTGAGTTTTGTACAGTTTATTGACTGATTCTTCATTGAATTTGTGTACAATTTATTGACTGGTTCTTTATTGAGTTGTGTACAGTTTATTGACTGGATCTTTATTCAGTTTTGTACAGTTTATTGACTGTTTCTTTATTCAGTTTTGTACAGTTTATTGACTGGTTCTTTATTCAGTTTTGTAATGTTTATTGACTGGTTCTTTATTGAGTTTTGCACAGTTTATTGACTGGTTCTTTATTGAGTTTTGTACCGTTTATTGACTGTTTCTTTATTGAGTTTTGTACAGTTTATTGACTAGTTCCTTATTCATTTTTGTACAGTTTATTGACTGTTTCTCTATTGAGTTTTGTACAGTTTATTGACTGTTTTTTATTGAGTTTTGTACAGTTTATTTACTGTTTCTTTATTGAGTTTTGTACGTTTTTTGACTGTTTCTTTATTGAGTTTTGTACAGTTTTTTGACTGGTTCTTTATTCAGTTTTGTACAGTTTATTAACTGGTTCTTTATTGAGTTTTGTACAGTTTATTGACTGGTTCTTTATCGAGTTTTGTAGAGTTTATTGACTGTTTCTTTATTGAGTTTTGTACAGTTCATTGACTAGTTCTTTATTAAGATTTGTACAGTTTATTGACTGTTTCTTTATTGAGTTTTGTACAGTTTAGTGACTGTTTTTTATTGAGTTTTGTTCAGTTAATTGACTGTTTCTTTATTGAGTTTTGTACAGTTTATTGACTGGTTCTTTATTCAGTTTTGTACAGTTTATTGACTGTTTCTTGATTGATTTTTGTACAGTTTATTGACAGTTTCTTTCTTTACTTTTGTACAGTTTATTGACTGTTTCTTTAGTTAATTTTGTACAGTTTATTGACTTTTTATTTATTGAGTTTTCTACAGATTATTGACTGGTTCTTTAAACAGTTTTGTACAGTTTATTGACTGCTTCTTTATTGAGTTTTGTACAGTTTATTGACTAGTTCCTTATTCAGTTTTGTACAGTTTATTGACTGGTTCTTTATTGAGTTTTGTACAGTTTATTGACTGATTCTTCATTGAATTTGTGTACAATTTATTGACTGGTTCTTTATTGAGTTGTGTACAGTTTATTGACTGGATCTTTATTCAGTTTTGTACAGTTTATTGACTGTTTCTTTATTCAGTATTGTACAGTTTATTGACTGGTTCTTTATTCAGTTTTGTAATGTTTATTGACTGGTTCTTTATTGAGTTTTGTACAGTTTATTGACTGGTTCTTTATTGAGTTTTGTACCGTTTATTGACTGTTTCTTTATTGAGTTTTGTACAGTTTATTGACTAGTTCCTTATTCATTTTTGTACAGTTTATTGACTGTTTCTCTATTGAGTTTTGTACAGTTTATTGACTGTTTTTTATTGAGTTTTGTACAGTTTATTTACTGTTTCTTTATTGAGTTTTGTACGTTTATTGACTGTTTCTTTATTGAGTTTTGTACAGTTTTTTGACTGGTTCTTTATTCAGTTTTGTACAGTTTATTGACTGGTTCTTTATTCAGTTTTGTTCAGTTTTTTTACATTTCTTTATTGAGTTTGTGTACAATTTATTGACTGGTTCTTTATTTAGTTTTGTACAGTTTTTTGACTGTTTCTTTATTTAGTTTATTACAGTTTATTGACTGCATCTTTATTGAGTTTTGTACAGTTTATTCACTGTTTTTTTATTCAGTTTTGTAATGTCTATTGACTGGTTGTTTATTGAGTTTTGTACAGTTTAATGACTGGTTCTTTATTGACTTTTGTACAGTTTATTGACTGGTTCTTTATTGAATTTGTGTACAATTTATTGACTGGTTCTTTATTGAGTTTTGTACAGTTTATTGACTGGTTCTTTATTCAGTTTTGTACAGTTTATTGACTTGTTCTTTATTGAGTTTTGTACAGTTTATTGACTGGTTCTTTATCGAGTTTTGTAGAGTTTATTGACTGTTCCTTTATTGAGTTTAGTACAGTTCATTGACTAGTTCTTTATTAAGTTTTGTACAGTTTATTGACTGTTTTTTTATTGAGTTTTGTACAGTTTAGTGACTGTTTTTTATTGAGTTTTGTACAGTTTATTGACTGTTTCTTTATTCATTTTTGTACATTTTATTGACTGTTTCTTTATTGAGTTTGGTACAATTTATTGACTGGTTCTTTATTCAGTTTTGTACAGTTTATTGACTGTTTCTTGATTGATTTTTGTACAGTTTATTGACTGTTTCTTTATTTAGTTTTGTACAGTTTATTGACTGTTTCTTTAGTTAGTTTTGTACAGTTTATTGACTGTTTCTTTATTTAGTTTGTGTACAATTAATTGACTGGTTCTTTATTTAGTTTTGTACAGTGTATTTACTGTTTCTTTATTTAGTTTGGTAGAGTTTATTGACTGGTTCTTTATTGAGTTTTGTACAGTTTATTGACTGTTTCTTTATTCAGTTTTGTAATGTTTATTGACTGGTTGTTTATTGAGTTTTGTACAGTTTATTGACTGGTTCTTTATTGAGTTTTGTACAGTTTATTGACTGATTCTTTATTGAATTTGTGTACAATTTATTGACTGGTTCTTTATTGAGTTGTGTACAGTTTATTGACTGGATCTTTATTCAGTTTTGTACAGTTTATTGACTGATTCTTTTTTCAGTTTTGTACAGTATATTGACTTTCTTTATTGAGTTTTGTACAGTTTATTGACTGTTTCTTTATTGAGTTTTGTACAGTTTATTGACTGTTTCTTTATTGAGTTTTGTACAGTTTATTGACTAGTTCCTTATTCAGTTTTGTACAGTTTATTGACTGTTTCTTTATTGAGTTTTGTACAGTTTATTGACTGTTTTTATTGAGTTTTGTACAGTTCATTTACTGTTCTTTATTGAGTTTTGTACGTTTATTAACTGTTTCTTTATTGAGTTTTGTACAGTTTATTGACTGGTTCTTTATTCAGTTTTGTACAGTTTATTGACAGGTTCTTTATTCAGTTTTGTAATGTTTATTGACTGGTTCTTTATTGAGTTTTGTACAGTTTATTGACTGATTCTTTATTCAGTTTTGTACAGTTTATTGACTGGTTCTTTATTCAGTTTTGTAATGTTTATTGATTGGTTCTTTATTGAGTTTTGTACAGTTTATTGACTGGTTCTTTATTGAGTTTTGTACAGTTTATTGACTGTTTCTTTATTGAATTTGTGTACAATTTATTGACTGTTTCTTTATTGAGTTTTGTACAGTTCATTGACTAGTTCTTTATTAAGTTTTGTACAGTTTCTTGACTGTTTCTTTATTGAATTGGTGTACAATTTATTGACTGTTTCTTTATTGAGTTTTGTACAGTTCATTGACTAGTTCTTTATTAAGTTTTGTACAGTTTATTGACTGTTTCTTTATTGAGTTTTGCACAGTTTAGTGACTGTTTTTATTGAGTTTTGTTCAGTTTATTGACTGTTTCTTTATTCATTTTTGTACAGTTTATTGACTGTTTCTTTATTGAGTTTTGTACAGATTATTGTCTGGTTCTTTATTCAGATTTGTACAGTTTATTGACTGGTTCTTTATTGAGTTTTGTACAGTTTATTGACTGTTTCTTTATTGAGTTTTGTACAGTTTATTGACTAGTTCCTTATTCAGTTTGTACAGTTTATTGACTGTTTCTCTATTGAGTTTTGTACAGTTTATTGACTGTTTTTTATTGAGTTTTGTACAGTTTATTTACTGTTTTTTTATTGAGTTTTGTACGTTTATTGACTGTTTCTTTATTGAGTTTTGTACAGTTTTTTGACTGGTTCTTTATTCAGTTTTGTACAGTTTATTGACTGGTTCTTTATTCAGTTTTGTTCAGTTTTTTTACATTTCTTTATTGAGTTTGTGTACACTTTATTGACTGGTTCTTTATTTAGTTTTGTACAGTTTTTTGACTGTTTCTTTATTTAGTTTATTACAGTTTATTGACTGCATCTTTATTGAGTTTTGTACAGTTTATTCACTGTTTTTTTATTCAGTTTTGTAATGTCTATTGTCTGGTTGTTTATTGAGTTTTGTACAGTTTAATGACTGGTTCTTTATTGACTTTTGTACAGTTTATTGACTGGTTCTTTATTGAATTTGTGTACAATTTATTGACTGGTTCTTTATTGAGTTTTGTACAGTTTATTGACTGGTTCTTTATTCAGTTTTGTACAGTTTATTGACTTGTTCTTTATTGAGTTTTGTACAGTTTATTGACTGGTTCTTTATCGAGTTTTGTAGAGTTTATTGACTGTTCCTTTATTGAGTTTAGTACAGTTCATTGACTAGTTCTTTATTAAGTTTTGTACAGTTTATTGACTGTTTTTTTATTGAGTTTTGTACAGTTTAGTGACTGTTTTTTATTGAGTTTTGTACAGTTTATTGACTGTTTCTTTATTCATTTTTGTACATTTTATTGACTGTTTCTTTATTGAGTTTTGTACAGTTTATTGACTGGTTCTTTATTCAGTTGTGTACAGTTTATTGACTGTTTCTTGATTGATTTTTGTACAGTTTATTGACTGTTTCTTTATTTAGTTTTGTACAGTTTATTGACTGTTTCTTCAGTTAGTTTTGTACAGTTTATTGACTGTTTCTTTTATTTAGTTTGTGTACAATTTATTGACTGGTTCTTTATTTAGTTTTGTACAGTGTATTTACTGTTTCTTTATTTAGTTTGGTAGAGTTTATTGACTGGTTCTTTATTGAGTTTTGTACAGTTTATTGACTGTTTCTTTATTCAGTTTTGTAATGTTTATTGACTGGTTGTTTATTGAGTTTTGTACAGTTTATTGACTGGTTCTTTATTGAGTTTTGTACAGTTTATTGACTGATTCTTTATTGAATTTGTGTACAATTTATTGACTGGTTCTATATTGAGTTGTGTACAGTTTATTGACTGGATCTTTATTCAGTTTTGTACAGTTTATTGACTGATTCTTTATTCAGTTTTGTACAGTATATTGACTGTTTCTTTATTGAGTTTTGTACAGATTATTGACTGGTTCTTTATTGAGTTTTTTACAGTTTATTGACTGTTTCTTTATTGAGTTTTGTACAGTTTATTGACTAGTTCCTTATTCAGTTTTGTACAGTTTATTGACTGTTTCTTTATTGAGTTTTGTACAGTTTATTGACTGTTTTTATTGAGTTTTGTACAGTTCATTTACTGTTTCTTTATTGAGTTTTGTACGTTTATTGACTGTGTCTTTATTGAGTTTTGTACAGTTTATTGACTGGTTCTTTATTCAGTTTTGTACAGTTTATTGACTGGTTCTTTATTCAGTTTTGTAATGTTTATTGACTGGTTCTTTATTGAGTTTTGTACAGTTTATTGACTGGTTCTTTATTGAGTTTTGTACAGTTTATAGACTAGTTCCTTATTCAGTTTTGTACAGTTTATTGACTGTTTCTTTATTGAGTTTTGTACAGTTTATTGACTGTTTTTATTGAGTTTTGTACAGTTCATTTACTGTTTCTTTATTGAGTTTTGTACGTTTATTGACTGTTTCTTTATTCAGTTTTGTAATGTTTATTGACTGGTTCTTTATTGAGTTTTGTACAGTTTATTGACTGGTTCTTTATTCAGTTTTGTAGTGTTTATTGATTGGTTCTTTATTGAGTTTTGTACAGTCTATTGACTGGTTCTTTATTGAGTTTTGTACAGTTTATTGACTGTTTCTTTATTGAATTTGTGTACAATTTATTGACTGTTTCTTTATTGAGTTTTGTACAGTTCATTGACTAGTTCTTTATTAAGTTTTGTACAGTTTCTTGACTGTTTCTTTATTGAATTGGTGTACAATTTATTGACTGTTTCTTTATTGAGTTTTGTACAGTTCATTTACTAGTTCTTTATTAAGTTTTGTACAGTTTATTGACTGTTTCTTTATTGAGTTTTGTACAGTTTAGTGACTGTTTTTATTGAGTTTTGTTCAGTTTATTGACTGTTTCTTTATTCATTTTTGTACAGTTTATTGACTGTTTCTTTATTGAGTTTTGTACAGATTATTGACTGGTTCTTTATTCAGTTTTGTACAGTATATTGACTGTTTCTTTATTGAGTTTTGAACAGTCTATTGACTGTTTCTTTATTTAGATTTGTACAGTTTATTGACTGTTTCTTTAGTTAGTTTTGTACAGTTTATTGACTGTTTCTTTATTTAGTTTGTGTACAATTTATTGACTGGTTCTATATTTAGTTTTGTACAGTTTATTTACTGTTTCTTTATTTAGTTTTGTACAGTTTATTGACTGGTTCTTTATTGAGTTTTGTACAGTTTATTTACTGTTTCTTTATTCAGTTTTGTAATGTTTATTGACTTGTTGTTTATTGAGTTTTGTACAGTTCATTGACTGGTTCTTTATTCTGCTTTGTACAGTTTATTGACTGATTCTTTATTGAATTTGTGTACAATTTATTGACTGGTTCTTTGTTGAGTTGTGTACAGTTTATTGACTGGTTCTTTATTCAGTTTTGTAATGTTTATTGACTGGTTCTTTATTGAGTTTTGTACAGTTTATTGACTGGTTCTTTATTGAGTTTTGTACAGTTTATTGACTGTTTCTTTATTGAGTATTGTACAGTTTATTGACTGATTTTTTATTCAGTTTTGTACAGTTTATTGACTGGTTCTTTATTGAGTTTTGTACAGTTTATTGACTGAATCTTTATTGAATTTGTGTACAATTTATTGACTGGGTCTTTATTGAGTTGTGTACAGTTTATTGACTGGTTCTTTATTCACTTTTGTACAATTTATTGACTGGTTCTTTATTGAGTTGTGTACAGTTTATTGACTGGTTCTTTATTCAGTTTTGTAATGTTTATTGACTGGATCTTTATTGAGTTTTGTACAGTTTATTGACTGGTTCTTTATTGAGTTTTGTACAGTTTATTGACTGTTTCTTTATTGAGTTTTGTACAGTTTATTTACTTTTTTTTATTGAGTTTTGTACAGTTTATTTATTGTTTCTTTATTGGGTTTTGTACAGTTTATTGACTGTTTCTTTATTGAGTTTTGTACAGTTTATTGACTGGTTCTTTATTCCGTTTTGTAGAGTTTTTTTGTTGTTTCTTTATTTAGTTTTGTACAGTTTATTGACTGGTTCTTTATTGAGTTTTGTACAGTTTATTGACTGTTTCTTTATTCAGTTTTGTAATGTTTATTGACTGGTTGTTTATTGAGTTTTGTACAGTTCATTGACTGGTTCTTTATTGAATTTGTGTACAATTTATTGACTGGTTCTTTATTGAGTTGTGTACAGTTTATTGACTGGTTCTTTATTCAGTTTTGTAATGTTTATTGACTGGTTCTTTATTGAGTTTTGTACTGTTTATTGACTGGTTCTTTATTGAGTTTTGTACAGTTTATTGACTATTTCTTTATTGAGTTTTGTACAGTGTATTGACTGATTGGTTATTCAGTTTTGTACAATTTATTGACTGGTTCTTTATTGAGTTGTGTACAGTTTATTGACTTGTTCTTTATTCAGTTTTGTAATGTTTTATGACTGGATCTTTATTGAGTTTTGTACAGTTTATTGACTGGTTCTTTATTGAGTTTTGTACAGTTTATTGACTGTTTCTTTATTGAGTTTTGTACAGTTTATTGACTTTTTTTTATTGAGTTTTGTACAGTTTATTAACTGTTTCTTTATTGAGTTTTGTACAGTTTATTGACTGTTTCTTTATTGAGTTTTCTACAGTTTATTGACTGGTTTTTATTGAGTTTTGTACAGTTTATTGTCTGTTTCTTTATTCATTTTTGTACAGTTTATTGACTGATTCTTTATTGAGTTTTGTACAGTTTATTGACTGTTTCTTTAGTTAATTTTGTACAGTTTATTGACTTTTTATTTATTGAGTTTTCTACAGATTATTGACTGGTTCTTTATACAGTTTTGTTCAGTTAATTGACTGTTTCTTTATTGAGTTTTGTACAGTTTATTGACTGTTTCTTTAGTTAATTTTGTACAGTTTATTGACTTTTTATTTATTGAGTTTTCTACAGATTATTGACTGGTTCTTTATACAGTTTTGTACAGTTTATTGACTGTTTCTTTAATGAGTTTTGTACAGTTTATTGACTAGTTCCTTATTCAGTTTTGTACAGTTTATTGACTGGTTCTTTATTGAGTTTTGTACAGTTTATTGACTGATTCTTCATTGAATTTGTGTACAATTTATTGACTGGTTCTTTATTGAGTTGTGTACAGTTTATTGACTGGTTCTTTATTCAGTTTTGTACAGTTTATTGACTGTTTCTTTATTCAGTTTTGTACAGTTTATTGACTGGTTCTTTATTCAGTTTTGTAATGTTTATTGACTGGTTCTTTATTCAGTTTTGTACAGTTTATTGACTGGTTCTTTATTGAGTTTTGTACAGTTTGTTGACTAATTCTTTATTGAGTTTTGTACAGTTTATTGACTAGTTCCTTATTCAGTTTTGTACAGTTTATTGACTGTTTCTCTATTGAGTTTTGTACAGTTTATTGACTGTTTTTTATTGAGTTTTCTACAGTTTATTTATTGTTTCTTTATTGAGTTTTGTACGTTTATTGACTGTTTCTTTATTGAGTTTTGTACAGTTTTTTGACTGGTTCTTTATTCAGTTTTGTACAGTTTATTGACTGGTTCTTTATTCCGTTTTGTTCAGTTTTTTTACATTTCTTTATTGAGTTTGTGTACAATTTATTGACTGGTTCTTTATTTAGTTTTGTATTGTTTTTTGACTGTTTCTTTATTTAGTTTTTACAGTTTAGTGACTGCATCTTTATTGAGTTTTGTACAGTTTATTCACTGTTTTTTTATTCATTTTTGTAATGTCTATTGACTGGTTGTTTATTGAGTTTTGTACACTTTAATGACTGTTTCTTTATTGAATTTTGTACAGTTTATTGACTGGTTCTTTATTAAATTTGTGTACAATTTATTGACTGGTTCTTTATTGAGTTTTGTTCAGTTTATTGACTGCTTCTTTATTCAGTTTTGTACAGTTTATTGACTGGTTCTTTATTGAGTTTTGTACAGTTTATTGTCTGGTTCTTTATCGAGTTTTGTAGAGTTTATTGACTGTTCCTTTATTGAGTTTAGTACAGTTTATTGACTGGTTCTTTATTAAGTTTTGTACAGTTTATTGACTGTTTCTTTATTGAGTTTTGTACAGTTTAGTGACTATTTTTTATTGAGTTTTGTACAGTTTATTGACTGTTTCTTTATTCAGTTTTGTACAGTTTATTGACTGGTTCTTTATTCAGTTTTGTAATGTTTATTGACTGGTTCTTTATTGAGTTTTGTACAGTTTATTGACTGTTTCTTTATTGAGTTTTGTACAGTTTATTGACTGTTTCTTTATTGAGTTTTGTACAGTTTATTGACTAGTTCCTTATTCAGTTTTGTACAGTTTATTGACTGTTTCTCTTTTGAGTTTTGTACAGTTTATTGACTGTTTTTTATTGAGTTTTGTACAGTTTATTTACTGTTTCTTTATTGAGTTTTGTACGTTTATTAACTGTTTCTTTATTGAGTTTTGTACAGTTTTTTGACTGGTTCTTTATTCAGTTTTGTACAGTTTATTGACTGGTTCTTTATTCAGTTTTGTTCAGTTTTTTACATTTCTTTATTGAGTTTTGTGTACAATTTATTGACTGGTTCTTTATTTAGTTTTGTACAGTTTTTTGACTGTTTCTTTATTTAGTTTTTGACAGTTTATTGACTGCATCTTTATTGAGTTTTGTACAGTTTATTTACTGTTTTTTTTTTCAGTTTTGTAATGTCTATTTGACTGGTTGTTTATTGAGTTTTGTACACTTTAATGACTGTTTCTTTATTGAATTTTGTACAGTTTATTGACTGGTTCTTTATTGAATTTGTGTACAATTTATTGACTGGTTCTTTATTGAGTTTTGTACAGTTTATTGACTGATCCTTTATTGAGTTTAGTACAGTTCATTGACTAGTTCTTTATTAAGTTTTGTACAGTTTATTGACTGTTTCTTTATTGAGTTTTGTACAGTTTAGTGACTATTTTTTATTGAGTTTTGTACAGTTTATTGACTGTTTCTTTATTCAGTTTTGTACAGTTTATTGACTGGTTCTTTATTCAGTTTTGTAATGTTTATTGACTGGTTCTTTATTGAGTTTTGTACAGTTTATTGACTGGTTCTTTATTGAGTTTTGTACAGTTTATTGACTGTTTCTTGATTGAGTTTTGTACAGTTTATTGACTAGTTCCTTATTCAGTTTTGTACAGTTTATTGACTTTTTCTCTATTGAGTTTTGTACAGTTTATTGACTGTTTTTTATTGAGTTTTGAACAGTTTATTTACTGTTTCTTTATTGAGTTTTGTACGTTTATTGACTGTTTCTTTATTGAGTTTTGTACAGTTTTTTGACTGGTTCTTTATTCAGTTGTGTACAGTTTATTGACTGGTTCTTTATTCAGTTTTGTTCAGTTTTTTTACATTTCTTCTTTATTGAGTTTGTGTACAATTTATTGACTGGTTCTTTATTTAGTTTTGTACAGTTTTTTGACTGTTTCTTTATTTAGTTTTTGACAGTTTATTGACTGCATCTTTATTGAGTTTTGTACAGTTTATTCACTGTTTTTTTTTCAGTTTTGTAATGTCTATTGACTGGTTGTTTATTGAGTTTTGTACACTTTAATGACTGTTTCTTTATTGAATTTTGTACAGTTTATTGACTGGTTCTTTATTGAATTTGTGTACAATTTATTGACTGGTGCTTTATTGAGTTTTGTACAGTTTATTGACTGGTTCTTTATTCAGTTTTGTACAGTTTATTGACTGTTTCTTTATTGAGTTTTGTACAGTTTATTGACTGGTTCTTTATCGAGTTTTGTAGAGTATATTGACTGTTCCTTTATTGAGTTTAGTACAGTTCATTGACTAGTTCTTTATTAAGTTTTGTACAGTTTATTGACTGTTTCTTTATTGAGTTTTGTACAGTTTAGTGACTATTTTTTATTGAGTTTTGTACAGTTTATTGACTGTTTCTTTATTCATTTTTGTACAGTTTATTGACTGTTTCTTTATTGAGTTTTGTACAGTTTATTGACTGATTCTTTATTCAGTTTTGTACAGTTTATTGACTGTTTCTTGATTTAGTTTTGTACAGTTTATTGACTGTTTCTTTTGTTAGTTTTGTACAGTTTATTGACTGTTTCTTTATTTAGTTTGTGTACAATTTATTGACTGGTTCTTTATTTAGTTTTGTACAGTGCATTTACTGTTTCTTTATTTAGTTTCGTAGAGTTTATTGACTGGTTCTTTATTGAGTTTTGTACAGTTTATTGACTGTTTCTTTATTCAGTTTTGTAATGTTTATTGACTGGTTGTTTATTGAGTTTTGTACAGTTTATTGACTGGTTCTTTATTGAGTTTTGTACAGTTTATTGACTGATTCTTTATTGAATTTGTGTGCAATTTATTGACTGGTTCTTTATTGAGTTGTGTACAGTTTATTGACTGGATCTTTATTCAGTTTTGTACAGTTTATTGCCTGATTCTTTATTCAGTTTTGTACAGTATATTGACTGTTTCTTTATTGAGTTTTGTACAGTTTATTGACTGGTTCTTTATTGAGTTTTGTACAGTTTATTGACTGTTTCTTTATTGAGTTTTGTACAGTTTATTGACTAGTTCCTTATTCAGTTTTGTACAGTTTATTGACTGTTTCTTTATTGAGTTTTGTACAGTTTATTGACTGTTTTTATTGAGTTTTGTACAGTTCATTTACTGTTTCTTTATTGAGTTTTGTACGTTTATTGACTGTGTCTTTATTGAGTTTTGTACAGTTTATTGACTGGTTCTTTATTCAGTTTTGTACAGTTTATTGACTGGTTCTTTATTCAGTTTTGTAATGTTTATTGACTGGTTCTTTATTGAGTTTTGTACAGTTTATTGACTGGTTCTTTATTGAGTTTTGTACAGTTTATTGACTGTTTCTTTATTGAGTTTTGTACAGTTTATTGACTAGTTCCTTATTCAGTTTTGTACAGTTTATTGACTGTTTCTTTGTTGAGTTTTGTACAGTTTATTGACTGTTTTTATTGAGTTTTGTACAGTTCATTTAATGTTTCTTTATTGAGTTTTGTACGTTTATTGACTGTTTCTTGATTGAGTTTTGTACAGTTTATTGACTAGTTCCTTATTCAGTTTTGTACAGTTTATTGACTTTTTCTCTATTGAGTTTTGTACAGTTTATTGACTGTTTTTTATTGAGTTTTGAACAGTTTATTTACTGTTTCTTTATTGAGTTTTGTACGTTTATTGACTGTTTCTTTATTGAGTTTTGTACAGTTTTTTGACTGGTTCTTTATTGAGTTTTGTACAGTTTATTGACTGGTTCTTTATTCAGTTTTGTTCAGTTTTTTTACATTTCTTCTTTATTGAGTTTGTGTACAATTTATTGACTGGTTCTTTATTTAGTTTTGTACAGTTTTTTGACTGTTTCTTTATTTAGTTTTTGACAGTTTATTGACTGCATCTTTATTGAGTTTTGTACAGTTTATTCACTGTTTTTTTTTCAGTTTTGTAATGTCTATTGACTGGTTGTTTATTGAGTTTTGTACACTTTAATGACTGTTTCTTTATTGAATTTTGTACAGTTTATTGACTGGTTCTTTATTGAATTTGTGTACAATTTATTGACTGGTGCTTTATTGAGTTTTGTACAGTTTATTGACTGGTTCTTTATTCAGTTTTGTACAGTTTATTGACTGTTTCTTTATTGAGTTTTGTACAGTTTATTGACTGGTTCTTTATCGAGTTTTGTAGAGTATATTGACTGTTCCTTTATTGAGTTTAGTACAGTTCATTGACTAGTTCTTTATTAAGTTTTGTACAGTTTATTGACTGTTTCTTTATTGACTTTTGTACAGTTTAGTGACTATTTTTTATTGAGTTTTGTACAGTTTATTGACTGTTTCTTTATTCATTTTTGTACAGTTTATTGACTGTTTCTTTATTGAGTTTTGTACAGTTTATTGACTGATTCTTTATTCAGTTTTGTACAGTTTATTGACTGTTTCTTGATTGATTTTAGTACAGTTTATTGACTGTTTCTTTATTTAGTTTTGTACAGTTTATTGACTGTTTCTTTTGTTAGTTTTGTACAGTTTATTGACTGTTTCTTTATTTAGTTTGTGTACAATTTATTGACTGGTTCTTTATTTAGTTTTGTAAAGTGCATTTACTGTTTCTTTATTTAGTTTCGTAGAGTTTATTGACTGGTTCTTTATTGAGTTTTGTACAGTTTATTGACTGTTTCTTTATTCAGTTTTGTAATGTTTATTGACTGGTTGTTTATTGAGTTTTGTACAGTTTATTGACTGGTTCTTTATTGAGTTTTGTACAGTTTATTGACTGATTCTTTATTGAATTTGTGTGCAATTTATTGACTGGTTCTTTATTGAGTTGTGTACAGTTTATTGACTGGATCTTTATTCAGTTTTGTACAGTTTATTGCCTGATTCTTTATTCAGTTTTGTACAGTATATTGACTGTTTCTTTATTGAGTTTTGTACAGTTTATTGACTGGTTCTTTATTGAGTTTTGTACAGTTTATTGACTGTTTCTTTATTGAGTTTTGTACAGTTTATTGACTAGTTCCTTATTCAGTTTTGTACAGTTTATTGACTGTTTCTTTATTGAGTTTTGTACAGTTTATTGACTGTTTTTATTGAGTTTTGTACAGTTCATTTACTGTTTCTTTATTGAGTTTTGTACGTTTATTGACTGTGTCTTTATTGAGTTTTGTACAGTTTATTGACTGGTTCTTTATTCAGTTTTGTACAGTTTATTGACTGGTTCTTTATTCAGTTTTGTAATGTTTATTGACTGGTTCTTTATTGAGTTTTGTACAGTTTATTGACTGGTTCTTTATTGAGTTTTGTACAGTTTATTGACTGTTTCTTTATTGAGTTTTGTACAGTTCATTGACTAGTTCCTTATTCAGTTTTGTACAGTTTATTGACTGTTTCTTTGTTGAGTTTTGTACAGTTTATTGACTGTTTTTATTGAGTTTTGTACAGTTCATTTACTGTTTCTTTATTGAGTTTTGTACGTTTATTGACTGTTTCTTTATTGAGTTTTGTACAGTTTATTGACTGGTTCTTTATTCAGTTTTGTACAGTTTATTGACTGGTTCTTTATTCAGTTTTGTAATGTTTATTGACTGGTTCTTTATTGAGTTTTGTACAGTTTATTGACTGATTCTTTATTGAGTTTTGTACAGTTTATTGACTGATTCTTTATTGAATTTGTGTACAATTTATTGACTGGTTCTTTATTCAGTTTTGTAATGTTTATTGACTGGTTCTTTATTGAGTTTTGTACAGTTTATTGACTGGTTCTTTATTGAGTTTTGTACAGTTTATTGACTGTTTCTTTATTGAGTTTTGTACAGTTTATTGACTAGTTCCTTATTCAGTTTTGTACAGTTTATTGACTGTTTCTCTATTGAGTTTTGTACAGTTTATTGACTGTTTTTTATTGAGTTTTGTACAGTTTATTTACTGTTTCTTTATTGAGTTTTGTACGTTTATTGACTGTTTCTTTATTGAGTTTTGTACAGTTTTTTGACTGGTTCTTTATTCAGTTTTGTACAGTTTATTGACTGGTTCTTTATTCAGTTTTGTTCAGTTTCTTTACATTTCTTTATTGAGTTTGTGTACAATTTATTGACTGGTTCTTTATTTAGTTTTGTACAGTTTTTTGACTGTTTCTTTATTTAGTTTTTGACAGTTTATTGACTGCATCTTTATTGAGTTTTGTACAGTTTATTCACTGTTTTTTTATTCAGTTTTGTAACGTCTATTGACTGGTTGTTTATTGAGTTTTGTACAGTTTATTGACTGGTTCTTTATTGAATTTTGTACAGTTTATTGACTTGTTCTTTATTAAATTTGTGTACAATTTATTGACTGGTTCTTTATTGAGTTTTGTACAGTTTATTGACTGCTTCTTTATTCAGTTTTGTACAGTTTATTGACTGGTTCTTTATTGAGTTTTGTACAGTTTATTGACTGGTTCTTTAACGAGTTTTGTAGAGTTTATTGACTGTTCCTTTATTGAGTTTAGTACAGTTCATTGACTAGTTCTTTATTAAGTTTTGTACAGTTTATTGACTGTTTCTTTATTGAGTTTTGTACAGTTTAGTGACTATTTTTTATTGAGTTTTGTACAGTTTATTTACTGTTTCTTTATTGAGTTTTGTACGTTTATTGACTGTTTCTTTATTGAGTTTTGTACAGTTTTTTGACTGGTTCTTTATTCAGTTTTGTACAGTTTATTGACTGGTTCTTTATTGAGTTTTGTACAGTTTATTGACTGTTTTTTATTGAGTTTTGTACAGTTTATTTACTGTTTCTTTATTGAGTTTTGTACGTTTATTGACTGTTTCTTTATTGAGTTTTGTACAGTTTTTTGACTGGTTCTTTATTCAGTTTTGTACAGTTTATTGACTGGTTCTTTATTCAGTTTTGTTCAGTTTCTTTACATTTCTTTATTGAGTTTGTGTACAATTTATTGACTGGTTCTTTATTTAGTTTTGTACAGTTTTTTGACTGTTTCTTAATTTAGTTTTTTACAGTTTATTGACTGCATCTTTATTGAGTTTTGTACAGTTTATTCACTGTTTTTTTATTCAGTTTTGTAACGTCTATTGACTGGTTGTTTATTGAGTTTTGTACACTTTAATGACTGTTTCTGTGTTGAATTTTGTACAGTTTATTGACTGGTTCTTTATTAAATTTGTGTACAATTTATTGACTGGTTCTTTATTGAGTTTTGTACAGTTTATTGACTGCTTCTTTATTCAGTTTTGTACAGTTTATTGACTGGTTCTTTATTGAGTTTTGTACAGTTTATTGACTGGTTCTTTAACGAGTTTTGTAGAGTTTATTGACTGTTCCTTTATTGGGTTTAGTACAGTTCATTGACTAGTTCTTTATTAAGTTTTGTACAGTTTATTGACTGTTTCTTTATTGAGTTTTGTACAGTTTAGTGACTATTTTTTAGTGAGTTTTGTACAGTTTATTTACTGTTTCTTTATTGAGTTTTGTACGTTTATTGACTGTTTCTTTATTGAGTTTTGTACAGTTTTTTGACTGGTTCTTTATTCAGTTTTGTACAGTTTATTGACTGGTTCTTTATTCAGTTTTGTTCAGTTTTTTTACATTTCTTTATTGAGTTTGTGTACAATTTATTGACTGGTTCTTTATTTAGTTTTGTACAGTTTTTTGACTGTTTCTTTATTTAGTTTTTGACAGTTTATTGACTGCATCTTTATTGAGTTTTGTACAGTTTATTCACTGTTTTTTTTCAGTTTTGTAATGTCTATTTGACTGGTTGTTTATTGAGTTTTGCACACTTTAATGACTGTTTCTTTATTGAATTTTGTACAGTTTATTGACTGGTTCTTTATTGAATTTGTGTAGAATTTATTGACTGGTTCTTTATTGAGTTTTGTAGAGTTTATTGACTGTTCCTTTATTGAGTTAAGTACAGTTCATTGACTAGTTCTTTATTAAGTTTTGTACAGTTTATTGACTGTTTCTTTATTGAGTTTTGTACAGTTTAGTGACTATTTTTTATTGAGTTTTGTACAGTTTATTGACTGTTTCTTTATTCAGTTTTGTACAGTTTATTGACTGGTTCTTTATTCAGTTTTGTAATGTTTATTGACTGGTTCTTTATTGAGTTTTGTACAGTTTATTGACTGGTTCTTTATTGAGTTTTGTACAGTTTATTGACTGTTTCTTTATTGAGTTTTGTACAGTTTATTGACTTGTTCCTTATTCAGTTTTGTACAGTTTATTGACTGTTTCTTTATTGAGTTTTGTACAGTTTATTGACTGTTTTTTATTGAGTTTTGTACGTTTATTGACTGTTTCTTTATTGAGTTTTGTACAGTTTTTTGACTGGTTCTTTATTCAGTTTTGTACAGTTTTTTGACTGTTTCTTTATTTAGTTTTTGACAGTTTATTGACTGCATCTTTATTGAGTTTTGTACAGTTTATTCACTGTTTTTTTATTCAGTTTTGTAACGTCTATTGACTGGTTGTTTATTGAGTTTTGTACACTTTAATGACTGTTTCTTTATTGAATTTTGTACAGTTTATTGACTGGTTCTTTATTAAATTTGTGTACAATTTATTGACTGGTTCTTTATTGAGTTTTGTACAGTTTATTGACTGCTTCTTTATTCAGTTTTGTACAGTTTATTGACTGTTTCTTTATTGAGTTTTGTACAGTTTATTGACTGGTTCTTTATTCCGTTTTGTAGAGTTTTTTTGTTGTTTCTTTATTTAGTTTTGTACAGTTTATTGACTGGTTCTTTATTGAGTTTTGTACAGTTTATTGACTGTTTCTTTATTCAGTTTTGTAATGTTTATTGACTGGTTGTTTATTGAGTTTTGTACAGTTCATTGACTGGTTCTTTATTGAATTTGTGTACAATTTATTGACTGGTTATTTATTGAGTTGTGTACAGTTTATTGACTGGTTCTTTATTCAGTTTTGTAATGTTTATTGACTGGTTCTTTATTGAGTTTTGTACTGTTTATTGACTGGTTCTTTATTGAGTTTTGTACAGTTTATTGACTATTTCTTTATTGAGTTTTGTACAGTGTATTGACTGATTGGTTATTCAGTTTTGTACAATTTATTGACTGGTTCTTTATTGAGTTGTGTACAGTTTATTGACTTGTTCTTTATTCAGTTTTGTAATGTTTTATGACTGGATCTTTATTGAGTTTTGTACAGTTTATTGACTGGTTCTTTATTGAGTTTTGTACAGTTTATTGACTGTTTCTTTATTGAGTTTTGTACAGTTTATTGACTTTTTTTTATTGAGTTTTGTACAGTTTATTAACTGTTTCTTTATTGAGTTTTGTACAGTTTATTGACTGTTTCTTTATTGAGTTTTCTACAGTTTATTGACTGGTTTTTATTGAGTTTTGTACAGTTTATTGTCTGTTTCTTTATTCATTTTTGTACAGTTTATTGACTGATTCTTTATTGAGTTTTGTACAGTTTATTGACTGTTTCTTTAGTTAATTTTGTACAGTTTATTGACTTTTTATTTATTGAGTTTTCTACAGATTATTGACTGGTTCTTTATACAGTTTTGTTCAGTTAATTGACTGTTTCTTTATTGAGTTTTGTACAGTTTATTGACTGTTTCTTTAGTTAATTTTGTACAGTTTATTGACTTTTTATTTATTGAGTTTTCTACAGATTATTGACTGGTTCTTTATACAGTTTTGTACAGTTTATTGACTGTTTCTTTAATGAGTTTTGTACAGTTTATTGACTAGTTCCTTATTCAGTTTTGTACAGTTTATTGACTGGTTCTTTATTGAGTTTTGTACAGTTTATTGACTGATTCTTCATTGAATTTGTGTACAATTTATTGACTGGTTCTTTATTGAGTTGTGTACAGTTTATTGACTGGTTCTTTATTGAGTTTTGTACAGTTTATTGACTGTTTCTTTATTTAGTTTTGTACAGTTTATTGACTGGTTCTTTATTCAGTTTTGTAATGTTTATTGACTGGTTCTTTATTCAGTTTTGTACAGTTTATTGACTGGTTCTTTATTGAGTTTTGTACAGTTTTTTGACTGTTTCTTTATTGAGTTTTGTACAGTTTATTGACTAGTTCCTTATTCAGTTTTGTACAGTTTATTGACTGTTTCTCTATTGAGTTTTGTACAGTTTATTGACTGTTTTTTATTGAGTTTTCTACAGTTTATTTATTGTTTCTTTATTGAGTTTTGTACGTTTATTGACTGTTTCTTTATTGAGTTTTGTACAGTTTTTTGACTGGTTCTTTATTCAGTTTTGTACAGTTTATTGACTGGTTCTTTATTCCGTTTTGTTCAGTTTTTTTACATTTCTTTATTGAGTTTGTGTACAATTTATTGACTGGTTCTTTATTTAGTTTTGTATTGTTTTTTGACTGTTTCTTTATTTAGTTTTTACAGTTTAGTGACTGCATCTTTATTGAGTTTTGTACAGTTTATTCACTGTTTTTTTATTCATTTTTGTAATGTCTATTGACTGGTTGTTTATTGAGTTTTGTACACTTTAATGACTGTTTCTTTATTGAATTTTGTACAGTTTATTGACTGGTTCTTTATTAAATTTGTGTACAATTTATTGACTGGTTCTTTATTGAGTTTTGTTCAGTTTATTGACTGCTTCTTTATTCAGTTTTGTACAGTTTATTGACTGGTTCTTTATTGAGTTTTGTACAGTTTATTGTCTGGTTCTTTATCGAGTTTTGTAGAGTTTATTGACTGTTCCTTTATTGAGTTTAGTACAGTTCATTGACTAGTTCTTTATTAAGTTTTGTACAGTTTATTGACTGTTTCTTTATTGAGTTTTGTACAGTTTAGTGACTATTTTTTATTGAGTTTTGTACAGTTTATTGACTGTTTCTTTATTCAGTTTTGTACAGTTTATTGACTGGTTCTTTATTCAGTTTTGTAATGTTTATTGACTGGTTCTTTATTGAGTTTTGTACAGTTTATTGACTGGTTCTTTATTGAGTTTTGTACAGTTTATTGACTGTTTCTTTATTGAGTTTTGTACAGTTTATTGACTAGTTCCTTATTCAGTTTTGTACAGTTTATTGACTGTTTCTCTTTTGAGTTTTGTACAGTTTATTGACTGTTTTTTATTGAGTTTTGTACAGTTTATTTACTGTTTCTTTATTGAGTTTTGTACGTTTATTAACTGTTTCTTTATTGAGTTTTGTACAGTTTTTTGACTGGTTCTTTATTCAGTTTTGTACAGTTTATTGACTGGTTCTTTATTCAGTTTTGTTCAGTTTTTTACATTTCTTTATTGAGTTTTGTGTACAATTTATTGACTGGTTCTTTATTTAGTTTTGTACAGTTTTTTGACTGTTTCTTTATTTAGTTTTTGACAGTTTATTGACTGCATCTTTATTGAGTTTTGTACAGTTTATTTACTGTTTTTTTTTTCAGTTTTGTAATGTCTATTTGACTGGTTGTTTATTGAGTTTTGTACACTTTAATGACTGTTTCTTTATTGAATTTTGTACAGTTTATTGACTGGTTCTTTATTGAATTTGTGTACAATTTATTGACTGGTTCTTTATTGAGTTTTGTAGAGTTTATTGACTGATCCTTTATTGAGTTTAGTACAGTTCATTGACTAGTTCTTTATTAAGTTTTGTACAGTTTATTGACTGTTTCTTTATTGAGTTTTGTACAGTTTAGTGACTATTTTTTATTGAGTTTTGTACAGTTTATTGACTGTTTCTTTATTCAGTTTTGTACAGTTTATTGACTGGTTCTTTATTCAGTTTTGTAATGTTTATTGACTGGTTCTTTATTGAGTTTTGTACAGTTTATTGACTGGTTCTTTATTGAGTTTTGTACAGTTTATTGACTGTTTCTTGATTGAGTTTTGTACAGTTTATTGACTAGTTCCTTATTCAGTTTTGTACAGTTTATTGACTTTTTCTCTATTGAGTTTTGTACAGTTTATTGACTGTTTTTTATTGAGTTTTGAACAGTTTATTTACTGTTTCTTTATTGAGTTTTGTACGTTTATTGACTGTTTCTTTATTGAGTTTTGTACAGTTTTTTGACTGGTTCTTTATTCAGTTGTGTACAGTTTATTGACTGGTTCTTTATTCAGTTTTGTTCAGTTTTTTTACATTTCTTCTTTATTGAGTTTGTGTACAATTTATTGACTGGTTCTTTATTTAGTTTTGTACAGTTTTTTGACTGTTTCTTTATTTAGTTTTTGACAGTTTATTGACTGCATCTTTATTGAGTTTTGTACAGTTTATTCACTGTTTTTTTTTCAGTTTTGTAATGTCTATTGACTGGTTGTTTATTGAGTTTTGTACACTTTAATGACTGTTTCTTTATTGAATTTTGTACAGTTTATTGACTGGTTCTTTATTGAATTTGTGTACAATTTATTGACTGGTGCTTTATTGAGTTTTGTACAGTTTATTGACTGGTTCTTTATTCAGTTTTGTACAGTTTATTGACTGTTTCTTTATTGAGTTTTGTACAGTTTATTGACTGGTTCTTTATCGAGTTTTGTAGAGTATATTGACTGTTCCTTTATTGAGTTTAGTACAGTTCATTGACTAGTTCTTTATTAAGTTTTGTACAGTTTATTGACTGTTTCTTTATTGAGTTTTGTACAGTTTAGTGACTATTTTTTATTGAGTTTTGTACAGTTTATTGACTGTTTCTTTATTCATTTTTGTACAGTTTATTGACTGTTTCTTTATTGAGTTTTGTACAGTTTATTGACTGATTCTTTATTCAGTTTTGTACAGTTTATTGACTGTTTCTTGATTTAGTTTTGTACAGTTTATTGACTGTTTCTTTTGTTAGTTTTGTACAGTTTATTGACTGTTTCTTTATTTAGTTTGTGTACAATTTATTGACTGGTTCTTTATTTAGTTTTGTACAGTGCATTTACTGTTTCTTTATTTAGTTTCGTAGAGTTTATTGACTGGTTCTTTATTGAGTTTTGTACAGTTTATTGACTGTTTCTTTATTCAGTTTTGTAATGTTTATTGACTGGTTGTTTATTGAGTTTTGTACAGTTTATTGACTGGTTCTTTATTGAGTTTTGTACAGTTTATTGACTGATTCTTTATTGAATTTGTGTGCAATTTATTGACTGGTTCTTTATTGAGTTGTGTACAGTTTATTGACTGGATCTTTATTCAGTTTTGTACAGTTTATTGCATGATTCTTTATTCAGTTTTGTACAGTTTATTGACTGTTTCTTTATTGAGTTTTGTACAGTTTATTGACTGGTTCTTTATTGAGTTTTGTACAGTTTATTGACTGTTTCTTTATTGAGTTTTGTACAGTTTATTGACTAGTTCCTTATTCAGTTTTGTACAGTTTATTGACTGTTTCTTTATTGAGTTTTGTACAGTTTATTGACTGTTTTTATTGAGTTTTGTACAGTTCATTTACTGTTTCTTTATTGAGTTTTGTACGTTTATTGACTGTGTCTTTATTGAGTTTTGTACAGTTTATTGACTGGTTCTTTATTCAGTTTTGTACAGTTTATTGACTGGTTCTTTATTCAGTTTTGTAATGTTTATTGACTGGTTCTTTATTGAGTTTTGTACAGTTTATTGACTGGTTCTTTATTGAGTTTTGTACAGTTTATTGACTGTTTCTTTATTGAGTTTTGTACAGTTTATTGACTAGTTCCTTATTCAGTTTTGTACAGTTTATTGACTGTTTCTTTGTTGAGTTTTGTACAGTTTATTGACTGTTTTTATTGAGTTTTGTACAGTTCATTTAATGTTTCTTTATTGAGTTTTGTACGTTTATTGACTGTTTCTTGATTGAGTTTTGTACAGTTTATTGACTAGTTCCTTATTCAGTTTTGTACAGTTTATTGACTTTTTCTCTATTGAGTTTTGTACAGTTTATTGACTGTTTTTTATTGAGTTTTGAACAGTTTATTTACTGTTTCTTTATTGAGTTTTGTACGTTTATTGACTGTTTCTTTATTGAGTTTTGTACAGTTTTTTGACTGGTTCTTTATTGAGTTTTGTACAGTTTATTGACTGGTTCTTTATTCAGTTTTGTTCAGTTTTTTTACATTTCTTCTTTATTGAGTTTGTGTACAATTTATTGACTGGTTCTTTATTTAGTTTTGTACAGTTTTTTGACTGTTTCTTTATTTAGTTTTTGACAGTTTATTGACTGCATCTTTATTGAGTTTTGTACAGTTTATTCACTGTTTTTTTTTCAGTTTTGTAATGTCTATTGACTGGTTGTTTATTGAGTTTTGTACACTTTAATGACTGTTTCTTTATTGAATTTTGTACAGTTTATTGACTGGTTCTTTATTGAATTTGTGTACAATTTATTGACTGGTGCTTTATTGAGTTTTGTACAGTTTATTGACTGGTTCTTTATTCAGTTTTGTACAGTTTATTGACTGTTTCTTTATTGAGTTTTGTACAGTTTATTGACTGGTTCTTTATCGAGTTTTGTAGAGTATATTGACTGTTCCTTTATTGAGTTTAGTACAGTTCATTGACTAGTTCTTTATTAAGTTTTGTACAGTTTATTGACTGTTTCTTTATTGAGTTTTGTACAGTTTAGTGACTATTTTTTATTGAGTTTTGTACAGTTTATTGACTGTTTCTTTATTCATTTTTGTACAGTTTATTGACTGTTTCTTTATTGAGTTTTGTACAGTTTATTGACTGATTCTTTATTCAGTTTTGTACAGTTTATTGACTGTTTCTTGATTGATTTTAGTACAGTTTATTGACTGTTTCTTTATTTAGTTTTGTACAGTTTATTGACTGTTTCTTTTGTTAGTTTTGTACAGTTTATTGACTGTTTCTTTATTTAGTTTGTGTACAATTTATTGACTGGTTCTTTATTTAGTTTTGTAAAGTGCATTTACTGTTTCTTTATTTAGTTTCGTAGAGTTTATTGACTGGTTCTTTATTGAGTTTTGTACAGTTTATTGACTGTTTCTTTATTCAGTTTTGTAATGTTTATTGACTGGTTGTTTATTGAGTTTTGTACAGTTTATTGACTGGTTCTTTATTGAGTTTTGTACAGTTTATTGACTGATTCTTTATTGAATTTGTGTGCAATTTATTGACTGGTTCTTTATTGAGTTGTGTACAGTTTATTGACTGGATCTTTATTCAGTTTTGTACAGTTTATTGCCTGATTCTTTATTCAGTTTTGTACAGTATATTGACTGTTTCTTTATTGAGTTTTGTACAGTTTATTGACTGGTTCTTTATTGAGTTTTGTACAGTTTATTGACTGTTTCTTTATTGAGTTTTGTACAGTTTATTGACTAGTTCCTTATTCAGTTTTGTACAGTTTATTGACTGTTTCTTTATTGAGTTTTGTACAGTTTATTGACTGTTTTTATTGAGTTTTGTACAGTTCATTTACTGTTTCTTTATTGAGTTTTGTACGTTTATTGACTGTGTCTTTATTGAGTTTTGTACAGTTTATTGACTGGTTCTTTATTCAGTTTTGTACAGTTTATTGACTGGTTCTTTATTCAGTTTTGTAATGTTTATTGACTGGTTCTTTATTGAGTTTTGTACAGTTTATTGACTGGTTCTTTATTGAGTTTTGTACAGTTTATTGACTGTTTCTTTATTGAGTTTTGTACAGTTCATTGACTAGTTCCTTATTCAGTTTTGTACAGTTTATTGACTGTTTCTTTGTTGAGTTTTGTACAGTTTATTGACTGTTTTTATTGAGTTTTGTACAGTTCATTTACTGTTTCTTTATTGAGTTTTGTACGTTTATTGACTGTTTCTTTATTGAGTTTTGTACAGTTTATTGACTGGTTCTTTATTCAGTTTTGTACAGTTTATTGACTAATTCTTTATTCAGTTTTGTAATGTTTATTGACTGGTTCTTTATTGAGTTTTGTACAGTTTATTGACTGATTCTTTATTGAGTTTTGTACAGTTTATTGACTGATTCTTTATTGAATTTGTGTACAATTTATTGACTGGTTCTTTATTCAGTTTTGTAATGTTTATTGACTGGTTCTTTATTGAGTTTTGTACAGTTTATTGACTGGTTCTTTATTGAGTTTTGTACAGTTTATTGACTGTTTCTTTATTGAGTTTTGTACAGTTTATTGACTAGTTCCTTATTCAGTTTTGTACAGTTTATTGACTGTTTCTCTATTGAGTTTTGTACAGTTTATTGACTGTTTTTTATTGAGTTTTGTACAGTTTATTTACTGTTTCTTTATTGAGTTTTGTACGTTTATTGACTGTTTCTTTATTGAGTTTTGTACAGTTTTTTGACTGGTTCTTTATTCAGTTTTGTACAGTTTATTGACTGGTTCTTTATTCAGTTTTGTTCAGTTTCTTTACATTTCTTTATTGAGTTTGTGTACAATTTATTGACTGGTTCTTTATTTAGTTTTGTACAGTTTTTTGACTGTTTCTTTATTTAGTTTTTGACAGTTTATTGACTGCATCTTTATTGAGTTTTGTACAGTTTATTCACTGTTTTTTTATTCAGTTTTGTAACGTCTATTGACTGGTTGTTTATTGAGTTTTGTACACTTTAATGACTGTTTCTTTATTGAATTTTGTACAGTTTATTGACTGGTTCTTTATTAAATTTGTGTACAATTTATTGACTGGTTCTTTATTGAGTTTTGTACAGTTTATTGACTGCTTCTTTATTCAGTTTTGTACAGTTTATTGACTGGTTCTTTATTGAGATTTGTACAGTTTATTGACTGGTTCTTTAACGAGTTTTGTAGAGTTTATTGACTGTTCCTTTATTGAGTTTAGTACAGTTCATTGACTAGTTCTTTATTAAGTTTTGTACAGTTTATTGACTGTTTCTTTATTGAGTTTTGTACAGTTTAGTGACTATTTTTTATTGAGTTTTGTACAGTTTATTTACTGTTTCTTTATTGAGTTTTGTACGTTTATTGACTGTTTCTTTATTGAGTTTTGTACAGTTTTTTGACTGGTTCTTTATTCAGTTTTGTACAGTTTATTGACTGGTTCTTTATTGAGTTTTGTACAGTTTATTGACTGTTTTTTATTGAGTTTTGTACAGTTTATTTACTGTTTCTTTATTGAGTTTTGTACGTTTATTGACTGTTTCTTTATTGAGTTTTGTACAGTTTTTTGACTGGTTCTTTATTCAGTTTTGTACAGTTTATTGACTGGTTCTTTATTCAGTTTTGTTCAGTTTCTTTACATTTCTTTATTGAGTTTGTGTACAATTTATTGACTGGTTCTTTATTTAGTTTTGTACAGTTTTTTGACTGTTTCTTAATTTAGTTTTTTACAGTTTATTGACTGCATCTTTATTGAGTTTTGTACAGTTTATTCACTGTTTTTTTATTCAGTTTTGTAACGTCTATTGACTGGTTGTTTATTGAGTTTTGTACACTTTAATGACTGTTTCTGTGTTGAATTTTGTACAGTTTATTGACTGGTTCTTTATTAAATTTGTGTACAATTTATTGACTGGTTCTTTATTGAGTTTTGTACAGTTTATTGACTGCTTCTTTATTCAGTTTTGTACAGTTTATTGACTGGTTCTTTATTGAGTTTTGTACAGTTTATTGACTGGTTCTTTAACGAGTTTTGTAGAGTTTATTGACTGTTCCTTTATTGGGTTTAGTACAGTTCATTGACTAGTTCTTTATTAAGTTTTGTACAGTTTATTGACTGTTTCTTTATTGAGTTTTGTACAGTTTAGTGACTATTTTTTAGTGAGTTTTGTACAGTTTATTTACTGTTTCTTTATTGAGTTTTGTACGTTTATTGACTGTTTCTTTATTGAGTTTTGTACAGTTTTTTGACTGGTTCTTTATTCAGTTTTGTACAGTTTATTGACTGGTTCTTTATTCAGTTTTGTTCAGTTTTTTTACATTTCTTTATTGAGTTTGTGTACAATTTATTGACTGGTTCTTTATTTAGTTTTGTACAGTTTTTTGACTGTTTCTTTATTTAGTTTTTGACAGTTTATTGACTGCATCTTTATTGAGTTTTGTACAGTTTATTCACTGTTTTTTTTCAGTTTTGTAATGTCTATTTGACTGGTTGTTTATTGAGTTTTGCACACTTTAATGACTGTTTCTTTATTGAATTTTGTACAGTTTATTGACTGGTTCTTTATTGAATTTGTGTAGAATTTATTGACTGGTTCTTTATTGAGTTTTGTAGAGTTTATTGACTGTTCCTTTATTGAGTTAAGTACAGTTCATTGACTAGTTCTTTATTAAGTTTTGTACAGTTTATTGACTGTTTCTTTATTGAGTTTTGTACAGTTTAGTGACTATTTTTTATTGAGTTTTGTACAGTTTATTGACTGTTTCTTTATTCAGTTTTGTACAGTTTATTGACTGGTTCTTTATTCAGTTTTGTAATGTTTATTGACTGGTTCTTTATTGAGTTTTGTACAGTTTATTGACTGGTTCTTTATTGAGTTTTGTACAGTTTATTGACTGTTTCTTTATTGAGTTTTGTACAGTTTATTGACTTGTTCCTTATTCAGTTTTGTACAGTTTATTGACTGTTTCTCTATTGAGTTTTGTACAGTTTATTGACTGTTTTTTATTGAGTTTTGTACGTTTATTGACTGTTTCTTTATTGAGTTTTGTACAGTTTATTGACTGATTCTTTATTCAGTTTTGTACAGTTTTTTGACTGTTTCTTTATTTAGTTTTTGACAGTTTATTGACTGCATCTTTATTGAGTTTTGTACAGTTTATTCACTGTTTTTTTATTCAGTTTTGTAACGTCTATTGACTGGTTGTTTATTGAGTTTTGTACACTTTAATGACTGTTTCTTTATTGAATTTTGTACAGTTTATTGACTGGTTCTTTATTAAATTTGTGTACAATTTATTGACTGGTTCTTTATTGAGTTTTGTACAGTTTATTGACTGCTTCTTTATTCAGTTTTGTACAGTTTATTGACTGGTTCTTTATTGAGTTTTGTACAGTTTATTGACTGGTTCTTTAACGAGTTTTGTAGAGTTTATTGACTGTTCCTTTATTGAGTTTAGTACAGTTCATTGACTAGTTCTTTATTAAGTTTTGTACAGTTTATTGACTGTTTCTTTATTGAGTTTTGTACAGTTTAGTGACTATTTTTTATTGCGTTTTGTACAGTTTATTTACTGTTTCTTTATTGAGTTTTGTACGTTTATTGACTGTTTCTTTATTGAGTTTTGTACAGTTTTTTGACTGGTTCTTTATTCAGTTTTGTACAGTTTATTGACTGGTTCTTTATTGAGTTTTGTACAGTTTATTGACTGTTTTTTATTGAGTTTTGTACAGTTTATTTACTGTTTCTTTATTGAGTTTTGTACGTTTATTGACTGTTTCTTTATTGAGTTTTGTACAGTTTTTTGACTGGTTCTTTATTCAGTTTTGTACAGTTTATTGACTGGTTCTTTATTCAGTTTTGTTCAGTTTCTTTACATTTCTTTATTGAGTTTGTGTACAATTTATTGACTGGTTCTTTATTTAGTTTTGTACAGTTTTTTGACTGTTTCTTTATTTAGTTTTTTACAGTTTATTGACTGCATCTTTATTGAGTTTTGTACAGTTTATTCACTGTTTTTTTATTCAGTTTTGTAACGTCTATTGACTGGTTGTTTATTGAGTTTTGTACACTTTAATGACTGTTTCTTTATTGAATTTTGTACAGTTTATTGACTGGTTCTTTATTAAATTTGTGTACAATTTATTGACTGGTTCTTTATTGAGTTTTGTACAGTTTATTGACTGCTTCTTTATTCAGTTTTGTACAGTTTATTGACTGGTTCTTTATTGAGTTTTGTACAGTTTATTGACTGGTTCTTTAACGAGTTTTGTAGAGTTTATTGACTGTTCCTTTATTGGGTTTAGTACAGTTCATTGACTAGTTCTTTATTAAGTTTTGTACAGTTTATTGACTGTTTCTTTATTGAGTTTTGTACAGTTTAGTGACTATTTTTTAGTGAGTTTTGTACAGTTTATTTACTGTTTCTTTATTGAGTTTTGTACGTTTATTGACTGTTTCTTTATTGAGTTTTGTACAGTTTTTTGACTGGTTCTTTATTCAGTTTTGTACAGTTTATTGACTGGTTCTTTATTCAGTTTTGTTCAGTTTTTTTACATTTCTTTATTGAGTTTGTGTACAATTTATTGACTGGTTCTTTATTTAGTTTTGTACAGTTTTTTGACTGTTTCTTTATTTAGTTTTTGACAGTTTATTGACTGCATCTTTATTGAGTTTTGTACAGTTTATTCACTGTTTTTTTTCAGTTTTGTAATGTCTATTTGACTGGTTGTTTATTGAGTTTTGCACACTTTAATGACTGTTTCTTTATTGAATTTTGTACAGTTTATTGACTGGTTCTTTATTGAATTTGTGTAGAATTTATTGACTGGTTCTTTATTGAGTTTTGTAGAGTTTATTGACTGTTCCTTTATTGAGTTAAGTACAGTTCATTGACTAGTTCTTTATTAAGTTTTGTACAGTTTATTGACTGTTTCTTTATTGAGTTTTGTACAGTTTAGTGACTATTTTTTATTGAGTTTTGTACAGTTTATTGACTGTTTCTTTATTCAGTTTTGTACAGTTTATTGACTGGTTCTTTATTCAGTTTTGTAATGTTTATTGACTGGTTCTTTATTGAGTTTTGTACAGTTTATTGACTGGTTCTTTATTGAGTTTTGTACAGTTTATTGACTGTTTCTTTATTGAGTTTTGTACAGTTTATTGACTTGTTCCTTATTCAGTTTTGTACAGTTTATTGACTGTTTCTCTATTGAGTTTTGTACAGTTTATTGACTGTTTTTTATTGAGTTTTGTACAGTTTATTTACTGTTTCTTTATTGAGTTTTGTACGTTTATTGACTGTTTCTTTATTGAGTTTTGTACAGTTTTTTGACTGGTTCTTTATTCAGTTTTGTACAGTTTATTGACTGGTTCTTTATTCAGTTTTGTTCAGTTTTTTTACAGTTCTTTATTGAGTTTGTGTACAATTTATTGACTGGTTCTTTATTTAGTTTTGTACAGTTTTTTGACTGTTTCTTTATTTAGATTTTTACAGTTTATTGACTGCATCTTTATTGAGTTTTGTACAGTTTATTCACTGTTTTTTTATTCAGTTTTGTAACGTCTATTGACTGGTTGTTTATTGAGTTTTGTACACTTTAATGACTGTTTCTTTATTGAATTTTGTACAGTTTATTGACTGGTTCTTTATTAAATTTGTGTACAATTTATTGACTGGTTCTTTATTGAGTTTTGTACAGTTTATTGACTGCTTCTTTATTCAGTTTTGTACAGTTTATTAACTGGTTCTTTATTGAGTTTTGTACAGTTTATTGACTGGTTCTTTAACGAGTTTTGTAGAGTTTATTGACTGTTCCTTTATTGGGTTTAGTACAGTTCATTGACTAGTTCTTTATTAAGTTTTGTACAGTTTATTGACTGTTTCTTTATTGAGTTTTGTACAGTTTAGTGACTATTTTTTAGTGAGTTTTGTACAGTTTATTTACTGTTTCTTTATTGAGTTTTGTACGTTTATTGACTGTTTCTTTATTGAGTTTTGTACAGTTTTTTGACTGGTTCTTTATTCAGTTTTGTACAGTTTATTGACTGGTTCTTTATTCAGTTTTGTTCAGTTTTTTTACATTTCTTTATTGAGTTTGTGTACAATTTATTGACTGGTTCTTTATTTAGTTTTGTACAGTTTTTTGACTGTTTCTTTATTTAGTTTTTGACAGTTTATTGACTGCATCTTTATTGAGTTTTGTACAGTTTATTCACTGTTTTTTTTCAGTTTTGTAATGTCTATTTGACTGGTTGTTTATTGAGTTTTGTACACTTTAATGACGATTTCTTTATTGAATTTTGTACAGTTTATTGACTGGTTCTTTATTGAAGTTGTGTAGAATTTATTGACTGGTTCTTTATTGAGTTTTGTAGAGTTTATTGACTGTTCCTTTATTGAGTTTAGTACAGTTCATTGACTAGTTCTTTATTAAGTTTTGTACAGTTTATTGACTGTTTCTTTATTGAGTTTTGTACAGTTTAGTGACTATTTTTTATTGAGTTTTGTACAGTTTATTGACTGTTTCTTTATTCAGTTTTGTACAGTTTATTGACTGGTTCTTTATTCAGTTTTGTAATGTTTATTGACTGGTTCTTTATTGAGTTTTGTACAGTTTATTGACTGGTTCTTTATTGAGTTTTGTACAGTTTATTGACTGTTTCTTTATTGAGTTTTGTACAGTTTATTGACTTGTTCCTTATTCAGTTTTGTACAGTTTATTGACTGTTTTTTATTGAGTTTTGTACAGTTTATTTACTGTTTCTTTATTGAGTTTTGTACGTTTATTGACTGTTTCTTTATTGAGTTTTGTACAGTTTTTTGACTGGTTCTTTATTCAGTTTTGTACAGTTTATTGACTGGTTCTTTATTCAGTTTTGTTCAGTTTTTTTTTACAGTTCTTTATTGAGTTTGTGTACAATTTATTGACTGGTTCTTTATTTAGTTTTGTACAGTTTTTTGACTGTTTCTTTATTTAGTTTTTGACAGTTTATTGACTGCATCTTTATTGAGTTTTGTACAGTTTATTCACTGTTTTTTTTCAGTTTTGTACAGTTTATTGACTGGTTCTTTATTAAGTTTTGTACAGTTTATTGACTGGTTCTTTATTGAGTTTTGTACAGTTTATTGACTGATTCTTTATTGAATTTGTGTGCAATTTATTGACTGGTTCTTTATTGAGTTGTGTACAGTTTATTGACTGGATCTTTATTCAGTTTTGTACAGTTTATTGCCTGATTCTTTATTCAGTTTTGTACAGTATATTGACTGTTTCTTTATTGAGTTTTGTACAGTTTATTGACTGGTTCTTTATTGAGTTTTGTACAGTTTATTGACTGTTTCTTTATTGAGTTTTGTTCAGTTTATTGACTAGTTCCTTATTCAGTTTTGTACAGTTTATTGACTGTTTCTTTATTGAGTTTTGTACAGTTTATTGACTGTTTTTATTGAGTTTTGTACAGTTCATTTACTATTTCTTTATTGAGTTTTGTACGTTTATTGACTGTGTCTTTATTGAGTTTTGTACAGTTTATTGACTGGTTCTTTATTCAGTTTTGTACAGTTTATTGACTGGTTCTTTATTCAGTTTTGTAATGTTTATTGACTGGTTCTTTATTGAGTTTTTTACAGTTTATTGACTGGTTCTTTATTGAGTTTTGTACAGTTTATTGACTGTTTCTTTATTGAGTTTTGTACAGTTTATTGACTAGTTCCTTATTCAGTTTTGTACAGTTTATTGACTGTTTCTTTGTTGAGTTTTGTACAGCTTATTGACTGTTTTTATTGAGTTTTGTACAGTTCATTTACTGTTTCTTTATTGAGTTTTGTACGTTTATTGACTGTTTCTTTATTGAGTTTTGTACAGTTTATTGACTGGTTCTTTATTCAGTTTTGTACAGTTTATTGACTGGTTCTTTATTCAGTTTTGTAATGTTTATTGACTGGTTCTTTATTGAGTTTTGTACAGTTTATTGACTGATTCTTTATTGAGTTTTGTACATTTTATTGACTGATTCTTCATTGAATTTGTGTACAATTTATTGACTGGTTCTTTATTGAGTTGTGTACAGTTTATTGACTGGATCTTTATTCAGTTTTGTACAGTTTATTGACTGTTTCTTTATTCAGTTTTGTACAGTTTATTGACTGGTTCTTTATTCAGTTTTGTAATGTTTATTGACTGGTTCTTTATTGAGTTTTGTACAGTTTATTGACTGGTTCTTTATTGAGTTTTGTACAGTTTATTGACTGTTTCTTTATTGAGTTTTGTACAGTTTATTGACTAGTTCCTTATTCAGTTTTGTACAGTTTATTGACTGTTTCTCTATTGAGTTTTGTACAGTTTATTGACTGTTTTTTATTGAGTTTTGTACAGTTTATTTACTCTTTCTTTATTGAGTTTTGTACGTTTATTGACTGTTTCTTTATTGAGTTTTGTACAGTTTTTTGACTGGTTCTTTATTCAGTTTTGTACAGTTTATTGACTGGTTCTTTATTCAGTTTTGTTCAGTTTTTTTACATTTCTTTATTGAGTTTGTGTACAATTTATTGACTGGTTCTTTATTTAGTTTTGTACAGTTTTTTGACTGTTTCTTTATTTAGTTTTTTACAGTTTATTGACTGCATCTTTAGTGAGTTTTGTACAGTTTATTCACTGTTTTTTTATTCAGTTTTGTAATGTCTATTGACTGGTTGTTTATTGAGTTTTGTACACTTTAATGACTGTTTCTTTATTGAATTTTGTACAGTTTATTGACTGGTTCTTTATTAAATTTGTGTACAATTTATTGACTTGTTCTTTATTGAGTTTTGTACAGTTTATTGACTGCTTCTTTATTCAGTTTTGTACAGTTTATTGACTGGTTCTTTATTGAGTTTTGTACAGTTTATTGACTGGTTCTTTATCGAGTTTTGTAGAGTTTATTGACTGTTCCTTTATTGAGTTTAGTACAGTTCATTGACTAGTTCTTTATTAAGTTTTGTACAGTTTATTGACTGTTTCTTTATTGAGTTTTGTACAGTTTAGTGACTATTTTTTATTGAGTTTTGTACAGTTTATTGACTGTTTCTTTATTCAGTTTTGTACAGTTTATTGACTGGTTCTTTGTTCAGTTTTGTAATGTTTATTGACTGGTTCTTTATTGAGTTTTGTACAGTTTATTGACTGGTTCTTTATTGAGTTTTGTACAGTTTATTGACTGTTTCTTTATTGAGTTTTGTTCAGTTTATTGACTAGTTCCTTATTCAGTTTTGTACAGTTTATTGACTGTTTCTCTATTGAGTTTTGTACAGTTTATTGACTGTTTCTATATTGAGTTTTGTACGTTTATTGACTGTTTCTTTATTGAGTTTTGTACAGTTTTTTGACTGGTTCTTAATTCAGTTTTGTACAGTTTATTGACTGGTTCTTTATTCAGTTTTGTTCAGTTTTTTTACATTTCTTTATTGAGTTTGTGTACAATTTATTGACTGGTTCTTTATTTAGTTTTGTACAGTTTTTTGACTGTTTCTTTATTTAGTTTTTGACAGTTTATTGACTGCATCTTTATTGAGTTTTGTACAGTTTATTGACTAGTTCTTTATTCAGTTTTGTACAGTTTATTGACTGTTTCTCTATTGAGTTTTGTACAGTTTATTGACTGTTTTTTATTGAGTTTTGTACAGTTTATTTACTCTTTCTTTATTGAGTTTTGTACGTTTATTGACTGTTTCTTTATTGAGTTTTGTACAGTTTTTTGACTGGTTCTTTATTGAGTTTTGTACAGTTTATTGACTGGTTCTTTATTCAGTTTTGTTCAGTTTTTTTACATTTCTTTATTGAGGTTGTGTACAATTTATTGACTGGTTCTTTATTTAGTTTTGTACAGTTTTTTGACTGTTTCTTTATTTAGTTTTTTACAGTTTATTGACTGCATCTTTAGTGAGTTTTGTACAGTTTATTCACTGTTTTTTTATTCAGTTTTGTAATGTCTATTGACTGGTTGTTTATTGAGTTTTGTACACTTTAATGACTGTTTCTTTATTGAATTTTGTACAGTTTATTGACTGGTTCTTTATTAAATTTGTGTACAATTTATTGACTTGTTCTTTATTGAGTTTTGTACAGTTTATTGACTGCTTCTTTATTCAGTTTTGTACAGTTTATTGACTGGTTCTTTATTGAGTTTTGTACAGTTTATTGACTGGTTCTTTATCGAGTTTTGTAGAGTTTATTGACTGTTCCTTTATTGAGTTTAGTACAGTTCATTGACTAGTTCTTTATTAAGTTTTGTACAGTTTATTGACTGTTTCTTTATTGAGTTTTGTACAGTTTAGTGACTATTTTTTATTGAGTTTTGTACAGTTTATTGACTGTTTCTTTATTCAGTTTTGTACAGTTTATTGACTGGTTCTTTGTTCAGTTTTGTAATGTTTATTGACTGGTTCTTTATTGAGTTTTGTACAGTTTATTGACTGGTTCTTTATTCAGTTTTGTACAGTTTATTGACTGGTTCTTTATTGAGTTTTGTTCAGTTTATTGACTAGTTCCTTATTCAGTTTTGTACAGTTTATTGACTGTTTCTCTATTGAGTTTTGTACAGTTTATTGACTGTTTCTATATTGAGTTTTGTACGTTTATTGACTGTTTCTTTATTGAGTTTTGTACAGTTTTTTGACTGGTTCTTAATTCAGTTTTGTACAGTTTATTGACTGGTTCTTTATTCAGTTTTGTTCAGTTTTTTTACATTTCTTTATTGAGTTTGTGTACAATTTATTGACTGGTTCTTTATTTAGTTTTGTACAGTTTTTTGACTGTTTCTTTATTTAGTTTTTGACAGTTTATTGACTGCATCTTTATTGAGTTTTGTACAGTTTATTGACTAGTTCCTTATTCAGTTTTGTACAGTTTATTGACTGTTTCTCTATTGAGTTTTGTACAGTTTATTGACTGTTTTTTATTGAGTTTTGTACAGTTTATTTACTCTTTCTTTATTGAGTTTTGTACGTTTATTGACTGTTTCTTTATTGAGTTTTGTACAGTTTTTTGACTGGTTCTTTATTCAGTTTTGTACAGTTTATTGACTGGTTCTTTATTCAGTTTTGTTCAGTTTTTTTACATTTCTTTATTGAGGTTGTGTACAATTTATTGACTGGTTCTTTATTTAGTTTTGTACAGTTTTTTGACTGTTTCTTTATTTAGTTTTTTACAGTTTATTGACTGCATCTTTAGTGAGTTTTGTACAGTTTATTCACTGTTTTTTTATTCAGTTTTGTAATGTCTATTGACTGGTTGTTTATTGAGTTTTGTACACTTTAATGACTGTTTCTTTATTGAATTTTGTACAGTTTATTGACTGGTTCTTTATTAAATTTGTGTACAATTTATTGACTTGTTCTTTATTGAGTTTTGTACAGTTTATTGACTGCTTCTTTATTCAGTTTTGTACAGTTTATTGACTGGTTCTTTATTGAGTTTTGTACAGTTTATTGACTGGTTCTTTATCGAGTTTTGTAGAGTTTATTGACTGTTCCTTTATTGAGTTTAGTACAGTTCATTGACTAGTTCTTTATTAAGTTTTGTACAGTTTATTGACTGTTTCTTTATTGAATTTTGTACAGTTTAGTGACTATTTTTTATTGAGTTTTGTACAGTTTATTGACTGTTTCTTTATTCAGTTTTGTACAGTTTATTGACTGGTTCTTTGTTCAGTTTTGTAATGTTTATTGACTGGTTCTTTATTGAGTTTTGTACAGTTTATTGACTGGTTCTTTATTGAGTTTTGTACAGTTTATTGACTGTTTCTTTATTGAGTTTTGTTCAGTTTATTGACTAGTTCCTTATTCAGTTTTGTACAGTTTATTGACTGTTTCTCTATTGAGTTTTGTACAGTTTATTGACTGTTTCTATATTGAGTTTTGTACGTTTATTGACTGTTTCTTTATTGAGTTTTGTACAGTTTTTTGACTGGTTCTTAAATCAGTTTTGTACAGTTTATTGACTGGTTCTTTATTCAGTTTTGTTCAGTTTTTTTACATTTCTTTATTGAGTTTGTGTACAATTTATTGACTGGTTCTTTATTTAGTTTTGTACAGTTTTTTGACTGTTTCTTTATTTAGTTTTTGACAGTTTATTGACTGCATCTTTATTGAGTTTTGTACAGTTTATTCACTGTTTTTTTTCAGTTTTGTAATGTCTATTTGACTGGTTGTTTATTGAGTTTTGTACACTTTAATGACTGTTTCTTTATTGAATTTTGTACAGTTTATTGACTGGTTCTTTATTGAATTTGTGTACAATTTATTGACTGGTTCTTTATTGAGTTTTGTAGAGTTTATTGACTGTTCCTTTATTGAGTTTAGTACAGTTCATTGACTAGTTTTTTATTAAGCTTTGTACAGTTTATTGACTGTTTCTTTATTGAGTTTTGTACAGTTTGGTGACTATTTTTTATTGAGTTTTGTACAGTTTATTGACTGTTTCTTTATTCAGTTTTGTACAGTTTATTGACTGGTTCTTTATTCAGTTTTGTAATGTTTATTGACTGGTTCTTTATTGAGTTTTGTACAGTTTATTGACTGGTTCTTTATTGAGTTTTGTACAGTTTATTGACTGTTTCTTTATTGAGTTTTGTACAGTTTATTGACTAGTTCCTTATTCAGTTTTGTACAGTTTATTGACTGTTTCTCTATTGAGTTTTGTACAGTTTATTGACTGTTTTTTATTGAGTTTTGTACAGTTTATTTACTGTTTCTTTATTGAGTTTTGTACGTTTATTGACTGTTTCTTTATTGAGTTTTGTACAGTTTTTTGACTGGTTCTTTATTCAGTTTTGTACAGTTTATTGACTGGTTCTTTATTCAGTTTTGTTCAGTCTTTTTACATTTCTTTATTGAGTTTGTGTAGAATTTATTGACTGGTTCTTGATTTAGTTTTGTACAGTTTTTTGACTGTTTCTTTATTTAGTTTTTGACAGTTTATTGACTGCATCTTTAGTGAGTTTTGTACAGTTTATTCACTGTTTTTTTTCAGTTTTGTAATGTCTATTGACTGGTTGTTTATTGAGTTTTATACACTTTAATGACTGTTTCTTTATTGAATTTTGTACAGTTTATTGACTGGTTCTTTATTGAATTTGTGTACAATTTATTGACTGGTTCTTTATTGAGTTGTGTACAGTTTATTGACTGCTTCTTTATTCAGTTTTGTACAGTTTATTGACTGGTTCTTTATTGAGTTTTGTACAGTTTATTGACTGGTTCTTTATCGAGTTTTGTAGAGTTTATTGACTGTTCCTTTATTGAGTTTAGTACAGTTCATTGACTAGTTCTTTATTAAGTTTTGTACAGTTTATTGACTGTTTCTTTATTGAGTTTTGTACAGTTTAGTGACTATTTTTTATTGAGTTTTGTACAGTTTATTGACTGGTTCTTTATTCAGTTTTGTAATGTTTATTGACTGGTTCTTTATTGAGTTTTGTACAGTTTATTGACTGTTTCTTTATTCAGTTTTGTACAGTTTATTGACTGGTTCTTTATTGAGTTTTGTAATGTTTATTGACTGGTTCTTTATTGAGTTTTGTACAGTTTATTGACTGGTTCTTTATTGAGTTTTGTACAGTTTATTGACTGTTTCTTTATTGAGTTTTGTAGAGTTTATTGACTAGTTCCTTATTCAGTTTTGTACAGTTTATTGACTGTTTCTCTATTGAGTTTTGTACAGTTTATTGACTGTTTTTTATTGAGTTTTGTACAGTTTATTTACTGTTTCTTTATTGAGTTTTGTACGTTTATTGACTGTTTCTTTATTGAGTTTTGTACAGTTTTTTGACTGGTTCTTTATTCAGTTTTGTACAGTTTATTGACTGGTTCTTTATTCAGTTTTGTTCAGTTTTTTTACATTTCTTTATTGAGTTTGTGTACAATTTATTGACTGGTTCTTTATTTAGTTTTGTACAGTTTTTTGACTGTTTCTTTATTTAGTTTTTGACAGTTTATTGACTTCATCTTTATTGAGTTTTGTACAGTTTATTCACTGTTTTTTTTTCAGTTTTGTAATGTCTATTGACTGGTTGTTTATTGAGTTTTGTACACTTTAAGGACTGTTTCTTTATTGAATTTTGTACAGTTTATTGACTGGTTCTTTATTGAATTTGTGTACAATTTATTGACTGGTTCTTTATTGAGTTTTGTACAGTTTATTGACTGGTTCTTTGTTCAGTTTTGTACAGTTTATTGACTGGTTCTTTATTGAGTTTTGTACAGTTTATTGACTGGTTCTTTATCGAGTTTTGTAGAGTTTATTGACTGTTCCTTTATTGAGTTTAGTACAGTTCATTGACTAGTTCTTTATTAAGTTTTGTACAGTTTATTGACTGTTTCTTTATTGAGTTTTGTACAGTATAGTGACTATTTTTTATTGAGTTTTGTACAGTTTATTGACTGTTTCTTTATTCATTTTTGTACAGTTTATTGACTGTTTCTTTATTGAGTTTTGTACAGTTTATTGACTGATTCTTTATTCAGTTTTGTACAGTTTATTGACTGTTTCTTGATTGATTTTAGTACAGTTTATTAACTGTTTCTTTATTTGGTTTTGTACAGTTTATTGACTGTTTCTTTAGTTAGTTTTGTACAGTTTATTGACTGTTTCTTTATTTAGTTTGTGTACAATTTATTGACTGGTTCTTTATTTAGTTTTGTACAGTGTATTTACTGTTTCTTTATTTAGTTTTGTAGAGTTTATTGACTGGTTCTTTATTGAGTTTTGTACAGTTTATTGACTGTTTCTTTATTCAGTTTTGTAATGTTTATTGACTTGTTGTTTATTGAGTTTTGTACAGTTTATTGACTGGTTCTTTATTGAGTTTTGTACAGTTTATTGGCTGATTCTTTATTGAATTTGTGTGCAATTTATTGACTGGTTCTTTATTGAGTTGTGTACAGTTTATTGACTGTTTCTTTATTGAGTTTTGTACAGTTTATTGACTGATTTTTTATTCAGTTTTGTACAGTTTATTGACTGGTTCTTTATTGAGTTTTGTACAGTTTATTGACTGAATCTTTATTGAATTTGTGTACAATTTATTGACTGGTTCTTTATTGAGTTGTGTACAGTTTATTGACTGGTTCTTTATTCAGTTTTGTACAGTTGATTGACTGTTTCTTTATTGAGTTTTGTACAGTTTATTGACTGTTTTTATTGAGTTTTGTACAGTTCATTTACTATTTCTTTATTGAGTTTTGTACGTTTATTGACTGTGTCTTTATTGAGTTTTGTACAGTTTATTGACTGGTTCTTTATTCAGTTTTGTACAGTTTATTGACTGGTTCTTCATTCAGTTTTGTAATGTTTATTGACTGGTTCTTTATTGAGTTTTGTACAGTTTATTGACTGGTTCTTTATTGAGTTTTGTACAGTTTATTGACTGTTTCTTTGTTGAGTTTTGTACAGTTTGTTGACTAGTTCCTTATTCAGTTTTGTACAGTTTATTGACTGTTTCTTTATTGAGTTTTGTACAGTTTATTGACTGTTTTATTGAGTTTTGTACAGTTCATTTACTGTTTCTTTATTGAGTTTTGTACGTTTATTGACTGTTTCTTTATTGAGTTTTGTACAGTTTATTGACTGGTTCTTTATTCAGTTTTGTACAGTTTATTGACTGGTTCTTTATTCAGTTTTGTAATGTTTATTGACTGGTTCTTTATTGAGTTTTGTACAGTTTATTGACTGATTCTTTATTCAGTTTTGTACAGTTTATTGACTGTTTCTTTATTCAGTTTTGTAATGTTTATTGACTGGTTGTTTATTGAGTTTTGTACAGTTCATTGACTGGTTCTTTATTCAGTTTTGTACAGTTTATTGACTGATTCTTTATTGAATTTGTGTACAATTTATTGACTGTTTCTTTAATGAGTTTTGTACAGTTCATTGACTAGTTCTTTATTAAGTTTTGTACAGTTTATTGACTGTTTCTTTATTGAGTTTTGTACAGTTTAGTGACTGTTTTTATTGAGTTTTGTTCAGTTTATTGACTGTTTCTTTATTCATTTTTGTACAGTTTATTGACTGTTTGTTTATTGAGTTTTCTACAGATTATTGACTGGTTCTTTATTCAGTTTTGCACAGTTTATTGACTGTTTCTTTATTGAGTTTTGAACAGTCAATAAACTGTTTCTTTATTTAGTTTTGTACAGTTTATTGACTGTTTCTTTAGTTAGTTTTGTACAGTTTATTGACTGTTTCTTTATTTAGTTTGTGTACAATTTATTGACTGGTTCTTTATTTAGTTTTGTACAGTTTATTTACTGTTTCTTTATTTAGTTTTGTACAGTTTATTGACTGGTTCTTTATTGAGTTTTGTACAGTTTATTGACTGTTTCTTTATTCAGTTTTGTAATGTTTATTGACAGGTTGTTTATTGAGTTTTGTACAGTTCATTGACTGGTTCTTTATTCAGCTTTGTACAGTTTATTGACGGATTCTTTATTGAGTTGTGTACATTTTATTGACTGGTTCTTTATTCAGTTTTGTAATGTTTATTGACTGGTTCTTATTGAGTTTTGTACAGTTTATTGACTGGTTCTTTATTAAGTTTTGTACAGTTTATTGACTGTTTCTTTATTGAGTTTTGTACAGTTTATTGACTGATTTTTTATTCAGTTTTGTACAGTTTATTGACTGGTTCTTTATTGAGTTTTGTACAGTTTATTGACTGAATCTTTATTGAATTTGTGTACAATTTATTGACTGGTTCTTTATTGAGTTTTGTACAGTTTATTGACTGGTTCTTTATTCAGTTTTGTACAATTTATTGACTGGTTCTTTATTGAGTTGTGTACAGTTTATTGACTGGTTCTTTATTCAGTTTTGTAATGTTTATTGACTGGATCTTTATTGAGTTTTGTACAGTTTATTGACTGGTTCTTTATTGAGTTTTGTACAGTTTATTGACTGTTCTTTATTGAGTTTTGTACAGTTTATTTACTTTTTTTTATTGAGTTTTGTACAGTTTATTTATTGTTTCTTTATTGAGTTTTGTACAGTTTATTGACTGTTTCTTTATTGAGTTTTGTACAGTTTATTGACTGTTTTGTATTGAGTTTTATACAGTTTATTTACTGTTTCTTTATTGAGTTTTGTACGGTTTATTGACTGTTTCTTTATTGATGTTTTGTACAGTTTATTGACTGGTTCTTTATTCCGTTTTGTAGAGTTTTTTACTGTTTCTTTATTTACTTTTGTACAGTTTATTGACTGGTTCTTTATTGAGTTTTGTACAGTTTATTGACTGTTTCTTTATTCAGTTTTGTAATGTTTATTGACTGGTTGTTTATTGAGTTTTGTACAGTTCATTGACTGGTTCTTTATTCAGTTTTGTACAGTTTATTGACTGATTCTTTATTGAATTTGTGTACAATTTATTGACTGGTTCTTTATTGAGTTGTGTACAGTTTATTGACTGGTTCTTTATTCAGTTTTGTAATTTTTATTGACTGGTTCTTTATTGAGTTTTGTACAGTTTATTGACTGGTTCTTTATTGAGTTTTGTACAGTTTATTGACTATTTCTTTATTGAGTTTTGTACAGTTTATTGACTGATTTGTTATTCAGTTTTTTACAGTTTATTGACTGGTTCTTTATTCCGTTTTGTAGAGTTTTTTACTGTTTCTTTATTTAGTTTTGTACAGTTTATTGACTTTTTTTTATTGAGTTTTGTACAGTTTATTAACTGTTTCTTTATTGAGTTTTGTACAGATTATTGACTGTTTCTTTATTGACTTATCTACAGTTTATTGACTGTTTTTTATTGAGTTTTGTACAGTTTATTTACTGGTTCTTTATTCAGTTTTGTACGGTTTATTGACTGTTTCTTTATTGAGTTTTGTACAGGTTATTGACTGGTTCTTTATTCAGTTTTGTACAGTTTATTGACTGGTTCCTTATTCAGTTTTGTACAGTTTATTGACTGTTTCTTTATTGAGTTTTGTACAGTTTGTTGACTGTTTTTTATTGAGTTTTGTTCAGTTTATTGACTGTTTCTTTATTGAGTTTGGTACGGTTTATTGACTGTTTCTTTATTGAGTTTTGTACAGTTTATTGACTGGTTCTTTATTCAGTTTTGTACAGTTTATTGACTGGTTCTTTATTCAGTTTTGTTCAGTTTTTTTTACTGTTTCTTTATTGAGTTTGTGTACAATTTATTGACTGGTTCTTTATTTAGTTTTGTACAGTTTTTTGACTGTTTCTTTATTTAGTTTTGTACAGTTTATTGACTGGTTCTTTATTGAGTTTTGTACAGTTTATTGACTGTTTCTTTATTCATTTTTGTACAGTTTATTGACTCTTTCTTTATTGAGTTTTGTACAGATTATTTACTGGTTCTTTAGTCAGTTTTGTACAGTTTATTGACTGTTTCTTTATTGAGTTTTGAACAATCTATTGACTGTTTCTTTATTTAGTTTTGTACAGATTATTGACTGTTTCTTTAGTTAGTTTTGTACAGTTTATTGATTGTTTCTTTATTTAGTTTGTGTACAATTTATTGACTGGTTCTTTATTTAGTTTTGTACAGTTTATTTACTGTTTCTTTATTTAGTTTTGTACAGTTTATTGACTGGTTCTTTATTGAGTTTTGTACAGTTTATAGACTGTTCATTTATTCAGTTTTGTAATGTTTATTGACTGGTTGTTTATTGAGTTTTGTACAGTTCATTGACTGGTTCTTTATTCAGTTTTGTACAGTTTATTGACTGATTCTTTATTGAATTTGTGTACAATTTATTGACTGGGTCTTTATTGAGTTGTGTACAGTTTATTGACTGGTTCTTTATTCAGTTTTGTAATGTTTATTGACTGGTTATTTATTGAGTTTGTACAGTTTATTGACTGATTTTTTATTCAGTTTTGTACAGTTTACTGACTGGTTCTTTATTGAGTTTTGTACAGTTAATTGACTGAATCTTTATTGAATTTGTGTACAATTTATTGACTGGTTCTTTATTGAGTTGTGTACAGTTTATTGACTGGTTCTTTATTCAGTTTTGTACAATTTATTGACTGGTTCTTTATTGAGTTTTGTACAGTTTATTGACTATTTCTTTATTGAGTTTTGTACAGTTTATTGACTGATTTGTTATTCAGTTTTTTACAGTTTATTGACTGGTTCTTTATTCCGTTTTGTAGAGTTTTTTACTGTTTCTTTATTTAGTTTTGTACAGTTTATTGACTGGTTCTTTATTGAGTTTTGTACAGTTCATTGACTGTGTCGTTATTGAGTTTTGTACAGATTATTGACTGTTTCTTTATTGACTTATCTACAGTTTATTGACTGTTTTTTATTGAGTTTTGTACAGTTTATTTACTGTTTCTTTATTGAGTTTTGTACGGTTTATTGACTGTTTCTTTATTGAGTTTTGTACAGGTTATTGACTGGTTCTTTATTCAGTTTTGTACAGTTTATTGACTGGTTCCTTATTCAGTTTTGTACAGTTTATTGACTGTTTCTTTATTGAGTTTTGTACAGTTTGTTGACTGTTTTTTATTGAGTTTTGTTCAGTTTATTGACTGTTTCTTTATTGAGTTTGGTACGGTTTATTGACTGTTTCTTTATTGAGTTTTGTACAGTTTATTGACTGGTTCTTTATTAAGTTTTGTACAGTTTATTGACTGGTTCTTTATTCAGTTTTGTTCAGTTTTTTTTACTGTTTCTTTATTGAGTTTGTGTACAATTTATTGACTGGTTCTTTATTTAGTTTTGTACAGTTTTTTGACTGTTTCTTTATTTAGTTTTGTACAGTTTATTGACTGGTTCTTTATTGAGTTTTGTACAGTTTATTGACTGTTTCTTTATTCATTTTTGTACAGTTTATTGACTCTTTCTTTATTGAGTTTTGTACAGATTATTTACTGGTTCTTTAGTCAGTTTTGTACAGTTTATTGACTGTTTCTTTATTGAGTTTTGAACAATCTATTGACTGTTTCTTTATTTAGTTTTGTACAGATTATTGACTGTTTCTTTAGTTAGTTTTGTACAGTTTATTGATTGTTTCTTTATTTAGTTTGTGTACAATTTATTGACTGGTTCTTTATTTAGTTTTGTACAGTTTATTTACTGTTTCTTTATTTAGTTTTGTACAGTTTATTGACTGGTTCTTTATTGAGTTTTGTACAGTTTATAGACTGTTCATTTATTCAGTTTTGTAATGTTTATTGACTGGTTGTTTATTGAGTTTTGTACAGTTCATTGACTGGTTCTTTATTCAGTTTTGTACAGTTTATTGACTGATTCTTTATTGAATTTGTGTACAATTTATTGACTGGGTCTTTATTGAGTTGTGTACAGTTTATTGACTGGTTCTTTATTCAGTTTTGTAATGTTTATTGACTGGTTATTTATTGAGTTTTGTACAGTTTATTCACTGGTTCTTTATTGAGTTTTGTACAGTTTATTGACTGTTTCTTTATTGAGTTTGTACAGTTTATTGACTGATTTTTTATTCAGTTTTGTACAGTTTACTGACTGGTTCTTTATTGAGTTTTGTACAGTTAATTGACTGAATCTTTATTGAATTTGTGTACAATTTATTGACTGGTTCTTTATTGAGTTGTGTACAGTTTATTGACTGGTTCTTTATTCAGTTTTGTACAATTTATTGACTGGTTCTTTATTGAGTTTTGTACAGTTTATTGACTATTTCTTTATTGAGTTTTGTACAGTTTATTGACTGGTTCTTTATTCAGTTTTGTACAGTTTATTGACTGGTTCTTTATTGAGTTTTGTACAGTTTATTGACTGAATCTTTATTAAATTTGTGTACAATTTATTGACTGGTTCTTTATTGAGTTGTGTACAGTTTATTGACTGGTTCTTTATTCAGTTTTGTAATGTTTATTGACTGGATCTTTATTGAGTTTTGTACAGTTTATTGACTGGTTCTTTATTGAGTTTTGTACAGTTTATTGACTGTTTCTTTATTGAGTTTTGTACAGTTTATTGACTTTTTTTTATTGAGTTTTGTACAGTTTATTAACTGTTTCTTTATTGAGTTTTGTACAGTTTATTGACTGTTTCTTTATTGAGTTTTCTACAGTTTATTGACTGTTTTTTATTGAGTTTTGTAGAGTTTATTGACTGAATCTTTATTAAATTTGTGTACAATTTATTGACTGGTTCTTTATTGAGTTGTGTACAGTTTATTGACTGGTTCTTTATTCAGTTTTGTAATGTTTATTGACTGGATCTTTATTGAGTTTTGTACAGTTTATTGACTGGTTCTTTATTGAGTTTTGTACAGTTTATTGACTGTTTCTTTATTGAGTTTTGTACAGTTTATTGACTTTTTTTTATTGAGTTTTGTACAGTTTATTAACTGTTTCTTTATTGACTTTTGTACAGATTATTGACTGTTTCTTTATTGAGTTATCTACAGTTTATTGACTGTTTTTTATTGAGTTTTGTACAGTTTATTTACTGTTTCTTTATTGAGTTTTGTACGGTTTATTGACTGTTTCTTTATTGAGTTTTGTACAGGTTATTGACTGGTTCTTTATTCAGTTTTGTACAGTTTATTGACTGGTTCCTTATTCAGTTTTGTACAGTTTATTGACTGTTTCTTTATTGAGTTTTGTACAGTTTGTTGACTGTTTTTTATTGAGTTTTGTTCAGTTTATTGACTGTTTCTTTATTGAGTTTGGTACGGTTTATTGACTGTTTCTTTATTGAGTTTTGTACAGTTTATTGACTGGTTCTTTATTAAGTTTTGTACAGTTTATTGACTGGTTCTTTATTCAGTTTTGTTCAGTTTTTTTTACTGTTTCTTTATTGAGTTTGTGTACAATTTATTGACTGGTTCTTTATTTAGTTTTGTACAGTTTTTTGACTGTTTCTTTATTTAGTTTTGTACAGTTTATTGACTGGTTCTTTATTGAGTTTTGTACAGTTTATTGACTGTTTCTTTATTCATTTTTGTACAGTTTATTGACTGTTTCTTTATTGAGTTTTGTACAGATTATTTACTGGTTCTTTAGTCAGTTTTGTACAGTTTATTGACTGTTTCTTTATTGAGTTTTGAACAATCTATTGACTGTTTCTTTATTTAGTTTTGTACAGATTATTGACTGTTTCTTTAGTTAGTTTTGTACAGTTTATTGACTGTTTCTTTATTTAGTTTGTGTACAATTTATTGACTGGTTCTTTATTTAGTTTTGTACAGTTTATTTACTGTTTCTTTATTTAGTTTTGTACAGTTTATTGACTGGTTCTTTATTGAGTTTTGTACAGTTTATAGACTGTTCATTTATTCAGTTTTGTAATGTTTATTGACTGGTTGTTTATTGAGTTTTGTACAGTTCATTGACTGGTTCTTTATTCAGTTTTGTACAGTTTATTGACTGATTCTTTATTGAATTTGTGTACAATTTATTGACTGGGTCTTTATTGAGTTGTGTACAGTTTATTGACTGGTTCTTTATTCAGTTTTGTAATGTTTATTGACTGGTTATTTATTGAGTTTTGTACAGTTTATTCACTGGTTCTTTATTGAGTTTTGTACAGTTTATTGACTGTTTCTTTATTGAGTTTGTACAGTTTATTGACTGATTTTTTATTCAGTTTTGTACAGTTTACTGACTGGTTCTTTATTGAGTTTTGTACAGTTAATTGACTGAATCTTTATTGAATTTGTGTACAATTTATTGACTGGTTCTTTATTGAGTTGTGTACAGTTTATTGACTGGTTCTTTATTCAGTTTTGTACAATTTATTGACTGGTTCTTTATTGAGTTTTGTACAGTTTATTGACTATTTCTTTATTGAGTTTGTACAGTTTATTGACTGATTTGTTATTCAGTTTTGTACAGTTTATTGACTGGTTCTTTATTGAGTTTTGTACAGTTTATTGACTGAATCTTTATTAAATTTGTGTACAATTTATTGACTGGTTCTTTATTGAGTTGTGTACAGTTTATTGACTGGTTCTTTATTCAGTTTTGTAATGTTTATTGACTGGATCTTTATTGAGTTTTGTACAGTTTATTGACTGGTTCTTTATTGAGTTTTGTACAGTTTATTGACTGTTTCTTTATTGAGTTTTGTACAGTTTATTGACTTTTTTTTATTGAGTTTTGTACAGTTTATTAACTGTTTCTTTATTGAGTTTTGTACAGTTTAGTGACTATTTTTTATTGAGTTTTGTACAGTTTATTGACTGTTTCTTTATTCAGTTTTGTACAGTTTATTGACTGGTTCTTTGTTCAGTTTTGTAATGTTTATTGACTGGTTCTTTATTGAGTTTTGTACAGTTTATTGACTGGTTCTTTATTGAGTTTTGTACAGTTTATTGACTGTTTCTTTATTGAGTTTTGTTCAGTTTATTGACTAGTTCCTTATTCAGTTTTGTACAGTTTATTGACTGTTTCTCTATTGAGTTTTGTACAGTTTATTGACTGTTTCTATATTGAGTTTTGTACGTTTATTGACTGTTTCTTTATTGAGTTTTGTACAGTTTTTTGACTGGTTCTTAATTCAGTTTTGTACAGTTTATTGACTGGTTCTTTATTCAGTTTTGTTCAGTTTTTTTACATTTCTTTATTGAGTTTGTGTACAATTTATTGACTGGTTCTTTATTTAGTTTTGTACAGTTTTTTGACTGTTTCTTTATTTAGTTTTTGACAGTTTATTGACTGCATCTTTATTGAGTTTTGTACAGTTTATTCACTGTTTTTTTTCAGTTTTGTAATGTCTATTTGACTGGTTGTTTATTGAGTTTTGTACACTTTAATGACTGTTTCTTTATTGAATTTTGTACAGTTTATTGACTGGTTCTTTATTGAATTTGTGTACAATTTATTGACTGGTTCTTTATTGAGTTTTGTAGAGTTTATTGACTGTTCCTTTATTGAGTTTAGTACAGTTCATTGACTAGTTCTTTATTAAGCTTTGTACAGTTTATTGACTGTTTCTTTATTGAGTTTTGTACAGTTTAGTGACTATTTTTTATTGAGTTTTGTACAGTTTATTGACTGTTTCTTTATTCAGTTTTGTACAGTTTATTGACTGGTTCTTTATTCAGTTTTGTAATGTTTATTGACTGGTTCTTTATTGAGTTTTGTACAGTTTATTGACTGGTTCTTTATTGAGTTTTGTACAGTTTATTGACTGTTTCTTTATTGAGTTTTGTACAGTTTATTGACTAGTTCCTTATTCAGTTTTGTACAGTTTATTGACTGTTTCTCTATTGAGTTTTGTACAGTTTATTGACTGTTTTTTATTGAGTTTTGTACAGTTTATTTACTGTTTCTTTATTGAGTTTTGTACGTTTATTGACTGTTTCTTTATTGAGTTTTGTACAGTTTTTTGACTGGTTCTTTATTCAGTTTTGTACAGTTTATTGACTGGTTCTTTATTCAGTTTTGTTCAGTCTTTTTACATTTCTTTATTGAGTTTGTGTAGAATTTATTGACTGGTTCTTTATTTAGTTTTCTACAGTTTTTTGACTGTTTCTTTATTTAGTTTTTGACAGTTTATTGACTGCATCTTTAGTGAGTTTTGTACAGTTTATTCACTGTTTTTTTTCAGTTTTGTAATGTCTATTGACTGGTTGTTTATTGAGTTTTGTACACTTTAATGACTGTTTCTTTATTGAATTTTGTACAGTTTATTGACTGGTTCTTTATTGAATTTGTGTACAATTTATTGACTGGTTCTTTATTGAGTTGTGTACAGTTTATTGACTGCTTCTTTATTCAGTTTTGTACAGTTTATTGACTGGTTCTTTATTGAGTTTTGTACAGTTTATTGACTGGTTCTTTATCGAGTTTTGTAGAGTTTATTGACTGTTCCTTTATTGAGTTTAGTACAGTTCATTGACTAGTTCTTTATTAAGTTTTGTACAGTTTATTGACTGTTTCTTTATTGAGTTTTGTACAGTTTAGTGACTATTTTTTATTGAGTTTTGTACAGTTTATTGACTGGTTCTTTATTCAGTTTTGTAATGTTTATTGACTGGTTCTTTATTGAGTTTTGTACAGTTTATTGACTGTTTCTTTATTCAGTTTTGTACAGTTTATTGACTGGTTCTTTATTCAGTTTTGTAATGTTTATTGACTGGTTCTTTATTGAGTTTTGTACAGTTTATTGACTGGTTCTTTATTGAGTTTTGTACAGTTTATTGACTGTTTCTTTATTGAGTTTTGTACAGTTTATTGACTAGTTCCTTATTCAGTTTTGTACAGTTTATTGACTGTTTCTCTATTGAGTTTTGTACAGTTTATTGACTGTTTTTTATTGAGTTTTGTACAGTTTATTTACTGTTTCTTTATTGAGTTTTGTACGTTTATTGACTGTTTCTTTATTGAGTTTTGTACAGTTTTTTGACTGGTTCTTTATTCAGTTTTGTACAGTTTATTGACTGGTTCTTTATTCAGTTTTGTTCAGTTTTTTTACATTTCTTTATTGAGTTTGTGTACAATTTATTGACTGGTTCTTTATTTAGTTTTGTACAGTTTTTTTACTGTTTCTTTATTTAGTTTTTGACAGTTTATTGACTTCATCTTTATTGAGTTTTGTACAGTTTATTCACTGTTTTTTTTTCAGTTTTGTAATGTCTATTGACTGGTTGTTTATTGAGTTTTGTACACTTTAAGGACTGTTTCTTTATTGAATTTTGTACAGTTTATTGACTGGTTCTTTATTGAATTTGTGTACAATTTATTGACTGGTTCTTTATTGAGTTTTGTACAGTTTATTGACTGGTTCTTTGTTCAGTTTTGTACAGTTTATTGACTGGTTCTTTATTGAGTTTTGTACAGTTTATTGACTGGTTCTTTATCGAGTTTTGTAGAGTTTATTGACTGTTCCTTTATTGAGTTTAGTACAGTTCATTGACTAGTTCTTTATTAAGTTTTGTACACTTTATTGACTGTTTCTTTATTGAGTTTTGTACAGTATAGTGACTATTTTTTATTGAGTTTTGTACAGTTTATTGACTGTTTCTTTATTCATTTTTGTACAGTTTATTGACTGTTTCTTTATTGAGTTTTGTACAGTTTATTGACTGATTCTTTATTCAGTTTTGTACAGTTTATTGACTGTTTCTTGATTGATTTTAGTACAGTTTATTAACTGTTTCTTTATTTGGTTTTGTACAGTTTATTGACTGTTTCTTTAGTTAGTTTTGTACAGTTTATTGACTGTTTCTTTATTTAGTTTGTGTACAATTTATTGACTGGTTCTTTATTTAGTTTTGTACAGTGTATTTACTGTTTCTTTATTTAGTTTTGTAGAGTTTATTGACTGGTTCTTTATTGAGTTTTGTACAGTTTATTGACTGTTTCTTTATTCAGTTTTGTAATGTTTATTGACTTGTTGTTTATTGAGTTTTGTACAGTTTATTGACTGGTTCTTTATTGAGTTTTGTACAGTTTATTGGCTGATTCTTTATTGAATTTGTGTGCAATTTATTGACTGGTTCTTTATTGAGTTGTGTACAGTTTATTGACTGGATCTTTATTCAGTTTTGTACAGTTTATTGCCTGAGTCTTTATTCAGTTTTGTACAGTATATTGACTGTTTCTTTATTGAGTTTTGTACAGTTTATTGACTGGTTCTTTATTGAGTTTTGTACAGTTTATTGACTTTTTCTTTATTGAGTTTTGTACAGTTTATTGACTAGTTCCTTATTCAGTTTTGTACAGTTGATTGACTGTTTCTTTATTGAGTTTTGTACAGTTTATTGACTGTTTTTATTGAGTTTTGTACAGTTCATTTACTATTTCTTTATTGAGTTTTGTACGTTTATTGACTGTGTCTTTATTGAGTTTTGTACAGTTTATTGACTGGTTCTTTATTCAGTTTTGTACAGTTTATTGACTGGTTCTTCATTCAGTTTTGTAATGTTTATTGACTGGTTCTTTATTGAGTTTTGTACAGTTTATTGACTGGTTCTTTATTGAGTTTTGTACAGTTTATTGACTGTTTCTTTGTTGAGTTTTGTACAGTTTGTTGACTAGTTCCTTATTCAGTTTTGTACAGTTTATTGACTGTTTCTTTATTGAGTTTTGTACAGTTTATTGTCTGTTTTATTGAGTTTTGTACAGTTCATTTACTGTTTCTTTATTGAGTTTTGTACGTTTATTGACTGTTTCTTTATTGAGTTTTGTACAGTTTATTGACTGGTTCTTTATTCAGTTTTGTACAGTTTATTGACTGGTTCTTTATTCAGTTTTGTAATGTTTATTGACTGGTTCTTTATTGAGTTTTGTACAGTTTATTGACTGATTCTTTATTCAGTTTTGTACAGTTTATTGACTGGTTCTTTATTCAGTTTTGTAATGTTTATTGACTGGTTCTTTATTGAGTTTTGTACAGTTTATTGACTGGTTCTTTATTGAGTTTTGTACAGTTTATTGACTGTTTCTTTATTGAATTTGTGTACAATTTATTGACTGTTTCTTTATTGAGTTTTGTACAGTTCATTGACTAGTTCTTTATTAAGTTTTGTACAGTTTCTTGACTGTTTCTTTATTGAATTGGTGTACAATTTATTGACTGTTTCTTTAATGAGTTTTGTACAGTTCATTGACTAGTTCTTTATTAAGTTTTGTACAGTTTATTGACTGTTTCTTTATTGAGTTTTGTACAGTTTAGTGACTGTTTTTATTGAGTTTTGTTCAGTTTATTGACTGTTTCTTTATTCATTTTTGTACAGTTTATTGACTGTTTGTTTATTGAGTTTTCTACAGATGATTGACTGGTTCTTTATTCAGTTTTGCACAGTTTATTGACTGTTTCTTTATTGAGTTTTGAACAGTCAATTGACTGTTTCTTTATTTAGTTTTGTACAGTTTATTGACTGTTTCTTTAGTTAGTTTTGTACAGTTTATTGACTGTTTCTTTATTTAGTTTGTGTACAATTTATTGACTGGTTCTTTATTTAGTTTTGTACAGTTTATTTACTGTTTCTTTATTTAGTTTTGTACAGTTTATTGACTGGTTCTTTATTGAGTTTTGTACAGTTTATTGACTGTTTCTTTATTCAGTTTTGTAATGTTTATTGACAGGTTGTTTATTGAGTTTTGTACAGTTCATTGACTGGTTCTTTATTCAGCTTTGTACAGTTTATTGACGGATTCTTTATTGAGTTGTGTACATTTTATTGACTGGTTCTTTATTCAGTTTTGTAATGTTTATTGACTGGTTCTTATTGAGTTTTGTACAGTTTATTGACTGGTTCTTTATTGAGTTTTGTACAGTTTATAGACTGTTTCTTTATTGAGTTTTGTACAGTTTATTGACTGATTTTTTATTCAGTTTTGTACAGTTTATTGACTGGTTCTTTATTGAGTTTTGTACAGTTTATTGACTGAATCTTTATTGAATTTGTGTACAATTTATTGACTGGTTCTTTATTGAGTTGTGTACAGTTTATTGACTGGTTCTTTATTCAGTTTTGTACAATTTATTGACTGGTTCTTTATTGAGTTGTGTACAGTTTATTGACTGGTTCTTTATTCAGTTTTGTAATGTTTATTGACTGGATCTTTATTGAGTTTTGTACAGTTTATTGACTGGTTCTTTATTGAGTTTTGTACAGTTTATTGACTGTTCTTTATTGAGTTTTGTACAGTTTATTTACTTTTTTTTATTGAGTTTTGTACAGTTTATTTATTGTTTCTTTATTGAGTTTTGTACAGTTTATTGACTGTTTCTTTATTGAGTTTTGTACAGTTTATTGACTGTTTTGTATTGAGTTTTGTACAGTTTATTTACTGTTTCTTTATTGAGTTTTGTACGGTTTATTGACTGTTTCTCTATTGATGTTTTGTACAGTTTATTGACTGGTTCTTTATTCCGTTTTGTAGAGTTTTTTACTGTTTCTTTATTTAGTTTTGTACAGTTTATTGACTGGTTCTTTATTGAGTTTTGTACAGTTTATTGACTGTTTCTTTATTCAGTTTTGTAATGTTTATTGACTGGTTGTTTATTGAGTTTTGTACAGTTCATTGACTGGATCTTTATTCAGTTTTGTACAGTTTATTGACTGATTCTTTATTGAATTTGTGTACAATTTATTGACTGTTTCTTTAATGAGTTTTGTACTGTTCATTGACTAGTTCTTTATTAAGTTTTGTACAGTTTATTGACTGTTTCTTTATTGAGTTTTGTACAGTTTAGTGACTGTTTTTATTGAGTTTTGTTCAGTTTATTGACTGTTTCTTTATTCATTTTTGTACAGTTTATTGACTGTTTGTTTATTGAGTTTTCTACAGATTATTGACTGGTTCTTTATTCAGTTTTGCACAGTTTATTGACTGTTTCTTTATTGAGTTTTGAACAGTCAATTGACTGTTTCTTTATTTAGTTTTGTACAGTTTATTGACTGTTTCTTTAGTTAGTTTTGTACAGTTTATTGACTGTTTCTTTATTTAGTTTGTGTACAATTTATTGACTGGTTCTTTATTTAGTTTTGTACAGTTTATTTACTGTTTCTTTATTTAGTTTTGTACAGTTTATTGACTGGTTCTTTATTGAGTTTTGTACAGTTTATTGACTGTTTCTTTATTCAGTTTTGTAATGTTTATTGACAGGTTGTTTATTGAGTTTTGTACAGATCATTGACTGGTTCTTTATTCAGCTTTGTACAGTTTATTGACGGATTCTTTATTGAGTTGTGTACATTTTATTGACTGGTTCTTTATTCAGTTTTGTAATGTTTATTGACTGGTTCTTATTGAGTTTTGTACAGTTTATTGACTGGTTCTTTATTGAGTTTTGTACAGTTTATAGACTGTTTCTTTATTGAGTTTTGTACAGTTTATTGACTGATTTTTTATTCAGTTTTGTACAGTTTATTGACTGGTTCTTTATTGAGTTTTGTACAGTTTATTGACTGAATCTTTATTGAATTTGTGTACAATTTATTGACTGGTTCTTTATTGAGTTGTGTACAGGTTATTGACTGGTTCTTTATTCAGTTTTGTACAATTTATTGACTGGTTCTTTATTGAGTTGTGTACAGTTTATTGACTGGTTCTTTATTCAGTTTTGTAATGTTTATTGACTGGATCTTTATTGAGTTTTGTACAGTTTATTGACTGGTTCTTTATTGAGTTTTGTACAGTTTATTGACTGTTCTTTATTGAGTTTTGTACAGTTTATTTACTTTTTTTATTGAGTTTTGTACAGTTTATTTATTGTTTCTTTATTGAGTTTTGTACAGTTTATTGACTGTTTCTTTATTGAGTTTTGTACAGTTTATTGACTGTTTTGTATTGAGTTTTGTACAGTTTATTTACTGTTTCTTTATTGAGTTTTGTACGGTTTATTGACTGTTTCTTTATTGATGTTTTGTACAGTTTATTGACTGGTTCTTTATTCCGTTTTGTAGAGTTTTTTACTGTTTCTTTATTTAGTTTTGTACAGTTTATTGACTGGTTCTTTATTGAGTTTTGTACAGTTTATTGACTGTTTCTTTATTCAGTTTTGTAATGTTTATTGACAGGTTGTTTATTGAGTTTTGTACAGATCATTGACTGGTTCTTTATTCAGCTTTGTACAGTTTATTGACGGATTCTTTATTGAGTTGTGTACATTTTATTGACTGGTTCTTTATTCAGTTTTGTAATGTTTATTGACTGGTTCTTATTGAGTTTTGTACAGTTTATTGACTGGTTCTTTATTGAGTTTTGTACAGTTTATAGACTGTTTCTTTATTGAGTTTTGTACAGTTTATTGACTGATTTTTTATTCAGTTTTGTACAGTTTATTGACTGGTTCTTTATTGAGTTTTGTACAGTTTATTGACTGAATCTTTATTGAATTTGTGTACAATTTATTGACTGGTTCTTTATTGAGTTGTGTACAGTTTATTGACTGGTTCTTTATTCAGTTTTGTACAATTTATTGACTGGTTCTTTATTGAGTTGTGTACAGTTTATTGACTGGTTCTTTATTCAGTTTTGTAATGTTTATTGACTGGATCTTTATTGAGTTTTGTACAGTTTATTGACTGGTTCTTTATTGAGTTTTGTACAGTTTATTGACTGTTCTTTATTGAGTTTTGTACAGTTTATTTACTTTTTTTATTGAGTTTTGTACAGTTTATTTATTGTTTCTTTATTGAGTTTTGTACAGTTCATTGACTGTTTCTTTATTGAGTTTTGTACAGTTTATTGACTGTTTTGTATTGAGTTTTGTACAGTTTATTTACTGTTTCTTTATTGAGTTTGTACGGTTTATTGACTGTTTCTTTATTGATGTTTTGTACAGTTTATTGACTGGTTCTTTATTCCGTTTTGTAGAGTTTTTTACTGTTTCTTTATTTAGTTTTGTACAGTTTATTGACTGGTTCTTTATTGAGTTTTGTACAGTTTATTGACTGTTTCTTTATTCAGTTTTGTAATGTTTATTGACTGGTTGTTTATTGAGTTTTGTACAGTTCATTGACTGGTTCTTTATTCAGTTTTGTACAGTTTATTGACTGATTCTTTATTGAATTTGTGTACAATTTATTGACTGTTTCTTTAATGAGTTTTGTACTGTTCATTGACTAGTTCTTTATTAAGTTTTGTACAGTTTATTGACTGTTTCTTTATTGAGTTTTGTACAGTTTAGTGACTGTTTTTATTGAGTTTTGTTCAGTTTATTGACTGTTTCTTTATTCATTTTTGTACAGTTGATTGACTGTTTGTTTATTGAGTTTTCTACAGATTATTGACTGGTTCTTTATTCAGTTTTGCACAGTTTATTGACTGTTTCTTTATTGAGTTTTGAACAGTCAATTGACTGTTTCTTTATTTAGTTTTGTACAGTTTATTGACTGTTTCTTTAGTTAGTTTTGTACAGTTTATTGACTGTTTCTTTATTTAGTTTGTGTACAATTTATTGACTGGTTCTTTATTTAGTTTTGTACAGTTTATTTACTGTTTCTTTATTTAGTTTTGTACAGTTTATTGACTGGTTCTTTATTGAGTTTTGTACAGTTTATTGACTGTTTCTTTATTCAGTTTTGTAATGTTTATTGACAGGTTATTTATTGAGTTTTGTACAGTTCATTGACTGGTTCTTTATTCAGCTTTGTACAGTTTATTGACGGATTCTTTATTGAGTTGTGTACATTTTATTGACTGGTTCTTTATTCAGTTTTGTAATGTTTATTGACTGGTTCTTATTGAGTTTTGTACAGTTTATTGACTGGTTCTTTATTGAGTTTTGTACAGTTTATTGACTGTTTCTTTATTGAGTTTTGTACAGTTTATTGACTGAATTTTTATTCAGTTTTGTACAGTTTATTGACTGGTTCTTTATTGAGTTTTGTACAGTTTATTGACTGAATCTTTATTGAATTTGTGTACAATTTATTGACTGGTTCTTTATTGAGTTGTGTACAGTTTATTGACTGGTTCTTTATTCAGTTTTGTACAATTTATTGACTGGTTCTTTATTGAGTTGTGTACAGTTTATTGACTGGTTCTTTATTCAGTTTTGTAATGTTTATTGACTGGATCTTTGTTGAGTTTTGTACAGTTTATTGACTGGTTCTTTATTGAGTTTTGTACAGTTTATTGACTGTTCTTTATTGAGTTTTGTACAGTTTATTTACTTTTTTTTATTGAGTTTTGTACAGTTTATTTATTGTTTCTTTATTGAGTTTTGTACAGTTTATTGACTGTTTCTTTATTGAGTTTTGTACAGTTTATTGACTGTTTTGTATTGAGTTTTGTACAGTTTATTTACTGTTTCTTTATTGAGTTTTGTACGGTTTATTGACTGTTTCTTTATTGATGTTTTGTACAGTTTATTGACTGGTTCTTTATTCCGTTTTGTAGAGTTTTTTACTGTTTCTTTATTTAGTTTTGTACAGTTTATTGACTGGTTCTTTATTGAGTTTTGTACAGTTTATTGACTGTTTCTTTATTCAGTTTTGTAATGTTTATTGACTGGTTGTTTATTGAGTTTTGTACAGTTCATTGACTGGTTCTTTATTCAGTTTTGTACAGTTTATTGACTGATTCTTTATTGAATTTGTGTACAGTTTATTGACTGGTTCTTTATTCAGTTTTGTAATTTTTATTGACTGGTTCTTTATTGAGTTTTGTACAGTTTATTGACTGGTTCTTTATTGAGTTTTGTACAGTTTATTGACTATTTCTTTATTGAGTTTTGTACAGTTTATTGACTGATTTGTTATTCAGTTTTGTACAGTTTATTGACTGGTTCTTTATTCCGTTTTGTAGAGTTTTTTACTGTTTCTTTATTTAGTTTTGTACAGTTTATTGACTTTTTTTTATTGAGTTTTGTACAGTTTATTAACTGTTTCTTTATTGAGTTTTGTACAGATTATTGACTGTTTCTTTATTGACTTATCTACAGTTTATTGACTGTTTTTTATTGAGTTTTGTACAGTTTATTTACTGTTTCTTTATTGAGTTTTGTACGGTTTATTGACTGTTTCTTTATTGAGTTTTGTACAGGTTATTGACTGGTTCATTATTCAGTTTTGTACAGTTTATTGACTGGTTCCTTATTCAGTTTTGTACAGTTTATTGACTGTTTCTTTATTGAGTTTTGTACAGTTTGTTGACTGTTTTTTATTGAGTTTTGTTCAGTTTATTGACTGTTTCTTTATTGAGTTTGGTACGGTTTATTGACTGTTTCTTTATTGAGTTTTGTACAGTTTATTGACTGGTTCTTTATTAAGTTTTGTACAGTTTATTGACTGGTTCTTTATTCAGTTTTGTTCAGTTTTTTTTACTGTTTCTTTATTGAGTTTGTGTACAATTTATTGACTGGTTCTTTATTTAGTTTTGTACAGTTTTTTGACTGTTTCTTTATTTAGTTTTGTACAGTTTATTGACTGGTTCTTTATTGAGTTTTGTACAGTTTATTGACTGTTTCTTTATTCATTTTTGTACAGTTTATTGACTCTTTCTTTATTGAGTTTTGTACAGATTATTTACTGGTTCTTTAGTCAGTTTTGTACAGTTTATTGACTGTTTCTTTATTGAGTTTTGAACAATCTATTGACTGTTTCTTTATTTAGTTTTGTACAGATTATTGACTGTTTCTTTAGTTAGTTTTGTACAGTTTATTGACTGTTTCTTTATTTAGTTTGTGTACAATTTATTGACTGGTTCTTTATTTAGTTTTGTACAGTTTATTTACTGTTTCTTTATTTAGTTTTGTACAGTTTATTGACTGGTTCTTTATTGAGTTTTGTACAGTTTATAGACTGTTCATTTATTCAGTTTTGTAATGTTTATTGACTGGTTGTTTATTGAGTTTTGTACAGTTCATTGACTGGTTCTTTATTCAGTTTTGTACAGTTTATTGACTGATTCTTTATTGAATTTGTGTACAATTTATTGACTGGGTCTTTATTGAGTTGTGTACAGTTTATTGACTGGTTCTTTATTCAGTTTTGTAATGTTTATTGACTGGTTATTTATTGAGTTTTGTACAGTTTATTCACTGGTTCTTTATTGAGTTTTGTACAGTTTATTGACTGTTTCTTTATTGAGTTTGTACAGTTTATTGACTGATTTTTTATTCAGTTTTGTACAGTTTACTGACTGGTTCTTTATTGAGTTTTGTACAGTTAATTGACTGAATCTTTATTGAATTTGTGTACAATTTATTGACTGGTTCTTTATTGAGTTGTGTACAGTTTATTGACTGGTTCTTTATTCAGTTTTGTACAATTTATTGACTGGGTCTTTATTGAGTTTTGTACAGTTTATTGACTATTTCTTTATTGAGTTTTGTACAGTTTATTGACTGATTTGTTATTCAGTTTTGTACAGTTTATTGACTGGTTCTTTATTGAGTTTTGTACAGTTTATTGACTGAATCTTTATTAAATTTGTGTACAATTTATTGACTGGTTCTTTATTGAGTTTTGTACAGTTTATTGACTGGTTCTTTATTCAGTTTTGTAATGTTTATTGACTGGATCTTTATTGAGTTTTGTACAGTTTATTGACTGGTTCTTTATTGAGTTTTGTACAGTTTATTGACTGTTTCTTTATTGAGTTTTGTACAGTTTATTGACTTTTTTTTATTGAGTTTTGTACAGTTTATTAACTGTTTCTTTATTGAGTTTTGTACAGTTTATTGACTGTTTCTTTATTGAGTTTTCTACAGTTTATTGACTGCTTTTTATTGAGTTTTGTAGAGTTTATTGACTGAATCTTTATTAAATTTGTGTACAATTTATTGACTGGTTCTTTATTGAGTTGTGTACAGTTTATTGACTGGTTCTTTATTCAGTTTTGTAATGTTTATTGACTGGATCTTTATTGAGTTTTGTACAGTTTATTGACTGGTTCTTTATTGAGTTTTGTACAGTTTATTGACTGTTTCTTTATTGAGTTTTGTACAGTTTATTGACTTTTTTTTATTGAGTTTTGTACAGTTTATTAACTGTTTCTTTATTGACTTTTGTACAGATTATTGACTGTTTCTTTATTGAGTTATCTACAGTTTATTGACTGTTTTTTATTGAGTTTTGTACAGTTTATTTACTGTTTCTTTATTGAGTTTTGTACGGTTTATTGACTGTTTCTTTATTGAGTTTTGTACAGGTTATTGACTGGTTCTTTATTCAGTTTTGTACAGTTTATTGACTGGTTCCTTATTCAGTTTTGTACAGTTTATTGACTGTTTCTTTATTGAGTTTTGTACAGTTTGTTGACTGTTTTTTATTGAGTTTTGTTCAGTTTATTGACTGTTTCTTTATTGAGTTTGGTACGGTTTATTGACTGTTTCTTTATTGAGTTTTGTACAGTTTATTGACTGGTTCTTTATTAAGTTTTGTACAGTTTATTGACTGGTTCTTTATTCAGTTTTGTTCAGTTTTTTTTACTGTTTCTTTATTGAGTTTGTGTACAATTTATTGACTGGTTCTTTATTTAGTTTTGTACAGTTTATTGACTGATTCTTTATTGAATTTGTGTACAATTTATTGACTGTTTCTTTAATGAGTTTTGTACTGTTCATTGACTAGTTCTTTATTAAGTTTTGTACAGTTTATTGACTGTTTCTTTATTGAGTTTTGTACAGTTTAGTGACTGTTTTTATTGAGTTTTGTTCAGTTTATTGACTGTTTCTTTATTCATTTTTGTACAGTTTATTGACTGTTTGTTTATTGAGTTTTCTACAGATTATTGACTGGTTCTTTATTCAGTTTTGCACTGTTTATTGACTGTTTCTTTATTGAGTTTTGAACAGTCAATTGACTGTTTCTTTATTTAGTTTTGTACAGTTTATTGACTGTTTCTTTAGTTAGTTTTGTACAGTTTATTGACTGTTTCTTTATTTAGTTTGTGTACAATTTATTGACTGGTTCTTTATTTAGTTTTGTACAGTTTATTTACTGTTTCTTTATTTAGTTTTGTACAGTTTATTGACTGGTTCTTTATTGAGTTTTGTACAGTTTATTGACTGTTTCTTTATTCAGTTTTGTAATGTTTATTGACAGGTTGTTTATTGAGTTTTGTACAGTTCATTGACTGGTTCTTTATTCAGCTTTGTACAGTTTATTGACGGATTCTTTATTGAGTTGTGTACATTTTATTGACTGGTTCTTTATTCAGTTTTGTAATGTTTATTGACTGGTTCTTATTGAGTTTTGTACAGTTTATTGACTGGTTCTTTATTGAGTTTTGTACAGTTTATTGACTGTTTCTTTATTGAGTTTTGTACAGTTTATTGACTGATTTTTTATTCAGTTTTGTACAGTTTATTGACTGGTTCTTTATTGAGTTTTGTACAGTTTATTGACTGAATCTTTATTGAATTTGTGTACAATTTATTGACTGGTTCTTTATTGAGTTGTGTACAGTTTATTGACTGGTTCTTTATTCAGTTTTGTACAATTTATTGACTGGTTCTTTATTGAGTTGTGTACAGTTTATTGACTGGTTCTTTATTCAGTTTTGTAATGTTTATTGACTGGATCTTTATTGAGTTTTGTACAGTTTATTGACTGGTTCTTTATTGAGTTTTGTACAGTTTATTGACTGTTCTTTATTGAGTTTTGTACAGTTTATTTACTTTTTTTTATTGAGTTTTGTACAGTTTATTTATTGTTTCTTTATTGAGTTTTGTACAGTTTATTGACTGTTTCTTTATTGAGTTTTGTACAGTTTATTGACTGTTTTGTATTGAGTTTTGTACAGTTTATTTACTGTTTCTTTATTGAGTTTTGTACGGTTTATTGACTGTTTCTTTATTGATGTTTTGTACAGTTTATTGACTGGTTCTTTATTCCGTTTTGTAGAGTTTTTTACTGTTTCTTTATTTAGTTTTGTACAGTTTATTGACTGGTTCTTTATTGAGTTTTGTACAGTTTATTGACTGTTTCTTTATTCAGTTTTGTAATGTTTATTGACTGGTTGTTTATTGAGTTTTGTACAGTTCATTGACTGGTTCTTTATTCAGTTTTGTACAGTTTATTGACTGATTCTTTATTGAATTTGTGTACAATTTATTGACTGGTTCTTTATTGAGTTGTGTACAGTTTATTGACTGGTTCTTTATTCAGTTTTGTAATTTTTATTGACTGGTTCTTTATTGAGTTTTGTACAGTTTATTGACTGGTTCTTTATTGAGTTTTGTACAGTTTATTGACTATTTCTTTATTGAGTTTTGTACAGTTTATTGACTGATTTGTTATTCAGTTTTGTACAGTTTATTGACTAGTTCTTTATTCCGTTTTGTAGAGTTTTTTACTGTTTCTTTATTTAGTTTTGTACAGTTTATTGACTTTTTTTTATTGAGTTTTGTACAGTTTATTAACTGTTTCTTTATTGAGTTTTGTACAGATTATTGACTGTTTCTTTATTGACTTATCTACAGTTTATTGACTGTTTTTTATTGAGTTTTGTACAGTTTATTTACTGTTTCTTTATTGAGTTTTGTACGGTTTATTGACTGTTTCTTTATTGAGTTTTGTACAGGTTATTGACTGGTTCTTTATTCAGTTTTGTACAGTTTATTGACTGGTTCCTTATTCAGTTTTGTACAGTTTATTGACTGTTTCTTTATTGAGTTTTGTACAGTTTGTTGACTGTTTTTTATTGAGTTTTGTTCAGTTTATTGACTGTTTCTTTATTGAGTTTGGTACGGTTTATTGACTGTTTCTTTATTGAGTTTTGTACAGTTTATTGACTGGTTCTTTATTAAGTTTTGTACAGTTTATTGACTGGTTCTTTATTCAGTTTTGTTCAGTTTTTTTTACTGTTTCTTTATTGAGTTTGTGTACAATTTATTGACTGGTTCTTTATTTAGTTTTGTACAGTTTTTTGACTGTTTCTTTATTTAGTTTTGTACAGTTTATTGACTGGTTCTTTATTGAGTTTTGTACAGTTTATTGACTGTTTCTTTATTCATTTTTGTACAGTTTATTGACTCTTTCTTTATTGAGTTTTGTACAGATTATTTACTGGTTCTTTAGTCAGTTTTGTACAGTTTATTGACTGTTTCTTTATTCAATTTTGAACAATCTATTGACTGTTTCTTTATTCAGTTTTGTACAGATTATTGACTGTTTCTTTAGTTAGTTTTGTACAGTTTATTGACTGTTTCTTTATTTAGTTTGTGTACAATTTATTGACTGGTTCTTTATTTAGTTTTGTACAGTTTATTTACTGTTTCTTTATTTAGTTTTGTACAGTTTATTGACTGGTTCTTTATTGAGTTTTGTACAGTTTATAGACTGTTCATTTATTCAGTTTTGTAATGTTTATTGACTGGTTGTTTATTGAGTTTTGTACAGTTCATTGACTGGTTCTTTATTCAGTTTTGTACAGTTTATTGACTGATTCTTTATTGAATTTGTGTACAATTTATTGACTGGGTCTTTATTGAGTTGTGTACAGTTTATTGACTGGTTCTTTATTCAGTTTTGTAATGTTTATTGACTGGTTATTTATTGAGTTTTGTACAGTTTATTCACTGGTTCTTTATTGAGTTTTGTACAGTTTATTGACTGTTTCTTTATTGAGTTTGTACAGTTTATTGACTGATTTTTTATTCAGTTTTGTACAGTTTACTGACTGGTTCTTTATTGAGTTTTGTACAGTTAATTGACTGAATCTTTATTGAATTTGTGTACAATTTATTGACTGGTTCTTTATTGAGTTGTGTACAGTTTATTGACTGGTTCTTTATTCAGTTTTGTACAATTTATTGACTGGTTCTTTATTGAGTTTTGTACAGTTTATTGACTATTTCTTTATTGAGTTTTGTACAGTTTATTGACTGATTTGTTATTCAGTTTTGTACAGTTTATTGACTGGTTCTTTATTGAGTTTTGTACAGTTTATTGACTGAATCTTTATTAAATTTGTGTACAATTTATTGACTGGTTCTTTATTGAGTTGTGTACAGTTTATTGACTGGTTCTTTATTCAGTTTTGTAATGTTTATTGACTGGATCTTTATTGAGTTTTGTACAGTTTATTGACTGGTTCTTTATTGAGTTTTGTACAGTTTATTGACTGTTTCTTTATTGAGTTTTGTACAGTTTATTGACTTTTTTTTATTGAGTTTTGTACAGTTTATTAACTGGTTCTTTATTGAGTTTTGTACAGTTTATTGACTGTTTCTTTATTGAGTTTTCTACAGTTTATTGACTGTTTTTTATTGAGTTTTGTAGAGTTTATTGACTGAATCTTTATTAAATTTGTGTACAATTTATTGACTGGTTCTTTATTGAGTTGTGTACAGTTTATTGACTGGTTCTTTATTCAGTTTTGTAATGTTTATTGACTGGATCTTTATTGAGTTTTGTACAGTTTATTGACTGGTTCTTTATTGAGTTTTGTACAGTTTATTGACTGTTTCTTTATTGAGTTTTGTACAGTTTATTGACTTTTTTTTATTGAGTTTTGTACAGTTTATTAACTGTTTCTTTATTGACTTTTGTACAGATTATTGACTGTTTCTTTATTGAGTTATCTACAGTTTATTGACTGTTTTTTATTGAGTTTTGTACAGTTTATTTACTGTTTCTTTATTGAGTTTTGTACGGTTTATTGACTGTTTCTTTATTGAGTTTTGTACAGGTTATTGACTGGTTCTTTATTCAGTTTTGTACAGTTTATTGACTGGTTCCTTATTCAGTTTTGTACAGTTTATTGACTGTTTCTTTATTGAGTTTTGTACAGTTTGTTGACTGTTTTTTATTGAGTTTTGTTCAGTTTATTGACTGTTTCTTTATTGAGTTTGGTACGGTTTATTGACTGTTTCTTTATTGAGTTTTGTACAGTTTATTGACTGGTTCTTTATTAAGTTTTGTACAGTTTATTGACTCGTTCTTTATTCAGTTTTGTTCAGTTTTTTTTACTGTTTCTTTATTGAGTTTGTGTACAATTTATTGACTGGTTCTTTATTTAGTTTTGTACAGTTTTTTGACTGTTTCTTTATTTAGTTTTGTACAGTTTATTGACTGGTTCTTTATTGAGTTTTGTACAGTTTATTGACTGTTTCTTTATTCATTTTTGTACAGTTTATTGACTGTTTCTTTATTGAGTTTTGTACAGATTATTTACTGGTTCTTTAGTCAGTTTTGTACAGTTTATTGACTGTTTCTTTATTGAGTTTTGAACAATCTATTGACTGTTTCTTTATTTAGTTTTGTACAGATTATTGACTGTTTCTTTAGTTAGTTTTGTACAGTTTATTGACTGTTTCTTTATTTAGTTTGTGTACAATTTATTGACTGGTTCTTTATTTAGTTTTGTACAGTTTATTTACTGTTTCTTTATTTAGTTTTGTACAGTTTATTGACTGGTTCTTTATTGAGTTTTGTACAGTTTATAGACTGTTCATTTATTCAGTTTTGTAATGTTTATTGACTGGTTGTTTATTGAGTTTTGTACAGTTCATTGACTGGTTCTTTATTCAGTTTTGTACAGTTTATTGACTGATTCTTTATTGAATTTGTGTACAATTTATTGACTGGGTCTTTATTGAGTTGTGTACAGTTTATTGACTGGTTCTTTATTCAGTTTTGTAATGTTTATTGACTGGTTATTTATTGAGTTTTGTACAGTTTATTCACTGGTTCTTTATTGAGTTTTGTACAGTTTATTGACTGTTTCTTTATTGAGTTTGTACAGTTTATTGACTGATTTTTTATTCAGTTTTGTACAGTTTACTGACTGGTTCTTTATTGAGTTTTGTACAGTTAATTGACTGAATCTTTATTGAATTTGTGTACAATTTATTGACTGGTTCTTTATTGAGTTGTGTACAGTTTATTGACTGGTTCTTTATTCAGTTTTGTACAATTTATTGACTGGTTCTTTATTGAGTTTTGTACAGTTTATTGACTATTTCTTTATTGAGTTTGTACAGTTTATTGACTGATTTGTTATTCAGTTTTGTACAGTTTATTGACTGGTTCTTTATTGAGTTTTGTACAGTTTATTGACTGAATCTTTATTAAATTTGTGTACAATTTATTGACTGGTTCTTTATTGAGTTGTGTACAGTTTATTGACTGGTTCTTTATTCAGTTTTGTAATGTTTATTGACTGGATCTTTATTGAGTTTTGTACAGTTTATTGACTGGTTCTTTATTGAGTTTTGTACAGTTTATTGACTGTTTCTTTATTGAGTTTTGTACAGTTTATTGACTTTTTTTTATTGAGTTTTGTACAGTTTATTAACTGTTTCTTTATTGAGTTTTGTACAGTTTATTGACTGTTTCTTTATTGAGTTTTCTACAGTTTATTGACTGTTTTTTATTGAGTTTTGTACAGTTTATTTACTGTTTCTTTATTGAGTTTTGTACGGTTTATTGACTGTTTCTTTATTGAGTTTTGTACAGGTTATTGACTGGTTCTTTATTCAGTTTTGTACAGTTTATTGACTGGTTCCTTATTCAGTTTTGTACAGTTTATTGACTGTTTCTTTATTGAGTTTTGTACAGTTTGTTGACTGTTTTTTATTGAGTTTTGTTCAGTTTATTGACTGTTTCTTTATTGAGTTTGGTACGGTTTATTGACTGTTTCTTTATTGAGTTTTGTACAGTTTATTGACTGGTTCTTTATTGAGTTTTGTACAGTTTATTGACTGGTTCTTTATTCAGTTTTGTTCAGTTTTTTTACTGTTTCTTTATTGAGTTTGTGTACAATTTATTGACTGGTTCTTTATTTAGTTTTGTACAGTTTTTTGACTGTTTCTTTATTTAGTTTTGTACAGTTTATTGACTGGTTCTTTATTGAGTTTTGTACAGTTTATTGACTGTTTCTTTATTCATTTTTGTACAGTTTATTGACTGTTTCTTTATTGAGTTTTGTACAGATTATTTACTGGTTCTTTAGTCAGTTTTGTACAGTTTATTGACTGTTTCTTTATTGAGTTTTGAACAATCTATTGACTGTTTCTTTATTTAGTTTTGTACAGTTTATTGACTGTTTCTTTATTGAGTTTTGTACAGTTTATTGACTGTTTCTTTATTTAGTTTGTGTACAATTTATTGACTGGTTCTTTATTTAGTTTTGTACAGTTTATTTACTGTTTCTTTATTTAGTTTTTTACAGTTTATTGACTGGTTCTTTATTGAGTTTTGTACAGTTTATAGACTGTTCATTTATTCAGTTTTGTAATGTTTATTGACTGGTTGTTTATTGAGTTTTGTACAGTTCATTGACTGGTTCTTTATTCAGTTTGTACAGTTTATTGACTGATTCTTTATTGAATTTGTGTACAATTTATTGACTGGTTCTTCATTGAGTTGTGTACAGTTTATTGACTGGTTCTTTATTCAGTTTTGTAATGTTTATTGACTGGTTCTTTATTGAGTTTTGTACAGTTTATTCACTGGTTCTTTATTGAGTTTTGTACAGTTTATTGACTGTTTCTTTATTGAGTTTGTACAGTTTATTGACTGATTTTTTATTCAGTTTTGTACAGTTTACTGACTGGTTCTTTATTGAGTTTTGTACAGTTAATTGACTGAATCTTTATTGAATTTGTGTACAATTTATTGACTGGTTCTTTATTGAGTTGTGTACAGTTTATTGACTGGTTCTTTATTCAGTTTTGTACAATTTATTGACTGGTTCTTTATTGAGTTGTGTACAGTTTATTGACTGGTTCTTTATTGAGTTTTGTACAGTTTATTGACTTTTTTTTATTGAGTTTTGTACAGTTTATTTACTGTTTCTTTATTGAGTTTTGTACAGTTTATTGACTGTTTCTTTATTGAGTTTTGTACAGTTTATTGACTGATTTGTTATTCAGTTTTGTACAGTTTATTGACTGGTTCTTTATTGAGTTTTGTACAGTTTATTGACTGAATCTTTATTAAATTTGTGTACAATTTATTGACTGGTTCTTTATTGAGTTGTGTACAGTTTATTGACTGGTTCTTTATTCAGTTTTGTAATGTTTATTGACTGGATCTTTATTGAGTTTTGTACAGTTTATTGACTGGTTCTTTATTGAGTTTTGTACAGTTTATTGACTGTTTCTTTATTGAGTTTTGTACAGTTTATTGACTTTTTTTTATTGAGTTTTGTACAGTTTATTAACTGTTTCTTTATTGAGTTTTGTACAGTTTATTGACTGTTTCTTTATTGAGTTTTCTACAGTTTATTGACTGTTTTTTATTGAGTTTTGTACAGTTTATTTACTGTTTCTTTATTGAGTTTTGTACGGTTTATTGACTGTTTCTTTATTGAGTTTTGTACAGGTTATTGACTGGTTCTTTATTCAGTTTTGTACAGTTTATTGACTGGTTCCTTATTCAGTTTTGTACAGTTTATTGACTGTTTCTTTATTGAGTTTTGTACAGTTTGTTGACTGTTTTTTATTGAGTTTTGTTCAGTTTATTGACTGTTTCTTTATTGAGTTTGGTACGGTTTATTGACTGTTTCTTTATTGAGTTTTGTACAGTTTATTGACTGGTTCTTTATTAAGTTTTGTACAGTTTATTGACTGGTTCTTTATTCAGTTTTGTTCAGTTTTTTTACTGTTTCTTTATTGAGTTTGTGTACAATTTATTGACTGGTTCTTTATTTAGTTTTGTACAGTTTTTTGACTGTTTCTTTATTTAGTTTTGTACAGTTTATTGACTGGTTCTTTATTGAGTTTTGTACAGTTTATTGACTGTTTCTTTATTCATTTTTGTACAGTTTATTGACTGTTTCTTTATTGAGTTTTGTACAGATTATTTACTGGTTCTTTAGTCAGTTTTGTACAGTTTATTGACTGTTTCTTTATTGAGTTTTGAACAATCTATTGACTGTTTCTTTATTTAGTTTTGTACAGTTTATTGACTGTTTCTTTAGTTAGTTTTGTACAGTTTATTGACTGTTTCTTTATTTAGTTTGTGTACAATTTATTGACTGGTTCTTTATTTAGTTTTGTACAGTTTATTTACTGTTTCTTTATTTAGTTTTTTACAGTTTATTGACTGGTTCTTTATTGAGTTTTGTACAGTTTATAGACTGTTCATTTATTCAGTTTTGTAATGTTTATTGACTGGTTGTTTATTGAGTTTTGTACAGTTCATTGACTGGTTCTTTATTCAGTTTGTACAGTTTATTGACTGATTCTTTATTGAATTTGTGTACAATTTATTGACTGGTTCTTCATTGAGTTGTGTACAGTTTATTGACTGGTTCTTTATTCAGTTTTGTAATGTTTATTGACTGGTTCTTTATTGAGTTTTGTACAGTTTATTCACTGGTTCTTTATTGAGTTTTGTACAGTTTATTGACTGTTTCTTTATTGAGTTTGTACAGTTTATTGACTGATTTTTTATTCAGTTTTGTACAGTTTACTGACTGGTTCTTTATTGAGTTTTGTACAGTTAATTGACTGAATCTTTATTGAATTTGTGTACAATTTATTGACTGGTTCTTTATTGAGTTGTGTACAGTTTATTGACTGGTTCTTTATTCAGTTTTGTACAATTTATTGACTGGTTCTTTATTGAGTTGTGTACAGTTTATTGACTGGTTCTTTATTGAGTTTTGTACAGTTTATTGACTTTTTTTTATTGAGTTTTGTACAGTTTATTTACTGTTTCTTTATTGAGTTTTGTACAGTTTATTGACTGTTTCTTTATTGAGTTTTGTACAGTTTATTGACTGTTTTGTATTGAGTTTTGTACAGTTTATTTACTGTTTCTTTATTGAGTTTTGTACCGTTTATTGACTGTTTCTTTATTGAGTTTTGTACAGTTTATTGACTGGTTCTTTATTCCGTTTTGTAGAGTTTATTTACTGTTTCTTTATTGAGTTTTGTACAGTTTATTGACTGGTTCTTTATTGAGTTTTGTACAGTTTATTGACTGTTTCTTTATTGAGTTTTGTACAGTTTATTGACTTTTTTTTATTGAGTTTTGTACAGTTTATTAACTGTTTCTTTATTGAGTTTTGTACAGTTTATTGACTGTTTCTTTATTGAGTTTTCTACAGTTTATTGACTGTTTTTTATTGAGTTTTGTACAGTTTATTTACTGTTTCTTTATTGAGTTTTGTACGGTTTATTGACTGTTTCTTTATTGAGTTTTGTACAGGTTATTGACTGGTTCTTTATTCAGTTTTGTACAGTTTATTGACTGGTTCCTTATTCAGTTTTGTACTGTTTATTGACTGTTTCTTTATTGAGTTTTGTACAGTTTGTTGACTGTTTTTTATTGAGTTTTGTTCAGTTTATTGACTGTTTCTTTATTGAGTTTGGTACGGTTTATTGACTGTTTCTTTATTGAGTTTTGTACAGTTTATTGACTGGTTCTTTATTAAGTTTTGTACAGTTTATTGACTGGTTCTTTATTCAGTTTTGTTCAGTTTTTTTTACTGTTTCTTTATTGAGTTTGTGTACAATTTATTGACTGGTTCTTTATTTAGTTTTGTACAGTTTTTTGACTGTTTCTTTATTTAGTTTTGTACAGTTTATTGACTGGTTCTTTATTGAGTTTTGTACAGTTTATTGACTGTTTCTTTATTCATTTTTGTACAGTTTATTGACTGTTTCTTTATTGAGTTTTGTACAGATTATTTACTGGTTCTTTAGTCAGTTTTGTACAGTTTATTGACTGTTTCTTTATTGAGTTTTGAACAATCTATTGACTGTTTCTTTATTTAGTTTTGTACAGTTTATTGACTGTTTCTTTAGTTAGTTTTGTACAGTTTATTGACTGTTTCTTTATTTAGTTTGTGTACAATTTATTGACTGGTTCTTTATTTAGTTTTGTACAGTTTATTTACTGTTTCTTTATTTAGTTTTGTACAGCTTATTGACTGGTTCTTTATTGAGTTTTGTACAGTTTATAGACTGTTCATTTATTCAGTTTTGTAATGTTTATTGACTGGTTGTTTATTGAGTTTTGAACAGTTCATTGACTGGTTCTTTATTCAGTTTTGTACAGTTTATTGACTGATTCTTTATTGAATTTGTGTACAATTTATTGACTGGTTCTTTATTGAGTTGTGTACAGTTTATTGACTGGTTCTTTATTCAGTTTTGTAATGTTTATTGACTGGTTCTTTATTGAGTTTTGTACAGTTTATTGACTGTTTCTTTATTGAGTTTGTACAGTTTATTGACTGATTTTTTATTCAGTTTTGTACAGTTTACTGACTGGTTCTTTATTGAGTTTTGTACAGTTAATTGACTGAATCTTTATTGAATTTGTGTACAATTTATTGACTGGTTCTTTATTGAGTTGTGTACAGTTTATTGACTGGTTCTTTATTCAGTTTTGTACAATTTATTGACTGGTTCTTTATTGAGTTGTGTACAGTTTATTGACTGGTTCTTTATTGAGTTTTGTACAGTTTATTGACTTTTTTTTATTGAGTTTTGTACAGTTTATTTACTGTTTCTTTATTGAGTTTTGTCCAGTTTATTGACTGTTTCTTTATTGAGTTTTGTACAGTTTATTGACTGTTTTGTATTGAGTTTTAAACAGTTTATTGACTGTTTCTTTATTGAGTTTTGTACCGTTTATTGACTGTTTCTTTATTGAGTTTTGTACAGTTTATTGACTGGTTCTTTATTCCGTTTTGTAGAGTTTATTTACTGTTTCATTATTTAATTTTGTACAGTTTATTGACTGGTTCTTTATTGAGTTTTGTACAGTTTATTGACTGTTTCTTTATTCAGTTTTGTAATGTTTATTGACTGGTTGTTTATTGTGTTTTGTACAGTTCATTGACTGGTTCTTTATTCAGTTTTGTAATGTTTATTGACTGGTTCTTTATTGAGTTTTGTACATTTTATTGACTGGTTCTTTATTGAGTTGTGTACAGTTTATTGACTGGTTCTTTATTCAGTTTTGTAATGTTTATTGACTGGATCTTTATTGAGTTTTGTACAGTTTATTGACTGGTTCTTTATTGAGTTTTGTACAGTTTATTGACTGGTTCTTTATTGAGTTTTGTACAGTTTATTGACTTTTTTTTATTGAGTTTTGTACAGTTTATTGACTTTTTTTTATTGAGTTTTGTACAGTTTATTAACTGTTTCTTTATTGAGTTTTGTACAGTTTATTGACTGTTTCTTTATTGAGTTTGGTACGGTTTATTGACTGTTTCTTTATTGAATTTTGTACAGTTTATTGACTGGTTCTTTATTAAGTTTTGTACAGTTTATTGACTGGTTCTTTATTCAGTTTTGTTCAGTTTTTTTTACTGTTTCTTTATTGAGTTTGTGTACAATTTATTGACTGGTTCTTTATTTAGTTTTGTACAGTTTTTTGACTGTTTCTTTATTTAGTTTTGTACAGTTTATTGACTGGTTCTTTATTGAGTTTTGTACAGTTTATTGACTGTTTCTTTATTCATTTTTGTACAGTTTATTGACTGTTTCTTTATTGAGTTTTGTACAGATTATTTACTGGTTCTTTAGTCAGTTTTGTACAGTTTATTGACTGTTTCTTTATTGAGTTTTGAACAATCTATTGACTGTTTCTTTATTTAGTTTTGTACAGTTTATTGACTGTTTCTTTAGTTAGTTTTGTACAGTTTATTGACTGTTTCTTTATTTAGTTTGTGTACAATTTATTGACTGGTTCTTTATTTAGTTTTGTACAGTTTATAGACTGTTCATTTATTCAGTTTTGTAATGTTTATTGACTGGTTGTTTATTGAGTTTTGTACAGTTCATTGACTGGTTCTTTATTCAGTTTTGTACAGTTTATTGACTGATTCTTTATTGAATTTGTGTACAATTTATTGACTGGTTCTTTATTGAGTTGTGTACAGTTTATTGACTGGTTCTTTATTCAGTTTTGTAATGTTTATTGACTGGTTCTTTATTGAGTTTTGTACAGTTTATTGACTATTTTTATTGAGCTTTGTACAGTTTATTTACTGTTTCTTTATTGAGTTTTGTACAGTTTATTGACTGTTTCTTTATTGAGTTTTGTACAGTTTATTGACTGTTTTGTATTGAGTTTTATACAGTTTATTTACTGTTTCTTTATTGAGTTTTGTACCGTTAATTGACTGTGTCTTTATTGAGTTTTGTACAGTTTATTGACTGGTTCTTTATTCCGTTTTGTAGAGTTTATTTACTGTTTCTTTATTTAGTTGTGTACAGTTTATTGACTGTTTCTTTATTGAGTTTTGTACAGTTTATTGACTGGTTCTTTATTCCGTTTTGTAGAGTTTATTTACTGTTTCTTTATTTAGTTGTGTACAGTTTATTGACTGGTTGTTTATTGTGTTTTGTACAGTTCATTGACTGGTTCTTTATTCAGTTTTGTACAGTTTATTGACTGATTCTTTATTGAATTTGTGTACAATTTATTGACTGCTTCTTTATTGAGTTGTGTACAGTTTATTGACTGGTTCTTTATTCAGTTTTGTAATGTTTATTGACTGGTTCTTTATTGAGTTTTGTACAGTTTATTGACTGGTTCTTTATTGAGTTTTGTACAGTTTATTGACTGAATCTTTATTGAATTTGTGTACAATTTATTGACTGGTTCTCTATTGAGTTGTGTACAGTTTATTGACTGGTTCTTTATTCAGTTTTGTAATGTTTATTGACTGGATCTTTATTGAGTTTTGTACAGTTTATTGACTGGTTCTTTATTGAGTTTTGTACAGTTTATTGACTGTTTCTTTATTGAGCTTTGTACAGTTTACTGACTTTTTTTTATTGAGATTTGTACAGTTTATTTACTGTTTCTTTATTGAGTTTTTACAGTTTATTGACTGTTTTTTATTGAGTTTTGTACAGTTTATTTACTGTTTCTTTATTGAGTTTTGTACGGTTTATTGACTGTTTCTTAATTGAGTTTTGTACAGTTTATTGACTGGTTCTTTATTCAGTTTTGTACAGTTTATTGACTGGTTCCTTATTCAGTTTTGTACAGTTTATTGACTGTTTCTTTTTTGAATTTTCTACAGTTTATTGACTGTTTTTTATTGAGTTTTGTAGAGTTTATTTACTGTTTCTTTATTGAGTTTTGTACGGTTTATTGACTGTTTCTTTATTGAGTTTTGTACAGGTTATTGACTGGTTCTTTATTCAGTTTTGTACAGTTTATTGACTGGTTCCTTATTCAGTTTTGTACTGTTTATTGACTGTTTCTTTATTGAATTTTGTACAGTTTGTTGACTGTTTTTTATTGAGTTTTGTTCAGTTTATTGACTGTTTCTTTATTGAGTTTGGTACGGTTTATTGACTGTTTCTTTATTGAGTTTTGTACAGTTTATTGACTAGTTCTTTATTCAGTTTTGTTCAGTTTTTTTTACTGTTTCTTTATTGAGTTTGTGTACAATTTATTGACTGGTTCTTTATTTAGTTTTGTACAGTTTTTTGACTGTTTCTTTATTTAGTTTTGTACAGTTTATTGACTGGTTCTTTATTGAGTTTTGTACAGTTTATTGACTGTTTCTTTATTCATTTTTGTACAGTTTATTGACTGTTTCTTTATTGAGTTTTGTACAGATTATTTACTGGTTCTTTAGTCAATTTTGTACAGTTTATTGAGTGTTTCTTTATTGAGTTTTGAACAATCTATTGACTGTTTCTTTATTTAGTTTTGTACAGTTTATTGACTGTTTCTTTAGTTAGTTTTGTACAGTTTATTGACTGTTTCTTTATTTAGTTTGTGTACAATTTATTGACTGGTTCTTTATTTAGTTTTGTACAGTTTATAGACTGTTCATTTATTCAGTTTTGTAATGTTTATTGACTGGTTATTTATTCCGTTTTGTAGAGTTTATTTACTGTTTCTTTATTTAGTTTTGTACAGTTTATTGACTGTTTCTTTAGTTAGTTTTGTACAGTTTATTGACTATTTCTTTATTTAGTTTGTGTACAATTTATTGACTGGTTCTTTATTTAGTTTGTACAGTTTATTGACTGTTTTGTATTGAGTTTTGTACAGTTTATTTACTGTTTCTTTATTGAGTTTTTTACCGTTTATTGACTGTTTCTTTATTGGGTTTTGTACAGTTTATTGACTGGTTATTTATTCCGTTTTGTAGAGTTTATTTACTGTTTCTTTATTTAGTTTTGTACAGTTTATTGACTGGTTCTTTATTGAGTTTTGTACAGTTTATTGACTGTTTCTTTATTCAGTTTTGTAATGTTTATTGACTGGTTGTTTATTGTGTTTTGTACAGTTCATTGACTGGTTCTTTATTCAGTTTTGTACAGTTTATTGACTGATTCTTTATTGAATTTGTGTACAATTTATTGACTGGTTCTTTATTGAGTTGTGTACAGTTTATTGACTGGTTCTTTATTCAGTTTTGTAATGTTTATTGACTGGTTCTTTATTGAGTTTTGTACAGTTTATTGACTGGTTCTTTATTGAGTTTTGTACAGTTTATTGACTGAATCTTTATGGAATTTGTGTACAATTTATTGACTGGTTCTTTATTGAGTTGTGTACAGTTTATTGACTGGTTCTTTATTCAGTTTTGTAATGTTTATTGACTGGATCTTTATTGAGTTTTGTACAGTTTGTTGACTGTTTTTTATTGAGTTTTGTTCAGTTTATTGACTGTTTCTTTATTGAGTTTGGTACGGTTTATTGACTGTTTCTTTATTGAGTTTTGTACAGTTTATTGACTGGTTCTTTATTAAGTTTTGTACAGTTTATTGACTGGTTCTTTATTCAGTTTTGTTCAGTTTTTTTTACTGTTTCTTTATTGAGTTTGTGTACAATTTATTGACTGGTTCTTTATTTAGTTTTGTACAGTTTTTTGACTGTTTCTTTATTTAGTTTTGTACAGTTTATTGACTGGTTCTTTATTGAGTTTTGTACAGATTATTGACTGTTTCTTTATTCATTTTTGTACAGTTTATTGACTGTTTCTTTATTGAGTTTTGTACAGATTATTTACTGGTTCTTTAGTCAGTTTTGTACAGTTTATTGACTGTTTCTTTATTGAGTTTTGAACAATCTATCGACTGTTTCTTTATTTAGTTTTGTACAGTTTATTGACTGTTTCTTTAGTTAGTTTTGTACAGTTTATTGACTGTTTCTTTATTTAGTTTGTGTACAATTTATTGACTGGTTCTTTATTTAGTTTTGTACAGTTTATTTACTGTTTCTTTATTTAGTTTTGTACAGTTTATTGACTGGTTCTTTATTGAGTTTTGTACAGTTTATAGACTGTTCATTTATTCAGTTTTGTAATGTTTATTGACTGGTTGTTTATTGAGTTTTGTACAGTTCATTGACTGGTTCTTTATTCAGTTTTGTACAGTTTATTGACTGATTCTTTATTGAATTTGTGTACAATTTATTGACTGGTTCTTTATTGAGTTGTGTACAGTTTATTGACTGGTTCTTTATTCAGTTTTGTAATGTTTATTGACTGGTTCTTTATTGAGTTTTGTACAGTTTATTCACTGGTTCTTTATTGAGTTTTGTACAGTTTATTGACTGTTTCTTTATTGAGTTTGTACAGTTTATAGACTGTTCATTTATTCAGTTTTGTAATGTTTATTGACTGGTTGTTTATTGAGTTTTGTACAGTTCATTGACTGGTTCTTTATTCAGTTTTGTACAGTTTATTGACTGATTCTTTATTGAATTTGTGTACAATTTATTGACTGGTTCTTTATTGAGTTGTGTACAGTTTATTGACTGGTTCTTTATTCAGTTTTGTAATGTTTATTGACTGGATCTTTATTGAGTTTTGTACAGTTTGTTGACTGTTTTTTATTGAGTTTTGTTCAGTTTATTGACTGTTTCTTTATTGAGTTTGGTACGGTTTATTGACTGTTTCTTTATTGAGTTTTGTACAGTTTATTGACTGGTTCTTTATTAAGTTTTGTACAGTTTATTGACTGGTTCTTTATTCAGTTTTGTTCAGTTTTTTTTACTGTTTCTTTATTGAGTTTGTGTACAATTTATTGACTGGTTCTTTATTTAGTTTTGTACAGTTTTTGGACTGTTTCTTTATTTAGTTTTGTACAGTTTATTGACTGGTTCTTTATTGAGTTTTGTACAGTTCATTGACTGTTTCTTTATTCATTTTTGTACAGTTTATTGACTGTTTCTTTATTGAGTTTTGTACAGATTATTTACTGGTTCTTTAGTCAGTTTTGTACAGTTTATTGACTGTTTCTTTATTGAGTTTTGAACAATCTATTGACTGTTTCTTTATTTAGTTTTGTACAGTTTATTGACTGTTTCTTTAGTTAGTTTTGTACAGTTTATTGACTGTTTCTTTATTTAGTTTGTGTACAATTTATTGACTGGTTCTTTATTCAGTTTTGTACAGTTTATTGACTGGTTCTTTATTTAGTTTTGTACAGTTTATTGACTGGTTCTTTATTGAGTTTTGTACAGTTTATAGACTGTTCATTTATTCAGTTTTGTAATGTTTATTGACTGGTTGTTTATTGAGTTTTGTACAGTTCATTGACTGGTTCTTTATTCAGTTTTGTACAGTTTATTGACTGATTCTTTATTGAATTTGTGTACAATTTATTGACTGGTTCTTTATTGAGTTGTGTACAGTTTATTGACTGGTTCTTTATTCAGTTTTGTAATGTTTATTGACTGGTTCTTTATTGAGTTTTGTACAGTTTATTCACTGGTTCTTTATTGAGTTTTGTACAGTTTATTGACTGTTTCTTTATTGAGTTTGTACAGTTTATAGACTGTTCATTTATTCAGTTTTGTAATGTTTATTGACTGGTTCTTTATTCAGTTTTGTACAATTTATTGACTGTTTCTTTATTGAGTTTTGTACAGTTTATTGACTGGTTCTTTATTGAGTTTTGTACAGTTTATTGACTTTTTTTTATTGAGTTTTGTACAGTTTATTTACTGTTTCTTTATTGAGTTTTGTACAGTTTATTGACTGTTTCTTTATTGAGTTTTGTACAGTTTATTGACTGTTTTGTATTGAGTTTTGTACAGTTTATTTACTGTTTCTTTATTGAGTTTTGTACCGTTTATTGACTGTTTCTTTATTGAGTTTTGTACAGTTTATTGACTGGTTCTTTATTCCGTTTTGTAGAGTTTATTTACTGTTTCTTTATTTAGTTTTGTACAGTTTATTGACTGGTTCTTTATTGAGTTTTGTACAGTTTATTGACTGTTTCTTTATTCAGTTTTGTAATGTTTATTGACTGGTTGTTTATTGTGTTTTGTACAGTTCATTGACTGGTTCTTTATTCAGTTGTGTACAGTTTATTGACTGGTTCTTTATTCAGTTTTGTAATGTTTATTGACTGGTTCTTTATTGAGTTTTGTACAGTTTATTGACTGGTTCTTTATTGAGTTTTGTACAGTTTATTGACTGAATCTTTATTGAATTTGTGTACAATTTATTGACTGGTTCTTTATTGAGTTGTGTACAGTTTATTGACTGGTTCTTTATTCAGTTTTGTAATGTTTATTGACTGGATCTTTATTGAGTTTTGTACAGTTTATTGACTGGTTCTTTATTGAGTTTTGTACAGTTTATTGACTGTTTCTTTATTGAGTTTTGTACAGTTTACTGACTTTTTTTAATTGAGATTTGTACAGTTTATTTACTGTTTCTTTATTGAGTTTTGTACAGTTTATTTACTGTTTCTTTATTGAGGTTTGTACGGTTTATTGACTGTTTCTTTATTGAGTTTTGTACAGTTTATTGACTGGTTCTTTATTCAGTTTTGTACAGTTTATTGACTGGTTCCTTATTCAGTTTTGTACAGTTTATTGACTGTTTCTTTTTTGAATTTTCTACAGTTTATTGACTGTTTTTTTTTGAGTTTTGTAGAGTTTATTTACTGTTTCTTTATTGAGTTTTGTACGGTTTATTGACTGTTTCTTTATTGAGTTTTGTACAGGTTATTGACTGGTTCTTTATTCAGTTTTGTACAGTTTATTGACTGGTTCCTTATTCAGTTTTGTACAGTTTATTGACTGTTTCTTTATTGAATTTTGTACAGTTTGTTGACTGTTTTTTATTGAGTTTTGTTCAGTTTATTGACTGTTTCTTTATTGAGTTTGGTACGGTTTATTGACTGTTTCTTTATTGAGTTTTGTACAGTTTATTGACTAGTTCTTTATTAAGTTTTGTACAGTTTATTGACTGGTTCTTTATTCAGTTTTGTTCAGTTTTTTTTACTGTTTCTTTATTGAGTTTGTGTACAATTTATTGACTGGTTCTTTATTTAGTTTTGTACAGTTTTTTGACTGTTTCTTTATTTAGTTTTGTACAGTTTATTGACTGTTTCTTTATTGAGTTTTGTACAGTTTATTGACTGTTTCTTTATTCATTTTTGTACAGTTTATTGACTGTTTCTTTATTGAGTTTTGTACAGATTATTTACTGGTTCTTTAGTCAATTTTGTACAGTTTATTGACTGTTTCTTTATTGAGTTTTGAACAATCTATTGACTGTTTCTTTATTTAGTTTTGTACAGTTTATTGACTGTTTCTTTAGTTAGTTTTGTACAGTTTATTGACTGTTTCTTTATTTAGTTTGTGTACAATTTATTGACTGGTTCTTTATTTAGTTTTGTACAGTTTATTTACTGTTTCTTTATTTAGTTTTGTACAGTTTATTGACTGGTTCTTTATTGAGTTTTGTACAGTTTATAGACTGTTCATTTATTCAGTTTTGTAATGTTTATTGACTGGTTATTTATTCCGTTTTGTAGAGTTTATTTACTGTTTCTTTATTTAGTTTTGTACAGTTTATTGACTGTTTCTTTAGTTAGTTTTGTACAGTTTATTGACTGTTTCTTTATTTAGTTTGTGTACAATTTATTGACTGTTTCTTTAGTTAGTTTTGTACAGTTTATTGACTGGTTCTTTATTGAGTTTTGTACAGTTAATTGACTGAATCTTTATTGAATTTGTGTACAATTTATTGACTGGTTCTTTATTGAGTTGTGTACAGTTTATTGACTGGTTCTTTATTCAGTTTTGTACAATTTATTGACTGGTTCTTTATTGAGTTGAGTACAGTTTATTGACTGGTTCTTTATTGAGTTTTGTACAGTTTATTGACTTTTTTTTATTGAGTTTTGTACAGTTTATTTACTGTTTCTTTAATGAGTTTTGTACAGTTTATTGACTGTTTCTTTATTGAGTTTTGTACAGTTTATTGACTGTTTCTTTATTGAGTTTTGAACAATCTATTGACTGTTTCTTTATTTAGTTTTGAACAGTTTATTGACTGTTTCTTTAGTTAGTTTTGTACAGTTTATTGACTGTTTCTTTATTTAGTTTGTGTACAATTTATTGACTGGTTCTTTATTTAGTTTTGTACAGTTTATTTACTGTTTCTTTATTTAGTTTTGTACAGTTTATTGACTGGTTCTTTATTGAGTTTTGTACAGTTTATAGACTGTTCATTTATTCAGTTTTGTAATGTTTATTGACTGGTTATTTATTCCGTTTTGTAGAGTTTATTTACTGTTTCTTTATTTAGTTTTGCACAGTTTATTGACTGTTTCTTTAGTTAGTTTTGTATAGTTTATTGACTGTTTCTTTATTTAGTTTGTGTACAATTTATTGACTGTTTCTTTAGTTAGTTTTGTACAGTTTATTGACTGGTTCTTTATTGAGTTTTGTACAGTTAATTGACTGAATCTTTATTGAATTTGTGTACAATTTATTGACTGGTTCTTTATTGAGTTGTGTACAGTTTATTGACTGGTTCTTTATTCAGTTTTGTACAATTTATTGACTGGTTCTTTATTGAGTTGTGTACAGTTTATTGACTGGTTCTTTATTGAGTTTTGTACAGTTTATTGACTTTTTTTTATTGAGTTTTGTACAGTTTATTTACTGTTTCTTTATTGAGTTTTGTACAGTTTATTGACTGTTTCTTTATTGAGTTTTGTACAGTTTATTGACTGTTTTGTATTGAGTTTTGTACAGTTTATTTACTGTTTCTTTATTGAGTTTTGTACAGTTTATTGACTGTTTCTTTATTGAGTTTTGTACAGTTTATTGACTGGTTCTTTATTCCGTTTTGTAGAGTTTATTTACTGTTTCTTTATTTAGTTTTGTACAGTTTATTGACTGGTTCTTTATTGAGTTTTGTACAGTTTATTGACTGTTTCTTTATTCAGTTTTGTAATGTTTATTGACTGGTTGTTTATTGTGTTTTGTACAGTTCATTGACTGGTTCTTTATTCAGTTTTGTACAGTTTATTGACTGATTCTTTATTGAATTTGTGTACAATTTATTGACTGGTTCTTTATTGAGTTGTGTACAGTTTATTGACTGGTTCTTTATTCAGTTTTGTAATGTTTATTGACTGGTTCTTTATTGAGTTTTGTACAGTTTATTGACTGGTTCTTTATTGAGTTTTGTACAGTTTATTGACTGAATCTTTATTGAATTTGTGTACAATTTATTGACTGGTTCTTTATTGAGTTGTGTACAGTTTATTGACTGGTTCTTTATTCAGTTTTGTAATGTTTATTGACTGGATCTTTATTCAGTTTTGTACAGTTTATTGACTGGTTCTTTATTGAGTTTTGTACAGTTTATTGACTGTTTCTTTATTGAGTTTTGTACAGTTTACTGACTTTTTTTTATTGAGATTTGTACAGTTTATTTACTGTTTCTTTATTGAGTTTTGTACAGTTTATTGACTGTTTTTTATTGAGTTTTGTACAGTTTATTTACTGTTTCTTTATTGAGTTTTGTACGGTTTATTGACTGTTTCTTTATTGAGTTTTGTACAGTTTATTGACTGGTTCTTTATTCAGTTTTGTTCAGTTTATTGACTGGTTCCTTATTCAGTTTTGTACAGTTTATTGACTGTTTCTTTTTTGAATTTTCTACAGTTTATTGACTGTTTTTTATTGAGTTTTGTAGAGTTTATTTACTGTTTCTTTATTGAGTTTTGTACGGTTTATTGACTGTTTCTTTATTGAGTTTTGTACAGGTTATTGACTGGTTCTTTATTCAGTTTTGTACAGTTTATTGACAGGTTCCTTATTCAGTTTTGTACAGTTTATTGACTGTTTCTTTATTGAATTTTGTACAGTTTGTTGACTGTTTTTTATTGAGTTTTGTTCAGTTTATTGACTGTTTCTTTATTGAGTTTGGTACGGTTTATTGACTGTTTCTTTATTGAGTTTTGTACAGTTTATTGACTAGTTCTTTATTAAGTTTTGTACAATTTATTGACTGGTTCTTTATTCAGCTTTGTTCAGTTTTTTTACTGTTTCTTTATTGAGTTTGTGTACAATTTATTGACTGGTTCTTTATTTAGTTTTGTACAGTTTTTTGACTGTTTCTTTATTCAGTTTTGTACAGTTTATTGACTGGTTCTTTATTGAGTTTTGTAGGGTTTATTGACTGTTTCTTTATTCATTTTTGTACAGTTTATTGACTGTTTCTTTATTGAGTTTTGTACAGATTATTTACTGGTTCTTTAGTCAATTTTGTACAGTTTATTGACTGTTTCTTTATTGAGTTTTGAACAATCTATTGACTGTTTCTTTATTCAGTTTTGTACAGTTTATTGATTGTTTCTTTAGTTAGTTTTGTACAGTTTATTGACTGTTTGTTTATTTAGTTTGTGTACAATTTATTGACTGGTTCTTTATTTAGTTTTGTACAGTTTATTTACTGTTTCTTTATTTAGTTTTGTACAGTTTATTGACTGGTTCTTTATTGAGTTTTGTACAGTTTATAGACTGTTCATTTATTCAGTTTTGTAATGTTTATTGACTGGTTATTTATTCCGTTTTGTAGAGTTTATTTACTGTTTCTTTATTTAGTTTTGTACAGTTTATTGACTGTTTCTTTAGTTAGTTTTGTACAGTTTATTGACTGTTTCTTTATTTAGTTTGTGTACAATTTATTGACTGGTTCTTTATTTAGTTTTGTACAGTTTATTGACTGTTTTGTATTGAGTTTTGTACAGTTTATTTACTGTTTCTTTATTGAGTTTTGTACCGTTTATTGACTGTTTCTTTATTGAGTTTTGTACAGTTTATTGACTGGTTATTTATTCCGTTTTGTAGAGTTTATTTACTGATTCTTTATTTAGCTTTGTACAGTTTATTGACTGGTTCTTTATTGAGTTTTGTACAGTTTATTGACTGTTTCTTTATTCAGTTTTGTAATGTTTATTGACTGGTTGTTTATTGTGTTTTGTACAGTTCATTGACTGGTTCTTTATTCAGTTTTGTACAGTTTATTGACTGATTCTTTATTGAATTTGTGTACAATTTATTGACTGGTTCTTTATTGAGTTGTGTACAGTTTATTGACTGGTTCTTTATTCAGTTTTGTAATGTTTATTGACTGGTTCTTTATTGAGTTTTGTACAGTTTATTGACTGGTTCTTTATTGAGTTTTGTACAGTTTATTGACTGAATCTTTATTGAATTTGTGTACAATTTATTGACTGGTTCTTTATTGAGTTGTGTACAGTTTATTGACTGGTTCTTTATTCAGTTTTGTAATGTTTATTGACTGGATCTTTATTGAGTTTTGTACAGTTTATTGACTGGTTCTTTATTGAGTTTTGTACAGTTTATTGACTGTTTCTTTATTGAGTTTTGTACAGTTTACTGACTTTTTTTTATTGAGATTTGTACAGTTTATTTACTGTTTCTTTATTGAGTTTTGTACAGTTTATTGACTGTTTTTTATTGAGTTTTGTACAGTTTATTCACTGGTTCTTTATTGAGTTTTGTACAGTTTATTGACTGTTTCTTTATTGAGTTTGTACAGTTTATTGACTGATTTTTTATTCAGTTTTGTACATTTTACTGACTGGTTCTTTATTGAGTTTTGTACAGTTAATTGACTGAATCTTTATTGAATTTGTGTACAATTTATTGACTGGTTCTTTATTTAGTTTTGTACAGTTTATTGACTGTTTTGTATTGAGTTTTGTACAGTTTATTTACTGTTTCTTTATTGAGTTTTGTACCGTTTATTGACTGTTTCTTTATTGAGTTTTGTACAGTTTATTGACTGGTTATTTATTCCGTTTTGTAGAGTTTATTTACTGATTCTTTATTTAGCTTTGTACAGTTTATTGACTGGTTCTTTATTGAGTTTTGTACAGTTTATTGACTGTTTCTTTATTCAGTTTTGTAATGTTTATTGACTGGTTGTTTATTGTGTTTTGTACAGTTCATTGACTGGTTCTTTATTCAGTTTTGTACAGTTTATTGACTGATTCTTTATTGAATTTGTGTACAATTTATTGACTGGTTCTTTATTGAGTTGTGTACAGTTTATTGACTGGTTCTTTATTCAGTTTTGTAATGTTTATTGACTGGTTCTTTATTGAGTTTTGTACAGTTTATTGACTGGTTCTTTATTGAGTTTTGTACAGTTTATTGACTGAATCTTTATTGAATTTGTGTACAATTTATTGACTGGTTCTTTATTGAGTTGTGTACAGTTTATAGACTGTTCATTTATTCAGTTTTGTAATATTTATTGACTGGTTATTTATTCCGTTTTGTAGAGTTTATTTACTGTTTCTTTATTTAGTTTTGTACAGTTTATTGACTGTTTCTTTAGTTAGTTTTGTATAGTTTATTGACTGTTTCTTTATTTAGTTTGTGTACAATTTATTGACTGGTTCTTTATTTAGTTTTGTACAGTTTATTGACTGTTTTGTATTGAGTTTTGTACAGTTTATTTACTGTTTCTTTATTGAGTTTTGTACCGTTTATTGACTGTTTCTTTATTGAGTTTTGTACAGTTTATTGACTGGTTATTTATTCCGTTTTGTAGAGTTTATTTACTGATTCTTTATTTAGCTTTGTACAGTTTATTGACTGGTTCTTTATTGAGTTTTGTACAGTTTATTGACTGTTTCTTTATTCAGTTTTGTAATGTTTATTGACTGGTTGTTTATTGTGTTTTGTACAGTTCATTGACTGGTTCTTTATTCAGTTTTGTACAGTTTATTGACTGATTCTTTATTGAATTTGTGTACAATTTATTGACTGGTTCTTTATTGAGTTGTGTACAGTTTATTGACTGGTTCTTTATTCAGTTTTGTAATGTTTATTGACTGTTTCTTTATTGAGTTTTGTACAGTTTATTGACTGGTTCTTTATTGAGTTTTGTACAGTTTATTGACTGAATCTTTATTGAATTTGTGTACAATTTATTGACTGGTTCTTTATTGAGTTGTGTACAGTTTATTGACTGGTTCTTTATTCAGTTTTGTAATGTTTATTGACTGGATCTTTATTGAGTTTTGTACAGTTTATTGACTGGTTCTTTATTGAGTTTTGTACAGTTTATTGACTGTTTCTTTATTGAGTTTTGTACAGTTTACTGACTTTTTTTATTGAGATTTGTACAGTTTATTTACTGTTTCTTTATTGAGTTTTGTACAGTTTATTGACTGTTTTTTATTGAGTTTTGTACAGTTTATTCACTGGTTCTTTATTGAGTTTTGTACAGTTTATTGACTGTTTCTTTATTGAGTTTGTACAGTTTATTGACTGATTTTTTATTCAGTTTTGTACATTTTACTGACTGGTTCTTTATTGAGTTTTGTACAGTTAATTGACTGAATCTTTATTGAATTTGTGTACAATTTATTGACTGGTTCTTTATTGAGTTGTGTACAGTTTATTGACTGGTTCTTTATTCAGTTTTGTACAATTTATTGACTGGTTCTTTATTGAGTTGTGTACAGTTTATTGACTGGTTCTTTATTGAGTTTTGTACAGTTTATTGACTTTTTTTATTGAGTTTTGTACAGTTTATTTACTGTTTCTTTATTGAGTTTTGTACAGTTTATTGACTGTTTCTTTATTGAGTTTTGTACAGTTTATTGACTGTTTTGTATTGAGTTTTGTACAGTTTATTTACTGTTTCTTTATTGAGTTTTGTACCGTTTATTGACTGTTTCTTTATTGAGTTTTGTACAGTTTATTGACTGGTTATTTATTCCGTTTTGTAGAGTTTATTTACTGATTCTTTATTTAGCTTTGTACAGTTTATTGACTGGTTCTTTATTGAGTTTTGTACAGTTTATTGACTGTTTCTTTATTCAGTTTTGTAATGTTTATTGACTGGTTGTTTATTGTGTTTTGTACAGTTCATTGACTGGTTCTTTATTCAGTTTTGTACAGTTTATTGACTGATTCTTTATTGAATTTGTGTACAATTTATTGACTGGTTCTTTATTGAGTTGTGTACAGTTTATTGACTGGTTCTTTATTCAGTTTTGTAATGTTTATTGACTGGTTCTTTATTGAGTTTTGTACAGTTTATTGACTGGTTCTTTATTGAGTTTTGTACAGTTTATTGACTGAATCTTTATTGAATTTGTGTACAATTTATTGACTGGTTCTTTATTGAGTTGTGTACAGTTTATAGACTGTTCATTTATTCAGTTTTGTAATATTTATTGACTAGTTATTTATTCCGTTTTGTAGAGTTTATTTACTGTTTCTTTATTTAGTTTTGTACAGTTTATTGACTGTTTCTTTAGTTAGTTTTGTATAGTTTATTGACTGTTTCTTTATTTAGTTTGTGTACAATTTATTGACTGGTTCTTTATTTAGTTTTGTACAGTTTATTGACTGTTTTGTATTGAGTTTTGTACAGTTTATTTACTGTTTCTTTATTGAGTTTTGTACCGTTTATTGACTGTTTCTTTATTGAGTTTTGTACAGTTTATTGACTGGTTATTTATTCCGTTTTGTAGAGTTTATTTACTGATTCTTTATTTAGCTTTGTACAGTTTATTGACTGGTTCTTTATTGAGTTTTGTACAGTTTATTGACTGTTTCTTTATTCAGTTTTGTAATGTTTATTGACTGGTTGTTTATTGTGTTTTGTACAGTTCATTGACTGGTTCTTTATTCAGTTTTGTACAGTTTATTGACTGATTCTTTATTGAATTTGTGTACAATTTATTGACTGGTTCTTTATTGAGTTGTGTACAGTTTATTGACTGGTTCTTTATTCAGTTTTGTAATGTTTATTGACTGGTTCTTTATTGAGTTTTGTACAGTTTATTGACTGGTTCTTTATTGAGTTTTGTACAGTTTATTGACTGAATCTTTATTGAATTTGTGTACAATTTATTGACTGGTTCTTTATTGAGTTGTGTACAGTTTATTGACTGGTTCTTTATTCAGTTTTGTAATGTTTATTGACTGGATCTTTATTGAGTTTTGTACAGTTTATTGACTGGTTCTTTATTGAGTTTTGTACAGTTTATTGACTGTTTCTTTATTGAGTTTTGTACAGTTTACTGACTTTTTTTATTGAGATTTGTACAGTTTATTTACTGTTTCTTTATTGAGTTTTGTACAGTTTATTGACTGTTTTTTATTGAGTTTTGTACAGTTTATTCACTGGTTCTTTATTGAGTTTTGAACAGTTTATTGACTGTTTCTTTATTGAGTTTGTACAGTTTATTGACTGATTTTTTATTCAGTTTTGTACATTTTACTGACTGGTTCTTTATTGAGTTTTGTACAGTTAATTGACTGAATCTTTATTGAATTTGTGTACAATTTATTGACTGGTTCTTTATTGAGTTGTGTACAGTTTATTGACTGGTTCTTTATTCAGTTTTGTACAATTTATTGACTGGTTCTTTATTGAGTTGTGTACAGTTTATTGACTGGTTCTTTATTGAGTTTTGTACAGTTTATTGACTTTTTTTATTGAGTTTTGTACAGTTTATTTACTGTTTCTTTATTGAGTTTTGTACAGTTTATTGACTGTTTCTTTATTGAGTTTTGTACAGTTTATTGACTGTTTTGTATTGAGTTTTGTACAGTTTATTTACTGTTTCTTTATTGAGTTTTGTACCGTTTATTGACTGCTTCTTTATTGAGTTTTGTACAGTTTATTGACTGGTTCTTTATTCCGTTTTGTAGAGTTTATTTACTGTTTCTTTATTTAATTTTGTACAGTTTATTGACTGGTTCTTTATTGAGTTTTGTACAGTTTATTGACTGTTTCTTTATTCAGTTTTGTAATGTTTATTGACTGGTTGTTTATTGTGTTTTGTACAGTTCATTGACTGGTTCTGTATTCAGTTTTGTACAGTTTATTGACTGATTCTTTATTGAATTTGTGTACAATTTATTGACTGGTTCTTTATTGAGTTGTGTACAGTTTATTGACTGGTTCTTTATTCAGTTTTGTAATGTTTATTGACTGGTTCTTTATTGAGTTTTGTACAGTTTATTGACTGTTTCTTTATTTAGTTTGTGTACAATTTATTGACTGGTTCTTTATTTAGTTTTGTACAGTTTATTGACTGTTTTGTATTGAGTTTTGTACAGTTTATTTACTGTTTCTTTATTGAGTTTTGTACCGTTTATTGACTGTTTCTTTATTGAGTTTTGTACAGTTTATTGACTGGTTATTTATTCCGTTTTGTAGAGTTTATTTACTGATTCTTTATTTAGTTTTGTACAGTTTATTGGCTGGTTCCTTATTCAGTTTTGTACAGTTTATTGACTGTTTCTTTATTGAATTTTGTACAGTTTGTTGACTGTTTTTTATTGAGTTTTGTTCAGTTTATTGACTGTTTCTTTATTGAGTTTGGTACGGTTTATTGACTGTTTCTTTATTGAGTTTTGTACAGTTTATTGACTAGTTCTTTATTAAGTTTTGTACAGTTTATTGACTGGTTCTTTATTCAGTTTTGTTCAGTTTTTTTTACTGTTTCTTTATTGAGTTTGTGTACAATTTATTGACTGGTTCTTTAATTAGTTTTGTACAGTTTTTTGACTGTTTCTTTATTTAGTTTTGTACAGTTTATTGACTGGTTCTTTATTGAGTTTTGTAGGGTTTATTGACTGTTTCTTTATTCATTTTTGTACAGCTTATTGACTGTTTCTTTATTGAGTTTTGTACAGATTATTTACTGGTTCTTTATTCAATTTTGTACAGTTTATTGACTGTTTCTTTATTGAGTTTTGAACAATCTATTGACTGTTTCTTTATTTAGTTTTGTACAGTTTATTGACTGTTTCTTTAGTTAGTTTTGTACAGTTTATTGACTGTTTCTTTATTTAGTTTGTGTACAATTTATTGACTGGTTCTTTATTTAGTTTTGTACAGTTTATTTACTCTTTCTTTATTTAGTTTTGTACAGTTTATTGACTGGTTCTTTATTGAGTTTTGTACAGTTTATAGACTGTTCATTTATTCAGTTTTGTAATGTTTATTGACTGGTTATTTATTCCGTTTTGTAGAGTTTATTTACTGTTTCTTTATTTAGTTTTGTACAGTTTATTGACTGTTTCTTTAGTTAGTTTTGTACAGTTTATTGACTGTTTCTTTATTTAGTTTGTGTACAATTTATTGACTGGTTCTTTATTTAGTTTTGTACAGTTTATTGACTGTTTTGTATTGAGTTTTGTACAGTTTATTTACTGTTTCTTTATTGAGTTTTGTACCGTTTATTGACTGTTTCTGTATTGAGTTTTGTACAGTTTATTGACTGGTTATTTATTCCGTTTTGTAGAGTTTATTTACTGATTCTTTATTTAGTTTTGTACAGTTTATTGACTGGTTCTTTATTGAGTTTTGTACAGTTTATTGACTGTTTCTTTATTCAGTTTTGTAATGTTTATTGACTGGTTGTTTATTGTGTTTTGTACAGTTCATTGACTGGTTCTTTATTCAGTTTTGTACAGTTTATTGACTGATTCTTTATTGAATTTGTGTACAATTTATTGACTGGTTCTTTATTGAGTTGTGTACAGTTTATTGACTGGTTCTTTATTCAGTTTTGTAATGTTTATTGACTGGTTCTTTATTGAGTTTTGTACAGTTTATTGACTGGTTCTTTATTGAGTTTTGTACAGTTTATTGACTGAATCTTTATTGAATTTGTGTACAATTTATTGACTGGTTCTTTATTGAGTTGTGTACAGTTTATTGACTGGTTCGTTATTCAGTTTTGTAATGTTTATTGACTGGATCTTTATTGAGTTTTGTACAGTTTATTGACTGGTTCTTTATTGAGTTTTGTACAGTTTATTGACTGTTTCTTTATTGAGTTTTGTACAGTTTACTGACTTTTTTTATTGAGATTTGTACAGTTTATTTACTGTTTCTTTATTGAGTTTTGTACAGTTTATTGACTGTTTTTTATTGAGTTGTGTACAGTTTATTGACTGGTTCTTTATTCAGTTTTGTACAGTTTATTGACTGTTTCTTTATTGAGTTTGTACAGTTTATTGACTGATTTTTTATTCAGTTTTGTACAGTTTACTGACTGGTTCTTTATTGAGTTTTGTACAGTTAATTGACTGAATCTTTATTGAATTTGTGTACAATTTATTGACTGGTTCTTTATTGAGTTGTGTACAGTTTATTGACTGGTTCTTTATTCAGTTTTGTACAATTTATTGACTGGTTCTTTATTGAGTTGTGTACAGTTTATTGACTGGTTCTTTATTGAGTTTTGTACAGTTTATTGACTTTGTTTTATTGAGTTTTGTACAGTTTATTTACTGTTTCTTTACTGAGTTTTGTACAGTTTATTGACTGTTTCTTTATTGAGTTTTGTACAGTTTATTGACTGTTTTGTATTGAGTTTTGTACAGTTTATTTACCGTTTCTTTATTGAGTTTTGACCGTTTATTGACTGCTTCTTTATTGAGTTTTGTACAGTTTATTGACTGGTTCTTTATTCCGTTTTGTAGAGTTTATTTACTGTTTCTTTATTTAGTTTTGTACAGTTTATTGACTGGTTCTTTATTGAGTTTTGTACAGTTTATTGACTGTTTCTTTATTCAGTTTTGTAATGTTTATTGACTGGTTGTTTATTGTGTTTTGTACAGTTCATTGACTGGTTCTTTATTCAGTTTTGTACAGTTTATTGACTGATTCTTTTTTGAATTTGTGTACAATTTATTGACTGGTTCTTTATTGAGTTGTGTACAGTTTATTGACTGGTTCTTTATTCAGTTTTGTAATGTTTATTGACTGGTTCTTTATTGAGTTTTGTACAGTTTATTGACTGGTTCTTTATTGAGTTTTGTACAGTTTATTGACTGAATCTTTATTGAATTTGTGTACAATTTATTGACTGGTTCTTTATTGAGTTGTGTACAGTTTATTGACTGGTTCTTTATTCAGTTTTGTAATGTTTATTGACTGGATCTTTATTGAGTTTTGTACAGTTTATTGACTGGTTCTTTATTGAGTTTTGTACAGTTTATTGACTGTTTCTTTATTGAGTTTTGTACAGTTTACTGAATTTTTTTATTGAAATTTGTACAGTTTATTTACTGTTTCTTTATTGAGTTTTGTACAGTTTATTGACTGTTTTTATTGAGTTTTGTACAGTTTATTTACTGTTTCTTTATTGAGTTTTGTACGGTTTATTGACTGTTTCTTTATTGAGTTTTGTACAGTTTATTGACTGGTTCTTTATTCAGTTTTGTACAGTTTATTGACTGGTTCCTTATTCAGTTTTGTACAGTTTATTGACTGTTTCTTTTTTGAATTTTCTATAGTTTATTGACTGTTTTATATTGAGTTTTGTACAGTTTATTTACTGTTTCTTTATTGAGTTTTGTACGGTTTATTGACTGTTTCTTTATTGAGTTTTGTACACGTTATTGACTGGTTCTTTATTCAGTTTTGTACAGTTTATTGACTGGTTCCTTATTCAGTTTTGTACAGTTTATTGACTGTTTCTTTATTGAGTTTTGTACAGTTTGTTGACTGTTTTTTATTGAGTTTTGTTCAGTTTATTGACTGTTTCTTTATTGAGTTTGGTACGGTTTATTGACTGTTTCTTTATTGAGTTTTGTACAGTTTATTGACTAGTTCTTTATTAAGTTTTGTACAGTTTATTGACTGGTTCTTTATTCAGTTTTGTTCAGTTTTTTTTACTGTTTCTTTATTGAGTTTGTGTACAATTTATTGACTGGTTCTTTATTTAGTTTTGTACAGTTTTTTGACTGTTTCTTTATTTAGTTTTGTAATGTTTATTGACTGGTTCTTTATTGAGTTTTGTACAGTTTATTGACTGTTTCTTTATTCATTTTTGTACAGTTTATTGACTGTTTCTTTATTGAGTTTTGTACAGATTATTTACTGGTTCTTTAGTCAATTTTGTACAGTTTATTGACTGTTTCTTTATTGAGTTTTGAACAATCTATTGACTGTTTCTTTATTTAGTTTTGTACAGTTTATTGACTGTTTCTTTAGTTAGTTTTGTACAGTTTATTGACTGTTTCTTTATTTAGTTTGTGTACAATTTATTGACTGGTTCTTTATTTAGTTTTGTACAGTTTATTTACTGTTTCTTTATTTAGTTTTGTACAGTTTATTGACTGGTTCTTTATTGAGTTTTGTACAGTTTATAGACTGTTCATTTATTCAGTTTTGTAATGTTTATTGACTGGTTATTTATTCCGTTTTGTAGAGTTTATTTACTGATTCTTTATTTAGTTTTGTACAGTTTATTCACTGGTTCTTTATTGAGTTTTGTACAGTTTATTGACTGTTTCTTTATTCAGTTTTGTAATGTTTATTGACTGGTTGTTTATTGTGTTTTGTACAGTTCATTGACTGGTTCTTTATTCAGTTTTGTACAGTTTATTGACTGATTCTTTATTGAATTTGTATACAATTTATTGACTGGTTCTTTATTGAGTTGTGTACAGTTTATTGACTGGTTCTTTATTCAGTTTTGTAATGTTTATTGACTTGTTCTTTATTGAGTTTTGTACAGTTTATTGACTGGTTCTTTATTGAGTTTTGTACAGTTTATTGACTGAATCTTTATTGAATTTGTGTACAATTCATTGACTGGTTCTTTTTTGAGTTGTGTACAGTTTATTGACTGGTTCTTTATTCAGTTTTGTAATGTTTATTGACTGGATCTTTATTGAATTTTGTACAGTTTATTGACTGGTTCTTTATTGAGTTTTGTACAGTTTATTGACTGTTTCTTTATTGAGTTTTGTACAGTTTACTGACTTTTTTTTATTGAGATTTGTACAGTTTATTTACTGTTTCTTTATTGAGTTTTGTACCGTTTATTGACTGTTTCTGTATTGAGTTTTGTACAGTTTATTGACTGGTTATTTATTCCGTTTTGTAGAGTTTATTTACTGATTCTTTATTTAGTTTTGTACAGTTTATTGACTGGTTCTTTATTGAGTTTTGTACAGTTTATTGACTGTTTCTTTATTCAGTTTTGTAATGTTTATTGACTGGTTGTTTATTGTGTTTTGTACAGTTCATTGACTGGTTCTTTATTCAGTTTTGTACAGTTTATTGACTGATTCTTTATTGAATTTGTGTACAATTTATTGACTGGTTCTTTATTGAGTTGTGTACAGTTTATTGACTGGTTCTTTATTCAGTTTTGTAATGTTTATTGACTGGTTCTTTATTCAGTTTTGTACAGTTTATTGACTGGTTCTTTATTGAGTTTTGTACAGTTTATTGACTGAATCTTTATTGAATTTGTGTACAATTTATTGACTGGTTCTTTATTGAGTTGTGTACAGTTTATTGACTGGTTCTTTATTCAGTTTTGTAATGTTTATTGACTGGATCTTTATTGAGTTTTGTACAGTTTATTGACTGGTTCTTTATTGAGTTTTGTACAGTTTATTGACTGTTTCTTTATTGAGTTTTGTACAGTTTACTGACTTTTTTTATTGAGATTTGTACAGTTTATTTACTGTTTCTTTATTGAGTTTTGTACAGTTTATTGACTGTTTTTTATTGAGTTTTGTACAGTTTATTCACTGGTTCTTTATTGAGTTTTGTACAGTTTATTGACTGTTTCTTTATTGAGTTTGTACAGTTTATTGACTGATTTTTTATTCAGTTTTGTACAGTTTACTGACTGGTTCTTTATTGAGTTTTGTACAGTTAATTGACTGAATCTTTATTGAATTTGTGTACAATTTATTGACTGGTTCTTTATTGAGTTGTGTACAGTTTATTGACTGGTTCTTTATTCAGTTTTGTACAATTTATTGACTGGTTCTTTATTGAGTTGTGTACAGTTTATTGACTGGTTCTTTATTGAGTTTTGTACAGTTTATTGACTTTTTTTTATTGCGTTTTGTACAGTTTATTTACTGTTTCTTTATTGAGTTTTGTACAGTTTATTGACTGTTTCTTTATTGAGTTTTGTACAGTTTATTGACTGTTTTGTATTGAGTTTTGTACAGTTTATTTACTGTTTCTTTATTGAGTTTTGACCGTTTATTGACTGCTTCTTTATTGAGTTTTGTACAGTTTATTGACTGGTTCTTTATTCCGTTTTGTAGAGTTTATTTACTGTTTCTTTATTTAGTTTTGTACATTTTATTGACTGGTTCTTTATTGAGTTTTGTACAGTTTATTGACTGTTTCTTTATTCAGTTTTGTAATGTTTATTGACTGGTTGTTTATTGTGTTTTGTACAGTTCATTGACTGGTTCTTTATTCAGTTTTGTACAGTTTATTGACTGATTCTTTATTGAATTTGTGTACAATTTATTGACTGGTTCTTTATTGAGTTGTGTACAGTTTATTGACTGGTTCTTTATTCAGTTTTGTAATGTTTATTGACTGGTTCTTTATTGAGTTTTGTACAGTTTATTGACTGGTTCTTTATTGAGTTTTGTACAGTTTATTGACTGAATCTTTATTGAATTTGTGTACAATTTATTGACTGGTTCTTTATTGAGTTGTGTACAGTTTATTGACTGGTTCTTTATTCAGTTTTGTAATGTTTATTGACTGGATCTTTATTGAGTTTTGTACAGTTTATTGACTGGTTCTTTATTGAGTTTTGTACAGTTTATTGACTGTTTCTTTATTGAGTTTTGTACAGTTTACTGAATTTTTTTATTGATATTTGTACAGTTTATTTACTGTTTCTTTATTGAGTTTTGTACAGTTTATTGACTGTTTTTTATTGAGTTTTGTACAGTTTATTTACTGTTTCTTTATTGAGTTTTGTACGGTTTATTGACTGTTTCTTTATTGAGTTTTGTACAGTTTATTGACTGGTTCTTTATTCAGTTTTGTACAGTTTATTGACTGGTTCCTTATTCAGTTTTGTACAGTTTATTGACTGTTTCTTTTTTGAATTTTCTACAGTTTATTGACTGTTTTATATTGAGTTTTGTACAGTTTATTTACTGTTTCTTTATTGAGTTTTGTACGGTTTATTGACTGTTTCTTTATTGAGTTTTGTACACGTTATTGACTGGTTCTTTATTCAGTTTTGTACAGTTTATTGACTGGTTCCTTATTCAGTTTTGTACAGTTTATTGACTGTTTCTTTATTGAGTTTTGTACAGTTTGTTGACTGTTTTTTATTGAGTTTTGTTCAGTTTATTGACTGTTTCTTTATTGAGTTTGGTACGGTTTATTGACTGTTTCTTTATTGAGTTTTGTACAGTTTATTGACTAGTTCTTTATTAAGTTTTGTACAGTTTATTGACTGGTTCTTTATTCAGTTTTGTTCAGTTTTTTTTACTGTTTCTTTATTGAGTTTGTGTACAATTTATTGACTGGTTCTTTATTTAGTTTTGTACAGTTTTTTGACTGTTTCTTTATTTAGTTTTGTACAGTTTATTGACTGGTTCTTTATTGAGTTTTGTACAGTTTATTGACTGTTTCTTTATTCATTTTTGTACAGTTTATTGACTGTTTCTTTATTGAGTTTTGTACAGATTATTTACTGGTTCTTTAGTCAATTTTGTACAGTTTATTGACTGTTTCTTTATTGAGTTTTGAACAATCTATTGACTGTTTCTTTATTTAGTTTTGTACAGTTTATTGACTGTTTCTTTAGTTAGTTTTGTACAGTTTATTGACTGTTTCTTTATTTAGTTTGTGTACAATTTATTGACTGGTTCTTTATTTAGTTTTGTACAGTTTATTTACTGTTTCTTTATTTAGTTTTGTACAGTTTATTGACTGGTTCTTTATTGAGTTTTGTACAGTTTATAGACTGTTCATTTATTCAGTTTTGTAATGTTTATTGACTGGTTATTTATTCCGTTTTGTAGAGTTTATTTACTGATTCTTTATTTAGTTTTGTACAGTTTATTGACTGGTTCTTTATTGAGTTTTGTACAGTTTATTGACTGTTTCTTTATTCAGTTTTGTAATGTTTATTGACTGGTTGTTTATTGTGTTTTGTACAGTTCATTGACTGGTTCTTTATTCAGTTTTGTACAGTTTATTGACTGATTGTTTATTGAATTTGTGTACAATTTATTGACTGGTTCTTTATTGAGTTGTGTACAGTTTATTGACTGGTTCTTTATTCAGTTTTGTAATGTTTATTGACTGGTTCTTTATTGAGTTTTGTACAGTTTATTGACTGGTTCTTTATTGAGTTTTGTACACTTTATTGACTGAATCTTTATTGAATTTGTGTACAATTTATTGACTGGTTCTTTATTGAGTTGTGTACAGTTTATTGACTGGTTCTTTATTCAGTTTTGTAATGTTTATTGACTGGATCTTTATTGAATTTTGTACAGTTTATTGACTGGTTCTTTATTGAGTTTTGTACAGTTTATTGACTGTTTCTTTATTGAGTTTTGTACAGTTTACTGACTTTTTTTTATTGAGATTTGTACAGTTTATTTACTGTTTCTTTATTGAGTTTTGTACAGTTTATTGACTGTTTTTTATTGAGTTTTGTACAGTTTATTCACTGGTTCTTTATTGAGTTTTGTACAGTTTATTGACTGTTTCTTTATTGAGTTTGTACAGTTTATTGACTGATTTTTTATTCAGTTTTGTACAGTTTACTGACTGGTTCTTTATTGAGTTTTCTACAGTTAATTGACTGAATCTTTATTGAATTTGTGTACAATTTATTGACTGGTTCTTTATTGAGTTGTGTACAGTTTATTGTCTGGTTCTTTATTCAGTTTTGTACAATTTATTGACTGGTTCTTTATTGAGTTGTGTACAGTTTATTGACTGGTTCTTTATTGAGTTTTGTACAGTTTATTGACTTTTTTTTATTGAGTTTTGTACAGTTTATTTACTGTTTCTTTATTGAGTTTTGTACAGTTTATTGACTGTTTCTTTATTGAGTTTTGTACAGTTTATTGACTGTTTTGTATTGAGTTTTGTACAGTTTATTTACTGTTTCTTTATTGAGTTTTGTACCGTTTATTGACTGCTTCTTTATTGAGTTTTGTACAGTTTATTGACTGGTTCTTTATTCCGTTTTGTAGAGTTTATTTACTGTTTCTTTATTTAGTTTTGTACAGTTTATTGACTGGTTCTTTATTGAGTTTTGTACAGTTTATTGACTGTTTCTTTATTCAGTTTTGTAATGTTTATTGACTGGTTGTTTATTGTGTTTTGTACAGTTCATTGACTGGTTCTTTATTCAGTTTTGTACAGTTTATTGACTGATTCTTTATTGAATTTGTGTACAATTTATTGACTGGTTCTTTATTGAGTTGTGTACAGTTTATTGACTGGTTCTTTATTCAGTTTTGTAATGTTTATTGACTGGTTCTTTATTGAGTTTTGTACAGTTTATTGACTGGTTCTTTATTGAGTTTTGTACAGTTTATTGACTGAATCTTTATTGAATTTGTGTACAATTTATTGACTGGTTCTTTATTGAGTTGTGTACAGTTTATTGACTGGTTCTTTATTCAGTTTTGTAATGTTTATTGACTCGATCTTTATTGAGTTTTGTACAGTTTATTGACTGGTTCTTTATTGAGTTTTGTACAGTTTATTGACTGTTTCTTTATTGAGTTTTGTACAGTTTACTGACTTTTTTTATTGAGATTTGTACAGTTTATTTACTGTTTCTTTATTGAGTTTTGTACAGTTTATTGACTGTTTTTTATTGAGTTTTGTACAGTTTATTTACTGTTTCTTTATTGAGTTTTGTACGGTTTATTGACTGTTTCTTTATTGAGTTTTGTACAGTTTATTGACTGGTTCTTTATTCAGTTTTGTACAGTTTATTGACTGGTTCCTTATTCAGTTTTCTACAGTTTATTGACTGTTTATTTTTTGAATTTTCTACAGTTTATTGACTGTTTTATATTGAGTTTTGTACAGTTTATTTACTGTTTCTTTATTGAGTTTTGTACGGTTTATTGACTGTTTCTTTATTGAGTTTTGTACACGTTATTGACTGGTTCTTTATTCAGTTTTGTACAGTTTATTGACTGTTTCTTTATTGCGTTTTGTACAGTTTGTTGACTGTTTTTTATTGAGTTTTGTTCAGTTTATTGACTGTTTCTTTATTGAGTTTGGTACGGTTTATTGACAGTTTCTTTATTGAGTTTTGTACAGTTTATTGACTAGTTCTTTATTCAGTTTTGTAATGTTTATTGACTGGTTCTTTATTGAGTTTTGTACAGTTTTTTGACTGTTTCTTTATTGAGTTTGTGTACAATTTATTGACTGTTTCTTTATTTAGTTTTGTACAGTTTTTTGACTGTTTCTTTACTTAGTTTTGTACAGTTTATTGACTGGTTCTTTATTTAGTTTTGTACAGTTTATTGACTGTTTCTTTATTCATTTTTGTACAGTTTATTGACTGTTTCTTTATTGAGTTTTGTACAGATTATTTACTGGTTCTTTAGTCAATTTTGTACAGTTTATTGACTGTTTCTTTATTGAGTTTTGAACAATCTATTGACTGTTTCTTTATTTAGTTTTGTACAGTTTATTGACTGTTTCTTTAGTTAGTTTTGTACAGTTTATTGACTGTTTCTTTATTTAGTTTGTGTACAATTTATTGACTGGTTCTTTATTTAGTTTTGTACAGTTTATTTACTGTTTCTTTATTTAGTTTTGTACAGTTTATTGACTGGTTCTTTATTGAGTTTTGTACAGTTTATAGACTGTTCATTTATTCACTTTTGTAATGTTTATTGACTGGTTATTTATTCCGTTTTGTAGAGTTTATTTACTGTTTCTTTATTTAGTTTTGTACAGTTTATTGACTGTTTCTTTAGTTAGTTTTGTACAGTTTATTGACTGTTTCTTTATTTAGTTTGTGTACAATTTATTGACTGGTTCTTTATTTAGTTTTGTACAGTTTATTGACTGTTTTGTATTGAGTTTTGTACAGTTTATTTACTGTTTCTTTATTGAGTTTTGTACCGTTTATTGACTGTTTCTTTATTGAGTTTTGTACAGTTTATTGACTGGTTATTTAATCCGTTTTGCAGAGTTTATTTACTGTTTCTTTATTTAGTTTTGTACAGTTTATTGACTGGTTCTTTATTGAGTTTTGTACAGTTTATTGACTGTTTCTTTATTCAGTTTTGTCATGTTTATTGACTGGTTGTTTATTGTGTTTTGTACAGTTCATTGACTGGTTCTTTATTCAGTTTTGTACAGTTTATTGACTGATTCTTTATTGAATTTGTGTACAATTTATTGACTGGTTCTTTATTGAGTTGTGTACAGTTTATTGACTGGTTCTTTATTCAGTTTTGTAATGTTTATTGACTGGTTCTTTATTGAGTTTGGTACAGTTTATTGACTGGTTCTTTATTGAGTTTTGTACAGTTTATTGACTGAATCTTTATTGAATTTGAGTACAATTTATTGACTGGTTCTTTATTGAGTTGTGTACAGTTTATTGACTGGTTCTTTATTCAGTTTTGTAATGTTTATTGACTGGATCTTTACTGAGTTTTGTACAGTTTATTGACTGGTTCTTTATTGAGTTTTGTACAGTTTATTGACTGTTTCTTTATTGAGTTTTGTACAGTTTACTGACTTTTTTTATTGAGATTTGTACAGTTTATTTACTGTTTCTTTATTGAGTTTTGTACAGTTTATTGACTGTTTTTTATTGAGTTTTGTACAGTTTATTTACTGTTTCTTTATTGAGTTTTGTACGGTTTATTGACTGTTTCTTTATTGAGTTTTGTACAGTTTATTGACTGGTTCTTTATTCAGTTTTGTACAGTTTATTGACTGGTTCCTTATTCAGTTTTCTACAGTTTATTGACTGTTTATTTTTTGAATTTTCTACAGTTTATTGACTGTTTTATATTGAGTTTTGTACAGTTTATTTACTGTTTCTTTATTGAGTTTTGTACGGTTTATTGACTGTTTCTTTATTGAGTTTTGTACACGTTATTGACTGGTTCTTTATTCAGTTTTGTACAGTTTATTGACTGGTTCCTTATTCAGTTTTGTACAGTTTATTGACTGTTTCTTTATTGCGTTTTGTACAGTTTGTTGACTGTTTTTTATTGAGTTTTGTTCAGTTTATTGACTGTTTCTTTATTGAGTTTGGTACGGTTTATTGACAGTTTCTTTATTGAGTTTTGTACAGTTTATTGACTAGTTCTTTATTAAGTTTTGTACAGTTTATTGACTGCTTCTTTATTCAGTTTTGTTCAGTTTTTTTTACTGTTTCTTTATTGAGTTTGTGTACAATTTATTGACTGTTTCTTTATTTAGTTTTGTACAGTTTTTTGACTGTTTCTTTATTTAGTTTTGTACAGTTTATTGACTGGTTCTTTATTTAGTTTTGTACAGTTTATTGACTGTTTCTTTATTCATTTTTGTACAGTTTATTGACTGTTTCTTTATTGAGTTTTGTACAGATTATTTACTGGTTCTTTAGTCAATTTTGTACAGTTTATTGACTGTTTCTTTATTGAGTTTTGAACAATCTATTGACTGTTTCTTTATTTAGTTTTGTACAGTTTATTGACTGTTTCTTTAGTTAGTTTTGTACAGTTTATTGACTGTTTCTTTATTTAGTTTGTGTACAATTTATTGACTGGTTCTTTATTTAGTTTTGTACAGTTTATTTACTGTTTCTTTATTTAGTTTTGTACAGTTTATTGACTGGTTCTTTATTGAGTTTTGTACAGTTTATAGACTGTTCATTTATTCACTTTTGTAATGTTTATTGACTGGTTATTTATTCCGTTTTGTAGAGTTTATTTACTATTTCTTTATTTAGTTTTGTACAGTTTATTGACTGTTTCTTTAGTTAGTTTTGTACAGTTTATTGACTGTTTCTTTATTTAGTTTGTGTACAATTTATTGACTGGTTCTTTATTTAGTTTTGTACAGTTTATTGACTGTTTTGTATTGAGTTTTGTACAGTTTATTTACTGTTTCTTTATTGAGTTTTGTACCGTTTATTGACTGTTTCTTTATTGAGTTTTGTACAGTTTATTGACTGGTTATTTAATCCGTTTTGTAGAGTTTATTTACTGTTTCTTTATTTAGTTTTGTACAGTTTATTGACTGGTTCTTTATTGAGTTTTGTACAGTTTATTGACTGTTTCTTTATTCAGTTTTGTCATGTTTATTGACTGGTTGTTTATTGTGTTTTGTACAGTTCATTGACTGGTTCTTTATTCAGTTTTGTACAGTTTATTGACTGATTCTTTATTGAATTTGTGTACAATTTATTGACTGGTTCTTTATTGAGTTGTGTACAGTTTATTGACTGGTTCTTTATTCAGTTTTGTAATGTTTATTGACTGGTTCTTTATTGAGTTTGGTACAGTTTATTGACTGGTTCTTTATTGAGTTTTGTACAGTTTATTGACTGAATCTTTATTGAATTTGAGTACAATTTATTGACTGGTTCTTTATTGAGTTGTGTACAGTTTATTGACTGGTTCTTTATTCAGTTTTGTAATGTTTATTGACTGGATCTTTATTGAGTTTTGTACAGTTTATTGACTGGTTCTTTATTGAGTTTTGTACAGTTTATTGACTGTTTCTTTATTGAGTTTTGTACAGTTTACTGACTTTTTTTTATTGAGATTTGTACAGTTTATTGACTGTTTCTTTATTGAGTTTTGTACAGTTTAATGACTGTTTCTTTATTGAGTTTTGTACGGTTTATTGACTGTTTCTTTATTGAGTTTTGTACAGTTTATTGACTGGTTCTTTATTCAGTTTTGTACAGTTTATTGACTGGTTCCTTATTCAGTTTTGTACAGTTTATTGACTGTTTCTTTTTTGAGTTTTGTACAGTTTATTGACTGTTTTTTATTGAGTTTTGTACAGTTTATTTACTGTTTCTTTATTGAGTTTTGTACGGTTTATTGATTGTTTCTTTATTGAGTTTTGTACAGTTTATTGACTGGATCTTTATTGAATTTTGTACAGTTTATTGACTGGTTCTTTATTGAGTTTTGTACAGTTTATTGACTGTTTCTTTATTGAGTTTTGTACAGTTTACTGACTTTTTTTTATTGAGATTTGTACAGTTTATTTACTGTTTCTTTATTGAGTTTTGTACAGTTTATTGACTGTTTTTTATTGAGTTTTGTACAGTTTATTCACTGGTTCTTTATTGAGTTTTGTACAGTTTATTGACTGTTTCTTTATTGAGTTTGTACAGTTTATTGACTGATTTTTTATTCAGTTTTGTACAGTTTACTGACTGGTTCTTTATTGAGTTTTCTACAGTTAATTGACTGAATCTTTATTGAATTTGTGTACAATTTATTGACTGGTTCTTTATTGAGTTGTGTACAGTTTATTGACTGGTTCTTTATTCAGTTTTGTACAATTTATTGACTGGTTCTTTATTGAGTTGTGTACAGTTTATTGACTGGTTCTTTATTGAGTTTTGTACAGTTTATTGACTTTTTTTTATTGAGTTTTGTACAGTTTATTTACTGTTTCTTTATTGAGTTTTGTACAGTTTATTGACTGTTTCTTTATTGAGTTTTGTACAGTTTATTGACTGTTTTGTATTGAGTTTTGTACAGTTTATTTACTGTTTCTTTATTGAGTTTTGTACCGTTTATGGACTGCTTCTTTATTGAGTTTTGTACAGTTTATTGACTGGTTCTTTATTCCGTTTTGTAGAGTTTATTTACTGTTTCTTTATTTAGTTTTGTACAGTTTATTGACTGGTTCTTTATTGAGTTTTGTACAGTTTATTGACTGTTTCTTTATTCAGTTTTGTAATGTTTATTGACTGGTTGTTTATTGTGTTTTGTACAGTTCATTGACTGGTTCTTTATTCAGTTTTGTACAGTTTATTGACTGATTCTTTATTGAATTTGTGTACAATTTATTGACTGGTTCTTTATTGAGTTGTGTACAGTTTATTGACTGGTTCTTTATTCAGTTTTGTAATGTTTATTGACTGGTTCTTTATTGAGTTTTGTACAGTTTATTGACTGGTTCTTTATTGAGTTTTGTACAGTTTATTGACTGAATCTTTATTGAATTTGTGTACAATTTATTGACTGGTTCTTTATTGAGTTGTGTACAGTTTATTGACTGGTTCTTTATTCAGTTTTGTAATGTTTATTGACTCGATCTTTATTGAGTTTTGTACAGTTTATTGACTGGTTCTTTATTGAGTTTTGTACAGTTTATTGACTGTTTCTTTATTGAGTTTTGTACAGTTTACTGACTTTTTTTATTGAGATTTGTACAGTTTATTTACTGTTTCTTTATTGAGTTTTGTACAGTTTATTGACTGTTTTTTATTGAGTTTTGTACAGTTTATTTACTGTTTCTTTATTGAGTTTTGTACGGTTTATTGACTGTTTCTTTATTGAGTTTTGTACAGTTTATTGACTGGTTCTTTATTCAGTTTTGTACAGTTTATTGACTGGTTCCTTATTCAGTTTTCTACAGTTTATTGACTGTTTCTTTTTTGAATTTTCTACAGTTTATTGACTGTTTTATATTGAGTTTTGTACAGTTTATTTACTGTTTCTTTATTGAGTTTTGTACGGTTTATTGACTGTTTCTTTATTGAGTTTTGTACACGTTATTGACTGGTTCTTTATTCAGTTTTGTACAGTTTATTGACTGGTTCCTTATTCAGTTTTGTACAGTTTATTGACTGTTTCTTTATTGCGTTTTGTACAGTTTGTTGACTGTTTTTTATTGAGTTTTGTTCAGTTTATTGACTGTTTCTTTATTGAGTTTGGTACGGTTTATTGACAGTTTCTTTATTGAGTTTTGTACAGTTTATTGACTAGTTCTTTATTAAGTTTTGTACAGTTTATTGACTGCTTCTTTATTCAGTTTTGTACAGTTTTTTTTACTGTTTCTTTATTGAGTTTGTGTACAATTTATTGACTGTTTCTTTATTTAGTTTTGTACAGTTTTTTGACTGTTTCTTTATTTAGTTTTGTACAGTTTATTGACTGGTTCTTTATTTAGTTTTGTACAGTTTATTGACTGTTTCTTTATTCATTTTTGTACAGTTTATTGACTGTTTCTTTATTGAGTTTTGTACAGATTATTTACTGGTTCTTTAGTCAATTTTGTACAGTTTATTGACTGTTTCTTTATTGAGTTTTGAACAATCTATTGACTGTTTCTTTATTTAGTTTTGTACAGTTTATTGACTGTTTCTTTAGTTAGTTTTGTACAGTTTATTGACTGTTTCTTTATTTAGTTTGTGTACAATTTATTGACTGGTTCTTTATTTAGTTTTGTACAGTTTATTTACTGTTTCTTTATTTAGTTTTGTACAGTTTATTGACTGGTTCTTTATTGAGTTTTGTACAGTTTATAGACTGTTCATTTATTCAGTTTTGTAATGTTTATTGACTGGTTATTTATTCCGTTTTGTAGAGTTTATTTACTGTTTCTTTATTTAGTTTTGTACAGTTTATTGACTGTTTCTTTAGTTAGTTTTGTACAGTTTATTGACTGTTTCTTTATTTAGTTTGTGTACAATTTATTGACTGGTTCTTTATTTAGTTTTGTACAGTTTATTGACTGTTTTGTATTGAGTTTTGTACAGTTTATTTACTGTTTCTTTATTGAGTTTTGTACCGTTTATTGACTGTTTCTTTATTGAGTTTTGTACAGTTTATTGACTGTTTCTTTATTCAGTTTTGTCATGTTTATTGACTGGTTGTTTATTGTGTTTTGTACAGTTCATTGACTGGTTCTTTATTCAGTTTTGTACAGTTTATTGACTGATTCTTTATTGAATTTGTGTACAATTTATTGACTGGTTCTTTATTGAGTTGTGTACAGTTTATTGACTGGTTCTTTATTCAGTTTTGTAATGTTTATTGACTGGTTCTTTATTGAGTTTGGTACAGTTTATTGACTGGTTCTTTATTGAGTTTTGTACAGTTTATTGACTGAATCTTTATTGAATTTGAGTACAATTTATTGACTGGTTCTTTATTGAGTTGTGTACAGTTTATTGACTGGTTCTTTATTCAGTTTTGTAATGTTTATTGACTGGATCTTTATTGAGTTTTGTACAGTTTATTGACTGGTTCTTTATTGAGTTTTGTACAGTTTATTGACTGTTTCTTTATTGAGTTTTGTACAGTTTACTGACTTTTTTTTATTGAGATTTGTACAGTTTATTGACTGTTTCTTTATTGAGTTTTGTACAGTTTAATGACTGTTTCTTTATTGAGTTTTGTACGGTTTATTGACTGTTTCTTTATTGAGTTTTGTACAGTTTATTGACTGGTTCTTTATTCAGTTTTGTACAGTTTATTGACTGGTTCCTTATTCAGTTTTGTACAGTTTATTGACTGTTTCTTTTTTGAGTTTTGTACAGTTTATTGACTGTTTTTTATTGAGTTTTGTACAGTTTATTTACTGTTTCTTTATTGAGTTTTGTACGGTTTATTGATTGTTTCTTTATTGAGTTTTGTACAGTTTATTGACTGGTTCTTTATTCAGTTTTGTTCAGTTTTTTTTACTGTTTCTTTATTGAGTTTGTGTACAATTTATTGACTGTTTCTTTATTTAGTTTTGTACAGTTTTTTGACTGTTTCTTTACTTAGTTTTGTACAGTTTATTGACTGGTTCTTTATTGAGTTTTGTACAGTTTATTCACTGTTTCTTTCTTCAATTTTGTACTGTTTATTGACTGGTTCTTTATTGAGTTGTGTACAGTTTATTGCCTGGTTCTTTATTCAGTTTTGCAATGTTTATTGACTGGTTCTTTATTGAGTTTTGTACAGTTTATTCACTGTTTTTTTATTCAGTTTTGTAATGTTTATTTACTGGTTGTTTATTGAGTTTTGTACAGTTTATTGACTGGTTCTTTATTGACTTTTGTACAGTTTATTGACTGGTTCATGATTGAATTTGTGTACAATTTTTTAACTGGTTCTTTATTGAGTTTTGTACAGTTTATTGACTGGTTCTTTATTAAGTTTTGTACAGTTTATTGACTGGTTATTAATTGAGTTTTGTACTGTGTATTGACTGGTTCTTTATTGAGTTTTGTACAGTTTATTGACTGTTTCTTTATTGAGTTTTGCACAGTTCATTGACTAGTTCTTTATTAAGTTTTGTACAGTTTATTGACTGTTTCTTTATTGAGTTTTGTACAGTTTATTGACTTTTTCTTTATTTAGTTTGTGTACAATTTATTGACTGGTTCTTTATTTAGTTTTGTACAGTTTATTGACTGTTTCTTTATTGAGTTTGTACAGTTTATTGACTGGTTCTTTATTCAGTTTTGTACAGTTTATTGACTGTTTCTTGATTGATTTTTGTACAGTTTATTGACTGTTTCTTTATTGAGTTTGTACAGTTTATTGACTGGTTCTTTATTCAGTTTTGTACAGTTTATTGACTGTTTCTTGATTGATTTTTGTACAGTTTATTGACTGTTTCTTGATTTAGTTTTGTACAGTTTATAGACTGTTTCTTTATTTAGTTTTGTACAGTTTATTGACTGGTTCTTTATTGAGTTTTGTAATGTTTATTGACTGGTTGTTTATTGAGTTTTGTACAGTTTATTGACTGGTTCTTTATTGACTTTTGTACAGTTTATTGACTGGTTCTTTATTGACTTTCGTACAGTTTATTGACTGGTTCTTTATTGAATTTGTGTACAATTTAATGACTGGTTCTTTATTGAGTTTTGTACAGTTTACTGACTGGTTCTTTATTCAGTTTTGTACAGTTTCTTGACTGGTTCTTTATTGAGTTTTGTACAGTTTATTGACTGGTTCTTTATTGAGTTTTGTAGAGTTCATAGACTGTTTCTTTATTGAGTTTTGTACAGTTCATTGACTGGTTCTTTATTAAGTTTTGTACAGTTTATTGACTGTTTCTTTATTGAGTTTTGTACAGTTTAGTGACTGTTTTTTATTGAGTTTTGTTCAGTTTATTGACTGCTTCTTTATTCATTTTTGTATAGTTTATTGACTGTTTCTTTATTGAGTTTTGTACAGATTATTGAATGGTTCTTTATTCATTTTTGTATAGTTTATTGACTGTTTCTTTATTGAGTTTTGTACAGATTATTGACTGGTTCTTTATTCAGTTTTGTACAGTTTATTGACTGTTTCTTTATTGAGTTTTGAACAGTTTATTGACTGGTTGTTTATTGAGTTTTGTACAGTTCATTGACTTGTTCTTTATTCAGTTTTGTACAGTTTATTGACTGATTCTTTATTGAATTTGTGTACAATTTATTGACTGGTTCTTTATTGAGTTGTGTACAGTTTATTGACTGGTTCTTTATTCAGTTTTGTAATGTTTATTGACTGGTTCTTTATTGAGTTTTGTACAGTTTATTGACTGGTTCTTTATTGAGTTTTGTACAGTTTATTGACTGTTTCTTTATTGAGTTTTGTACAGTTTATTGACTGATTTGTTATTCAGTTTTGTACAGTTTATTGACTGGTTCTTTATTGAGATTTGTACAGTTTATTGACTGAATCTTTATTGAATTTGTGTACAATTTATTGACTGGTTCTTTATTGAGTTGTGTTCTGTTTATTGACTGGTTCTTTATTCAGTTTTGTAATGTTTTTTGACTGGATCTTTATTGAGTTTTGTAAAGTTTATTGACTGGTTCTTTATTGAGTTTTGTACAGTTTATTGACTGTTTCTTTATTGAGTTTTGTACAGTTTATCGACTTTTTTTATTGAGTTTTGTACAGTTTATTTACTGTTTCTTTATTGAGTTTTGTACGGTTTATTGACTGTTTCTTTATTGAGTTTTGTACAGTTTATTGACTGGTTCTTTATTCAGTTTTGTACAGTTTATTGACTGGTTTCTTATTCTGTTTTGTACAGTTTATTGACTGGTTCTTTATTGAGTTTTGTACAGTTTATTGACTGTTTTTTATTGAATTTTGTACAGTTTATTTACTGTTTCTTTATTGAGTTTTGTACGGTTTATTGACTAGTTTATTGACTGGTTCTTTATTCAGTTTTGTACAGTTTATTGACTGGTTCTTTATTCAGTTTTGTTCAGTTTTTTTACTGTTTTTTATTGAGTTTGTGTACAATTTATTGACTGGTTCTTTATTTAGTTTTGTACAGTTTATTGACTGGTTCTTTATTGAGTTTTGTACAGTTTAATCACTGTTTCTTTCTTCAGTTTTCTAATGTTTATTGACTGGTTCTTTATTGAGTTGTGTACAGTTTATTGACTGGTTCTTTATTCAGTTTGTAATGTTTATTGACTGGTTCTTTATTGAGTTTTGTACAGTTTATTGACTGTTTTGTATTGAGTTTTGTACAGTTTATTTACTGTTTCTTTATTGAGTTTTGTACGGTTTATTGACTGTTTCTTTATTGAGTTTTGTACAGTTTATTGACTGGTTCTTTATTCAGTTTTGTAGAGTTTATTTACTGTTTCTTTATTTAGTTTTGTACAGTTTATTGACTGGTTCTTTATTGAGTTTTGTACAGTTTATTGACTGTTTCTTTATTCAGTTTTGTAATGTTTATTGACTGGTTGTTTATTGTGTTTTGTACAGTTCATTGACTGGTTCTTTATTCAGTTTTGTACAGTTTATTGACAGATTCTTTATTGAATTTGTGTACAATTTATTGACTTGTTCTTTATTGAGTTGTGTACAGTTTATTGACTGGTTCTTTATTCAGTTTTGTAATGTTTATTGACTGGTTCTTTATTGAGTTTTGTACAGTTTATTGACTGGTTCTTTATTGAGTTATGTACAGTTTATTGACTGAATCTTTATTGAATTTGTGTTCAATTTATTGACTGGTTCTTTATTAAGTTGTGTACAGTTTATTGACTGGTTCTTAATTCAGTTTTGTAATGTTTATTGACTGGATCTTTATTGAGTTTTGTACAGTTTATTGACTGGTTCTTCATTGAGTTTTGTACAGTTTATTGACTGTTTCTTTATTGAGGTTTGTACAGTTTATTGACTTTTTTTATTGAGTTTTGTACAGTTTATTTACTGTTTCTTTATTGAGTTTTGTACAGTTTATTGACTGTTTTTTATTGAGTTTTGTACAGTTTATTTACTGTTTCTTTATTGAGTTTTGTACGGTTTATTGACTGTTTCTTTATTGAGTTTTGTACAGTTTATTGACTGGTTCTTTATTCAGTTTTGTACAGTTTATTGATTGGTTCCTTATTCAGTTTTGTACAGTTTATTGACTGTTTCTTTATTGAGTTTTGTACAGTTTATTGACTGTTTTTTATTGAGTTTTGTACAGTTTATTTACTGTTTCTTTATTGAGTTTTGTACGGTTTATTGACCGTTTCTTTATTGAGTTTTGTACAGTTTATTGACTAGTTCTTTATTCAGTTTTGTACAGTTTATTGACTGGTTCTTTATTCAGTTTTGTTCAGTTTTTTTTACTGTTTCTTTATTGAGTTTGTGTACAATTTATTGACTGGTTCTTTATTTAGTTTTGTACAGTTTTTTGACTGTTTCTTTATTTAGGTTTGTACAGTTTATTGACTGGTTCTTTATTGAGTTTTGTACAGTTTATTCACTGTTTCTTTCTTCAGTTTTGTAATGTTTATTGACTATTTCTTTATTGAGTTGTCTACAGTTTATTGACTGGTTCTTTATTCAGTTTTGTAATGTTTATTGACTGGTTCTTTATTGAGTTTTGTACAGTTTATTCACTGTTTTTTTATTCAGTTTTGTAATGTTTGTTGACTGGTTGTTTATTGAGTTTTGTACAGTTTATTGACTGGTTCTTTATTGACTTTTGTACAGTTTATTGACTGTTTCTTTATTGAGTTTTGCACAGTTCATTGACTAGTTCTTTATTAATGTTGTACAGTTTATTGACTGTTTCTTTATTGAGTTTTGTACAGTTTATTGACTTTTTCTTTATTTAGTTTGTGTACAATTTATTGACTGGTTCTTTATTTAGTTTTGTACAGTTTATTGACTGTTTCTTTATTGAGTTTGTACAGTTTATTGACTGGTTCTTTATTCAGTTTTGTACAGTTTATTGACTGTTTCTTGATTGATTTTTGTACAGTTTATTGACTGTTTCTTTATTGAGTTTGTACAGTTTTTTGATTGGTTCTTTATTCAGTTTTGTACAGTTTATTGACTGTTTCTTTATTCAGTTTTGTAATGTTTATTGACTGGTTGTTTATTGAGTTTTGTACAGTTTATTGACTGGTTCTTTATTGACTTTTGTACAGTTTATTGACTGGTTCTTTATTGAATTTGTGTACAATTTAATGACTGGTTCTTTATTGAGTTTTGTACAGTTTACTGACTGGTTCTTTATTCAGTTTTGTACAGTTTATTGACTGGTTCTTTATTAAGTTTTGTACAGTTTATTGACTGGTTCTTTATTTAGTTTTGTAGAGTTTATTGACTGTTTCTTTATTGAGTTTTGTACAGTTTATTTACTGTTTCTTTATTGAGTTTTGTACAGTTTATTGACTGTTTTTTATTGAGTTTTGTACAGTTTATTGACTTTTTTTTATTGAGTTTTGTACAGTTTATTTACTGTTTCTTTATTGAGTTTTGTACAGTTTATTGACTGTTTTTTATTGAGTTTTGTACAGTTTATTTACTGTTTCTTTATTGAGTTTTGTACTGTTTATTGACTGTTTCTTTATTGAGTTTTGTACAGTTTATTGACTGGTTCTTTATTCAGTTTTGTACAGTTTATTGACTGGTTCCTTATTCAGTTTTGTACAGTTTATTGACTGTTTCTTTATTGAGTTTTGTACAGTTTATTGACTGTTTTTTATTGAGTTTTGTACAGTTTATTTACTGTTTCTTTATTGAGTTTTGTACGGTTTATTGACTGTTTCTTTATTGAGTTTTGTACAGTTTATTGACTGATTCTTTATTCAGTTTTGTACAGTTTATTGACTGGTTCTTTATTCAGTTTTGTTCAGTTTTTTTACTGTTTCTTTATTGAGTTTGTGTACAATTTATTGACAGGTTCTTTATTTAGTTTTGTACAGTTTATTGACTGGTTCATTATTGAATTTGTGTACAATTTATTGACTGTTTCTTTATTGAGTTTGTACAGTTTATTGACTGGTTCTTTATTCAGTTATGTACAGTTTATTGACTGTTTCTTGATTGATTTTTGTACAGTTTATTGACTGTTTCTTTATTTTGTTTTGTACAGTTTATAGACTGTTTCTTTATTTAGTTTTGTACAGTTTATTGACTGGTTCTTTATTGAGTTTTGTACAGTTTATTCACTGTTTCTTTATTCAGTTTTGTAATGTTTATTGACTGGTTGTTTATTGAGTTTTGTACAGTTTATTGACTGGTTCTTTATTGACTTTTGTACAGTTTATTGACTGGTTCTTTATTGAATTTGTGTACAATTTAATGACTGGTTCTTTATTGAGTTTTGTACAGTTTACTGACTGGTTCTTTATTCAGTTTTGTACAGTTTCTTGACTGGTTCTTTATTGAGTTTTGTACAGTTTATTGACTGGTTCTTTATTGAGTTTTGTAGAGTTTATTGACTGTTTCTTTATTGAGTTTTGTACAGTTCATTGATTAGTTCTTTATTAAGTTTTGTACAATTTATTGACTGTTTCTTTATTGAGTTTTGTTCAGTTTATTGACTGCTTCTTTATTCATTTTTGTATAGATTATTGACTGTTTCTTTATTGAGTTTTGTACAGATTATTGACTGGTTCTTTATTCATTTTTGTATAGTTTATTGACTGTTTCTTTATTGAGTTTTGTACAGATTATTGACTGGTTCTTTATTCAGTTTTCTACAGTTTATTGACTGTTTCTTTATTGAGTTTTGAACAGTTTATTGACTGGTTGTTTATTGAGTTTTGTACAGTTCATTGACTTGTTCTTTATTCAGTTTTGTACAGTTTATTGACTGATTCTTTATTGATTTTGTGTACAATTTATTGACTGGTTCTTTATTGAGTTGTGTACAGTTTATTGACTGGATCTTTATTCAGTTTTGTAATGTTTATTGACTGGTTCTTTATTGAGTTTTGTACAGTTTATTGACTGGTTCTTTATTGAGTTTTGTACAGTTTATTGACTATTTCTTTATTGAGTTTTGTACAGTTTATTGACTGATTTGTTATTCAGTTTTGTACAGTTTATTGACTGGTTCTTTATTGAGTTTTGTACAGTTTATTGACTGAATCTTTATTGAATTTGTGTACAATTTATTGACTGGTTCTTTATTGAGTTGTGTTCTGTTTATTGACTGGTTCTTTATTCAGTTTTGTAATGTTTATTGACTGGATCTTTATTGAGTTTTGTACAGTTTATTGACTGGTTCTTTATTGAGTTTTGTACAGTTTATTGACTGTTTCTTTATTGAGTTTTGTACAGTTTATCGACTTTTTTTATTGAGTTTTGTACAGTTTATTTACTGTTTCTTTATTGAGTTTTGTACGGTTTATTGACTGTTTCTTTATTGAGTTTTGTACAGTTTATTGACTGGTTCTTTATTCAGTTTTGTACAGTTTATTGACTGGTTCTTTATTGAGTTTTGTACAGTTTATTGACTGTTTTTTATTGAGTTTTGTACAGTTTATTCACTGTTTCTTTATTGAGTTTTGTACGGTTTATTGACTGTTTCTTTATTGAGTTTTGTATAGTTTATTGACTGATTCTTTATTCAGTTTTGTACAGTTTATTGACTGGTTCTTTATTCAGTTTTGTTCATTTTTTTTACTGTTTTTTTATTGAGTTTGTGTACAATTTATTGACTGGTTCTTTATTTAGTTTTGTACAGTTTATTTACTGGTTCTTTATTGAGTTTTGGGACTGTTTCTTTCTTCAGTTTTCTAATGTTTATTGACTGGTTCTTTATTGAGATGTGTACAGTTTATTGACTGGTTCTTTATTCAGTTTGTAATGTTTATTGACTGGTTCTTTATTGAGTTTTGTGCAGTTTATTGACTGGTTCTTTATTGAGTTTTGTACAGTTTATTGACTGTTTGTTTATTGAGTTTTGTACAGTTTATTGACTGATTTGTTATTCATTTTTGTACAGTTTATTGACTGGTTCTTTATTGAGTTTTGTACAGTTTATTGACTGAATCTTTATTGAATTTGTGTACAATTTATTGACTGGTTCTTTATTGAGTTGTGTTCTGTTTATTGACTGGTTGTTTATTCAGTTTTGTAATGTTTATTGACCGGATCTTTATTGAGTTTTGTACAGTTTATTGACTGGTTCTTTATTGAGTTTTGTACAGTTTATTGACTGTTTCTTTATTGAGTTTTGTACAGTTTATCGACTTTTTTTATTGAGTTTTGTACAGTTTATTTACTGTTTCTTTATTGAGTTTTGTACGGTTTATTGACTGTTTCTTTATTGAGTTTTGTACAGTTTATTGACTGGTTCTTTATTCAGTTTTGTACAGTTTATTGACTGGTTCTTTATTCAGTTTTGTTCAGTTTTTTTTACTGTTTCTTTATTGAGTTTGTGTACAATTTATTGACTGGTTCTTTATTTAGTTTTGTACAGTTTTTTGACTGTTTCTTTATTTAGTTTTGTAGAGTTTATTGACTGGTTCTTTATTGAGTTTTGTACAGTTTATTCACTGTTTATTTCTTCAGTTTTGTAATGTTTATTGACTGGTTCTTTATTGAGTTGTGTACAGTTTATTGACTGGTTCTTTATTGACTTTTGTACAGTTTATTGACTGGTTCTTTATTGAATTTGTGTACAATTTAATGACTGTTTGTTTATTGAGTTTTGTACAGTTTACTGACTGGTTCTTTATTCAGTTTTGTACAGTTTCTTGACTGGTTCTTTATTGAGTTTTGTACAGTTTATTGACTGGTTCTTTATTGAGTTTTGTAGAGTTTATTGACTGTTTCTTTATTGAGTTTTGTACAGTTTAGTGACTGTTTTTTATTGAGTTTTGTTCAGTTTATTGACTGCTTCTTTATTCATTTTTGTATAGTTTAGTGACTGTTTCTTTATTGAGTTTTGTACAGATTATTGACTGGTTCTTTATTCATTTTTGTATAGTTTATTGACTGTTTCTTTATTGAGTTTTGTACAGATTATTGACTGGTTCTTTATTCAGTTTTGTATAGTTTATTGACTGTTTCTTTATTGAGTTTTGTACAGATTATTGACTGGTTCTTTATTCAGTTTTCTACAGTTTATTGACTGTTTCTTTATTGAGTTTAGAACAGTATATTGACTGGTTGTTTATTGAGTTTTGTACAGTTCATTGACTTGTTCTTTATTCAGTTTTGTACAGTTTATTGACTGGTTCTTTATTGAGTTGTGTACAGTTTATTGACTGGTTCTTTATTCAGTTTTGTAATGTTTATTGACTGGTTCTTTATTGAGTTTTGTACAGTTTATTGACTGGTTCTTTATTGAGTTTTGTACAGTTTATTGACTGTTTCTTTATTGAGTTTTGTACAGTTTATTGACTGAATTGTTATTCAGTTTTGTACAGTTTATTGACTGGTTCTTTATTGAGTTTTGTACAGTTTATTGACAGAATCTTTATTGAATTTGTGTACAATTTATTGACTGGTTCTTTATTGAGTTGTGTTCTGTTTATTGACTGGTTGTTTATTCAGTTTTGTAATGTTTATTGACCGGATCTTTATTGAGTTTTGTACAGTTTATTGACTGGTTCTTTATTGAGTTTTGTACAGTTTATTGACTGTTTCTTTATTGAGTTTTGTACAGTTTATCGACTTTTTTTATTGAGTTTTGTACAGTTTATTTACTGTTTCTTTATTGAGTTTTGTACGGTTTATTGACTGTTTCTTTATTGAGTTTTGTACAGTTTATTGACTGGTTCTTTATTCACTTTTGTACAGTTTATTGACTGGTTTCTTATTCAGTTTTGTACAGTTTATTGACTGGTTCTTTATTGAGTGTTGTACAGTTTATTGACTGTTTTTTATTGAGTTTTGTACAGTTTATTTACTGTTTCTTTATTGAGTTTTGTACGGTTTATTAACTGTTTCTTTTTTGAGTTTTGTATAGTTTATTGACTGGTTCTTTATTCAGTTTTGTACAGTTTATTGACTGGTTCTTTATTCAGTTTTGTTCAGTTTTTTTACTGTTTTTTTATTGAGTTTGTGTACAATTTATTGACCGGTTCTTTATTTAGTTTTGTACAGTTTATTGACTGGTTCTTTATTGAGTTTTGTACAGTTTAATCACTGTTTCTTTCTTCAGTTTACTAATGTTTATTGACTGGTTCTTTATTGAGTTGTGTACAGTTTATTGACTGGTTCTTTATTGAGTTTGTAATGTTCATTGACTGGTTCTTTATTGAGTTTTGTACAGTTTATTGACTGTTTTGTATTGAGTTTTGTACAGTTTATTTACTGTTTCTTTATTGAGTTTTGTACTGTTTATTGACTGTTTCTTTATTGAGTTTTGCACCGTTTATTGACTGGTTCTTTATTCAGTTTTGTAGAGTTTATTTACTGTTTCTTTATTTAGTTTCGTACAGTTTATTGACTGGTTCTTTATTGAGTTTTGTACAGTTTATTGACTGTTTCTTTATTCAGTTTTGTAATGTTTATTGACTGGTTGTTTATTGTGTTTTGTACAGTTTATTGACTGGTTCTTTATTCAGTTTTGTAATGTTTATTGACTGGTTCTTTATTGAGTATTGTACAGTTTATTGACTGGTTCTTTATTGAGTTTTGTACAGTTTATTGACTGAATCTTTATTGAATTTGTGTTCAATTTATTGACTGGTTCTTTATTAAGTTGTGTACAGTTTATTGACTGGTTCTTTATTCAGTTTTGTAATGTTTATTGACTGTATCTTTATTGAGTTTTGTACAGTTTATTGACTGGTTCTTTATTGAGTTTTGTACAGTTTATTGACTGTTTCTTTATTGAGTTTTGTACAGTTTATTGACTTTTTTTATTGAGTTTTGTACAGTTTATTTACTGTTTCTTTATTGAGTTATGTACAGTTTATTGACTGTTTTTTATTGAGTTTTGTACAGTTTATTTACTGTTTCTTTATTGAGTTTTGTACGGTTTATTGACTGTTTCTTTATTGAGTTTTGTACAGTTTATTGACTGGTTCTTTATTCAGTTTTGTACAGTTTATTGACTGGTTCCTTATTCAGTTTTGTACAGTTTATTGACTGTTTCTTTATTGAGTTTTGTACAGTTTATTGACTGTTTTTTATTGAGTTTTGTACAGTTTATTTACTGTTTCTTTATTGAGTTTTGTACGGTTTATTGACTGTTTCTTTATTGAGTTTTGTTCAGTTTATTGACTGGTTCTTTATTCAGTTTTGTACAGTTTATTGACTGGTTCTTTATTCAGTTTTGTTCAGTTTTTTTACTGTTTCTTTATTGAGTTTGTGTACAATTTATTGACTGGTTCTTTATTTAGTTTTGTACAGTTTATTGACTGGTTCTTTATTGAGTTTTGTACAGTTTAATCACTGTTTCTTTCTTCAGTTTACTAATGTTTATTGACTGGTTCTTTATTGAGTTGTGTACAGTTTATTGACTGGTTCTTTATTCAGTTTGTAATGTTTATTGACTGGTTCTTTATTGAGTTTTGTACAGTTTATTGACTGTTTTGTATTGAGTTTTGTACAGTTTATTTACTGTTTCTTTATTGAGTTTTGTACTGTTTATTGACTGTTTCTTTATTGAGTTTTGTACAGTTTATTGACTGGTTCTTTATTCAGTTTTGTAGAGTTTATTTACTGTTTCTTTATTTAGTTTCGTACAGTTTATTGACTGGTTCTTTATTGAGTTTTGTACAGTTTATTGACTGGTTCTTTATTCAGTTTTGTAATGTTTATTGACTGGTTCTTTATTGAGTTTTGTACAGTTTATTGACTGGTTCTTTATTGAGTTTTGTACAGTTTATTGACTGAATCTTTATTGACTTTGTGTTCAATTTATTGACTGGTTCTTTATTAAGTTGTGTACGGTTTATTGACTGGTTCTTTATTCAGTTTTGTAATGTTTATTGAGTGGATCTTTATTGAGTTTTGTACAGTTTATTGACTGGTTCTTTATTGAGTTTTGTACAGTTTATTGACTGTTTCTTTATTGAGTTTTGTACAGTTTATTGAATTTTTTTTATTGAGTTTTGTACAGTTTATTTACTGTTTCTTTATTGAGTTTTGTACTGTTTATTGACTGTTTTTTATTGAGTTTTGTACAGTTTATTTACTGTTTCTTTATTGAGTTTTGTACGGTTTATTGACTGTTTCTTTATTGAGTTTTGTACAGTTTATTGACTGGTTCTTTATTCAGTTTTGTACAGTTTATTGACTGGTTCCTTATTCAGTTTTGTACAGTTTATTGACTGGTTCTTTATTGAATTTGTGTACAATTTAATGACTGGTTCTTTATTGAGTTTTGTACAGTTTACTGACTGGTTCTTTATTCAGTTTTGTACAGTTTATTGACTGGTTTTTTATTGAGTTTTGTACAGTTTATTGACTGGTTCTTTATTGAGTTTTGTAGAGTTTATTGACTGTTTCTTTATTGAGTTTTGTACAGTTCATTGACTAGTTCTTTATTAAGTTTTGAACAGTTTATTGACTGTTTCTTTATTGAGTTTTGTACAGTTTAGTGACTGTTTTTTATTGAGTTTTGTTCAGTTTATTGACTGTTTCTTTATTCATTTTTGTATAGTTTATTGACTGTTTCTTTATTGAGTTTTGTACAGATTATTGAATGGTTCTTTATTCATTTTTGTATAGTTTATTGACTGTTTCTTTATTGAGTTTTGTACAGATTATTGACTGGTTCTTTATTCAGTTTTGTACAGTTTATTGACTGTTTCTTTATTGATTTTTGAACAGTTTATTGACTGGTTCTTTATTCAGTTTTGTACAGTTCATTGACTTGTTCTTTATTCAGTTTTGTACAGTTTATTGACTGATTCTTTATTGAATTTGTGTACAATTTATTGACTGGTTCTTTATTGAGTTGTGTACAGTTTATTGACTGGTTCTTTATTCAGTTTTGTAATGTTTATTGACTGGTTCTTTATTGAGTTTTGTACAGTTTATTGACTGGTTCTTTATTGAGTTTTGTACAGTTTATTGACTGTTTCTTTATTGAGTTTTGTACAGTTTATTGACTGATTTGTTATTCAGTTTTGTACAGTTTATTGACTGGTTCTTTATTGAGTTTTGTACAGTTTATCGACTTTTTTTTATTGAGTTTTGTACAGTTTATTTACTGTTTGTTTATTGAGTTTTGTACAGTTTATTGACTGTTTCTTTATTGAGTTTTGTACAGTTAATTGACTGTTTTTTTATTGAGTTTTGTACAGTTTATTTGCTGTTTCTTTATTGAGTTATGTACGGTTTATTGACTGGTTCTTTATTCAGTTTTGTACAGTTTATTGACTGGTTCTTTATTCAGTTTTGTTCAGTTTTTTTACTGTTTTTTTATTGAGTTTGTGTACAATTTATTGACTGGTTCTTTATTTAGTTTTGTACAGTTTATTGACTGGTTCTTTATTGAGTTTTGTACAGTTTATTCACTGTTTCTTTCTTCAGTTTTCTAATGTTTATTGACTGGTTCTTTATTGAGTTGTGTAGAGTTTATTGACTGCTTCTTTATTGAGTTTTGTAGAGTTCATTGACTAGTTCTTTTTTAAATTTTGTACAGTTTATTGACTGTTACTTTATTGAGTTTTGTACAGTTTAGTGACTGTTTTTTTTTGAGTTTTGTTCAGTTTATTGACTTTTTCTTTATTCATTTTTGTACAGTTTATTGACTGTTTCTTTTTTGAGTTTTGTACAGATTATTGACTGGTTCTTTATTTAGTTTGTGTACAATTTATTGACTGGTTCTTTATTTAGTTTTGTACAGTTTATTTACTCTTTCTTTATTTAGTTTTGTACAGTTTATTGACTGGTTCTTTATTGAGTTTTGTACAGTTTATTGACTGTTTCTTTATTCAGTTTTGTAATGTTTATTGACTGGTTGTTTATTGAGTTTTGTACAGTTCATTGACTGGTTCTTTATTCAGTTTTGTACAGTTTATTGACTGATTCTTTATTGAATTTGTGTACAATTTTTTGACTGGTTCTTTATTGAGTTGTGTACAGTTTATTGACTGGTTCTTTATTCAGTTTTGTAATGTTTATTGACTGGTTCTTTATTGAGTTTTGTACAGTTTATTGACTGGTTCTTTATTGAGTTTTGTACAGTTTATTGACTGTTTCTTTATTGACTTTTGTACAGTTTATTGACTGATTTGTTATTCAGTTTTGTACAGTTTATTGACTGGTTCTTTATTGAGTTTTGTACAGTTTATTGACTGAATCTTTATTTTATTTGTGTACAATTTATTGACTGGTTCTTTATTGAGTTGTGTACAGTTTATTGACTGGTTCTTTATTCAGTTTTGTAATGTTTATTGACTGGATCTTTATTGAGTTTTGTATAGTTTATTGACTGGTTCTTTATTGAGTTTTGTACAGTTTATTGACTGTTTCTTTTTTGAGTCTTGTACAGTTTATTGACTTTTTTTATTGAGTTTTGTACAGTTTATTTACTGTTTCTTTATTGAGTTTTGTACAGTTTATTGACTGTTTCTTTATTGAGTTTTGTACAGTTAATTGACTGTTTTTTATTGAGTTTTGTACAGTTTATTGTTGACTGTTTCTTTATTGAGTTTTGTACAGTTTATTGACTGATTTGTTATTCAGTTTTGTACAGTTTATTGACTGGTTCTTTATTGAGTTTTGTACAGTTTATCGACTTTTTTTTATTGAGTTTTGTACAGTTTATTTACTGTTTGTTTATTGAGTTTTGTACAGTTTATTGACTGTTTCTTTATTGAGTTTTGTACAGTTAATTGACTGTTTTTTTATTGAGTTTTGTACAGTTTATTTGCTGTTTCTTTATTGAGTTTTGTACGGTTTATTGACTGTTTCTTTATTGAGTTTTGTACAGTTTATTGACTGGTTCTTTATTCAGTTTTGTACAGTTTATTGACTGGTTCTTTATTCAGTTTTGTTCAGTTTTTTTACTGTTTTTTTATTGAGTTTGTGTACAATTTATTGACTGGTTCTTTATTTAGTTTTGTACAGTTTATTGACTGGTTCTTTATTGATTTTTGTACAGTTTATTCACTGTTTCTTTCTTCAGTTTTCTAATGTTTATTGACTGGTTCTTTATTGAGTTTTGTAGAGTTCATTGACTAGTTCTTTTTTAAATTTTGTACAGTTTATTGACTGTTACTTTATTGAGTTTTGTACAATTTAGTGACTGTTTCTTTTTTGAGTTTTGTACAGATTATTGACTGGTTCTTTATTTAGTTTGTGTACAATTTATTGACTGGTTCTTTATTGAGTTTTGTACAGTTTATTTACTGTTTCTTTATTTAGTTTTGTACAGTTTATTGACTGGTTCTTTATTGAGTTTTGTACAGTTTATTGACTGATTTGTTATTCAGTTTTGTACAGTTTATTGACTGGTTCTTTATTGAGTTTTGTACAGTTTATTGACTGAATCTTTATTTTATTTGTGTACAATTTATTGACTGGTTCTTTATTGAGTTGTGTACAGTTTATTGACTGGTTCTTTATTCAGTTTTGTAATGTTTATTGACTGGATCTTTATTGAGTTTTGTATAGTTTATTGACTGGTTCTTTATTGAGTTTTGTACAGTTTATTGACTGTTTCTTTTTTGAGTTTTGTACAGTTTATTGACTTTTTTATTGAGTTTTGTACAGTTTATTTACTGTTTCTTTATTGAGTTTTGTACAGTTTATTGACTGTTTCTTTATTGAGTTTTGTACAGTTAATTGACTGTTTTTTATTGAGTTTTGTACAGTTTATTGACTGTTTCTTTATTGAGTTTTGTACGGTTTATTGACTGTTTCTTTATTGAGTTTTGTACAGTTTATTGACTGGTTCTTTACTCAGTTTTGTGCAGTTTATTGACTGGTTCCTTATTCAGTTTTGTACAGTTTATTGACTGGTTCTTAATTGAGTTTTGTACAGTTTATTGACTGGTTCTTTATTGAGTTTTGTACAGTTTATTGTCTGTTTCTTTATTGAGTTTTGCACAGTTCATTGACTTTTTCTTTATTTAGTTTGTGTACAATTTATTGACTGGTTCTTTATTTAGTTTTGTACAGTTTATTGACTGTTTCTTTATTGAGTTTGTACAGTTTATTGACTGGTTCTTTATTCAGTTTTGTACAGTTTATTGACTGTTTCTTGATTGATTTTTGTACAGTTTATTGACTCTTTCTTTATTGAGTTTGTACAGTTTATTGACTGGTTCTTTATTCAGTTTTGTACAGTTTATTGACTGTTTCTTGATTGATTTTTGTACAGTTTATTGACTGTTTCTTTATTTAGTTTTGTACAGTTTATAGACTGTTTCTTTATTTAGTTTTGTACAGTTTATTGACTTGTTCTTTATTGAGTTTTTTACAGTTTATTCACTGTTTCTTTATTCAGTTTTGTAATGTTTATTGACTGGTTGTTTATTGAGTTTTGTACAGTTTATTGACTGGTGCTTTATTGACTTTTGTACAGTTTATTGACGGGTTCTTTATTGAATTTGTGTACAATTTAATGACTGGTTCTTTATTGAGTTTTGTACAGTTTACTGGCTGGTTCTTTATTCAGTTTTGTACAGTTTATTGACTGGTTCTTTATTGAGTTTTGTACAGTTTATTGACTGGTTCTTTATTGAGTTTTGTACAGTTTATTGACTGTTTCTTTATTGAGTTTTGTACAGTTCATTGACTAGTTTTTTATTAAGTTTTGAACAGTTTATTGACTGTTTCTTTATTGAGTTTTGTACAGTTTAGTGACTGTTTTTTATTGAGTTTTGTTCAGTTTATTGACTGCTTCTTTATTCATTTTTGTATAGTTTATTGACTGTTTCTTTATTGAGTTTTGTACAGATTATTGACTGGTTCTTTATTCATTTTTGTATAGTTTATTGACTGTTTCTTTATTGAGTTTTGTACAGATTATTGACTGGTTCTTTATTCAGTTTTGTACAGTTTATTGACTGTTTCTTTATTGAGTTTTGAACAGTTTATTGACTGGTTCTTTATTCAGTTTTGTGCAGTTCATTGACTTGTTCTTTATTCAGTTTTGTACAGTTTATTGACTGATTCTTTATTGAATTTGTGTACAATTTATTGACTGGTTCTTTATTGAGTTGTGTACAGTTTATTGACTGGTTCTTTATTCAGTTTTGTAATGTTTACTGACTGGTTCTTTATTGAGTTTTGTACAGTTTATTGACTGGTTCTTTATTGAGTTTTGTACAGTTTATTGACTGTTTCTTTATTGAGTTTTGTACAGTTTATTGACTGATTTGTTATTCAGTTTTGTACAGTTTATTGACTGGTTCTTTATTGAGTTTTGTACAGTTTATCGACTTTTTTTTATTGAGTTTTGTACAGTTTATTTACTGTTTGTTTATTGAGTTTTGTACAGTTTATTGACTGTTTCTTTATTGAGTTTTGTACAGTTAATTGACTGTTTTTTATTGAGTTTTGTACAGTTTATTTACTGTTTCTTTATTGAGTTTTGTACGGTTTATTGACTGTTTCTTTATTGAGTTTTGTACAGTTTATTGACTGGTTCTTTATTCAGTTTTGTACAGTTTATTGACTGGTTTCTTATTCAGTTTTGTACAGTTTATTGACTGGTTCTTTATTGATTTTTGTACAGTTTATTGTCTGTTTTTTATTGAGTTTTGTACAGTTTATTTACTGTTTCTTTATTGAGTTTTGTACGGTTTATTGACTGTTTCTTTATTGAGTTTTGTACAGTTTATTGACTGGTTCTTTATTCAGTTTTGTACAGTTTATTGACTGGTTCTTTATTCAGTTTTGTTCAGTTTTTTTACTGTTTTTTTATTGAGTTTGTGTACAATTTATTGACTGGTTCTTTATTTAGTTTTGTACAGTTTTTTGACTGGTTCTTTATTTAGTTTTGTACAGTTTATTCACTGTTTCTTTCTTCAGTTTTCTAATGTTTATTGACTGGTTCTTTATTGAGTTGTGTGCAGTTTATTGACTGGTTCTTTATTCAGTTTGTAATGTTTATTGACTGGTTCTTTATTGAGTTTTGTACAGTTTATTGACTGGTTCTTTATTGACTTTTGTACAGTTTATTGACTGGTTCATTATTGAATTTGTGTACAATTTATTGACTGGTTATTTATTGAGTTTTGTACAGTTTATTGACTGATTCTATATTCAGTTTTGTACAGTTTATTGACTGGTTCTTTATTCAGTTTTGTTCAGTTTTTTTACTGTTTTTTTTTTGAATTTGTGTACAATTTATTGACTGGTTCTTTATTTAGTTTTGTACAGTTTATTGACTGGTTCTTTATTGAGTTTTGTACAGTTTATTCACTGTTTCTTTCTTCAGTTTTCTAATGTTTATTGACTGGTTCTTTATTGAGTTGTGTAGAGTTTATTGACTGTTTCTTTATTGAGTTTTGTAGAGTTCATTGACTAGTTCTTTTTTAAATTTTTTACAGTTTATTGACTGTTACTTTATTGAGTTTTGTACAATTTAGTGACTGTTTTTTTTTGAGTTTTGTTCAGTTTATTGACTGTTTCTTTATTCATTTTTGTACAGTTTATTGACTGTTTCTTTTTTGAGTTTTGTACAGATTATTGACTGGTTCTTTATTTAGTTTGTGCACAATTTATTGACTGGTTCTTTATTGAGTTTTGTACAGTTTATTTACTGTTTCTTTATTTAGTTTTGTACAGTTTATTGACTGGTTCTTTATTGAGTTTTGTACAGTTTATTGACTGATTTGTTATTCAGTTTTGTACAGTTTATTGACTGGTTCTTTATTGAGTTTTGTACAGTTTATTGACTGAATCTTTATTTTATTTGTGTACAATTTACTGACTAATTCTTTATTGAGTTGTGTACAGTTTATTGACTGGTTCTTTATTCAGTTTTGTAATGTTTATTGACTGGATCTTTATTGAGTTTTGTATAGTTTATTGACTGGTTCTTTATTGAGTTTTGTACAGTTTATTGACTGTTTCTTTTTTGAGTTTTGTACAGTTTATTGACTTTTTTTATTGAGTTTTGTACAGTTTATTTACTGTTTCTTTATTGAGTTTTGTACAGTTTATTGACTGTTTCTTTATTGAGTTTTGTACAGTTAATTGACTGTTTTTTATTGAGTTTTGTACAGTTTATTGACTGTTTCTTTATTGAGTTTTGTACGGTTTATTGACTGTTTCTTTATTGAGTTTTGTACAGTTTATTGACTGGTTCTTTACTCAGTTTTGTGCAGTTTATTGACTGGTTCCTTATTCAGTTTTGTACAGTTTATTGACTGGTTCTTAATTGAGTTTTGTACAGTTTATTGACTGGTTCTTTATTGAGTTTTGTACAGTTTATTGACTGTTTCTTTATTGAGTTTTGCACAGTTCATTGACTTTTTCTTTATTTAGTTTGTGTACAATTTATTGACTGGTTCTTTATTTAGTTTTGTACAGTTTATTGACTGTTTCTTTATTGAGTTTGTACAGTTTATTGACTGGTTCTTTATTCAGTTTTGTACAGTTTATTGACTGTTTCTTGATTGATTTTTGTACAGTTTATTGACTGTTTCTTTATTGAGTTTGTACAGTTTATTGACTGGTTCTTTATTCAGTTTTGTACAGTTTATTGACTGTTTCTTGATTGATTTTTGTACAGTTTATTGACTGTTTCTTTATTTAGTTTTGTACAGTTTATAGACTGTTTCTTTATTTAGTTTTGTACAGTTTATTGACTTGTTCTTTATTGAGTTTTGTACAGTTTATTCACTGTTTCTTTATTCAGTTTTGTAATGTTTATTGACTGGTTGTTTATTGAGTTTTGTACAGTTTATTGACTGGTGCTTTATTGACTTTTGTACAGTTTATTGACGGGTTCTTTATTGAATTTGTGTACAATTTAATGACTGGTTCTTTATTGAGTTTTGTACAGTTTACTGACTGGTTCTTTATTCAGTTTTGTACAGTTTATTGACTGGTTCTTTATTGAGTTTTGTACAGTTTATTGACTGGTTCTTTATTGAGTTTTGTACAGTTTATTGACTGTTTCTTTATTGAGTTTTGTACAGTTCATTGACTAGTTCTTTATTAAGTTTTGAACAGTTTATTGACTGTTTCTTTATTGAGTTTTGTACAGTTTAGTGACTGTTTTTTATTGAGTTTTGTTCAGTTTATTGACTGCTTCTTTATTCATTTTTGTATAGTTTATTGACTGTTTCTTTATTGAGTTTTGTACAGATTATTGACTGGTTCTTTATTCATTTTTGTATAGTTTATTGACTGTTTCTTTATTGAGTTTTGTACAGATTATTGACTGGTTCTTTATTCAGTTTTGTACAGTTTATTGACTGTTTCTTTATTGAGTTTTGAACAGTTTATTGACTGGTTCTTTATTCAGTTTTGTGCAGTTCATTGACTTGTTCTTTATTCAGTTTTGTACAGTTTATTGACTGATTCTTTATTGAATTTGTGTACAATTTATTGACTGGTTCTTTATTGAGTTGTGTACAGTTTATTGACTGGTTCTTTATTGAGTTTTGTACAGTTTAGTGACTGTTTTTTATTGAGTTTTGTTCAGTTTATTGACTGCTTCTTTATTCATTTTTGTATAGTTTATTGACTGTGTCTTTATTGAGTTTTGTACAGATTATTGACTGGTTCTTTATTCATTTTTGTATAGTTTATTGACTGTTTCTTTATTGAGTTTTGTACAGATTATTGACTGGTTCTTTATTCAGTTTTGTACAGTTTATTGACTGTTTCTTTATTGAGTTTTGAACAGTTTATTGACTGGTTCTTTATTCAGTTTTGTGCAGTTCATTGACTTGTTCTTTATTCAGTTTTGTACAGTTTATTGACTGATTCTTTATTGAATTTGTGTACAATTTATTGACTGGTTCTTTATTGAGTTGTGTACAGTTTATTGACTGGTTCTTTATTCAGTTTTGTAATGTTTACTGACTGGTTCTTTATTGAGTTTTGTACAGTTTATTGACTGGTTCTTTATTGAGTTTTGTACAGTTTATTGACTGTTTCTTTATTGAGTTTTGTACAGTTTATTGACTGATTTGTTATTCAGTTTTGTACAGTTTATTGACTGGTTCTTTATTGAGTTTTGTACAGTTTATCGACTTTTTTTTATTGAGTTTTGAACAGTTTATTTACTGTTTGTTTATTGAGTTTTGTACAGTTTATTGACTGTTTCTTTATTGAGTTTTGTACAGTTAATTGACTGTTTTTTATTGAGTTTTGTACAGTTTATTTACTGTTTCTTTATTGAGTTTTGTACGGTTTATTGACTGTTTCTTTATTGAGTTTTGTACAGTTTATTGACTGGTTCTTTATTCAGTTTTGTACAGTTTATTGACTGGTTTCTTATTCAGTTTTGTACAGTTTATTGACTGGTTCTTTATTGATTTTTGTACAGTTTATTGTCTGTTTTTTATTGAGTTTTGTACAGTTTATTTACTGTTTCTTTATTGAGTTTTGTACGGTTTATTGACTGTTTCTTTATTGAGTTTTGTACAGTTTATTGACTGGTTCTTTATTCAGTTTTGTACAGTTTATTGACTGGTTCTTTATTCAGTTTTGTTCAGTTTTTTTACTGTTTTTTTATTGAGTTTGTGTACAATTTATTGACTGGTTCTTTATTTAGTTTTGTACAGTTTTTTGACTGGTTCTTTATTGAGTTTTGTACAGTTTATTCACTGTTTCTTTCTTCAGTTTTCTAATGTTTATTGACTGGTTCTTTATTGAGTTGTGTGCAGTTTATTGACTGGTTCTTTACTCAGTTTGTAATGTTTATTGACTGGTTCTTTATTGAGTTTTGTACAGTTTATTGACTGGTTCTTTATTGACTTTTGTACAGTTTATTGACTGGTTCATTATTGAATTTGTGTACAATTTATTGACTGGTTATTTATTGAGTTTTGTACAGTTTATTGACTGATTCTTCATTGAGTTGTGTACAGTTTATTGACTGGATCTTTATTCAGTTTTGTACAGTTTATTGACTGATTCTTTATTCAGTTTTGTACAGTTTATTGACTGGTTCTTTATTCACTTTTGTAATGTTTATTGACTGGCTCTTTATTGAGTTTTGTACAGTTTATTCACTGGTTCTTTATTCAGTTTTGTACAGTTTATTGACTGGTTCTTTATTCAGTTTTGTTCAGTTTTTTTACTGTTTTTTTATTGAGTTTGTGTACAATTTATTGACTGGTTCTTTATTTAGTTTTGTACAGTTTCTTGACTGGTTCTTTATTGAGTTTTGTACAGTTTATTCACTGTTTCTTTCTTCAGTTTTCTAATGTTTATTGACTGGTTCTTTATTGAGTTGTGTGCAGTTTATTGACTGGTTCTTTATTCAGTTTGTAAAGTTTATTGACTGGTTCTTTATTGAGTTTTGTACAGTTTATTGACTGGTTCTTTATTGACTTTTGTACAGTTTATTGACTGGTTCATTATTGAATTTGTGTACAATTTATTGACTGGTTATTTATTGAGTTTTGTACAGTTTATTGACTGATTCTTTATTGAATTTGTGTACAATTTATTGACTGGTTCTTTATTGAGTTGTGTACAGTTTATTGACTGGATCTTTATTCAGTTTTGTACAGTTTATTGACTGATTCTTTATTCAGTTTTGTACAGTTTATTGACTGGTTCTTTATTCACTTTTGTAATGTTTATTGACTGGATCTTTATTGAGTTTTGTACAGTTTATTGACTGGTTCTTTATTGAGTTTTCTACAGTTTATTGACTGTTTCTTTATTGAGTTTTGTACAGTTTATTGACTAGTTCCTTATTCAGTTTTGTACAGTTTATTGACTGTTTCTTTATTGAGTTTTGTACAGTTTATTGACTGTTTTTTATTGAGTTTTGTACAGTTTATTTACTGTTTCTTTATTGAGTTTTGTACGTTTATTGACTGTTTCTTTATTGAGTTTTGTACAGTTTATTGACTGGTTCTTTATTCAGTTTTGTACAGTTATTGACTGGTTCTTTATTCAGTTTTGTTCAGTTTTTTACTGTTTCTTTTTTGAGTTTGTGTACAATTTATTGACTGGTTCTTTATTTAGTTTTGTACAGTTTTTTGACCGTTTCTTTATTTAGTTTTGTACAGTTTATTCACTGTTTTTTTATTCAGTTTTGTAATGTTTATTGACTGGTTGTTTATTGAGTTTTGTACAGTTTATTGACTGGTTCTTTATTCAGTTTTGTTCAGTTTTTTTACTGTTTCTTTATTGAGTTTGTGTACAATTTATTGACTGGTTCTTTATTTAGTTTTGTACAGTTTTTTGACTGTTTCTTTATTTAGTTTTGTACAGTTTATTGACTGTTTCTTTATTGAGTTTTGTACAGTTTATTCACTGTTTCTTTATTCAGTTTTGTAATGTTTATTGACTGGTTGTTTATTGAGTTTTGTACAGTTTATTGACTGGTTCTTTATTGACTTTTGTACAGTTTATTGACTGGTTCTTTATTGAATTTGTGTACAATTTATTGACTGGTTCTTTTTTGAGTTTTCTACAGTTTATTGACTGGTTCTTTATTCAGTTTTGTACAGTTTATTGACTGGTTCTTTATTGAGTTTTGTACAGTTTATTGACTGGTTCTTTATTGAGTTTTGTAGAGTTTATTGACTGTTTCTTTATTGAGTTTTGTACAGTTCATTGACTAGTTCTTTTTTAAGTTTTGTACAGTTTATTGACTGTTTCTTTATTGAGTTTTGTACAATTTAGTGACTCTTTTTTATTGAGTTTTGTTCAGTTTATTGACTGTTTCCTTATTCATTTTTGTACAGTTTATTGACTGTTTCTTTTTTGAGTTTTGTACAGATTATTGACTGGTTCTCTATTTAGTTTGTGTACAATTTATTGACTGGTTCTTTATTTAGTTTTGTACAGTTTATTTACTGTTTCTTTATTTAGTTTTGTACAGTTTATTGACATGGTTCTTTATTGAGTTTTGTACAGTTTATTGACTGTTTCTTTATTCAGTTTTGTAATGTTTATTGACTGGTTGTTTATTGAGTTTTGTACAGTTAATTGACTGGTTCTTTATTCAGTTTTGTACAGTTTATTGACTGATTCTTTATTGAATTTGTGTACAATTTATTGACTGGTTCTTTATTGAGTTGTGTACAGTTTATTGACTGGTTCTTTATTCAGTTTTGTAATGTTTATTGACTGGTTCTTTATTGAGTTTTGTACAGTTTATTGACTGGTTCTTTATTGAGTTTTGTACAGTTTATTGACTGTTTCTTTATTGTGTTTTGTACAGTTTATTGACTGATTTGTTATTCAGTTTTGTACAGTTTATTGACTGGTTCTTTATTGAGTTTTGTACAGTTTATTGACTGAATCTTTATTGAATTTGTGTACAATTTATTGACTGGTTCTTTATTGAGTTGTGTACAGTTTATTGACTGGTTCTTTATTCAGTTTTGTAATGTTTATTTACTGGATCTTTATTGAGTTTTGTATAGTTTATTGACTGGTTCTTTATTTAGTTTTGTACAGTTTATTGACTGTTTCTTTTTTGAGTTATGTACAGTTTATTGACTTTTTTTTATTGAGTTTTGTACAGTTTATTAACTGTTTCTTTATTGAGTTTTGTACAGTTTATTGACTGTTTCTTTATTGAGTTTTGTACAGTTAATTGACTGTTTTTTATTGAGTTTTGTACAGTTTATTGTCTGTTTCTTTATTGAGTTTTGTACGGTTTATTGACTGTTTCTTTATTGAGTTTTGTACAGTTTATTGACTGGTTCTTTACTCAGTTTTGTACAGTTTATTGACTGGTTCCTTATTCAGTTTTGTACAGTTTATTGACTGTTTCTTTATTGAGTTTTGTACAGTTTATTGACTGTTTTTTATTGAGTTTTGTACAGTTTATTTACTGTTTCTTTATTGAGTTTTGTACGGTTTATTGACTGTTTCTTTATTGGGTTTTGTACAGTTTATTGACTGGTTCTTTATTCAGTTTTGTTCAGTTTTTTTACTGTTTCTTTATTGAGTTTGTGTACAATTTATTGACTGGTTCTTTATTTAGTTTTGTACAGTTTTTTGACTGTTTCTTTATTTAGTTTTGTACAGTTTATTGGCTGGTTCTTTATTGAGTTTTGTACAGTTTATTCACTGTTTCTTTCTTCAGTTTTGTAATGTTTATTGACTGGTTCTTTATTCAGTTTTGTACAGTTTATTGACTGTTTCTTTATTTAGTTTTGTACAGTTTATTGACTGGTTCTTTATTGAGTTTTGTACAGTTTATTGACTGTTTCTATATTCAGTTTTGTAATGTTTATTGACTGGTTGTTTATTGAGTTTTGTACAGTTCATTGACTGCTTCTTTATTCAATTTTGTACAGTTTATTGACTGATTCTTTTTTGAATTTGTGTACAATTTATTGACTGGTTCTTTATTGAGTTGTGTACAGTTTATTGACTGGTTTTTTATTCAGTTTTGTAATGTTTATTGACTGGTTCTTTATTGAGTTTTGAACAGTTTATTGACTGGTTCTTTATTGAGTTTTGTACAGTTTATTGACTGTTTCTTTATTGAGTTTTGTACAGTTTATTGACTGATTTTTTATTCAGTTTTGTACAGTTTATTGACTGGTTCTTTACTGAGTTTTGTACAGTTTATTGACTGAATCTTTATTGAATTTGTGTACAATTTATTGACTGGTTCTTTATTGAGTTGTGTACAGTTTATTGACTGGTTCTTTATTCAGTTTTGTAATGTTTATTGACTGGATCTTTATTGAGTTTTGTTTAGTTTATTGACTGGTTCTTTATTGAGTTTTGTACAGTTTATTGACTGATTCTTTATTGAGTTTTGTACAGTTTATTTACTGTTTCTTTATTTAGTTTTGTACAGTTTATTGACTGGTTCTTTATTGAGTTTTGTACAGTTTATTGACTGTTTCTTTATTCAGTTTTGTAATGTTTATTGACTGGTTCTTTATTGAGTTTTGTACAGTTTATTGACTGGTTCTTTATTCAGTTTTGTACAGTTTATTGACTGGTTCTTAATTGAGTTTTGTACAGTTTATTGACTGGTTCTTTATTGAGTTTTGTACAGTTTATTGACTGTTTCTTTATTGAGTTTTGCACAGTTCATTGACAAGTTCTTTATTAAGGTTGTACAGTTTATTGACTGTTTCTTTATTGAGTTTTGTACAGTTTATTGACTTTTTCTTTATTTAGTTTGTGTACAATTTATTGACTGGTTCTTTATTTAGTTTTGTACAGTTTATTGACTGTTTCTTTATTGAGTTTGTACAGTTTATTGACTGGTTCTTTATTCAGTTTTGTACAGTTTATTGACTGTTTCTTGATTGATTTTTGTACAGTTTATTGACTGTTTCTTTATTGAGTTTGTACAGTTTATTGACTGGTTCTTTATTCAGTTTTGTACAGTTTATTTACTGTTTCTTGATTGATTTTTGTACAGTTTATTGACTGTTTCTTTATTTAGTTTTGTACAGTTTATAGACTGTTTCTTTATTTAGTTTTGTACAGTTTATTGACTTGTTCTTTATTGAGTTTTGTACAGTTTATTCACTGTTTCTTTATTCAGTTTTGTAATGTTTATTGACTGGTTGTTTATTGAGTTTTGTACAGTTTATTGACTGGTTCTTTATTGACTTTTGTACAGTTTATTGACTGGTTCTTTATTGAATTTGTGTACAATTTAATGACTGGTTCTTTATTGAGTTTTGTACAGTTTACTGATTGGTTCTTTATTCAGTTTTGTACAGTTTATTGACTGGTTCTTTATTGAGTTTTGTACAGTTTATTGACTGGTTCTTTATTGAGTTTTGTAGAGTTTATTGACTGTTTCTTTATTGAGTGTTGTACAGTTCATTGACTAGTTCTTTTTTAAGTGTTGTACAGTTTATTGACAGTTTCTTTATTGAGTTTTGTACAGTTTAGTGACTGTTTTTTATTGAGTTTTGTTCAGTTTATTGACTGCTTCTTTATTCATTTTTGTGTAGTTTATTGACTGTTTCTTTATTGAGTTTTGTACAGATTATTGACTGGTTCTTTATTCATTTTTGTATAGTTTATTGACTGTTTCTTTATTGAGTTTTGTACAGATTATTGACTGGTTCTTTATTCAGTTTTGTACAGTTTATTGACTGTTTCTTTATTGAGTTTTGAACAGTTTATTGACTGGTTCTTTATTCAGTTTTGTACAGTTCATTGACTTGTTCTTTATTCATCTTTGTACAGTTTATTGACTGATTCTTTATTGAATTTGTGTACAATTAATTGACTGGTTCTTTATTGAGTTGTGTACAGTTTATTTACTGGTTCTTTATTCAGTTTTGTAATGTTTATTGACTGGTTCTTTATTGAGTTTTGTACAGTTTTTTGACTGGTTCTTTATTGAGTTTTGTACAGTTTATTGACTGTTTCTTTATTGAGTTTTGTACAGTTTATTGACTGATTTGTTATTCAGTTTTGTACAGTTTATTGACTGGTTCATTATTGAGTTTTGTACAGTTTATTGACTGAATCTTTATTGAATTGATGTACAATTTATTGACTGGTTCTTTATTGAGTTGTGTTCAGTTTATTGACTGGTTCTTTATTCAGTTTGTAATGTTTATTGACTGGATCTTTATTGAGTTTTGTACAGTTTATTGACTGGTTCTTTATTGAGTTTTGTACAGTTTATTGACTGTTTCTTTATTGAGTTTTGTACAGTTTATCGACTTTTTTTTATTGAGTTTTGTACAGTTTATTTACTGTTTGTTTATTGAGTTTTGTACAGTTTATTGACTGTTTCTTTATTGAGTTTTGTACAGTTAATTGACTGTTTTTTTATTGAGTTTTGTACAGTTTATTTACTGGTTGTTTCTTTATTGAGTTTTGTACGGTTTATTGACTGTTTCTTTATTGAGTTTTGTACAGTTTATTGACTGGTTCTTTATTCAGTTTTGTACAGTTTATTGACTGGTTTCTTATTCAGTGTTGTACAGTTTATTGACTGGTTCTTTATTGATTTTTGTACAGTTTATTGACTGTTTTTTATTGAGTTTTGTACAGTTTATTTACTGTTTCTTTATTGAGTTTTGTACGGTTTATTGACTGTTTCTTTATTGAGTTTTGTACAGTTTATTGACTGGTTCTTTATTCAGTTTTGTACAGTTTATTAACTGGTTCGTTATTCAGTTTTGTTCAGTTTTTTTACTGTTTTTTTATTGAGTTTGTGTACAATTTATTGACTGGTTCTTTATTTAGTTTTGTACAGTTTATTGACAGGTTCTTTATTGAGTTTTGTACAGTTTATTTACTGTTTCTTTCTTCAGTTTTCTAATGTTTATTGACTGGTTCTTTATTGAGTTGTGTGCAGTTTATTGACTGGTTCTTTATTCAGTTTGTAATGTTTATTGACTGGTTCTTTATTGAGTTTTGTACAGTTTATTGGCTGGTTCTTTATTGAGTTTTGTACAGTTTATTGACTGGTTCTGTATTTAGTTTTGTACAGTTTTATGACTTTTTCTTTATTTAGTTTTCTACAGTTTATTGACTGGTTCTTTATTGAGTTTTGTACAGTTTATTCACTGTTTCTTTATTCAGTTTTGTAATGTTTATTGACTGGTTGTTTATTGAGTTTTGTACAGTTTATTGACTGGTTCTTTATTGACTTTTGTACAGTTTATTGACTGGTTCATTATTGAATTTGTGTACAATTTATTGACAGGTTATATATTGAGTTTTGTACAGTTTATTGACTGATTCTTTATTGAATTTGTGTACAATTTATTGACTGGTTCTTTATTGAGTTGTGTACAGTTTATTGACTGGATCTTTATTCAGTTTTATACAGTTTATTGACTGATTCTTTATTCAGTTTTGTACAGTTTATTGACTGGTTCTTTATTCACTTTTGTAATGTTTATTGACTGGTTCTTTATTGAGTTTTGTACAGTTTATTGACTGGTTCTTTATTGAGTTTTGTACAGTTTATTGACTGGTTCTTTATTCAGTTTTGTACAGTTTATTGACAGTTTCTTGATTGATTTTTGTACAGTTTATTGACTGTTTCTTTATTTAGTTTTGTACAGTTTGTAGACTGTTTCTTTATTTAGTTTTGTACAGTTTATTGACTTGTTCTTTATTGAGTTTTGTACAGTTTATTCACTGTTTCTTTATTCAGTTTTGTAATGTTTATTGACTGGTTGTTTATTGAGTTTTGTACAGTTTATTGACTGGTTCTTTATTGACTTTTGTACAGTTTATTGACTGGTTCTTTTTTGAATTTGTGTACAATTTAATGACTGGTTCTTTATTGAGTTTTGTACAGTTTACTGACTGGTTCTTTATTCAGTTTTGTACAGTTTATTGACTGGTTCTTTATTGAGTTTTGTACAGTTTATTGACTGGTTCTTTATTGAGTTTTGTAGAGTTTATTGACTGTTTCTTTATTGAGTTTTGTACAGTTTAGTGACTGTTTTTTATTGAGTTTTGTTCAGTTTATTGACTGCTTCTTTATTCATTTTTGTATAGTTTATTGACTGTTTCTTTATTGAGTTTTGTACAGATTATTGAATGGTTCTTTATTCATTTTTGTATAGTTTATTGACTGTTTCTTTATTGAATTTTGTACAGATTATTGACTGGTTCTTTATTCAGTTTTGTACAGTTTATTAACTGTTTCTTTATTGATTTTTGAACAGTTTATTGACTGGTTCTTTATTCAGTTTTGTACAGTTCATTGACTTGTTCTTTATTCAGTTTTGTACAGTTTATTGACTGATTCTTTATTGAATTTGTGTACAATTTATTGACTGGTTCTTTATTGAGTTGTGTACAGTTTATTGACTGGTTCTTTATTCAGTTTTGTAATGTTTATTGACTGGTTCTTTATTGAGTTTTGTACAGTTTATTGACTGGTTCTTTATTGAGTTTTGTACAGTTTATTGACTGTTTCTTTATTGAGTTTTGTACAGTTTATTGACTGATTTGTTATTCAGTTTTGTACAGTTTATTGACTGGTTCTTTATTGAGTTTTGTACAGTTTATCGACTTTTTTTTATTGAGTTTTGTACAGTTTATTTACTGTTTGTTTATTGAGTTTTGTACAGTTTATTGACTGTTTCTTTATTGAGTTTTGTACAGTTAATTGACTGTTTTTTCATTGAGTTTTGTACAGTTTATTTGCTGTTTCTTTATTGAGTTTTGTACGGTTTATTGACTGTTTCTTTATTGAGTTTTGTACAGTTTATTGACTGGTTCTTTATTCAGTTTTGTACAGTTTATTGACTGGTTCTTTATTCAGTTTTGTTCAGTTTTTTACTGTTTTTTTATTGAGTTTGTGTACAATTTATTGACTGGTTCTTTATTTAGTTTTGTACAGTTTATTGACTGGTTCTTTATTGAGTTTTGTACAGTTTATTCACTGTTTCTTTCATCAGTTTTCTAATGTTTATTGACTGGTTCTTTATTGAGTTGTGTGCAGTTTATTGACTGGTTCTTTATTCAGTTTGTAATGTTTATTGACTGGTTCTTTATTGAGTTTTGTACAGTTTATTGGCTGGTTCTTTATTGAGTTTTGTACAGTTTATTGACTGGTTCTGTATTTAGTTTTGTACAGTTTTCTGACTGTTTCTTTATTTAGTTTTCTACAGTTTATTGACTGGTTCTTTATTGAGTTTTGTACAGTTTATTCACTGTTTCTTTATTCAGTTTTGTAATGTTTATTGACTGGTTGTTTATTGAGTTTTGTACAGTTTATTGACTTGTTCTTTATTGACTTTTGTACAGTTTATTGACTGGTTCATTATTGAATTTGTGTACAATTTATTGACTGGTTATTTATTGAGTTTTGTACAGTTTATTGACTGATTCTTTATTGAATTTGTGTACAATTTATTGACTGGTTCTTTATTGAGTTGTGTACAGTTTATTGACTGGATCTTTATTCAGTTTTGTACAGTTTATTGACTGATTCTTTATTCAGTTTTGTACAGTTTATTGACTGGTTCTATATTCACTTTTGTAATGTTTATTGACTGGTTCTTTATTGAGTTTTGTACAGTTTATTGACTGGTTCTTTATTGAGTTTTCTACAGTTTATTGACTGTTTCTTTATTGAGTTTTGTACAGTATATTGACTAGTTCCTTATTCAGTTTTGTACAGTTTATTGACTGTTTCTTTATTGAGTTTTGTACAGTTTATTGACTGTTTTTTATTGAGTTTTGTACAGATTATTTACTGTTTCTTTATTGAGTTTTGTACGTTTATTAACTGTTTCTTTATTGAGTTTTGTACAGTTTATTGACTGGTTCTTTATTCAGTTTTGTACAGTTTATTGACTGGTTCTTTATTCAGTTTCGTTCAGTTTTTTACTGTTTCTTTATTGAGTTTGTGTACAATTTATTGACTGGTTCTTTATTTAGTTTTGTACAGTTTTTTGACCGTTTCTTTATTTAGTTTTGTACAGTTTATTGACTGGTTCTTTATTGAGTTTTGTACAGTTTATTCACTGTTTCTTTATTCAGTTTTGTACAGTTTATTGACTGGTTGTTTATTGAGTTTTGTACAGTTTATTGACTGGTTCTTTATTCAGTTTTGTTCAGTTTTTTTACTGTTTCTTTATTGAGTTTGTGTACAATTTATTGACTGGTTCTTTATTTAGTTTTGTACAGTTTTTTGACTGTTTCTTTATTTAGTTTTGTACAGTTTATTGACTGGTTCTTTATTGAGTTTTGTACAGTTTATTCACTGCTTCTTTATTCAGTTTTGTAATGTTTATTGACTGGTTGTTTATTGAGTTTTGTACAGTTTATTGACTGGTTCTTTATTGACTTTTGTACAGTTTATTGACTGGTTCTTTATTGAAGTTGTGTACAATTTATTGACTGGTTCTTTTTTGAGTTTTCTACAGTTTATTGACTGGTTCTTTATTCAGTTTTGTACAGTTGATTGACTGGTTCTTTATTGAGTTTTGTACAGTTTATTGACTGGTTCTTTATTGAGTTTTGTAGAGTTTATTGACTGTTTCTTTATTGAGTTTTGTACAGTTCATTGACTAGTTCTTTTTTAAGTTTTGTACAGTTTATTGACTGTTTCTTTATTGAGTTTTGTACAATTTAGTGACTGTTTTTTATTGAGTTTTGTTCAGTTTATTGACTGTTTCTTTATTCATTTTTGTACAGTTTATTGACTGTTTCTTTTTTGAGTTTTGTACAAATTATTGACTGGATCTTTATTTAGTTTGTGTACAATTTATTGACTGGTTCTTTATTTAGTTTTGTACAGTTTATTTACTGTTTCTTTATTTAGTTTTGTACAGTTTATTGACTGGTTCTTTATTGAGTTTTGTACAGTTTATTCACTGTTTCTTTATTCAGTTTTGTAATGTTTATTGACTGGTTGTTTATTGAGTTTTGTACAGTTCATTGACTGGTTCTTTATTCAGTTTTGTACAGTTTATTGACTGATTCTTTATTGAATTTGTGTACAATTTATTGACTGGTTCTTTATTGAGTTGTGTACAGTTTATTGACTGGTTCTTTATTCAGTTTTGTAATGTTTATTGACTGGTTCTTTATTGAGTTTTGTACAGTTTATTGACTGGTTCTTTATTGAGTTTTGTACAGTTTATTGACTGTTTCTTTATTGAGTTTTGTACAGTTTTTTGACCGTTTCTTTATTTAGTTTTGTACAGTTTATTGACTGGTTCTTTATTAAGTTTTGTACAGTTTATTCACTGTTTCTTTATTCAGTTTTGTAATGTTTATTGACTGGTTTTTTATTGAGTTTTGTACAGTTTATTGACTGGTTCTTTATTCAGTTTTGTTCAGTTTTTTTACTGTTTCTTTATTGAGTTTGTGTACAATTTATTGACTGGTTCTTTATTTAGTTTTGTACAGTTTTTTGACTGTTTCTTTATTTAGTTTTGTACAGTTTATTGACTGGTTCTTTATTGAGTTTTGTACAGTTTATTCACTGCTTCTTTATTCAGTTTTGTAATGTTTATTGACTGGTTGTTTATTGAGTTTTGTACAGTTTATTGACTGGTTCTTTATTGACTTTTGTACAGTTTATTGACTGGTTTTTTATTGAATTTGTGTACAATTTATTGACTGGTTCTTTTTTGAGTTTTCTACAGTTTATTGACTGGTTCTTTATTCAGTTTTGTACAGTTGATTGACTGGTTCTTTATTGAGTTTTGTACAGTTTATTCACTGCTTCTTTATTCAGTTTTGTAATGTTTATTGACTGGTTGTTTATTGAGTTTTGTACAGTTTATTGACTGGTTCTTTATTGACTTTTGTACAGTTTATTGACTGGTTCTTTATTGAATTTGTGTACAATTTATTGACTGGTTCTTTATTGAGTTTTGTACAGTTTATTGACTGGTTCTTTATTCAGTTTTGTACAGTTTATTGACTGGTTCTTTATTCAGTTTTGTACAGTTTATTGACTGGTTCTTTATTGAGTTTTGTAGAGTTTATTGACTGTTTCTTTATTGAGTTTTGTACAGTTCATTGACTAGTTCTTTTTTAAGTTTTGTACAGTTTATTGACTGTTTCTTTATTGAGTTTTGTACAATTTAGTGACTGTTTTTTATTGAGTTTTGTTCAGTTTATTGACTGTTTCTTTATTCATTTTTGTACAGTTTATTGACTGTTTCTTTTTTGAGTTTTGTACAAATTATTGACTGGATCTTTATTTAGTTTGTGTACAATTTATTGACTGGTTCTTTATTTAGTTTTGTACGGTTTATTTACTGTTTCTTTATTTAGTTTTGTACAGTTTATTGACTGGTTCTTTATTGAGTTTTGTACAGTTTATTGACTGTTTCTTTATTCAGTTTTGTAATGTTTATTGACTGGTTGTTTATTGAGTTTTGTACAGTTCATTGACTGGTTCTTTATTCAGTTTTGTACAGTTTATTGACTGATTCTTTATTGAATTTGTGTACAATTTATTGACTGGTTCTTTATTGAGTTGTGTACAGTTTATTGACTGGATCTTTATTCAGTTTTGTAATGTTTATTGACTGGTTCTTTATTGAGTTTTGTACAGTTTATTGACTGGTTCTTTATTGAGTTTTGTACAGTTTATTGACTGTTTCTTTATTGAGTTTTGTACAGTTTATTGACTGGTTCTTTATTGAGTTTTGTACAGTTTATTGACTGGTTCTTTATTGAGTTTTGTACAGTTTATTCACTGTTTCTTTATTCAGTTTTGTAATGTTTATTGACTGGTTGTTTATTGAGTTTTGTACAGTTTATTGACTGGTTCTTTATTCAGTTTTGTTCAGTTTTTTTACTGTTTCTTTATTGAGTTTGTGTACAATTTATTGACTGGTTCTTTATTTAGTTTTGTACAGTTTTTTGACTGTTTCTTTATTTAGTTTTGTACAGTTTATTGACTGGTTCTTTATTGAGTTTTGTACAGTTTATTCACTGCTTCTTTATTCAGTTTTGTAATGTTTATTGACTGGTTGTTTATTGAGTTTTGTACAGTTTATTGACTGGTTCTTTATTGACTTTTGTACAGTTTATTGACTGGTTTTTTTATTGAATTTGTGTACAATTTATTGACTGGTTCTTTTTTGAGTTTTCTACAGTTTATTGACTGGTTCTTTATTCAGTTTTGTACAGTTTATTGACTGGTTCTTTATTGAAGTTGTGTACAATTTATTGACTGGTTCTTTTTTGAGTTTTCTACAGTTTATTGACTGGTTCTTTATTCAGTTTTGTACAGTTGATTGACTGGTTCTTTATTGAGTTTTGTACAGTTTATTGACTGGTTCTTTATTGAGTTTTGTAGAGTTTATTGACTGTTTCTTTATTGAGTTTTGTACAGTTCATTGACTAGTTCTTTTTTAAGTTTTGTACAGTTTATTGACTGTTTCTTTATTGAGTTTTGTACAATTTAGTGACTGTTTTTTATTGAGTTTTGTTCAGTTTATTGACTGTTTCTTTATTCATTTTTGTACAGTTTATTGACTGTTTCTTTTTTGAGTTTTGTACAAATTATTGACTGGATCTTTATTTAGTTTGTGTACAATTTATTGACTGGTTCTTTATTTAGTTTTGTACAGTTTATTTACTGTTTCTTTATTTAGTTTTGTACAGTTTATTGACTGGTTCTTTATTGAGTTTTGTACAGTTTATTGACTGTTTCTTTATTCAGTTTTGTAATGTTTATTGACTGGTTGTTTATTGAGTTTTGTACAGTTCATTGACTGGTTCTTTATTCAGTTTTGTACAGTTTATTGACTGATTCTTTATTGAATTTGTGTACAATTTATTGACTGGTTCTTTATTGAGTTGTGTACAGTTTATTGACTGGTTCTTTATTCAGTTTTGTAATGTTTATTGACTGGTTCTTTATTGAGTTTTGTACAGTTTATTGACTGGTTCTTTATTGAGTTTTGTACAGTTTATTGACTGTTTCTTTATTGAGTTTTGTACAGTTTTTTGACCGTTTCTTTATTTAGTTTTGTACAGTTTATTGACTGGTTCTTTATTGAGTTTTGTACAGTTTATTCACTGTTTCTTTATTCAGTTTTGTAATGTTTATTGACTGGTTGTTTATTGAGTTTTGTACAGTTTATTGACTGGTTCTTTATTCAGTTTTGTTCAGTTTTTTTACTGTTTCTTTATTGAGTTTGTGTACAATTTATTGACTGGTTCTTTATTTAGTTTTGTACAGTTTTTTGACTGTTTCTTTATTTAGTTTTGTACAGTTTATTGACTGGTTCTTTATTGAGTTTTGTACAGTTTATTCACTGCTTCTTTATTCAGTTTTGTAATGTTTATTGACTGGTTGTTTATTGAGTTTTGTACAGTTTATTGACTGGTTCTTTATTGACTTTTGTACAGTTTATTGACTGGTTTTTTATTGAATTTGTGTACAATTTATTGACTGGTTCTTTTTTGAGTTTTGTACAGTTTATTGACTGGTTCTTTATTCAGTTTTGTACAGTTGATTGACTGGTTCTTTATTGAGTTTTGTACAGTTTATTCACTGCTTCTTTATTCAGTTTTGTAATGTTTATTGACTGGTTGTTTATTGAGTTTTGTACAGTTTATTGACTGGTTCTTTATTGACTTTTGTACAGTTTATTGACTGGTTCTTTATTGAATTTGTGTACAATTTATTGACTGGTTCTTTTTTGAGTTTTCTACAGTTTATTGACTGGTTCTTTATTCAGTTTTGTACAGTTGATTGACTGGTTCTTTATTGAGTTTTGTACAGTTTATTGACTGGTTCTTTATTGAGTTTTGTAGAGTTTATTGACTGTTTCTTTATTGAGTTTTGTACAGTTCATTGACTAGTTCTTTTTTAAGTTTTGTACAGTTTATTGACTGTTTCTTTATTGAGTTTTGTACAATTTAGTGACTGTTTTTTATTGAGTTTTGTTCAGTTTATTGACTGTTTCTTTATTCATTTTTGTACAGTTTATTGACTGTTTCTTTTTTGAGTTTTGTACAAATTATTGACTGGATCTTTATTTAGTTTGTGTACAATTTATTGACTGGTTCTTTATTTAGTTTTGTACGGTTTATTTACTGTTTCTTTATTTAGTTTTGTACAGTTTATTGACTGGTTCTTTATTGAGTTTTGTACAGTTTATTGACTGTTTCTTTATTCAGTTTTGTAATGTTTATTGACTGGTTGTTTATTGAGTTTTGTACAGTTCATTGACTGGTTCTTTATTCAGTTTTGTACAGTTTATTGACTGATTCTTTATTGAATTTGTGTACAATTTATTGACTGGTTCTTTATTGAGTTGTGTACAGTTTATTGACTGGTTCTTTATTCAGTTTTGTAATGTTTATTGACTGGTTCTTTATTGAGTTTTGTACAGTTTATTGACTGGTTCTTTATTGAGTTTTGTACAGTTTATTGACTGTTTCTTTATTGAGTTTTGTACAGTTTTTTGACCGTTTCTTTATTTAGTTTTGTACAGTTTATTGACTGGTTCTTTATTGAGTTTTGTACAGTTTATTTACTGTTTCTTTATTCAGTTTTGTAATGTTTATTGACTGGTTGTTTATTGAGTTTTGTACAGTTTATTGACTGGTTCTTTATTCAGTTTTGTTCAGTTTTTTTACTGTTTCTTTATTGAGTTTGTGTACAATTTATTGACTGGTTCTTTATTTAGTTTTGTACAGTTTTTTGACTGTTTCTTTATTTAGTTTTGTACAGTTTATTGACTGGTTCTTTATTGAGTTTTGTACAGTTTATTCACTGCTTCTTTATTCAGTTTTGTAATGTTTATTGACTGGTTGTTTATTGAGTTTTGTACAGTTTATTGACTGGTTCTTTATTGACTTTTGTACAGTTTATTGACTGGTTTTTTATTGAATTTGTGTACAATTTATTGACTGGTTCTTTTTTGAGTTTTCTACAGTTTATTGACTGGTTCTTTATTCAGTTTTGTACAGTTGATTGACTGGTTCTTTATTGAGTTTTGTACAATTTAGTGACTGGTTCTTTATTGAGTTTTGTAGAGTTTATTGACTGTTTCTTTATTGAGTTTTGTACAGTTCATTGACTAGTTCTTTTTTAAGTTTTGTACAGTTTATTGACTGTTTCTTTTTTGAGTTTTGTACAATTTAGTGACTGTTTTTTATTGAGTTTTGTTCAGTTTATTGACTGTTTCTTTATTCATTTTTGTACGTTTATTAACTGTTTCTTTTTTGAGTTTTGTACAAATTATTGACTGGATCTTTATTTAGTTTGTGTACAATTTATTGACTGGTTCTTTATTTAGTTTTGTACAGTTTATTTACTGTTTCTTTATTTAGTTTTGTACAGTTTATTGACTGGTTCTTTATTGAGTTTTGTACAGTTTATTGACTGTTTCTTTATTCAGTTTTGTAATGTTTATTGACTGGTTGTTTATTGAGTTTTGTACAGTTCATTGACTGGTTCTTTATTCAGTTTTGTACAGTTTATTGACTGATTCTTTATTGAATTTGTGTACAATTTATTGACTGGTTCTTTATTGAGTTGTGTACAGTTTATTGACTGGTTCTTTATTCAGTTTTGTAATGTTTATTGACTGGTTCTTTATTGAGTTTTGTACAGTTTATTGACTGGTTCTTTATTCAGTTTTGTAATGTTTATTGACTGGATCTTTATTGAGTTTTGTACAGTTTATTGACTGATTTGTTATTCAGTTTTGTACAGTTTATTGACTGGTTCTTTATTGAGTTTTGTACAGTTTATTGACTGAATCTTTATTGAATTTGTGTACAATTTATTGACTGGTTCTTTATTGAGTTTTGTAATGTTTATTGACTGGATCTTTATTGAGTTTTGTATAGTTTATTGACTGGTTCTTTATTAAGTTTTGTACAGTTTATTGACTGTTTCTTTTTTGAGTTATGTACAGTTTATTGACTTTTTTTTATTGAGTTTTGTACAGTTTATTTACTGTTTCTTTATTGAGTTTTGTACAGTTTATTGACTGTTTCTTTATTGAGTTTTGTACAGTTAATTGACTGTTTTTTATTGAGTTTTGTACAGTTTATTGACTGTTTCTTTATTGAGTTTTGTACGGTTTATTGACTGTTTCTTTATTGAGTTTTGTACAGTTTATTGACTGGTTCTTTACTCAGTTTTGTACAGTTTATTGACTGGTTCCTTATTCAGTTTTGTACAGTTTATTGACTGTTTCTTTATTGAGTTTTGTACAGTTTATTGACTGTTTTTTATTGAGTTTTGTACAGTTTATTTACTGTTTCTTTATTGAGTTTTGTACGGTTTATTGACTGTTTCTTTATTGAGTTTTGTACAGTTTATTGACTGGTTCTTTATTCAGTTTTGTTCAGTTTTTTTACTGTTTCTTTATTGAGTTTGTGTACAATTTATTGACTGGTTCTTTATTTAGTTTTGTACAGTTTTTTGACTGTTTCTTTATTTAGTTTTGTACAGTTTATTGGCTGGTTCTTTATTGAGTTTTGTACAGTTTATTCACTGTTTCTTTCTTCAGTTTTGTAATGTTTATTGACTGGTTCTTTATTCAGTTTTGTACAGTTTATTTACTATTTCTTTATTTAGTTTTGTACAGTTTATTGACTGGTTCTTTATTGAGTTTTGTACAGTTTATTTACTGTTTCTATATTCAGTTTTGGAATTTTTATTGACTGGTTGTTTATTGAGTTTTGTACAGTTCACTGACTGCTCCTTTGTTCAATTTTGTACAGTTTATTGACTGATTCTTTTTTGAATTTGTGTACAATTTATTGACTGGTTCTTTATTGAGTTGTGTACAGTTTATTGACTGGTTCTTTATTCAGTTTTGTAATGTTTATTGACTGGTTCTTTATTGAGTTTTGAACAGTTTATTGACTGGTTCTTTATTCAGTTTTGTACAGTTTATTGACTGTTTCTTTATTGAGTTTTGTACAGTTTATTGACTGATTTTTTATTCAGTTTTGTACAGTTTATTGACTGGTTCTTTATTGAGTTTTGTACAGTTTATTGACTGAATCTTTATTGAATTTGTGTACAATTAATTGACTATTTCTTTATTGAGTTGTGTACAGTTTATTGACTGGTTCTTTATTCAGTTTTGTAATGTTTATTGACTGGATCTTTATTGAGTTTTGTTTAGTTTATTGACTGGTTCTTTATTGAGTTTTGTACAGTTTATTGACTGATTCTTTATTGAGTTTTGTACAGTTTATTTACTGTTTCTTTATTTAGTTTTGTACAGTTTATTGACTGGTTCTTTATTGAGTTTTGTACAGTTTATTGACTGTTTCTTTATTCAGTTTTGTAATGTTTATTGACTGGTTCTTTATTGAGTTTTGTACAGTTTATTGACTGGTTCTTTATTCAGTTTTGTACAGTTTATTGACTGGTTCTTAATTGAGTTTTGTACAGTTTATTGACTGGTTCTTTATTGAGTTTTGTACAGTTTATTGACTGTTTCTTTATTGAGTTTTGCACAGTTCATTGACTAGTTCTTTATTAAGGTTGTACAGTTTATTGACTGTTTCTTTATTGAGTTTTGTACAGTTTATTGACTTTTTCTTTATTTAGTTTGTGTACAATTTATTGACTGGTTCTTTATTTAGTTTTGTACAGTTTATTGACTGTTTCTTTATTGAGTTTGTACAGTTTATTGACTGATTCTTTATTCAGTTTTGTACAGTTTATTGACTGTTTCTTGATTGATTTTTGTACAGTTTATTGACTGTTTCTTTTTTGAGTTTGTACAGTTTATTGACTGGTTCTTTATTCAGTTTTGTACAGTTTATTTACTGTTTCTTGATTGATTTTTGTACAGTATATTGACTGTTTCTTTATTTAGTTTTGTACAGTTTATAGACTGTTTCTTTATTTAGTTTTGTACAGTTTATTGACTTGTTCTTTATTGAGTTTTGTACAGTTTATTCACTGTTTCTTTATTCAGTTTTGTAATGTTTATTGACTGGTTGTTTATTGAGTTTTGTACAGTTTATTGACTTGTTCTTTATTGACTTTTGTACAGTTTATTGACTGGTTCTTTATTGAATTTGTGTACAATTTATTGACTGGTTCTTTTTTGAGTTTTCTACAGTTTATTGACTGGTTCTTTATTCAGTTTTGTACAGTTTATTGACTGGTTCTTTATTGAGTTTTGTACAGTTTATTGACTGGTTCTTTATTGAGTTTTGTAGAGTTTATTGACTGTTTCTTTATTGAGTTTTGTACAGTTCATTGACTAGTTCTTTTTTAAGTTTTGTACAGTTTATTGACTGTTTCTTTATTGAGTTTTGTACAATTTAGTGACTGTTTTTTATTGAGTTTTGTTCAGTTTATTGACTGTTTCTTTATTGAGTTTTGTACAGTTTATCGACTTTTTTTTATTGAGTTTTGTACAGTTTATTTACTGTTTGTTTATTGAGTTTTGTACAGTTTATTGACTGTTTCTTTATTGAGTTTTGTACAGTTAATTGACTGTTTTTTTATTGAGTTTTGTACAGTTTATTTACTGGTTGTTTCTTTATTGAGTTTTGTACGGTTTATTGACTGTTTCTTTATTGAGTTTTGTACAGTTTATTGACTGGTTCTTTATTCAGTTTTGTACAGTTTATTGACTGGTTTCTTATTCAGTTTTGTACAGTTTATTGACTGGTTTTTTATTGATTTTTGTACAGTTTATTGACTGTTTTTTATTGAGTTTTGTACAGTTTATTCACTGTTTCTTTATTGAGTTTTGTACGGTTTATTGACTGTTTCTTTATTGAGTTTTGTACAGTTTATTGACTGGTTCTTTATTCCGTTTTGTACAGTTTATTGACTGGTTCTTTATTCAGTTTTGTTCAGTTTTTTTACTGTTTTTTATTGAGTTTGTGTACAATTTATTGACTGGTTCTTTATTTAGTTTTGTACAGTTTATTGACTGGTTCTTTATTGAGTTTTGTACAGTTTATTTACTGTTTCTTTCTTCAGTTTTCTAATGTTTATTGACTGGTTCTTTATTGAGTTGTGTGCAGTTTATTGACTGGTTCTTTATTCAGTTTGTAATGTATATTGACTGGTTCTTTATTGAGTTTTGTACAGTTTATTGGCTGGTTCTTTATTGAGTTTTGTACAGTTTATTGACTGGTTCTGTATTTAGTTTTGTACAGTTTTCTGACTTTTTCTTTATTTAGTTTTCTACAGTTTATTGACTGGTTCTTTATTGAGTTTTGTACAGTTTATTCACTGTTTCTTTATTCAGTTTTGTAATGTTTATTGACTGGTTGTTTATTGAGTTTTGTACAGTTTATTGACTGGTTCTTTATTGACTTTTGTACAGTTTATTGACTGGTTCATTATTGAATTTGTGTACAATTTATTGACTGGTTATATATTGAGTTTTGTACAGTTTATTGACTGATTCTTTATTGAATTTGTGTACAATTTATTGACTGGTTCTTTATTGAGTTGTGTACAGTTTATTGACTGGATCTTTATTCAGTTTTGTACAGTTTATTGACTGTTTCTTTATTCAGTTTTGTACAGTTTATTGACTGGTTCTTTATTCACTTTTGTACAGTTTATTGACTGGTTATTTATTGAGTTTTCTACAGTTTATTGACTGTTTCTTTATTGAGTTTTGTACAGTTTATTGACTAGTTCCTTATTCAGTTTTGTACAGTTTATTGATTGTTTCTTTATTGAGTTTTGTACAGTTTATTGACTGTTTTTTATTGAGTTTTGTACAGTTTATTTACTGTTTCTTTATTGAGTTTTGTACGTTTATTGACTGTTTCTTTATTGAGTTTTGTACAGTTTATTGACTGGTTCTTTATTCAGTTGTGTACAGTTTATTGACTGGTTCTTTATTCAGTTTTGTTCAGTTTTTTTAATGTTTCTTTATTGAGTTTGTGTACAAATTATTGACTGGTTCTTTATTTAGTTTTGTACAGTTTTTTGACCGTTTCTTTATTTAGTTTTGTACAGTTTATTGACTGGTTCTTTATTGAGTTTTGTACAGTTTATTCACTGTTTCTTTATTCAGTTTTGTAATGTTTATTGACTGGTTGTTTATTGAGTTTTGTACAGTTTATTGACTGGTTCTTTATTCAGTTTTGTTCAGTTTTTTTACTGTTTCTTTATTGAGTTTGTCTACAATTTATTGACTGGTTCTTTATTCAGTTTTGTACAGTTTATTGACTGGTTCTTTATTCAGTTTTGTTCAGTTTTTTTACTGTCTCTTTATTGAGTTTGTGTACAATTTATTGACTGGTTCTTTATTTAGTTTTATACAGTTTTTTGACCGTTTCTTTATTTAGTTTTGTACTGTTTATTGACTGGTTCTTTATTGAGTTTTGTACAGTTTATTCACTGTTTCTTTATTCGGTTTTGTAATGTTTATTGACTGGTTGTTTATTGAGTTTTGTACAGTTTATTGACTGGTTCTTTATTAAGTTTTGTTCAGTTTTTTTACTGTTTCTTTATTGAGTTTGTCTACAATTTATTGACTGGTTCTTTATTTAGTTTTGTACAGTTTTTTTACTGTTTCTTTATTTAGTTTTGTACAGTTTATTGACTGGTTCTTTATTGAGTTTTGTACAGTTTATTCACTGTTTCTTTATTCAGTTTTGTAATGTTTATTGACTGGTTGTTTATTGAGTTTTGTACAGTTTATTGACTGGTTCTTTATTGACTTTTGTACAGTTTATTGACTGGTTCTTTATTGAATTTGTGTACAATTTATTGACTGGTTCTTTTTTGAGTTTTCTACAGTTTATTGACTGGTTCTTTATTCAGTTTTGTACAGTTTATTGACTGGTTCTTTATTGAGTTTTGTACAGTTTATTGACTGGTTCTTTATTGAGTTTTGTAGAGTTTATTGACTGTTTCTTTATTGAGTTTTGTACAGTTCATTGACTAGTTCTTTTTTAAGTTTTGTACAGTTTATTGACTGTTTCTTTATTGAGTTTTGTACAATTTAGTGACTGTTTTTTATTGAGTTTTGTTCAGTTTATTGACTGTTTCTTTATTGAGTTTTGTACAGTTTATCGACTTTTTTTATTGAGTTTTGTACAGTTTATTTACTGTTTGTTTATTGAGTTTTGTACAGTTTATTGACTGTTTCTTTATTGAGTTTTGTACAGTTAATTGACTGTTTTTTTATTGAGTTTTGTACAGTTTATTTACTGGTTGTTTCTTTATTGAGTTCTGTACGGTTTATTGACTGTTTCTTTATTGAGTTTTGTACAGTTTATTGACTGGTTCTTTATTCAGTTTTGTACAGTTTATTGACTGGTTTCTTATTCAGTTTTGTACAGTTTATTGACTGGTTTTTTATTGAGTTTTGTACAGTTTATTGACTGTTTTTTATTGAGTTTTGTACCGTTTATTCACTGTTTCTTTATTCAGTTTTGTAATGTTTATTGACTGGTTGTTTATTGAGTTTTGTACAGTTTATTGACTGGTTCTTTATTGACTTTTGTACAGTTTATTGACTGGTTCATTATTGAATTTGTGTACAATTTATTGACTGGTTATATATTGAGTTTTGTACAGTTTATTGACTGATTCTTTATTGAATTTGTGTACAATTTATTGACTGGTTCTTTATTGAGTTGTGTACAGTTTATTGACTGGATCTTTATTCAGTTTTGTACAGTTTATTGACTGATTCTTTATTCAGTTTTGTACAGTTTATTGACTGGTTCTTTATTCACTTTTGTAATGTTTATTGACTGGTTCTTTATTGAGTTTTGTACAGTTTATTGACTGGTTCTTTATTGAGTTTTCTACAGTTTATTGACTGTTTCTTTATTGAGTTTTGTACAGTTTATTGACTAGTTCCTTATTCAGTTTTGTACAGTTTATTGACTGTTTCTTTATTGAGTTTTGTACAGTTTATTGACTGTTTTTTATTGAGTTTTGTACAGTTTATTTACTGTTTCTTTATTGAGTTTTGTACGTTTATTGACTGTTTCTTTATTGAGTTTTGTACAGTTTATTGACTGGTTCTTTATTCAGTTGTGTACAGTTTATTGACTGGTTCTTTATTCAGTTTTGTTCAGTTTTTTTAATGTTTCTTTATTGAGTTTGTGTACAATTTATTGACTGGTTCTTTATTTAGTTTTGTACAGTTTTTTGACCGTTTCTTTATTTAGTTTTGTACAGTTTATTGACTGGTTCTTTATTGAGTTTTGTACAGTTTATTCACTGTTTCTTTATTCAGTTTTGTAATGTTTATTGACTGGTTGTTTATTGAGTTTTGTACAGTTTATTGACTGGTTCTTTATTCAGTTTTGTTCATTTTTTTACTGTTTCTTTATTGAGTTTGTCTACAATTTATTGACTGGTTCTTTATTTAGTTTTGTACAGTTTTTTGACTGTTTCTTTATTTAGTTTTGTACAGTTTATTGACTGGTTCTTTATTGAGTTATGTACAGTTTATTCACTGTTTCTTTATTAAGTTTTGTAATGTTTATTGACTGGTTGTTTATTGAGTTTTGTACAGTTTATTGACTGGTTCTTTATTGACTTTTGTACAGTTTATTGACTGGTTCTTTATTGAATTTGTGTACAATTTATTGACTGGTTCTTTTTTGAGTTTTCTACAGTTTATTGACTGGTTCTTTATTGAGTTTTGTACAGTTTATTGACTGGTTCTTTATTGAGTTTTGTAGAGTTTATTGACTGTTTCTTTATTGAGTTTTGTACAGTTCATTGACTAGTTCTTTTTTAAGTTTTGTACAGTTTATTGACTGTTTCTTTATTGAGTTTTATACAATTTAGTGACTGTTTTTTATTGAGTTTTGTTCAGTTTATTGACTGTTTCTTTATTCATTTTTGTACAGTTTATTGACTGTTTCTTTTTTGAGTTTTGTACAGATTATTGACTGGTTCTTTATTTAGTTTGTGTACAATTTATTGAATTGTTCTTTATTTAGTTTTGTACAGTTTATTTACTGTTTCTTTATTTAGTTTTGTACAGTTTATTGACTGGTTCTCTATTGAGTTTTGTACAGTTTATTGACTGTTTCTTTATTCATTTTTGTAATGTTTATTGACTGGTTGTTTATTGAGTTTTGTACAGTTCATTGACTTGTTCTTTATTCAGTTTTGTACAGTTTATTGACTGATTCTTTATTGAATTTGTGTACAATTTATTGACTGGTTCTTTATTGAGTTGTGTACAGTTTATTGACTGATTCTTTATTCAGTTTTGTAATGTTTATTGACTGGTTCTTTATTGAATTTGTGTACAATTTATTGACTGGTTCTTTATTGAGTTGTGTACAGTTTATTTACTGGTTCTTTTTTCAGTTTTGTAATGTTTATTGACTGGTTCTTTATTGAGTTTTGTACAGTTTATTGACTGGTTCTTTATTGAGTTTTGTACAGTTTATTGACTGTTTCTTTATTGAGTTTTGTACAGTATATTGACTGATTTGTTATTCAGTTTTGTACAGTTTATTGACTGGTTCTTTATTGAGTTTTGTACAGTTTATTGACTGAATCTTTATTGAATTGATGTACAATTTATTGACTGGTTCTTTTTTGAGTTGTGTTCAGTTTATTGACTGGTTCTTTATTCAGTTTGTAATGTTTATTGACTGGATCTTTATTGAGTTTTGTACAGTTTATTGACTGGTTCTTTATTGAGTTTTGTACAGTTTATCGACTTTTTTTTATTGAGTTTTGTACAGTTTATTTACTGTTTGTTTATTGAGTTTTGTACAGTTTATTGACTGTTTCTTTATTGAGTTTTGTACAGTTAATTGACTTTTTTTTTATTGAGTTTTGTACAGTTTATTTACTGTTTGTTTCTTTATTGAGTTTTGTACGGTTTATTGACTGTTTCTTTATTGAGTTTTGTACAGTTTATTGACTGGTTCTTTATTCAGTTTTGTACAGTTTATTGACTGGTTTCTTATTCAGTTTTGTACAGTTTATTGACTGGTTCTTTATTGATTTTTGTACAGTTTATTTACTGTTTTTTATTGAGTTTTGTACAGTTTATTTACTGTTTCTTTATTGAGTTTTGTACGGTTTATTTACTGTTTCTTTATTGAGTTTTGTACAGTTTATTGACTGGTTCTTTATTCAGTTTTGTACAGTTTATTGACTGGTTCTTTATTCAGTTTTGTTTAGTTTTTTTACTGTTTTTTAATTGAGTTTGTGTACAATTTATTGACTGGTTCTTTATTTAGTTTTGTACAGTTTATTGACTGGTTCTTTATTGAGTTTTGTACAGTTTATTTACTTTTTCTTTCTTCAGTTTTCTAATGTTTATTGACTGGTTCTTTATTGAGTTGTGTGCAGTTTATTGACTGGTTCTTTATTCAGTTTGTAATGTTTATTGACTGGTTCTTTATTGAGTTTTGTACAGTTTATTGGCTGGTTCTTTATTGAGTTTTGTACAGTTTATTGACTGGTTCTGTATTTAGTTTTGTACAGTTTTCTGACTTTTTCTTTGTTTAGTTTTCTACAGTTTATTGACTGGTTCTTTATTGAGTTTTGTACAGTTTATTCACTGTTTCTTTATTCAGTTTTGTAATGTTTATTGACTGGTTGTTTATTGAGTTTTGTACAGTTTATTGACTGGTTCTTTATTGACTTTTGTACAGTTTATTGACTGGTTCATTATTGAATTTGTGTACAATTTATTGACTGGTTATTTATTGAGTTTTGTACAGTTTATTGACTGATTCTTTATTGAATTTGTGTACAATTTATTGACTGGTTCTTTATTGAGTTGTGTACAGTTTATTGACTGGATCTTTATTCAGTTTTGTACAGTTTAATGACTGATTCTTTATTGAGTTTTGTACAGTTTATTGACTAGTTCCTTATTCAGTTTTGTACAGTTTATTGACTGTTTCTTTATTGAGTTTTGTACAATTTATTGACTGTTTTTTATTGAGTTTTGTACAGTTTATTCACTGTTTCTTTATTGAGTTTTGTACGTTTATTGACTGTTTCTTTATTGAGTTTTGTACAGTTTATTGACTGGTTCTTTATTCAGTTTTGTACAGTTTATTGACTGGTTCTTTATTCAGTTTTGTTCAGTTTTTTTACTGTTTCTTTATTGAGTTTGTGTACAATTTATTGACTGGTTCTTTATTTAGTTTTGTACAGTTTTTTGACCGTTTCTTTATTTAGTTTTGTACAGTTTATTGACTGGTTCTTTATTGAGTTTTGTACAGTTTATTCACTGTTTCTTTATTCAGTTTTGTAATGTTTATTGACTGGTTGTTTATTGAGTTTTGTACAGTTTATTGACTGGTTCTTTATTAAGTTTTGTTCAGTTTTTTTACTGTTTCTTTATTGAGTTTGTCTACAATTTATTGACTGGTTCTTTATTTAGTTTTGTACAGTTTTTTTACTGTTTCTTTATTTAGTTTTGTACAGTTTATTGACTGGTTCTTTATTGAGTTTTGTACAGTTTATTCACTGTTTCTTTATTCAGTTTTGTAATGTTTATTGACTGGTTGTTTATTGAGTTTTGTACAGTTAATTGACTGGTTCTTTATTGACTTTTGTACAGTTTATTGACTGGTTCTTTATTGAATTTGTGTTCAATTTATTGACTGGTTCTTTTTTGAGTTTTCTACAGTTTATTGACTGGTTCTTTATTCAGTTTTGTACAGTTTATTGACTGGTTCTTTATTGAGTTTTGTACAGTTTATTGACTGGTTCTTTATTGAGTTTTGTAGAGTTTATTGGCTGTTTCTTTATTGAGTTTTGTACAGTTCATTGACTAGTTCTTTTTTAAGTTTTGTACAGTTTATTGACTGTTTCTTTATTGAGTTTTGTACAATTTAGTGACTGTTTTTTATTGAGTTTTGTTCAGTTTATTGACTGTTTCTTTATTCATTTTTGTACAGTTTATTGACTGTTTCTTTTTTCAGTTTTGTACAGATTATTGACTGGTTCTTTATTTAGTTTGTGTACAATTTATTGACTGGTTCTTTATTTAGTTTTGTACAGTTTATTTACTGTTTCTTTATTTAGTTTTGTACAGTTTATTGACTGGTTCTTTATTGAGTTTTGTAATGTTTATTGACTGGTTGTTTATTGAGTTTTGTACAGTTCATTGACTGGTTCTTTATTCAGTTTTGTACAGTTTATTGACTGATTCTTTATTGAATTTGTGTACAATTTATTGACTAGTTCTTTATTGAGTTGTGTACAGTTTATTGACTGGTTCTTTATTCAGTTTTGTAATGTTTATTGACTGGTTCTTTATTGAGTTTTGTACAGTTTATTGACTGGTTCTTTATTGAGTTTTGTACAGTTTATTGACTGTTTCTTTACTCAGTTTTGTACACTTTATTGACTGTTTCTTTATTGAGTTTTGTACAGTTTATTGACTGTTTTTTATTGAGTTTTGTACAGTTTATTTACTGTTTCTTTATTGAGTTTTGTACGGTTTATTGACTGTTTCTTTATTGAGTTTTGTACAGTTTATTGACTGGTTCTTTATTCAGTTTTGTTCAGTTTTTTTACTGTTTCTTTATTGAGTTTGTGTACAATTTATTGACTGGTTCTTTATTTTGTTTTGTACAGTTTTTTGATTGTTTCTTTATTTAGTTTTGTACAGTTTATTGGCTGGTTCTTTATTGAGTTTTGTACAGTTTATTCACTGTTTCTTTCTTCAGTTTTGTAATGTTTATTTACTGGTTCTTTATTCAGTTTTGTACAGTTTATTTACTGTTTCTTTATTTAGTTTTGTACAGTTTATTGACTGGTTCTTTATTGAGTTTTGTACAGTTTATTGACTGTTTCTATATTCAGTTTTGTAATGTTTATTGACTGGTTGTTTATTGAGTTTTGTACAGTTCATTGACTGCTTCTTTATTCAATTTTGTACAGTTTATTGACTGCTTCTTTTTTGAATTTGTGTACAATTTATTGACTGGTTCTTTATTGAGTTGTGTACAGTTTATTGACTGGTTCTTTATTGAGTTTTGTAATGTTTATTGACTGGTTCTTTATTGAGTTTTGAACAGTTTATTGACTGGTTCTTTATTGAGTTTTGTACAGTTTATTGACTGTTTCTTTATTGAGTTTTGTACAGTTTATTGACTGATTTTTTATTCAGTTTTGTACAGTTTATTGACTGGTTCTTTATTGAGTTTTGTACAGTTTATTGACTGAATCTTTATTGAATTTGTGTACAATTTAGTGACTGGTTCTTTATTGAGTTGTGTACAGTTTATTGACTGGTTCTTTATTCAGTTTTGTAATGTTTATTGACTGGATCTTTATTGAGTTTTGTTTAGTTTATTGACTGGTTCTTTATTGAGTTTTGTACAGTTTATTGACTGATTCTTTATTGAGTTTTGTACAGTTTATTTACTGTTTCTTTATTTAGTTTTGTACAGTTTATTGACTGGTTCTTTATGGAGTTTTGTACAGTTTATTGACTGTTTCTTGATTCAGTTTTGTAATGTTTATTGACTGGTTGTTTATTGAGTTTTGTACAGTTCATTGACTGGTTCTTTATTCAGTTTTGAACAGTGTATTGGCGGATTCTTTTTTGAATTTGTGTACAATTTATTGACTGGTTCTTTTTTGAGTTGTGTACAGTTTATTGACTGGTTCTTTATTCAGTTTTGTAATGTTTATTGACTGGTTCTTTATTGAGCTTTGTACAGTTTATTGACTGGTTCTTTATTGAGTTTTGTACAGTGTATTGACTGTTTCTTTATTGAGTTTTGTACAGTTTATTGACTGATTTGTTATTCAGTTTTGTACAGTTTATTGACTGAATCTTTATTGAATTTGTGTACAATTTATGGACTGGTTCTTTATTGAGTTGTGTTCAGTTTATTGACTGGTTCTTTATTCAGTTTTGTAATGTTTATTGACTGTTTCTTTATTGAGTTTTGTACAGTTTATTGACTTTTTTTTATTGAGTTTTGTACAGTTTATTTACTGTTTCTTTATTGAGTTTTGTACAGTTTATTGACTGTTTCTTTATTGAGTTTTGTATTGTTAATTGACTGTTTTTTATTGAGTTTTGTACAGTTTATTGACTGTTTCTTTATTGAGGTTTGTACGGTTTATTGACTGTTGCTTTATTGAGTTTTGTACAGTTTATTGACTGGTTCTTTATTCAGTTTTGTACAGTTTATTGACTGGTTACTTATTCAGTTTTGTACAGTTTATTGACTGTTTCTTTATTGGGTTTTGTACAGTTTATTGACTGTTTTTTATTGAGTTTTGTACAGTTTATTTACTGTTTCTTTATTGAGTTTTGTACGGTTTATTGACTGTTTCTTTATTGAGTTTTGTACAGTTTATTGACTGGTTCTTTATTCAGTTTTGTACAGTTTATTGACTGCTTCTTTATTCAGTTTTGTTCAGTTTTTTTACTGTTTCTTTATTGATTTTGTGTACAATTTATTGACTGGTTCTTTATTTAGTTTTGTACAGTTTTTGACTGTTTCTTTATTTAGTTTTGTACAGTTTATTGACTGGTTCTTTATTGAGTTGTGTACAGTTTATTGACTGGTTCTTTATTCAGTTTTGTAATGTTTATTGACTGGTTCTTTATTGAGTTGTGTACAGTTTATTGACTGGTTCTTTATTCAGTTTTGTAATGTTTATTGACTGGTTCTTTATTGAGTTTTGTACAGTTTATTGACTGGTTCTTTATTGAGTTTTGTACAGTTTATTGACTTGTTCTTTCTTCAGTTTTGTAATGTTTATTGACTGGTTCTTTATTGAGTTGTGTGCAGTTTATTGACTGGTTCTTTATTCAGTTTGTAATGTTTATTGACTGGTTCTTTATTGAGTTTTGTACAGTTTATTGGCTGGTTCTTTATTGAGTTTTGTACAGTTTATTGACTGGTTCTGTATTTAGTTTTGTACAGTTTTCTGACTTTTTCTTTGTTTAGTTTTCTACAGTTTATTGACTGGTTCTTTATTGAGTTTTGTACAGTTTATTCACTGTTTCTTTATTCAGTTTTGTAATGTTTATTGACTGGTTGTTTATTGAGTTTTGTACAGTTTATTGACTGGTTCTTTATTGACTTTTGTACAGTTTATTGACGGTTCATTATTGAATTTGTGTACAATTTATTGACTGGTTATTTATTGAGTTTTGTACAGTTTATTGACTGATTCTTTATTGAATTTGTGTACAATTTATTGACTGGTTCTTTATTGAGTTGTGTACAGTTTATTGACTGGATCTTTATTCAGTTTTGTACAGTTTAATGACTGATTCTTTATTTAGTTTTGTACAGTTTATTGACTGGTTCTTTATTCACTTTTGTAATGTTTATTGACTGGTTCTTTATTGAGTTTTGTACAATTTATTGACTGGTTCTTTATTGAGTTTTCTACAGTTTATTGACTGTTTCTTTATTGAGTTTTGTACAGTTTATTGACTAGTTCCTTATTCAGTTTTGTACAGTTTATTGACTGTTTCTTTATTGAGTTTTGTACAGTTTATTGACTGTTTTTTATCGAGTTTTGTACAGTTTATTCACTGTTTCTTTATTGAGTTTTGTACGTTTATTGACTGTTTCTTTATTGAGTTTTGTACAGTTTATTGACTGGTTCTTTATTCAGTTTTGTACAGTTTATTGACTGGTTCTTTATTCAGTTTTGTTCAGTTTTTTTACTGTTTCTTTATTGAGTTTGTGTACAATTTATTGACTGGTTCTTTATTTAGTTTTGTACAGTTTTTTGACCGTTTCTTTATTTAGTTTTGTACAGTTTATTGACTGGTTCTTTATTGAGTTTTGTACAGTTTATTCACTGTTTCTTTATTCAGTTTTGTAATGTTTATTGACTGGTTGTTTATTGAGTTTTGTACAGTTTATTGACTGGTTTTTTATTAAGTTTTGTTCAGTTTTTTTACTGTTTCTTTATTGAGTTTGTCTACAATTTATTGACTGGTTCTTTATTTAGTTTTGTACAGTTTTTTTACTGTTTCTTTATTTAGTTTTGTACAGTTTATTGACTGGTTCTTTATTGAGTTTTGTACAGTTTATTCACTGTTTCTTTATTCAGTTTTGTAATGTTTATTGACTGGTTGTTTATTGAGTTTTGTACAGTTTATTGACTGGTTCTTTATTGACTTTTGTACAGTTTATTGACTGGTTCTTTATTGAATTTGTGTACAATTTATTGACTGGTTCTTTTTTGAGTTTTCTACAGTTTATTGACTGGTTCTTTATTCAGTTTTGTACAGTTTATTGACTGGTTCTTTATTGAGTTTTGTACAGTTTATTGACTGGTTCTTTATTGAGTTTTGTAGAGTTTATTGGCTGTTTCTTTATTGAGTTTTGTACAGTTCATTGACTAGTTCTTTTTTAAGTTTTGTACAGTTTATTGACTGTTTCTTTATTGAGTTTTGTACAATTTAGTGACTGTTTTTTATTGAGTTTTGTTCAGTTTATTGACTGTTTCTTTATTCATTTTTGTACAGTTTATTGACTGTTTCTTTTTTCAGTTTTGTACAGATTATTGACTGGTTCTTTATTTAGTTTGTGTACAATTTATTGACTGGTTCTTTATTTAGTTTTGTACAGTTTATTTACTGTTTCTTTATTTAGTTTTGTACAGTTTATTGACTGGTTCTCTATTGAGTTTTGTAATGTTTATTGACTGGTTGTTTATTGAGTTTTGTACAGTTCATTGACTGGTTCTTTATTCAGTTTTGTACAGTTTATTGACTGATTCTTTATTGAATTTGTGTACAATTTATTGACTGGTTCTTTATTGAGTTGTGTACAGTTTATTGACTGGTTCTTTATTCAGTTTTGTAATGTTTATTGACTGGTTCTTTATTGAGTTTTGTACAGTTTATTGACTGGTTCTCTATTGAGTTTTGTACAGTTTATTGACTGTTTCTTTACTCAGTTTTGAACACTTTATTGACTGTTTCTTTATTGAGTTTTGTACAGTTTATTGACTGTTTTTTATTGAGTTTTGTACAGTTTATTTACTGTTTCGTTATTGAGTTTTGTACGGTTTATTGACTGTTTCTTTATTGAGTTTTGTACAGTTTATTGACTGGTTCTTTATTCAGTTTTGTTCAGTTTTTTTACTGTTTCTTTATTGAGTTTGTGTACAATTTATTGACTGGTTCTTTATTTAGTTTTGTACAGTTTTTTGATTGTTTCTTTATTTAGTTTTGTACAGTTTATTGGCTGGTTCTTTATTGAGTTTTGTACAGTTTATTCACAGTTTCTTTCTTCAGTTTTGTAATGTTTATTGACTGGTTCTTTATTCAGTTTTGTACAGTTTATTTACTGTTTCTTTATTTAGTTTTGTACAGTTTATTGACTGGGTCTTTATTGAGTTTTGTACAGTTTATTGACTGTTTCTATATTCAGTTTTGTAATGTTTATTGACTGGTTGTTTATTGAGTTTTGTACAGTTCATTGACTGCTTCTTTATTCAATTTTGTACAGTTTATTGACTGCTTCTTTTTTGAATTTGTGTACAATTTATTGACTGGTTCTTTATTGAGTTGTGTACAGTTTATTGACTGGTTCTTTATTCAGTTTTGTAATGTTTATTGACTGGTTCTTTATTGAGTTGTGTTCAGTTTATTGACTGGATCTTTATTGAGTTTTGTACAGTTTATTGACTGTTTCTTTATTGAGTTTTGTACAGTTTATTGACTGATTTTTTATTCAGTTTTGTACAGTTTATTGACTGGTTCTTTATTGAGTTTTGTACAGTTTATTGACTGAATCTTTATTGAATTTGTGTACAATTTAGTGACTGGTTCTTTATTGAGTTGTGTACAGTTTATTGACTGGTTCTTTATTCAGTTTTGTAATGTTTATTGACTGGATCTTTATTGAGTTTTGTTTAGTTTATTGACTGGTTCTTTATTGAGTTTTGTACAGTTTATTGACTGATTCTTTATTGAGTTTTGTACAGTTTATTTACTGTTTCTTTATTTAGTTTTGTACAGTTTATTGACTGGTTCTTTATGGAGTTTTGTACAGTTTATTGACTGTTTCTTTATTCAGTTTTGTAATGTTTATTGACTGGTTGTTTATTGAGTTTTGTACAGTTCATTGACTGGTTCTTTATTCAGTTTTGAACAGTGTATTGGCGGATTCTTTTTTGAATTTGTGTACAATTTATTGACTGGTTCTTTTTTGAGTTGTGTACAGTTTATTGACTGGTTCTTTATTCAGTTTTGTAATGTTTATTGACTGGTTCTTTATTGAGCTTTGTACAGTTTATTGACTGGTTCTTTATTGAGTTTTGTACAGTGTATTGACTGTTTTTTTATTGAGTTTTGTACAGTTTATTGACTGATTTGTTATTCAGTTTTGTACAGTTTATTGACTGAATCTTTATTGAATTTGTGTACAATTTATGGACTGGTTCTTTATTGAGTTGTGTTCAGTTTATTGACTGGTTCTTTATTCAGTTTTGTAATGTTTATTGACTGTTTCTTTATTGAGTTTTGTACAGTTTATTGACTTTTTTTATTGAGTTTTGTACAGTTTATTTACTGTTTCTTTATTGAGTTTTGTACAGTTTATTGACTGTTTCTTTATTGAGTTTTGTACTGTTAATTGACTGTTTTTTATTGAGTTTTGTACAGTTTATTGACTGTTTCTTTATTGAGGTTTGTACGGTTTATTGACTGTTGCTTTATTGAGTTTTGTACAGTTTATTGACTGGTTCTTTATTCAGTTTTGTACAGTTTATTGACTGGTTACTTATTCAGTTTTGTACAGTTTATTGACTGGTTCTTTATTGAGTTTTGTACAGTTTATTGACTGTTTTTTATTGAGTTTTGTACAGTTTATTTACTGTTTCTTTATTGAGTTTTGTACGGTTTATTGACTGTTTCTTTATTGAGTTTTGTACAGTTTATTGACTGGTTCTTTATTCAGTTTTGTACAGTTTATTGACTGCTTCTTTATTCAGTTTTGTTCAGTTTTTTTACTGTTTCTTTATTGATTTTGTGTACAATTTATTGACTGGTTCTTTATTTAGTTTTGTACAGTTTTTGACTGTTTCTTTATTTAGTTTTGTACAGTTTATTGACTGGTTCTTTATTGAGTTTTGTACAGTTTATTCACTGTTTCTTTCTTCAGTTTTGTAATGTTTATTGACTGGTTCTTTATTGAGTTGTGTACAGTTTATTGACTGGTTCTTTATTCAGTTTTGTAATGTTTATTGACTGGTTCTTTATTGAGTTTTGTACAGTTTATTGACTGGTTCTTTATTGAGTTTTGTACAGTTTATTGACTTGTTCTTTATTCAGTTTTGTAATGTTTATTGACTGGATCTTTATTGAGTTTTGTTTAGTTTATTGACTGGTTCTTTATTGAGTTTTGTACAGTTTATTGACTGTTTCTTTATTGAGTTTTGTACAGTTTATTGACTTTTTTTTATTGAGTTTTGTACAGTTTATTTACTGTTTCTTTATTGAGTTTTGTACAGTTTATTGACTGGTTCTTTATTGAGTTTTGTACAGTTAATTGACTGTTTTTTATTGAGTTTTGTACAGTTTATTGACTGTTTCTTTATTGAGGTTTGTACATTTTATTGACTGTTGCTTTATTGAGTTTTGTACAGTTTATTGACTGGTTCTTTATTCAGTTTTGTACAGTTTATTGACTGGTTACTTATTCAGTTTTGTACAGTTTATTGACTGTTTCTTTATTGAGTTTTGTACAGTTTATTGACTGTTTTTTATTGAGTTTTGTACAGTTTATTTACTGTTTCTTTATTGAGTTTTGTACGGTTTATTGACTGTTTCTTTATTGAGTTTTGTACAGTTTATTGACTGGTTCTTTATTCAGTTTTGTACAGTTTATTGACTGCTTCTTTATTCAGTTTTGTTCAGTTTTTTTACTGTTTCTTTATTGATTTTGTGTACAATTTATTGACTGGTTCTTTATTTAGTTTTGTACAGTTTTTGACTGTTTCTTTATTTAGTTTTGTACAGTTTATTGACTGGTTCTTTATTGAGTTTTGTACAGTTTATTCACTGTTTCTTTCTTCAGTTTTGTAATGTTTATTGACTGGTTCTTTATTGAGTTGTGTACAGTTTATTGACTGGTTCTTTATTCAGTTTTGTAATGTTTATTGACTGGTTCTTTATTGAGTTTTGTACAGTTTATTGACTGGTTCTTTATTGAGTTTTGTACAGTTTATTGACTTGTTCTTTATTCAGTTTTGTAATGTTTATTGACTGGATCTTTATTGAGTTTTGTTTAGTTTATTGACTGGTTCTTTATTGAGTTTTGTACAGTTTATTGACTGTTTCTTTATTGAGTTTTGTACAGTTTATTGACTTTTTTTTATTGAGTTTTGTACAGTTTATTGACTGTTTCTTTATTGAGTTTTGTACAGTTTATTGACTGGTTCTTTATTGAGTTTTGTACAGTTAATTGACTGTTTTTTATTGAGTTTTGTACAGTTTATTGACTGTTTCTTTATTGAGTTTTGTACGGTTTATTGACTGTTTCTTTATTGAGTTTTGTACAGTTTATTGACTGGTTCTTTATTGAGTTTTGTTCAGTTTATTGACTGGTTCTTTATTCAGTTTTGTACAGTTTATTGACTGGTTCTTTATTCAGTTTTGTTCAGTTTTTTTACTGTTTCTTTATTGATTTTGTGTACAGTTTATTGACTGGTTCTTTATTCAGTTTTGTACAGTTTTTGACTGTTACTTTATTTAGTTTTGTACAGTTTATTGACTGGTTCTTTATTGAGTTTTGTACAGTTTATTCACTGTTTCTTTCTTCAGTTTTGTAATGTTTATTGACTGGTTCTTTATTGAGTTGTGTACAGTTTATTGACTGGTTCTTTATTCAGTTTTGTAATGTTTATTGACTGGTTCTTTATTGAGTTTTGTACAGTTTATTGACTGGTTCTTTATTGAGTTTTGTACAGTTTATTGACTGGTTCTGTATTTAGTTTTGTACAGTTTTCTGACTGTTTCTTTATTTAGTTTTCTACAGTTTATTGACTGGTTCTTTATTCAGTTTTGTAATGTTTATTGACTGGTTCTTTATTGAGTTTTGTACAGTTTATTGAGTTTTGTACAGTTTATTGACTGGTTCTTTATTGAGTTTTGTACAGTTTATTGACTGGTTCTGTATTTAGTTTTGTACAGTTTTCTGACTGTTTCTTTATTTAGTTTTCTACAGTTTATTGACTGGTTCTTTATTCAGTTTTGTAATGTTTATTGACTGGTTCTTTATTGAGTTTTGTACAGTTTATTGACTGTTTCTTTATTGAGTTTTGTACAGTTTATTGACTGTTTCTTTATTGAGTTTTGTACAGTTTATTGACTGATTTGTTATTCAGTTTTGTACAGTTTATTGACTGGTTCTTTATTGAGTTTTGTATAGTTTATTGACTGGTTCTTTATAGAGATTTGTACAGTTTATTGACTGTTTCTTTATTGAGTTTTGTACAGTTTATTGACTTTTTTTTATTGAGTTTTGAACAGTTTATTTACTGTTTCTTTATTCAGTTTTGTACAGTTTATTGACTGTTTCTTTATTGAGTTTTGTACAGTTAATTGACTGTTTTTTATTGACTTTTGTACAGTTTATTGACTGTGTCTTTATTGAGTTTTGTACGGTTTATTGACTGTTTCTTTATTGAGTTTTGTACAGTTTATTGACTGGTTCTTTATTCAGTTTTGTACAGTTTATTGACTGGTTCCTTATTCAGTTTTGTACAGTTTATTGACTGTTTCTTTATTGAGTTTTGTACAGTTTATTGACTGTTTTTTATTGAGTTTTGTACAGTTTATTTACTGTTTCTTTATTGAGTTTTGTACGGTTTATTGACTGTTTCTTTATTGAGTTTTGTACAGTTTATTGACTGGTTCTTTATTCAGTTTTGTACAGTTTATTGACGGTTTCTTTATTGAGTTTTGAACAGTTTATTGACTGGTTCTTTATTCAGTTTTGTACAGTTCATTGACTTGTTCTTTATTCAGTTTTGTACAGTTTATTGACTGATTCTTTATTGAATTTGTGTACAATTTATTGACTGGTTCTTTATTGAGTTGTGTACAGTTTATTTACTGGTTCTGTATTCAGTTTTGTAATGTTTATTGACTGGTTCTTTATTGAGTTTTGTACAGTTTATTGACTGGTTCTTTATTGAGTTTTGTACAGTTTATTGACTGTTTCTTTATTGAGTTTTGTACAGTTTATTGACTGATTTGTTATTCAGTTTTGTACAGTTTATTGACTGGTTCATTATTGAGTTTGGTACAGTTTATTGACTGAATCTTTATTGAATTTATGTACAATTTATTGACTGGTTCTTTATTGAGTTGTGTTCAGTTTATTGACTGGTTCTTTATTCAGTTTGTAATGTTTATTGACTGGATCTTTATTGAGTTTTGTACAGTTTATTGACTGGTTCTTTATTGAGTTTTGTACAGTTTATTGACTGTTTCTTTATTGAGTTTTGTACAGTTTATCGACTTTTTTTTATTGAGTTTTGTACAGTTTATTTACTGTTTGTTTATTGAGTTTTGTACAGTTTATTGACTGTTTCTTTATTGAGTTTTGTACAGTTAATTGACTGTTTTTTTATTGAGTTTTGTACAGTTTATTTACTGGTTGTTTCTTTATTGAGTTTTGTACGGTTTATTGACTGTTTCTTTATTGAGTTTTGTACAGTTTATTGACTGGTTCTTTATTCAGTTTTGTACAGTTTATTGACTGGTTTCTTATTCAGTTTTGTACAGTTTATTGACTGGTTCTTTATTGATTTTTGTACAGTTTATTGACTGTTTTTTATTGAGTTTTGTACAGTTTATTTACTGTTTCTTTATTGAGTTTTGTACGGTTTATTGACTGTTTCTTTATTGAGTTTTGTACAGTTTATTGACTGGTTCTTTATTCAGTTTTGTACAGTTTATTGACTGGTTCGTTATTCAGTTTTGTTCAGTTTTTTTACTGTTTTTTTATTAAGTTTGTGTACAATTTATTGACTGGTTCTTTATTTAGTTTTGTACAGTTTATTGACTGGTTCTTTATTGAGTTTTGTACAGTTTATTTACTGTTTCTTTCTTCTGTTTTCTAATGTTTATTGACTGGTTCTTTATTGAGTTGTGTGCAGTTTATTGACTGGTTCTTTATTCAGTTTGTAATGTTTATTGACTGGTTCTTTATTGAGTTTTGTACAGTTTATTGGCTGGTTCTTTATTGAGTTTTGTACAGTTTATTGACTGGTTCTGTATTTAGTTTTGTACAGTTTTCTGACTTTTTCTTTATTTAGTTTTCTACAGTTTATTGACTGGTTCTTTATTGAGTTTTGTACAGTTTATTCACTGTTTCTTTATTCAGTTTTGTAATGTTTATTGACTGGTTGTTTATTGAGTTTTGTACAGTTTATTGACTGGTTCTTTATTGACTTTTGTACAGTTTATTGACTGGTTCATTATTGAATTTGTGTACAATTTATTGACTGGTTATATATTGAGTTTTGTACAGTTTATTGACTGATTCTTTATTGAATTTGTGTACAATTTATTGACTGGTTCTTTATTGAGTTGTGTACAGTTTATTGACTGGATCTTTATTCAGTTTTATACAGTTTATTGACTGATTCTTTATTCAGTTTTGTACAGTTTATTGACTGGTTCTTTATTCACTTTTGTAATGTTTATTGACTGGTTCTTTATTGAGTTTTGTACAGTTTATTGACTGGTTCTTTATTGAGTTTTGTACAGTTTATTGACTGGTTCTTTATTCAGTTTTGTACAGTTTATTGACTGTTTCTTGATAGATTTTTGTACAGTTTATTGACTGTTTCTTTATTTAGTTTTGTACAGTTTATAGACTGTTTCTTTATTCAGTTTTGTACGGTTTATTGACTGTTTCTTTATTGAGTTTTGTACAGTTTATTGACTGGTTCTTTATTCAGTTTTGTACAGTTTATTGACTGCTTCTTTATTCAGTTTTGTTCAGTTTTTTTACTGTTTCTTTATTGATTTTGTGTACAATTTATTGACTGGTTCTTTATTTAGTTTTGTACAGTTTTTGACTGTTTCTTTATTTAGTTTTGTACAGTTTATTGAATGGTTCTTTATTGAGTTTTGTACAGTTTATTCACTGTTTCTTTCTTCAGTTTTGTAATGTTTATTGACTGGTTCTTTATTGAGTTGTGTACAGTTTATTGACTGGTTCTTTATTCAGTTTTGTAATGTTTATTGACTGGTTCTTTATTGAGTTTTGTACAGTTTATTGACTGGTTCTTTATTGAGTTTTGTACAGTTTATTGACTGGTTCTTTATTCAGTTTTGTAATGTTTATTGACTGGATCTTTATTGAGTTTTGTTTAGTTTATTGACTGGTTCTTTATTGAGTTTTGTACAGTTTATTGACTGTTTCTTTATTGAGTTTTGTACAGTTTATTGACTTTTTTTATTGAGTTTTGTACAGTTTATTTACTGTTTCTTTATTGAGTTTTGTACAGTTTATTGACTGTTTCTTTATTGAGTTTTGTACAGTTTATCGACTTTTTTTTATTGAGTTTTGTACAGTTTATTTACTGTTTGTTTATTGAGTTTTGTACAGTTTATTGACTGTTTCTTTATTGAGTTTTGTACAGTCAATTGACTGTTTTTTTATTGAGTTTTGTACAGTTTATTTACTGGTTGTTTCTTTATTGAGTTTTGTACGGTTTATTGACTGTTTCTTTATTGAGTTTTGTACAGTTTATTGACTGGTTCTTTATTCAGTTTTGTACAGTTTATTGACTGGTTTCTTATTCAGATTTGTACAGTTTATTGACTGGTTCTTTATTGATTTTTGTACAGTTTATTGACTGTTTTTTATTGAGTTTTGTACAGTTTATTTACTGTTTCTTTATTGAGTTTTGTACGGTTTATTGACTGTTTCTTTATTGAGTTTTGTACAGTTTATTGACTGGTTCTTTATTCAGTTTTGTACAGTTTATTGACTGGTTCGTTATTCAGTTTTGTTCAGTTTTTTTACTGTTTTTTTTATTAAGTTTGTGTACAATTTATTGACTGGTTCTTTATTTAGTTTTGTACAGTTTATTGACTGGTTCTTTATTGAGTTTTGTACAGTTTATTTACTGTTTCTTTCTTCAGTTTTCTAATGTTTATTGACTGGTTCTTTATTGAGTTTTGTACAGTTTATTGACTGTTTCTTTATTGAGTTTTGTACAGTTTATTGACTGTTTCTTTATTGAGTTTTGTACAGTTTATTGACTGATTTGTTATTCAGTTTTGTACAGTTTATTGACTGGTTCTTTATTGAGTTTTGTACAGTTTATTGACTGAATCTTTATTGAATTTGTGTACAATTTATTGACTGGTTCTTTATTGAGTTGTGTACAGTTTATTGACTGGTTCTTAATTCAGTTTTGTAATGTTTATTGACTGGATCTTTATTGAGTTTTGTATAGTTTATTGACTGGTTCTTTATTGAGATTTGTACAGTTTATTGACTGTTTCTTTATTGAGTTTTGTACAGTTTATTGACTTTTTTTTATTGAGTTTTGAACAGTTTATTTACTGTTTCTTTATTCAGTTTTGTACAGTTTATTGACTGTTTCTTTATTGAGTTTTCTACAGTTAATTGACTGTTTTTTATTGACTTTTGTACAGTTTATTGACTGTTTCTTTATTGAGTTTTGTACGGTTTATTGACTGTTTCTTTATTGAGTTTTGTACAGTTTATTGACTGGTTCTTTATTCAGTTTTGTACAGTTTATTGACTGGTTCCTTATTCAGTTTTGTACAGTTTATTTACTGTTTCTTTATTGAGTTTTGTACGGTTTATTGACTGTTTCTTTATTGAGTTTTGTACAGTTTATTGACTGGTTCTTTATTCAGTTTTGTGCTGTTTATTGACTGTTTCTTTATTGAGTTTTGAACAGTTTATTGACTGGTTCTTTATTCAGTTTTGTACAGTTCATTGACTTGTTCTTTATTCAGTTTTGTACTGTTTATTGACTGATTCTTTATTGAATTTGTGTACAATTTATTGACTGGTTCTTTATTGAGTTGTGTACAGTTTATTTACTGGTTCTTTATTCAGTTTTGTAATGTTTATTGACTGGTTCTTTATTGAGTTTTGTACAGTTTATTGACTGTTTCTTTATTGAGTTTTGTACAGTTTATTGACTGATTTGTTATTCAGTTTTGTACAGTTTATTGACTGGTTCATTATTGAGTTTTGTACAGTTTATTGACTGAATCTTTATTGAATTTATGTACAATTTATTGACTGGTTCTTTATTGAGTTGTGTTCAGTTTATTGACTGGTTCTTTATTCAGTTTGTAATGTTTATTGACTGGATCTTTATTGAGTTTTGTACAGTTTATTGACTGGTTCTTTATTGAGTTTTGTACAGTTTATTGACTGTTTCTTTATTGAGTTTTGTACAGTTTATCGACTTTTTTTTATTGAGTTTTGTACAGTTTATTTACTGTTTGTTTATTGAGTTTTGTACAGTTTATTGACTGTTTCTTTATTGAGTTTTGTACAGTTAATTGACTGTTTTTTTATTGAGTTTTGTACAGTTTATTTACTGTTTCTTTCTTCAGTTTTCTAATGTTTATTGACTGGTTCTTTATTGAGTTTTGTACAGTTTATTGACTGTTTCTTTATTGAGTTTTGTACAGTTTATTGACTGGTTCTTTATTGAGTTTTGTACAGTTTATTGACTGATTTGTTATTCAGTTTTGTACAGTTTATTGACTGGTTCTTTATTGAGTTTTGTACAGTTTATTGACTGAATCTTTATTGAATTTGTGTACAATTTATTGACTGGTTCTTTATTGAGTTGTGTACAGTTTATTGACTGGTTCTTAATTCAGTTTTGTAATGTTTATTGACTGGATCTTTATTGAGTTTTGTATAGTTTATTGACTGGTTCTTTATTGAGATTTGTACAGTTTATTGACTATTTCTTTATTGAGTTTTGTACAGTTTATTGACTTTTTTTTATTGAGTTTTGAACAGTTTATTTACTGTTTCTTTATTCAGTTTTGTACAGTTTATTGACTGTTTCTTTATTGAGTTTTCTACAGTTAATTGACTGTTTTTTATTGACTTTTGTACAGTTTATTGACTGTTTCTTTATTGAGTTTTGTACGGTTTATTGACTGTTTCTTTATTGAGTTTTGTACAGTTTATTGACTGGTTCTTTATTCAGTTTTGTACAGTTTATTGACTGGTTCCTTATTCAGTTTTGTACAGTTTATTTACTGTTTCTTTATTGAGTTTTGTACGGTTTATTGACTGTTTCTTTATTGAGTTTTGTACAGTTTATTGACTGGTTCTTTATTCAGTTTTGTACTGTTTATTGACTGTTTCTTTATTGAGTTTTGAACAGTTTATTGACTGGTTCTTTATTCAGTTTTGTACAGTTCATTGACCTGTTCTTTATTCAGTTTTGTACTGTTTATTGACTGATTCTTTATTGAATTTGTGTACAATTTATTGACTGGTTCTTTATTGAGTTGTGTACAGTTTATTTACTGGTTCTTTATTCAGTTTTGTAATGTTTATTGACTGGTTCTTTATTGAGTTTTGTACAGTTTATTGACTGTTTCTTTATTGAGTTTTGTACAGTTTATTGACTGATTTGTTATTCAGTTTTGTACAGTTTATTGACTGGTTCATTATTGAGTTTTGTACAGTTTATTGACTGAATCTTTATTGAATTTATGTACAATTTATTGACTGGTTCTTTATTGAGTTGTGTTCAGTTTATTGACTGGTTCTTTATTCAGTTTGTAATGTTTATTGACTGGATCTTTATTGAGTTTTGTACAGTTTATTGACTGGTTCTTTATTGAGTTTTGTACAGTTTATTGACTGTTTCTTTATTGAGTTTTGTACAGTTTATCGACTTTTTTTTATTGAGTTTTGTACAGTTTATTTACTGTTTGTTTATTGAGTTTTGTACAGTTTATTGACTGTTTCTTTATTGAGTTTTGTACAGTTAATTGACTGTTTTTTTATTGAGTTTTGTACAGTTTATTTACTGGTTGTTTCTTTATCGAGTTTTGTACAGTTTATTGACTGTTTCTTTATTGAGTTTTGTACAGTTTATTGACTGGTTCTTTTTCAGTTTTGTACAGTTTATTGACAGGTTTCTTATTCAGTTTTGTACAGTTTATTGACTGGTTCTTTATTGATTTTTGTACAGTTTATTGACTGTTTTTTATTGAGTTTTGTACAGTTTATTTACTGTTTCTTTATTGAGTTTTGTACGGTTTATTGACTGTTTCTTTATTGAGTTTTGTACAGTTTATTGACAGGTTCTTTATTCAGTTTTGTACAGTTTATTGACTGGTTCGTTATTCAGTTTTGTTCTGTTTTTTTACGGTTTTTTTATTGAGTTTGTGTACAATTTATTGACTGGTTCTTTATTTAGTTTTGTACAGTTTATTGACTGGTTCTTTATTGAGTTTTGTACAGTTTATTTACTGTTTCTTTCTTCAGTTTTCTAATGTTTATTGACTGGTTCTTTATTGAGTTGTGTGCAGTTTATTGACTGGTTCTTTATTCAGTTTGTCATGTTTATTGACTGGTTCTTTATTGAGTTTTGTACAGTTTATTGGCTGGTTCTTTATTGAGTTTTGTACAGTTTATTGACTGGTTCTGTATTTAGTTTTGTACAGTTTTCTGACTTTTTCTTTATTTAGTTTTCTACAGTTTATTGACTGGTTCTTTATTGAGTTTTGTACAGTTTATTCACTGTTTCTTTATTCAGTTTTGTAATGTTTATTGACTGGTTGTTTATTGAGTTTTGTACAGTTTATTGACTGGTTCTTTATTGACTTTTGTACAGTTTATTGACTGGTTCATTATTGAATTTGTGTACAATTTATTGACTGGTTATATATTGAGTTTTGTACAGTTTATTGACTGATTCTTTATTGAATTTGTGTACAATTTATTGACTGGTTCTTTATTGAGTTGTGTACAGTTTATTGACTGGATCTTTATTCAGTTTTATACAGTTTATTGACTGATTCTTTATTCAGTTTTGTACAGTTTATTGACTGGTACTTTATTCACTTTTGTAATGTTTATCGACTGGTTCTTTATTGAGTTTTGTACAGTTTATTGACTGGTTCTATATTGAGTTTTGTACAGTTTATTGACTGGTTCTTTATTCAGTTTTGTACAGTTTATAGACTGTTTCTTTATTTAGTTTTGTACAGTTTATTGACTTGTTCTTTATTGAGTTTTGTACAGTTTATTCACTGTTTCTTTATTCAGTTTTGTAATGTTTATTGACTGGTTGTTTATTGAGTTTTGTACAGTTTATTGACTGGTTCTTTATTGACTTTTGTACAGTTTATTGACTGGTTCTTTATTGAATTTGTGTACAATTTAATGACTGGTTCTTTATTGAGTTTTGTACAGTTTACTGACTGGTTCTTTATTCAGTTTTGTACAGTTTATTGACTGGTTCTTTATTGAGTTTTGTACAGTTTATTGACTGGTCCTTTATTGAGTTTTGTAGAGTTTATTGACTGTTTCTTTATTGAGTTTTGTACAGTTCATTGACTAGTTCTTTATTAAGTTTTGAACAGTTTATTGACTGTTTCTTTATTGAGTTTTGTACAGTTTAGTGACTGTTTTTTATTGAGTTTTGTACAGTTTATTGACTGCTTCTTTATTCATTTTTGTATAGTTTATTGACTGTTTCTTTATTGAGTTTTGTACAGATTATTGAATGGTTCTTTATTCATTTTTGTATAGTTTATTGACTGTTTCTTTATTGAGTTTTGTACAGATTATTGACTGGTTCTTTATTCAGTTTTGTACAGTTTATTGACTGTTTCTTTATTGAGTTTTGAACAGTTTATTGACTGGTACTTTATTCAGTTTTGTACAGTTCATTGACTTGTTCTTTATTCAGTTTTGTACAGTTTATTGACTGATTCTTTATTGAATTTGTGTACAATTTATTGACTGGTTCTTTATTGAGTTGTGTACAGTTTATTGACTGGTTCTTTATTCAGTTTTGTAATGTTTATTGACTGGTTCTTTATTGAGTTTTGTACAGTTTATTGACTGGTTCTTTATTGAGTTTTGTACAGTTTATTGACTGTTTCTTTATTGAGTTTTGTACAGTTTATTGACTGATTTGTTATTCAGTTTTGTACAGTTTATTGACTGGTTCTTTATTGAGTTTTGTACAGTTTATCGACTTTTTTTTATTGAGTTTTGTACAGTTTATTTACTCTTTGTTTATTGAGTTTTGTACAGTTTATTGACTGTTTCTTTATTGAGTTTTGTACAGTTAATTGACTGTTTTTTTATTGAGTTTTGTACAATTTATTTGCTGTTTCTTTATTGAGTTTTGTACGGTTTATTGACTGTTTCTTTATTGAGTTTTGTACAGTTTATTGACTGGTTCTTTATTCAGTTTTGTACAGTTTATTGACTTGTTCTTTATTCAGTTTTGTTAAGTTTTTTTATTGTTTTTTTATTGAGTTTGTGTACAATTTATTGACTGGTTCTTTATTTAGTTTTGTACAGTTTATTCACTGGTTCTTTATAGAGTTTTGTACAGTTTATTCACTGTTTCTTTCTTCAGTTTTCTAATGTTTATTGACTGGTTCTTTATTGAGTTGTGTGCAGTTTATTGACTGGTTCTTTATTCAGTTTGTAATGTTTATTGACTGGTTCTTTATTGAGTTTTGTACAGTTTATTGGCTGGTTCTTTATTGAGTTTTGTACAGTTTATTGACTTGTTCTGTATTTAGTTTTGTACAGTTTTCTGACTGTTTCTTTATTTAGTTTTCTACAGTTTATTGACTGGTTCTTTATTGAGTTTTGTACAGTTTATTCACTGTTTCTTTATTCAGTTTTGTAATGTTTATTGATTGGTTGTTTATTGAGTTTTGTACAGTTTATTGACTTGTTCTTTATTGACTTTTGTACAGTTTATTGACTGGTTCATTATAGAATTTGTGTACAATTTATTGACTGGTTATATATTGAGTTTTGTACAGTTTATTGACTGATTCTTTATTGAATGTGTGTACAATTTATTGACTGGTTCTTTATTGAGTTGTGTACAGTTTATTGACTGGATCTTTATTCAGTTTTGTACAGTTTATTGACTGATTCTTTATTCAGTTTTGTACAGTTTATTGACTGGTTCTTTATTCACTTTTGTAATGTTTATTGACTGGTTCTTTATTGAGTTTTGTACAGTTTATTGACTGGTTCTTTATTGAGTTTTCTACAGTTTATTGACTGTTTCTTTATTGAGTTTTGTACAGTATATTGACTAGTTCCTTATTCAGTTTTGTACAGTTTATTGACTGTTTATTTATTGAGTTTTGTACAGTTTATTGACTGTTTTTTATTGAGTTTTGTACAGTTTATTTACTGTTTCTTTATTGAGTTTTGTACGTTTATTGACTGTTTCTTTATTGAGTTTTGTACAGTTTATTGACTGGTTCTTTATTCAGTTTTGTACAGTTATTGACTGGTTCTTTATTCAGTTTTGTTCAGTTTTTTACTGTTTCTTTATTGAGTTTGTGTACAATTTATTGACTTGTTCTTTATTTAGTTTTGTACAGTTTTTTGACTGTTTCTTTATTTAGTTTTGTACAGTTTATTGACTGGTTCTTTATTGAGTTTTGTACAGTTTATTCACTGCTTCTTTATTCAGTTTTGTAATGTTTATTGACTGGTTGTTTATTGAGTTTTGTACAGTTTATTGACTGGTTCTTTATTGACTTTTGTACAGTTTATTGACTGGTTCTTTATTGAATTTGTGTACAATTTATTGACTGGTTCTTTTTTGAGTTTTCTACAGTTTATTTACTGGTTCTTTATTCAGTTTTGTACAGTTGATTGACTCGTGCTTTATTGAGTTTTGCACAGTTTATTGACTGGTTCTTTATTGAGTTTTGTAATGTTTATTGACTGGTTCTTTATTGAGTTTTGTACAGTTTATTGACTGGTTCTTTATTGAGTTTTCTACAGTTTATTGACTGTTTCTTTATTGAGTTTTGTACAGTATATTGACTAGTTCCTTATTCAGTTTTGTACAGTTTATTGACTGTTTATTTATTGAGTTTTGTACAGTTTATTGACTGTTTTTTATTGAGTTTTGTACAGTTTATTTACTGTTTCTTTATTGAGTTTTGTACGTTTATTGACTGTTTCTTTATTGAGTTTTGTACAGTTTATTGACTGGTTCTTTATTCAGTTTTGTACAGTTATTGACTGGTTCTTTATTCAGTTTTGTTCAGTTTTTTACTGTTTCTTTATTGAGTTTGTGTACAATTTTTTGACTTGTTCTTTATTTAGTTTTGTACAGTTTTTTGACTGTTTCTTTATTTAGTTTTGTACAGTTTATTGACTGGTTCTTTATTGAGTTTTGTACAGTTTATTCACTGCTTCTTTATTCAGTTTTGTAATGTTTATTGACTGGTTGTTTATTGAGTTTTGTACAGTTTATTGACTGGTTCTTTATTGACTTTTGTACAGTTTATTGACTGGTTCTTTATCGAATTTGTGTACAATTTATTGACTGGTTCTTTTTTGAGTTTTCTACAGTTTATTTACTGGTTCTTTATTCAGTTTTGTACAGTTGATTGACTCGTGCTTTATTGAGTTTTGCACAGTTTATTGACTGGTTCTTTATTGAGTTTTGTAGAGTTTATTGACTGTTTCTTTATTGAGTTTTGTACATTTCATTGACTAGTTCTTTTTTAAGTTTTGTACAGTTTATTGACTGTTTCTTTATTGAGTTTTGTACAATTTAGTGACTGTTTTTTATTGAGTTTTGTTCAGTTTATTGACTGTTTCTTTATTCATTTTTGTACAGTTTATTGACTGTTTCTTTTTTGAGTTTTGTACAAATTATTGACTGGATCTTTATTTAGTTTGTGTACAATTTATTGACTGGTTCTTTATTTAGTTTTGTACAGTTTATTTACTGTTTCTTTATTTAGTTTTGTACAGTTTATTGACTGGTTCTTTATTGAGTTTTGTACAGTTTATTGACTGTTTCTTTATTCAGTTTTGTAATGTTTATTGACTGGTTGTTTATTGAGTTTTGTACAGTTCATTGACTGGTTCTTTATTCAGTTTTGTACAGTTTATTGACTGATTCTTTATTGAATTTGTGTACAATTTATTGACTGGTTCTTTATTGAGTTGTGTACAGTTTATTGACTGGTTCTTTATTCAGTTTTGTAATGTTTATTGACTGGTTCTTTATTGAGTTTTGTACAGTTTATTGACTGGTTCTTTATTGAGTTTTGTACAGTTTATTGACTGTTTCTTTATTGAGTTTTGTACAGTTTATTGACTGATTTGTTATTCAGTTTTGTACAGTTTATTGACTGGTTCTTTATTGAGTTTTGTACAGTTTATTGACTGAATCTTTATTGAATTTGTGTACAATTTATTGACTGGTTCTTTATTGAGTTTTGTAATGTTTATTGACTGGATCTTTATTGAGTTTTGTATAGTTTATTGACTGGTTCTTTATTTAGTTTTGTACAGTTTATTGACTGTTTCTTTTTTGAGTTATGTACAGTTTATTGACTTTTTTTTATTGAGTTTTGTACAGTTTATTTACTGTTTCTTTATTGAGTTTTTTACAGTTTATTGACTGTTTCTTTATTGAGTTTTGTACAGTTAATTGACTTTTTTTTATTGAGTTTTGTACAGTTTATTGACTGTTTCTTTATTGAGTTTTGTACGGTTTATTGACTGTTTCTTTATTGAGTTTTGTACAGTTTATTGACTGGTTCTTTACTCAGTTTTGTACAGTTTATTGACTGGTTCCTTATTCAGTTTTCTACAGTTTATCGACTGGTTCTTTATTCACTTTTGTAATGTTTATTGACTGGTTCTTTATTGAGTTTTGTACAGTTTATTGACTGGTTCTTTATTGAGTTTTGTACAGTTTATTGACTGGTTCTTTATTCAGTTTTGTACAGTTTATTGACTGTTTCTTGATTGATTTTTGTACAGTTTATTGACTGTTTCTTTATTTAGTTTTGTACAGTTTATAGACTGTTTCTTTATTTAGTTTTGTACAGCTTATTGACTTGTTCTTTATTGAGTTTTGTACAGTTTATTCACTGTTTCTTTATTCAGTTTTGTAATGTTTATTGACTGGTTCTTTATTGAGTTTTGTACAGTTTACTGACTGGTTCGTTATTCAGTTTTGTACAGTTTATTGACTGGTTCTTCATTGAGTTTTGTACAGTTTATTGACTGGTTCTTTATTGAGTTTTGTAGAGTTTATTGACTGTTTCTTTATTGAGTTTTGTACAGTTCATTGACTAGTTCTTTATTAAGTTTTGTTCAGTTTATTGACTGCTTCTTTATTCATTTTTGTATAGTTTATTGACTGTTTCTTTATTGAGTTTTGTACAGATTATTGAATGGTTCTTTATTCATTTTTGTATAGTTTATTGACTGTTTCTTTATTGAGTTTTGTACAGATTATTGACTGGTTCTTTATTCAGTTTTGTACAGTTTATTGACTGTTTCTTTATTGAGTTTTGAACAGTTTATTGACTGGTTCTTTATTCAGTTTTGTACAGTTCATTGACTTGTTCTTTATTCAGTTTTGTACAGTTTATTGACTGATTCTTTATTGAATTTGTGTACAAATTATTGACTGGTTCTTTATTGAGTTTTGTACAGTTTATTGACTGGTTCTTTATTCAGTTTTGTAATGTTTATTGACTGGTTCTTTATTGAGTTTTGTACAGTTTATTGACTGGTTCTTTATTGAGTTTTGTACAGTTTATTGACTGTTTCTTTATTGAGTTTTGTACAGTTTATTGACTGATTTGTTATTCAGTTTTGTACAGTTTATTGACTGGTTCTTTATTGAGTTTTGTACAGTTTATCGACTTTTTTTATTGAGTTTTGTACAGTTTATTTACTGTTTGTTTATTGAGTTTTGTACAGTTTATTGACTGTTTCTTTATTGAGTTTTGTACAGTTAATTGACTGTTTTTTTATTGAGTTTTGTACAGTTTATTTGCTGTTTCTTTATTGAGTTTTGTACGGTTTATTGACTGTTTCTTTATTGAGTTTTGTACAGTTTATTGACTGGTTCTTTATTCAGTTTTGTACAGTTTATTGACTGGTTCTTTATTCAGTTTTGTTAATTTTTTTTACTGTTTTTTTATTGAGTTTGTGTACAATTTATTGACTGGTTCTTTATTTAGTTTTGTACAGTTTATTGACTGGTTCTTTATTGAGTTTTGTACAGTTTATTCACTGTTTCTTTCTTCAGTTTTCTAATGTTTATTGACTGGTTCTTTATTGAGTTGCGTGCAGTTTATTGACTGGTTCTTTATTCAGTTTGTAATGTTTATTGACTGGTTCTTTATTGAGTTTTGTACAGTTTATTGGCTGGTTCTTTATTGAGTTTTGTACAGTTTATTGACTTGTTCTGTATTTAGTTTTGTACAGTTTTCTGACTGTTTCTTTATTTAGTTTTCTACAGTTTATTGACTGGTTCTTTATTGAGTTTTGTACAGTTTATTCACTGTTTCTTTATTCAGTTTTGTAATGTTTATTGACTGGTTGTTTATTGAGTTTTGTACAGTTTATTGACTTGTTCTTTATTGACTTTTGTACAGTTTATTGACTGGTTCATTATTGAATTTGTGTACAATTTATTGACTGGTTATTTATTGAGTTTTGTACAGTTTATTGACTGATTCTTTATTGAATTTGTGTACAATTTATTGACTGGTTCTTTATTGAGTTGTGTACAGTTTATTGACTGGATCTTTATTCAGTTTTGTACAGTTTATTGACTGATTCTTTATTCAGTTTTGTACAGTTTATTGACTGGTTCTTTATTCACTTTTGTAATGTTTATTGACTGGTTCTTTATTGAGTTTTGTACAGTTTATTGACTGGTTCTTTATTGAGTTTTCTACAGTTTATTGACTGTTTCTTTATTGAGTTTTGTACAGTATATTGACTAGTTCCTTATTCAGTTTTGTACAGTTTATTGACTGTTTCTTTATTGAGTTTTGTACAGTTTATTGACTGTTTTTTATTGAGTTTTGTACAGTTTATTTACTGTTTCTTTATTGAGTTTTGTACGTTTATTGACTGTTTCTTTATTGAGTTTTGTACAGTTTATTGACTGGTTCTTTATTCAGTTTTGTACAGTTTATTGACTGGTTCTTTATTCAGTTTTGTTCAGTTTTTTACTGTTTCTTTATTGAGTTTGTGTACAGTTTATTGACTGTTTCTTTATTTAGTTTTGTACAGTTTATAGACTGTTTCTTTATTTAGTTTTATACAGTTTATTGACTTGTTCTTTATTGAGTTTTGTACAGTTTATTCACTGTTTCTTTATTCAGTTTTGTAATGTTTATTGACTGGTTCTTTATTGAGTTTTGTACAGTTTACTGACTGGTTCTTTATTCAGTTTTGTACAGTTTATTGACTGGTTCTTTATTGAGTTTTGTACAGTTTATTGACTGGTTCTTTATTGAGTTTTGTAGAGTTTATTGACTGTTTCTTTATTGAGTTTTGTACAGTTCATTGACTAGTTCTTTATTAAGTTTTGAACAGTTTATTGACTGTTTCTTTATTGAGTTTTGTACAGTTTAGTGACTGTTTTTTATTGAGTTTTGTTCAGTTTATTGACTGCTTCTTTATTCATTTTTGTATAGTTTATTGACTGTTTCTTTATTGAGTTTTGTACAGATTATTGAATGGTTCTTTATTCATTTTTGTATAGTTTATTGACTGTTTCTTTATTGAGTTTTGTACAGATTATTGACTGGTTCTTTATTCAGTTTTGTACAGTTTATTGACTGTTTCTTTATTGAGTTTTGAACAGTTTGTTGACTGGTTCTTTATTCAGTTTTGTACAGTTCATTGACTTGTTCTTTACTCAGTTTTGTACAGTTTATTGACTGATTCTTTATTGAATTTGTGTACAATTTATTGACTGGTTCTTTATTGAGTTTTGTACAGTTTATTGACTGGTTCTTTATTCAGTTTTGTAATGTTTATTGACTGGTTCTTTATTGAGTTTTGTACAGTTTATTGACTGGTTCTTTATTGAGTTTTGTACAGTTTATTGACTGTTTCTTTATTGAGTTTTGTACAGTTTATTGACTGATTTGTTATTCAGTTTTGTACAGTTTATTGACTGGTTCTTTATTGAGTTTTGTACAGTTTATCGACTTTTTTTTATTGAGTTTTGTACAGTTTATTTACTGTTTGTTTATTGAGTTTTGTACAGTTTATTGACTGTTTCTTTATTGAGTTTTGTACAGTTAATTGACTGTTTTTTTATTGAGTTTTGTACGGTTTATTGACTGTTTCTTTATTGAGTTTTGTACAGTTTATTGACTGGTTCTTTATTCAGTTTTGTACAGTTTATTGACTGGTTCTTTATTCAATTTTGTGCAGTTTTTTTACTGTTTTTTTATTGAGTTTGTGTACAATTTATTGACTGGTTCTTTATTTAGTTTTGTACAGTTTATTGACTGGTTCTTTATTGAGTTTTGTACAGTTTATTCACTGTTTCTTTCTTCAGTTTTCTAATGTTTATTGACTGGTTCTTTATTGAGTTGTGTGCAGTTTATTGACTGGTTCTTTATTCAGTTTGTAATGTTTATTGACTGGTTCTTTATTGAGTTTTGTACAGTTTATTGGCTGGTTCTTTATTGAGTTTTGTACAGTTTATTGACTTGTTCTGTATTTAGTTTTGTACAGTTTTCTGACTGTTTCTTTATTTAGTTTTCTACAGTTTATTGACTGGTTCTTTATTGAGTTTTGTACAGTTTATTCACTGTTTCTTTATTCAGTTTTGTAATGTTTATTGACTGGTTGTTTATTGAGTTTTGTACAGTTTATTGACTTGTTCTTTATTGACTTTTGTACAGTTTATTGACTGGTTCATTATTGAATTTGTGTACAATTTATTGACTGGTTATTTATTGAGTTTTGTACAGTTTATTGACTGATTCTTTATTGAATTTGTGTACAATTTATTGACTGGTTCTTTATTGAGTTGTGTACAGTTTATTGACTGGATCTTTATTCAGTTTTGTACAGTTTATTGACTGATTCTTTATTCAGTTTTGTACAGTTTATTGACTGGTTCTTTATTCACTTTTGTAATGTTTATTGACTGGTTCTTTATCGAGTTTTGTACAGTTTATTGACTGGTTCTTTATTGAGTTTTCTACAGTTTATTGACTGTTTCTTTATTGAGTTTTGTACAGTATATTGACTAGTTTCTTATTCAGTTTTGTACAGTTTATTGACTGTTTCTTTATTGAGTTTTGTACAGTTTATTGACTGTTTTTTATTGAGTTTTGTACAGTTTATTTACTGTTTCTTTATTGAGTTTTGTACGTTTATTGACTGTTTCTTTATTGAGTTTTGTACAGTTTATTGACTGGTTCTTTATTCAGTTTTGTACAGTTTATTGACTGGTTCTTTATTCAGTTTTGTTCAGTTTTTTACTGTTTCTTTATTGAGTTTGTGTACAATTTATTGACTGGTTCTTTATTTAGTTTTGTACAGTTTTTTGATTGTTTCTTTATTTAGTTTTGTACAGTTTATTGACTGGTTCTTTATTGAGTTTTGTACAGTTTATTCACTGTTTCTTTATTCAGTTTTGTAATGTTTATTGACTGGTTGTTTATTGAGTTTTGTACGTTTATTGACTGGTTCTTTATTCAGTTTTGTTCAGTTTTTTTACTGTTTCTTTATTGAGTTTGTGTACAATTTATTGACTGGTTCTTTATTTAGTTTTGTACAGTTTTTTGACTGTTTCTTTATTTAGTTTTGTACAGTTTATTGACTGGTTCTTTATTGAGTTTTGTACAGTTTATTCACTGCTTCTTTATTCAGTTTTGTAATGTTTATTGACTGGTTGTTTATTGAGTTTTGTACAGTTTATTGACTGGTTCTTTATTGACTTTTGTACAGTTTATTGACTGGTTCTTTATTGAATTTGTGTACAATTTATTGACTGGTTCTTTTTTGAGTTTTCTACAGTTTATTGACTGGTTCTTTATTCAGTTTTGTACAGTTGATTGACTGGTTCTTTATTGAGTTTTGCACAGTTTATTGACTAGTTCTTTATTGAGTTTTGTAGAGTTTATTGACTGTTTCTTTATTGAGTTTTGTACAGTTCATTGACTAGTTCTTTTTTAAGTTTTGTACAGTTTATTGACTGTTTCTTTATTGAGTTTTGTACAATTTAGTGACTGTTTTTTATTGAGTTTTGTTCAGTTTATTGACTGTTTCTTTATTCATTTTTGTACAGTGTATTGACTGTTTCTTTTTTGAGTTTTGTACAAATTATTGACTGGATCTTTATTTAGTTTGTGTACAATTTATTGACTGGTTCTTTATTTAGTTTTGTACAGTTTATTTACTGTTTCTTTATTTAGTTTTGTACAGTTTATTGACTGGTTCTTTATTGAGTTTTGTACAGTTTATTGACTGTTTCTTTATTCAGTTTTGTAATGTTTATTGACTTATTGTTTATTGAGTTTTGTACAGTTCATTGACTGGTTCTTTATTCAGTTTGGTACAGTTTATTGACTGATTCTTTATTGAATTTGTGTACAATTTATTGACTGGTTCTTTATTGAGTTGTGTACAGTTTATTGACTGGTTCTTTATTCAGTTTTGTAATGTTTATTGACTGGTTCTTTATTGAGTTTTGTACAGTTTATTGACTGGTTCTTTATTGAGTTTTGTACAGTTTATTGACTGTTTCTTTATTGAGTTTTGTACAGTTTATTGACTGATTTGTTATTCAGTTTTGTACAGTTTATTGACTGGTTCTTTATTGAGTTTTGTACAGTTTATTGACTGAATCTTTATTCAGTTTTGTACGGTTTATTGACTGTTTCTTTATTGAGTTTTGTACAGTTTATTGACTGGTTCTTTATTCAGTTTTGTACAGTTTATTGACTGGTTCTTTATTCAGTTTTGTTAATTTTTTTTACTGTTTTTTTATTGAGTTTGTGTACAATTTATTGACTGGTTCTTTATTTAGTTTTGTACAGTTTATTGACTGGTTCTTTATTGAGTTTTGTACAGTTTATTCACTGTTTCTTTCTTCAGTTTTCTAATGTTTATTGACTGGTTCTTTATTGAGTTGCGTGCAGTTTATTGACTGGTTCTTTATTCAGTTTGTAATGTTTATTGACTGGTTCTTTATTGAGTTTTGTACAGTTTATTGGCTGGTTCTTTATTGAGTTTTGTACAGTTTATTGACTTGTTCTGTATTTAGTTTTGTACAGTTTTCTGACTGTTTCTTTATTTAGTTTTCTACAGTTTATTGACTGGTTCTTTATTGAGTTTTGTACAGTTTATTCACTGTTTCTTTATTCAGTTTTGTAATGTTTATTGACTGGTTGTTTATTGAGTTTTGTACAGTTTATTGACTTGTTCTTTATTGACTTTTGTACAGTTTATTGACTGGTTCATTATTGAATTTGTGTACAATTTATTGACTGGTTATTTATTGAGTTTTGTACAGTTTATTGACTGATTCTTTATTGAATATGTGTACAATTTATTGACTGGTTCTTTATTGAGTTGTGTACAGTTTATTGACTGGATCTTTATTCAGTTTTGTACAGTTTATTGACTGATTCTTTATTCAGTTTTGTACAGTTTATTGACTGGTTCTTTATTCACTTTTGTAATGTTTATTGACTGGTTCTTTATTGAGTTTTGTACAGTTTATTGACTGGTTCTTTATTGAGTTTTCTACAGTTTATTGACTGTTTCTTTATTGAGTTTTGTACAGTATATTGACTAGTTCCTTATTCAGTTTTGTACAGTTTATTGACTGTTTCTTTATTGAGTTTTGTACAGTTTATTGACTGTTTTTTATTGAGTTTTGTACAGTTTATTTACTGTTTCTTTATAGAGTTTTGTACGTTTATTGACTGTTTCTTTATTGAGTTTTGTACAGTTTATTGACTGGTTCTTTATTCAGTTTTGTACAGTTTATTGACTGGTTCTTTATTCAGTTTTGTTCAGTTTTTTACTGTTTCTTTATTGAGTTTGTGTACAGTTTATTGACTGTTTCTTTATTTAGTTTTGTACAGTTTATAGACTGTTTGTTTATTTAGTTTTATACAGTTTATTGACTTGTTCTTTATTGAGTTTTGTACAGTTTATTCACTGTTTCTTTATTCAGTTTTGTAATGTTTATTGACTGGTTCTTTATTGAGTTTTGTACAGTTTACTGACTGGTTCTTTATTCAGTTTTGTACAGTTTATTGACTGGTTCTTTATTGAGTTTTGTACAGTTTATTGACTGGTTCTTTATTGAGTTTTGTAGAGTTTATTGACTGTTTCTTTATTGAGTTTTGTACAGTTCATTGACTAGTTCTTTATTAAGTTTTGAACAGTTTATTGACTGTTTCTTTATTGAGTTTTGTACAGTTTAGTGACTGTTTTTTATTGAGTTTTGTTCAGTTTATTGACTGCTTCTTTATTCATTTTTGTATAGTTTATTGACTGTTTCTTTATTGAGTTTTGTACAGATTATTGAATGGTTCTTTATTCATTTTTGCATAGTTTATTGACTGTTTCTTTATTGAGTTTTGTACAGATTATTGACTGGTTCTTTATTCAGTTTTGTACAGTTTATTGACTGTTTCTTTATTGAGTTTTGAACAGTTTATTGACTGGTTCTTTATTCAGTTTTGTACAGTTCATTGACTTGTTCTTTATTCAGTTTTGTACAGTTTATTGACTGATTCTTTATTGAATTTGTGTACAATTTATTGACTGGTTCTTTATTGAGTTTTGTACAGTTTATTGACTGGTTCTTTATTCAGTTTTGTAATGTTTATTGACTGGTTCTTTATTGAGTTTTGTACAGTTTATTGACTGGTTCTTTATTGAGTTTTGTACAGTTTATTGACTGTTTCTTTATTGAGTTTTGTACAGTTTATTGACTGATTTGTTATTCAGTTTTGTACAGTTTATTGACTGGTTCTTTATTGAGTTTTGTACAGTTTATCGACTTTTTTTTATTGAGTTTTGTACAGTTTATTTACTGTTTGTTTATTGAGTTTTGTACAGTTTATTGACTGTTTCTTTATTGAGTTTTGTACAGTTAATTGACTGTTTTTTTATTGAGTTTTGTACAGTTTATTTGCTGTTTCTTTATTGAGTTTTGTACGGTTTATTGACTGTTTCTTTATTGAGTTTTGTACAGTTTATTGACTGGATCTTTATTCAGTTTTGTACAGTTTATTGACTGATTCTTTATTCAGTTTTGTACAGTTTATTGACTGGTTCTTTATTCACTTTTGTAATGTTTATTGACTGGTTCTTTATCGAGTTTTGTACAGTTTATTGACTGGTTCTTTATTGAGTTTTCTACAGTTTATTGACTGTTTCTTTATTGAGTTTTGTACAGTATATTGACTAGTTCCTTATTCAGTTTTCTACAGTTTATTGACTGTTTCTTTATTGAGTTTTGTACAGTTTATTGACTGTTTTTTATTGAGTTTTGTACAGTTTATTTACTGTTTCTTTATTGAGTTTTGTACGTTTATTGACTGTTTCTTTATTGAGTTTTGTACAGTTTATTGACTGGTTCTTTATTCAGTTTTGTACAGTTTATTGACTGGTTCTTTATTCAGTTTTGTTCAGTTTTTTACTGTTTCTTTATTGAGTTTGTGTACAATTTATTGACTGGTTCTTTATTTAGTTTTGTACAGTTTTTTGATTGTTTCTTTATTTAGTTTTGTACAGTTTATTGACTGGTTCTTTATTGAGTTTTGTACAGTTTATTCACTGTTTCTTTATTGAGTTTTGTAATGTTTATTGACTGGTTGTTTATTGAGTTTTGTACGTTTATTGACTGGTTCTTTATTCAGTTTTGTTCAGTTTTTTTACTGTTTCTTTATTGAGTTTGTGTACAATTTATTGACTGGTTCTTTATTTAGTTTTGTACAGTTTTTTGACTGTTTCTTTATTTAGTTTTGTACAGTTTATTGACTGGTTCTTTATTGAGTTTTGTACAGTTTATTCACAGCTTCTTTATTCAGTTTTGTAATGTTTATTCACTGGTTGTTTATTGAGTTTTGTACAGTTTATTGACTGGTTCTTTATTGACTTTTGTACAGTCTATTGACTGGTTCTTTATTGAATTTGTGTACAATTTATTGACTGGTTCTTTTTTGAGTTTTCTACAGTTTATTGACTGGTTCTTTATTCAGTTTTGTACAGTTGATTGACTGGTTCTTTATTGAGTTTTGCACAGTTTATTGACTAGTTCTTTATTGAGTTTTGTAGAGTTTATTGACTGTTTCTTTATTGAGTTTTGTACAGTTCATTGACTAGTTCTTTTTTAAGTTTTGTACAGTTTATTGACTGTTTCTTTATTGAGTTTTGTACAATTTAGTGACTGTTTTTTATTGAGTTTTGTTCAGTTTATTGACTGTTTCTTTATTCATTTTTGTACAGTTTATTGACTGTTTCTTTTTTGAGTTTTGTACAAATTATTGACTGGATCTTTATTTAGTTTGTGTACAATTTATTGACTGGTTCTTTATTTAGTTTTGTACAGTTTATTTACTGTTTCTTTATTTAGTTTTGTACAGTTTATTGACTGGTTCTTTATTGAGTTTTGTACAGTTTATTGACTGTTTCTTTATTCAGTTTTGTAATGTTTATTGACTGGTTGTTTATTGAGTTTTGTACAGTTCATTGACTGGTTCTTTATTCAGTTTTGTACAGTTTATTGACTGATTCTTTATTGAATTTGTGTACAATTTATTGACTGGTTCTTTATTGAGTTGTGTACAGTTTATTGACTGGTTCTTTATTCAGTTTTGTAATGTTTATTGACTGGTTCTTTATTGAGTTTTGTACAGTTTATTGACTGGTTCTTTATTGAGTTTTGTACAGTTTATTGACTGTTTCTTTATTGAGTTTTGTACAGTTTATTGACTGATTTGTTATTCAGTTTTGTACAGTTTATTGACTGGTTCTTTATTGATTTTTGTACAGTTTATTGACTGAATCTTTATTGAATTTGTGTACAATTTATTGACTGGTTCTTTATTGAGTTTTGTAATGTTTATTGACTGGATCTTTATTGAGTTTTGTATAGTTTATTGACTGGTTCTTTATTTAGTTTTGTACAGTTTATTGACTGTTTCTTTTTTGAGTTATGTACAGTTTATTGACTTTTTTTTATTGAGTTTTGTACAGTTTATTTACTGTTTCTTTATTGAGTTTTGTACAGTTTATTGACTGTTTCTTTATTGAGTTTTGTACAGTTAATTGACTGTTTTTTATTTAGTTTTGTACAGTTTATTGACTGTTTCTTTATTGAGTTTTGTACGGTTTATTGACTGTTTCTTTATTGAGTTTTGTACAGTTTATTGACTGGTTCTTTACTCAGTTTTGTACAGTTTATTGACTGGTTCCTTATTCAGTTTTGTACAGTTTATTGACTGTTTCTTTATTGAGTTTTGTACAGTTTATTGACTGTTTTTTATTGAGTTTTGTACAGTTTATTTACTGTTTCTTTATTGAGTTTTGTACAGTTCATTGACTGGTTCTTTATTCAGTTTTGTACAGTTTATTGACTGATTCTTTATTGAATTTGTGTACAATTTATTGACTGGTTCTTTATTGAGTTGTGTACAGTTTATTGACTGGTTCTTTATTCAGTTTTGTAATGTTTATTGACTGGTTCTTTATTGAGTTTTGTACAGTTTATTGACTGGTTCTTTATTGAGTTTTGTACAGTTTATTGACTGTTTCTTTATTGAGTTTTGTACAGTTTATTGACTGATTTGTTATTCAGTTTTGTACAGTTTATTGACTGGTTCTTTATTGAGTTTTGTACAGTTTATTGACTGAATCTTTATTGAATTTGTGTACAATTTATTGACTGGTTCTTTATTGAGTTTTGTAATGTTTATTGACTGGATCTTTATTGAGTTTTGTATAGTTTATTGACTGGTTCTTTATTTAGTTTTGTACAGTTTATTGACTGTTTCTTTTTTGAGTTATGTACAGTTTATTGACTTTTTTTTATTGAGTTTTGTACAGTTTATTTACTGTTTCTTTATTGAGTTTTGTACAGTTTATTGACTGTTTCTTTATTGAGTTTTGTACAGTTAATTGACTGTTTTTTATTGAGTTTTGTACAGTTTATTGACTGTTTCTTTATTGAGTTTTGTACGGTTTATTGACTGTTTCTTTATTGAGTTTTGTACAGTTTATTGACTGGTTCTTTACTCAGTTTTGTACAGTTTATTGACTGGTTCCTTATTCAGTTTTGTACAGTTTATTGACTGTTTCTTTATTGAGTTTTGTACAGTTTATTGACTGTTTTTTATTGAGTTTTGTACAGTTTATTTACTGTTTCTTTATTGAGTTTTGTACGGTTTATTGACTGTTTCTTTATTGAGTTTTGTACAGTTTATTGACTGGTTCTTTATTCAGTTTTGTTCAGTTTTTTTACTGTTTCTTTATTGAGTTTGTGTACAATTTATTGACTGGTTCTTTATTTAGTTTTGTACAGTTTTTTGACTGTTTCTTTATTTAGTTTTGTACAGTTTATTGGCTGCTTCTTTATTGAGTTTTGTACAGTTTATTCACTGTTTCTTTCTTCAGTTTTGTAATGTTTATTGACTGGTTCTTTATTCAGTTTTGTACAGTTTATTTACTATTTCTTTATTTAGTTTTGTACAGTTTATTGACTGGTTCTTTATTGAGTTTTGTACAGTTTATTGACTGTTTCTATATTCAGTTTTGTAATGTTTATTGACTGGTTGTTTATTGAGTTTTGTAGAGTTCATTGACTGCTTCTTTATTCAATTTTGTATAGTTTATTGACTGATTCTTTTTTGAATTTGTGTACAATTTATTGACTGGTTCTTTATTGAGTTGTGTACAGTTTATTGACTGGTTCTTTATTCAGTTTTGTAATGTTTATTGACTGGTTCTTTATTGAGTTTTGAACAGTTTATTGACTGGTTCTTTATTGAGTTTTGTACAGTTTATTGACTGTTTCTTTATTGAGTTTTGTACAGTTTATTGACTGATATTTTATTCAGTTTTGTACAGTTTATTGACTGGTTCTTTTTTGAGTTTTGTACAGTTTATTGACTGAATCTTTATTGAATTTGTGTACAATTTATTGACTGGTTCTTTATTGAGTTGTGTACTGTTTATTGACTGGTTCTTTATTGAGTTTTGTACAGTTTATTGACTGAATCTTTATTGAGTTTTTTTTAGTTTATTGACTGGTTCTTTATTGAGTTTTGTACAGTTTATTGACTGATTCTTTATTGAGTTTTGTACAGTTTATTTACTGTTTCTTTATTTAGTTTTGTACAGTTTATTGACTGGTTCTTTATTGAGTTTTGTACAGTTTATTGACTGTTTCTTTATTCAGTTTTGTAATGTTTATTGACTGGTTCTTTATTGAGTTTTGTACAGTTTATTGACTGGTTCTTTATTCAGTTTTGTACAGTTTATTGACTGGTTCTTAATTGAGTTTTGTACAGTTTATTGACTGGTTCTTTATTGAGTTTTGTACAGTTTATTGACTGTTTCTTTATTGAGTTTTGCACAGTTCATTGAATAGTTCTTTATTGAGTTTGTACAGTTTATTGACTGATTCTTTATTCAGTTTTGTACAGTTTATTGACTTTTTCTTTATTTAGTTTGTGTACAATTTATTGACTGGTTCTTTATTTAGTTTGTACAGTTTATTGACTGGTTCTTTATTCAGTTTTGTACAGTTTATTTACTGTTTCTTGATTGATTTTTGTACAGTTTATTGACTGTTTCTTTATTTAGTTTTGTACAGTTTATAGACTGTTTATGTATTTAGTTTTGTACAGTTTATTGACTTGTTCTTTATTGAGTTTTGTACAGTTTATTCACTGTTTCTTTATTCAGTTTTGTAATGTTTATTGACTGGTTGTTTATTGAGTTTTGTACAGTTTATTGACTGGTTCTTTATTGACTTTTGTACAGTTTATTGACTGGTTCTTTATTGAATTTGTGTACAATTTAATGACTGGTTCTTTATTGAGTTTTGTACAGTTTACTGATTGGTTCTTTATTCAGTTTTGTACAGTTTATTGACTGGTTCTTTACTGAGTTTTGTACAGTTTATTGACTGGTTCTTTATTGAGTTTTGCAGAGTTAATTGACTGTTTCTTTATTGAGTTTTGTACAGTTCATTGACTAGTTCTTTATTAAGTTTTGTACAGTTTATTGACTGTTTCTTTGTTGAGTTTTGTACAGTTTAGTGACTGTTTTTTATTGAGTTTTGTTCAGTTTATTGACTGCTTCTTTATTCATTTTTGTATAGTTTATTGACTGTTTCTTTATTGAGTTTTGTACAGATTATTGACTGGTTCTTTATTCATTTTTGTATAGTTTATTGACTGTTTCTTTATTGAGCTTTGTACACATTATTGACTGGTTCTTTATTCAGTTTTGTACAGTTTATTGACTGTTTCTTTATTGAGTTTTGAACAGTTTATTGACTGGTTCTTTATTCAGTTTTTTACAGTTCATTGACTTGTTCTTTATTCAGTTTTGTACAGTTTATTGACTGACTCTTTATTGAATTTGTGTACAATTTATTGACTGGTTCTTTATTGAGTTGTGTACAGTTTATTTACTGGTTCTTTATTCAGTTTTGTAATGTTTATTGACTGGTTCTTTATTGAGTTTTGTACAGTTTATTGACTGTTTCTTTATTGAGTTTTGTACAGTTTATTGACTGTTTCTTTATTGAGTTTTGTACAGTTTATTGACTGATTTGTTATTCAGTTTTGTACAGTTTATTGACTGGTTCTTTATTGAGTTTTGTACAGTTTATTGACTGAATCTTTATTGAATTTATGTACAATTTATTGACTGGTTCTTTATTGAGTTGTGTTCAGTGTATTGACTGGTTCTTTATTCAGTTTGTAATGTTTATTGACTGGATCTTTATTGAGTTTTGTACAGTTTATTGACTGGTTCTTTATTGATTTTTGTACAGTTTATTGACTGTTTCTTTATTGAGTTTTGTACAGTTTATCGACTTTTTTATTGAGTTTTGTACAGTTTATTTACTGTTTGTTTATTGAGTTTTGTACAGTTTATTGACTGTTTCTTTATTGAGTTTTGTACAGTTAATTGACTGTTTTTTTATTGAGTTTTGTACAGTTTATTTACTGGTTGTTTCTTTATTGAGTTTTGTACGGTTTATTGACTGTTTCTTTATTGAGTTTTGTACAGTTTATTGACTGGTTCTTTATTCAGTTTTGTACAGTTTATTGACTGGTTTCTTATTCAGTTTTGTACAGTTTATTGACTGGTTTTTTATTGATTTTTGTACAGTTTATTGACTGTTTTTTATTGAGTTTTGTACAGTTTATTTACCGTTTCTTTATTGAGTTTTGTACGGTTTATTGACTGTTTCTTTATTGAGTTTTGTACAGTTTATTGACTGGTTCTTTTTTCAGTTTTGTACAGTTTATTGACTGGTTCTTTATTCAGTTTTGTTCAGTTTTTTTACTGTTTTTTTATTGAGTTTGTGTACAATTTATTGACTGGTTCTTTATTTAGTTTTGTACAGTTTATTGACTGGTTCTTTATTGAGTTTTGTACAGTTTATTTACTGTTTCTTTCTTCAGTTTTCTAATGTTTATTGACTGGTTCTTTATTGAGTTGTGTGCAGTTTATTGACTGGTTCTTTATTCAGTTTGTAATGTTTATTGACTGGTTCTTTATTGAGTTTTGTACAGTTTATTGGCTGGTTCTTTATTGAGTTTTGTACAGTTTATTGACTGGTTCTGTATTTAGTTTTGTACAGTTTTCTGACTTTTTCTTTATTTAGTTTTCTACAGTTTATTGACTGGTTCTTTATTGAGTTTTGTACAGTTTATTCACTGTTTCTTTATTCAGTTTTGTAATGTTTATTGACTGGTTGTTTATTGAGTTTTGTACAGTTTATTGACTGGTTCTTTATTGACTTTTGTACAGTTTATTGACTGGTTCATTATTGAATTTGTGTACAATTTATTGACTGGTTATATATTGAGTTTTGTACAGTTTATTGACTGATTCTTTATTGAATTTGTGTGCAATTTATTGACTGGTTCTTTATTGAGTTGTGTACAGTTTATTGACTGGATCTTTATTCAGTTTTGTACAGTTTATTGACTGATTCTTTATTCAGTTTTGTACAGTTTATTGACTGGTTCTTTATTCACTTTTGTAATGTTTATTGACTGGTTCTTTATTGAGTTTTGTACAGTTTATTGACTGGTTCTTTATTGAGTTTTCTACAGTTTATTGACTGTTTCTTTATTGAGTTTTGTACAGTTTATTGACTAGTTCCTTATTCAGTTTTGTACAGTTTATTGACTGGTTCTTTATTGAGTTTTGTACAGTTTATTGACTGTTTTTTATTGAGTTTTGTACAGTTTATTTACTGTTTCTTTATTGAGTTTTGTACGTTTATTGACTGTTTCTTTATTGAGTTTTGTACAGTTTATTGACTGGTTCTTTATTCAGTTGTGTACAGTTTATTGACTGGTTCTTTATTCAGTTTTGTTCAGTTTTTTTAATGTTTCTTTATTGAGTTTGTGTACAATTTATTGACTGGTTCTTTATTTAGTTTTGTACAGTTTTTTGACCGTTTCTTTATTTAGTTTTGTACAGTTTATTGACTGGTTCTTTATTGAGTTTTGTACAGTTTATTCACTGTTTCTTTATTCAGTTTTGTAATGTTTATTGACTGGTTGTTTATTGAGTTTTGTACAGTTTATTGACTGGTTCTTTATTCAGTTTTGTTCAGTTTTTTTACTGTTTCTTTATTGAGTTTGTCTACAATTTATTGACTGGTTCTTTATTTAGTTTTGTACAGTTTTTTGACTGTTTCTTTATTGAGTTTTGTACAGTTTATTGACTGGTTCTTTATTGAGTTTTGTACAGTTTATTCACTGTTTCTTTATTAAGTTTTGTAATGTTTATTGACTGGTTGTTTATTGAGTTTTGTACAGTTTATTGACTGGTTCTTTATTGACTTTTGTACAGTTTATTGACTGGTTCTTTATTGAATTTGTGTACAATTTATTGACTGGTTCTTTTTTGAGTTTTCTACAGTTTATTGACTGGTTCTTTATTGAGTTTTGTACAGTTTATTGACTGGTTCTTTATTGAGTTTTGTAGAGTTTATTGACTGTTTCTTTATTGAGTTTTGTACAGTTCATTGACTGGTTCTTTTTTAAGTTTTGTACAGTTTATTGACTGTTTCTTTATTGAGTTTTGTACAATTTAGTGACTGTTTTTTATTGAGTTTTGTTCAGTTTATTGACTGTTTCTTTATTCATTTTTGTACAGTTTATTGACTGTTTCTTTTTTGAGTTTTGTACAGATTATTGACTGGTTCTTTATTTAGTTTGTGTACAATTTATTGACTGGTTCTTTATTTAGTTTTGTACAGTTTATTTACTGTTTCTTTATTTAGTTTTGTACAGTTGATTGACTGGTTCTCTATTGAGTTTTGTACAGTTGATTGACTGTTTCTTTATTCAGTTTTGTAATGTTTATTGACTGGTTGTTTATTGAGTTTTGTACAGTTCATTGACTGGTTCTTTATTCAGTTTTGTACAGTTTATTGACTGATTCTTTATTGAATTTGTGTACAATTTATTGACTGGTTCTTTATTGAGTTGTGTACAGTTTATTGACTGGTTCTTTATTCAGTTTTGTAATGTTTATTGACTGGTTCTTTATTGAATTTGTGTACAATTTATTGACTGGTTCTTTATTGAGTTGTGTACAGTTTATTGACTGGTTCTTTATTCAGTTTTGTAATGTTTATTGACTGGTTCTTTATTGAGTTTTGTACAGTTTATTGACTGGTTCTTTATTGAATTTTGTACAGTATATTGACTGATTTGTTATTCAGTTTTGTACAGTTTATTGACTGGTTCTTTATTGAGTTTTGTACAGTTTATTGACTGAATCTTTATTGAATTTATGTACAATTTATTGACTGGTTCTTTTTTGAGTTGTGTTCAGTTTATTGACTGGTTCTTTATTCAGTTTGTAATGTTTATTGACTGGATCTTTATTGAGTTTTGTACAGTTTATTGACTGGTTCTTTATTGAGTTTTGTACAGTTTATTGACTCTTTCTTTATTGAGTTTTGTACAGTTTATCGACTTTTTTTTATTGAGTTTTGTACAGTTTATTTACTGTTTGTTTATTGAGTTTTGTACAGTTTATTGACTGTTTCTTTATTGAGTTTTGTACAGTTTATTGACTGTTTTTTTATTGAGTTTTGTACAGTTTATTTACTGTTTCTTTATTGAGTTTTGTACAGTTTATTGACTGGTTCTTTATTCAGTTTTGTACAGTTTATTGACTGTTTCTTTATTGAGTTTTGTACAGTTTATTGACTGGTTCTTTATTCAGTTTTGTACAGTTTATTGACTGGTTTCTTATTCACTTTTGTACAGTTTATTGACTGGTTCTTTATTGATTTTTGTACAGTTTATTTACTGTTTTTATTGAGTTTTGTACAGTTTATTTACTGTTTCTTTATTGAGTTTTGTACGGTTTATTGACTGTTTCTTTGTTGAGTTTTGTACAGTTTATTGACTGGTTCTTTATTGACTTTTGTACAGTTTATTGACTGGTTCTTTATTGAATTTGTGTACAATTTATTGACTGGTTCTTTTTTGAGTTTTCTACAGTTTATTGACTGGTTCTTTATTGAGTTTTGTACAGTTTATTGACTGGTTCTTTATTGAGTTTTGTAGAGTTTATTGACTGTTTCTTTATTGAGTTTTGTACAGTTCATTGACTAGTTCTTTTTTAAGTTTTGTACAGTTTATTGACTGTTTCTTTATTGAGTTTTGTACAATTTAGTGACTGTTTTTTATTGAGTTTTGTTCAGTTTATTGACTGTTTCTTTTTTGAGTTTTGTACAGATTATTGACTGGTTCTTTATTTAGTTTGTGTACAATTTATTGACTGGTTCTTTATTTAGTTTTGTACAGTTTATTTACTGTTTCTTTATTTAGTTTTGTACAGTTTATTGACTGGTTCTCTATTGAGTTTTGTACAGTTGATTGACTGTTTCTTTATTCAGTTTTGTAATGTTTATTGACTGGTTGTTTATTGAGTTTTGTACAGTTCATTGACTGGTTCTTTATTCAGTTTTGTACAGTTTATTGACTGATTCTTTATTGAATTTGTGTACAATTTATTGACTGGTTCTTTATTGAGTTTTGTACAGTTTATTGACTGTTTCTTTATTGAGTTTTGTACAGTTTATTGACTGTTTCTTTATTGAGTTTTGTACAGTTTATTGACTGGTTCTTTATTCAGTTTTGTTCAGTTTTTTTACTGTTTCTTTATTGAGTTTGTGTACAATTTATTGACTGTTTCTTTATTTAGTTTTGTACAGTTTTTTGACTGTTTCTTTATTTAGTTTTGTACAGTTTATTGGCTGCTTCTTTATTGAGTTTTGTACAGTTTATTCACTGTTTCTTTCTTCAGTTTTGTAATGTTTATTGACTGGTTCTTTATTCAGTTTTGTACAGTTTATTTACTATTTCTTTATTTAGTTTTGTACAGTTTATTGACTGGTTCTTTATTGAGTTTTGTACAGTTTATTGACTGTTTCTATATTCAGTTTTGTAATGTTTATTGACTGGTTGTTTATTGAGTTTTGTAGAGTTCATTGACTGCTTCTTTATTCAATTTTGTATAGTTTATTGACTGATTCTTTTCTGAATTTGTGTACAATTTATTGACTGGTTCTTTATTGAGTTGTGTACAGTTTATTGACTGGTTCTTTATTCAGTTTTGTAATGTTTATTGACTGGTTCTTTATTGAGTTTTGAACAGTTTATTGACTGGTTCTTTATTGAGTTTTGTACAGTTTATTGACTGTTTCTTTATTGAGTTTTGTACAGTTTATTGACTGATTTTTTATTCAGTTTTGTACAGTTTTTTGACTGGTTCTTTTTTGAGTTTTGTACAGTTTATTGACTCAATCTTTATTGAATTTGTGTACAATTTATTGACTGGTTCTTTATTGAGTTGTGTACTGTTTATTGACTGGTTCTTTATTCAGTTTTGTAATGTTTATTGACTGGATCTTTATTGAGTTTTTTTTAGTTTATTGACTGGTTCTTTATTGAGTTTTGTACAGTTTATTGACTGGTTCTTTATTGAGTTTTGTACAGTTTATTTACTGTTTCTTTATTTAGTTTTGTACAGTTTATTGACTGGTTCTTTATTGAGTTTTGTACAGTTTATTGACTGTTTCTTTATTCAGTTTTGTAATGTTTATTGACTGGTTCTTTATTGAGTTTTGTACAGTTTATTGACTGGTTCTTTATTCAGTTTTGTACAGTTTATTGACTGGTTCTTAATTGAGTTTTGTACAGTTTATTGACTGGTTCTTTATTGAGTTTTGTACAGTTTATTGACTGTTTCTTTATTGAGTTTTGCACAGTTCATTGAATAGTTCTTTATTGAGTTTGTACAGTTTATTGACTGATTCTTTATTCAGTTTTGTACAGTTTATAGACTTTTTCTTTATTTAGTTTGTGTACAATTTATTGACTGGTTCTTTATTTAGTTTGTACAGTTTATTGACTGGTTCTTTATTCAGTTTTGTACAGTTTATTTACTGTTTCTTGATTGATTTTTGTACAGTTTATTGACTGTTTCTTTATTTAGTTTTGTACAGTTTATAGACTGTTTCTGTATTTAGTTTTGTACAGTTTATTGACTTGTTCTTTATTGAGTTTTGTACAGTTTATTCACTGTTTCTTTATTCAGTTTTGTAATGTTTATCGACTGGTTGTTTATTGAGTTTTGTACAGTTTATTGACTGTTTCTTTATTGACTTTTGTACAGTTTATTGACTGGTTCTTTATTGAATTTGTGTACAATTTAATGACTGGTTCTTTATTGAGTTTTGTACAGTTTACTGATTGGTTCTTTATTCAGTTTTGTACAGTTTATTGACTGGTTCTTTACTGAGTTTTGTACAGTTTATTGACTGGTTCTTTATTGAGTTTTGCAGAGTTAATTGACTGTTTCTTTATTGAGTTTTGTACAGTTCATTGACTAGTTCTTTATTAAGTTTTGTACAGTTTATTGACTGTTTCTTTGTTGAGTTTTGTACAGTTTAGTGACTGTTTTTTATTGAGTTTTGTTCAGTTTATTGACTGCTTCTTTATTCATTTTTGTATAGTTTATTGACTGTTTCTTTATTGAGTTTTGTACAGATTATTGACTGGTTCTTTATTCATTTTTGTATAGTTTATTGACTGTTTCTTTATTGAGCTTTGTACACATTATTGACTGGTTCTTTATTCAGTTTTGTACAGTTTATTGACTGTTTCTTTATTGAGTTTTGAACAGTTTATTGACTGGTTCTTTATTCAGTTTTTTACAGTTCATTGACTTGTTCTTTATTCAGTTTTGTACAGTTTATTGACTGACTCTTTATTGAATTTGTGTACAATTTATTGACTGGTTCTTTATTGAGTTGTGTACAGTTTATTTACTGGTTCTTTATTCAGTTTTGTAATGTTTATTGACTGGTTCTTTATTGAGTTTTGTACAGTTTATTGACTGGTTCTTTATTGAGTTTTGTACAGTTTATTGACTGTTTCTTTATTGAGTTTTGTACAGTTTATTGACTGATTTGTTATTCAGTTTTGTACAGTTTATTGACTGGTTCTTTATTGAGTTTTGTACAGTTTATTGACTGAATCTTTATTGAATTTATGTACAATTTATTGACTGGTTCTTTATTGAGTTGTGTTCAGTGTATTGACTGGTTCTTTATTCAGTTTGTAATGTTTATTGACTGGATCTTTATTGAGTTTTGTACAGTTTATTGACTGGTTCTTTATTGATTTTTGTACAGTTTATTGACTGTTTCTTTATTGAGTTTTGTACAGTTTATCGACTTTTTTTATTGAGTTTTGTACAGTTTATTGACTGTTTTTTATTGAGTTTTGTACAGTTTATTTACTGTTTCTTTATTGAGTTTTGTACGGTTTATTGACTGTTTCTTTATTGAGTTTTGTACAGTTTATTGACTGGTTCTTTTTTCAGTTTTGTACAGTTTATTGACTGGTTCTTTATTCAGTTTTGTTCAGTTTTTTTACTGTTTTTTTATTGAGTTTGTGTACAATTTATTGACTGGTTCTTTATTTAGTTTTGTACAGTTTATTGACTGGTTCTTTATTGAGTTTTGTACAGTTTATTTACTGTTTCTTTCTTCAGTTTTCTAATGTTTATTGACTGGTTCTTTATTGAGTTGTGTGCAGTTTATTGACTGGTTCTTTATTCAGTTTGTAATGTTTATTGACTGGTTCTTTATTGAGTTTTGTACAGTTTATTGGCTGGTTCTTTATTGAGTTTTGTACAGTTTATTGACTGGTTCTGTATTTAGTTTTGTACAGTTTTCTGACTTTTTCTTTATTTAGTTTTCTACAGTTTATTGACTGGTTCTTTATTGAGTTTTGTACAGTTTATTCACTGTTTCTTTATTCAGTTTTGTAATGTTTATTGACTGGTTGTTTATTGAGTTTTGTACAGTTTATTGACTGGTTCTTTATTGACTTTTGTACAGTTTATTGACTGGTTCATTATTGAATTTGTGTACAATTTATTGACTGGTTATATATTGAGTTTTGTACAGTTTATTGACTGATTCTTTATTGAATTTGTGTACAATTTATTGACTGGTTCTTTATTGAGTTGTGTACAGTTTATTGACTGGATCTTTATTCAGTTTTGTACAGTTTATTGACTGATTCTTTATTCAGTTTTGTACAGTTTATTGACTGGTTCTTTATTCACTTTTGTAATGTTTATTGACTGGTTCTTTATTGAGTTTTGTACAGTTTATTGACTGGTTCTTTATTGAGTTTTCTACAGTTTATTGACTGTTTCTTTATTGAGTTTTGTACAGTTTATTGACTAGTTCCTTATTCAGTTTTGTACAGTTTATTGACTGTTTCTTTATTGAGTTTTGTACAGTTTATTGACTGTTTTTTATTGAGTTTTGTACAGTTTATTTACTGTTTCTTTATTGAGTTTTGTACGTTTATTGACTGTTTCTTTATTGAGTTTTGTACAGTTTATTGACTGGTTCTTTATTCAGTTGTGTACAGTTTATTGACTGGTTCTTTATTCAGTTTTGTTCAGTTTTTTTAATGTTTCTTTATTGAGTTTGTGTACAATTTATTGACTGGTTCTTTATTTAGTTTTGTACAGTTTTTTGACCGTTTCTTTATTTAGTTTTGTACAGTTTATTGACTGGTTCTTTATTGAGTTTTGTACAGTTTATTCACTGTTTCTTTATTCAGTTTTGTAATGTTTATTGACTGGTTGTTTATTGAGTTTTGTACAGTTTATTGACTGGTTCTTTATTGAGTTTTGTACAGTTTATTGACTGGTTCTTTATTGAATTTCTGTACAATTTATTGACTGGTTCTTTTTTGAGTTTTCTACAGTTTATTGACTGGTTCTTTATTGAGTTTTGTACAGTTTATTGACTGGTTCTTTATTGAGTTTTGTAGAGTTTATTGACTGTTTCTTTATTGAGTTTTGTACAGTTCATTGACTAGTTCTTTTTTAAGTTTTGTACAGTTTATTGACTGTTTCTTTATTGAGTTTTGTACAATTTAGTGACTGTTTTTTATTGAGTTTTGTTCAGTTTATTGACTGTTTCTTTATTCATTTTTGTACAGTTTATTGACTGTTTCTTTTTTGAGTTTTGTACAGATTTTTGACTGGTTCTTTATTTAGTTTGTGTACAATTTATTGACTGGTTCTTTATTTAGTTTTGTACAGTTTATTTACTGTTTCTTTATTTAGTTTTGTACAGTTTTTTGACCGTTTCTTTATTTAGTTTTGTACAGTTTATTGACTGGTTCTTTATTGAGTTTTGTACAGTTTATTCACTGTTTCTTTATTCAGTTTTGTAATGTTTATTGACTGGTTGTTTATTGAGTTTTGTACAGTTTATTGACTGGTTCTTTATTCAGTTTTGTTCAGTTTTTTTACTGTTTCTTTATTGAGTTTGTCTACAATTTATTGACTGGTTCTTTATTTAGTTTTGTACAGTTTTTTGACTGTTTCTTTATTTAGTTTTGTACAGTTTATTGACTGGTTCTTTATTGAGTTTTGTACAGTTTATTCACTGTTTCTTTATTAAGTTTTGTAATGTTTACTGACTGGTTGTTTATTGAGTTTTGTACAGTTTATTGACTGGTTCTTTATTGACTTTTGTACAGTTTATTGACTGGTTCTTTATTGAATTTGTGTACAATTTATTGACTGGTTCTTTTTTGAGTTTTCTACAGTTTATTGACTGGTTCTTTATTGAGTTTTGTACAGTTTATTGACTGGTTCTTTATTGAGTTTTGTACAGTTTATTGACTGTTTCTTTATTGAGTTTTGTACAGTTCATTGACTAGTTCTTTTTTAAGTTTTGTACAGTTTATTGACTGTTTCTTTATTGAGTTTTGTACAATTTAGTGACTGTTTTTTATTGAGTTTTGTTCAGTTTATTGACTGTTTCTTTATTCATTTTTGTACAGTTTATTGACTGTTTCTTTTTTGAGTTTTGTACAGATTATTGACTGGTTCTTTATTTAGTTTGTGTACAATTTATTGACTGGTTCTTTATTTAGTTTTGTACAGTTTATTTACTGTTTCTTTATTTAGTTTTGTACAGTTGATTGACTGGTTCTCTATTGAGTTTTGTACAGTTGATTGACTGTTTCTTTATTCAGTTTTGTAATGTTTATTGACTGGTTGTTTATTGAGTTTTGTACAGTTCATTGACTGGTTCTTTATTCAGTTTTGTACAGTTTATTGACTGATTCTTTATTGAATTTGTGTACAATTTATTGACTGGTTCTTTATTGAGTTGTGTACAGTTTATTGACTGGTTCTTTATTCAGTTTTGTAATGTTTATTGACTGGTTCTTTATTGAATTTGTGTACAATTTATTGACTGGTTCTTTATTGAGTTGTGTACAGTTTATTTACTGGTTCTTTATTCAGTTTTGTAATGTTTATTGACTGGTTCTTTATTGAGTTTTGTACAGTTTATTGACTGGTTCTTTATTGAATTTTGTACAGTATATTGACTGATTTGTTATTCAGTTTTGTACAGTTTATTGACTGGTTCTTTATTGAGTTTTGTACAGTTTATTGACTGAATCTTTATTGAATTTATGTACAATTTATTGACTGGTTCTTTTTTGAGTTGTGTTCAGTTTATTGACTGGTTCTTTATTCAGTTTGTAATGTTTATTGACTGGATCTTTATTGAGTTTTGTACAGTTTATTGACTGGTTCTTTATTGAGTTTTGTACAGTTTATTGACTCTTTCTTTATTGAGTTTTGTACAGTTTATCGACTTTTTTTTATTGAGTTTTGTACAGTTTATTTACTGTTTGTTTATTGAGTTTTGTACAGTTTATTGACTGTTTCTTTATTGAGTTTTGTACAGTCAATTAACTGTTTTTTTATTGAGTTTTGTACAGTTTATTTACTGTTTCTTTATTGAGTTTTGTACAGTTTATTGACTGGTTCTTTATTCAGTTTTGTACAGTTTATTGACTGTTTCTTTATTGAGTTTTGTACAGTTTATTGACTGGTTCTTTATTCAGTTTTGTACAGTTTATTGACTGGTTTCTTATTCACTTTTGTACAGTTTATTGACTGGTTCTTTATTGATTTTTGTACAGTTTATTTACTGTTTTTTATTGAGTTTTGTACAGTTTATTTACTGTTTCTTTATTGAGTTTTGTACGGTTTATTGACTGTTTCTTTGTTGAGTTTTGTACAGTTTATTGACTGGTTCTTTATTGACTTTTGTACAGTTTATTGACTGGTTCTTTATTGAATTTGTGTACAATTTATTGACTGGTTCTTTTTTGAGTTTTCTACAGTTTATTGACTGGTTCTTTATTGAGTTTTGTACAGTTTATTGACTGGTTCTTTATTGAGTTTTGTAGAGTTTATTGACTGTTTCTTTATTGAGTTTTGTACAGTTCATTGACTAGTTCTTTTTTAAGTTTTGTACAGTTTATTGACTGTTTCTTTATTGAGTTTTGTACAATTTAGTGACTGTTTTTTATTGAGTTTTGTTCAGTTTATTGACTGTTTCTTTTTTGAGTTTTGTACAGATTATTGACTGGTTCTTTATTTAGTTTGTGTACAATTTATTGACTGGTTCTTTATTTAGTTTTGTACAGTTTATTTACTGTTTCTTTATTTAGTTTTGTACAGTTTATTGACTGGTTCTCTATTGAGTTTTGTACAGTTGATTGACTGTTTCTTTATTCAGTTTTGTAATGTTTATTGACTGGTTGTTTATTGAGTTTTGTACAGTTCATTGACTGGTTCTTTATTCAGTTTTGTACAGTTTATTGACTGATTCTTTATTGAATTTGTGTACAATTTATTGACTGGTTCTTTATTGAGTTTTGTACAGTTTATTTACTGTTTCTTTATTGAGTTTTGTACGGTTTATTGACTGTTTCTTTATTGAGTTTTGTACAGTTTATTGACTGGTTCTTTATTCAGTTTTGTTCAGTTTTTTTACTGTTTCTTTATTGAGTTTGTGTACAATTTATTGACTGGTTCTTTATTTAGTTTTGTACAGTTTTTTGACTGTTTCTTTATTTAGTTTTGTACAGTTTATTGGCTGCTTCTTTATTGAGTTTTGTACAGTTTATTCACTGTTTCTTTCTTCAGTTTTGTAATGTTTATTGACTGGTTCTTTATTCAGTTTTGTACAGTTTATTTACTATTTCTTTATTTAGTTTTGTACAGTTTATTGACTGGTTCTTTATTGAGTTTTGTACAGTTTATTGACTGTTTCTATATTCAGTTTTGTAATGTTTATTGACTGGTTGTTTATTGAGTTTTGTAGAGTTCATTGACTGCTTCTTTATTCAATTTTGTATAGTTTATTGACTGATTCTTTTCTGAATTTGTGTACAATTTATTGACTGGTTCTTTATTGAGTTGTGTACAGTTTATTGACTGGTTCTTTATTCAGTTTTGTAATGTTTATTGACTGGTTCTTTATTGAGTTTTGAACAGTTTATTGACTGGTTCTTTATTGAGTTTTGTACAGTTTATTGACTGTTTCTTTATTGAGTTTTGTACAGTTTATTGACTGATTTTTTATTCAGTTTTGTACAGTTTATTGACTGGTTCTTTTTTGAGTTTTGTACAGTTTATTGACTCAATCTTTATTGAATTTGTGTACAATTTATTGACTGGTTCTTTATTGAGTTGTGTACTGTTTATTGACTGGTTCTTTATTCAGTTTTGTAATGTTTATTGACTGGATCTTTATTGAGTTTTTTTTAGTTTATTGACTGGTTCTTTATTGAGTTTTGTACAGTTTATTGACTGATTCTTTATTGAGTTTTGTACAGTTTATTTACTGTTTCTTTATTTAGTTTTGTACAGTTTATTGACTGGTTCTTTATTGAGTTTTGTACAGTTTATTGACTGTTTCTTTATTCAGTTTTGTAATGTTTATTGACTGGTTCTTTATTGAGTTTTGTACAGTTTATTGACTGGTTCTTTATTCAGTTTTGTACAGTTTATTGACAGGTTCTTAATTGAGTTTTGTACAGTTTATTGACTGGTTCTTTATTGAGTTTTGTACAGTTTATTGACTGTTTCTTTATTGAGTTTTGCACAGTTCATTGAATAGTTCTTTATTGAGTTTGTACAGTTTATTGACTGATTCTTTATTCAGTTTTGTACAGTTTATAGACTTTTTCTTTATTTAGTTTGTGTACAATTTATTGACTGGTTCTTTATTTAGTTTGTACAGTTTATTGACTGGTTCTTTATTCAGTTTTGTACAGTTTATTTACTGTTTCTTGATTGATTTTTGTACAGTTTATTGACTGTTTCTTTATTTAGTTTTGTACAGTTTATAGACTGTTTCTGTATTTAGTTTTGTACAGTTTATTGACTTGTTCTTTATTGAGTTTTGTACAGTTTATTCACTGTTTCTTTATTCAGTTTTGTAATGTTTATTGACTGGTTGTTTATTGAGTTTTGTACAGTTTATTGACTGTTTCTTTATTGACTTTTGTACAGTTTATTGACTGGTTCTTTATTGAATTTGTGTACAATTTAATGACTGGTTCTTTATTGAGTTTTGTACAGTTTACTGATTGGTTCTTTATTCAGTTTTGTACAGTTTATTGACTGGTTCTTTACTGAGTTTTGTACAGTTTATTGACTGGTTCTTTATTGAGTTTTGCAGAGTTAATTGACTGTTTCTTTATTGAGTTTTGTACAGTTCATTGACTAGTTCTTTATTAAGTTTTGTACAGTTTATTGACTGTTTCTTTGTTGAGTTTTGTACAGTTTAGTGACTGTTTTTTATTGAGTTTTGTTCAGTTTATTGACTGCTTCTTTATTCATTTTTGTATAGTTTATTGACTGTTTCTTTATTGAGTTTTGTACAGATTATTGACTGGTTCTTTATTCATTTTTGTATAGTTTATTGACTGTTTCTTTATTGAGCTTTGTACACATTATTGACTGGTTCTTTATTCAGTTTTGTACAGTTTATTGACTGTTTCTTTATTGAGTTTTGAACAGTTTATTGACTGGTTCTTTATTCAGTTTTTTACAGTTCATTGACTTGTTCTTTATTCAGTTTTGTACAGTTTATTGACTGACTCTTTATTGAATTTGTGTACAATTTATTGACTGGTTCTTTATTGAGTTGTGTACAGTTTATTTACTGGTTCTTTATTCAGTTTTGTAATGTTTATTGACTGGTTCTTTATTGAGTTTTGTACAGTTTATTGACTGGTTCTTTATTGAGTTTTGTACAGTTTATTGACTGTTTCTTTATTGAGTTTTGTACAGTTTATTGACTGATTTGTTATTCAGTTTTGTACAGTTTATTGACTGGTTCTTTATTGAGTTTTGTACAGTTTATTGACTGAATCTTTATTGAATTTATGTACAATTTATTGACTGGTTCTTTATTGAGTTGTGTTCAGTGTATTGACTGGTTCTTTATTCAGTTTGTAATGTTTATTGACTGGATCTTTATTGAGTTTTGTACAGTTTATTGACTGGTTCTTTATTGATTTTTGTACAGTTTATTGACTGTTTCTTTATTGAGTTTTGTACAGTTTATCGACTTTTTTTATTGAGTTTTGTACAGTTTATTGACTGTTTTTTATTGAGTTTTGTACAGTTTATTTACTGTTTCTTTATTGAGTTTTGTACGGTTTATTGACTGTTTCTTTATTGAGTTTTGTACAGTTTATTGACTGGTTCTTTTTTCAGTTTTGTACAGTTTATTGACTGGTTCTTTATTCAGTTTTGTTCAGTTTTTTTACTGTTTTTTTATTGAGTTTGTGTACAATTTATTGACTGGTTCTTTATTTAGTTTTGTACAGTTTATTGACTGGTTCTTTATTGAGTTTTGTACAGTTTATTTACTGTTTCTTTCTTCAGTTTTCTAATGTTTATTGACTGGTTCTTTATTGAGTTGTGTGCAGTTTATTGACTGGTTCTTTATTCAGTTTGTAATGTTTATTGACTGGTTCTTTATTGAGTTTTGTACAGTTTATTGGCTGGTTCTTTATTGAGTTTTGTACAGTTTATTGACTGGTTCTGTATTTAGTTTTGTACAGTTTTCTGACTTTTTCTTTATTTAGTTTTCTACAGTTTATTGACTGGTTCTTTATTGAGTTTTGTACAGTTTATTCACTGTTTCTTTATTCAGTTTTGTAATGTTTATTGACTGGTTGTTTATTGAGTTTTGTACAGTTTATTGACTGGTTCTTTATTGACTTTTGTACAGTTTATTGACTGGTTCATTATTGAATTTGTGTACAATTTATTGACTGGTTATATATTGAGTTTTGTACAGTTTATTGACTGATTCTTTATTGAATTTGTGTACAATTTATTGACTGGTTCTTTATTGAGTTGTGTACAGTTTATTGACTGGATCTTTATTCAGTTTTGTACAGTTTATTGACTGATTCTTTATTCAGTTTTGTACAGTTTATTGACTGGTTCTTTATTCACTTTTGTAATGTTTATTGACTGGTTCTTTATTGAGTTTTGTACAGTTTATTGACTGGTTCTTTATTGAGTTTTCTACAGTTTATTGACTGTTTCTTTATTGAGTTTTGTACAGTTTATTGACTAGTTCCTTATTCAGTTTTGTAAAGTTTATTGACTGGTTCTTTATTGAGTTTTGTACAGTTTATTGACTGTTTTTTATTGAGTTTTGTACAGTTTATTTACTGTTTCTTTATTGAGTTTTGTACGTTTATTGACTGTTTCTTTATTGAGTTTTGTACAGTTTATTGACTGGTTCTTTATTCAGTTGTGTACAGTTTATTGACTGGTTCTTTATTCAGTTTTGTTCAGTTTTTTAATGTTTCTTTATTGAGTTTGTGTACAATTTATTGACTGGTTCTTTATTTAGTTTTGTACAGTTTTTTGACCGTTTCTTTATTTAGTTTTGTACAGTTTATTGACTGGTTCTTTATTGAGTTTTGTACAGTTTATTCACTGTTTCTTTATTCAGTTTTGTAATGTTTATTGACTGGTTGTTTATTGAGTTTTGTACAGTTTATTGACTGGTTCTTTATTGACTTTTGTACAGTTTATTGACTGGTTCTTTATTGAATTTCTGTACAATTTATTGACTGGTTCTTTTTTGAGTTTTCTACAGTTTATTGACTGGTTCTTTATTGAGTTTTGTACAGTTTATTGACTGGTTCTTTATTGAGTTTTGTAGAGTTTATTGACTGTTTCTTTATTGAGTTTTGTACAGTTCATTGACTAGTTCTTTTTTAAGTTTTGTACAGTTTATTGACTGTTTCTTTATTGAGTTTTGTACAATTTAGTGACTGTTTTTTATTGAGTTTTGTTCAGTTTATTGACTGTTTCTTTATTCATTTTTGTACAGTTTATTGACTGTTTCTTTTTTGAGTTTTGTACAGATTTTTGACTGGTTCTTTATTTAGTTTGTGTACAATTTATTGACTGGTTCTTTATTTAGTTTTGTACAGTTTATTTACTGTTTCTTTATTTAGTTTTGTACAGTTGATTGACTGGTTCTCTATTGAGTTTTGTACAGTTGATTGACTGTTTCTTTATTCAGTTTTGTAATGTTTATTGACTGGTTGTTTATTGAGTTTTGTACAGTTCATTGACTGGTTCTTTATTCAGTTTTGTACAGTTTATTGACTGATTCTTTATTGAATTTGTGTACAATTTATTGACTGGTTCTTTATTGAGTTGTGTACAGTTTATTGACTGGTTCTTTATTCAGTTTTGTAATGTTTATTGACTGGTTCTTTATTGAATTTGTGTACAATTTATTGACTGGTTCTTTATTGAGTTGTGTACAGTTTATTTACTGGTTCTTTATTCAGTTTTGTAATGTTTATTGACTGGTTCTTTATTGAGTTTTGTACAGTTTATTGACTGGTTCTTTATTGAATTTTGTACAGTATATTGACTGATTTGTTATTCAGTTTTGTACAGTTTATTGACTGGTTCTTTATTGAGTTTTGTACAGTTTATTGACTGAATCTTTATTGAATTTATGTACAATTTATTGACTGGTTCTTTTTTGAGTTGTGTTCAGTTTATTGACTGGTTCTTTATTCACTTTGTAATGTTTATTGACTGGATCTTTATTGAGTTTTGTACAGTTTATTGACTGGTTCTTTATTGAGTTTTGTACAGTTTATTGACTCTTTCTTTATTGAGTTTTGTACAGTTTATCGACTTTTTTTTATTGAGTTTTGTACAGTTTATTTACTGTTTGTTTATTGAGTTTTGTACAGTTTATTGACTGTTTCTTTATTGAGTTTTGTACAGTTAATTGACTGTTTTTTTATTGAGTTTTGTACAGTTTATTTACTGTTTCTTTATTGAGTTTTGTACAGTTTATTGACTGGTTCTTTATTCAGTTTTGTACAGTTTATTGACTGTTTCCTTATTGAGTTTTGTACAGTTTATTGACTGGTTCTTTATTCAGTTTTGTACAGTTTATTGACTGGTTTCTTATTCACTTTTGTACAGTTTATTGACTGGTTCTTAATTGATGTTTGTACAGTTTATTTACTGTTTTTTATTGAGTTTTGTACAGTTTATTTACTGTTTCTTTATTGAGTTTTGTACGGTTTATTGACTGTTTCTTTATTGAGTTTTGTACAGTTTATTGACTGGTTCTTTATTGACTTTTGTACAGTTTATTGACTGGTTCTTTATTGAATTTGTGTACAATTTATTGACTGGTTCTTTTTTGAGTTTTCTACAGTTTATTGACTGGTTCTTTATTGAGTTTTGTACAGTTTATTGACTGGTTCTTTATTGAGTTTTGTAGAGTTTATTGACTGTTTCTTTATTGAGTTTTGTACAGTTCATTGACTAGTTCTTTTTTAAGTTTTGTACAGTTTATTGACTGTTTCTTTTTTGAGTTTTGTACAATTTAGTGACTGTTTTTTATTGAGTTTTGTTCAGTTTATTGACTGTTTCTTTATTCATTTTTGTACAGTTTATTGACTGTTTCTTTTTTGAGTTTTGTACAGATTATTGACTGGTTCTTTATTTAGTTTGTGTACAATTTATTGACTGGTTCTTTATTTAGTTTTGTACAGTTTATTTACTGTTTCTTTATTTAGTTTTGTACAGTTTATTGACTGGTTCTCTATTGAGTTTTGTACAGTTGATTGACTGTTTCTTTATTCAGTTTTGTAATGTTTATTGACTGGTTGTTTATTGAGTTTTGTACAGTTCATTGACTGGTTCTTTATTCAGTTTTGTACAGTTTATTGACTGATTCTTTATTGAATTTGTGTACAATTTATTGACTGGTTCTTTATTCAGTTTTGTACAGTTTATTGACTGATTCTTTATTGAATTTGTGTACAATTTATTGACTGGTTCTTTATTGAGTTGTGTACAGTTTATTTACTGGTTCTTTATTCAGTTTTGTAATGTTTATTGACTGGTTCTTTATTGAGTTTTGTACAGTTTATTGACTGGTTCTTTATTGAGTTTTGTACAGTTTATTGACTGTTTCTTTATTGAGTTTTGTACAGTTTATTGACTGATTTGTTATTCAGTTTTGTACAGTTTATTGACTGGTTCTTTATTGAGTTTTGTACAGTTTATTGACTGAATCTTTATTGAATTTATGTACAATTTATTGACTGGTTCTTTTTTGAGTTGTGTTCAGTTTATTGACCGGTTCTTTATTCAGTTTGTAATGTTTATTGACTGGATCTTTATTGAGTTTTGTACAGTTTATTGACTGGTTCTTTATTGAGTTTTGTACAGTTTATTGACTGTTTCTTTATTGAGTTTTGTACAGTTTATCGACTTTTTTTTATTGAGTTTTGTACAGTTTATTTACTGTTTGTTTATTGAGTTTTGTACAGTTTATTGACTGTTTCTTTATTGAGTTTTGTACAGTTAATTGACTGTTTTTTTATTGAGTTTTGTACAGTTTATTTACTGTTTGTTTCTTTATTGAGTTTTGTACGGTTTATTGACTGTTTCTTTATTGAGTTTTGTACAGTTTATTGACTGGTTCTTTATTCAGTTTTGTACAGTTTATTGACTGGTTTCTTATTCAGTTTTGTACAGTTTATTGACTGGTTCTTTATTGAGTTTTCTACAGTTTATTGACTGTTTCTTTATTGAGTTTTGTACAGTTTATTGACTAGTTCCTTATTCAGTTTTGTACAGTTTATTGACTGTTTCTTTATTGAGTTTTGTACAGTTTATTGACTGTTTTTTATTGAGTTTTGTACAGTTTATTGACTGTTTCTTTATTGAGTTTTGTACGTTTATTGACTGTTTCTTTATTGAGTTTTGTACAGTTTATTGACTGGTTCTTTATTCAGTTGTGTACAGTTTATTGACTGGTTCTTTATTCAGTTTTGTTCAGTTTTTTTAATGTTTCTTTATTGAGTTTGTGTACAATTTATTGACTGGTTCTTTATTTAGTTTTGTACAGTTTTTTGACCGTTTCTTTATTTAGTTTTGTACAGTTTATTGACTGGTTCTTTATTCAGTTTTGTACAGTTTATTCACTGTTTCTTTATTCAGTTTTGTAATGTTTATTGACTGGTTGTTTATTGAGTTTTGTACAGTTTATTGACTGGTTCTTTATTGACTTTTGTACAGTTTATTGACTGGTTCTTTATTGAATTTCTGTACAATTTATTGACTGGTTCTTTTTTGAGTTTTCTACAGTTTATTGACTGGTTCTTTATTGAGTTTTGTACAGTTTATTGACTGGTTCTTTATTGAGTTTTGTAGAGTTTATTGACTGTTTCTTTATTGAGTTTTGTACAGTTCATTGACTAGTTCTTTTTTAAGTTTTGTACAGTTTATTGACTGTTTCTTTATTGAGTTTTGTACAATTTAGTGACTGTTTTTTATTGAGTTTTGTTCAGTTTATTGACTGTTTCTTTATTCATTTTTGTACAGTTTATTGACTGTTTCTTTTTTGAGTTTTGTACAGATTTTTGACTGGTTCTTTATTTAGTTTGTGTACAATTTATTGACTGGTTCTTTATTTAGTTTTGTACAGTTTATTTACTGTTTCTTTATTTAGTTTTGTACAGTTGATTGACTGGTTCTCTATTGAGTTTTGTACAGTTGATTGACTGTTTCTTTATTCAGTTTTGTAATGTTTATTGACTGGTTGTTTATTGAGTTTTGTACAGTTCATTGACTGGTTCTTTATTCAGTTTTGTACAGTTTATTGACTGATTCTTTATTGAATTTGTGTACAATTTATTGACTGGTTCTTTATTGAGTTGTGTACAGTTTATTGACTGGTTCTTTATTCAGTTTTGTAATGTTTATTGACTGGTTCTTTATTGAATTTGTGTACAATTTATTGACTGGTTCTTTATTGAGTTGTGTACAGTTTATTTACTGGTTCTTTATTCAGTTTTGTAATGTTTATTGACTGGTTCTTTATTGAGTTTTGTACAGTTTATTGACTGGTTCTTTATTGAATTTTGTACAGTATATTGACTGATTTGTTATTCAGTTTTGTACAGTTTATTGACTGGTTCTTTATTGAGTTTTGTACAGTTTATTGACTGAATCTTTATTGAATTTATGTACAATTTATTGACTGGTTCTTTTTTGAGTTGTGTTCAGTTTATTGACTGGTTCTTTATTCAGTTTGTAATGTTTATTGACTGGATCTTTATTGAGTTTTGTACAGTTTATTGACTGGTTCTTTATTGAGTTTTGTACAGTTTATTGACTCTTTCTTTATTGAGTTTTGTACAGTTTATCGACTTTTTTTTATTGAGTTTTGTACAGTTTATTTACTGTTTGTTTATTGAGTTTTGTACAGTTTATTGACTGTTTCTTTATTGAGTTTTGTACAGTTAATTGACTGTTTTTTTATTGAGTTTTGTACAGTTTATTTACTGTTTCTTTATTGAGTTTTGTACAGTTTATTGACTGGTTCTTTATTCAGTTTTGTACAGTTTATTGACTGTTTCTTTATTGAGTTTTGTACAGTTTATTGACTGGTTCTTTATTCAGTTTTGTACAGTTTATTGACTGGTTTCTTATTCACTTTTGTACAGTTTATTGACTGGTTCTTTATTGATTTTTGTACAGTTTATTTACTGTTTTTTATTGAGTTTTGTACAGTTTATTTACTGTTTCTTTATTGAGTTTTGTACGGTTTATTGACTGTTTCTTTATTGAGTTTTGTACAGTTTATTGACTGGTTCTTTATTGACTTTTGTACAGTTTATTGACTGGTTCTTTATTGAATTTGTGTACAATTTATTGACTGGTTCTTTTTTGAGTTTTCTACAGTTTATTGACTGGTTCTTTATTGAGTTTTGTACAGTTTATTGACTGGTTCTTTATTGAGTTTTGTAGAGTTTATTGACTGTTTCTTTATTGAGTTTTGTACAGTTCATTGACTAGTTCTTTTTTAAGTTTTGTACAGTTTATTGACTGTTTCTTTATTGAGTTTTGTACAATTTAGTGACTGTTTTTTATTGAGTTTTGTTCAGTTTATTGACTGTTTCTTTATTCATTTTTGTACAGTTTATTGACTGTTTCTTTTTTGAGTTTTGTACAGATTATTGACTGGTTCTTTATTTAGTTTGTGTACAATTTATTGACTGGTTCTTTATTTAGTTTTGTACAGTTTATTTACTGTTTCTTTATTTAGTTTTGTACAGTTTATTGACTGGTTCTCTATTGAGTTTTGTACAGTTGATTGACTGTTTCTTTATTCAGTTTTGTAATGTTTATTGACTGGTTGTTTATTGAGTTTTGTACAGTTCATTGACTGGTTCTTTATTCAGTTTTGTACAGTTTATTGACTGATTCTTTATTGAATTTGTGTACAATTTATTGACTGGTTCTTTATTCAGTTTTGTAATGTTTATTGACTGGTTCTTTATTGAATTTGTGTACAATTTATTGACTGGTTCTTTATTGAGTTGTGTACAGTTTATTTACTGGTTCTTTATTCAGTTTTGTAATGTTTATTGACTGGTTCTTTATTGAGTTTTGTACAGTTTATTGACTGGTTCTTTATTGAGTTTTGTACAGTTTATTGACTGTTTCTTTATTGAGTTTTGTACAGTATATTGACTGATTTGTTATTCAGTTTTGTACAGTTTATTGACTGGTTCTTTATTGAGTTTTGTACAGTTTATTGACTGAATCTTTATTGAATTTATGTACAATTTATTGACTGGTTCTTTTTTGAGTTGTGTTCAGTTTATTGACCGGTTCTTTATTCAGTTTGTAATGTTTATTGACTGGATCTTTATTGAGTTTTGTACAGTTTATTGACTGGTTCTTTATTGAGTTTTGTACAGTTTATTGACTGTTTCTTTATTGAGTTTTGTACAGTTTATCGACTTTTTTTTATTGAGTTTTGTACAGTTTATTTACTGTTTGTTTATTGAGTTTTGTACAGTTTATTGACTGTTTCTTTATTGAGTTTTGTACAGTTAATTGACTGTTTTTTTATTGAGTTTTGTACAGTTTATTTACTGTTTGTTTCTTTATTGAGTTTTGTACGGTTTATTGACTGTTTCTTTATTGAGTTTTGTACAGTTTATTGACTGGTTCTTTATTCAGTTTTGTACAGTTTATTGACTGGTTTCTTATTCAGTTTTGTACAGTTTATTGACTGGTTCTTTATTGATTTTTGTACAGTTTATTTACTGTTTTTTATTGAGTTTTGTACAGTTTATTTACTGTTTCTTTATTGAGTTTTGTACGGTTTATTGACTGTTTCTTTATTGAGTTTTGTACAGTTTATTGACTGGTTCTTTATTCAGTTTTGTACAGTTTATTGACTGGTTCTTTATTCAGTTTTGTTCAGTTTTTTTACTGTTTTTTTATTGAGTTTGTGTACAATTTATTGACTAGTTCTTTATTTAGTTTTGTACAGTTTACTGACTGGTTCTTTATTGAGTTTTGTACAGTTTATTTACTGTTTCTTTCTTCAGTTTTCTAATGTTTATTGACTGGTTCTTTATTGAGTTGTGTGCAGTTTATTGACTGGTTCTTTATTCAGTTTGTAATGTTTATTGACTGGTTCTTTATTGAGTTTTGTACAGTTTATTGGCTGGTTCTTTATTGAGTTTTGTACAGTTTATTGACTGGTTCTGTATTTAGTTTTGTACAGTTTTCTGACTTTTTCTTTGTTTAGTTTTCTACAGTTTATTGACTGGTTCTTTATTGAGTTTTGTACAGTTTATTCACTGTTTCTTTATTTAGTTTTGTAATATTTATTGACTGGTTGTTTATTGAGTTTTGTACAGTTTATTGACTGGTTCTTTATTGACTTTTGTACAGTTTATTGACTGGTTCATTATTGAATTTGTGTACAATTTATTGACTGGTTATTTATTGAGTTTTGTACAGTTTATTGACTGATTCTTTATTGAATTTGTGTACAATTTATTGACTGGTTCTTTATTGAGTTGTGTACAGTTTATTGACTGGATCTTTATTCAGTTTTGTACAGTTTATTGACTGATTCTTTATTCAGTTTTGTACAGTTTATTGACTGGTTCTTTATTCACTTTTGTAATGTTTATTGACTGGTTCTTTATTGAGTTTTGTACAATTTATTGACTGGTTCTTTATTGAGTTTTCTACAGTTTATTGACTGTTTCTTTATTGAGTTTTGTACAGTTTATTGACTAGTTCCTTATTCAGTTTTGTACAGTTTATTGACTGTTTCTTTATTGAGTTTTGTACAGTTTATTGACTGTTTTTTATTGAGTTTTGTACAGTTTATTTACTGTTTCTTTATTGAGTTTTGTACGTTTATTGACTGTTTCTTTATTGAGTTTTGTACAGTTTATTGACTGGTTCTTTATTCAGTTTTGTACAGTTTATTGACTGGTTCTTTGTTCAGTTTTGTTCAGTTTTTTTACTGTTTCTTTATTGAGTTTGTGTACAATTTATTGACTGGTTCTTTATTTAGTTTTATACAGTTTTTTGACCGTTTCTTTATTTAGTTTTGTACAGTTTATTGACTGGTTCTTTATTGAGTTTTGTACAGTTTATTCACTGTTTCTTTATTCAGTTTTGTAATGTTTATTGACTGGTTGTTTATTGAGTTTTGTACAGTTTATTGACTGGTTCTTTATTAAGTTTTGTTCAGTTTTTTTACTGTTTCTTTATTGAGTTTGTCTACAATTTATTGACTGGTTCTTTATTTAGTTTTGTACAGTTTTTTGACTGGTTCTTTATTGAGTTTTGTACAGTTTATTCACTGTTTCTTTATTCAGTTTTGTAATGTTTATTGACTGGTTGTTTATTGAGTTTTGTACAGTTTATTGACTGGTTCTTTATTGACTTTTGTATAGTTTATTGACTGGTTCTTTATTGAATTTGTGTACAATTTATTGACTGGCTCTTTTTTGAGTTTCTACAGTTTATTGACTGGTTCTTTATTCAGTTTTGTACAGTTTATTGACTGGTTCTTTATTGAGTTTTGTACAGTTTATTGACTGGTTCTTTATTGAGTTTTGTAGAGTTTATTGACTGTTTCTTTATTGAGTTTTGTACAGTTCATTGACTAGTTCTTTTTTAAGTTTTGTACAGTTTATTGACTGTTTCTTTATTGAGTTTTGTACAATTTAGTGACTGTTTTTTATTGAGTTTTGTTCAGTTTATTGACTGTTTCTTTATTCATTTTTGTACAGTTTATTGACTGTTTCTTTTTTCAGTTTTGTACAGATTATTGACTGGTTCTTTATTTAGTTTGTGTACAATTTATTGACTGGTTCTTTATTTAGTTTTGTACACTTTATTTACTGTTTCTTTATTTAGTTTTGTACAGTTTATTGACTGGTTCTCTATTGAGTTTTGTACAGTTTATTGACTGTTTCTTTATTCAGTTTTGTAATGTTTATTGACTGGTTGTTTATTGAGTTTTGTACAGTTCATTGACTGGTTCTTTATTCAGTTTTGTACAGTTTATTGACTGATTCTTTATTGAATTTGTGTACAATTTATTGACTGGATCTTTATTGAGTTGTGTACAGTTTATTGACTGGTTCTTTATTCAGTTTTGTAATGTTTATTGACTGGTTCTTAATTGAGTTTTGTACAGTTTATTGACTGGTTCTTTATTGAGTTTTGTACAGTTTATTGACTGTTTCTTGATTGAGTTTTGTACAGTTTATTGACTGATTTGTTATTCAGTTTTGTACAGTTTATTGACTGTTTCTTTATTGAGTTTTGTACAGTTTATTGACTGAATCTTTATTGAATTTGTGTACAATTTATTGACTGGTTCTTTATTGAGTTGTGTACAGTTTATTGACTGGTTCTTTATTCAGTTTTGTAATGTTTATTGACTGGATCTTTATTGAGTTTTGTATAGTTTATTGACTGGTTCTTTATTGAGTTTTGTACAGTTTATTGACTGTTTCTTTTTTGAGTTTTGTACAGTTTATTGACTTTTTTTTATTGAGTTTTGTACAGTTTATTTACTGTTTCTTTATTGAGTTTTGTACAGTTTACTGACTGTTTCTTTATTGAGTTTTGTACAGTTAATTGACTGTTTTTTATTGAGTTTTGTACAGTTTATTGACTGTTTCTTTATTGAGTTTTGTACGGTTTATTGACTGTTTCTTTATTGAGTTTTGTACAGTTTATTGACTGGTTCTTTACTCAGTTTTGTACAGTTTATTGACTGGTTCCTTATTGAGTTTTGTACAGTTTATTGACTGTTTCTTTATTGAGTTTTGTACAGTTTATTGACTGTTTTTTATTGAGTTTTGTACAGTTTATTTACTGTTTCTTTATTGAGTCTTGTACGGTTTATTGACTGTTTCTTTATTGAGTTTTGTACAGTTTATTGACTGGTTCTTTATTCAGTTTTGTTCAGTTTTTTAACTGTTTCTTTATTGAGTTTGTGTACAATTTATTGACTGGTTCTTTATTTAGTTTTGTACAGTTTTTTGACTGTTTCTTTATTTAGTTTTGTACAGTTTATTGGCTGGTTCTTTATTGAGTTTTGTACAGTTTATTCACTGTTTCTTTCTTCAGTTTTGTAATGTTTATTGACTGGTTGTTTATTGAGTTTTGTACAGTTCATTGACTGCTTCTTTATTCAATTTTGTACAGTTTATTGACTGCTTCTTTTTTGAATTTGTGTACAATTTATTGACTGGTTCTTTATTGAGTTTTGAACAGTTTATTGACTGGTTCTTTATTGAGTTTTGTACAGTTTATTGACTGTTTCTTTATTGAGTTTTGTACAGTTTATTGACTGATTTTTTATTCAGTTTTGTACAGTTTATTGACTGGTTCTTTATTGAGTTTTGTACAGTTTATTGACTGAATCTTTATTGAATTTGTGTACAATTTAGTGACTGGTTCTTTATTGAGTTGTGTACAGTTTATTGACTGGTTCTTTATTCAGTTTTGTAATGTTTATTGACTGGATCTTTATTGAGTTTTGTTTAGTTTATTGACTGGTTCTTTATTGAGTTTTGTACAGTTTATTGACTGATTCTTTATTGAGTTTTGTACAGTTTATTTACTGTTTCTTTATTTAGTTTTGTACAGTTTATTGACTGGTTCTTTATGGAGTTTTGTACAGTTTATTGACTGTTTCTTTATTCAGTTTTGTAATGTTTATTGACTGGTTGTTTATTGAGTTTTGTACAGTTCATTGACTGGTTCTTTATTCAGTTTTGAACAGTGTATTGGCCGATTCTTTTTTGAATTTGTGTACAATTTATTGACTGGTTCTTTTTTGAGTTGTGTACAGTTTATTGACTGGTTCTTTATTCAGTTTTGAAATGTTTATTGACTGGTTCTTTATTGAGTTTTGTGCAGTTTATTGACTGGTTCTTTATTGAGTTTTGTACAGTGTATTGACTGTTTCTTTATTGAGTTTTGTACAGTTTATTGACTGATTTGTTATTCAGTTTTGTACAGTTTATTGACTGAATCTTTATTGAATTTGTGTACAATTTATGGACTGGTTCTTTATTGAGTTGTGTTCAGTTTATTGACTGGTTCTTTATTCAGTTTTGTAATGTTTATTGACTGTTTCTTTATTGAGTTTTGTACAGTTTATTGACTTTTTTTTATTGAGTTTTGTACAGTTTATTTACTGTTTCTTTATTGAGTTTTGTACAGTTTATTGACTTTTTTTTATTGAGTTTTGTACAGTTTATTGACTGTTTCTTTATTGAGTTTTGTACTGTTAATTGACTGTTTTTTATTGAGTTTTGTACAGTTTATTGACCGTTTCTTTATTGAGGTTTGTACGGTTTATTGACTGTTGCTTTATTGAGTTTTGTACAGTTTATTGACTGGTTCTTTATTCAGTTTTGTACAGTTTATTGACTGGTTCCTTATTCAGTTTTGTACAGTTTATTGACTGTTTCTTTATTGAGTTTTGTACAGTTTATTGACTGTTTTTTATTGAGTTTTGTACAGTTTATTTACTGTTTCTTTATTGAGTTTTGTACGGTTTATTGACTGTTTCTTTATTGAGTTTTGTACAGTTTATTGACTGGTTCTTTATTCAGTTTTGTACAGTTTATTGACTGCTTCTTTTTTCAGTTTTGTTCAGTTTTTTTACTGTTTCTTTATTGATTTTGTGTACAATTTATTGACTGGTTCTGTATTTAGTTTTGTACAGTTTTTGACTGTTTCTTTATTTAGTTTTGTACAGTTTATTGACTGGTTCTTTATTGAGTTTTGTACAGTTTATTCACTGTTTCTTTCTTCAGTTTTGTAATGTTTATTGACTGGTTCTTTATTGAGTTGTGTACAGTTTATTGACTGGTTCTTTATTCAGTTTTGTAATGTTTATTGACTGGTTCTTTATTGAGTTTTGTACAGTTTATTGACTGGTTCTTTATTGAGTTTTGTACAGTTTATTGACTGGTTCTTTATTCAGTTTTGTAATGTTTATTGACTGGATCTTTATTGAGTTTTGTTTAGTTTATTGACTGGTTCTTTATTGAGTTTTGTACAGTTTATTGACTGTTTCTTTATTGAGTTTTGTACAGTTTATTTACTGTTTCTTTATTGAGTCTTGTACGGTTTATTGACTGTTTCTTTATTGAGTTTTGTACAGTTTATTGACTGGTTCTTTATTCAGTTTTGTTCAGTTTTTTAACTGTTTCTTTATTGAGTTTGTGTACAATTTATTGACTGGTTCTTTATTTAGTTTTGTACAGTTTTTTGACTGTTTCTTTATTTAGTTTTGTACAGTTTATTGGCTGGTTCTTTATTGAGTTTTGTACAGTTTATTCACTGTTTCTTTCTTCAGTTTTGTAATGTTTATTGACTGGTTGTTTATTGAGTTTTGTACAGTTCATTGACTGCTTCTTTATTCAATTTTGTACAGTTTATTGACTGCTTCTTTATTGAGTTTGTGTACAATTTATTGACTGGTTCTTTATTGAGTTTTGAACAGTTTATTGACTGGTTCTTTATTGAGGTTTGTACAGTTTATTGACTGTTTCTTTATTTAGTTTTGTACAGTTTATTGACTGATTTTTTATTCAGTTTTGTACAGTTTATTGACTGGTTCTTTATTGAGTTTTGTACAGTTTATTGACTGAATCTTTATTGAATTTGTGTACAATTTAGTGACTGGTTCTTTATTGAGTTGTGTACAGTTTATTGACTGGTTCTTTATTCAGTTTTGTAATGTTTATTGACTGGATCTTTATTGAGTTTTGTTTAGTTTATTGACTGGTTCTTTATTGAGTTTTGTACAGTTTATTGACTGATTCTTTATTGAGTTTTGTACAGTTTATTTACTGTTTCTTTATTTAGTTTTGTACAGTTTATTGACTGGTTCTTTATGGAGTTTTGTACAGTTTATTGACTGTTTCTTTATTCAGTTTTGTAATGTTTATTGACTGGTTGTTTATTGAGTTTTGTACAGTTCATTGACTGGTTCTTTATTCAGTTTTGAACAGTGTATTGGCCGATTCTTTTTTGAATTTGTGTACAATTTATTGACTGGTTCTTTTTTGAGTTGTGTACAGTTTATTGACTGGTTCTTTATTCAGTTTTGAAATGTTTATTGACTGGTTCTTTATTGAGTTTTGTGCAGTTTATTGACTGGTTCTTTATTGAGTTTTGTACAGTGTATTGACTGTTTCTTTATTGAGTTTTGTACAGTTTATTGACTGATTTGTTATTCAGTTTTGTACAGTTTATTGACTGAATCTTTATTGAATTTGTGTACAATTTATGGACTGGTTCTTTATTGAGTTGTGTTCAGTTTATTGACTGGTTCTTTATTCAGTTTTGTAATGTTTATTGACTGTTTCTTTATTGAGTTTTGTACAGTTTATTGACTTTTTTTTATTGAGTTTTGTACAGTTTATTTACTGTTTCTTTATTGAGTTTTGTACAGTTTATTGACTTTTTTTTATTGAGTTTTGTACAGTTTATTGACTGTTTCTTTATTGAGTTTTGTACTGTTAATTGACTGTTTTTTATTGAGTTTTGTACAGTTTATTGACCGTTTCTTTATTGAGGTTTGTACGGTTTATTGACTGTTGCTTTATTGAGTTTTGTACAGTTTATTGACTGGTTCTTTATTCAGTTTTGTACAGTTTATTGACTGGTTCCTTATTCAGTTTTGTACAGTTTATTGACTGTTTCTTTATTGAGTTTTGTACAGTTTATTGACTGTTTTTTATTGAGTTTTGTACAGTTTATTTACTGTTTCTTTATTGAGTTTTGTACGGTTTATTGACTGTTTCTTTATTGAGTTTTGTACAGTTTATTGACTGGTTCTTTATTCAGTTTTGTACAGTTTATTGACTGCTTCTTTTTTCAGTTTTGTTCAGTTTTTTTACTGTTTCTTTATTGATTTTGTGTACAATTTATTGACTGGTTCTGTATTTAGTTTTGTACAGTTTTTGACTGTTTCTTTATTTAGTTTTGTACAGTTTATTGACTGGTTCTTTATTGAGTTTTGTACAGTTTATTCACTGTTTCTTTCTTCAGTTTTGTAATGTTTATTGACTGGTTCTTTATTGAGTTGTGTACAGTTTATTGACTGGTTCTTTATTCAGTTTTGTAATGTTTATTGACTGGTTCTTTATTGAGTTTTGTACAGTTTATTGACTGGTTCTTTATTGAGTTTTGTACAGTTTATTGACTGGTTCTTTATTCAGTTTTGTAATGTTTATTGACTGGATCTTTATTGAGTTTTGTTTAGTTTATTGACTGGTTCTTTATTGAGTTTTGTACAGTTTATTGACTGTTTCTTTATTGAGTTTTGTACAGTTTATTGACTTTTTTTTATTGAGTTTTGTACAGTTTATTTACTGTTTCTTTATTGAGTTTTGTACAGTTTATTGACTGGTTCTTTATTGAGTTTTGTACAGTTAATTGACTGTTTTTTATTGAGTTTTGTACAGTTTATTGACTGTTTCTTTATTGAGTTTTGTACGGTTTATTGACTGTTTCTTTATTGAGTTTTGTACAGTTTATTGACTGGTTCTTTATTGAGTTTTGTTCAGTTTATTGACTGGTTCTTTATTCAGTTTTGTACAGTTTATTGACTTGTTCTTTATTCAGTTTTGTTCAGTTTTTTTACTGTTTCTTTATTGATTTTGTGTACAATTTATTGACTGGTTCTTTATTTAGTTTTGTACAGTTTTTGACTGTTACTTTATTTAGTTTTGTACAGTTTATTGACTGGTTCTTTATTGAGTTTTGTACAGTTTATTCACTGTTTCTTTCTTCAGTTTTCTAATGTTTATTGACTGGTTCTTTATTGAGTTGTGTGCAGTTTATTGACTGGTTCTTTATTCAGTTTGTAATGTTTATTGACTGGTTCTTTATTGAGTTTTGTACAGTTTATTGGCTGGTTCTTTATTGAGTTTTGTACAGTTTATTGACTGGTTCTGTATTTAGTTTTGTACAGTTTTCTGACTTTTTCTTTGTTTAGTTTTCTACAGTTTATTGACTGGTTCTTTATTGAGTTTTGTACAGTTTATTCACTGTTTCTTTATTCAGTTTTGTAATATTTATTGACTGGTTGTTTATTGAGTTTTGTACAGTTTATTGACTGGTTCTTTATTGACTTTTGTACAGTTTATTGACTGGTTCATTATTGAATTTGTGTACAATTTATTGACTGGTTATTTATTGAGTTTTGTACAGTTTATTGACTGATTCTTTATTGAATTTCTGTACAATTTATTGACTGGTTCTTTATTGAGTTGTGTACAGTTTATTGACTGGATCTTTATTCAGTTTTGTACAGTTTATTGACTGATTCTTTATTCAGTTTTGTACAGTTTATTGACTGGTTCTTTATTCACTTTTGTAATGTTTATTGACTGGTTCTTTATTGAGTTTTGTACAATTTTTTGACTGGTTCTTTATTGAGTTTTCTACAGTTTATTGACTGTTTCTTTATTGAGTTTTGTACAGTTTATTGACTAGTTCCTTATTCAGTTTTGTACAGTTTATTGACTGTTTCTTTATTGAGTTTTGTACAGTTTATTGACTGTTTTTTATTGAGTTTTGTACAGTTTATTTACTGTTTCTTTATTGAGTTTTGTACGTTTATTGACTGTTTCTTTATTGAGTTTTGTACAGTTTATTGACTGGTTCTTTATTCAGTTTTGTACAGTTTATTGACTGGTTCTTTATTCAGTTTTGTTCAGTTTTTTTACTGTTTCTTTATTGAGTTTGTGTACAATTTATTGACTGGTTCTTTATTTAGTTTTATACAGTTTTTTGACCGTTTCTTTATTTAGTTTTGTACAGTTTATTGACTGGTTCTTTATTGAGTTTTGTACAGTTTATTCACTGTTTCTTTATTCAGTTTTGTAATGTTTATTGACTGGTTGTTTATTGAGTTTTGTACAGTTTATTGACTGGTTCTTTATTAAGTTTTGTTCAGTTTTTTTACTGTTTCTTTATTGAGTTTGTCTACAATTTATTGACTGGTTCTTTATTTAGTTTTGTACAGTTTTTTGACTGTTTCTTTATTTAGTTTTGTACAGTTTATTGACTGGTTCTTTATTGAGTTTTGTACAGTTTATTCACTGTTTCTTTATTCAGTTTTGTAATGTTTATTGACTGGTTGTTTATTGAGTTTTGTACAGTTTATTGACTGGTTCTTTATTGACTTTTGTACAGTTTATTGACTGGTTCTTTATTGAATTTGTGTACAATTTATTGACTGGTTCTTTTTTGAGTTTCTACAGTTTATTGACTGGTTCTTTATTCAGTTTTGTACAGTTTATTGACTGGTTCTTTATTGAGTTTTGTTCAGTTTATTGACTGGTTCTTTATTGAGTTTTGTAGAGTTTATTGACTGTTTCTTTATTGAGTTTTGTACAGTTCATTGACTAGTTCTTTTTTAAGTTTTGTACAGTTTATTGACTGTTTCTTTATTGAGTTTTGTACAATTTAGTGACTGTTTTTTATTGAGTTTTGTTCAGTTTATTGACTGTTTCTTTATTCATTTTCGTACAGTTTATTGACTGTTTCTTTTTTCAGTTTTGTACAGATTATTGACTGGTTCTTTATTTAGTTTGTGTACAATTTATTGACTGGTTCTTTATTTAGTTTTGTACAGTTTATTTACTGTTTCTTTATTTAGTTTTGTACAGTTTATTGACTGGTTCTCTATTGAGTTTTGTACAGTTTATTGACTGTTTCTTTATTCAGTTTTGTAATGTTTATTGACTGGTTGTTTATTGAGTTTTGTACAGTTCATTGACTGGTTCTTTATTCAGTTTTGTACAGTTTATTGACTGTTTCTTTATTGAGTTTTGTACAGTTTATTGACTGATTTGTTATTCAGTTTTGTACAGTTTATTGACTGTTTCTTTATTGAGTTTTGTACGGTTTATTGACTGTTTCTTTATTGAGTTTTGTACAGTTTATTGACTGGTTCTTTACTCAGTTTTGTACAGTTTATTGACTGGTTCCTTATTCAGTTTTGTACAGTTTATTGACTGTTTCTTTATTGAGTTTTGTACAGTTTATTGACTATTTTTTATTGAGTTTTGTACAGTTTATTTACTGTTTCTTTATTGAGTTTTGTACGGTTTATTGACTGTTTCTTTATTGAGTTTTGTACAGTTTATTGACTGGTTCTTTATTCAGTTTTGTACAGTTTTTTTACTGTTTCTTTATTGAGTTTGTGTACAATTTATTGACTGGTTCTTTATTTAGTTTTGTACAGTTTTTTGACTGTTTCTTTATTTAGTTTTGTACAGTTTATTGGCTGGTTCTTTATTGAGTTTTGTACAGTTTATTCACTGTTTCTTTCTTCAGTTTTGTAATGTTTATTGACTGGTTCTTTATTCAGTTTTGTACAGTTTATTTACTGTTTCTTTATTCAGTTTTGTACAGTTTATTGACTGGTTCTTTATTGAGTTTTGTACAGTTTATTGACTGTTTCTATATTCAGTTTTGTAATGTTTATTGACTGGTTGTTTATTGAGTTTTGTACAGTTCATTGACTGCTTCTTCATTCAATTTTGTACAGTTTATTGACTGCTTCTTTTTTGAATTTGTGTACAATTTATTGACTGGTTCTTTATTGAGTTGTGTACAGTTTATTGACTGGTTCTTTATTCAGTTTTGTAATGTTTATTGACTGGTTCTTTATTGAGTTTTGAACAGTTTATTGACTGATTTTTTATTCAGTTTTGTACAGTTTATTGACTGGTTCTTTATTGAGTTTTGTACAGTTTATTGACTGAATCTTTATTGAATTTGTGTACAATTTAGTGACTGGTTCTTTATTGAGTTGTGTACAGTTTATTGACTGGTTCTTTATTCAGTTTTGTAATGTTTATTGACTGGATCTTTATTGAGTTTTGTTTAGTTTATTGACTGGTTCTTTATTGAGTTTTGTACAGTTTATTGACTGATTCTTTATTGAGTTTTGTACAGTTTATTTACTGTTTCTTTATTTAGTTTTGTACAGTTTATTGACTGGTTCTTTATGGAGTTTTGTACAGTTTATTGACTGTTTCTTTATTCAGTTTTGTAATGTTTATTGACTGGTTGTTTATTGAGTTTTGTACAGTTCATTGACTGGTTCTTTATTCAGTTTTGAACAGTGTATTGGCGGATTCTTTTTTGAATTTGTGTACAATTTATTGACTGGTTCTTTTTTGAGTTGTGTACAGTTTATTGACTGGTTCTTTATTCAGTTTTGTAATGTTTATTGACTGGTTCTTTATTGAGTTTTGTACAGTTTATTGACTGAATCTTTATTGAATTTGTGTACAATTTATTGACTGGTCCTTTATTGAGTTGTGTACAGTTTATTGACTGGTTCTTTATTCAGTTTTGTAATGTTTATTGACTGGATCTTTATTGAGTTTTGTATAGTTTATTGACTGGTTCTTTATTGAGTTTTGTACAGTTTATTGACTGTTTCTTTTTTGAGTTTTGTACAGTTTATTGACTTTTTTTTATTGAGTTTTGTACAGTTTATTTACTGTTTCTTTATTGAGTTTTGTACAGTTTATTGACTGTTTCTTTATTGAGTTTTGTACAGTTAATTGACTGTTTTTTATTGAGTTTTGTACAGTTTATTGACTGTTTCTTTATTGAGTTTTGTACGGTTTATTGACTGTTTCTTTATTGAGTTTTGTACAGTTTATTGACTGGTTCTTTACTCAGTTTTGTACAGTTTATTGACTGGTTCCTTATTCAGTTTTGTACAGTTTATTGACTGTTTCTTTATTGAGTTTTGTACAGTTTATTGACTGTTTTTTATTGAGTTTTGTACAGTTTATTTACTGTTTCTTTATTGAGTTTTGTACGGTTTATTGACTGTTTCTTTATTGAGTTTTGTACAGTTTATTGACTGGTTCTTTATTCAGTTTTGTACAGTTTTTTTACTGTTTCTTTATTGAGTTTGTGTACAATTTATTGACTGGTTCTTTATTTAGTTTTGTACAGTTTTTTGACTGTTTCTTTATTTAGTTTTGTACAGTTTATTGGCTGGTTCTTTATTGAGTTTTGTACAGTTTATTCACTGTTTCTTTCTTCAGTTTTGTAATGTTTATTGACTGGTTCTTTATTCAGTTTTGTACAGTTTATTTACTGTTTCTTTATTTAGTTTTGTACAGTTTATTGACTGGTTCTTTATTGAGTTTTGTACAGTTTATTGACTGTTTCTATATTCAGTTTTGTAATGTTTATTGACTGGTTGTTTATTGAGTTTTGTACAGTTCATTGACTGCTTCTTTATTCAATTTTGTACAGTTTATTGACTGCTTCTTTTTTGAATTTGTGTACAATTTATTGACTGGTTCTTTATTGAGTTGTGTACAGTTTATTGACTGGTTCTTTATTCAGTTTTGTAATGTTTATTGACTGGTTCTTTATTGAGTTTTGAACAGTTTATTGACTGGTTCTTTATTGAGTTTTGTACAGTTTATTGACTGTTTCTTTATTGAGTTTGTACAGTTTATTGACTGATTTTTTATTCAGTTTTGTACAGTTTATTGACTGGTTCTTTATTGAGTTTTGTACAGTTTATTGACTGAATCTTTATTGAATTTGTGTACAATTTAGTGACTGGTTCTTTATTGAGTTGTGTACAGTTTATTGACTGGTTCTTTATTCAGTTTTGTAATGTTTATTGACTGGATCTTTATTGAGTTTTGTTTAGTTTATTGACTGGTTCTTTATTGAGTTTTGTACAGTTTATTGACTGATTCTTTATTGAGTTTTGTACAGTTTATTTACTGTTTCTTTATTTAGTTTTGTACAGTTTATTGACTGGTTCTTTATGGAGTTTTGTACAGTTTATTGACTGTTTCTTTATTCAGTTTTGTAATGTTTATTGACTGGTTGTTTATTGAGTTTTGTACAGTTCATTGACTGGTTCTTTATTCAGTTTTGAACAGTGTATTGGCGGATTCTTTTTTGAATTTGTGTACAATTTATTGACTGGTTCTTTTTTGAGTTGTGTACAGTTTATTGACTGGTTCTTTATTCAGTTTTGTAATGTTTATTGACTGGTTCTTTATTGAGTTTTGTACAGTTTATTGACTGGTTCTTTATTGAGTTTTGTACAGTGTATTGACTGTTTCTTTATTGAGTTTTGTACAGTTTATTGACTGATTTCTTATTCAGTTTTGTACAGTTTATTGACTGAATCTTTATTGAATTTGTGTACAATTTATGGACTGGTTCTTTATTTAGTTGTGTTCAGTTTATTGACTGGTTCTTTATTCAGTTTTGTAATGTTTATTGACTGTTTCTTTATTGAGTTTTGTACTGTTTATTGACTTTTTTTTATTGAGTTTTGTACAGTTTATTTACTGTTTCTTTATTGAGTTTTGTACAGTTTATTGACTGTTTCTTTATTGAGTTTTGTACTGTTAATTGACTGTTTTTTATTGAGTTTTGTACAGTTTATTGACTGTTTCTTTATTGAGGTTTGTACGGTTTATTGACTGTTGCTTTATTGAGTTTTGTACAGTTTATTGACTGGTTCTTTATTCAGTTTTGTACAGTTTATTGACTGGTTCCTTATTCAGTTTTGTACAGTTTATTGACTGTTTCTTTATTGAGTTTTGTACAGTTTATTGACTGTTTTTTATTGAGTTTTGTACAGTTTATTGACTGTTTCTTTATTGAGTTTTGTACAGTTTATTGACTGGTTCTTTATTCAGTTTTGTACAGTTTATTGACTGCTTCTTTATTCAGTTTTGTTGAGTTTTTTTACTGTTTCTTTATTGATTTTGTGTACAATTTATTGACTGGTTCTGTATTTAGTTTTGTACAGTTTTTGACTGTTTCTTTATTGAGTTTTGTACAGTTTATTGACTGGTTCTTTATTGAGTTTTGTACAGTTTATTCACTGTTTCTTTCTTCAGTTTTGTAATGTTTATTGACTGGTTCTTTATTGAGTTGTGTACAGTTTATTGACTGGTTCTTTATTCAGTTTTGTAATGTTTATTGACTGGTTCTTTATTGAGTTTTGTACAGTTTATTGACTGGTTCTTTATTGAGTTTTGTACAGTTTATTGACTGGTTCTTTATTCAGTTTTGTACAGTTTATTGACTGTTTTTTATTGAGTTTTGTACTGTTAATTGACTGTTTTTTATTGAGTTTTGTACAGTTTATTGACTGTTTCTTTATTGAGGTTTGTACGGTTTATTGACTGTTGCTTTATTGAGTTTTGTACAGTTTATTGACTGGTTCTTTATTCAGTTTTGTACAGTTTATTGACTGGTTCTTTATTCAGTTTTGTACAGTTTATTGACTGTTTCTTTATTGAGTTTTGTACAGTTTATTGACTGTTTTTTATTGAGTTTTGTACAGTTTATTGACTGTTTCTTTATTGAGTTTTGTACAGTTTATTGACTGGTTCTTTATTCAGTTTTGTACAGTTTATTGACTGCTTCTTTATTCAGTTTTGTTCAGTTTTTTTACTGTTTCTTTATTGATTTTGTGTACAATTTATTGACTGGTTCTGTATTTAGTTTTGTACAGTTTTTGACTGTTTCTTTATTTAGTTTTGTACAGTTTATTGACTGGTTCTTTATTGAGTTTTGTACAGTTTATTCACTGTTTCTTTCTTCAGTTTTGTAATGTTTATTGACTGGTTCTTTATTGAGTTGTGTACAGTTTATTGACTGGTTCTTTATTCAGTTTTGTAATGTTTATTGACTGGTTCTTTATTGAGTTTTGTACAGTTTATTGACTGGTTCTTTATTGAGTTTTGTACAGTTTATTGACTGGTTCTTTATTCAGTTTTGTACAGTTTATTGACTGTTTTTTATTGAGTTTTGTACTGTTAATTGACTGTTTTTTATTGAGTTTTGTACAGTTTATTGACTGTTTCTTTATTGAGGTTTGTACGGTTTATTGACTGTTGCTTTATTGAGTTTTGTACAGTTTATTGACTGGTTCTTTATTCAGTTTTGTACAGTTTATTGACTGGTTCGTTATTCAGTTTTGTACAGTTTATTGACTGTTTCTTTATTGAGTTTTGTACAGTTTATTGACTGTTTTTTATTGAGTTTTGTACAGTTTATTGACTGTTTCTTTATTGAGTTTTGTACAGTTTATTGACTGGTTCTTTATTCAGTTTTGTACAGTTTATTGACTGCTTCTTAATTCAGTTTTGTTCAGTTTTTTTACTGTTTCTTTATTGATTTTGTGTACAATTTATTGACTGGTTCTGTATTTAGTTTTGTACAGTTTTTGACTGTTTCTTTATTTAGTTTTGTACAGTTTATTGACTGGTTCTTTATTGAGTTTTGTACAGTTTATTCACTGTTTCTTTCTTCAGTTTTGTACAGTTTATTGACTGGTTCTTTATTGAGTTGTGTACAGTTTATTGACTGGTTCTTTATTCAGTTTTGTAATGTTTATTGACTGGTTCTTTATTGAGTTTTGTACAGTTTATTGACTGGTTCTTTATTGAGTTTTGTACAGTTTATTGACTGGTTCTTTATTCAGTTTTGTAATGTTTATTGACTGGATCTTTATTGAGTTTTGTTTAGTTTATTGACTGGTTCTTTATTGAGTTTTGTACAGTTTATTGACTGTTTCTTTATTGAGTTTTGTACAGTTTATTGACTTTTTTTTATTGAGTTTTGTACAGTTTATTTACTGTTTCTTTATTGAGTTTTGTACAGTTTATTGACTGGTTCTTTATTGAGTTTTGTACAGTTAATTGACTGTTTTTTATTGAGTTTTGTACAGTTTATTGACTGTTTGTTTATTGAGTTTTGTACGGTTTATTGACTGTTTGTTTATTGAGTTTTGTACAGTTTATTGACTGGTTCTTTATTGAGTTTTGTTCAGTTTATTGACTGGTTCTTTATTAAGTTTTGTACAGTTTATTGACTGGTTCTTTATTCAGTTTTGTTCAGTTTTTTTTACTGTTTCTTTATTGATTTTGTGTACAATTTATTGACTGGTTCTATATTTAGTTTTGTACAGTTTTTGACTGTTACTTTATTTAGTTTTGTACAGTTTATTGACTGGTTCTTTATTGAGTTTTGTACAGTTTATTCACTGTTTCTTTCTTCAGTTTTGTAATGTTTATTGAATGGTTCTTTATTGAGTTGTGTACAGTTTATTGACTGGTTCTTTATTCAGTTTTGTAATGTTTATTGACTGGTTCTTTATTGAGTTTTGTACAGTTTATTGACTGGTTCTTTATTGAGTTTTGTACAGTTTATTGACTGGTTCTGTATTTAGTTTTGTACAGTTTTCTGACTGTTTCTTTATTTAGTTTTCTACAGTTTATTGACTGGTTCTTTATTCAGTTTTGTAATGTTTATTGACTGGTTCTTTATTGAGTTTTGTACAGTTTATTGACTGTTTCTTTATTGAGTTTTGTACAGTTTATTGACTGTTTCTTTATTGAGTTTTGTACAGTTTATTGACTGATTTGTTATTCAGTTTTGTACAGTTTATTGACTGGTTCTTTATTGAGTTTTGTACAGTTTATTGACTGAATCTTTATTGAATTTGTGTACAATTTATTGACTGGTTCTTTATTGAGTTGTGTACAGTTTATTGACTGGTTCTTAATTCAGTTTTGTAATGTTTATTGACTGGATCTTTATTGAGTTTTGTATAGTTTATTGACTGGTTCTTTATTGAGATTTGTACAGTTTATTGACTGTTTCTTTATTGAGTTTTGTACAGTTTATTGACTTTTTTTTATTGAGTTTTGAACAGTTTATTTACTGTTTCTTTATTCAGTTTTGTACAGTTTATTGACTGTTTCTTTATTGAGTTTTGTACAGTTAATTGACTGTTTTTTATTGACTTTTGTACAGTTTATTGACTGTTTCTTTATTGAGTTTTGTACGGTTTATTGACTGTTTCTTTGTTGAGTTTTGTACAGTTTATTGACTGGTTCTTTATTCAGTTTTGTACAGTTTATTGACTGGTTCCTTATTCAGTTTTGTACAGTTTATTGACTGTTTCTTTATTGAGTTTTGTACAGTTTATTGACTGTTTTTTATTGAGTTTTGTACAGTTTATTTACTGTTTCTTTATTGAGTTTTGTACGGTTTATTGACTGTTTCTTTATTGAGTTTTGTACAGTTTATTGACTGGTTCTTTATTCAGTTTTGTACAGTTTATTGACTGTTTCTTTATTTAGTTTTGTTCAGTTTTTTTACTGTTTCTTTATTGATTTTGTGTACAATTTATTGACTGGTTCTATATTTAGTTTTGTACAGTTTTTGACTGTTACTTTATTTAGTTTTGTACAGTTTATTGACTGGTTCTTTATTGAGTTTTGTACAGTTTATTCACTGTTTCTTTCTTCAGTTTTGTAATGTTTATTGACTGGTTCTTTATTGAGTTGTGTACAGTTTATTGACTGGTTCTTTATTCAGTTTTGTAATGTTTATTGACTGGTTCTTTATTGAGTTTTGTACAGTTTATTGACTGGTTCTTTATTGAGTTTTGTACAGTTTATTGACTGGTTCTGTATTTAGTTTTGTACAGTTTTCTGACTGTTTCTTTATTTAGTTTTCTACAGTTTATTGACAGGTTCTTTATTCAGTTTTGTAATGTTTATTGACTGGTTCTTTATTGAGTTTTGTACAGTTTATTGACTGTTTCTTTATTGAGTTTTGTACAGTTTATTGACTGATTTGTTATTCAGTTTTGTACAGTTTATTGACTGGTTCTTTATTGAGTTTTGTACAGTTTATTGACTGAATCTTTATTGAATTTGTGTACAATTTATTGACTGGTTCTTTATTGAGTTGTGTACAGTTTATTGACTGGTTCTTAATTCAGTTTTGTAATGTTTATTGACTGGATCTTTATTGAGTTTTGTATAGTTTATTGACTGGTTCTTTATTGAGATTTGTACAGTTTATTGACTGTTTCTTTATTGAGTTTTGTACAGTTTATTGACTTTTTTTTATTGAGTTTTGAACAGTTTATTTACTGTTTCTTTATTCAGTTTTGTACAGTTTATTGACTGTTTCTTTATTGAGTTTTGTACAGTTAATTGACTGTTTTTTATTGACTTTTGTACAGTTTATTGACTGTTTCTTTATTGAGTTTTGTACGGTTTATTGACTGTTTCTTTGTTGAGTTTTGTACAGTTTATTGACTGGTTCTTTATTCAGTTTTGTACAGTTTATTGACTGGTTCCTTATTCAGTTTTGTACAGTTTATTGACTGTTTCTTTATTGAGTTTTGTACAGTTTATTGACTGTTTTTTATTGAGTTTTGTACAGTTTATTTACTGTTTCTTTATTGAGTTTTGTACGGTTTATTGACTGTTTCTTTATTGAGTTTTGTACAGTTTATTGACTGGTTCTTTATTCAGTTTTGTACAGTTTATTGACTGTTTCTTTATTCAGTTTTGTTCAGTTTTTTTACTGTTTCTTTATTGAGTTTGTGTACAATTTATTGACTGGTTCTTTATTGAGTTTTGTACAGTTTATTGACTGGTTCTTTATTCAGTTTTGTAATGTTTATTGACTGGATCTTTATTGAGTTTTGTACAGTTTATTGACTGTTTTTTATTGAGTTTTGTACAGTTTATTTACTGTTTCTTTATTGAGTTTTGTACGGTTTATTGACTGTTTCTTTATTGAGTTTTGTACAGTTTATTGACTGGTTCTTTATTCAGTTTTGTACAGTTTATTGACTGTTTCTTTATTCAGTTTTGTTCAGTTTTTTTACTGTTTCTTTATTGATTTTGTGTACAATTTATTGACTGGTTCTATATTTAGTTTTGTACAGTTTTTGACTGTTACTTTATTTAGTTTTGTACAGTTTATTGACTGGTTCTTTATTGAGTTTTGTACAGTTTATTCACTGTTTCTTTCTTCAGTTTTGTAATGTTTATTGACTGGTTCTTTATTGAGTTGTGTACAGTTTATTGACTGGTTCTTTATTCAGTTTTGTAATGTTTATTGACTGGTTCTTTATTGAGTTTTGTACAGTTTATTGACTGGTTCTTTATTGAGTTTTGTACAGTTTATTGACTGGTTCTGTATTTAGTTTTGTACAGTTTTCTGACTGTTTCTTTATTTAGTTTTCTACAGTTTATTGACAGGTTCTTTATTCAGTTTTGTAATGTTTATTGACTGGTTCTTTATTGAGTTTTGTACAGTTTATTGACTGTTTCTTTATTGAGTTTTGTACAGTTTATTGACTGATTTGTTATTCAGTTTTGTACAGTTTATTGACTGGTTCTTTATTGAGTTTTGTACAGTTTATTGACTGAATCTTTATTGAATTTGTGTACAATTTATTGACTGGTTCTTTATTGAGTTGTGTACAGTTTATTGACTGGTTCTTAATTCAGTTTTGTAATGTTTATTGACTGGATCTTTATTGAGTTTTGTATAGTTTATTGACTGGTTCTTTATTGAGATTTGTACAGTTTATTGACTGTTTCTTTATTGAGTTTTGTACAGTTTATTGACTTTTTTTTATTGAGTTTTGAACAGTTTATTTACTGTTTCTTTATTCAGTTTTGTACAGTTTATTGACTGTTTCTTTATTGAGTTTTGTACAGTTAATTGACTGTTTTTTATTGACTTTTGTACAGTTTATTGACTGTTTCTTTATTGAGTTTTGTACGGTTTATTGACTGTTTCTTTGTTGAGTTTTGTACAGTTTATTGACTGGTTCTTTATTCAGTTTTGTACAGTTTATTGACTGGTTCCTTATTCAGTTTTGTACAGTTTATTGACTGTTTCTTTATTGAGTTTTGTACAGTTTATTGACTGTTTTTTATTGAGTTTTGTACAGTTTATTTACTGTTTCTTTATTGAGTTTTGTACGGTTTATTGACTGTTTCTTTATTGAGTTTTGTACAGTTTATTGACTGGTTCTTTATTCAGTTTTGTACAGTTTATTGACTGTTTCTTTATTCAGTTTTGTTCAGTTTTTTTTACTGTTTCTTTATTGAGTTTGTGTACAATTTATTGACTGGTTCTTTATTGAGTTTTGTACAGTTTATTGACTGGTTCTTTATTCAGTTTTGTAATGTTTATTGACTGGATCTTTATTGAGTTTTGTTTAGTTTATTGACTGGTTCTTTATTGAGTTTTGTACAGTTTATTGACTGTTTCTTTATTGAGTTTTGTACAGTTTATTGACTTTTTTTATTGAGTTTTGTACAGTTTATTTACTGTTTCTTCATTGAGTTTTGTACAGTTTATTGACTGGTTCTTTATTGAGTTTTGTACAGTTAATTGACTGTTTTTTATTGAGTTTTGTACAGTTTATTGACTGTTTCTTTATTGAGTTTTGTACGGTTTATTGACTGTTTCTTTATTGAGTTTTGTACAGTTTATTGACTGGTTCTTTATTGAGTTTTGTTCAGTTTATTGACTGGTTCTTTATTCAGTTTTGTACAGTTTATTGACTGGTTCTTTATTCAGTTTTGTTCAGTTTTTTACTGTTTCTTTATTGTTTTTGTGTACAATTTATTGACTGGTTCTTTATTTAGTTTTGTACAGTTTTTGACTGTTAATTTATTTAGTTTTGTACAGTTTATTGACTGGTTCTTTATTGAGTTTTGTACAGTTTATTCACTGTTTCTTTCTTCAGTTTTGTAATGTTTATTGACTGGTTCTTTATTGAGTTGTGTACAGTTTATTGACTGGTTCTTTATTGAGTTTTGTACAGTTTATTGACTGGTTCTTTATTTAGTTTTGTACAGTTTATTGACTGTTGCTTTATTGAGTTTTGTACAGTTTATTGACTGGTTCTTTATTCAGTTTTGTACAGTTTATTGACTGGTTCCTTATTCAGTTTTGTACAGTTTATTGACTGTTTCTTTATTGAGTTTTGTACAGTTTATTGACTGTTTTTTATTGAGTTTTGTACAGTTTATTGACTGTTTCTTTATTGAGTTTTGTACAGTTTATTGACTGGTTCTGTATTTAGTTTTGTACAGTTTATTGACTGCTTCTTTATTCAGTTTTGTTCAGTTTTTTTACTGTTTCTTTATTGATTTTGTGTACAATTTATTGACTGGTTCTGTATTTAGTTTTGTACAGTTTTTGACTGTTTCTTTATTTAGTTTTGTACAGTTTATTGACTGGTTCTTTATTGAGTTTTGTACAGTTTATTCACTGTTTCTTTCTTCAGTTTTGTAATGTTTATTGACTGGTTCTTTATCGAGTTGTGTACAGTTTATTGACTGGTTCTTTATTCAGTTTTGTAATGTTTATTGACTGGTTCTTTATTGAGTTTTGTACAGTTTATTGACTGGTTCTTTATTGAGTTTTGTACAGTTTATTGACTGGTTCTTTATTCAGTTTTGTACAGTTTATTGACTGTTTTTTATTGAGTTTTGTACTGTTAATTGACTGTTTTTTATTGAGTTTTGTACAGTTTATTGACTGTTTCTTTATTGAGGTTTGTACGGGTTATTGACTGTTGCTTTATTGAGTTTTGTACAGTTTATTGACTGGTTCTTTATTCAGTTTTGTACAGTTTATTGACTGGTTCCTTATTCAGTTTTGTACAGTTTATTGACTGTTTCTTTATTGAGTTTTGTACAGTTTATTGACTGTTTTTTATTGAGTTTTGTACAGTTTATTGACTGTTTCTTTATTGAGTTTTGTACAGTTTATTGACTGGTTCTTTATTCAGTTTTGTACAGTTTATTGACTGCTTCTTTATTCAGTTTTGTTCAGTTTTTTTACTGTTTCTTTATTGATTTTGTGTACAATTTATTGACTGGTTCTGTATTTAGTTTTGTACAGTTTTTGACTGTTTCTTTATTTAGTTTTGTACAGTTTATTGACTGGTTCTTTATTGAGTTTTGTACAGTTTATTCACTGTTTCTTTCTTTAGTTTTGTAATGTTTATTGACTGGTACTTTATTGAGTTGTGTACAGTTTATTGACTGGTTCTTTATTCAGTTTTGTAATGTTTATTGACTGGTTCTTTATTGAGTTTTGTACAGTTTATTGACTGGTTCTTTATTGAGTTTTGTACAGTTTATTGACTGGTTCTTTATTCAGTTTTGTAATGTTTATTGACTGGATCTTTATTGAGTTTTGTTTAGTTTATTGACTGGTTCTTTATTGAGTTTTGTACAGTTTATTGACTGTTTCTTTATTGAGTTTTGTACAGTTTATTGACTTTTTTTTATTGAGTTTTGTACAGTTTATTTACTGTTTCTTTATTGAGTTTTGTACAGTTTATTGACTGGTTCTTTATTGAGTTTTGTACAGTTAATTGACTGTTTTTTATTGAGTTTTGTACAGTTTATTGACTGTTTGTTTATTGAGTTTTGTACGGTTTATTGACTGTTTGTTTATTGAGTTTTGTACAGTTTATTGATTGGTTCTTTATTGAGTTTTGTTCAGTTTATTGACTGGTTCTTTATTGAGTTTTGTTCAGTTTATTGACTGGTTCTTTATTCAGTTTTGTACAGTTTATTGACTGGTTCTTTATTCAGTTTTGTTCAGTTTTTTTACTGTTTCTTTATTGATTTTGTGTACAATTTATTGACTGGTTCTATATTTAGTTTTGTACAGTTTTTGACTGTTACTTTATTTAGTTTTGTACAGTTTATTGACTGGTTCTTTATTGAGTTTTGTACAGTTTATTCACTGTTTCTTTCTTCAGTTTTGTAATGTTTATTGACTGGTTCTTTATTGAGTTGTGTACAGTTTATTGACTGGTTCTTTATTCAGTTTTGTAATGTTTATTGACTGGTTCTTTATTGAGTTTTGTACAGTTTATTGACTGGTTCTTTATTGAGTTTTGTACAGTTTATTGACTGGTTCTGTATTTAGTTTTGTACAGTTTTCTGACTGTTTCTTTATTTAGTTTTCTACAGTTTATTGACTGGTTCTTTATTCAGTTTTGTAATGTTTATTGACTGGTTCTTTATTGAGTTTTGTACAGTTTATTGACTGTTTCTTTATTGAGTTTTGTACAGTTTATTGACTGTTTCTTTATTGAGTTTTGTACAGTTTATTGACTGATTTGTTATTCAGTTTTGTACAGTTTATTGACTGGTTCTTTATTGAGTTTTGTACAGTTTATTGACTGAATCTTTATTGAATTTGTGTACAATTTATTGACTGGTTCTTTATTGAGTTGTGTACAGTTTATTGACTGGTTCTTAATTCAGTTTTGTAATGTTTATTGACTGGATCTTTATTGAGTTTTGTATAGTTTATTGACTGGTTCTTTATTGAGATTTGTACAGTTTATTGACTGTTTCTTTATTGAGTTTTGTACAGTTTATTGACTTTTTTTATTGAGTTTTGAACAGTTTATTTACTGTTTCTTTATTCAGTTTTGTACAGTTTATTGACTGTTTCTTTATTGAGTTTTGTACAGTTAATTGACTGTTTTTTATTGACTTTTGTACAGTTTATTGACTGTTTCTTTATTGAGTTTTGTACGGTTTATTGACTGTTTCTTTGTTGAGTTTTGTACAGTTTATTGACTGGTTCTTTATTCAGTTTTGTACAGTTTATTGACTGGTTCCTTATTCAGTTTTGTACAGTTTATTGACTGTTTCTTTATTGAGTTTTGTACAGTTTATTGACTGTTTTTTATTGAGTTTTGTACAGTTTATTTACTGTTTCTTTATTGAGTTTTGTACGGTTTATTGACTGTTTCTTTATTGAGTTTTGTACAGTTTATTGACTGGTTCTTTATTCAGTTTTGTACAGTTTATTGACTGTTTCTTTATTCAGTTTTGTTCAGTTTTTTTACTGTTTCTTTATTGAGTTTGTGTACAATTTATTGACTGGTTCTTTATTGAGTTTTGTACAGTTTATTGACTTTTTTTATTGAGTTTTGTACAGTTTATTTACTGTTTCTTCATTGAGTTTTGTACAGTTTATTGACTGGTTCTTTATTGAGTTTTGTACAGTTAATTGACTGTTTTTTATTGAGTTTTGTACAGTTTATTGACTGTTTCTTTATTGAGTTTTGTACGGTTTATTGACTGTTTCTTTATTGAGTTTTGTACAGTTTATTGACTGGTTCTTTATTGAGTTTTGTTCAGTTTATTGACTGGTTCTTTATTCAGTTTTGTACAGTTTATTGACTGGTTCTTTATTCAGTTTTGTTCAGTTTTTTTACTGTTTCTTTATTGTTTTTGTGTACAATTTATTGACTGGTTCTTTATTTAGTTTTGTACAGTTTTTGACTGTTAATTTATTTAGTTTTGTACAGTTTATTGACTGGTTCTTTATTGAGTTTTGTACAGTTTATTCACTGTTTCTTTCTTCAGTTTTGTAATGTTTATTGACTGGTTCTTTATTGAGTTGTGTACAGTTTATTGACTGGTTCTTTATTCAGTTTTGTAATGTTTATTGACTGGTTCTTTATTGAGTTTTGTACAGTTTATTGACTGTTGCTTTATTGAGTTTTGTACAGTTTATTGACTGGTTCTTTATTCAGTTTTGTACAGTTTATTGACTGGTTCCTTATTCAGTTTTGTACAGTTTATTGACTGTTTCTTTATTGAGTTTTGTACAGTTTATTGACTGTTTTTTATTGAGTTTTGTACAGTTTATTGACTGTTTCTTTATTGAGTTTTGTACAGTTTATTGACTGGTTCTTTATTCAGTTTTGTACAGTTTATTGACTGCTTCTTTATTCAGTTTTGTTCAGTTTTTTTACTGTTTCTTTATTGATTTTGTGTACAATTTATTGACTGGTTCTGTATTTAGTTTTGTACAGTTTTTGACTGTTTCTTTATTTAGTTTTGTACAGTTTATTGACTGGTTCTTTATTGAGTTTTGTACAGTTTATTCACTGTTTCTTTCTTCAGTTTTGTAATGTTTATTGACTGGTTCTTTATTGAGTTGTGTACAGTTTATTGACTGGTTCTTTATTCAGTTTTGTAATGTTTATTGACTGGTTCTTTATTGAGTTTTGTACAGTTTATTGACTGGTTCTTTATTGAGTTTTGTACAGTTTATTGACTGGTTCTTTATTCAGTTTTGTACAGTTTATTGACTGTTTTTTATTGAGTTTTGTACTGTTAATTGACTGTTTTTTATTGAGTTTTGTACAGTTTATTGACTGTTTCTTTATTGAGGTTTGTACGGTTTATTGACTGTTGCTTTATTGAGTTTTGTACAGTTTATTGACTGGTTCTTTATTCAGTTTTGTACAGTTTATTGACTGGTTCCTTATTCAGTTTTGTACAGTTTATTGACTGTTTCTTTATTGAGTTTTGTACAGTTTATTGACTGTTTTTTATTGAGTTTTGTACAGTTTATTGACTGTTTCTTTATTGAGTTTTGTACAGTTTATTGACTGGTTCTTTATTCAGTTTTGTACAGTTTATTGACTGCTTCTTTATTCAGTTTTGTTCAGTTTTTTTACTGTTTCTTTATTGATTTTGTGTACAATTTATTGACTGGTTCTGTATTTAGTTTTGTACAGTTTTTGACTGTTTCTTTATTTAGTTTTGTACAGTTTATTGACTGGTTCTTTATTGAGTTTTGTACAGTTTATTCACTGTTTCTTTCTTCAGTTTTGTAATGTTTATTGACTGGTACTTTATTGAGTTGTGTACAGTTTATTGACTGGTTCTTTATTCAGTTTTGTAATGTTTATTGACTGGTTCTTTATTGAGTTTTGTACAGTTTATTGACTGGTTCTTTATTGAGTTTTGTACAGTTTATTGACTGGTTCTTTATTCAGTTTTGTAATGTTTATTGACTGGATCTTTATTGAGTTTTGTTTAGTTTATTGACTGGTTCTTTATTGAGTTTTGTACAGTTTATTGACTGTTTCTTTATTGAGTTTTGTACAGTTTATTGACTTTTTTTTATTGAGTTTTGTACAGTTTATTTACTGTTTCTTTATTGAGTTTTGTACAGTTTATTGACTGGTTCTTTATTGAGTTTTGTACAGTTAATTGACTGTTTTTTATTGAGTTTTGTACAGTTTATTGACTGTTTGTTTATTGAGTTTTGTACGGTTTATTGACTGTTTGTTTATTGAGTTTTGTACAGTTTATTGACTGGTTCTTTATTGAGTTTTGTTCAGTTTATTGACTGGTTCTTTATTGAGTTTTGTTCAGTTTATTGACTGGTTCTTTATTCAGTTTTGTACAGTTTATTGACTGGTTCTTTATTCAGTTTTGTTCAGTTTTTTTACTGTTTCTTTATTGATTTTGTGTACAATTTATTGACTGGTTCTATATTTAGTTTTGTACAGTTTTTGACTGTTACTTTATTTAGTTTTGTACAGTTTATTGACTGGTTCTTTATTGAGTTTTGTACAGTTTATTCACTGTTTCTTTCTTCAGTTTTGTAATGTTTATTGACTGGTTCTTTATTGAGTTGTGTACAGTTTATTGACTGGTTTTTTATTCAGTTTTGTAATGTTTATTGACTGGTTCTTTATTGAGTTTTGTACAGTTTATTGACTGGTTCTTTATTGAGTTTTGTACAGTTTATTGACTGGTTCTGTATTTAGTTTTGTACAGTTTTCTGACTGTTTCTTTATTTAGTTTTCTACAGTTTATTGACTGGTTCTTTATTCAGTTTTGTAATGTTTATTGACTGGTTCTTTATTGAGTTTTGTACAGTTTATTGACTGTTTCTTTATTGAGTTTTGTACAGTTTATTGACTGTTTCTTTATTGAGTTTTGTACAGTTTATTGACTGATTTGTTATTCAGTTTTGTACAGTTTATTGACTGGTTCTTTATTGAGTTTTGTACAGTTTATTGACTGAATCTTTATTGAATTTGTGTACAATTTATTGACTGGTTCTTTATTGAGTTGTGTACAGTTTATTGACTGGTTCTTAATTCAGTTTTGTAATGTTTATTGACTGGATCTTTATTGAGTTTTGTATAGTTTATTGACTGGTTCTTTATTGAGATTTGTACAGTTTATTGACTGTTTCTTTATTGAGTTTTGTACAGTTTATTGACTTTTTTTTATTGAGTTTTGAACAGTTTATTTACTGTTTCTTTATTCAGTTTTGTACAGTTTATTGACTGTTTCTTTATTGAGTTTTGTACAGTTAATTGACTGTTTTTTATTGACTTTTGTACAGTTTATTGACTGTTTCTTTATTGAGTTTTGTACGGTTTATTGACTGTTTCTTTGTTGAGTTTTGTACAGTTTATTGACTGGTTCTTTATTCAGTTTTGTACAGTTTATTGACTGGTTCCTTATTCAGTTTTGTACAGTTTATTGACTGTTTCTTTATTGAGTTTTGTACAGTTTATTGACTGTTTTTTATTGAGTTTTGTACAGTTTATTTACTGTTTCTTTATTGAGTTTTGTACGGTTTATTGACTGTTTCTTTATTGAGTTTTGTACAGTTTATTGACTGGTTCTTTATTCAGTTTTGTACAGTTTATTGACTGTTTCTTTATTCAGTTTTGTTCAGTTTTTTTACTGTTTCTTTATTGAGTTTGTGTACAATTTATTGACTGGTTCTTTATTGAGTTTTGTACAGTTTATTGACTGGTTCTTTATTCAGTTTTGTAATGTTTATTGACTGGATCTTTATTGAGTTTTGTTTAGTTTATTGACTGGTTCTTCATTGAGTTTTGTACAGTTTATTGACTGTTTCTTTATTGAGTTTTGTACAGTTTATTGACTTTTTTTATTGAGTTTTGTACAGTTTATTTACTGTTTCTTCATTGAGTTTTGTACAGTTTATTGACTGGTTCTTTATTGAGTTTTGTACAGTTAATTGACTGTTTTTTATTGAGTTTTGTACAGTTTATTGACTGTTTCTTTATTGAGTTTTGTACGGTTTATTGACTGTTTCTTTATTGAGTTTTGTACAGTTTATTGACTGGTTCTTTATTGAGTTTTGTTCAGTTTATTGACTGGTTCTTTATTCAGTTTTGTACAGTTTATTGACTGGTTCTTTATTCAGTTTTGTTCAGTTTTTTTACTGTTTCTTTATTGTTTTTGTGTACAATTTATTGACTGGTTCTTTATTTAGTTTTGTACAGTTTTTGACTGTTAATTTATTTAGTTTTGTACAGTTTATTGACTGGTTCTTTATTGAGTTTTGTACAGTTTATTCACTGTTTCTTTCTTCAGTTTTGTAATGTTTATTGACTGGTTCTTTATTGAGTTGTGTACAGTTTATTGACTGGTTCTTTATTCAGTTTTGTAATGTTTATTGACTGGTTCTTTATTGAGTTTTGTACAGTTTATTGACTGTTGCTTTATTGAGTTTTGTACAGTTTATTGACTGGTTCTTTATTCAGTTTTGTACAGTTTATTGACTGGTTCCTTATTCAGTTTTGTACAGTTTATTGACTGTTTCTTTATTGAGTTTTGTACAGTTTATTGACTGTTTTTTATTGAGTTTTGTACAGTTTATTGACTGTTTCTTTATTGAGTTTTGTACAGTTTATTGACTGGTTCTTTATTCAGTTTTGTACAGTTTATTGACTGCTTCTTTATTCAGTTTTGTTCAGTTTTTTTACTGTTTCTTTATTGATTTTGTGTACAATTTATTGACTGGTTCTGTATTTAGTTTTGTACAGTTTTTGACTGTTTCTTTATTTAGTTTTGTACAGTTTATTGACTGGTTCTTTATTGAGTTTGTACAGTTAATTCACTGTTTCTTTCTTCAGTTTTGTAATGTTTATTGACTGGTTCTTTATTGAGTTGTGTACAGTTTATTGACTGGTTCTTTATTCAGTTTTGTAATGTTTATTGACTGGTTCTTTATTGAGTTTTGTACAGTTTATTGACTGGTTCTTTATTGAGTTTTGTACAGTTTATTGACTGCTTCTTTATTCAGTTTTGTACAGATTATTGACTGTTTTTTATTGAGTTTTGTACTGTTAATTGACTGTTTTTTATTGAGTTTTGTACAGTTTATTGACTGTTTCTTTATTGAGGTTTGTACGGTTTATTGACTGTTGCTTTATTGAGTTTTGTACAGTTTATTGACTGGTTCTTTATTCAGTTTTGTACAGTTTATTGACTGGTTCCTTATTCAGTTTTGTACAGTTTATTGACTGTTTCTTTATTGAGTTTTGTACAGTTTATTGACTGTTTTTTATTGAGTTTTGTACAGTTTATTGACTGTTTCTTTATTGAGTTTTGTACAGTTTATTGACTGGTTCTTTATTCAGTTTTGTACAGTTTATTGACTGCTTCTTTATTCAGTTTTGTTCAGTTTTTTTACTGTTTCTTTATTGATTTTGTGTACAATTTATTGACTGGTTCTGTATTTAGTTTTGTACAGTTTTTGACTGTTTCTTTATTTAGTTTTGTACAGTTTATTGACTGGTTCTTTATTGAGTTTTGTACAGTTTATTCACTGTTTCTTTCTTCAGTTTTGTAATGTTTATTGACTGGTACTTTATTGAGTTGTGTACAGTTTATTGACTGGTTCTTTATTCAGTTTTGTAATGTTTATTGACTGGTTCTTTATTGAGTTTTGTACAGTTTATTGACTGGTTCTTTATTGAGTTTTGTACAGTTTATTGACTGGTTCTTTATTCAGTTTTGTAATGTTTATTGACTGGATCTTTATTGAGTTTTGTTTAGTTTATTGACTGGTTCTTTATTGAGTTTTGTACAGTTTATTGACTGTTTCTTTATTGAGTTTTGTACAGTTTATTGACTTTTTTTTATTGAGTTTTGTACAGTTTATTTACTGTTTCTTTATTGAGTTTTGTACAGTTTATTGACTGGTTCTTTATTGAGTTTTGTACAGTTAATTGACTGTTTTTTATTGAGTTTTGTACAGTTTATTGACTGTTTGTTTATTGAGTTTTGTACGGTTTATTGACTGTTTGTTTATTGAGTTTTGTACAGTTTATTGACTGGTTCTTTATTGAGTTTTGTTCAGTTTATTGACTGGTTCTTTATTCAGTTTTGTACAGTTTATTGACTGGTTCTTTATTCAGTTTTGTTCAGTTTTTTTACTGTTTCTTTATTGATTTTGTGTACAATTTATTGACTGGTTCTTTATTTAGTTTTGTACAGTTTTTGACTGTTACTTTATTTAGTTTTGTACAGTTTATTGACTGGTTCTTTATTGAGTTTTGTACAGTTTATTCACTGTTTCTTTCTTCAGTTTTGTAATGTTTATTGACTGGTTCTTTATTGAGTTGTGTACAGTTTATTGACTGGTTCTTTATTCAGTTTTGTAATGTTTATTGACTGGTTCTTTATTGAGTTTTGTACAGTTTATTGACTGGTTCTTTATTGAGTTTTGTACAGTTTATTGACTGGTTCTGTATTTAGTTTTGTACAGTTTTCTGACTGTTTCTTTATTTAGTTTTCTACAGTTTATTGACTGGTTCTTTATTCAGTTTTGTAATGTTTATTGACTGGTTCTTTATTGAGTTTTGTACAGTTTATTGACTGTTTCTTTATTGAGTTTTGTACAGTTTATTGACTGTTTCTTTATTGAGTTTTGTACAGTTTATTGACTGATTTGTTATTCAGTTTTGTACAGTTTATTGACTGGTTCTTTATTGAGTTTTGTACAGTTTATTGACTGAATCTTTATTGAATTTGTGTACAATTTATTGACTGGTTCTTTATTGAGTTGTGTACAGTTTATTGACTGGTTCTTAATTCAGTTTTGTAATGTTTATTGACTGGATCTTTATTGAGTTTTGTATAGTTTATTGACTGGTTCTTTATTGAGATTTGTACAGTTTATTGACTGTTTCTTTATTGAGTTTTGTACAGTTTATTGACTTTTTTTTATTGAGTTTTGAACAGTTTATTTACTGTTTCTTTATTCAGTTTTGTACAGTTTATTGACTGTTTCTTTATTGAGTTTTGTACAGTTAATTGACTGTTTTTTATTGACTTTTGTACAGTTTATTGACTGTTTCTTTATTGAGTTTTGTACGGTTTATTGACTGTTTCTTTGTTGAGTTTTGTACAGTTTATTGACTGGTTCTTTATTCAGTTTTGTACAGTTTCTTGACTGGTTCCTTATTCAGTTTTGTACAGTTTATTGACTGTTTCTTTATTGAGTTTTGTACAGTTTATTGACTGTTTTTTATTGAGTTTTGTACAGTTTATTTACTGTTTCTTTATTGAGTTTTGTACGGTTTATTGACTGTTTCTTTATTGAGTTTTGTACAGTTTATTGACTGGTTCTTTATTCAGTTTTGTACATTTTATTGACTGTTTCTTTATTCAGTTTTGTTCAGTTTTTTTACTGTTTCTTTATTGAGTTTGTGTACAATTTATTGACTGGTTCTTTATTGAGTTTTGTACAGTTTATTGACTGGTTCTTTATTCAGTTTTGTAATGTTTATTGACTGGATCTTTATTGAGTTTTGTTTAGTTTATTGACTGGTTCTTTATTGAGTTTTGTACAGTTTATTGACTGTTTCTTTATTGAGTTTTGTACAGTTTATTGACTTTTTTTATTGAGTTTTGTACAGTTTATTTACTGTTTCTTCATTGAGTTTTGTACAGTTTATTGACTGGTTCTTTATTGAGTTTTGTACAGTTAATTGACTGTTTTTTATTGAGTTTTGTACAGTTTATTGACTGTTTCTTTATTGAGTTTTGTACGGTTTATTGACTGTTTCTTTATTGAGTTTTGTACAGTTTATTGACTGGTTCTTTATTGAGTTTTGTTCAGTTTATTGACTGGTTCTTTATTCAGTTTTGTACAGTTTATTGACTGGTTCTTTATTCAGTTTTGTTCAGTTTTTTTACTGTTTCTTTATTGATTTTGTGTACAATTTATTGACTGGTTCTTTATTTAGTTTTGTACAGTTTTTGACTGTTACTTTATTTAGTTTTGTACAGTTTATTGACTGGTTCTTTATTGAGTTTTGTACAGTTTATTCACTGTTTCTTTCTTCAGTTTTGTAATGTTTATTGACTGGTTCTTTATTGAGTTGTGTACAGTTTATTGACTGGTTCTTTATTCAGTTTTGTAATGTTTATTGACTGGTTCTTTATTGAGTTTTGTACAGTTTATTGACTGGTTCTTTATTGAGTTTTGTACAGTTTATTGACTGGTTCTGTATTTAGTTTTGTACAGTTTTCTGACTGTTTCTTTATTTAGTTTTCTACAGTTTATTGACTGGTTCTTTATTCAGTTTTGTAATGTTTATTGACTGGTTCTTTATTGAGTTTTGTACAGTTTATTGACTGTTTCTTTATTGAGTTTTGTACAGTTTATTGACTGTTTCTTTATTGAGTTTTGTACAGTTTATTGACTGATTTGTTATTCAGTTTTGTACAATTTATTGTCTGGTTCTTTATTGAGTTTTGTACAGTTTATTGACTGAATCTTTATTGAATTTGTGTACAATTTATTGACTGGTTCTTTATTGAGTTGTGTACAGTTTATTGACTGGTTCTGTATTTAGTTTTGTACAGTTTTTGACTGTTTCTTTATTTAGTTTTGTACAGTTTATTGACTGGTTCTTTATTGAGTTTTGTACAGTTTATTCACTGTTTCTTTCTTCAGTTTTGTAATGTTTATTGACTGGTTCTTTATTGAGTTGTGTACAGTTTATTGACTGGTTCTTTATTCAGTTTTGTAATGTTTATTGACTGGTTCTTTATTGAGTTTTGTACAGTTTATTGACTGGTTCTTTATTGAGTTTTGTACAGTTTATTGACTGGTTCTTTATTCAGTTTTGTACAGTTTATTGACTGTTTTTTATTGAGTTTTGTACTGTTAATTGACTGTTTTTTATTGAGTTTTGTACAGTTTATTGACTGTTTCTTTATTGAGGTTTGTACGGTTTATTGACTGTTGCTTTATTGAGTTTTGTACAGTTTATTGACTGGTTCTTTATTCAGTTTTGTACAGTTTATTGACTGGTTCCTTATTCAGTTTTGTACAGTTTATTGACTGTTTCTTTATTGAGTTTTGTACAGTTTATTGACTGTTTTTTATTGAGTTTTGTACAGTTTATTGTCTGTTTCTTTATTGAGTTTTGTACAGTTTATTGACTGGTTCTTTATTCAGTTTTGTACAGTTTATTGACTGCTTCTTTATTCAGTTTTGTTCAGTTTTTTTACTGTTTCTTTATTGATTTTGTGTACAATTTATTGACTGGTTCTGTATTTAGTTTTGTACAGTTTTTGACTGTTTCTTTATTTAGTTTTGTACAGTTTATTGACTGGTTCTTTATTGAGTTTTGTACAGTTTATTCACTGTTTCTTACTTCAGTTTTGTAATGTTTATTGACTGGTTCTTTATTGAGTTGTGTACAGTTTATTGACTGGTTCTTTATTCAGTTTTGTAATGTTTATTGACTGGTTCTTTATTGAGTTTTGTACAGTTTATTGACTGGTTCTTTATTGAGTTTTGTACAGTTTATTGACTGGTTCTTTATTCAGTTTTGTAATGTTTATTGACTGGATCTTTATTGAGTTTTGTTTAGTTTATTGACCGGTTCTTTATTGAGTTTTGTACAGTTTATTGACTGTTTCTTTATTGAGTTTTGTACAGTTTATTGACTATTTTTTATTGAGTTTTGTACAGTTTATTTACTGTTTCTTTATTGAGTTTTGTACAGTTTATTGACTGGTTCTTTATTGAGTTTTGTACAGTTAATTGACTGTTTTTTATTGAGTTTTGTACAGTTTATTGACTGTTTGTTTATTGAGTTTTGTACGGTTTATTGACTGTTTGTTTATTGAGTTTTGTACAGTTTATTGACTGGTTCTTTATTGAGTTTTGTTCAGTTTATTGACTGGTTCTTTATTCAGTTTTGTACAGTTTATTGACTGGTTCTTTATTCAGTTTTGTTCAGTTTTTTTACTGTTTCTTTATTGATTTTGTGTACAATTTATTGACTGGTTCTTTATTTAGTTTTGTACAGTTTTTGACTGTTACTTTATTTAGTTTTGTACAGTTTATTGACTGGTTCTTTATTGAGTTTTGTACAGTTTATTCACTGTTTCTTTCTTCAGTTTTGTAATGTTTATTGACTGGTTCTTTATTGAGTTGTGTACAGTTTATTGACTGGTTCTTTATTCAGTTTTGTAATGTTTATTGACTGGTTCTTTATTGAGTTTTGTACAGTTTATTGACTGGTTCTTTATTGAGTTTTGTACAGTTTATTGACTGGTTCTGTATTTAGTTTTGTACAGTTTTCTGACTGTTTCTTTATTTAGTTTTCTACAGTTTATTGACTGGTTCTTTATTCAGTTTTGTAATGTTTATTGACTGGTTCTTTATTGAGTTTTGTACAGTTTATTGACTGTTTCTTTATTGAGTTTTGTACAGTTTATTGACTGTTTCTTTATTGAGTTTTGTACAGTTTATTGACTGATTTGTTATTCAGTTTTGTACAGTTTATTGACTGGTTCTTTATTGAGTTTTGTACAGTTTATTGACTGAATCTTTATTGAATTTGTGTACAATTTATTGACTGGTTCTTTATTGAGTTGTGTACAGTTTATTGACTGGTTCTTAATTCAGTTTTGTAATGTTTATTGACTGGATCTTTATTGAGTTTTGTATAGTTTATTGACTGGTTCTTTATTGAGATTTGTACAGTTTATTGACTGTTTCTTTATTGAGTTTTGTACAGTTTATTGACTTTTTTTTATTGAGTTTTGAACAGTTTATTTACTGTTTCTTTATTCAGTTTTGTACAGTTTATTGACTGTTTCTTTATTGAGTTTTGTACAGTTAATTGACTGTTTTTTATTGACTTTTGTACAGTTTATTGACTGTTTCTTTATTGAGTTTTGTACGGTTTATTGACTGTTTCTTTGTTGAGTTTTGTACAGTTTATTGACTGGTTCTTTATTCAGTTTTGTACAGTTTATTGACTGGTTCCTTATTCAGTTTTGTACAGTTTATTGACTGTTTCTTTATTGAGTTTTGTACAGTTTATTGACTGTTTTTTATTGAGTTTTGTACAGTTTATTTACTGTTTCTTTATTGAGTTTTGTACGGTTTATTGACTGTTTCTTTATTGAGTTTTGTACAGTTTATTGACTGGTTCTTTATTCAGTTTTGTACATTTTATTGACTGTTTCTTTATTCAGTTTTGTTCAGTTTCTTTACTGTTTCTTTATTGAGTTTGTGTACAATTTATTGACTGGTTCTTTATTGAGTTTTGTACAGTTTATTGACTGGTTCTTTATTCAGTTTTGTAATGTTTATTGACTGGTTCTTTATTGAGTTTTGTACAGTTTATTGACTGTTTCTTTATTGAGTTTTGTACAGTTTATTGACTGTTTCTTTATTGAGTTTTGTACAGTTTATTGACTGATTTGTTATTCAGTTTTGTACAATTTATTGTCTGGTTCTTTATTGAGTTTTGTACAGTTTATTGACTGAATCTTTATTGAATTTGTGTACAATTTATTGACTGGTTCTTTATTGAGTTGTGTACAGTTTATTGACTGGTTCTGTATTTAGTTTTGTACAGTTTTTGACTGTTTCTTTATTTAGTTTTGTACAGTTTATTGACTGGTTCTTTATTGAGTTTTGTACAGTTTATTCACTGTTTCTTTCTTCAGTTTTGTAATGTTTATTGACTGGTTCTTTATTGAGTTGTGTACAGTTTATTGACTGGTTCTTTATTCAGTTTTGTAATGTTTATTGACTGGTTCTTTATTGAGTTTTGTACAGTTTATTGACTGGTTCTTTATTGAGTTTTGTACAGTTTATTGACTGGTTCTTTATTCAGTTTTGTACAGTTTATTGACTGTTTTTTATTGAGTTTTGTACTGTTAATTGACTGTTTTTATTGAGTTTTGTACAGTTTATTGACTGTTTCTTTATTGAGGTTTGTACGGTTTATTGACTGTTGCTTTATTGAGTTTTGTACAGTTTATTGACTGGTTCTTTATTCAGTTTTGTACAGTTTATTGACTGGTTCCTTATTCAGTTTTGTACAGTTTATTGACTGTTTCTTTATTGAGTTTTGTACAGTTTATTGACTGTTTTTTATTGAGTTTTGTACAGTTTATTGTCTGTTTCTTTATTGAGTTTTGTACAGTTTATTGACTGGTTCTTTATTCAGTTTTGTACAGTTTATTGACTGCTTCTTTATTCAGTTTTGTTCAGTTTTTTTACTGTTTCTTTATTGATTTTGTGTACAATTTATTGACTGGTTCTGTATTTAGTTTTGTACAGTTTTTGACTGTTTCTTTATTTAGTTTTGTACAGTTTATTGACTGGTTCTTTATTGAGTTTTGTACAGTTTATTCACTGTTTCTTTCTTCAGTTTTGTAATGTTTATTGACTGGTTCTTTATTGAGTTGTGTACAGTTTATTGACTGGTTCTTTATTCAGTTTTGTAATGTTTATTGACTGGTTCTTTATTGAGTTTTGTACAGTTTATTGACTGGTTCTTTATTGAGTTTTGTACAGTTTATTGACTGGTTCTTTATTCAGTTTTGTAATGTTTATTGACTGGATCTTTATTGAGTTTTGTTTAGTTTATTGACTGGTTCTTTATTGAGTTTTGTACAGTTTATTGACTGTTTCTTTATTGAGTTTTGTACAGTTTATTGACTATTTTTTATTGAGTTTTGTACAGTTTATTTACTGTTTCTTTATTGAGTTTTGTACAGTTTATTGACTGGTTCTTTATTGAGTTTTGTACAGTTAATTGACTGTTTTTTATTGAGTTTTGTACAGTTTATTGACTGTTTGTTTATTGAGTTTTGTACGGTTTATTGACTGTTTGTTTATTGAGTTTTGTACAGTTTATTGACTGGTTCTTTATTGAGTTTTGTTCAGTTTATTGACTGGTTCTTTATTCAGTTTTGTACAGTTTATTGACTGGTTCTTTATTCAGTTTTGTTCAGTTTTTTTACTGTTTCTTTATTGATTTTGTGTACAATTTATTGTCTGGTTCTTTATTTAGTTTTGTACAGTTTTTGACTGTTACTTTATTTAGTTTTGTACAGTTTATTGACTGGTTCTTTATTGAGTTTTGTACAGTTTATTCACTGTTTCTTTCTTCAGTTTTGTAATGTTTATTGACTGGTTCTTTATTGAGTTGTGTACAGTTTATTGACTGGTTCTTTATTCAGTTTTGTAATGTTTATTGACTGGTTCTTTATTTGTTTTTGTACAGTTTATTGACTGGTTCTTTATTGAGTTTTGTACAGTTTATTGACTGGTTCTGTATTTAGTTTTGTACAGTTTTCTGACTGTTTCTTTATTTAGTTTTCTACAGTTTATTGACTGGTTCTTTATTCAGTTTTGTAATGTTTATTGACTGGTTCTTTATTGAGTTTTGTACAGTTTATTGACTGTTTCTTTATTGAGTTTTGTACAGTTTATTGACTGTTTCTTTATTGAGTTTTGTACAGTTTATTGACTGATTTGTTATTCAGTTTTGTACAGTTTATTGACTGGTTCTTTATTGAGTTTTGTACAGTTTATTGACTGAATCTTTATTGAATTTGTGTACAATTTATTGACTGGTTCTTTATTGAGTTTTGTACAGTTTATTGACTGGTTCTTAATTCAGTTTTGTAATGTTTATTGACTGGATCTTTATTGAGTTTTGTATAGTTTATTGACTGGTTCTTTATTGAGATTTGTAGTTTATTGACTGTTTCTTTATTGAGTTTTGTACAGTTTATTGACTTTTTTTTATTGAGTTTTGAACAGTTTATTTACTGTTTCTTTATTCAGTTTTGTACAGTTTATTGACTGTTTCTTTATTGAGTTTTGTACAGTTTATTGACTGGTTCTTTATTGAGTTTTGTTCAGTTTATTGACTGGTTCTTTATTCAGTTTTGTACAGTTTATTGACTGGTTCTTTATTCAGTTTTGTTCAGTTTTTTTACTGTTTCTTTATTGATTTTGTGTACAATTTATTGACTGGTTCTTTATTTAGTTTTGTACAGTTTTTGACTGTTACTTTATTTAGTTTTGTACAGTTTATTGACTGGTTCTTTATTGAGTTTTGTACAGTTTATTCACTGTTTCTTTCTTCAGTTTTGTAATGTTTATTGACTGGTTCTTTATTGAGTTGTGTACAGTTTATTGACTGGTTCTTTATTCAGTTTTGTAATGTTTATTGACTGGTTCTTTATTGAGTTTTGTACAGTTTATTGACTGGTTCTTTATTGAGTTTTGTACAGTTTATTGACTGGTTCTGTATTTAGTTTTGTACAGTTTTCTGACTGTTTCTTTATTTAGTTTTCTACAGTTTATTGACTGGTTCTTTATTCAGTTTTGTAATGTTTATTGACTGGTTCTTTATTGAGTTTTGTACAGTTTATTGACTGTTTCTTTATTGAGTTTTGTACAGTTTATTGACTGTTTCTTTATTGAGTTTTGTACAGTTTATTGACTGATTTGTTATTCAGTTTTGTACAATTTATTGTCTGGTTCTTTATTGAGTTTTGTACAGTTTATTGACTGAATCTTTATTGAATTTGTGTACAATTTATTGACTGGTTCTTTATTGAGTTGTGTACAGTTTATTGACTGGTTCTGTATTTAGTTTTGTACAGTTTTTGACTGTTTCTTTATTTAGTTTTGTACAGTTTATTGACTGGTTCTTTATTGAGTTTTGTACAGTTTATTCACTGTTTCTTTCTTCAGTTTTGTAATGTTTATTGACTGGTTCTTTATTGAGTTGTGTACAGTTTATTGACTGGTTCTTTATTCAGTTTTGTAATGTTTATTGACTGGTTCTTTATTGAGTTTTGTACAGTTTATTGACTGGTTCTTTATTGAGTTTTGTACAGTTTATTGACTGGTTCTTTATTCAGTTTTGTACAGTTTATTGACTGTTTTTTATTGAGTTTTGTACTGTTAATTGACTGTTTTTTATTGAGTTTTGTACAGTTTATTGACTGTTTCTTTATTGAGGTTTGTACGGTTTATTGACTGTTGCTTTATTGAGTTTTGTACAGTTTATTGACTGGTTCTTTATTCAGTTTTGTACAGTTTATTGACTGGTTCCTTATTCAGTTTTGTACAGTTTATTGACTGTTTCTTTATTGAGTTTTGTACAGTTTATTGACTGTTTTTTATTGAGTTTTGTACAGTTTATTGTCTGTTTCTTTATTGAGTTTTGTACAGTTTATTGACTGGTTCTTTATTCAGTTTTGTACAGTTTATTGACTGCTTCTTTATTCAGTTTTGTTCAGTTTTTTTACTGTTTCTTTATTGATTTTGTGTACAATTTATTGACTGGTTCTGTATTTAGTTTTGTACAGTTTTTGACTGTTTCTTTATTTAGTTTTGTACAGTTTATTGACTGGTTCTTTATTGAGTTTTGTACAGTTTATTCACTGTTTCTTACTTCAGTTTTGTAATGTTTATTGACTGGTTCTTTATTGAGTTGTGTACAGTTTATTGACTGGTTCTTTATTCAGTTTTGTAATGTTTATTGACTGGTTCTTTATTGAGTTTTGTACAGTTTATTGACTGGTTCTTTATTGAGTTTTGTACAGTTTATTGACTGGTTCTTTATTCAGTTTTGTAATGTTTATTGACTGGATCTTTATTGAGTTTTGTTTAGTTTATTGACCGGTTCTTTATTGAGTTTTGTACAGTTTATTGACTGGTTCTTTATTGAGTTGTGTACAGTTTATTGACTGGTTCTTTATTCAGTTTTGTAATGTTTATTGACTGGTTCTTTATTTGTTTTTGTACAGTTTATTGACTGGTTCTTTATTGAGTTTTGTACAGTTTATTGACTGGTTCTGTATTTAGTTTTGTACAGTTTTCTGACTGTTTCTTTATTTAGTTTTCTACAGTTTATTGACTGGTTCTTTATTCAGTTTTGTAATGTTTATTGACTGGTTCTTTATTGAGTTTTGTACAGTTTATTGACTGTTTCTTTATTGAGTTTTGTACAGTTTATTGACTGTTTCTTTATTGAGTTTTGTACAGTTTATTGACTGATTTGTTATTCAGTTTTGTACAGTTTATTGACTGGTTCTTTATTGAGTTTTGTACAGTTTATTGACTGAATCTTTATTGAATTTGTGTACAATTTATTGACTGGTTCTTTATTGAGTTGTGTACAGTTTATTGACTGGTTCTTAATTCAGTTTTGTAATGTTTATTGACTGGATCTTTATTGAGTTTTGTATAGTTTATTGACTGGTTCTTTATTGAGATTTGTAGTTTATTGACTGTTTCTTTATTGAGTTTTGTACAGTTTATTGACTTTTTTTTATTGAGTTTTGAACAGTTTATTTACTGTTTCTTTATTCAGTTTTGTACAGTTTATTGACTGTTTCTTTATTGAGTTTTGTACAGTTTATTGACTGGTTCTTTATTGAGTTTTGTTCAGTTTATTGACTGGTTCTTTATTCAGTTTTGTACAGTTTATTGACTGGTTCTTTATTCAGTTTTGTTCAGTTTTTTTACTGTTTCTTTATTGATTTTGTGTACAATTTATTGACTGGTTCTTTATTTAGTTTTGTACAGTTTTTGACTGTTACTTTATTTAGTTTTGTACAGTTTATTGACTGGTTCTTTATTGAGTTTTGTACAGTTTATTCACTGTTTCTTTCTTCAGTTTTGTAATGTTTATTGACTGGTTCTTTATTGAGTTGTGTACAGTTTATTGACTGGTTCTTTATTCAGTTTTGTAATGTTTATTGACTGGTTCTTTATTGAGTTTTGTACAGTTTATTGACTGGTTCTTTATTGAGTTTTGTACAGTTTATTGACTGGTTCTGTATTTAGTTTTGTACAGTTTTCTGACTGTTTCTTTATTTAGTTTTCTACAGTTTATTGACTGGTTCTTTATTCAGTTTTGTAATGTTTATTGACTGGTTCTTTATTGAGTTTTGTACAGTTTATTGACTGTTTCTTTATTGAGTTTTGTACAGTTTATTGACTGTTTCTTTATTGAGTTTTGTACAGTTTATTGACTGATTTGTTATTCAGTTTTGTACAATTTATTGTCTGGTTCTTTATTGAGTTTTGTACAGTTTATTGACTGAATCTTTATTGAATTTGTGTACAATTTATTGACTGGTTCTTTATTGAGTTGTGTACAGTTTATTGACTGGTTCTGTATTTAGTTTTGTACAGTTTTTGACTGTTTCTTTATTTAGTTTTGTACAGTTTATTGACTGGTTCTTTATTGAGTTTTGTACAGTTTATTCACTGTTTCTTTCTTCAGTTTTGTAATGTTTATTGACTGGTTCTTTATTGAGTTGTGTACAGTTTATTGACTGGTTCTTTATTCAGTTTTGTAATGTTTATTGACTGGTTCTTTATTGAGTTTTGTACAGTTTATTGACTGGTTCTTTATTGAGTTTTGTACAGTTTATTGACTGGTTCTTTATTCAGTTTTGTACAGTTTATTGACTGTTTTTTATTGAGTTTTGTACTGTTAATTGACTGTTTTTTATTGAGTTTTGTACAGTTTATTGACTGTTTCTTTATTGAGGTTTGTACGGTTTATTGACTGTTGCTTTATTGAGTTTTGTACAGTTTATTGACTGGTTCTTTATTCAGTTTTGTACAGTTTATTGACTGGTTCCTTATTCAGTTTTGTACAGTTTATTGACTGTTTCTTTATTGAGTTTTGTACAGTTTATTGACTGTTTTTTATTGAGTTTTGTACAGTTTATTGTCTGTTTCTTTATTGAGTTTTGTACAGTTTATTGACTGGTTCTTTATTCAGTTTTGTACAGTTTATTGACTGCTTCTTTATTCAGTTTTGTTCAGTTTTTTTACTGTTTCTTTATTGATTTTGTGTACAATTTATTGACTGGTTCTGTATTTAGTTTTGTACAGTTTTTGACTGTTTCTTTATTTAGTTTTGTACAGTTTATTGACTGGTTCTTTATTGAGTTTTGTACAGTTTATTCACTGTTTCTTACTTCAGTTTTGTAATGTTTATTGACTGGTTCTTTATTGAGTTGTGTACAGTTTATTGACTGGTTCTTTATTCAGTTTTGTAATGTTTATTGACTGGTTCTTTATTGAGTTTTGTACAGTTTATTGACTGGTTCTTTATTGAGTTTTGTACAGTTTATTGACTGGTTCTTTATTCAGTTTTGTAATGTTTATTGACTGGATCTTTATTGAGTTTTGTTTAGTTTATTGACCGGTTCTTTATTGAGTTTTGTACAGTTTATTGACTGGTTCTTTATTCAGTTTTGTACAGTTTATTGACTGGTTCTTTATTCAGTTTTGTTCAGTTTTTTTACTGTTTCTTTATTGATTTTGTGTACAATTTATTGTCTGGTTCTTTATTTAGTTTTGTACAGTTTTTGACTGTTACTTTATTTAGTTTTGTACAGTTTATTGACTGGTTCTTTATTGAGTTTTGTACAGTTTATTCACTGTTTCTTTCTTCAGTTTTGTAATGTTTATTGACTGGTTCTTTATTGAGTTGTGTACAGTTTATTGACTGGTTCTTTATTCAGTTTTGTAATGTTTATTGACTGGTTCTTTATTGAGTTTTGTACAGTTTATTGACTGGTTCTTTATTGAGTTTTGTACAGTTTATTGACTGGTTCTGTATTTAGTTTTGTACAGTTTTCTGACTGTTTCTTTATTTAGTTTTCTACAGTTTATTGACTGGTTCTTTATTCAGTTTTGTACTGTTTATTGACTGGTTCTTTATTGAGTTTTGTACAGTTTATTGACTGTTTCTTTATTGAGTTTTGTACAGTTTATTGACTGTTTCTTTATTGAGTTTTGTACAGTTTATTGACTGATTTGTTATTCAGTTTTGTACAGTTTATTGACTGGTTCTTTATTGAGTTTTGTACAGTTTATTGACTGAATCTTTATTGAATTTGTGTACAATTTATTGACTGGTTCTTTATTGAGTTGTGTACAGTTTATTGACTGGTTCTTAATTCAGTTTTGTAATGTTTATTGACTGGATCTTTATTGAGTTTTGTATAGTTTATTGACTGGTTCTTTATTGAGATTTGTAGTTTATTGACTGTTTCTTTATTGAGTTTTGTACAGTTTATTGACTTTTTTTTATTGAGTTTTGAACAGTTTATTTACTGTTTCTTTATTCAGTTTTGTACAGTTTATTGACTGTTTGTTTATTGAGTTTTGTACAGTTTATTGACTGGTTCTTTATTGAGTTTTGTTCAGTTTATTGACTGGTTCTTTATTCAGTTTTGTACAGTTTATTGACTGGTTCTTTATTCAGTTTTGTTCAGTTTTTTTACTGTTTCTTTATTGATTTTGTGTACAATTTATTGACTGGTTCTTTATTTAGTTTTGTACAGTTTTTGACTGTTACTTTATTTAGTTTTGTACAGTTTATTGACTGGTTCTTTATTGAGTTTTGTACAGTTTATTCACTGTTTCTTTCTTCAGTTTTGTAATGTTTATTGGCTGGTTCTTTATTGAGTTGTGTACAGTTTATTGACTGGTTCTTTATTCAGTTTTGTAATGTTTATTGACTGGTTCTTTATTGAGTTTTGTACAGTTTATTGACTGGTTCTTTATTGAGTTTTGTACAGTTTATTGACTGGTTCTGTATTTAGTTTTGTACAGTTTTCTGACTGTTTCTTTATTTAGTTTTCTACAGTTTATTGACTGGTTCTTTATTCAGTTTTGTAATGTTTATTGACTGGTTCTTTATTGAGTTTTGTACAGTTTATTGACTGTTTCTTTATTGAGTTTTGTACAGTTTATTGACTGTTTCTTTATTGAGTTTTGTACAGTTTATTGACTGATTTGTTATTCAGTTTTGTACAATTTATTGTCTGGTTCTTTATTGAGTTTTGTACAGTTTATTGACTGAATCTTTATTGAATTTGTGTACAATTTATTGACTGGTTCTTTATTGAGTTGTGTACAGTTTATTGACTGGTTCTTTATTTAGTTTTGTACAGTTTTTGACTGTTTCTTTATTTAGTTTTGTACAGTTTATTGACTGGTTCTTTATTGAGTTTTGTACAGTTTATTCACTGTTTCTTTCTTCAGTTTTGTAATGTTTATTGACTGGTTCTTTATTGAGTTGTGTACAGTTTATTGACTGGTTCTTTATTCAGTTTTGTAATGTTTATTGACTGGTTCTTTATTGAGTTTTGTACAGTTTATTGACTGTTTTTTATTGAGTTTTGTACTGTTAATTGACTGTTTTTATTGAGTTTTGTACAGTTTATTGACTGTTTCTTTATTGAGGTTTGTACGGTTTATTGACTGTTGCTTTATTGAGTTTTGTACAGTTTATTGACTGGTTCTTTATTCAGTTTTGTACAGTTTATTGACTGGTTCCTTATTCAGTTTTGTACAGTTTATTGACTGTTTCTTTATTGAGTTTTGTACAGTTTATTGACTGTTTTTTATTGAGTTTTGTACAGTTTATTGTCTGTTTCTTTATTGAGTTTTGTACAGTTTATTGACTGGTTCTTTATTCAGTTTTGTACAGTTTATTGACTGCTTCTTTATTCAGTTTTGTTCAGTTTTTTTACTGTTTCTTTATTGATTTTGTGTACAATTTATTGACTGGTTCTGTATTTAGTTTTGTACAGTTTTTGACTGTTTCTTTATTTAGTTTTGTACAGTTTATTGACTGGTTCTTTATTGAGTTTTGTACAGTTTATTCACTGTTTCTTTCTTCAGTTTTGTAATGTTTATTGACTGGTTCTTTATTGAGTTGTGTACAGTTTATTGACTGGTTCTTTATTCAGTTTTGTAATGTTTATTGACTGGTTCTTTATTGAGTTTTGTACAGTTTATTGACTGGTTCTTTATTGAGTTTTGTACAGTTTATTGACTGGTTCTTTATTCAGTTTTGTACAGTTTATTGACTGTTTTTTATTGAGTTTTGTACTGTTAATTGACTGTTTTTTATTGAGTTTTGTACAGTTTATTGACTGTTTCTTTATTGAGGTTTGTACGGTTTATTGACTGTTGCTTTATTGAGTTTTGTACAGTTTATTGACTGGTTCTTTATTCAGTTTTGTACAGTTTATTGACTGGTTCCTTATTCAGTTTTGTACAGTTTATTGACTGTTTCTTTATTGAGTTTTGTACAGTTTATTGACTGTTTTTTATTGAGTTTTGTACAGTTTATTGTCTGTTTCTTTATTGAGTTTTGTACAGTTTATTGACTGGTTCTTTATTCAGTTTTGTACAGTTTATTGACTGCTTCTTTATTCAGTTTTGTTCAGTTTTTTTACTGTTTCTTTATTGATTTTGTGTACAATTTATTGACTGGTTCTGTATTGAGTTTTGTACAGTTTTTGACTGTTTCTTTATTTAGTTTTGTACAGTTTATTGACTGGTTCTTTATTGAGTTTTGTACAGTTTATTCACTGTTTCTTTCTTCAGTTTTGTAATGTTTATTGACTGGTTCTTTATTGAGTTGTGTACAGTTTATTGACTGGTTCTTTATTCAGTTTTGTAATGTTTATTGACTGGTTCTTTATTGAGTTTTGTACAGTTTATTGACTGGTTCTTTATTGAGTTTTGTACAGTTTATTGACTGGTTCTGTATTTAGTTTTGTACAGTTTTCTGACTGTTTCTTTATTTAGTTTTCTACAGTTTATTGACTGGTTCTTTATTCAGTTTTGTAATGTTTATTGACTGGTTCTTTATTGAGTTTTGTACAGTTTATTGACTGTTTCTTTATTGAGTTTTGTACAGTTTATTGACTGTTTCTTTATTGAGTTTTGTACAGTTTATTGACTGATTTGTTATTCAGTTTTGTACAGTTTATTGACTGGTTCTTTATTGAGTTTTGTTCAGTTTTTTTACTGTTTCTTTATTGAATTTGTGTACAATTTATTGACTGGTTCTTTATTGAGTTGTGTACAGTTTATTGACTGGTTCTTAATTCAGTTTTGTAATGTTTATTGACTGGATCTTTATTGAGTTTTGTATAGTTTATTGACTGGTTCTTTATTGAGATTTGTAGTTTATTGACTGTTTCTTTATTGAGTTTTGTACAGTTTATTGACTTTTTTTTATTGAGTTTTGAACAGTTTATTTACTGTTTCTTTATTCAGTTTTGTACAGTTTATTGACTGTTTCTTTATTGAGTTTTGTACAGTTAATTGACTGTTTTTTATTGACTTTTGTACAGTTTATTGACTGTTTCTTTATTGAGTTTTGTACGGTTTATTGACTGTTTCTTTGTTGAGTTTTGTACAGTTTATTGACTGGTTCTTTATTCAGTTTTGTACAGTTTATTGACTGGTTCCTTATTCAGTTTTGTACAGTTTATTGACTGTTTCTTTATTGAGTTTTGTACAGTTTATTGACTGTTTTTTATTGAGTTTTGTACAGTTTATTTACTGTTTCTTTATTGAGTTTTGTACGGTTTATTGACTGTTTCTTTATTGAGTTTTGTACAGTTTATTGACTGGTTCTTTATTCAGTTTTGTACATTTTATTGACTGTTTCTTTATTCAGTTTTGTTCAGTTTTTTTACTGTTTCTTTATTGAGTTTGTGTACAATTTATTGACTGGTTCTTTATTGAGTTTTGTACAGTTTATTGACTGGTTCTTTATTCAGTTTTGTAATGTTTATTGACTGGATCTTTATTGAGTTTTGTTTAGTTTATTGACTGGTTCTTTATTGAGTTTTGTACAGTTTATTGACTGTTTCTTTATTGAGTTTTGTACAGTTTATTGACTTTTTTTATTGAGTTTTGTACAGTTTATTTACTGTTTCTTCATTGAGTTTTGTACGGTTTATTGACTGTTTCTTTATTGAGTTTTGTACAGTTTATTGACTGGTTCTTTATTGAGTTTTGTTCAGTTTATTGACTGGTTCTTTATTCAGTTTTGTACAGTTTATTGACTGGTTCTTTATTCAGTTTTGTTCTGTTTTTTTACTGTTTCTTTATTGATTTTGTGTACAATTTATTGACTGGTTCTTTATTTAGTTTTGTACAGTTTTTGACTGTTACTTTATTTAGTTTTGTACAGTTTATTGACTGGTTCTTTATTGAGTTTTGTACAGTTTATTCACTGTTTCTTTCTTCAGTTTTGTAATGTTTATTGACTGGTTCTTTATTGAGTTGTGTACAGTTTATTGACTGGTTCTTTATTCAGTTTTGTAATGTTTATTGACTGGTTCTTTATTGAGTTTTGTACAGTTTATTGACTGGTTCTTTATTGAGTTTTGTACAGTTTATTGACTGGTTCTGTATTTAGTTTTGTACAGTTTTCTGACTGTTTCTTTATTTAGTTTTCTACAGTTTATTGACTGGTTCTTTATTCAGTTTTGTAATGTTTATTGACTGGTTCTTTATTGAGTTTTGTACAGTTTATTGACTGTTTCTTTATTGAGTTTTGTACAGTTTATTGACTGTTTCTTTATTGAGTTTTGTACAGTTTATTGACTGATTTGTTATTCAGTTTTGTACAATTTATTGTCTGGTTCTTTATTGAGTTTTGTACAGTTTATTGACTGAATCTTTATTGAATTTGTGTACAATTTATTGACTGGTTCTTTATTGAGTTGTGTACAGTTTATTGACTGGTTCTGTATTTAGTTTTGTACAGTTTTTGACTGTTTCTTTATTTAGTTTTGTACAGTTTATTGACTGGTTCTTTATTGAGTTTTGTACAGTTTATTCACTGTTTCTTTCTTCAGTTTTGTAATGTTTATTGACTGGTTCTTTATTGAGTTGTGTACAGTTTATTGACTGGTTCTTTATTCAGTTTTGTACTGTTTATTGACTGGTTCTTTATTGAGTTTTGTACAGTTTATTGACTGGTTCTTTATTGAGTTTTGTACAGTTTATTGACTGGTTCTTTATTCAGTTTTGTACAGTTTATTGACTGTTTTTTATTGAGTTTTGTACTGTTAATTGACTGTTTTTTATTGAGTTTTGTACAGTTTATTGACTGTTTCTTTATTGAGGTTTGTACGGTTTATTGACTGTTGCTTTATTGAGTTTTGTACAGTTTATTGACTGGTTCTTTATTCAGTTTTGTACAGTTTATTGACTGGTTCCTTATTCAGTTTTGTACAGTTTATTGACTGTTTCTTTATTGAGTTTTGTACAGTTTATTGACTGTTTTTTATTGAGTTTTGTACAGTTTATTGTCTGTTTCTTTATTGAGTTTTGTACAGTTTATTGACTGGTTCTTTATTCAGTTTTGTACAGTTTATTGACTGCTTCTTTATTCAGTTTTGTTCAGTTTTTTTACTGTTTCTTTATTGATTTTGTGTACAATTTATTGACTGGTTCTGTATTTAGTTTTGTACAGTTTTTGACTGTTTCTTTATTTAGTTTTGTACAGTTTATTGACTGGTTCTTTATTGAGTTTTGTACAGTTTATTCACTGTTTCTTTCTTCAGTTTTGTAATGTTTATTGACTGGTTCTTTATTGAGTTGTGTACAGTTTATTGACTGGTTCTTTATTCAGTTTTGTAATGTTTATTGACTGGTTCTTTATTGAGTTTTGTACAGTTTATTGACTGGTTCTTTATTGAGTTTTGTACAGTTTATTGACTGGTTCTTTATTCAGTTTTGTAATGTTTATTGACTGGATCTTTATTGAGTTTTGTTTAGTTTATTGACTGGTTCTTTATTGAGTTTTGTACAGTTTATTGACTGTTTCTTTATTGAGTTTTGTTTAGTTTATTGACTGGTTCTTTATTGAGTTTTGTTTAGTTTATTGACTGGTTCTTTATTGAGTTTTGTACAGTTTATTGACTGTTTCTTTATTGAGTTTTGTACAGTTTATTGACTATTTTTTATTGAGTTTTGTACAGTTTATTTACTGTTTCTTTATTGAGTTTTGTACAGTTTATTGACTGGTTCTTTATTGAGTTTTGTACAGTTAATTGACTGTTTTTTATTGAGTTTTGTACAGTTTATTGACTGTTTGTTTATTGAGTTTTGTACGGTTTATTGACTGTTTGTTTATTGAGTTTTGTACAGTTTATTGACTGGTTCTTTATTGAGTTTTGTTCAGTTTATTGACTGGTGCTTTATTCAGTTTTGTACAGTTTATTGACTGGTTCTTTATTCAGTTTTGTTCAGTTTTTTTACTGTTTCTTTATTGATTTTGTGTACAATTTATTGACTGGTTCTTTATTTAGTTTTGTACAGTTTTTGACTGTTACTTTATTTAGTTTTGTACAGTTTATTGACTGGTTCTTTATTGAGTTTTGTACAGTTTATTCACTGTTTCTTTCTTCAGTTTTGTAATGTTTATTGACTGGTTCTTTATTGAGTTGTGTACAGTTTATTGACTGGTTCTTTATTCAGTTTTGTAATGTTTATTGACTGGTTCTTTATTGAGTTTTGTACAGTTTATTGACTGGTTCTTTATTGAGTTTTGTACAGTTTATTGACTGGTTCTGTATTTAGTTTTGTACAGTTTTCTGACTGTTTCTTTATTTAGTTTTCTACAGTTTATTGACTGGTTCTTTATTCAGTTTTGTAATGTTTATTGACTGGTTCTTTATTGAGTTTTGTACAGTTTATTGACTGTTTCTTTATTGAGTTTTGTACAGTTTATTGACTGTTTCTTTATTGAGTTTTGTACAGTTTATTGACTGATTTGTTATTCAGTTTTGTACAGTTTATTGACTGGTTCTTTATTGAGTTTTGTACAGTTTATTGACTGAATCTTTATTGAATTTGTGTACAATTTATTGACTGGTTCTTTATTGAGTTGTGTACAGTTTATTGACTGGTTCTTAATTCAGTTTTGTAATGTTTATTGACTGGATCTTTATTGAGTTTTGTATAGTTTATTGACTGGTTCTTTATTGAGATTTGTACAGTTTATTGACTGTTTCTTTATTGAGTTTTGTACAGTTTATTGACTTTTTTTTATTGAGTTTTGAACAGTTTATTTACTGTTTCTTTATTCAGTTTTGTACAGTTTATTGACTGTTTCTTTATTGAGTTTTGTACAGTTAATTGACTGTTTTTTATTGACTTTTGTACAGTTTATTGACTGTTTCTTTATTGAGTTTTGTACGGTTTATTGACTGTTTCTTTTTTGAGTTTTGTACAGTTTATTGACTGGTTCTTTATTCAGTTTTGTACAGTTTATTGACTGGTTCCTTATTCAGTTTTGTACAGTTTATTGACTGTTTCTTTATTGAGTTTTGTACAGTTTATTGACTGTTTTTTATTGAGTTTTGTACAGTTTATTTACTGTTTCTTTATTGAGTTTTGTACGGTTTATTGACTGTTTCTTTATTGAGTTTTGTACAGTTTATTGACTGGTTCTTTATTCAGTTTTGTACAGTTTATTGACTGTTTCTTTATTCAGTTTTGTTCAGTTTTTTTACTGTTTCTTTATTGAGTTTGTGTACAATTTATTGACTGGTTCTTTATTGAGTTTTGTACAGTTTATTGACTGGTTCTTTATTCAGTTTTGTACAGTTTATTGACTGGATCTTTATTGAGTTTTGTTTAGTTTATTGACTGGTTCTTTATTGAGTTTTGTACAGTTTATTGACTGTTTCTTTATTGAGTTTTGTACAGTTTATTGACTTTTTTTATTGAGTTTTGTACAGTTTATTTACTGTTTCTTCATTGAGTTTTGTACAGTTTATTGACTGGTTCTTTATTGAGTTTTGTACAGTTAATTGACTGTTTTTTATTGAGTTTTGTACAGTTTATTGACTGTTTCTTTATTGAGTTTTGTACGGTTTATTGACTGTTTCTTTATTGAGTTTTGTACAGTTTATTGACTGCTTCTTTATTGAGTTTTGTTCAGTTTATTGACTGGTTCTTTATTCAGTTTTGTACAGTTTATTGACTGGTTCTTTATTCAGTTTTGTTCAGTTTTTTTACTGTTTCTTTATTGATTTTGTGTACAATTTATTGACTGGTTCTTTATTTAGTTTTGTACAGTTTTTGACTGTTACTTTATTTAGTTTTGTACAGTTTATTGACTGGTTCTTTATTGAGTTTTGTACAGTTTATTCACTGTTTCTTTCTTCAGTTTTGTAATGTTTATTGACTGGTTCTTTATTGAGTTGTGTACAGTTTATTGACTGGTTCTTTATTCAGTTTTGTAATGTTTATTGACTGGTTCTTTATTGAGTTTTGTACAGTTTATTGACTGGTTCTTTATTGAGTTTTGTACAGTTTATTGACTGGTTCTGTATTTAGTTTTGTACAGTTTTCTGACTGTTTCTTTATTTAGTTTTCTACAGTTTATTGACTGGTTCTTTATTCAGTTTTGTAATGTTTATTGACTGGTTCTTTATTGAGTTTTGTACAGTTTATTGACTGTTTCTTTATTGAGTTTTGTACAGTTTATTGACTGTTTCTTTATTGAGTTTTGTACAGTTTATTGACTGATTTGTTATTCAGTTTTGTACAGTTTATTGACTGGTTCTTTATTGAGTTTTGTACAGTTTATTGACTGAATCTTTATTGAATTTGTGTACAATTTATTGACTGGTTCTTTATTGAGTTGTGTACAGTTTATTGACTGGTTCTTAATTCAGTTTTGTAATGTTTATTGACTGGATCTTTATTGAGTTTTGTATAGTTTATTGACTGGTTCTTTATTGAGATTTGTACAGTTTATTGACTGTTTCTTTATTGAGTTTTGTACAGTTTATTGACTTTTTTTTATTGAGTTTTGAACAGTTTATTTACTGTTTCTTTATTCAGTTTTGTACAGTTTATTGACTGTTTCTTTATTGAGGTTTGTACAGTTAATTGACTGTTTTTTATTGACTTTTGTACAGTTTATTGACTGTTTCTTTATTGAGTTTTGTACGGTTTATTGACTGTTTCTTTATTGAGTTTTGTACAGTTTATTGACTGGTTCTTTATTCAGTTTTGTACAGTTTATTGACTGGTTCCTTATTCAGTTTTGTACATTTTATTGACTGTTTCTTTATTGAGTTTTGTACAGTTTATTGACTGTTTTTTATTGAGTTTTGTACAGTTTATTTACTGTTTCTTTATTGAGTTTTGTACGGTTTATTGACTGTTTCTTTATTGAGTTTTGTACAGTTTATTGACTGGTTCTTTATTCAGTTTTGTACAGTTTATTGACTGTTTCTTTATTCAGTTTTGTTCAGTTTTTTTTACTGTTTCTTTATTGAGTTTGTGTACAATTTATTGACTGGTTCTTTATTTAGTTTTGCACAGTTTTTTGACTGTTTCTTTATTTAGTTTTGTACAGTTTATTGACTGGTTCTTTATTGAGTTTTGTACAGTTTATTCACTGTTTATTTCTTCAGTTTTGTAATGTTTATTGACTGGTTCTTTATTGAGTTGTGTACAGTTTATTGACTTGTTCTTTATTCAGTTTTGTAATGTTTATTGACTGGTTCCTTATTGAGTTTTGTACAGTTTATTGACTGGTTCTTTATTGAGTTTTGTACAGTTTATTGACTGGTTCTGTATTTAGTTTTGTACAGTTTTCTGACTGTTTCTTTATTTAGTTGTCTACAGTTTATTGACTGGTTCTTAATTCAGTTTTGTAATGTTTATTGACTGGTTCTTTATTGAGTTTTGTACAGTTTATTGACTGGTTCTTTATTGAGTTTTGTACAGTTTATTGACTGTTTCTTTATTGAGTTTTGTACAGTTTATTGACTGATTTGTTATTCAGTTTTGAACAGTTTATTGACTGGTTCTTTATTGAGTTTTGTACAGTTTATTGACTGAATCTTTATTGAATTTGTGTACAATTTATTGACTGGTTCTTTATTGAGTTGTGTACAGTTTATTGACTGGTTCTTTATTCAGTTTTGTAATGTTTATTGACTGGATCTTTATTGAGTTTTGTATAGTTTTTTGACTGGTTCTTTATTGAGTTTTGTACAGTTTATTGACTGTTTTTTATTGAGTTTTGTACAGTTTATTTACTGTTTCTTTATTTAGTTTTGTACGGTTTATCGACTGTTTCTTTATTGAGTTTTGTACAGGTTATTGACTGGTTCTTTATTCAGTTTTGTACAGTTTATTGACTGGTTCTTTATTCAGTTTTGTTCAATTTTTTTACTGTTTCTTTATTGAGTTTGTGTACAATTTATTGACTGGTTCTTTATTTAGTTTTGTACAGTTTTTTTGACTGTTTCTTTATTTAGTTTTGTACAGTTTATTGACTGTTTCTTTATTGAATTTTGTACAGTTTATTCACTGTTTCTTTCTTCAGTTTTGTAATTTTTATTGACTGTTTCTTTATTGAGTTGTGTACTGTTTATTGACTGGTTCTTTATTCAGTTTTGTAATGTTTATTGACTGGTTCTTTATTGAGTTTTGTACAGTTTATTGACTGGTTCTTTATTGAGTTTTGTACAGTTATTGACTGGTTCTGTATTTAGTTTTGTACAGTTTTCTGACTGTTTCTTTATTTAGTTTTCTACAGTTTATTGACTGGTTCTTTATTGAGTTTTGTACAGTTTATTCACTGTTTCTTTATTCAGTTTTGTAATGTTTATTCACTGGTTGTTTATTGAGTTTTGTACAGTTTATTGACTGGTTCTTTATTGAATTTTGTACAGTTTATTGACTGGTTTATTATTGAATTTGTGTACAATTTATTGACTGGTTCTTTATTGAGTTTAGCACAGTTTATTGACTGGTTCTTTATTCAGTTTTGTACAGTTTATTGACTGGTTCTTAAGTGAGTTTTGTACAGTTTATTGACTGGTTCTTTATTGAGTTTCGTACAGTTTATTGATTGTTTCTTTATTGAGTTTTGTACTGTTCATTGACTAGTTCTTTATTAAGTTTTGTACAGTTTATTGACTGTTTCTTTATTGAGTTTTGTTCAGTTTATTGACTGTTTCTTTATTCATTTTTGTACAGTTTATTGACTGTTTCTTTATTTAGTTTTGTACAGTTTATTGACTGTTTCTTTAGTTAGTTTTGTATAGTTTATTGACTTTTTCTTTATTTAGTTTGTGTACAATTTATTGACTGGTTCTTTATTTAGTTTTGTACAGTTTATTGACTGTTTCTTTATTGAGTTTTGTACAGTTTATTGACTGGTTCTTTATTGAGTTTTGTACAGTTTATTGACTGTTTCTTTATTCAGTTTTTTAATGTTTATTGACTGGTTGTTTCTTGAGTTTTGTACAGTTTATTGACTGGTTCTTTATTGAGTTTTGTACAGTTTATTGACTGAATCTTTTTTGAATTTGTGTACAATTTATTGACTGGTTCTTAATTCAGTTTTGTAATGTTTATTGACTGGATCTTTATTGAGTTTTGTATAGTTTATTGACTGGTTCTTTATTGAGATTTGTACAGTTTATTGACTGTTTCTTTATTGAGTTTTGTACAGTTTATTGACTTTTTTTATTGAGTTTTGAACAGTTTATTTACTGTTTCTTTATTCAGTTTTGTACAGTTTATTGACTGTTTTTTTATTGAGTTTTGTACAGTTAATTGACTGTTTTTTATTGACTTTTGTACAGTTTATTGACTGTTTCTTTATTGAGTTTTGTACGGTTTATTGACTGTTTCTTTGTTGAGTTTTGTACAGTTTATTGACTGGTTCTTTATTCAGTTTTGTACAGTTTATTGACTGGTTCCTTATTCAGTTTTGTACAGTTTATTGACTGTTTCTTTATTGAGTTTTGTACAGTTTATTGACTGTTTTTTATTGAGTTTTGTACGTTTATTGACTGTTTCTTTATTGAGTTTTCTACAGTTTATTGACTGTTTCTTTATTGAGTTTTGTACAGTTTATTGACTAGTTCCTTATTCAGTTTTGTACAGTTTATTGACTGTTTCTTTATTGAGTTTTGTAAAGTTTATTGACTGTTTTTTATTGAGTTTTGTACAGTTTATTTACTGTTTCTTTATTGAGTTTTGTACGTTTATTGACTGTTTCTTTATTGAGTTTTGTACAGTTTATTGACTGGTTCTTTATTCAGTTGTGTACAGTTTATTGACTGGTTCTTTATTCAGTTTTGTTCAGTTTTTTTAATGTTTCTTTATTGAGTTTGTGTACAATTTATTGACTGGTTCTTTATTTAGTTTTGTACAGTTTTTTGACCGTTTCTTTATTTAGTTTTGTACAGTTTATTGACTGGTTCTTTATTGAGTTTTGTACAGTTTATTCACTGTTTCTTTATTCAGTTTTGTAATGTTTATTGACTGGTTGTTTATTGAGTTTTGTACAGTTTATTGACTGGTTCTTTATTCAGTTTTGTTCAGTTTTTTTACTGTTTCTTTATTGAGTTTGTCTACAATTTATTGACTGGTTCTTTATTTAGTTTTGTACAGTTTTTTGACTGTTTCTTTATTTAGTTTTGTACAGTTTATTGACTGGTTCTTTATTGAGTTTTGTACAGTTTATTCACTGTTTCTTTATTAAGTTTTGTAATGTTTATTGACTGGTTGTTTATTGAGTTTTGTACAGTTTATTGACCGGTTCTTTATTGACTTTTGTACAGTTTATTGACTGGTTCTTTATTGAATTTGTGTACAATTTATTGACTGGTTCTTTTTTGAGTTTTCTACAGTTTATTGACTGGTTCTTTATTGAGTTTTGAACAGTTTATTGACTGGTTCTTTATTGAGTTTTGTACAGTTTATTGACTGGTTCTTTATTGAGTTTTGTAGAGTTTATTGACTGTTTCTTTATTGAGTTTTGTAGAGTACATTGACTAGTTCTTTTTTAAGTTTTGTACAGTTTATTGACTGTTTCTTTATTGAGTTTTGTACAATTTAGTGACTGTTTTTTATTGAGTTTTGTTCAGTTTATTGACTGTTTCTTTATTCATTTTTGTACAGTTTATTGACTATTTCTTTTTTGAGTTTTGTACAGATTATTGACTGGTTCTTTATTTAGTTTGTGTACAATTTATTGACTGTTTCTTTATTGAGTTTTGTACAGTTTATTTACTGTTTCTTTATTTAGTTTTGTACAGTTTATTGACTGGTTCTCTATTGAGTTTTGTACAGTTTATTGACTGTTTCTTTATTCAGTTTTGTAATGTTTATTGACTGGTTGTTTATTGAGTTTTGTACAGTTCATTGACTGGTTCTTTATTCAGTTTTCTACAGTTTATTGACTGATTCTTTATTGAATTTGTGTACAATTTATTGACTGGCTCTTTATTGAGTTGTGTACAGTTTATTGACTGGTTCTTTATTCAGTTTTGTAATGTTTATTGACTGGTTCTTTATTGAATTTGTGTACAATTTATTGACTGGTTCTTTGTTGAGTTGTGTACAGTTTATTTACTGGTTCTTTATTCAGTTTTGTAATGTTTATTGACTTGTTCTTTATTGAGTTTTGTACAGTTTATTGACTGGTTCTTTATTGAGTTTTGTACAGTTTATTGACTGTTTCTTTATTGAGTTTTGTACAGTATATTGACTGATTTGTTATTCAGTTTTGTACAGTTTATTGACTGGTTCTTTATTGAATTGATGTACAATTTATTGACTGGTTCTTTTTTGAGTTATGTTCAGTTTATTGACTGGTTCTTTATTCAGTTTGTAATGTTTATTGACTGGATCTTTATTGAGTTTTGTACAGTTTATTGACTGGTTCTTTATTGAGTTTTGCACAGTTTATTGACTGTTTCTTTATTGAGTTTTGTATAGTTTATCGACTTTTTTTTATTGAGTTTTGTACAGTTTATTTACTGTTTGTTTATTGAGTTTTGTACAGTTTATTGACTGTTTGTTTCTTTATTGAGTTTTGTACGGTTTATTGACTGTTTCTTTATTGAGTTTTGTACAGTTTATTGACTGGTTCTTTATTCAGTTTTGTACAGTTTATTGACTGGTTTCTTATTCAGTTTTGTACAGTTTATTGACTGGTTCTTTATTGAGTTTTGTACAGTTTATTTACTGTTTCTTTATTGAGTTTTGTACGGTTTATTGACTGTTTCTTTATTGAGTTTTGTACAGTTTATTGACTGGTTCTTTATTGAGTTATGTACAGTTTATTGACTGGTTCTTTATTCAGTTTTGTTCAGTTTTTTTACTGTTTTTTTATTGAGTTTGTGTACAATTTATAGACTGGTTCTTTATTTAGTTTTGTACAGTTTATTGACTGGTTCTTTATTGAGTTTTGTACAGTTTATTTACTGTTTCTTTCTTCAGTTTTCTAATGTTTATTGACTGGTTCTTTATTGAGTTTTGTACAGTTTATTGACTGTTTTTTATTGAGTTTTGTACGTTTATTGACTGTTTCTTTATTGAGTTTTCTACACTTTATTGACTGTTTCTTTATTGAGTTTTGTACAGTTTATTGACTAGTTCCTTATTCAGTTTTGTACAGTTTATTGACTGTTTCTTTATTGAGTTTTGTACAGTTTATTGACTGTTTTTTATTGAGTTTTGTACAGTTTATTTACTGTTTCTTTGTTGAGTTTTGTACGTTTATTGACTGTTTCTTTATTGAGTTTTGTACAGTTTATTGACTGGTTCTTTATTCAGTTGTGTACAGTTTATTGACTGGTTCTTTATTCAGTTTTGTTCAGTTTTTTTAATGTTTCTTTATTGAGTTTGTGTACAATTTATTGACTGGTTCTTTATTTAGTTTTGTACAGTTTTTTGACCGTTTCTTTATTTAGTTTTGTACAGTTTATTGACTGGTTCTTTATTGAGTTTTGTACAGTTTATTCACTGTTTCTTTATTCAGTTTTGTAATGTTTATTGACTGGTTGTTTATTGAGTTTTGTACAGTTTATTGACTGGTTCTTTATTGAGTTTTGTTCAGTTTTTTTACTGTTTCTTTATTGAGTTTGTCTACAATTTATTGACTGGTTCTTTATTTAGTTTTGTACAGTTTTTTGACTGTTTCTTTATTTAGTTTTGTACAGTTTATTGACTGGTTCTTTGTTGAGTTTTGTACAGTTTATTCACTGTTTCTTTATTAAGTTTTGTAATGTTTATTGACTGGTTGTTTATTGAGTTTTGTACAGTTTATTGACTGGTTCTTTATTGAGTTTTGTACAGTTTATTGACTGGTTCTTTTTTAAGTTTTGTACAGTTTATTGACTGTTTCTTTATTGAGTTTTGTACAATTTAGTGACTGTTTTTTATTGAGTTTTGTTCAGTTTATTGACTGTTTCTTTATTCATTTTTGTACAGTTTATTGACTATTTCTTTTTTGAGTTTTGTACAGATTATTGACTGGTTCTTTATTTAGTTTGTGTACAATTTATTGACTGGTTCTTTATTTAGTTTTGTACAGTTTATTTACTGTTTCTTTATTTAGTTTTGTACAGTTTATTGACTGGTTCTCTATTGAGTTTTGTACAGTTTATTGACTGTTTCTTTATTCAGTTTTGTAATGTTTATTGACTGGTTGTTTATTGAGTTTTGTACAGTTCATTGACTGGTTCTTTATTCAGTTTTCTACAGTTTATTGACTGATTCTTTATTGAATTTGTGTACAATTTATTGACTGGCTCTTTATTGAGTTGTGTACAGTTTATTGACTGGTTCTTTATTCAGTTTTGTAATGTTTATTGACTGGTTCTTTATTGAATTTGTGTACAATTTATTGACTGGTTCTTTGTTGAGTTGTGTACAGTTTATTTACTGGTTCTTTATTCAGTTTTGTAATGTTTATTGACTTGTTCTTTATTGAGTTTTGTACAGTTTATTGACTGGTTCTTTATTGAGTTTTGTACAGTTTATTGACTGTTTCTTTATTGAGTTTTGTACAGTATATTGACTGATTTGTTATTCAGTTTTGTACAGTTTATTGACTGGTTCTTTATTGAATTGATGTACAATTTATTGACTGGTTCTTTTTTGAGTTATGTTCAGTTTATTGACTGGTTCTTTATTCAGTTTGTAATGTTTATTGACTGGATCTTTATTGAGTTTTGTACAGTTTATTGACTGGTTCTTTATTGAGTTTTGCACAGTTTATTGACTGTTTCTTTATTGAGTTTTGTATAGTTTATCGACTTTTTTTTATTGAGTTTTGTACAGTTTATTTACTGTTTGTTTATTGAGTTTTGTACAGTTTATTGACTGTTTGTTTCTTTATTGAGTTTTGTACGGTTTATTGACTGTTTCTTTATTGAGTTTTGTACAGTTTATTGACTGGTTCTTTATTCAGTTTTGTACAGTTTATTGACTGGTTTCTTATTCAGTTTTGTACAGTTTATTGACTGGTTCTTTATTGAGTTTTGTACAGTTTATTTACTGTTTCTTTATTGAGTTTTGTACGGTTTATTGACTGTTTCTTTATTGAGTTTTGTACAGTTTATTGACTGGTTCTTTATTGAGTTATGTACAGTTTATTGACTGGTTCTTTATTCAGTTTTGTTCAGTTTTTTTACTGTTTTTTTATTGAGTTTGTGTACAATTTATAGACTGGTTCTTTATTTAGTTTTGTACAGTTTATTGACTGGTTCTTTATTGAGTTTTGTACAGTTTATTTACTGTTTCTTTCTTCAGTTTTCTAATGTTTATTGACTGGTTCTTTATTGAGTTTTGTACAGTTTATTGACTGTTTTTTATTGAGTTTTGTACGTTTATTGACTGTTTCTTTATTGAGTTTTCTACACTTTATTGACTGTTTCTTTATTGAGTTTTGTACAGTTTATTGACTAGTTCCTTATTCAGTTTTGTACAGTTTATTGACTGTTTCTTTATTGAGTTTTGTACAGTTTATTGACTGTTTTTTATTGAGTTTTGTACAGTTTATTTACTGTTTCTTTGTTGAGTTTTGTACGTTTATTGACTGTTTCTTTATTGAGTTTTGTACAGTTTATTGACTGGTTCTTTATTCAGTTGTGTACAGTTTATTGACTGGTTCTTTATTCAGTTTTGTTCAGTTTTTTTAATGTTTCTTTATTGAGTTTGTGTACAATTTATTGACTGGTTCTTTATTTAGTTTTGTACAGTTTTTTGACCGTTTCTTTATTTAGTTTTGTACAGTTTATTGACTGGTTCTTTATTGAGTTTTGTACAGTTTATTCACTGTTTCTTTATTCAGTTTTGTAATGTTTATTGACTGGTTGTTTATTGAGTTTTGTACAGTTTATTGACTGGTTCTTTATTCAGTTTTGTTCAGTTTTTTTACTGTTTCTTTATTGAGTTTGTCTACAATTTATTGACTGGTTCTTTATTTAGTTTTGTACAGTTTTTTGACTGTTTCTTTATTTAGTTTTGTACAGTTTATTGACTGGTTCTTTGTTGAGTTTTGTACAGTTTATTCACTGTTTCTTTATTAAGTTTTGTAATGTTTATTGACTGGTTGTTTATTGAGTTTTGTACAGTTTATTGACTGGTTCTTTATTGAGTTTTGTACAGTTTATTGACTGGTTCTTTATTGAATTTGTGTACAATTTATTGACTGGTTCTTTTTTGAGTTTTCTACAGTTTATTGACTGGTTCTTTATTGAGTTTTGAACAGTTTATTGACTGGTTCTTTATTGAGTTTTGTACAGTTTATTGACTGGTTCTTTCTTGAGTTTTGTAGAGTTTATTGACTGTTTCTTTATTGAGTTTTGTAGAGTACATTGACTAGTTCTTTTTTAAGTTTTGTACAGTTTATTGACTGTTTCTTTATTGAGTTTTGTACAATTTAGTGACTGTTTTTTATTGAGTTTTGTTCAGTTTATTGACTGTTTCTTTATTCATTTTTGTACAGTTTATTGACTATTTCTTTTTTGAGTTTTGTACAGATTATTGACTGGTTCTTTATTTAGTTTGTGTACAATTTATTGACTGGTTCTTTATTTAGTTTTGTACAGTTTATTTACTGTTTCTTCATTTAGTTTTGTACGTTTATTGACTGTTTCTTTATTGAGTTTTCTACAGTTTATTGACTGGTTCTTTATTCAGTTGTGTACAGTTTATTGACTGGTTCTTTATTCAGTTTTGTTCAGTTTTTGTAATGTTTCTTTATTGAGTTTGTGTACAATTTATTGACTGGTTCTTTATTTAGTTTTGTACAGTTTTTTTACCGTTTCTTTATTTAGTTTTGTACAGTTTATTGACTGGTTCTTTATTGAGTTTTGTACAGTTTATTCACTGTTTCTTTATTCAGTTTTGTAATGTTTATTGACTGGTTGTTTATTGAGTTTTGTACAGTTTATTGACTGGTTCTTTATTCAGTTTTGTTCAGTTTTTTTACTGTTTCTTTATTGAGTTTGTCTACAATTTATTGACTGGTTCTTTATTTAGTTTTGTACAGTTTTTTGACTGTTTCTTTATTTAGTTTTGTACAGTTTATTGACTGGTTCTTTATTGAGTTTTGTACAGTTTATTCACTGTTTCTTTATTAAGTTTTGTAATGTTTATTGACTGGTTGTTTATTGAGTTTTGTACAGTTTATTGACTGGTTCTTTATTGACTTTTGTACAGTTTATTGACTGGTTCTTTATTGAATTTGTGTACAATTTATTGACTGGTTCTTTTTTGAGTTTTCTACAGTTTATTGACTGGTTCTTTATTGAGTTTTGAACAGTTTATTGACTGGTTCTTTATTGAGTTTTGTACAGTTTATTGACTGGTTCTTTATTGAGTTTTGTAGAGTTTATTGACTGTTTCTTTATTGAGTTTTGTAGAGTACATTGACTAGTTCTTTTTTAAGTTTTGTACAGTTTATTGACTGTTTCTTTATTGAGTTTTGTACAATTTAGTGACTGTTTTTTATTCAGTTTTGTTCAGTTTATTGACTGTTTCTTTATTCATTTTTGTACAGTTTATTGACTATTTCTTTTTTGAGTTTTGTACAGATTATTGACTGGTTCTTTATTTAGTTTGTGTACAATTTATTGACTGGTTCTTTATTTAGTTTTGTACAGTTTATTTACTGTTTCTTTATTTAGTTTTGTACAGTTTATTGACTGGTTCTCTATTGAGTTTTGTACAGTTTATTGACTGTTTCTTTATTCAGTTTTGTAATGTTTATTGACTGGTTGTTTATTGAGTTTTGTACAGTTCATTGACTGGTTCTTTATTCACTTTTCTACAGTTTATTGACTGATTCTTTATTGAATTTGTGTACAATTTATTGACTGGCTCTTTATTGAGTTGTGTACAGTTTATTGACTGGTTCTTTATTCAGTTTTGTAATGTTTATTGACTGGTTCTTTATTGAATTTGTGTACAATTTATTGACTGGTTCTTTGTTGAGTTGTGTACAGTTTATTTACTGGTTCTTTATTCAGTTTTGTAATGTTTATTGACTTGTTCTTTATTGAGTTTTGTACAGTTTATTGACTGGTTCTTTATTGAGTTTTGTACAGTTTATTGACTGTTTCTTTATTGAGTTTTGTACAGTATATTGACTGATTTGTTATTCAGTTTTGTACAGTTTATTGACTGGTTCTTTATTGAGTTTTGTACAGTTTATTGACTGAATCTTTATTGAATTTATGTACAATTTATTGACTGGTTCTTTTTTGAGTTATGTTCAGTTTATTGACTGGTTCTTTATTCAGTTTGTAATGTTTATTGACTGGATCTTTATTGAGTTTTGTACAGTTTATTGACTGGTTCTTTATTGAGTTTTGTACAGTTTATTGACTGTTTCTTTATTGAGTTTTGTATAGTTTATCGACTTTTTTTTATTGAGTTTTGTACAGTTTATTTACTGTTTGTTTATTGAGTTTTGTACAGTTTATTGACTGTTTGTTTCTTTATTGAGTTTTGTACGGTTTATTGACTGTTTCTTTATTGAGTTTTGTACAGTTTATTGACTGGTTCTTTATTCAGTTTTGTACAGTTTATTGACTGGTTTCTTATTCAGTTTTGTACAGTTTATTGACTGGTTCTTTATTGAGTTTTGTACAGTTTATTTACTGTTTCTTTATTGAGTTTTGTACGGTTTATTGACTGTTTCTTTATTGAGTTTTGTACAGTTTATTGACTGGTTCTTTATTGAGTTATGTACAGTTTATTGACTGGTTCTTTATTCAGTTTTGTACAGTTTTTTTACTGTTTTTTTATTGAGTTTGTGTACAATTTATAGACTGGTTCTTTATTTAGTTTTGTACAGTTTATTGACTGGTTCTTTATTGAGTTTTGTACAGTTTATTTATTGTTTCTTTCTTCAGTTTTCTAATGTTTATTGACTGGTTCTTTATTGAGTTGTGTGCAGTTTATTGACTGGTTCTTTATTCAGTTTGTACAGTTTTCTGACTTTTTCTTTGTTTAGTTTTCTACAGTTTATTGACTGGTTCTTTATTGAGTTTTGTACAGTTTATTCACTGTTTCTTTATTCAGTTTTGTAATGTTTATTGACTGGTTGTTTATTGAGTTTTGTACAGTTTATTGACTGGTTCTTTATTGACTTTTGTACAGTTTATTGACTGGTTCATTATTGAATTTGTGTACAATTTATTGACTGGTTATTTATTGAGTTTTGTACAGTTTATTGACTGATTCTTTATTGAATTTGTGTACAATTTATTGACTGGTTCTTTATTGAGTTGTGTACAGTTTATTGACTGGATCTTTATTCAGTTTTGTACAGTTTATTGACTGGTTCTTTATTCGCTTTTGTAATGTTTATTGACTGGTTCTTTATTGAGTTTTGTACAATTTATTGACTGGTTCTTTATTGAGTTTTCTACAGTTTATTGACTGTTTATTTATTGAGTTTTGTACAGTTTATTGACTAGTTCCTTATTCAGTTTTGTACAGTTTATTGACTGTTTCTTTATTGAGTTTTGTACAGTTTATTGACTGTTTTTTATTGAGTTTTGTACAGTTTATTTACTGTTTCTTTATTGAGTTTTGTACGTTTATTGACTGTTTCTTTATTGAGTTTTGTACAGTTTATTGACTGGTTCTTTATTCAGTTTTGTACAGTTTATTGACTGGTTCTTTATTCAGTTTTGTTCAGTTTTTTTACTGTTTCTTTATTGAGTTTGTCTACAATTTATTGACTGGTTCTTTATTTAGTTTTGTACAGTTTTTTGACCGTTTCTTTATTTAGTTTTGTACAGTTTATTGACTGGTTCTTTATTGAGTTTTGTACAGTTTATTCACTGTTTCTTTATTCAGTTTTGTAATGTTTATTGACTGGTTGTTTATTGAGTTTTGTACAGTTTATTGACTGGTTCTTTATTAAGTTTTGTTCAGTTTTTTTACTGTTTCTTTATTGAGTTTGTCTACAATTTATTGACTGGTTCTTTATTTAGTTTTGTACAGTTTTTTGACTGTTTCTTTATTTAGTTTTGTACAGTTTATTGACTGGTTCTTTATTGAGTTTTGTACAGTTTATTCACTGTTTCTTTATTCAGTTTTGTAATGTTTATTGACTGGTTGTTTATTGAGTTTTGTACAGTTTATTGACTGGTTCTTTATTGACTTTTGTACAGTTTATTGACTGGTTCTTTAATGAATTTGTGTACAATTTATTGACTGGTTCTTTTTTGAGTTTTCTACAGTTTATTGACTGGTTCTTTATTCAGTTTTGTACAGTTTATTGACTGGTTCTTTATTGAGTTTTGTACAGTTTATTGACTGGTTCTTTATTGAGTTTTGTAGAGTTTATTGACTGTTTCTTTATTGAGTTTTGTACAGTTCATTGACTAGTTCTTTTTTAAGTTTTGTGCAGTTTATTGACTGTTTCTTTATTGAGTTTTGTACAATTTAGTGACTGTTTTTTATTGAGTTTTGTTCAGTTTATTGACTGTTTCTTTATTCATTTTTGTACAGTTTATTGACTGTTTCTTTTTTCAGTTTTGTACAGATTATTGACTGGTTCTTTATTTAGTTTGTGTACAATTTATTGACTGGTTCTTTATTTAGTTTTGTACAGTTTATTTACTGTTTCTTTATTTAGTTTTGTACAGTTTATTGACTGGTTCTCTATTGAGTTTTGTACAGTTTATTGACTGTTTCTTTATTCAGTTTTGTAATGTTTATTGACTGGTTGTTTATTGAGTTTTGTACAGTTCATTGACTGGTTCTTTATTCAGTTTTGTACAGTTTATTGACTGATTCTTTATTGAATTTGTGTACAATTTATTGACTGGTTCTTTATTGAATTGTGTACAGTTTATTGACTGGCTCTTTATTCAGTTTTGTAATGTTTATTGACTGGTTCTTTATTGAGTTTTGTACAGTTTATTGACTGGTTCTTTATTGAGTTTTGTACAGTTTATTGACTGTTTCTTGATTGAGTTTTGTACAGTTTATTGACTGATTTGTTATTCAGTTTTGTACAGTTTATTGACTGTTTCTTTATTGAGTTTTGTACAGTTTATTGACTGAATCTTTATTGAATTTGTGTAAAATTAATTGACTGGTTCTTTATTGAGTTGTGTACAGTTTATTGACTGGTTCTTTATTCAGTTTTGTAATGTTTATTGACTGGATCTTTATTGAGTTTTGTATAGTTTATTGACTGGTTCTTTATTGAGTTTTGTACAGTTTATTGACTGTTTCTTTTTTGAGCTTTGTACAGTTTATTGACTTTTTTTTATTTAGTTTTGTACAGTTTATTTACTGTTCCTTTATTGAGTTTTGTACAGTTTATTGACTGTTTCTTTATTGAGTTTTGTACAGTTAATTGACTGTTTTTTATTGAGTTTTGTACAGTTTATTGACTGTTTCTTTATTGAGTTTTGTACGGTTTATTGACTGTTTCTTTATTGAGTTTTGTACAGTTTATTGACTGGTTCTTTACTCAGTTTTGTACAGTTTATTGACTGGTTCCTTATTCAGTTTTGTACAGTTTATTGACTGTTTCTTTATTGAGTTTTGTACAGTTTATTGACTGGTTCTTTATTGACTTTTGTACAGTTTATTGACTGGTTCATTATTGAATTTGTGTACAATTTATTGACTGGTTATTTATTGAGTTTTGTACAGTTTATTGACTGATTCTTTATTGAATTTGTGTACAATTTATTGACTGGTTCTTTATTGAGTTGTGTACAGTTTATTGACTGGATCTTTATTCAGTTTTGTACAGTTTATTGACTGATTCTTTATTCAGTTTTGTACAGTTTATTGACTGGTTCTTTATTCACTTTTGTAATGTTTATTGACTGGTTCTTTATTGAGTTTTGTACAATTTATTGACTGGTTCTTTATTGAGTTTTCTACAGTTTATTGACTGTTTCTTTGTTGAGTTTTGTACAGTTTATTGACTAGTTCCTTATTCAGCTTTGTACAGTTTATTGACTGTTTCTTTATTGAGTTTTGTACAGTTTATTGACTGTTTTTTATTGAGTTTTGTACAGTTTATTTACTGTTTCTTTATTGAGTTTTGTACGTTTATTGACTGTTTCTTTATTGAGTTTTGTACAGTTTATTGACTGGTTCTTTATTCAGTTTTGTACAGTTTATTGACTGGTTCTTTATTCAGTTTTGTTCAGTTTTTTTTACTGTTTCTTTATTGAGTTTGTGTACAATTTATTGACTGGTTCTTTATTTAGTTTTGTACAGTTTTTTGACCGTTTCTTTATTTAGTTTTGTACAGTTTATTGACTGGTTCTTTATTGAGTTTTGTACAGTTTATTCACTGTTTCTTTATTCAGTTTTGTAATGTTTATTGACTGGTTGTTTATTGAGTTTTGTACAGTTTATTGACTGGTTCTTTATTAAGTTTTGTTCAGTTTTTTTACTGTTTCTTTATTGAGTTTGTCTACAATTTATTGACTGGTTCTTTATTTAGATTTGTACAGTTTTTTGACTGTTTCTTTATTTAGTTTTGTACAGTTTATTGACTGTTTCTTTATTGAGTTTTGTACAGTTTATTGACTAGTTCCTTATTCAGTTTTGTACAGTTTATTGACTGTTTCTTTATTGAGTTTTGTACAGTTTATTGACTGTTTTTTATTGAGTTTTGTACAGTTTATTTACTGTTTCTTTATTGAGTTTTGTACGTTTATTGACTGTTTCTTTATTGAGTTTTGTACAGTTTATTGACTGGTTCTTTATTCAGTTGTGTACAGTTTATTGACTGGTTCTTTATTCAGTTTTGCTCAGTTTTTTTAATGTTTCTTTATTGAGTTTGTGTACAATTTATTGACTGGTTCTTTATTTAGTTTTGTACAGTTTTTTGACCGTTTCTTTATTTAGTTTTGTACAGTTTATTGACTGGTTCTTTATTGAGTTTTCTACAGTTTATTGACTGTTTATTTATTGAGTTTTGTACAGTTTATTGACTAGTTCCTTATTCAGTTTTGTACAGTTTATTGACTGTTTCTTTATTGAGTTTTGTACAGTTTATTGACTGTTTTTTATTGAGTTTTGTACAGTTTATTTACTGTTTCTTTATTGAGTTTTGTACGTTTATTGACTGTTTCTTTATTGAGTTTTGTACAGTTTATAGACTGGTTCTTTATTCAGTTTTGTACAGTTTATTGACTGGTTCTTTATTCAGTTTTGTTCAGTTTTTTTACTGTTTCTTTATTGAGTTTGTCTACAATTTATTGACTGGTTCTTTATTTAGTTTTGTACAGTTTTTTGACCGTTTCTTTATTTAGTTTTGTACAGTTTATTGACTGGTTCTTTATTGAGTTTTGTACAGTTTATTGACTGTTTCTTTATTCAGTTTTGTACAGTTTATTGACTGGTTGTTTATTGAGTTTTGTACAGTTTATTGACTGGTTCTTTATTAAGTTTTGTTCAGTTTTTTTACTGTTTCTTTATTGAGTTTGTCTACAATTTATTGACTGGTTCTTTATTTAGTTTTGTACAGTTTTTTGACTGTTTCTTTATTTAGTTTTGTACAGTTTATTGACTGGTTCTTTATTGAGTTTTGTACAGTTTATTCACTGTTTCTTTATTCAGTTTTGTAATGTTTATTGACTGGTTGTTTATTGAGTTTTGTACAGTTTATTGACTGGTTCTTTATTGACTTTTGTACAGTTTATTGACTGGTTCTTTATTGAATTTGTGTACAATTTATTGACTGGTTCTTTTTTGAGTTTTCTACAGTTTATTGACTGGTTCTTTATTCAGTTTTGTACAGTTTATTGACTGGTTCTTTATTGAGTTTTGTACAGTTTATTGACTGGTTCTTTATTGAGTTTTGTAGAGTTTATTGACTGTTTCTTTATTGAGTTTTGTACAGTTCATTGACTAGTTCTTTTTTAAGTTTTGTGCAGTTTATTGACTGTTTCTTTATTGAGTTTTGTACAATTTAGTGACTGTTTTTTATTGAGTTTTGTTCAGTTTATTGACTGTTTCTTTATTCATTTTTGTACAGTTTATTGACTGTTTCTTTTTTCAGTTTTGTACAGATTATTGACTGGTTCTTTATTTAGTTTGTGTACAATTTATTGACTGGTTCTTTATTTAGTTTTGTACAGTTTATTTACTGTTTCTTTATTTAGTTTTGTACAGTTTATTGACTGGTTCTCTATTGAGTTTTGTACAGTTTATTGACTGTTTCTTTATTCAGTTTTGTAATGTTTATTGACTGGTTGTTTATTGAGTTTTGTACAGTTCATTGACTGGTTCTTTATTCAGTTTTGTACAGTTTATTGACTGATTCTTTATTTAATTTGTGTACAATTTATTGACTGGTTCTTTATTGAGTTGTGTACAGTTTATTGACTGGCTCTTTATTCAGTTTTGTAATGTTTATTGACTGGTTCTTTATTGAGTTTTGTACAGTTTATTGACTGGTTCTTTATTGAGTTTTGTACAGTTTATTGACTGTTTCTTGATTGAGTTTTGTACAGTTTATTGACTGATTTGTTATTCAGTTTTGTACAGTTTATTGACTGTTTCTTTATTGAGTTTTGTACAGTTTATTGACTGAATCTTTATTGAATTTGTGTAAAATTAATTGACTGGTTCTTTATTGAGTTGTGTACAGTTTATTGACTGGTTCTTTATTCAGTTTTGTAATGTTTATTGACTGGATCTTTATTGAGTTTTGTATAGTTTATTGACTGGTTCTTTATTGAGTTTTGTACAGTTTATTGACTGTTTCTTTTTTGAGTTTTGTACAGTTTATTGACTTTTTTTTATTGAGTTTTGTACAGTTTATTTACTGTTTCTTTATTGAGTTTTGTACAGTTTATTGACTGTTTCTTTATTGAGTTTTGTACAGTTAATTGACTGTTTTTTATTGAGTTTTGTACAGTTTATTGACTGTTTCTTTATTGAGTTTTGTACGGTTTATTGACTGTTTCTTTATTGAGTTTTGTACAGTTTATTGACTGGTTCTTTACTCAGTTTTGTACAGTTTATTGACTGGTTCCTTATTCAGTTTTGTACAGTTTATTGACTGTTTCTTTATTGAGTTTTGTACAGTTTATTGACTGTTTCTTTATTGACTTTTGTACAGTTTATTGACTGGTTCATTATTGAATTTGTGTACAATTTATTGACTGGTTATTTATTGAGTTTTGTACAGTTTATTGACTGATTCTTTATTGAATTTGTGTACAATTTATTGACTGGTTCTTTATTGAGTTGTGTACAGTTTATTGACTGGATCTTTATTCAGTTTTGTACAGTTTATTGACTGATTCTTTATTCAGTTTTGTACAGTTTATTGACTGGTTCTTTATTCACTTTTGTAATGTTTATTGACTGGTTCTTTATTGAGTTTTGTACAATTTATTGACTGGTTCTTTATTGAGTTTTCTACAGTTTATTGACTGTTTCTTTATTGAGTTTTGTACAGTTTATTGACTAGTTCCTTATTCAGTTTTGTACAGTTTATTGACTGTTTCTTTATTGAGTTTTGTACAGTTTATTGACTGTTTCTTTATTGAGTTTTGTACAGTTTATTGACTGGTTCTTTATTCAGTTTTGTACAGTTTATTGACTGGTTCTTTATTCAGTTTTGTTCAGTTTTTTTACTGTTTCTTTATTGAGTTTGTGTACAATTTATTGACTGGTTCTTTATTTAGTTTTGTACAGTTTTTTGACCGTTTCTTTATTTAGTTTTGTACAGTTTATTGACTGGTTCTTTATTGAGTTTTGTACAGTTTATTCACTGTTTCTTTATTCAGTTTTGTAATGTTTATTGACTGGTTGTTTATTGAGTTTTGTACAGTTTATTGACTGGTTCTTTATTAAGTTTTGTTCAGTTTTTTTACTGTTTCTTTATTGAGTTTGTCTACAATTTATTGACTGGTTCTTTATTTAGTTTTGTACAGTTTTTTGACTGTTTCTTTATTTAGTTTTGTACAGTTTATTGACTGTTTCTTTATTGAGTTTTGTACAGTTTATTGACTAGTTCCTTATTCAGTTTTGTACAGTTTATTGACTGTTTCTTTATTGAGTTTTGTACAGTTTATTGACTGTTTTTTATTGAGTTTTGTACAGTTTATTTACTGTTTCTTTATTGAGTTTTGTACGTTTATTGACTGTTTCTTTATTGAGTTTTGTACAGTTTATTGACTGGTTCTTTATTCAGTTGTGTACAGTTTATTGACTGGTTCTTTATTCAGTTTTGCTCAGTTTTTTTAATGTTTCTTTATTGAGTTTGTGTACAATTTATTGACTGGTTCTTTATTTAGTTTTGTACAGTTTTTTGACCGTTTCTTTATTTAGTTTTGTACAGTTTATTGACTGGTTCTTTATTGAGTTTTGTACAGTTTATTCACTGTTTCTTTATTCAGTTTTGTAATGTTTATTGACTGGTTGTTTATTGAGTTTTGTACAGTTTATTGACTGGTTCTTTATTCAGTTTTGTTCAGTTTTTTTACTGTTTCTTTATTGAGTTTGTCTACAATTTATTGACTGGTTCTTTATTTAGTTTTGTACAGTTTTTTGACTGTTTCTTTATTTAGTTTTGTACAGTTTATTGACTGGTTCTTTATTGAGTTTTGTACAGTTTATTCACTGTTTCTTTATTAAGTTTTGTAATGTTTATTGACTGGTTGTTTATTGAGTTTTGTACAGTTTATTGACTGGTTCTTTATTGACTTTTGTACAGTTTATTGACTGAATCTTTATTGAATTTATGTACAATTTATTGACTGGTTCTTTTTTGAGTTGTGTTCAGTTTATTGACTGGTTCTTTATTCAGTTTGTAATGTTTATTGACTGGATCTTTATTGAGTTTTGTACAGTTTATTGACTGGTTCTTTATTGAGTTTTGTACAGTTTATTGACTGTTTCTTTATTGAGTTTTGTACAGTTTATCGACTTTTTTTTATTGAGTTTTGTACAGTTTATTTACTGTTTGTTTATTGAGTTTTGTACAGTTTATTGACTGTTTCTTTTTTGAGTTTTGTACAGTTAATTGACTGTTTTTTTATTGAGTTTTGTACAGTTTATTTACTGTTTGTTTCTTTATTGAGTTTTGTACGGTTTATTGACTGTTTCTTTATTGAGTTTTGTACAGTTTATTGACTGGTTCTTTATTCAGTTTTGTACAGTTTATTGACTTGTTTCTTATTCAGTTTTGTACAGTTTATTGACTGGTTCTTTATTGAGTTTTGTACAGTTTATTTACTGTTTCTTTATTGAGTTTTGTACGGTTTATTGACTGTTTCTTTATTGAGTTTTGTACAGTTTATTGACTGGTTCTTTATTCAGTTTTGTACAGTTTATTGACTGGTTCTTTATTCAGTTTTGTTCAGTTTTTTTACTGTTTTTTTATTGAGTTTGTGTACAATTTATTGACTGGTTCTTTATTTAGTTTTGTACAGTTTATTGACTGGTTCTTTATTGAGTTTTGTACAGTTTATTACTGTTTCTTTCTTCAGTTTTCTAATGTTTATTGACTGGTTCTTTATTGAGTTGTGTGCAGTTTATTGACTGGTTCTTTATTCAGTTTGTAATGTTTATTGGCTGGTTCTTTATTGAGTTTTGTACAGTTTATTGACTGGTTCTGTATTTAGTTTTGTACAGTTTTCTGACTTTTTCTTTGTTTCGTTTTCTACAGTTTATTGACTGGTTCTTTATTGAGTTTTGTACAGTTTATTCACTGTTTCTTTATTCAGTTTTGTAATGTTTATTGACTGGTTGTTTATTGAGTTTTGTACAGTTTATTGACTGGTTCTTTATTGACTTTTATACAGTTTATTGACTGGTTCATTATTGAATTTGTGTACAATTTATTGACTGGTTATTTATTGAGTTTTGTACAGTTTATTGACTGATTCTTTATTGAATTTGTGTACAATTTATTGACTGGTTCTTTATTGAGTTGTGTACAGTTTATTGACTGGATCTTTATTCAGTTTTGTACAGTTTATTGACTGATTCTTTATTCAGTTTTGTACAGTTTATTGACTGGTTCTTTATTCACTTTTGTAATGTTTATTGACTGGTTCTTTATTGAGTTTTGTACAATTTATTGACTGGTTCTTTATTGAGTTTTCTACAGTTTATTGACTGTTTCTTTATTGAGTTTTGTACAGTTTATTGACTAGTTCCTTATTCAGTTTTGTACAGTTTATTGACTGTTTCTTTATTGAGTTTTGTACAGTTTATTGACTGTTTTTTATTGAGTTTTGTACAGTTTATTTACTGTTTCTTTATTCAGTTTTGTACAGTTTATTGACTGGTTCTTTATTCAGTTTTGTTCAGTTTTTTTACTGTTTCTTTATTGAGTTTGTGTACAATTTATTGACTGGTTCTTTATTTAGTTTTGTACAGTTTTTTGACCGTTTCTTTATTTAGTTTTGTACAGTTTATTGACTGGTTCTTTATTGAGTTTTGTACAGTTTATTCACTGTGTCTTTATTCAGTTTTGTAATGTTTATTGACTGGTTGTTTATTGAGTTTTGTACAGTTTATTGACTGGTTCTTTATTAAGTTTTGTTCAGTTTTTTTACTGTTTCTTTATTGAGTTTGTCTACAATTTATTGACTGGTTCTTTATTTAGTTTTGTACAGTTTTTTGACTGTTTCTTTATTTAGTTTTGTACAGTTTATTGACTGGTTCTTTATTGAGTTTTGTACAGTTTATTCACTGTTTCTTTATTCAGTTTTGTAATGTTTATTGACTGGTTGTTTATTGAGTTTTGTACAGTTTATTGACTGGTTCTTTATTGACTTTTGTACAGTTTATTGACTGGTTCTTTATTGAATTTGTGTACAATTTATTGACTGGTTCTTTTTTGAGTTTTCTACAGTTTATTGACTGGTTCTTTATTCAGTTTTGTACAGTTTATTGACTGGTTCTTTATTGAGTTTTGTACAGTTTATTGACTGGTTCTTTATTGAGTTTTGTAGAGTTTATTGACTGTTTCTTTATTGAGTTTTGTACAGTTCATTGACTAGTTCTTTTTTAAGTTTTGTACAGTTTATTGACTGTTTCTTTATTGAGTTTTGTACAATTTAGTGACTGTTTTTTATTGAGTTTTGTTCAGTTTATTGACTGTTTCTTTATTCATTTTTGTACAGTTTATTGACTGTTTCTTTTTTCAGTTTTGTACAGATTATTGACTGGTTCTTTATTTAGTTTGTGTACAATTTATTGACTGGTTCTTTATTTAGTTTTGTACAGTTTATTTACTGTTTCTTTATTTAGTTTTGTACAGTTTATTGACTGGTTCTCTATTGAGTTTTGTACAGTTTATTGACTGTTTCTTTATTCAGTTTTGTAATTTTTATTGACTGGTTGTTTATTGAGTTTTGTACAGTTCATTGACTGGTTCTTTATTCAGTTTTGTACAGTTTATTGACTGATTCTTTATTGAATTTGTGTACAATTTATTGACTGGTTCTTTATTGAGTTGTGTACAGTTTATTGACTGGCTCTTTATTCAGTTTTGTAATGTTTATTGACTGGTTCTTTATTGAGTTTTGTACAGTTTATTGACTGGTTCTTTATTGAGTTTTGTACAGTTTATTGACTGTTTCTTGATTGAGTTTTGTACAGTTTATTGACTGATTTGTTATTCAGTTTTGTACAGTTTATTGACTGTTTCTTTATTGAGTTTTGTACAGTTTATTGACTGAATCTTTATTGAATTTGTGTAAAATTAATTGACTGGTTCTTTATTGAGTTTTGTACAGTTTATTGACTGTTTCTTTATTCAGTTTTGTAATGTTTATTGACTGGATCTTTATTGAGTTTTGTATAGTTTATTGACTGGTTCTTTATTGAGTTTTGTACAGTTTATTGACTGTTTCTTTTTTGAGTTTTGTACAGTTTATTGACTTTTTTTTATTGAGTTTTGTACAGTTTATTTACTGTTTCTTTATTGAGTTTTGTACAGTTTATTGACTGTTTCTTTATTGAGTTTTGTACAGTTAATTGACTGTTTTTTATTGAGTTTTGTACAGTTTATTGACTGTTTCTTTATTGAGTTTTGTACGGTTTATTGACTGTTTCTTTATTGAGTTTTGTACAGTTTATTGACTGGTTCTTTACTCAGTTTTGTACAGTTTATTGACTGGTTCCTTATTCAGTTTTGTACAGTTTATTGACTGTTTCTTTATTGAGTTTTGTACAGTTTATTGACTGGTTCTTTATTGACTTTTGTACAGTTTATTGACTGGTTCATTATTGAATTTGTGTACAATTTATTGACTGGTTATTTATTGAGTTTTGTACAGTTTATTGACTGATTCTTTATTGAATTTGTGTACAATTTATTGACTGGTTCTTTATTGAGTTGTGTACAGTTTATTGACTGGATCTTTATTCAGTTTTGTACAGTTTATTGACTGATTCTTTATTCAGTTTTGTACAGTTTATTGACTGGTTCTTTATTCACTTTTGTAATGTTTATTGACTGGTTCTTTATTGAGTTTTGTACAATTTATTGACTGGTTCTTTATTGAGTTTTCTACAGTTTATTGACTGTTTCTTTATTGAGTTTTGTACAGTTTATTGACTTGTTCTTTATTCAGTTTTGTACAGTTTATTGACTGGTTCTTTATTGAGTTTTGTACAGTGTATTGACTGTTTCTTTATTGAGTTTTGTGCAGTTTATTGACTGATTTGTTATTCAATAGACTGGTTCTTTATTGAGTTTTGTACAGTTTATTGACTGGTTCTTTATTGAGTTTTGTACAGTTTATTGACTGGTTCTGTATTTAGTTTTGTACAGTTTTCTGACTGTTTCTTTATTTAGTTTTCTACAGTTTATTGACTGGTTCTTTATTCAGTTTTGTAATGTTTATTGACTGGTTCTTTATTGAGTTTTGTACAGTTTATTGACTGGTTCTTTATTCAGTTTTGTAATGTTTATTGACTGTTTCTTTATTGAGTTTTGTACAGTTTATTGACTGATTTGTTATTCAGTTTTGTACAGTTTATTGACTGGTTCTTTATTGAGTTTTGTACAGTTTATTGACTGAATCTTTATTGAATTTGTGTACAATTTATTGACTGGTTCTTTATTGAGTTGTGTACAGTTTATTGACTGGTTCTTAATTCAGTTTTGTAATGTTTATTGACTGGATCTTTATTGAGTTTTGTATAGTTTATTGACTGGTTCTTTATTGAGATTTGTACAGTTTATTGACTGTTTCTTTATTGAGTTTTGTACAGTTTATTGACTGTTTCTTTATTGAGTTTTGTACGGTTTATTGACTGTGTCTTTATTGAGTTTTGTAAAGTTTATTGACTGGTTCTTTATTCAGTTTTGTACAGTTTATTGACTGGTTCCTTATTCAGTTTTGTACAGTTTATTGACTGTTTCTTTATTGAGTTTTGTACAGTTTATTGACTGTTTTTTATTGAGTTTTGTACAGTTTATTTACTGTTTCTTTATTGAGTTTTGTACGGTTTATTGACTGTTTCTTTATTGAGTTTTGTACAGTTTATTGACTGGTTCTTTATTCAGTTTTGTACAGTTTATTGACTGTTTCTTTATTCAGTTTCGTACAGTTTATTGATTGTTTCTTTATTGAGTTTTGTACTGTTCATTGACTAGTTCTTTATTAAGTTTTGTACAGTTTATTGACTGTTTCTTTATTGAGTTTTGTTCAGTTTATTGACTGTTTCTTTATTCATTTTTGTACAGTTTATAGACTGTTTCTTTATTTAGTTTTGTACAGTTTATTGACTGTTTCTTTAGTTAGTTTTGTATAGTTTATTGACTTTTTCTTTATTTAGTTTGTGTACAATTTATTGACTGGTTCTTTATTTAGTTTTGTACAGTTTATTTACTGTTTCTTTATTTAGTTTTGTACAGTTTATTGACTGGTTCTTTATTGTGTTTTGTACAGTTTATTGACTGTTTCTTTATTCAGTTTTTTAATGTTTATTGACTGGTTGTTTCTTGAGTTTTGTACAGTTTATTGACTGGTTCTTTATTGAGTTTTGTACAGTTTATTGACTGATTCTTTATTGAATTTGTGTACGATTTATTGACTGGTTCTTTATTCAGTTGTGTACAGTTTATTGACTGGTTCTTTATTCAGTTTTGTACAGTTTATTGACTGGTTCTTTATTCAGCTTTGTTCAGTTTATTGACTGGTTCTTTATTCAGTTTTGTAATGTTTATTGACTGGTTCTTTATTGAGTTTTGTACAGTTCATTGACTAGTTCTTTATTAAGTTTTATACAGTTTATTGACTGTTTCTTTATAGAGTTTTGTACAGTTTAGTGACTGTTTTTTATTGAGTTTTGTTCACTCTATTGACTGTTTCTTTATCGAGTTTTGTACAGTTTATTGACTTTTTCTTTATTCATTTTTGTACAGTTTATTGACTGTTTCTTTATTGAGTTTTGTACAGTTTATTGACTGGTTCTTTATTCAGTTTTGTACAGTTTATTGACTGTTTCTTTATTGAGTTTTGTACAGTTTATTGAGTGGTTCTTTATTTAGTTTTGTACAGTTTATTGACTGGTTCTTTATTCAGTTTTGTACAGTTTATTGTTGAGTTTTGTACAGTTTATTCACTGTTTCTTTCTTCAGTTTTGTAATGTTTATTGACTGGTTCTTTATTGAGTTGTGTACAGTTTATTGACTGGTTCTTTATTCAGTTTTGTAATGTTTATTGACTGGTTCTTTATTGAGTTTTGTACAGTTTATTGACTGGTTCTTTATTGAGTTTTGTACAGTTTATTGACTGGTTCTGTATTTAGTTTTGTACAGTTTTCTGACTGTTTCTTTATTTAGTTTTCTACAGTTTATTGACTGGTTCTTTATTCAGTTTTGTAATGTTTATTGACTGGTTCTTTATTGAGTTTTGTACAGTTTATTGACTGTTTCTTTATTGAGTTTTGTACTGTTTATTGACTGTTTCTTTATTGAGTTTTGTACAGTTTATTGACTGATTTGTTATTCAGTTTTGTACAGTTTATTGACTGGTTCTTTATTGAGTTTTGTACAGTTTATTGACTGAATCTTTATTGAATTTGTGTACAATTTATTGACTGGTTCTTTATTGAGTTGTGTACAGTTTATTGACTGGTTCTTAATTCAGTTTTGTAATGTTTATTGACTGGATCTTTATTGAGTTTTGTACAGTTTATTGACTGGTTCTTTATTGAGATTTGTACAGTTTATTGACTGTTTCTTTATTGAGTTTTGTACAGTTTATTGACTTTTTTTATTGAGTTTTGAACAGTTTTTTTACTGTTTCTTTATTCAGTTTTGTACAGTTTATTGACTGTTTCTTTATTGAGTTCTGTATAGTTAATTGACTGTTTTTTATTGACTTTTGTACAGTTTATTGACTGTTTCTTTATTGAGTTTTGTACGGTTTATTGACTGTGTCTTTATTGAGTTTTGTACAGTTTATTGACTGGTTCTTTATTCAGTTTTGTACAGTTTATTGACTGGTTCCTTATTCAGTTTTGTACAGTTTATTGACTGTTTCTTTATTGAGTTTTGTACAGTTTATTGACTGTTTTTTATTGAGTTTTGTACAGTTTATTTACTGTTTCTTTATTGAGTTTTGTACGGTTTATTGACTGTTTCTTTATTGAGTTTTGTACAGTTTATTGACTGGTTCTTTATTCAGTTTTGTACAGTTTATTGACTGTTTCTTTATTCAGTTTCGTACAGTTTATTGATTGTTTCTTTATTGAGTTTTGTACTGTTCATTGACTAGTTCTTTATTAAGTTTTGTACAGTTAATTGACTGTTTCTTTATTCATTTTTGTACAGTTTATAGACTGTTTCTTTATTTAGTTTTGTACAGTTTATTGACTGTTTCTTTAGTTAGTTTTGTATAGTTTATTGACTTTTTCTTTATTTAGTTTGTGTACAATTTATTGACTGGTTCTTTATTTAGTTTTGTACAGTTTATTTACTGTTTCTTTATTTAGTTTTGTACAGTTTATTGACTGGTTCTTTATTGAGTTTTGTACAGTTTATTGACTGTTTCTTTATTCAGTTTTTTAATGTTTATTGACTGGTTGTTTCTTGAGTTTTGTACAGTTTATTGACTGGTTCTTTATTGAGTTTTGTACAGTTTATTGACTGATTCTTTATTGAATTTGTGTACAATTTATTGACTGGTTCTTTATTCAGTTGTGTACAGTTTATTGACTGGTTCTTTATTCAGTTTTGTACAGTTTATTGACTGGTTCTTTATTCAGCTTTGTTCAGTTTATTGACTGGTTCTTTATTTAGTTTTGTAATGTTTATTGACTGGTTCTTTATTGAGTTTTGTACAGTTCATTGACTAGTTCTTTATTAAGTTTTATACAGTTTATTGACTGTTTCTTTATAGAGTTTTGTACAGTTTAGTGACTGTTTTTTATTGAGTTTTGTTCAGTCTATTGACTGTTTCTTTATCGAGTTTTGTACAGTTTATTGACTTTTTATTAATTCATTTTTGTACAGTTTATTGACTGTTTCTTTATTGAGTTTTGTACAGTTTATTGACTGGTTCTTTATTCAGTTTTGTACAGTTTATTGACTGTTTCTTTATTGAGTTTTGTACAGTTTATTGACTGGTTCTTTATTTAGTTTTGTACAGTTTATTGACTGTTTCTTAATTAGTTTTGTACAGTTTATTGACTGTTTCTTTATTTAGTTTTGTACAGTTTATTGACTGGTTCTTTATTGAGTTTTGTGCAGTTTATTCACTGTTTCTTTCTTCAGTTTTGTAATGTTTATTGACTGGTTCCTTATTGAGTTGTGTACAGTTTATTGACTGGTTCTTTATTCAGTTTTGTAATGTTTATTGACTGGTTCTTTATTGAGTTTTGTACAGTTTATTGACTGGTTCTTTATTGAGTTTTGTACAGTTTATTGACTGGTTCTGTATTAAGTTTTGTACAGTTTTCTGACTGTTTCTTTATTTAGTTTTCTACAGTTTATTGACTGGTTCTTTATTCAGTTTTGTAATGTTTATTGACTGGTTCTTTATTGAGTTTTGTACAGTTTATTGACTGTTTCTTTATTGAGTTTTGTACTGTTTATTGACTGTTTCTTTATTGAGTTTTGTACAGTTTATTGACTGATTTGTTATTCAGTTTTGTACAGTTTATTGACTGGTTCTTTATTGAGTTGTGTACAGTTTATTGACTGGTTCTTAAATCAGTTTTGTAATGTTTATTGACTGGATCTTTATTGAGTTTTGTATAGTTTATTGACTGGTTCTTTATTGAGATTTGTACAGTTTATTGACTGTTTCTTTATTGAGTTTTGTACAGTTTATTGACTTTTTTTATTGAGTTTTGAACAGTTTTTTTACTGTTTCATTATTCAGTTTTGTACAGTTTATTGACTGTTTCTTTATTGAGTTCTGTATAGTTAATTGACTGTTTTTTATTGACTTTTGTACAGTTTATTGACTGTTTCTTTATTGAGTTTTGTACGGTTTATTGACTGTTTCTTTATTGAGTTTTGTACAGTTTATTGACTGGTTCTTTATTCAGTTTTGTACAGTTTATTGACTGGTTCCTTATTCAGTTTTGGACAGTTTATTGACTGTTTCTTTATTGAGTTTTGTACAGTTTATTTACTGTTTTTTATTGAGTTTTGTACAGTTTATTTACTGTTTCTTTATTGAGTTTTGTACGGTTTATTGACTGTTTCTTTATTGAGTTTTGTACAGTTTATTGACTGGTTCTTTATTCAGTTTTGTACAGTTTATTGACTGTTTCTTTATTCAGTTTTGTTCAGTTTTTTTACTGTTTCTTTATTGAGTTTTGTACAGTTTATTCACTGTTTCTTTATTCAGTTTTGTAATGTTTATTGACTGGTTGTTTATTGAGTTTTGTACAGTTTAGTGACTGGTTCTTTATTGACTTTTGTACAGTTTATTGACTGGTTTATTATTGAATTTGTGTACAATTTATTGACTGGTTCTTTATTGAGTTTTGTACAGTTTATTGACTGGTTCTTTATTCAGTTTTGTACAGTTTATTGACTGGTTCTTAATTGAGTTTTGTACAGTTTATTGACTGGTTCTTTATTGAGTTTCGTACAGTTTATTGATTGTTTCTTTATTGAGTTTTGTACTGTTCATTGACTAGTTCTTTATTAAGTTTTGTACAGTTTATTGACTGTTTCTTTATTGAGTTTTGTTCAGTTTATTGACTGTTTCTTTATTCATTTTTGTACAGTTTATTGACTGTTTCTTTATTTAGTTTTGTACAGTTTATTGACTGTTTCTTTAGTTAGTTTTGTATAGTTTATTGACTTTTTCTTTATTTAGTTTGTGTACAATTTATTGACTGGTTCTTTATTTAGTTTTGTACAGTTTATTTACTGTTTCTTTATTTAGTTTTGTACAGTTTATTGACTGGTTCTTTATTGAGTTTTGTACAGTTTATTGACTGTTTCTGTATTCAGTTTTTTAATGTTTATTGACTGGTTGTTTCTTGAGTTTTGTACAGTTTATTGACTGGTTCTTTATTGAGTTTTGTACAGTTTATTGACTGAATCTTTATTTAATTTGTGTACAATTTATTGACTGGTTCTTAATTCAGTTTTGTAATGTTTATTGACTGGATCTTTATTGAGTTTTGTATAGTTTATTGACTGGTTCTTTATTGAGATTTGTACAGTTTATTGACTGTTTCTTTATTGAGTTTTATACAGTTTATTGACTTTTTTTTATTGAGTTTTGAACAGTTTATTTACTGTTTCTTTATTCAGTTTTGTACAGTTTATTGACTGTTTCTTTATTGAGTTTTGTACTGTTAATTGACTGTTTTTTATTGACTTTTGTACAGTTTATTGACTGTTTCTTTATTGAGTTTTGTACGGTTTATTGACTGTTTCTTTATTGAGTTTTGTACAGTTTATTGACTGGTTCTTTATTCAGTTTTGTACAGTTTATTGACTGGTTCCTTATTCAGTTTTGTACAGTTTATTGACTGTTTCTTTATTGAGTTTTGTACAGTTTATTGACTGTTTTTTATTGAGTTTTGTACAGTTTATTTACTGTTTCTTTATTGAGTTTTGTACGGTTTATTGACTGTTTCTTTATTGAGTTTTGTACAGTTTATTGACTCATTCTTTATTCAGTTTTGTACAGTTTATAGACTGTTTCTTTAATCAGTTTTGTTCAGTTTTTTTACTGTTTCTTTATTGAGTTTGTGTACAATTTATTGACTGGTTCTTTATTTAGTTTTGCACAATTTTTTGACTGTTTATTTATTTAGTTTTGTACAGTTTATTGACTGGTTCTTTATTGAGTTTTGTACAGTTTATTCACTGTTTCTTTCTTCAGTTTTGTAATGTTTATTGACTGGTTCTTTATTGAGTTGTGTACAGTTTATTGACTTGTTCTTTATTCAGTTTTGTAATGTTTATTGACTGGTTCCTTATTGAGTTTTGTACAGTTTATTGACTGGTTCTTTATTGAGTTTTGTACAGTTTATTGACTGGTTCTGTATTTAATTTTGTACAGTTTTCTGACTGTTTCTTTATTTAGTTGTCTACAGTTTATTGACTGGTTCTTAATTCAGTTTTGTAATGTTTATTGACTGGTTCTTTATTGAGTTTTGTACAGTTTATTGACTGGTTCTTTATTGAGTTTTGTACAGTTTATTGACTGTTTCTTTATTGAGTTTTGTACAGTTTATTGACTGATTTGTTATTCAGTTTTGAACAGTTTATTGACTGGTTCTTTATTGAGTTTTGTACAGTTTATTGACTGAATCTTTATTGAATTTGTGTACAATTTATTGACTGGTTCTTTATTGAGTTGTGTACAGTTTATTTACTGGTTCTTTATTGAGTTTTGTACAGTTTATTGACTGTTTCTTTATTGAGTTTTGTACAGTTAATTGACTGTTTTTTATTGAGTTTTGTACAGTTTATTGACTGTTTCTTTATTGAGTTTTGTACGATTTATTGACTGTTTCTTTATTGAGTTTTGTACAGTTTATTGACTGGTTCTTTATTCAGTTTTGTACAGTTTATTGACTGGTTCCTTATTCAGTTTTGTACAGTTTATTGACTGTTTCTTTATTGAGTTTTGTACAGTTTATTGACTGTTTTTTATTGAGTTTTGTACAGTTTATTTACTGTTTCTTTATTTAGTTTTGTACGGTTTATCGACTGTTTCTTTATTGAGTTTTGTACAGTTTATTGACTGTTTCTTTATTTAGTTTTGTACGGTTTATCGACTGTTTCTTTATTGAGTTTTGTACAGTTTATTGACTGTTTTTTATTGAGTTTTGTACAGTTTATTTACTGTTTCTTTATTTAGTTTTGTACGGTTTATCGACTGTTTCTTTATTGAGTTTTGTACAGTTTATTGACTGGTTCTTTATTCAGTTTTGTACAGTTTATTGACTGGTTCTTTATTTAGTTTTGTACAGTTTTTTTGACTGTTTCTTTATTTAGTTTTGTACAGTTTATTGACTGGTTCTTTATTGAATTTTGTACAGTTTATTCACTGTTTCTTTCATCAGTTTTGTAATGTTTATTGACTGGTTCTTTATTGAGTTGTGTACTGTTTATTGACTGGTTCTTTATTCAGTTTTGTAATGTTTATTGACTGGTTCTTTATTGAGTTTTGTACAGTTTATTGACTGGTTCTTTTTTGAGTTTTGTACAGTTATTGACTGGTTCTGTATTTAGTTTTGTACAGTTTTCTGACTGTTTCTTTATTTAGTTTTCTACAGTTTATTGACTGGTTCTTTATTGAGTTTTGTACAGTTTATTCACTGTTTCTTTATTCAGTTTTGTAATGTTTATTGACTGGTTGTTTATTGAGTTTTGTACAGTTTATTGACTGTTTCTTTATTGACTTTTGTACAGTTTATTGACTGGTTTATTATTGAATTTGTGTACAATTTATTGACTGGTTCTTTATTGAGTTTTGTACAGTTTATTGACTGGTTCTTTATTCAGTTTTGTACAGTTTATTGACTGGTTCTTAATTGAGTTTTGTACAGTTTATTGACTGGTTCTTTATTGAGTTTCGTACAGTTTATTGATTGTTTCTTTATTGAGTTTTGTACTGTTCATTGACTAGTTCTTTATTAAGTTTTGTACAGATTATTGACTGTTTCTTTATTGAGTTTTGTTCAGTTTATTGACTGTTTCTTTATTCATTTTTGTACAGTTTATTGACTGTTTCTTTATTTAGTTTTGTACAGTTTATTGACTGTTTCTTTAGTTAGTTTTGTATAGTTTATTGACTTTTTCTTTATTTAGTTTGTGTACAATTTATTGACTGGTTCTTTATTTAGTTTTGTACAGTTTATTTACTGTTTCTTTATTTAGTTTTGTACAGTTTATTGACTGGTTCTTTATTGAGTTTTGTACAGTTTATTGACTGTTTCTTTATTCAGTTTTTTAATGTTTATTGACTGGTTGTTTCTTGAGTTTTGTACAGTTTATTGACTGGTTCTTTATTGAGTTTTGTACAGTTTATTGACTGATTCTTTATTGAATTTGTGTACAATTTATTGACTGGTTCTTTATTCAGTTGGGTACAGTTTATTGACTGGTTCTTTATTCAGTTTTGTACAGTTTATTGACTGGTTCTTTATTCAGCTTTGTTCAGTTTATTGACTGGTTCTTTATTCAGTTTTGTAATGTTTATTGACTGGTTCTTAATTGAGTTTTGTACAGTTCATTGACTAGTTCTTTATTAAGTTTTATACAGTTTATTGACTGTTTCTTTATAGAGTTTTGTACAGTTTAGTGACTGTTTTTTATTGAGTTTTGTTCAGTCTATTGACTTTTTCTTTATTCATTTTTCTACAGTTTATTGATTGTTTCTTTATTGAGTTTTGTACAGTTTATTGACTGGTTCTTTATTCAGTTTTGTACAGTTTATTGACTGTTTCTTTATTGAGTTTTGTACAGTTTATTGACTGGTTCTTTATTTAGTTTTGTACAGTTTATTGACTGTTCCTTAATTAGTTTTGTACAGTTTATTGACTGTTTCTTTATTTAGTTTTGTACAGTTTATTGACTGGTTCTTTATTGAGTTTTGTACAGTTTATTCACTGTTTCTTTCTTCAGTTTTGTAATGTTTATTGACTGGTTCTTTATTGAGTTGTGTACAGTTTATTGACTGGTTCTTTATTCAGTTTTGTAATGTTTATTGACTGGTTCTTTATTGAGTTTTGTACAGTTTATTGACTGGTTCTTTATTGAGTTTTGTACAGTTTATTGACTGGTTCTGTATTTAGTTTTGTACAGTTTTCTGACTGTTTCTTTATTTAGTTTTCTACAGTTTATTGACTGGTTCTTTATTCAGTTTTGTGATGTTTATTGACTGGTTCTTTATTGAGTTTTGTACAGTTTATTGACTGTTTCTTTATTGAGTTTTGTACTGTTTATTGACTGTTTCTTTATTGAGTTTTGTACAGTTTATTGACTGATTTGTTATTCAGTTTTGTACAGTTTATTGACTGGTTCTTTATTGAGTTTTGTACAGTTTATTGACTGAATCTTTATTGAATTTGTGTACAATTTATTGACTGGTTCTTTATTGAGTTGTGTACAGTTTATTGACTGGTTCTTAATTCAGTTTTGTAATGTTTATTGACTGGATCTTTATTGAGTTTTGTATAGTTTATTGACTGGTTCTTTATTTAGATTTGTACAGTTTATTGACTGTTTCTTTATTGAGTTTTGTACAGTTTATTGACTTTTTTTATTGAGTTTTGAACAGTTTTTTTACTGTTTCTTTATTCAGTTTTGTACAGTTTATTGACTGTTTCTTTATTGAGTTCTGTATAGTTAATTGACTGTTTTTTATTGACTTTTGTACAGTTTATTGACTGTTTCTTTATTGAGTTTTGTACGGTTTATTGACTGTTTCTTTATTGAGTTTTGTACAGTTTATTGACTGGTTCTTTATTCAGTTTTGTACAGTTTATTGACTGGTTCCCTATTCAGTTTTGTACAGTTTATTGACTGTTTCTTTATTGAGTTTTGTACAGTTTATTGACTGTTTTTTATTGAGTTTTTTACAGTTTATTTACTGTTTCTTTATTGAGTTTTGTACGGTTTATTGACTGTTTCTTTATTGAGATTTGTACAGTTTATTGACTGGTTCTTTATTCAGTTTTGTACAGTTTATTGACTGTTTCTTTATTCAGTTTCGTACAGTTTATTGATTGTTTCTTTATTGAGTTTTATACTGTTCATTGACTAGTTCTTTATTAAGTTTTGTACAGTTTATTGACTGTTTCTTTATTGAGTTTTGTTCAGTTTATTGACTGTTTCTTTATTCATTTTTGTACAGTTTATTGACTGTTTCTTTATTTAGTTTTGTACAGTTTATTGACTGTTTCTTTAGTTAGTTTTGTATAGTTTATTGACTTTTTCTTTATTTAGTTTGTGTACAATTTATTGACTGGTTCTTTATTTAGTTTTGTACAGTTTATTTACTGTTTCTTTATTTAGTTTTGTACAGTTTATTGACTGGTTCTTTATTGAGTTTTGTACAGTTATTGACTGGTTCTGTATTTAGTTTTGTACAGTTTTCTGACTGTTTCTTTATTTAGTTTTCTACAGTTTATTGACTGGTTCTTTATTGAGTTTTGTACAGTTTATTCACTGTTTCTTTATTCAGTTTTGTAATGTTTATTGACTGGTTGTTTATTGAGTTTTGTACAGTTTATTGACTGGTTCTTTATTGACTTTTGTACAGTTTATTGACTGGTTTATTATTGAATTTGTGTACAATTTATTGACTGGTTCTTTATTGAGTTTTGTACAGTTTATTGACTGGTTCTTTATTCAGTTTTGTACAGTTTATTGACTGGTTCTTAATTGAGTTTTGTACAGTTTATTGACTGGTTCTTTATTGAGTTTCGTACAGTTTATTGATTGTTTCTTTATTGAGTTTTGTACTGTTCATTGACTAGTTCTTTATTAAGTTTTGTACAGTTTATTGACTGTTTCTTTATTGAGTTTTGTTCAGTTTATTGACTGTTTCTTTATTCATTTTTGTACAGTTTATTGACTGTTTCTTTATTTAGTTTTGTACAGTTTATTGACTGTTTCTTTAGTTAGTTTTGTATAGTTTATTGACTTTTTCTTTATTTAGTTTGTGTACAATTTATTGACTGGTTCTTTATTTAGTTTTGTACAGTTTATTTACTGTTTCTTTATTTAGTTTCGTACAGTTTATTGACTGGTTCTTTATTGAGTTTTGTACAGTTTATTGACTGATTCTTTATTGAATTTGTGTACAATTTATTGACTGGTTCTTTATTCAGTTGTGTACAGTTTATTGACTGGTTCTTTTTTCAGTTTTGTACAGTTTATTGACTGGTTCTTTATTCAGCTTTGTTCAGTTTATTGACTGGTTCTTTATTCAGTTTTGTAATGTTGATTGACTGGTTCTTTATTGAGTTTTGTACAGTTCATTGACTGGTTCTTTATTAAGTTTTATACAGTTTATTGACTGTTTCTTTATAGAGTTTTGTACAGTTTAGTGACTGTTTTTTATTGAGTTTTGTTCAGTCTATTGACTGTTTCTTTATCGAGTTTTGTACAGTTTATTGACTTTTTCTTTATTCATTTTTCTACAGTTTATTGACTGTTTCTTTATTGAGTTTTGTACAGTTTATTGACTGGTTCTTTATTCAGTTTTGTACAGTTAATTGACTGTTTCTTTATTGAGTTTTGTACAGTTTATTGACTGGTTCTTTATTTAGTTTTGTACAGTTTATTGACTGTTCCTTAATTAGTTTTGTACAGTTTATTGACTGTTTCTTTATTTAGTTTTGTACAGTTTATTGACTGGTTCTTTATTGAGTTTTGTACAGTTTATTCACTGTTTCTTTCTTCAGTTTTGTAATGTTTATTGACTGGTTCTTTATTGAGTTGTGTACTGTTTATTGACTGGTTCTTTATTCAGTTTTGTACTGTTTATTGACTGGTTCTTTATTGAGTTTTGTACAGTTTATTGACTGGTTCTTTATTGAGTTTTGTACAGTTTATTGACTGGTTCTGTATTTAGTTTTGTACAGTTTTCTGACTGTTCTTTATTTAGTTTTCTACAGTTTATTGACTGGTTCTTTATTCAGTTTTGTAATGTTTATTGACTGGTTCTTTATTGAGTTTTGTACAGTTTATTGACTATTTCTTTATTGAGTTTTGTACTGTTTATTGACTGTTTCTTTATTGAGTTTTGTACAGTTTATTGACTGATTTGTTATTCAGTTTTGTACAGTTTATTGACTGGTTCTTTATTGAGTTTTGTACAGTTTATTGACTGAATCTTTATTGAATTTGTGTACAATTTATTGACTGGTTCTTTATTGAGTTGTGTACAGTTTATTGACTGGTTCTTAATTCAGTTTTGTAATGTTTATTGACTGGATCTTTATTGAGTTTTGTATAGTTTATTGACTGGTTCTTTATTGAGATTTGTACAGTTTATTGACTGTTTCTTTATTGAGTTTTGTACAGTTTATTGACTTTTTTTATTGAGTTTTGAACAGTTTTTTTACTGTTTCTTTATTCAGTTTTGTACAGTTTATTGACTGTTTCTTTATTGAGTTCTGTATAGTTAATGGACTGTTTTTTATTGACTTTTGTACAGTTTATTGACTGTTTCTTTATTGAGTTTTGTACGGTTTATTGACTGTTTCTTTATTGAGTTTTGTACAGTTTATTGACTGGTTCTTTATTCAGTTTTGTACAGTTTATTGACTTGTTCCTTATTCAGTTTTGTACAGTTTATTGACTGTTTCTTTATTGAGTTTTGTACAGTTTATTGACTGTTTTTTATTGAGTTTTGTACAGTTTATTTACTGTTTCTTTATTGAGTTTTGTACGGTTTATTGACTGTTTCTTTATTGAGTTTTGTACAGTTTATTGACTGGTTCTTTATTCAGTTTTGTACAGTTTATTGACTGTTTCTTTATTCAGTTTCGTACAGTTTATTGATTGTTTCTTTATTGAGTTTTGTACTGTTCATTGACTAGTTCTTTATTAAGTTTTGTACAGTTTATTGACTGTTTCTTTATTGAGTTTTGTTCAGTTTATTGACTGTTTCTTTATTCATTTTTGTACAGTTTATTGACTGTTTCTTTATTTAGTTTTGTACAGTTTATTGACTGTTTCTTTAGTTAGTTTTGTATAGTTTATTGACTTTTTCTTTATTTAGTTTGTGTACAATTTATTGACTGGTTCTTTATTTAGTTTTGTACAGTTTATTTACTGTTTCTTTATTTAGTATTGTACAGTTTATTGACTGGTTCTTTATTGAGTTTTGTACAGTTTATTGACTGTTTCTTTATTCAGTTTTTTAAGGTTTATTGACTGGTTGTTTCTTGAGTTTTGTACAGTTTATTGACTGGTTCTTTATTGAGTTTTGTACAGTTTATTGACTGATTCTTTATTGAATTTGTGTACAATTTATTGACTGGTTCTTTATTCAGTTGTGTACAGTTTATTGACTGGTTCTTTATTCAGTTTTGTACAGTTTATTGACTTGTTCTTTATTCAGCTTTGTTCAGTTTATTGACTGGTTCTTTATTCAGTTTTGTAATGTTTATTGACTGGTTCTTTATTGAGTTTTGTACAGTTCATTGACTAGTTCTGTATTAAGTTTTATACAGTTTATTGACTGTTTCTTTATAGAGTTTTGTACAGTTTAGTGACTGTTTTTTATTGAGTTTTGTTCAGTCTATTGACTGTTTCTTTATCGAGTTTTGTACAGTTTATTGACTTTTTCTTTATTCATTTTTGTACAGTTTATTGACTGTTTCTTTATTGAGTTTTGTACAGTTTATTGACTGGTTCTTTATTCAGTTTTGTACAGTTTATTGACTGTTTCTTTATTGAGTTTTGTACAGTTTATTGACTGGTTCTTTATTTAGTTTTGTACAGTTTATTGACTGTTTCTTAATTAGTTTTGTACAGTTTATTGACTGTTTCTTTATTTAGTTTTGTACAGTTTATTGACTGGTTCTTTATTGAGTTTTGTACAGTTTATTCACTGTTTCTTTCTTCAGTTTTGTAATGTTTATTGACTGGTTCTTTATTGAGTTGTGTACAGTTTAATGACTGGTTCTTTATTCAGTTTTGTAATGTTTATTGACTGGTTCTTTGTTGAGTTTTGTACAGTTTATTGACTGGTTCTTTATTGAGTTTTGTACAGTTTATTGACTGGTTCTGTATTTAGTTTTGTACAGTTTTCTGACTGTTTCTTTATTTAGTTTTCTACAGTTTATTGACTGGTTCTTTATTCAGTTTTGTAATGTTTATTGACTGGTTCTTTATTGAGTTTTGTACAGTTTATTGACTGTTTCTTTATTGAGTTTTGTACAGTTTATTGACTAGTTCCTTATTCAGTTTTGAACAGTTTATTGACTGTTTCTTTATTGAGTTTTGTACAGTTTATTGACTGTTTTTTATTGAGTTTTGTACAGTTTATTTACTGTTTCTTTATTGAGTTTTGTACGGTTTATTGACTGTTTCTTTATTGAGTTTTGTACAGTTTATTGACTGGTTCTTTATTCAGTTTTGTACAGTTTATTGACTGTTTCTTTATTCAGTTTTGTTCAGTTTTTTTACAGTTTCTTTATTGAGTTTGTGTACAATTTATTGACTGGTTCTTTATTTATTTTTGCACAGTTTTTTGACTGTTTCTTTATTTAGTTTTGTACAGTTTATTGACTGGTTCTTTATTGAGTTTTGTACAGTTTATTCACTGTTTCTTTCTTCAGTTTTGTAATGTTTATTGACTGGTTCTTTATTGAGTTGTGTACAGTTTATTGACTTGTTCTTTATTCAGTTTTGTAATGTTTATTGACTGGTTCCTTATTGAGTTTTGTACATTTTATTGACTGGTTCTTTATTGAGTTTTGTACAGTTTATTGACTGGTTCTGTATTTAGTTTTGTACAGTTTTCTGACTGTTTCTTTATTTAGTTGTCTACAGTTTATTGACTGGTTCTTAATTCAGTTTTCTAATGTTTATTGACTGGTTCTTTATTGAGTTTTGTACAGTTTATTGACTGGTTCTTTATTGCGTTTTGTACAGTTTATTGACTGTTTCTTTATTGAGATTTGTACAGTTTATTGACTGATTTGTTATTCAGTTTTGAACAGTTTATTGACTGGTTCTTTATTGAGTTTTGTACAGTTTATTGACTGAATCTTTATTTAATTTGTGTACAATTTATTGACTGGTTCTTTATTGAGTTGTGTACAGTTTATTGACTGGTTCTTTATTCAGTTTTGTAATGTTTATTGACTGGATCTTTATTGAGTTTTGTATAGTTTTTTGACTGGTTCTTTATTGAGTTTTGTACAGTTTATTGACTGTTTATTTATTGAGTTTTGTACAATTTATTTACTGGTTCTTTATTGAGTTTTGTACAGTTTATTGACTGTTTCTTTATTGAGTTTTGTACAGTTAATTGACTGTTTTTTATTGAGTTTTGTACAGTTTATTGACTGTTTCTTTATTGAGTTTTGTACGGTTTATTGACTGTTTCTTTATTGAGTTTTGTACTGTTTATTGACTGGTTCTTTATTCAGTTTTGTACAGTTTATTGACTGGTTCCTTATTCAGTTTTGTACAGTTTATTGACTGTTTCTTTATTGAGTTTTGTACAGTTTATTGACTGTTTTTTATTGAGTTTTGTACAGTTTATTTACTGTTTCTTTATTTAGTTTTGTACGGTTTATCGACTGTTTCTTTATTGAGTTTAGTACAGTTTATTGACTGGTTCTTTATTCAGTTTTGTACAGTTTATTGACTGGTTCTTTATTCAGTTTTGTTCAATTTTTTTACTGTTTCTTTATTGAGTTTGTGTACAATTTATTGACTGGTTCTTTATTTAGTTTTGTACAGTTTTTTTGACTGTTTCTTTATTTAGTTTTGTACAGTTTATTGACTGGTTCTTTATTGAATTTTGTACAGTTTATTCACTGTTTCTTTCTTCAGTTTTGTAATGTTTATTGACTGGTTCTTTATTGAGTTTTGTACAGTTTATTGACTGGTTCTTTATTCAGTTTTGTAATGTTTATTGACTGGTTCTTTATTGAGTTTTGTACAGTTTATTGACTGGTTCTTTATTGAGTTTTGTACAGTTATTGACTGGTTCTGTATTTAGTTTTGTACAGTTTTCTGACTGTTTCTTTATTTAGTTTTCTACAGTTTATTGACTGGTTCTTTATTGAGTTTTGTACAGTTTATTCACTGTTTCTTTATTCAGTTTTGTAATGTTTATTGACTGGTTCTTTATTGAGTTGTGTATAGTTTATTGACTTGTTCTTTATTCAGTTTTGTAATGTTTATTGACTGGTTCCTTATTGAGTTTTGTACAGTTTATTGACTGGTTCTTTATTGAGTTTTGTACAGTTTATTGACTGGTTCTGTATTTAGTTTTGTACAGTTTTCTGACTGTTTCTTTATTTAGTTGTCTACAGTTTATTGACTGGTTCTTAATTCAGTTTTCTAATGTTTATTGACTGGTTCTTTATTGAGTTTTGTACAGTTTATTGACTGGTTCTTTATTGCGTTTTGTACAGTTTATTGACTGTTTCTTTATTGAGTTTTGTACAGTTTATTGACTGATTTGTTATTCAGTTTTGAACAGTTTATTGACTGGTTCTTTATTGAGTTTTGTACAGTTTATTGACTGAATCTTTATTTAATTTGTGTACAATTTATTGACTGGTTCTTTATTGAGTTGTGTACAGTTTATTGACTGGTTCTTTATTCAGTTTTGTAATGTTTATTGACTGGATCTTTATTGAGTTTTGTATAGTTTTTTGACTGGTTCTTTATTGAGTTTTGTACAGTTTATTGACTGTTTATTTATTGAGTTTTGTACAATTTATTTACTGGTTCTTTATTGAGTTTTGTACAGTTTATTGACTGTTTCTTAATTGAGTTTTGTACAGTTAATTGACTGTTTTTTATTGAGTTTTGTACAGTTTATTGACTGTTTCTTTATTGAGTTTTTGTACGGTTTATTGACTGTTTCTTTATTGAGTTTTGTACTGTTTATTGACTGGTTCTTTATTCAGTTTTGTACAGTTTATTGACTGGTTCCTTATTCAGTTTTGTACAGTTTATTGACTGTTTCTTTATTGAGTTTTGTACAGTTTATTGACTGTTTTTTATTGAGTTTTGTACAGTTTATTTACTGTTTCTTTATTTAGTTTTGTACGGTTTATCGACTGTTTCTTTATTGAGTTTTGTACAGTTTATTGACTGGTTCTTTATTCAGTTTTGTACAGTTTATTGACTGGTTCTTTATTCAGTTTTGTTCAATTTTTTTACTGTTTCTTTATTGAGTTTGTGTACAATTTATTGACTGGTTCTTTATTTAGTTTTGTACAGTTTTTTTGACTGTTTCTTTATTTAGTTTTGTACAGTTTATTGACTGGTTCTTTATTGAATTTTGTACAGTTTATTCACTGTTTCTTTCTTCAGTTTTGTAATGTTTATTGACTGGTTCTTTATTGAGTTGTGTACAGTTTATTGACTGGTTCTTTATTCAGTTTTGTAATGTTTATTGACTGGTTCTTTATTGAGTTTTGTACAGTTTATTGACTGGTTCTTTATTGAGTTTTGTACAGTTATTGACTGGTTCTGTATTTAGTTTTGTACAGTTTTCTGACTGTTTCTTTATTTAGTTTTCTACAGTTTATTGACTGGTTCTTTATTGAGTTTTGTACAGTTTATTCACTGTTTCTTTATTCAGTTTTGTAATGTTTATTGACTGGTTGTTTATTGAGTTTTGTACAGTTTATTGACTGGTTCTTTATTGACTTTTGTACAGTTTATTGACTGGTTTATTATTGAATTTGTGTACAATTTATTGACTGGTTCTTTATTGAGTTTTGTACAGTTTATTGACTGGTTCTTTATTCAGTTTTGTACAGTTTATTGACTGGTTCTTAATTGAGTTTTGTACAGTTTATTGATTGTGTCTTTATTGAGTTTTGTACTGTTCATTGAATAGTTCTTTATTAAGTTTTGTACAGTTTATTGACTGTTTCTTTATTGAGTTTTGTTCAGTTTATTGACTGTTTCTTTATTCATTTTTGTACAGTTTATTGACTGTTTCTTTATTTAGTTTTGTACAGTTTATTGACTGTTTCTTTAGTTAGTTTTGTATAGTTTATTGACTTTTTCTTTATTTAGTTTGTGTACAATTTATTGACTGGTTCTTTATTTAGTTTTGTACAGTTTATTTACTGTTTCTTTATTTAGTTTTGTACAGTTTATTGACTGGTTCTTTATTGAGTTTTGTACAGTTTATTGACTGTTTCTTTATTCAGTTTTTTAATGTTTATTGACTGGTTGTTCCTTGAGTTTTGTACAGTTTATTGACTGGTTCTTTATTGAGTTTTGTACAGTTTATTGACTGATTCTTTATTGAATTTGTGTACAATTTATTGACTGGTTCTTTATTCAGTTGTGTACAGTTTATTGACTGGTTCTTTATTCAGTTTTGTACAGTTTATTGACTGGTTCTTTATTGAGTTTTGTACAGTTTATTGACTGTTTCTTTATTCATTTTTGTACAGTTTATTGACTGTTTCTTTATTGTGTTTTGTACAGTTTATTGACTGGTTCTTTATTCAGTTTTGTACAGTTTATTGACTGGTTCTTTATTTAGTTTTGTACAGTTTATTGACTGTTACTTAATTAGTTTTGTACAGTTTATTGACTGTTTCTTTATTTAGTTTTGTACAGTTTTATGACTGGTTCTTTATTGAGTTTTGTACAGTTTATTCACTGTTTCTTTCTTCAGTTTTGTAATGTTTATTGACTGGTTCTTTATTGAGTTGTGTACAGTTTATTGACTGGTTCTTTATTCAGTTTTGTAATGTTTATTGACTGGTTCTTTATTGAGTTTTGTACAGTTTATTGACTGGTTCTTTATTGAGTTTTGTACAGTTTATTGACTGGTTCTGTATTTAGTTTTGTACAGTTTATTTACTGTTTCTTTATTTAGTTTTCTACAGTTTATTGACTGGTTCTTTATTCAGTTTTGTAATGTTTATTGACTGGTTCTTTATTGAGTTTTGTACAGTTTATTGACTGTTTCTTTATTGAGTTTTGTGCAGTTTATTGACTGTTTCTTTATTGAGTTTTGTACAGTTTATTGACTGATTTGTTATTCAGTTTTGTACAGTTTATTGACTGGTTCTTTATTGAGTTTTGTACAGTTTATTGACTGAATCTTTATTGAATTTGTGTACAATTTATTGACTGGTTCTTTATTGAGTTGTGTACAGTTTATTGACTGGTTCTTAATTCAGTTTTGTAATGTTTATTGACTGGATCTTTATTGAGTTTTGTATAGTTTATTGACTGGTTCTTTATTGAGATTTGTACAGTTTATTGACTGTTTCTTTATTGAGTTTTGTACAGTTTATTGACTTTTTTTTATTGAGTTTTGAACAGTTTATTTACTGTTTCTTTATTCAGTTTTGTACAGTTTATTGACTGTTTCTTTATTGAGTTTTGTACAGTTAATTGACTGTTTTTTATTGACTTTTGTACAGTTTATTGACTGTTTCTTTATTGAGTTTTGTACGGTTTATTGACTGTTTCTTTATTGAGTTTTGTACAGTTTATTGACTGGTTCTTTATTCAGTTTTGTACAGTTTACTGACTGGTTCCTTATTCAGATTTGTTCAGTTTATTGACTGTTTCTTTATTGAGTTTTGTACAGTTTATTGACCGTTTTTTATTGAGTTTTGTACAGTTTATTTACTGTTTCTTTATTGAGTTTTGTACGGTTTATTGACTGTTTCTTTATTGAGTTTTGTACAGTTTATTGACTGGTTCTTTATTCAGTTTTGTACAGTTTATTGACTGTTTCTTTATTCAGTTTTGTTCAGTTTTTTTACTGTTTCTTTATTGAGTTTGTGTACAATTTATTGACTGGTTCTTTATTTAGTTTTGCACAGTTTTTTGACTGTTTCTTTATTTAGTTTTGTACAGTTTATTGACTGGTTCTTTATTGAGTTTTGTACAGTTTATTCACTGTTTCTTTCTTCAGTTTTGTAATGTTTATTGACTGGTTCTTTATTGAGTTGTGTACAGTTTATTGACTTGTTCTTTATTCAGTTTTGTTATGTTTATTGACTGGTTCTTTATTGAGTTTTGTACAGTTTATTGACTGGTTCTTTATTGAGTTTTGTACAGTTTATTGACTGGTTCTGTATTTAGTTTTGTACAGTTTTCTGACTGTTTCTTTATTTAGTTGTCTACAGTTTATTGACTGGTTCTTAATTCAGTTTTGTAATGTTTATTGGCTGGTTCTTTATTGAGTTTTGTACAGTTTATCGACTGGTTCTTTATTGAGTTTTGTACAGTTTATTGACTGTTTCTTTATTGAGTTTTGTACAGTTTATTGACTGATTTGTTATTCAGTTTTGAACAGTTTATTGACTGGTTCTTTATTGAGTTTTGTACAGTTTATTGACTGAATCTTTATTGAATTTGTGTACAATTTATTGACTGGTTCTTTATTGAGTTGTGTACAGTTTATTGACTGGTTCTTTATTCAGTTTTGTAATGTTTATTGACTGGATCTTTATTGAGTTTTGTATAGTTTTTTGACTGGTTCTTTATTGAGATTTGTACAGTTTATTGACTGTTTCTTTATTGAGTTTTGTACAATTTTTTTACTGGTTCTTTATTGAGTTTTGTACAGTTTATTGACTGTTTCTTTATTGAGTTTTGTACAGTTAATTGACTGTTTTTTATTGAGTTTTGTACAGTTTATTGACTGTTTCTTTATTGAGTTTTGTACGGTTTATTGACTGTTTCTTTATTGAGTTTTGTACAGTTTATTGACTGGTTCTTTATTCAGTTTTGTACAGTTTATTGACTGGTTCCTTATTCAGTTTTGTACAGTTTATTGACTGTTTCTTTATTGAGTTTTGTACAGTTTATTGAATGTTTTTTATTGAGTTTTGTACAGTTTATTTACTGTTTCTTTATTTAGTTTTGTACGGTTTATCGACTGTTTCTTTATTGAGTTTTGTACAGTTTATTGACTGGTTCTTTATTCAGTTTTGTACAGTTTATTGACTGGTTCTTTATTCAGTTTTGTTCAATTTTTTTACTGTTTCTTTATTGAGTTTGTGTACAATTTATTGACTGGTTCTTTATTTAGTTTTGTACAGTTTTTTTGACTGTTTCTTTATTTAGTTTTGTACAGTTTATTGACTGGTTCTTTATTGAATTTTGTACAGTTAATTCACTGTTTCTTTCTTCAGTTTTGTAATGTTTATTGACTGGTTCTTTATTGAGTTGTGTACAGTTTATTGACTGGTTCTTTATTCAGTTTTGTAATGTTTATTGACTGGTTCTTTATTGAGTTTTGTACAGTTTATTGACTGGTTCTTTATTGAGTTTTGTACAGTTATTGACTGGTTCTGTATTTAGTTTTGTACAGTTTTCTGACTGTTTCTTTATTTAGTTTTTTACAGTTTATTGACTGGTTCTTTATTGAGTTTTGTACAGTTTATTCACTGTTTCTTTATTCAGTTTTGTAATGTTTATTGACTGGTTGTTTATTGAGTTTTGTACAGTTTATTGACTGGTTCTTTATTGACTTTTGTACAGTTTATTGACTGGTTCATTATTGAATTTGTGTACAATTTATTGACTGGTTCTTTATTGAGTTTTGTACAGTTTATTGACTGGTTCTTTATTCAGTTTTGTACAGTTTATTGACTGGTTCTTTATTGAGTTTTGTACAGTTTATTGACTGGTTCTTTATTGAGTTTCGTACAGTTTATTGATTGTTTCTTTATTAAGTTTTGTACAGTTCATTGACTAGTTCTTTATTAAGTTTTGTACAGTTTATTGACTGTTTCTTTATTGAGTTTTGTTCATTTTATTGACTGTTTCTTTATTCATTTTTGTACAGTTTATTGACTGTTTCTTTATTTAGTTTTGTACAGTTTATTGACTGTTTCTTTAGTTAGTTTTGTACAGTTTATTGACTTTTTCTTTATTTAGTTTTTTAATGTTTATTGACTGGTTGTTTCTTGAGTTTTGTACAGTTTATTGACTGGTTCTTTATTCATTTTTGTACAGTTTATTGACTGTTTCTTTATTTAGTTTTGTACAGTTTATTGACTGTTTCTTTATTCAGTTTTTTAATGTTTATTGACTGGTTGTTTCTTGAGTTTTGTACAGTTTATTGACTGGTTCTTAATTGAGTTTTGTACAGTTTATTGACTGATTCTTTATTGAATTTGTGTACAATTTATTGACTGGTTCTTTATTCAGTTGTGTACAGTTTATTGACTGGTTCTTTATTCAGTTTTGTACATTTTATTGACTGGTTCTTTATTCAGTTTTGTTCAGTTTATTGACTGGTTCTTTATTCAGTTTTGTAATGTTTATTGACTGGTTCTTTATTGAGTTTCGTACAGTTTATTGATTGTTTCTTTATTAAGTTTTGTACAGTTCATTGACTAGTTCTTTATTAAGTTTTGTACAGTTTATTGACTGTTTCTTTATTCATTTTTGTACAGTTTATTGACTGTTCCTTTATTTAGTTTTGTACAGTTTATTGACTGTTTCTTTAGTTAGTTTTGTACAGTTTATTGACTTTTTCTTTATTTAGTTTTTTAATGTTTATTGACTGGTTGTTTCTTGAGTTTTGTACAGTTTATTGACTGGTTGTTTCTTGAGTTTTGTACAGTTTATTGACTGGTTCTTAATTGAGTTTTGTACAGTTTATTGACTTGTTCTTTATTGAGTTTTGTAAAGTTTATTGACTGTTTCTTTATTCAGTTTTGTACAGTTTATTGACTGTTCCTTTATTTAGTTTTGTACAGTTTATTGACTGTTTCTTTAGTTAGTTTTGTACAGTTTATTGACTTTTTCTTTATTTAGTTTTTTAATGTTTATTGACTGGTTGTTTCTTGAGTTTTGTACAGTTTATTGACTGGTTGTTTCTCGAGTTTTGTACAGTTTATTGACTGTTTCTTTATTGAGTTTTGTACAGTTTATTGACTGGTTCTTTATTCAGTTTTGTTCAATTTTTTTACTGTTTCTTTATTGAGTTTGTGTACAATTTATTGACTGGTTCTTTATTTAGTTTTGTACAGTTTTTTTGACTGTTTCTTTATTTAGTTTTGTACAGTTTATTGACTGGTTCTTTATTGAATTTTGTACAGTTAATTCACTGTTTCTTTCTTCAGTTTTGTAATGTTTATTGACTGGTTCTTTATTGAGTTGTGTACAGTTTATTGACTGGTTCTTTATTCAGTTTTGTAATGTTTATTGACTGGTTCTTTATTGAGTTTTGTACAGTTTATTGACTGGTTCTTTATTGAGTTTTGTACAGTTATTGACTGGTTCTGTATTTAGTTTTGTACAGTTTTCTGACTGTTTCTTTATTTAGTTTTTTACAGTTTATTGACTGGTTCTTTATTGAGTTTTGTACAGTTTATTCACTGTTTCTTTATTCAGTTTTGTAATGTTTATTGACTGGTTGTTTATTGAGTTTTGTACAGTTTATTGACTGGTTCTTTATTGACTTTTGTACAGTTTATTGACTGGTTCATTATTGAATTTGTGTACAATTTATTGACTGGTTCTTTATTGAGTTTTGTACAGTTTATTGAATGGTTCTTTATTCAGTTTTGTACAGTTTATTGACTGGTTCTTAATTGAGTTTTGTACAGTTTATTGACTGGTTCTTTATTGAGTTTCGTACAGTTTATTGATTGTTTCTTTATTAAGTTTTGTACAGTTCATTGACTAGTTCTTTATTAAGTTTTGTACAGTTTATTGACTGTTTCTTTATTGAGTTTTGTTCATTTTATTGACTGTTTCTTTATTCATTTTTGTACAGTTTATTGACTGTTTCTTTATTTAGTTTTGTACAGTTTATTGACTGTTTCTTTAGTTAGTTTTGTACAGTTTATTGACTTTTTCTTTATTTAGTTTTTTAATGTTTATTGACTGGTTGTTTCTTGAGTTTTGTACAGTTTATTGACTGGTTCTTTATTCATTTTTGTACAGTTTATTGACTGTTTCTTTATTTAGTTTTGTACAGTTTATTGACTGTTTCTTTATTCAGTTTTTTAATGTTTATTGACTGGTTGTTTCTTGAGTTTTGTACAGTTTATTGACTGGTTCTTAATTGAGTTTTGTACAGTTTATTGACTGATTCTTTATTGAATTTGTGTACAATTTATTGACTGGTTCTTTATTCAGTTGTGTACAGTTTATTGACTGGTTCTTTATTCAGTTTTGTACATTTTATTGACTGGTTCTTTATTCAGTTTTGTTCAGTTTATTGACTGGTTCTTTATTCAGTTTTGTAATGTTTATTGACTGGTTCTTTATTGAGTTTCGTACAGTTTATTGATTGTTTCTTTATTAAGTTTTGTACAGTTCATTGACTAGTTCTTTATTAAGTTTTGTACAGTTTATTGACTGTTTCTTTATTCATTTTTGTACAGTTTATTGACTGTTCCTTTATTTAGTTTTGTACGGTTTATTGACTGTTTCTTTAGTTAGTTTTGTACAGTTTATTGACTTTTTCTTTATTTAGTTTTTTAATGTTTATTGACTGGTTGTTTCTTGAGTTTTGTACAGTTTATTGACTGGTTGTTTCTTGAGTTTTGTACAGTTTATTGACTGGTTCTTAATTGAGTTTTGTACAGTTTATTGACTTGTTCTTTATTGAGTTTTGTAAAGTTTATTGACTGTTTCTTTATTCAGTTTTGTACAGTTTATTGACTGGTTGTTTATTGAGTTTTGTACAGTTTATTGACTGGTTCTTTATTATGTTTTCTACAGTTTATTGACTTGTTCTTTATTGAGTTTTGTACAGTTTATTCACTGTTTCTTTCTTCAGTTTTGTAATGTTTATTGACTGGTTCTTTATTGAGTTGTGTACAGTTTATTGACTGGTTCTTTATTGAGTTTTGTAATGTTTATTGACTGGTTCTTTATTGAGTTTTGTACAGTTTATTGACTGGTTCTTTATTGAGTTTTGTACAGTTTATTGACTGGTTCTGTATTTAGTTTTGTACAGTTTTCTGACTGTTTCTTTATTTAGTTTTCTACAGTTTATTGACTGGTTCTTTATTCAGTTTTGTAATGTTTATTGACTGGTTCTTTATTGAGTTTTGTACAGTTTATTGACTGGTTCTTTATTGAGTTTTGTACAGTTTATTGACTGTTTCTTTATTGAGTTTTGTACAGTTTATTGACTTTTTTTTATTGAGTTTTGTACAGTTTATTTACTGTTTCTTTATTGAGTTTTGTACAGTTTATTGACTGTTTCTTTATTGAGTTTTGTACAGTTAATTGACTGTTTTTATTGAGTTTTGTACAGTTTATTGACTGTTTCTTTATTGAGTTTTGTACGGTTTTTTTACTGGTTCTTTATTGAGTTTTGTACAGTTTATTGACTGGTTCTTTATTCAGTTTTGTACAGTTTATTGACTGGTTCCTTATTCAGTTTTGTACAGTTTATTGACTGTTTCTTTATTGAGTTTTGAACAGTTTATTGACAGTTTTTTATTGAGTTTTGTACAGTTTATTTACTGTTTCTCTATTGAGTTTTGTACGGGTTATTGACTGGTTCTTTATTGAGTTTTGTACAGTTTATTGACTGGTTCTTTATTGAGTTTTGTACAGTTTATTGACTGGTTCTTTATTAAGTTTTGTTCAGTTTTTTTACTGTTTCTTTATTGAGTTTGTGTACAATTTATTGACTGATTCTTTATTAAGTTTTGCACAGTTTTTTGACTGTTTCTTTATTTAGTTTTGTACAGTTTATTGACTGGTTCTTTATTGAGTTTTGTACAGTTTATTCACTGTTTCTTTCTTCTGTTTTGTAATGTTTATTGACTGGTTCTTTATTGAGTTTTGTACAGTTTATTGACTGGTTCTTTATTGAGCTTTGTACAGTTTATTGACTGTTTCTTTATTGAGTTTGTACAGTTTATTGACTGATTTGTTATTCAGTTTTGTACAGTTTATTGACTGGTTCTTTATTGAGTTTTGTACAGTTTATTGACTGAATCTTTATTGAATTTGTGTACAATTTATTGATTGGTTCTATATTGAGTTGTGTATAGTTTATTGACTGGTTCTTTATTCAGTTTTGTAATGTTTATTGACTGGATCTTTATTGAGTTTTTTATAGTTTATTGACTGGTTCTTTATTGAGTTTTGTACAGTTTATTGACTGGTTCTTTATTGAGTTTTGTACAGTTTATTGACTTTTTTTATTGAGTTTTGTACAGTTTATTTACTGGTTCTTTATTGAGTTTTGTACAGTTTATTTACTGTTTCTTTATTGAGTTTTGTACAGTTAATTGACTGTTTTTATTGAGTTTTGTACAGTTTATTGACTGTTTCTTTATTGAGTTTTGTACAGTTTATTGACTGGTTCTTTATTGAGTTGTGTACAGTTTATTGACTGGTTCTTTATTCAATTTTGTAATGTTTATTGACTGGATCTTTATTGTGTTTTGTATAGTTTATTGACTGGTTCTTTATTGAGTTTTGTACAGTTTATTGACTTTTTTTATTGAGTTTTGTACAGTTTATTGACTGTTTCTTTATTGAGTTTTGTACAGTTTATTGACTGGTTCTTTATTCAGTTTTGTACAGTTTATTGACTGGTTCCTTATTCAGTTTTGTACAGTTTATTGACTGTTTCTTTATTGAGTTTTGTACAGTTTATTGACTGTTTTTTATTGAGTTTTGTACAGTTTATTTACTGTTTCTTTATTGAGTTTTGTACGGTTTATTGACTGTTTATTTATTGAGTTTTGTACAGTTTATTGACTGGTTCTTTATTCAGTTTTGTACAGTTTATTTACTGGTTCTTTATTCAGTTTTGTTCAGTTTTTTTACTGTTTCTTTATTGAGTTTGTGTACAATTTATTGACTGGTTCTTTATTTAGTTTTGTACAGTTTTTTGTCTGTTTCTTTATTTAGTTTTGTACAGTTTATTGACTGGTTCTTTATTGAGTTTTGTACAGTTTATTCACTGTTTGTTTCTTCAGTTTTGTAATGTTTATTGACTGGTTCTTTTTTGAGTTGTGTACAGTTTACTGACTGGTTCTTTATTAAGTTTTGTAATGTTTATTGACTGGTTCTTTATTGAGTTTTGTACAGTTTATTGACTGGTTCTTTATTGAGTTTTGTACAGTTATTGACTGGTTCTGTATTTAGTTTTGTACAGTTTTCTGACTGTTTCTTTATTTAGTTTTCTACAGTTTATTGACTGGTTCTTTATTGAGTTTTGTACAGTTTATTCACTGTTTCATTATTCAGTTTTGTAATGTTTATTGACTGGTTGTTTATTGAGTTTTGTACAGTTTATTGACTGGTTCTTTCTTGACTTTTGTACAGTTTATTGACTGGTTCATTATTGAATTTGTGTACAATTTATTGACTGGTTCTTAATTGAGTTATGTACAGTTTATTGACTGGTTCTTTATTCATTTTTGTACAGTTTATTGACTGTTTCTTTATTTAGTTTTGTACAGTTTATTGACTGTTTCTTTATTAGTTTTGTACAGTTTATTGACTTTTTCTTTATTTAGTTTGTGTACAATTTATTGACTGGTTCTTTATTTAGTTTTGTACAGTTTATTTACTGTTTCTTTATTTAGTTTTGTACAGTTTATTGACTCGTTCTTTATTGAGTTTTGTACAGTTTATTGACTCTTTCTTTATTCAGTTTTTTAATGTTTATTGACTGGTTGTTTCTTGAGTTTTGTACAGTTTATTGACTGGTTCTTTATTGAGTTTTTTACAGTTTATTGACTGATTCTTTATTGAATTTGTGTACAATTTATTGACTGGTTCTTTATTGAGTTTTGTACAGTTTATTGACTGGTTCTTTATTCAGTTTTTTACAGTTTATTGACTGGTTCTTTATTCAGTTTTGTTCAGTTTATTGACTGGTTCTTTATTCAGTTTTGTAATGTTTATTGACTGGTTCTTTATTGAGTTTTGTACAGTTCATTGACTTGTTCTTTATTAAGTTTTGTACAGTTTATTGACTGTTTCTTTATTGAGTTTTGTACAGTTTAGTGACTGTTTTTTATTGAGTTTTGTTCAGTTTATTGACTGTTTCTTTATTGAGTTTTGTACAGTTTATTGACTGTTTCTTTATTCATTTTTGTACAGTTTATTGACTGTTTCTTTATTGAGTTTTGTAGTTTATTGACTGGTTCTTTTTTCAGTTTTGTACAGTTTATTGACTGTTTCTTTATTGAGTTTTGTACAGTTTATTGACTGGTTCTTTATTAAGTTTTGTAATGTTTATTGACTGGTTCTTTATTGAGTTTTGTACAGTTTATTGACTGGTTCTTTAATGAGTTTTGTACAGTTATTGACTGGTTCTGTATTTAGTTTTGTACAGTTTTCTGACTGTTTCTTTATTTAGTTTTCTACAGTTTATTGACTGGTTCTTTATTGAGTTTTGTACAGTTTATTCACTGTTTCTTTATTCAGTTTTGTAATGTTTATTGACTGGTTGTTTATTGAGTTTTGTACAGTTTATTGACTGGTTCTTTCTTGACTTTTGTACAGTTTATTGACTGGTTCATTATTGAATTTGTGTACAATTTATTGACTGGTTCTTTATTGAGTTTTGTACCGTTTATTGACTGGTTCTTTATTCAGTTTTGTACAGTTTATTGACTGGTTCTTAATTGAGTTATGTACAGTTTATTGACTGGTTCTTTATTGAGTTTTGTACAGTTTATTGACTGTTACTTTTTTGAGTTTTGTACAGTTCATTGACTAGTTCTTTATTAAGTTTTGTACAGTTTATTGACTGTTTCTTTATTGAGTTTTGTTCAGTTTGTTGACTGTTTCTTTACTCATTTTTGTACAGTTTATTGACTGTTTCTTTATTTAGTTTTGTACAGTTTATTGACTGTTTCTTTATTTAGTTTGTGTACAATTTATTGACTGGTTCTTTATTTAGTTTTGTACAGTTTATTTACTGTTACTTTATTTAGTTTTGTACAGTTTATTGACTGGTTCTTTATTGAGTTTTGTACAGTTTATTGACTCTTTCTTTATTCAGTTTTTTAATGTTTATTGACTTGTTGTTTCTTGAGTTTTGTACAGTTTATTGACTGGTTCTTTATTGAGTTTTGTACAGTTTATTGACTGATTCTTTATTAAGTTTTGCACAGTTTTTTGACTGTTTCTTTATTTAGTTTTGTACAGTTTATTGACTGGTTCTTTATTGAGTTTTGTACAGTTTATTCACTGTTTCTTTCTTCTGTTTTGTAATGTTTATTGACTGGTTCTTTATTGAGTTTTGTACAGTTTATTGACTGGTTCTTTATTGAGCTTTGTACAGTTTATTGACTGTTTCTTTATTGAGTTTGTACAGTTTATTGACTGATTTGTTATTCAGTTTTGTACAGTTTATTGACTGGTTCTTTATTGAGTTTTGTACAGTTTATTGACTGAATCTTTATTGAATTTGTGTACAATTTATTGATTGGTTCTATATTGAGTTGTGTATAGTTTATTGACTGGTTCTTTATTCAGTTTTGTAATGTTTATTGACTGGATCTTTATTGAGTTTTTTATAGTTTATTGACTGGTTCTTTATTGAGTTTTGTACAGTTTATTGACTGTTTCTTTATTGAGTTTTGTACAGTTTATTGACTTTTTTTATTGAGTTTTGTACAGTTTATTTACTGGTTCTTTATTGAGTTTTGTACAGTTTATTTACTGTTTCTTTATTGAGTTTTGTACAGTTTATTGACCTTTTCTTTATTGAGTTTTGTACAGTTTATTGACTGTTTCTTTATTGAGTTTTGTACAGTTTATTGACTGGTTCTTTATTGAGTTGTGTACAGTTTATTGACTGGTTCTTTATTCAGTTTTGTAATGTTTATTGACTGGATCTTTATTGAGTTTTGTACAGTTTATTGACTGGTTCTTTATTGAGTTTTGTACAGTTTATTGACTTTTTTTATTGAGTTTTGTACAGTTTATTGACTGTTTCTTTATTGAGTTTTGTACAGTTTATTGACTGGTTCTTTATTCAGTTTTGTACAGTTTATTGACTGGTTCCTTATTCAGTTTTGTACAGTTTATTGACTGTTTCTTTATTGAGTTTTGTACAGTTTATTGACTGTTTTTTATTGAGTTTTGTACAGTTTATTTACTGTTTCTTTATTGAGTTTTGTACGGTTTATTGACTGTTTATTTATTGAGTTTTGTACAGTTTATTGACTGGTTCTTTATTCAGTTTTGTACAGTTTATTTACTGGTTCTTTATTCAGTTTTGTTCAGTTTTTTTACTGTTTCTTTATTGAGTTTGTGTACAATTTATTGACTGGTTCTTTATTTAGTTTTGTACAGTTTTTTGTCTGTTTCTTTATTTAGTTTTGTACAGTTTATTGACTGGTTCTTTATTGAGTTTTGTACAGTTTATTCACTGTTTGTTTCTTCAGTTTTGTAATGTTTATTGACTGGTTCTTTTTTGAGTTGTGTACAGTTTATTGACTGGTTCTTTATTAAGTTTTGTAATGTTTATTGACTGGTTCTTTATTGAGTTTTGTACAGTTTATTGACTGGTTCTTTATTGAGTTTTGTACAGTTATTGACTGGTTCTGTATTTAGTTTTGTACAGTTTTCTGACTGTTTCTTTATTTAGTTTTCTACAGTTTATTGACTGGTTCTTTATTGAGTTTTGTACAGTTTATTCACTGTTTCTTTATTCAGTTTTGTAATGTTTATTGACTGGTTGTTTATTGAGTTTTGTACAGTTTATTGACTGGTTCTTTCTTGACTTTTGTACAGTTTATTGACTGGTTCATTATTGAATTTGTGTACAATTTATTGACTGGGTCTTTTTGAGTTTTGTACAGTTTATTGACTGGTTCTTTATTCAGTTTTGTACAGTTTATTGACTGGTTCTTAATTGAGTTATGTACAGTTTATTGACTGGTTCTTTATTCATTTTTGTACAGTTTATTGACTGTTTCTTTATTTAGTTTTGTACAGTTTATTGACTGTTTCTTTATTAGTTTTGTACAGTTTATTGACTTTTTCTTTATTTAGTTTGTGTACAATTTATTGACTGGTTCTTTATTTAGTTTTGTACAGTTTATTTACTGTTTCTTTATTTAGTTTTGTACAGTTTATTGACTCGTTCTTTATTGAGTTTTGTACAGTTTATTGACTCTTTCTTTATTCAGTTTTTTAATGTTTATTGTCTGGTTGTTTCTTGAGTTTTGTACAGTTTATTGACTGGTTCTTTATTGAGTTTTTTACAGTTTATTGACTGATTCTTTATTGAATTTGTGTACAATTTATTGACTGGTTCTTTATTGAGTTTTGTACAGTTTATTGACTGTTTCTTTATTGAGTTTTGTACAGTTAATTGACTGTTTTTATTGAGTTTTGTACAGTTTATTGACTGTTTCTTTATTGAGTTTTGTACGGTTTTTTTACTGGTTCTTTATTGAGTTTTGTACAGTTTATTGACTGGTTCTTTATTCAGTTTTGTACAGTTTATTGACTGGTTCCTTATTCAGTTTTGTACAGTTTATTGACTGTTTCTTTATTGAGTTTTGAACAGTTTATTGACAGTTTTTTATTGAGTTTTGTACAGTTTATTTACTGTTTCTCTATTGAGTTTTGTACGGGTTATTGACTGGTTCTTTATTGAGTTTTGTACAGTTTATTGACTGGTTCTTTATTGAGTTTTGTACAGTTTATTGACTGGTTCTTTATTAAGTTTTGTTCAGTTTTTTTACTGTTTCTTTATTGAGTTTGTGTACAATTTATTGACTGATTCTTTATTAAGTTTTGCACAGTTTTTTGACTGTTTCTTTATTTAGTTTTGTACAGTTTATTGACTGGTTCTTTATTGAGTTTTGTACAGTTTATTCACTGTTTCTTTCTTCTGTTTTGTAATGTTTATTGACTGGTTCTTTATTGAGTTTTGTACAGTTTATTGACTGGTTCTTTATTGAGCTTTGTACAGTTTATTGACTGTTTCTTTATTGAGTTTGTACAGTTTATTGACTGATTTGTTATTCAGTTTTGTACAGTTTATTGACTGGTTCTTTATTGAGTTTTGTACAGTTTATTGACTGAATCTTTATTGAATTTGTGTACAATTTATTGATTGGTTCTATATTGAGTTGTGTATAGTTTATTGACTGGTTCTTTATTCAGTTTTGTAATGTTTATTGACTGGATCTTTATTGAGTTTTTTATAGTTTATTGACTGGTTCTTTATTGAGTTTTGTACAGTTTATTGACTGTTTCTTTATTGAGTTTTGTACAGTTTATTGACTTTTTTTATTGAGTTTTGTACAGTTTATTTACTGGTTCTTTATTGAGTTTTGTACAGTTTATTTACTGTTTCTTTATTGAGTTTTGTACAGTTAATTGACTGTTTTTATTGAGTTTTGTACAGTTTATTGACTGTTTCTTTATTGAGTTTTGTACAGTTTATTGACTGGTTCTTTATTGAGTTGTGTACAGTTTATTGACTGGTTCTTTATTCAATTTTGTAATGTTTATTGACTGGATCTTTATTGTGTTTTGTATAGTTTATTGACTGGTTCTTTATTGAGTTTTGTACAGTTTATTGACTTTTTTTATTGAGTTTTGTACAGTTTATTGACTGTTTCTTTATTGAGTTTTGTACAGTTTATTGACTGGTTCCTTATTCAGTTTTGTACAGTTTATTGACTGGTTCCTTATTCAGTTTTGTACAGTTTATTGACTGTTTCTTTATTGAGTTTTGTACAGTTTATTGACTGTTTTTTATTGAGTTTTGTACAGTTTATTGACTGTTTCTTTATTGAGTTTTGTATAGCTTATTGACTGTTTATTTATTGAGTTTTGTACAGTTTATTGACTGGTTCTTTATTCAGTTTTGTACAGTTTATTTACTGGTTCTTTATTCAGTTTTGTTCAGTTTTTTTACTGTTTCTTTATTGAGTTTGTGTACAATTTATTGACTGGTTCTTTATTTAGTTTTGTACAGTTTTTTGTCTGTTTCTTTATTTAGTTTTGTACAGTTTATTGACTGGTTCTTTATTGAGTTTTGTACAGTTTATTCACTGTTTGTTTCTTCAGTTTTGTAATGTTTATTGACTGGTTCTTTTTTGAGTTGTGTACAGTTTATTGACTGGTTCTTTATTAAGTTTTGTAATGTTTATTGACTGGTTCTTTATTGAGTTTTGTACAGTTTATTGACTGGTTCTTTATTGAGTTTTGTACAGTTATTGACTGGTTCTGTATTTAGTTTTGTACAGTTTTCTGACTGTTTCTTTATTTAGTTTTCTACAGTTTATTGACTGGTTCTTTATTGAGTTTTGTACAGTTTATTCACTGTTTCATTATTCAGTTTTGTAATGTTTATTGACTGGTTGTTTATTGAGTTTTGTACAGTTTATTGACTGGTTCTTTCTTGACTTTTGTACAGTTTATTGACTGGTTCATTATTGAATTTGTGTACAATTTATTGACTGGGTCTTTTTGAGTTTTGTACAGTTTATTGACTGGTTCTTTATTCAGTTTTGTACAGTTTATTGACTGGTTCTTAATTGAGTTATGTACAGTTTATTGACTGGTTCTTTATTCATTTTTGTACAGTTTATTGACTGTTTCTTTATTTAGTTTTGTACAGTTTATTGACTGTTTCTTTATTAGTTTTGTACAGTTTATTGACTTTTTCTTTATTTAGTTTGTGTACAATTTATTGACTGGTTCTTTATTTAGTTTTGTACAGTTTATTTACTGTTTCTTTATTTAGTTTTGTACAGTTTATTGACTCGTTCTTTATTGAGTTTTGTACAGTTTATTGACTCTTTCTTTATTCAGTTTTTTAATGTTTATTGACTGGTTGTTTCTTGAGTTTTGTACAGTTTATTGACTGGTTCTTTATTGAGTTTTTTACAGTTTATTGACTGATTCTTTATTGAATTTGTGTACAATTTATTGACTGGTTCTTTATTGAGTTTTGTACAGTTTATTGACTGGTTCTTTATTCAGTTTTTTACAGTTTATTGACTGGTTCTTTATTCAGTTTTGTTCAGTTTATTGACTGGTTCTTTATTCAGTTTTGTAATGTTTATTGACTGGTTCTTTATTGAGTTTTGTACAGTTCATTGACTTGTTCTTTATTAAGTTTTGTACAGTTTATTGACTGTTTCTTTATTGAGTTTTGTACAGTTTAGTGACTGTTTTTTATTGAGTTTTGTTCAGTTTATTGACTGTTTCTTTATTGAGTTTTGTACAGTTTATTGACTGTTTCTTTATTCATTTTTGTACAGTTTATTGACTGTTTCTTTATTGAGTTTTGTAGTTTATTGACTGGTTCTTTTTTCAGTTTTGTACAGTTTATTGACTGTTTCTTTATTGAGTTTTGTACAGTTTATTGACTGGTTCTTTATTAAGTTTTGTAATGTTTATTGACTGGTTCTTTATTGAGTTTTGTACAGTTTATTGACTGGTTCTTTAATGAGTTTTGTACAGTTATTGACTGGTTCTGTATTTAGTTTTGTACAGTTTTCTGACTGTTTCTTTATTTAGTTTTCTACAGTTTATTGACTGGTTCTTTATTGAGTTTTGTACAGTTTATTCACTGTTTCTTTATTCAGTTTTGTAATGTTTATTGACTGGTTGTTTATTGAGTTTTGTACAGTTTATTGACTGGTTCTTTCTTGACTTTTGTACAGTTTATTGACTGGTTCATTATTGAATTTGTGTACAATTTATTGACTGGTTCTTTATTGAGTTTTGTACCGTTTATTGACTGGTTCTTTATTCAGTTTTGTACAGTTTATTGACTGGTTCTTAATTGAGTTATGTACAGTTTATTGACTGGTTCTTTATTGAGTTTTGTACAGTTTATTGACTGTTACTTTTTTGAGTTTTGTACAGTTCATTGACTAGTTCTTTATTAAGTTTTGTACAGTTTATTGACTGTTTCTTTATTGAGTTTTGTTCAGTTTGTTGACTGTTTCTTTACTCATTTTTGTACAGTTTATTGACTGTTTCTTTATTTAGTTTTGTACAGTTTATTGACTGTTTCTTTATTTAGTTTGTGTACAATTTATTGACTGGTTCTTTATTTAGTTTTGTACAGTTTATTGACTGTTTCTTTATTTAGTTTTGTACAGTTTATTGACTGGTTCTTTATTGAGTTTTGTACAGTTTATTGACTCTTTCTTTATTCAGTTTTTTAATGTTTATTGACTTGTTGTTTCTTGAGTTTTGTACAGTTTATTGACTGGTTCTTTATTGAGTTTTGTACAGTTTATTGACTGATTCTTTATTAAGTTTTGCACAGTTTTTTGACTGTTTCTTTATTTAGTTTTGTACAGTTTATTGACTGGTTCTTTATTGAGTTTTGTACAGTTTATTCACTGTTTCTTTCTTCTGTTTTGTAATGTTTATTGACTGGTTCTTTATTGAGTTTTGTACAGTTTATTGACTGGTTCTTTATTGAGCTTTGTACAGTTTATTGACTGTTTCTTTATTGAGTTTGTACAGTTTATTGACTGATTTGTTATTCAGTTTTGTACAGTTTATTGACTGGTTCTTTATTGAGTTTTGTACAGTTTATTGACTGAATCTTTATTGAATTTGTGTACAATTTATTGATTGGTTCTATATTGAGTTGTGTATAGTTTATTGACTGGTTCTTTATTCAGTTTTGTAATGTTTATTGACTGGATCTTTATTGAGTTTTTTATAGTTTATTGACTGGTTCTTTATTGAGTTTTGTACAGTTTATTGACTGTTTCTTTATTGAGTTTTGTACAGTTTATTGACTTTTTTTATTGAGTTTTGTACAGTTTATTTACTGGTTCTTTATTGAGTTTTGTACAGTTTATTTACTGTTTCTTTATTGAGTTTTGTACAGTTAATTGACTGTTTTTATTGAGTTTTGTACAGTTTATTGACTGTTTCTTTATTGAGTTTTGTACAGTTTATTGACTGGTTCTTTATTGAGTTGTGTACAGTTTATTGACTGGTTCTTTATTCAGTTTTGTAATGTTTATTGACTGGATCTTTATTGTGTTTTGTATAGTTTATTGACTGGTTCTTTATTGAGTTTTGTACAGTTTATTGACTTTTTTTATTGAGTTTTGTACAGTTTATTGACTGTTTCTTTATTGAGTTTTGTACAGTTTATTGACTGGTTCTTTATTCAGTTTTGTACAGTTTATTGACTGGTTCCTTATTCAGTTTTGTACAGTTTATTGACTGTTTCTTTATTGAGTTTTGTACAGTTTATTGACTGTTTTTTATTGAGTTTTGTACAGTTTATTTACTGTTTCTTTATTGAGTTTTGTACGGTTTATTGACTGTTTATTTATTGAGTTTTGTACAGTTTATTGACTGGTTCTTTATTCAGTTTTGTACAGTTTATTTACTGGTTCTTTATTCAGTTTTGTTCAGTTTTTTTACTGTTTCTTTATTGAGTTTGTGTACAATTTATTGACTGGTTCTTTATTTAGTTTTGTACAGTTTTTTGTCTGTTTCTTTATTTAGTTTTGTACAGTTTATTGACTGGTTCTTTATTGAGTTTTGTACAGTTTATTCACTGTTTGTTTCTTCAGTTTTGTAATGTTTATTGACTGGTTCTTTTTTGAGTTGTGTACAGTTTATTGACTGGTTCTTTATTAAGTTTTGTAATGTTTATTGACTGGTTCTTTATTGAGTTTTGTACAGTTTATTGACTGGTTCTTTATTGAGTTTTGTACAGTTATTGACTGGTTCTGTATTTAGTTTTGTACAGTTTTCTGACTGTTTCTTTATTTAGTTTTCTACAGTTTATTGACTGGTTCTTTATTGAGTTTTGTACAGTTTATTCACTGTTTCTTTATTCAGTTTTGTAATGTTTATTGACTGGTTGTTTATTGAGTTTTGTACAGTTTATTGACTGGTTCTTTCTTGACTTTTGTACAGTTTATTGACTGGTTCATTATTGAATTTGTGTACAATTTATTGACTGGGTCTTTTTGAGTTTTGTACAGTTTATTGACTGGTTCTTTATTCAGTTTTGTACAGTTTATTGACTGGTTCTTAATTGAGTTATGTACAGTTTATTGACTGGTTCTTTATTCATTTTTGTACAGTTTATTGACTGTTTCTTTATTTAGTTTTGTACAGTTTATTGACTGTTTCTTTATTAGTTTTGTACAGTTTATTGACTTTTTCTTTATTTAGTTTGTGTACAATTTATTGACTGGTTCTTTATTTAGTTTTGTACAGTTTATTTACTGTTTCTTTATTTAGTTTTGTACAGTTTATTGACTCGTTCTTTATTGAGTTTTGTACAGTTTATTGACTCTTTCTTTATTCAGTTTTTTAATGTTTATTGTCTGGTTGTTTCTTGAGTTTTGTACAGTTTATTGACTGGTTCTTTATTGAGTTTTTTACAGTTTATTGACTGATTCTTTATTGAATTTGTGTACAATTTATTGACTGGTTCTTTATTGAGTTTTGTACAGTTTATTGACTGGTTCTTTATTCAGTTTTTTACAGTTTATTGACTGGTTCTTTATTCAGTTTTGTTCAGTTTATTGACTGGTTCTTTATTCAGTTTTGTAATGTTTATTGACTGGTTCTTTATTGAGTTTTGTACAGTTCATTGACTTGTTCTTTATTAAGTTTTGTACAGTTTATTGACTGTTTCTTTATTGAGTTTTGTACAGTTTAGTGACTGTTTTTTATTGAGTTTTGTTCAGTTTATTGACTGTTTCTTTATTGAGTTTTGTACAGTTTATTGACTGTTTCTTTATTCATTTTTGTACAGTTTATTGACTGTTTCTTTATTGAGTTTTGTAGTTTATTGACTGGTTCTTTTTTCAGTTTTGTACAGTTTATTGACTGTTTCTTTATTGAGTTTTGTACAGTTTATTGACTGGTTCTTTATTAAGTTTTGTAATGTTTATTGACTGGTTCTTTATTGAGTTTTGTACAGTTTATTGACTGGTTCTTTAATGAGTTTTGTACAGTTATTGACTGGTTCTGTATTTAGTTTTGTACAGTTTTCTGACTGTTTCTTTATTTAGTTTTCTACAGTTTATTGACTGGTTCTTTATTGAGTTTTGTACAGTTTATTCACTGTTTCTTTATTCAGTTTTGTAATGTTTATTGACTGGTTGTTTATTGAGTTTTGTACAGTTTATTGACAGGTTCTTTCTTGACTTTTGTACAGTTTATTGACTGGTTCATTATTGAATTTGTCTACAATTTATTGACTGGTTCTTTATTGAGTTTTGTACCGTTTATTGACTGGTTCTTTATTCAGTTTTGTACAGTTTATTGACTGGTTCTTAATTGAGTTATGTACAGTTTATTGACTGGTTCTTTATTGAGTTTTGTACAGTTTATTGACTGTTACTTTTTTGAGTTTTGTACAGTTCATTGACTAGTTCTTTATTAAGTTTTGTACAGTTTATTGATTGTTTCTTTATTGAGTTTTGTTCAGTTTGTTGACTGTTTCTTTACTCATTTTTGTACAGTTTATTGACTGTTTCTTTATTTAGTTTTGTACAGTTTATTGACTGTTTCTTTATTTAGTTTGTGTACAATTTATTGACTGGTTCTTTATTTAGTTTTGTACAGTTTATTTACTGTTTCTTTATTTAGTTTTGTACAGTTTATTGACTGGTTCTTTATTGAGTTTTGTACAGTTTATTGACTCTTTCTTTATTCAGTTTTTTAATGTTTATTGAATTGTTGTTTCTTGAGTTTTGTACAGTTTATTGACTGGTTCTTTATTGAGTTTTGTACAGTTTATTGACTGATTCTTTATTGAATTTGTGTACAATTTATTGACTGGTTCTTTATTGAGTTTTGTACAGTTTATTGACTGGTTCTTTATTCAGTTTTGTACAGTTTATTGACTGGTTCTTTATTCAGTTGTGTTCAGTTTATTGACTGGTTCTTTATTCAGTTTTGTAATGTTTATTGACTGGTTCTTTATTGAGTTTTGTACAGTTCATTGACTAGTTCTTTATTAAGTTTTGTACAGTTTATTGACTGTTTCTTTATTGAGTTTTGTACAGTTTAGTGACTGTTTTTTATTGAGTTTTGTTCAGTTTATTGACAGTTTCTTTATTGAGTTTTGTACAGTTTATTGACTGTTTCTTTATTCATTTTTGTACAGTTTATTGACTGTTTCTTTATTGAGTTTTGTACAGTTTATTGACTGGTTCTTTATTCAGTTTTGTACAGTTTATTGACTGTTTCGTTATTGAGTTTTGTACAGTTTATTGACTGGTTCTTTATTTAGTTTTGTACAGTTTATTGACTGTTTCTTAATTAGTTTTGTACAGTTTATTGACTGTTTCTTTATTTAGTTTTGTACAGTTTATTGACTGGTTCTTTATTGAGTTTTGTACAGTTTATGTACAGTTTATTGACTGGTTGTTTATTGAGTTTTGTACAGTTTATTGACTGGTTCTTTATTATGTTTTGTACAGTTTATTGACTGGTTCTTTATTGAATTTGTGTACAATTTATTGACTGGTTATTTATTGAGTTTTGTACAGTTTATTGACTGGTTCTTTATTCAGTTATGTACAGTTTATTGACTGTTTCTTTATTGGGTTTTGTACAGTTTATTGACTGGTTCTTTGTTTAGTTTTGTACAGTATATTGACTGGTTCTTTATTCAGTTTTGTACAGTTTATTGACTGGTTCTTTATTGAGTTTTGTACAGTTTATTGACTGTTTCTTTATTGAGTTTTGTACAGTTTATTGACTGGATCTTTATTGAGTTTTGTACAGTTAATTGACTGTTTTTTATTGAGTTTTGTACAGTTTATTGACTGTTTCTTTATTGAGTTTTGTACGGTTTATTGACTTTTTCTTTATTGAGTTTGGTACAGTTTACTGACTGGTTCTTTATTCAGTTTTATACAGTTTATTGACTGGTTCCTTATTCAGTTTTGTACAGTTTATTGACTGTTTCTTTATTGAGTTTTGTATAGTTTAATGACTGTTTTTTATTGAGTTTTGTACAGTTTATTTACTGTTTCTTTATTGAGTTTTGTACGGTTTATTGACTGTTTCTTTATTGAGTTTTGTACAGTTTATTGACTGGTTCTTTATTCAGTTTTGTTCAGTTTTTTTACTGTTTCTTTATTGAGTTTGTGTACAATTTATTGACTGGTTCTTTATTTAGTTTTGTACAGTTTTTTGACTGTTTCTTTATTGAGTTTTGTACGGTTTATTGACTGTTTCTTTATTGAGTTTTGTACAGTTTATTGACTGGTTCTTTATTCAGTTTTGTACAGTTTATTTACTGGTTCTTTATTTAGTTTTGTTCAGTTTTTAACTGTTACTTTATTGAGTTTGTGTACAATTTATTGACTGGTTCTTTATTTAGTTTTGTACAGTTTTTTGACTGTTTCTTTATTTAGTTTTGTACAGTTTATTGACTGGTTCTTTATTGAGTTTTGTACAGTTTATTCACTGTTTGTTTCTTCAGTTTTGTAATGTTTATTGACTGGTTCTTTATTGAGTTGTGTACAGTTTATTGACTGGTTCTTTATTAAGTTTTGTAATGTTTATTGACTGGTTCTTTATTGAGTTTTGTACAGTTTATTGACTGGTTCTTTATTGAGTTTTGTACAGTTATTGACTGGTTCTGTATTTAGTTTTGTACAGTTTATTGACTGGTTCTTTTTTGAGTTTTGTACAGTTTATTGACTGTTTCTTTATTGAGTTTTGTACAGTTTATTGAGTGATTTGTTATTCAGTTTTGTCCAGTTTATTGACTGGTTCTTTATTGAGTTTTGTACAGTTTATTGACTGAATCTTTATTGAATTTGTGTACAATTTATTGACTGGTTCTATATTGAGTTGTGTACAGTTTATTGACTGGTTCTTTATTCAGTTTTGTAATGTTTATTGACTGGATCTTTATTGAGTTTTGTATAGTTTATTGACTGGTTCTTTATTGAGTTTTGTACAGTTTATTGACTGTTTCTTTATTGAGTTTTGTACAGTTTATTGACTGTTTCTTTATTGAGTTTTGTACGGTTTATTGACTTTTTCTTTATTGAGTTTTCTACAGTTTATTGACTGGTTCTTTATTCAGTTTTGTACAGTTTATTGACTGGTTCCTTATTCAGTTTTGTACAGTTTATTGACTGTTTCTTTATTGAGTTTTGTACAGTTTATTTACTGTTTCTTTATTGAGTTTTGTACGGTTTATTGACTGTTTCTTTATTGAGTTTTGTACAGTTTATTGACTGGTTCTTTATTCAGTTTTGTACAGTTTATTGACTGGTTCTTTATTCAGTTTTGTTCAATTTTTTTTACTGTTTCTTTATTGAGTTTGTGTACAATTTATTGACTGGTTCTTTATTTAGTTTTGTACAGTTTTTTGACTGTTTCTTTATTTAGTTTTGTACAGTTTATTGACTGGTTCTTTATTGAGTTTTGTACAGTTTATTCACTGTTTGTTTCTTCAGTTTTGTAATGTTTATTGACTGGTTCTTTATTGAGTTGTGTTCAGTTTATTGACTGGTTCTTTATTCAGTTTTGTAATGTTTATTGACTGGTTCTTTATTGAGTTTTGTACAGTTTATTGACTGGTTCTTTATTGAGTTTTGTACAGTTATTGACTGGTTCTGTATTTAGTTTTGTACAGTTTTCTGACTGTTTCTTTATTTAGTTTTCTACAGTTTATTGACTGGTTCTTTATTGAGTTTTGTACAGTTTATTCACTGTTTCTTTATTCAGTTTTGTAATGTTTATTGACTGGTTGTTTATTGAGTTTTGTACAGTTTATTGACTGGTTCTTTCTTGACTTTTGTACGGTTTATTGACTGGTTCTTTATTGAATTTGTGTACAATTTATTGACTGGTTCTTTATTGAGTTTTGTACAGTTTATTGACTGGTTCTTTATTCAGTTTTGTACAGTTTATTGACTGGTTCTTAATTGAGTTTTGTACAGTTTATTGACTGGTTCTTTATTGAGTTTTGTACAGTTTATTGACTGTTACTTTTTTGAGTTTTGTACAGTTCATTGACTAGTTCTTTATTAAGTTTTGTACAGTTTATTGACTGTTTCTTTATTAAGTTTTGTTCAGTTTATTGACTGTTTCTTTATTCATTTTTGTACAGTTTATTGACTGTTTCTTTATTTAGTTTTGTACAGTTTATTGACTGTTTCTTTAGTTAGTTTTGTACAGTTTATTGACTTTTTCTTTATTTAGTTTGTGTACAATTTATTGACTGGTTCTTTATTTAGTTTTGTACAGTTTATTTACTGTCTCTTTATTTAGTTTTGTACAGTTTATTGACTGGTTCTTTATTGAGTTTTGTACAGTTTATTGACTGTTTCTTTATTCAGTTTTTTAATGTTTATTGACTGGTGGTTTCTTGAGTTTTGTACAGTTTATTGACTGGTTCTTTATTGAGTTTTGTACAGTTTATTGACTGATTCTTTATTGAGTTTGTGTACAATTTATTGACTGGTTCTTTATTTAGTTTTGTACAGTTTTTTGACTGTTTCTTTATTGAGTTTTGTACGGTTTATTGACTGTTTCTTTATTGAGTTTTGTACAGTTTATTGACTGGTTCTTTATTCAGTTTTGTAAAGTTTATTTACTGGTTCTTTATTTAGTTTTGTTCAGTTTTTTACTGTTACTTTATTGAGTTTGTGTACAATTTATTGACTGGTTCTTTATTTAGTTTTGTACAGTTTTTTGACTGTTTCTTTATTTAGTTTTGTACAGTTTATTGACTGGTTCTTTATTGAGTTTTGTACAGTTTATTCACTGTTTGTTTCTTCAGTTTTGTAATGTTTATTGACTGGTTCTTTATTGAGTTGTGTACAGTTTATTGACTGGTTCTTTATTAAGTTTTGTAATGTTTATTGACTGGTTCTTTATTGAGTTTTGTACAGTTTATTGACTGGTTCTTTATTGAGTTTTGTACAGTTATTGACTGGTTCTGTATTTAGTTTTGTACAGTTTATTGACTGGTTCTTTTTTGAATTTTGTACAGTTTATTGACTGTTTCTTTATTGAGTTTTGTACAGTTTATTGAGTGATTTGTTATTCAGTTTTGTCCAGTTTATTGACTGGTTCTTTATTGAGTTTTGTACAGTTTATTGACTGAATCTTTATTGAATTTGTGTACAATTTATTGACTGGTTCTATATTGAGTTGTGTACAGTTTATTGACTGGTTCTTTATTCAGTTTTGTAATGTTTATTGACTGGATCTTTATTGAGTTTTGTATAGTTTATTGACTGGTTCTTTATTGAGTTTTGTACAGTTTATTGACTGTTTCTTTATTGAGTTTTGTACAGTTTATTGACTTTTTTTATTGAGTTTTGTACAGTTTATTCACTGGTTCTTTATAGAGTTTTGTACAGTTTATTGACTGTTTCTTTATTGAGTTTTGTACAGTTAATTGACTGTTTTTTATTGAGTTTTGTACAGTTTATTGACTGTTTCTTTATTGAGTTTTGTACGGTTTATTGACTTTTTCTTTATTGAGTTTTCTACAGTTTATTGACTGGTTCTTTATTCAGTTTTGTACAGTTTATTGACTGGTTCCTTATTCAGTTTTGTACAGTTTATTGACTGTTTCTTTATTGAGTTTTGTACAGTTTATTTACTGTTTTTTATTGAGTTTTGTACGGTTTATTGACTGTTTCTTTATTGAGTTTTGTACAGTTTATTGACTGGTTCTTTATTCAGTTTTGTACAGTTTATTGACTGGTTCTTTATTCAGTTTTGTTCAGTTTTTTTTACTGTTTCTTTATTGAGTTTGTGTACAATTTATTGACTGGTTCTTTATTTAGTTTTGTACAGTTTTTTGACTGTTTCTTTATTTAGTTTTGTTTAGTTTATTGACTGGTTCTTTATTGAGTTTTGTACAGTTTATTCACTGTTTGTTTCTTCAGTTTTGTAATGTTTATTGACTGGTTCTTTATTGAGTTGTGTTCAGTTTATTGACTGGTTCTTTATTCAGTTTTGTAATGTTTATTGACTGGTTCTTTATTGAGTTTTGTACAGTTTATTGACTGGTTCTTTATTGAGTTTTGTACAGTTATTGACTGGTTCTGTATTTAGTTTTGTACAGTTTTCTGACTGTTTCTTTATTTAGTTTTCTACAGTTTATTGACTGGTTCTTTATTGAGTTTTGTACAGTTTATTCACTGTTTCTTTATTCAGTTTTGTAATGTTTATTGACTGGTTGTTTATTGAGTTTTGTACAGTTTATTGACTGGTTCTTTCTTGACTTTTGTACAGTTTATTGACTGGTTCTTTATTGAATTTGTGTACAATTTATTGACTGGTTCTTTATTGAGTTTTGTACAGTTTATTGACTGGTTCTTTATTCAGTTTTGTACAGTTTATTGACTGGTTCTTAATTGAGTTTTGTACAGTTTATTGACTGGTTCTTTATTGAGTTTTGTACAGTTTATTGACTGTTACTTTTTTGAGTTTTGTACAGTTCATTGACTAGTTCTTTATTAAGTTTTGTACAGCTTATTGACTGTTTCTTTATTAAGTTTTGTTCAGTTTATTGACTGTTTCTTTATTCATTTTTGTACAGTTTATTGACTGTTTCTTTATTTAGTTTTGTACAGTTTATTGACTGTTTCTTTAGTTAGTTTTGTACAGTTTATTGACTTTTTCTTTATTTAGTTTGTGTACAATTTATTGACTGGTTCTTTATTTAGTTTTGTACAGTTTATTTACTGTCTCTTTATTTAGTTTTGTACAGTTTATTGACTGATTCTTTATTGAATTTGTGTACTATTTATTGACTGGTTCTTTATTGAGTTGTGTACAGTTTATTGACTGGTTCTTTATTCAGTTTTGTACAGTTTATTGACTGGTTCTTTATTCAGTTTTGTTCAGTTAATTGACTGGTTCTTTATTCAGTTTTGTAATGTTTATTGACTGGTTCTTTATTGAGTTTTGTACAGTTCATTGACTAGTTCTTTATTAAGTTTTGTACAGTTTATTGACTGTTTCTTTATTGAGTTTTGTACAGTTTAGTGACTGTTTTTTATTGAGTTTTGTTCAGTTTATTGACTGTTTCTTTATTGAGTTTTGTACAGTTTATTGACTGTTTCTTTATTCTTTTTTGTTCAGTTTATTGACTGTTTCTTTATTGAGTTTTGTACAGTTTATTGACTGGTTCTTTATTCAGTTTTGTACAGTTTATTGACTGTTTCTTTATTGAGTTTTGTACAGTTTATTGACTGGTTCTTTATTTAGTTTTGTACAGTTTATTGACTGTTTCTTAATTAGTTTTGTACCGTTTATTGACTGTTTCTTTATTTAGTTTTGTACAGTTTATTGACTGTTTCTTTGTTTAGTTTGTGCACAATTTATTGACTTGTTCTTATTTAGTTTTGTACAGTTTATTGACTGTTTCTTTATTTAGTTTTGTACAGTTTATTGACTGGTTCTTTATTGAGTTTTGTACAGTTTATTGACTGTTTCTTCATTTAGTTTTGTACAGTTTATTGACTGGTTGTTTATTGAGTTTTGTACAGTTTATTGACTGGTTCTTTATTATGTTTTGTACAGTTTATTGACTGTTTCTTTGTTTAGTTTGTGCACAATTTATTGACTTGTTCTTATTTAGTTTTGTACAGTTTATTGACTGTTTCTTTATTTAGTTTTGTACAGTTTATTGACTTGTTCTTTATTCAGTTTTGTATTGTTTATTGACTGGTTTTTTATTGAGTTTTGTACAGTTTATTGACTGGTTGTTTATTGAGTTTTAAACAGGTTATTGACTGGTTCTTTATTGAGTTTTGTACAGTTTATTGACTGGTTCTTTGTTCAGTTTTGTACAGTTTATTGACTGTTTTTTTATTTAAATTTCTACAGTTTATCGACTGTTTCTTTATTTAGTTTTGTACAGTTTATTGACTGGTTCTTTATTTAGTTTTGTACAGTTTATTGATTGTTTCTTCATTCAGTTTTGTAATGTTTCTTGACTGGTTGTTTTAATGAGTTTTGTACAGTTTATTGACTTTTTCTTTGTTCAGTTTTGTACAGTTTATTGACTGTTACTTTATTGAGTTTTGTACAGTTTATTGACTGGTTCTTTATTCAGTTTTGCACAGTTTATTGACTGGTTCTTTATTGAGTTTTGTGGTTTTTTGACTGGTTATATATTGAGTTTTGTAGAGTTATTGACTGTTTCTTTATTGAGTTTTGTACAGTTTATTGACTGTTTCTTTATTGAGTGTTGTACAGTTTATTGACTGTATCTTTATTGAGTTTTGTACAGTTTATTGACTGTTTTTTATTGAGTTTTGTACAGTTTATTGACTGTTTCTTTATTGAGTGTTGTACAGTTTATTTTGATTTCTTTATTGTGTTTTGTACAGTTTATTGACTGGTTCTTTATTCAGTTTTATACAGTTTATTGACCGGTTCTTTATTGAGTTTTGTAATGTTTATTGACTGGTTGTTTATTGAGTTTTGTGCAGTTTATTGACTGGTTCTTTATTGAGTTTTGTACAATTTATTGACTGGTTCTTTATTTAGTTTTGTACAGTTTATTGACTGGTTCTTTTTTCAGTTTTGTACACTTTATTGACTGGTTCTTTATTGCGTTTTGTACAGTTTATTGACTGGTTCTTTATTGAGTTTTGTACAGTTAATTGACTGTTTCTTTATTGAGTTTTGTACTATTTATTGACTAGTTCTTTATTAAGTTTTGAACAGTTTATTGACTGTTTCTTTATTGAGTTTTGTACAGTTTAGTGACTGTTTTTAATTGAGTTTTGTACAATTTATTGACTGGTTCTTTATTGAGTTGTGTACAGTTTATTGACTGGTTCTTTATTCAGTTTTGTAATGTTTATTGACTGGTTCTTTATTGAGTTTTGTACAGTTTATTGACTGGTTCTTTATTGAGTTTTGTACAGTTTATTGACTGTTTCTTTATTGAGTTTTGTACAGTTTATTGACTAGTTCCTTATTCAGTTTTGTACAGTTGATTGACTGTTTCTTTATTGAGTTTTGTACAGTTTATTGACTAGTTCTTTATTCAGTTTTGTACAGTTTATTTACTGTTTCTTTATTGAGTTTTGTACGGTTTATTGACTGTTTTTTTATTGATTTTTGTACAGTTTATTGACTGGTTTTTTATTCTGTTTTGTACAGTTTATTGACTGGTTCTTTATTCAGTTTTGTTCAGTTTTTTTACTGTTTCTTTATTGAGTTTGTGTACAATTTATTGACTGGTTCTTATTCAGTTTTGTACAGTTGATTGACTGTTTCTTTATTGAGTTTTGTACAGTTTATTGACTAGTTCCTTATTCAGTTTTGTACAGTTTATTTACTGTTTCTTTATTGAGTTTTGTACGGTTTATTGACTGTTTTTTTATTGATTTTTGTACAGTTTATTGACTGGTTTTTTATTCTGTTTAGTACAGGTTTTTGACTGTTTGTTTATTTAGTTTTGTACAGTTAGGTGCAGTCCTTACATAACATAAAGTTAACTTAAACCAGTCCAAATCTCTGGTCAAAATCTCTGCTTTTGAGAAAAAAAATCTCTGCTTTTTTACCAAAAACCAGTCAATTTGACCGCTTTGACAGGACGAAATTTTGTCCAAATCTCTGCTTTAAATATTGTCAAATTCTCTGCTTTTGTCAAGTGGACAAAAACGGTCCAAATCTCTGCTTTTGTCAAATTGACAAAAACGGTCCAAATCTCTGCTTTCAAATGTCACGTGACAAAAATGTCCAGCGGACAAAAATTGTCAAAATCTCTGCTTTTCAATTGTCACGTGACCAAAATGTCCAGTGGACAAAAATTGTCAAAATCTCTGCTTTTTAATAGTCACGTGACAAAAATGTCCAGTGGACAAAATCTCTGCTTTTCAATTTTCAAGTCACAAAATGTCCCTTTGTACAAAAAGTCAAAATATATGCTTTATTTAATCATTTCGTTACAAATTGTCAATCAAAAAATTAGTTAACGAAATCTACGGCAGTCTATTTTAAAGAACGCGATTTCTTTCCCGTCCGCGTTTCGGTAAATGTATAGCAAGCCGTTGTGGTTACATATTTAGACTGTAGCTCTCCCTACATTTCTATTATTATTATGTTATTGTTATTATGATTGAACAATCATATTTTTTGTGTAGTTGAATAAAAATATAAAAGTATAAATCCTAACCTGTAATATTTTTATTTAATAATAAATACTGTTACAACTCACCTGTATGTCGGTATCATTAAATCTATTATTAATATTTACATTTCACTTTTAATTTCACACTAAATAATATTAATTAGTTTTCAAATCTTGGCTTCTTAGGATATGCGTTTTAACCTCAAATCCACAATTTAAAACAAATCCCCCATAAAATCCCAAATTAAAACTTCTTCTTCATATCAAATCACTCCTGAGAAAATAGAAATATAAAATTACAACCATATTAGATACATTAAATCACTCCAGAAACTTTTGCGATGCAATTAAAAAACATATTTCTCATACAAAATCACTCCAAATACTTAAGCGATGCAATTGAAAACCCAATTTTACATATCAAATCAATCCTGATCCCATAGCAATGCAACTAAGAACCATATTTCACATATGAAATTAATCCTGAGACATTTATAATGCAAATATAAACTATATTTAACATATAAAATCAATCAGGAGACTATAGCAATGCAATTTAAACCATATTCCACATATAAAGTTACTCTGGAGACCTTAGCCATGTGATTAAAAAGAATATTTTAGATATAAAATCACTAAAGAAACTAAAGCTATGCAATTAAAAACTATATTTCACATATAAAGTTACTCTAAAGACCTTAGCCATGCAATTAAAAACCATATTTTGCATATAAATTCAATCCTGAAACCTTGACAATACCATTAAAACAAAATATTCAACATATAAAATCAATCCTGACACCATATTGATCATGGTGATGGAATTAAAAAATCATATTTCACATATAAAATCAATCCTGAAACTTTTAAAATACAATTAATATCTATATTTAACATATAAAATTTCTAATGATACTGAAGCAATGTAGTAAAAAACCATATTTCACATATAAAATCACTCTGGAGACCTAAGTGATGCAATTAAAAACCATATTTAACATACAAAATCACTAATGACACTGAAGCAATGAAATTAAAAACTCTATTTCACATGTAAAGTCACTCTGGAGACCTTAGCCATGCAATTCCAAACCATATTTTACATATAAAATAAATCCTGAGACAATATAGATGGAATTAAAACCATATTCTGCATATAAATCAATCATGAAACTTTGGCAATTACAATTAAACAATATATTTAACAAATAAAATCACTAGAAAGACTTTAGCAGTGTAATCAAAAATCATATGTCACAAATAAAATCACTCTGGAGACCTAAGTGATGCAATTAAAATCCATATTTAACATATAAAATCAATCTTGCGACTTTAGCAATGCAACTAGAAACCATATTTCACATATAAAATCAATCCTGAAGCCTTGGTTATGCCATAAAAAACAATATCTCACATATAGAATCACTCTGGAGACCTAAGAGATGCAATTAAAATCCATATTTAACATATAAAATCAATCTCAACACTTTACAAATGCAACTAGAAACCATATTTCACATATAAAATCATTCCTGAAGCCTTGGTAATGCCATAAAAAACAATATGTCACATATAAAATCACTCTGGAGACATAAGAGATGCAATTAAAATCCATATTTCACATATAAAACCAATCTTGAGACTTTAGCAGTGCAACTAGAAACCATATTTCACATATAAAATCATTCATGTAGCCTTGGTTATGCCATAAAAAACAATATCTCACATATAGAATCACTTTGGAGACCTAAGCGGTGCAATTAAAATCCATATTTAACATATAAAATCAATCTCGACACTTTACAAATGCAACTAGAAACCATATTTCACATGTAAAATCACTCTGTAGACCTAAGAGATGCAATTAAAATCCATATTTAACAGATAAAATCAATCTCAACACTTTACCAATGCAACTAGAAACCATATTTCACATATAAAATCACTCTGGAGACATAAGAGTTGCAATTAAAATCCATATTTAACATATAAAATCAATCTCGACACTTTACCAATGCAATAGAAACCATATTTCACATATAAAATCATTGCTGAAGCCTTGGTAATGCCATATAAAGCAATATGTCACAAATAAAATCAGTCTGGAGACATAAGAGATGCAATTAAAATCCATATTTAACATATAAAACCAATCTCTAGACTTTAGCATTGCAAGTAGAAACCATATTTCACATATAAAATCATTCCTGTAGCCTTGGTTATGCCATAAAAAACAATATCTCAGATATAAAATCACTCTGGAGACCTAAGCTATGCAATTAAAATATATATTTAACATCAATCTCGAGACTTTAGCAATGCAACTAGTAACCATATTTCATATATAAAATCATTCCTGAAGCCTTGGTAATGCCATAAAAACAATATCTCACATATAAAATCACTCTGGAGACATAAGCGATGCAATTAAAAACCATATTTCACATATAAAATCATTCCTGTGACCATAGTGATGGGAAAAAAACTATATTTTACATATAATATCAATCCTGAGACCTGAGCTATAAAAGTAAAACCATACTTTTATGTATAAAATGACTCTGGGGATATTTTTATAGTGATGGAATTAACACCATATTTTACATATAAAATTATTCCTAATACCCAAAAGATGCAACCAAAATGTGGGTTTAACTATTGTAAATATAAGATATTTTACATTATTGTTTAATTGTTTTGTACTTTAATAAGAATAGTTGTTAAAATACAGAACTCTCATATATTTTTAACCTTTTTTAATTATTATTACACATTTTGGATATTGAATGTACTTTCAATTGGATACATGTAGACTTAATTTATATTTTGAATGATTGCTAAGATCAAGAGTTGGGGAGTAATTTATATTATGATATCGAAGAATTGCTTTAATGATAGATATTTATATAACAAAGATATGTCTCACTTTATTGGAGAATACATTAACATTTAATTAAAGGAAACAACGGCGCAATAAGTAATATGTTTCCGAGCCGTAAGATTTAAAACATTTGATACTGTATCCTACAGAAACACGTAAATAACAAACAAAACTTCAATTCTTTCATTATCTATAATTTTGTATTTTATCGATTGTGTTTTTTTTTTGGTAGTAGGATTTTAATAAACGACAAAGGATTTGATTTTCATCTTTCGTATACCTTTCATTCCGACAACGCGCAGATAAAATAAATGGACGTACGGTACAACCAGTCGGTCTTTCGTAAAAAAATTGTCAATAAACATTCAAAAGGTAAAAGTTAAAATTGTTTAAAAGTGCAGTCGAAAGGTTAGCATGTTGACAAAGTGGACATAAATTTCCAAAATAAAAAATGTCCAGTGGACAAAATTGTCACTTGACAAATTTGTCACAAAAAATGTCCTGTTGACAAACTTGTCACGTGACAAAATTGTCAAGAGAAAAAAAATTGTCCAGAGGACAGAAATTGTCAAAAGAAAAAAAGTCCAGTGGACAAAAATTGTCAAAAGAACAAAAATGTCCAGTGGACAGAAATTGTCAACAAATTGTCAAGTGGACAGAAATATATTGTATAAAAAAATTGTCAAAAGAACAGCCAAGTTAACTTGGGTTGTCAAAATCTCTGCTCAAACCAGTCAAATTCTCTGCTCGAAGTTAACTTAAAGCAGTCAGAATCTCTGCTTTTCAAGTTAACTAGCATGTTATGTTAGGACTGCACCCAACTGTACAGTTTATTGACTGGTTCTTTATTGAGTTTCGTACAGTTTATTCACTGTTTCTCTCTTCAGTTTTGTAATGTTTATTGACTGGTTGTTTATTGAGTTTTGTACAGTTTATTGACTGGTTCTTTATTGAATTTTGTACAGTTTATTGACAGGTTCTTTATTGAATTTGTGTACAATTTATTGACTGGTTCTTTATTGAGTTTTGTACAGTTTATTGACTGGTTCTTTATTCAGTTTTGTACAGTTTATTGACTGGTTCTTTATTGAGTTTTGCCCAGTTTATTGACTGGTTCTTTATTGAGTTTTGTACAGTTTATTCACTGTTTCTTTATTGAGTTTTGTACAGTTCATTGACTAGTTCTTTATTAAGTTTTGTACAGTTTATTGACTGTTTCTTTATTGAGTTTTTACAGTTTAGTGACTGTTTTTTATTGAGTTTTGTTCAGTTTATTGACTGTTTCTTTTTTGCGTTTTCTACAGTTTATTGACTGGTTCTTTATTCAGTTTTGTACAGTTTATTGACTGGTTCTTTATTCAGTTTTGTACAGTTTATTGATTGTTTCTTTTTTGAGTTTTGTACAGTTTATTGACTAGTTCTTTATTTAGTTTTGTACAGTTTATTGACTGTTTCTTAATTAGTTTTGTACAGTTTATTGACTGTTTCTTCATTTAGTTTTGTACAGTTTATTGACTGTTTCTTTATTTAGTTTGTGTACAGTTTATTGACTGTTTCTTTATTGAGTTTTGTACAGTTTAGTGACTGTTTTTTACTGAGTTTTGTTCAGTTTATTGACTGTTTCTTTATTGAGTTTTGTACAGTTTATTGACTGTTTCTTTATTTAGTTTGTGTACAATTTATTGACTGGTTCTTATTTAGTTTTGTACAGTTTATTGACTGTTTCTTTATTGAGTTTTGTGCAGTTTATTGACTGTTTCTTTATTTAGTTTGTGTACAATTTATTGACTGGTTCTTATTTAGTTTTGTACAGTTTATTGACTGTTTCTTTATTTAGTTTTGTACAGTTTATTGACTGGTTCTTTATTGAGTTTTGTACAGTTTATGTACAGTTTATTGACTGGTTGTTTATTGAGTTTTGTACAGTTTATTGACTGGTTCTTTATTATGTTTTGTACAGTTTATTGACTGGTTCTTTATTGAATTTGTGTACAATTTATTGACTGGTTATTTATTGAGTTTTGTACAGTTTATTGACTGTTTCTTTATTGAGTTTTGTACAGTTTATTGACTGGTTCTTTATTGAGTTTTGTACAGTTTATTGACTGGTTCTGTATTTAGTTTTGTACAGTTTTCTGACTGTTTCTTTATTTAGTTTTCTACAGTTTATTGACTGGTTCTTTATTCAGTTTTGTAATGTTTATTGACTGGTTCTTTATTGAGTTTTGTACAGTTTATTGACTGGTTCTTTTTTCAGTTTTGTACAGTTTATTGACTGTTTCTTTATTGAGTTTTGTACAGTTTATTGAGTGATTTGTTATTCAGTTTTGTACAGTTTATTGACTGGTTTTTTATTGAGTTTTGTACAGTTTATTGACTGAATCTTTATTGAATTTGTGTACAATTTATTGACTGGTTCTATATTGAGTTGTGTACAGTTTATTGACTGGTTCTTTATTCAGTTTTGTAATGTTTATTGACTGGATCTTTATTGAGTTTTGTATAGTTTATTGACTGGTTCTTAATTGAGTTTTGTACAGTTTATTGACTGTTTCTTTATTGAGTTTTGTACAGTTTATTGACTTTTTTTTATTTAGTTTTGTACAGTTTATTTACTGGTTCTTTATTGAGTTTTGTACAGTTTATTGATTGTTTCTTTATTAAGTTTTGTACAGTTAATTGACTGTTTTTTATTGAGTTTTGTACAGTTTATTGACTGTTTCTTTATTGAGTTTTGTACGGTTTATTGACCTTTCTTTATTGAGTTTTGTACAGTTTATTGACTGGTTCTTTATTCAGTTTTGTACAGTTTATTGACTGGTTCCTTATTCAGTTTTGTACAGTTGATTAACTGTTTCTTTATTGAGTTTTGTATAGTTTAATGACTGTTTTTTATTGAGTTTTGTACAGTTTATTTACTGTTTCTTTATTGAGTTTTGTACGGTTTATTGACTGTTTCTTTATTGAGTTTTGTACAGTTTATTGACTGGTTCTTTATCCAGTTTTGTACAGTTTATTGACTGGTTCTTTATTCAGTTTTGTTCAGTTTTTTTACTGTTTCTTTATTGAGTTTGTGTACAATTTATTGACTGGTTCTTTATTTAGTTTTGTACAGTTTTTTGACTGTTTCGTTATTGAGTTTTGTACGGTTTATTGACTGTTTCTTTATTGAGTTTTGTACAGTTTATTGACTGGTTCTTTATTCAGTTTTGTACAGTTTATTTACTGGTTCTTTATTCAGTTTTGTACAGTTTTTTTACTGTTTCTTTATTGAGTTTGTGTACAATTTATTGACTGGTTCTTTATTTAGTTTTGTACAGTTTTTTTACTGTTTCTTTATTTAGTTTTGTACAGTTTATTTACTGGTTCTTTATTCAGTTTTGTTCAGTTTTTTTACTGTTACTTTATTGAGTTTGTGTACAATTTATTGACTGGTTCTTTATTTAGTTTTGTACAGTTTTTTTACTGTTTCTTTATTTAGTTTTGTACAGTTTATTGACTGGTTCTTTATTGAGTTTTGTACAGTTTATTCACTGTTTGTTTCTTCAGTTTTGTAATGTTTATAGACTGGTTCTTTATTGAGTTGTGTACAGTTTATTGACTGGTTCTTTATTAAGTTTTGTAATGTTTATTGACTGGTTCTTTATTGAGTTTTGTACAGTTTATTGACTGGTTCTTTATTGAGTTTTGTACAGTTATTGACTGGTTCTGTATTTAGTTTTGTACAGTTTATTGACTGGTTCTTTTTTGAGTTTTGTACAGTTTATTGACTGTTTCTTTATTGAGTTTTGTACAGTTTATTGAGTGATTTGTTATTCAGTTTTGTAAAGTTTACTGACTGGTTCTTTATTGAGTTTTGTACAGTTTATTGACTGAATCTTTATTGAATTTGTGTACAATTTATTGACTGGTTCTATATTGAGTTGTGTACAGTTTATTGACTGGTTCTTTATTCAGTTTTGTAATGTTTATTGACTGGATCTTTATTGAGTTTTGTATAGTTTATTGACTGGTTCTTTATTGAGTTTTGTACAGTTTATTGACTGTTTCTTTATTGAGTTTTGTACAGTTTATTGACTTTTTTTTATTGAGTTTTGTACAGTTTATTTACTGGTTCTTTATAGAGTTTTGTACAGTTTATTGACTGTTTCTTTATTGAGTTTTGTACAGTTAATTGACTGTTTTTTATTGAGTTTTGTACAGTTTATTGACTGTTTCTTTATTGAGTTTTGTACGGTTTATTGACTTTTTCTTTATTGAGTTCTGTACAGTTTATTGACTGGTTCTTTATTTAGTTTTGTACAGTTTATTGACTGTTTCTTAATTAGTTTTGTACAGTTTATTGACTGTTTCTTCATTTAGTTTTGTACAGTTTATTGACTGTTTCTTTATTTAGTTTGTGTACAGTTTATTGACTGTTTCTTTATTGAGTTTTGTACAGTTTAGTGACTGTTTTTTACTGAGTTTTGTTCAGTTTATTGACTGGTTCTTTATTGAGTTTTGTACAGTTTATTGACTGGTTCTTTATTTAGTTTGTGTACAATTTATTGACTGGTTCTTATTTAGTTTTGTACAGTTTATTGACTGTTTCTTTATTGAGTTTTGTACAGTTTATTGACTGTTTCTTTATTTAGTTTGTGTACAATTTATTGACTGGTTCTTATTTAGTTTTGTACAGTTTATTGACTGTTTCTTTATTTAGTTTTGTACAGTTTATTGACTGGTTCTTTATTGAGTTTTGTACAGTTTATGTACAGTTTATTGACTGGTTGTTCATTCAGTTTTGTACAGTTTATTGACTGGTTCTTTATTATGTTTTGTACAGTTTATTGACTGGTTCTTTATTGAATTTGTGTACAATTTATTGACTGGTTATTTATTGAGTTTTGTACAGTTTATTGACTGGTTCTTTATTGAGTTTTGTACAGTTTATTGACTGGTTCTTTATTGAGTTTTGTACAGTTTATTGACTGGTTCTGAATTTAGTTTTGTACAGTTTTCTGACTGTTTCTTTATTTAGTTTTCTACAGTTTATTGACTGGTTCTTTATTCAGTTTTGTAATGTTTATTGACTGGTTCTTTATTGAGTTTTGTACAGTTTATTGACTGGTTCTTTTTTCAGTTTTGTACAGTTTATTGACTGTTTCTTTATTGAGTTTTGTACAGTTTATTGAGTGATTTGTTATTCAGTTTTGTACAGTTTATTGACTGGTTTTTTATTGAGTTTTGTACAGTTTATTGACTGAATCTTTATTGAATTTGTGTACAATTTATTGACTGGTTCTATATTGAGTTGTGTACAGTTTATTGACTAGTTCTTTATTAAGTTTTGAACAGTTTATTGACTGTTTCTTTATTGAGTTTTGTACAGTTTAGTGACTGTTTTTAATTGAGTTTTGTACAATTTATTGACTGGTTCTTTATTGAGTTGTGTACAGTTTATTGACTGGTTCTTTATTCAGTTTTGTAATGTTTATTGACTGGTTCTTTATTGAGTTTTGTACAGTTTATTGACTGGTTCTTTATTGAGTTTTGTACAGTTTATTGACTGTTTCTTTATTGAGTTTTGTACAGTTTATTGACTAGTTCCTTATTCAGTTTTGTACAGTTGATTGACTGTTTCTTTATTGAGTTTTGTACAGTTTATTGACTAGTTCTTTATTCAGTTTTGTACAGTTTATTTACTGTTTCTTTATTGAGTTTTGTACGGTTTATTGACTGTTTTTTTATTGATTTTTGTACAGTTTATTGACTGGTTTTTTATTCTGTTTTGTACAGTTTATTGACTGGTTCTTTATTCAGTTTTGTTCAGTTTTTTTACTGTTTCTTTATTGAGTTTGTGTACAATTTATTGACTGGTTCTTATTCAGTTTTGTACAGTTGATTGACTGTTTCTTTATTGAGTTTTGTACAGTTTATTGACTAGTTCCTTATTCAGTTTTGTACAGTTTATTTACTGTTTCTTTATTAAGTTTTGTACAGTTTATTGACTGTTTCTTTATTGATTTTTGTACAGTTTATTGACTGGTTTTTTATTCTGTTTAGTACAGGTTTTTGACTGTTTGTTTATTTAGTTTTGTACAGTTTATTGACTGGTTCTTTATTGAGTTTCGTACAGTTTATTCACTGTTTCTCTCTTCAGTTTTGTAATGTTTATTGACTGGTTGTTTATTGAGTTTTGTACAGTTTATTGACTGGTTCTTTATTGAATTTTGTACAGTTTATTGACAGGTTCTTTATTGAATTTGTGTACAATTTATTGACTGGTTCTTTATTGAGTTTTGTACAGTTTATTGACTGGTTCTTTATTCAGTTTTGTACAGTTTATTGACTGGTTCTTTATTGAGTTTTGCCCAGTTTATTGACTGGTTCTTTATTGAGTTTTGTACAGTTTATTCACTGTTTCTTTATTGAGTTTTGTACAGTTCATTGACTAGTTCTTTATTAAGTTTTGTACAGTTTATTGACTGTTTCTTTATTGAGTTTTGTACAGTTTATTGAGTGATTTGTTATTCAGTTTTGTAAAGTTTACTGACTGGTTCTTTATTGAGTTTTGTACAGTTTATTGACTGAATCTTTATTGAATTTGTGTACAATTTATTGACTGGTTCTATATTGAGTTGTGTACAGTTTATTGACTGGTTCTTTATTCAGTTTTGTAATGTTTATTGACTGGATCTTTATTGAGTTTTGTATAGTTTATTGACTGGTTCTTTATTGAGTTTTGTACAGTTTATTGACTGTTTCTTTATTGAGTTTTGTACAGTTTATTGACTTTTTTTTATTGAGTTTTGTACAGTTTATTTACTGGTTCTTTATAGAGTTTTGTACAGTTTATTGACTGTTTCTTTATTGAGTTTTGTACAGTTAATTGACTGTTTTTTATTGAGTTTTGTACAGTTTATTGACTGTTTCTTTATTGAGTTTTGTACGGTTTATTGACTTTTTCTTTATTGAGTTCTGTACAGTTTATTGACTGGTTCTTTATTTAGTTTTGTACAGTTTATTGACTGTTTCTTAATTAGTTTTGTACAGTTTATTGACTGTTTCTTCATTTAGTTTTGTACAGTTTATTGACTGTTTCTTTATTTAGTTTGTGTACAGTTTATTGACTGTTTCTTTATTGAGTTTTGTACAGTTTAGTGACTGTTTTTTACTGAGTTTTGTTCAGTTTATTGACTGGTTCTTTATTGAGTTTTGTACAGTTTATTGACTGTTTCTTTATTTAGTTTGTGTACAATTTATTGACTGGTTCTTATTTAGTTTTGTACAGTTTATTGACTGTTTCTTTATTGAGTTTTGTACAGTTTATTGACTGTTTCTTTATTTAGTTTGTGTACAATTTATTGACTGGTTCTTATTTAGTTTTGTACAGTTTATTGACTGTTTCTTTATTTAGTTTTGTACAGTTTATTGACTGGTTCTTTATTGAGTTTTGTACAGTTTATGTACAGTTTATTGACTGGTTGTTCATTCAGTTTTGTACAGTTTATTGACTGGTTCTTTATTATGTTTTGTACAGTTTATTGACTGGTTCTTTATTGAATTTGTGTACAATTTATTGACTGGTTATTTATTGAGTTTTGTACAGTTTATTGACTGTTTCTTTATTGAGTTTTGTACAGTTTATTGACTGGTTCTTTATTGAGTTTTGTACAGTTTATTGACTGGTTCTGAATTTAGTTTTGTACAGTTTTCTGACTGTTTCTTTATTTAGTTTTCTACAGTTTATTGACTGGTTCTTTATTCAGTTTTGTAATGTTTATTGACTGGTTCTTTATTGAGTTTTGTACAGTTTATTGACTGGTTCTTTTTTCAGTTTTGTACAGTTTATTGACTGTTTCTTTATTGAGTTTTGTACAGTTTATTGAGTGATTTGTTATTCAGTTTTGTACAGTTTATTGACTGGTTTTTTATTGAGTTTTGTACAGTTTATTGACTGAATCTTTATTGAATTTGTGTACAATTTATTGACTGGTTCTATATTGAGTTGTGTACAGTTTATTGACTAGTTCTTTATTAAGTTTTGAACAGTTTATTGACTGTTTCTTTATTGAGTTTTGTACAGTTTAGTGACTGTTTTTAATTGAGTTTTGTACAATTTATTGACTGGTTCTTTATTGAGTTGTGTACAGTTTATTGACTGGTTCTTTATTCAGTTTTGTAATGTTTATTGACTGGTTCTTTATTGAGTTTTGTACAGTTTATTGACTGGTTCTTTATTGAGTTTTGTACAGTTTATTGACTGTTTCTTTATTGAGTTTTGTACAGTTTATTGACTAGTTCCTTATTCAGTTTTGTACAGTTGATTGACTGTTTCTTTATTGAGTTTTGTACAGTTTATTGACTAGTTCTTTATTCAGTTTTGTACAGTTTATTTACTGTTTCTTTATTGAGTTTTGTACGGTTTATTGACTGTTTTTTTATTGATTTTTGTACAGTTTATTGACTGGTTTTTTATTCTGTTTTGTACAGTTTATTGACTGGTTCTTTATTCAGTTTTGTTCAGTTTTTTTACTGTTTCTTTATTGAGTTTGTGTACAATTTATTGACTGGTTCTTATTCAGTTTTGTACAGTTGATTGACTGTTTCTTTATTGAGTTTTGTACAGTTTATTGACTAGTTCCTTATTCAGTTTTGTACAGTTTATTTACTGTTTCTTTATTGAGTTTTGTACGGTTTATTGACTGTTTTTTTATTGATTTTTGTACAGTTTATTGACTGGTTTTTTATTCTGTTTAGTACAGGTTTTTGACTGTTTGTTTATTTAGTTTTGTACAGTTTATTGACTGGTTCTTTATTGAGTTTCGTACAGTTTATTCACTGTTTCTCTCTTCAGTTTTGTAATGTTTATTGACTGGTTGTTTATTGAGTTTTGTACAGTTTATTGACTGGTTCTTTATTGAATTTTGTACAGTTTATTGACAGGTTCTTTATTGAATTTGTGTACAATTTATTGACTGGTTCTTTATTGAGTTTTGTACAGTTTATTGACTGGTTCTTTATTCAGTTTTGTACAGTTTATTGACTGGTTCTTTATTGAGTTTTGCCCAGTTTATTGACTGGTTCTTTATTGAGTTTTGTACAGTTTATTCACTGTTTCTTTATTGAGTTTTGTACAGTTCATTGACTAGTTCTTTATTAAGTTTTGTACAGTTTATTGACTGTTTCTTTATTGAGTTTTTACAGTTTAGTGACTGTTTTTTATTGAGTTTTGTTCAGTTTATTGACTGTTTCTTTTTTGCGTTTTCTACAGTTTATTGACTGGTTCTTTATTCAGTTTTGTACAGTTTATTGACTGGTTCTTTATTCAGTTTTGTACAGTTTATTGATTGTTTCTTTTTTGAGTTTTGTACAGTTTATTGACTAGTTCTTTATTTAGTTTTGTACAGTTTATTGGCTGTTTCTTAATTAGTTTTGTACAGTTTATTGACTGTTTCTTCATTTAGTTTTGTACAGTTTATTGACTGTTTCTTTATTTAGTTTGTGTACAGTTTATTGACTGTTTCTTTATTGAGTTTTGTACAGTTTAGTGACTGTTTTTTACTGAGTTTTGTTCAGTTTATTGACTGTTTCTTTATTGAGTTTTGTACAGTTTATTGACTGTTTCTTTATTTAGTTTGTGTACAATTTATTGACTGGTTCTTATTTAGTTTTGTACAGTTTATTGACTGTTTCTTTATTGAGTTTTGTGCAGTTTATTGACTGTTTCTTTATTTAGTTTGTGTACAATTTATTGACTGGTTCTTATTTAGTTTTGTACAGTTTATTGACTGTTTCTTTATTTAGTTTTGTACAGTTTATTGACTGGTTCTTTATTGAGTTTTGTACAGTTTATGTACAGTTTATTGACTGGTTGTTTATTGAGTTTTGTACAGTTTATTGACTGGTTGTTTATTGAGTTTTGTACAGTTTATTGACTGGTTCTTTATTATGTTTTGTACAGTTTATTGACTGGTTCTTTATTGAATTTGTGTACAATTTATTGACTGGTTATTTATTGAGTTTTGTACAGTTTATTGACTGTTTCTTTATTGAGTTTTGTACAGTTTATTGACTGGTTCTTTATTGAGTTTTGTACAGTTTATTGACTGGTTCTGTATTTAGTTTTGTACAGTTTTCTGACTGTTTCTTTATTTAGTTTTCTACAGTTTATTGACTGGTTCTTTATTCAGTTTTGTAATGTTTATTGACTGGTTCTTTATTGAGTTTTGTACAGTTTATTGACTGGTTCTTTTTTCAGTTTTGTACAGTTTATTGACTGTTTCTTTATTGAGTTTTGTACAGTTTATTGAGTGATTTGTTATTCAGTTTTGTACAGTTTATTGACTGGTTTTTTATTGAGTTTTGTACAGTTTATTGACTGAATCTTTATTGAATTTGTGTACAATTTATTGACTGGTTCTATATTGAGTTGTGTACAGTTTATTGACTGGTTCTTTATTCAGTTTTGTAATGTTTATTGACTGGATCTTTATTGAGTTTTGTATAGTTTATTGACTGGTTCTTAATTGAGTTTTGTACAGTTTATTGACTGTTTCTTTATTGAGTTTTGTACAGTTTATTGACTTTTTTTTATTTAGTTTTGTACAGTTTATTTACTGGTTCTTTATTGAGTTTTGTACAGTTTATTGATTGTTTCTTTATTAAGTTTTGTACAGTTAATTGACTGTTTTTTATTGAGTTTTGTACAGTTTATTGACTGTTTCTTTATTGAGTTTTGTACGGTTTATTGACCTTTCTTTATTGAGTTTTGTACAGTTTATTGACTGGTTCTTTATTCAGTTTTGTACAGTTTATTGACTGGTTCCTTATTCAGTTTTGTACAGTTTATTAACTGTTTCTTTATTGAGTTTTGTATAGTTTAATGACTGTTTTTTATTGAGTTTTGTACAGTTTATTTACTGTTTCTTTATTGAGTTTTGTACGGTTTATTGACTGTTTCTTTATTGAGTTTTGTACAGTTTATTGACTGGTTCTTTATCCAGTTTTGTACAGTTTATTGACTGGTTCTTTATTCAGTTTTGTTCAGTTTTTTTACTGTTTCTTTATTGAGTTTGTGTACAATTTATTGACTGGTTCTTTATTTAGTTTTGTACAGTTTTTTGACTGTTTCGTTATTGAGTTTTGTACGGTTTATTGACTGTTTCTTTATTGAGTTTTGTACAGTTTATTGACTGGTTCTTTATTCAGTTTTGTACAGTTTATTTACTGGTTCTTTATTCAGTTTTGTTCAGTTTTTTTACTGTTACTTTATTGAGTTTGTGTACAATTTATTGACTGGTTCTTTATTTAGTTTTGTACAGTTTTTTTACTGTTTCTTTATTTAGTTTTGTACAGTTTATTTACTGGTTCTTTATTCAGTTTTGTTCAGTTTTTTTACTGTTACTTTATTGAGTTTGTGTACAATTTATTGACTGGTTCTTTATTTAGTTTTGTACAGTTTTTTTACTGTTTCTTTATTTAGTTTTGTACAGTTTATTGACTGGTTCTTTATTGAGTTTTGTACAGTTTATTCACTGTTTGTTTCTTCAGTTTTGTAATGTTTATAGACTGGTTCTTTATTGAGTTGTGTACAGTTTATTGACTGGTTCTTTATTAAGTTTTGTAATGTTTATTGACTGGTTCTTTATTGAGTTTTGTACAGTTTATTGACTGGTTCTTTATTGAGTTTTGTACAGTTATTGACTGGTTCTGTATTTAGTTTTGTACAGTTTATTGACTGGTTCTTTTTTGAGTTTTGTACAGTTTATTGACTGTTTCTTTATTGAGTTTTGTACAGTTTATTCAGTGATTTGTTATTCAGTTTTGTAAAGTTTACTGACTGGTTCTTTATTGAGTTTTGTACAGTTTATTGACTGAATCTTTATTGAATTTGTGTACAATTTATTGACTGGTTCTATATTGAGTTGTGTACAGTTTATTGACTGGTTCTTTATTCAGTTTTGTAATGTTTATTGACTGGATCTTTATTGAGTTTTGTATAGTTTATTGACTGGTTCTTTATTGAGTTTTGTACAGTTTATTGACTGTTTCTTTATTGAGTTTTGTACAGTTTATTGACTTTTTTTTATTGAGTTTTGTACAGTTTATTTACTGGTTCTTTATAGAGTTTTGTACAGTTTATTGACTGTTTCTTTATTGAGTTTTGTACAGTTAATTGACTGTTTTTTATTGAGTTTTGTACAGTTTATTGACTGTTTCTTTATTGAGTTTTGTACGGTTTATTGACTTTTTCTTTATTGAGTTCTGTACAGTTTATTGACTGGTTCTTTATTTAGTTTTGTACAGTTTATTGACTGTTTCTTAATTAGTTTTGTACAGTTTATTGACTGTTTCTTCATTTAGTTTTGTACAGTTTATTGACTGTTTCTTTATTTAGTTTGTGTACAGTTTATTGACTGTTTCTTTATTGAGTTTTGTACAGTTTAGTGACTGTTTTTTACTGAGTTTTGTTCAGTTTATTGACTGTTTCTTTATTGAGTTTTGTACAGTTTATTGACTGTTTCTTTATTTAGTTTGTGTACAATTTATTGACTGGTTCTTATTTAGTTTTGTACAGTTTATTGACTGTTTCTTTATTGAGTTTTGTACAGTTTATTGACTGTTTCTTTATTTAGTTTGTGTACAATTTATTGACTGGTTCTTATTTAGTTTTGTACAGTTTATTGACTGTTTCTTTATTTAGTTTTGTACAGTTTATTGACTGGTTCTTTATTGAGTTTTGTACAGTTTATGTACAGTTTATTGACTGGTTGTTCATTCAGTTTTGTACAGTTTATTGACTGGTTCTTTATTATGTTTTGTACAGTTTATTGACTGGTTCTTTATTGAATTTGTGTACAATTTATTGACTGGTTATTTATTGAGTTTTGTACAGTTTATTGACTGTTTCTTTATTGAGTTTTGTACAGTTTATTGACTGGTTCTTTATTGAGTTTTGTACAGTTTATTGACTGGTTCTGAATTTAGTTTTGTACAGTTTTCTGACTGTTTCTTTATTTAGTTTTCTACAGTTTATTGACTGGTTCTTTATTCAGTTTTGTAATGTTTATTGACTGGTTCTTTATTGAGTTTTGTACAGTTTATTGACTGGTTCTTTTTTCAGTTTTGTACAGTTTATTGACTGTTTCTTTATTGAGTTTTGTACAGTTTATTGAGTGATTTGTTATTCAGTTTTGTACAGTTTATTGACTGGTTTTTTATTGAGTTTTGTACAGTTTATTGACTGAATCTTTATTGAATTTGTGTACAATTTATTGACTGGTTCTATATTGAGTTGTGTACAGTTTATTGACTGGTTCTTTATTCAGTTTTGTAATGTTTATTGACTGGATCTTTATTGAGTTTTGTATAGTTTATTGACTGGTTCTTTATTGAGTTTTGTACAGTTTATTGACTGTTTCTTTATTGAGTTTTGTACAGTTTATTGACTTTTTTTTATTTAGTTTTGTACAGTTTATTTACTGGTTCTTTATTGAGTTTTGTACAGTTTATTGACTGTTTCTTTATTAAGTTTTGTACAGTTAATTGACTGTTTTTTATTGAGTTTTGTACAGTTTATTGACTGTTTCTTTATTGAGTTTTGTACGGTTTATTGACCTTTCTTTATTGAGTTTTGTACAGTTTATTGACTGGTTCTTTATTCAGTTTTGTACAGTTTATTGACTGGTTCCTTATTCAGTTTTGTACAGTTTATTAACTGTTTCTTTATTGAGTTTTGTATAGTTTAATGACTGTTTTTTATTGAGTTTTGTACAGTTTATTTACTGTTTCTTTATTGAGTTTTGTACGGTTTATTGACTGTTTCTTTATTGAGTTTTGTACAGTTTATTGACTGGTTCTTTATCCAGTTTTGTACAGTTTATTGACTGGTTCTTTATTCAGTTTTGTTCAGTTTTTTTACTGTTTCTTTATTGAGTTTGTGTACAATTTATTGACTGGTTCTTTATTTAGTTTTGTACAGTTTTTTGACTGTTTCGTTATTGAGTTTTGTACGGTTTATTGACTGTTTCTTTATTGAGTTTTGTACAGTTTATTGACTGGTTCTTTATTCAGTTTTGTACAGTTTATTTACTGGTTCTTTATTCAGTTTTGTTCAGTTTTTTTACTGTTACTTTATTGAGTTTGTGTACAATTTATTGACTGGTTCTTTATTTAGTTTTGTACAGTTTTTTTACTGTTTCTTTATTTAGTTTTGTACAGTTTATTTACTGGTTCTTTATTCAGTTTTGTTCAGTTTTTTTACTGTTACTTTATTGAGTTTGTGTACAATTTATTGACTGTTTCTTTATTTAGTTTTGTACAGTTTTTTTACTGTTTCTTTATTTAGTTTTGTACAGTTTATTGACTGGTTCTTTATTGAGTTTTGTACAGTTTATTCACTGTTTGTTTCTTCAGTTTTGTAATGTTTATAGACTGGTTCTTTATTGAGTTGTGTACAGTTTATTGACTGGTTCTTTATTAAGTTTTGTAATGTTTATTGACTGGTTCTTTATTGAGTTTTGTACAGTTTATTGACTGGTTCTTTATTGAGTTTTGTACAGTTATTGACTGGTTCTGTATTTAGTTTTGTACAGTTTATTGACTGGTTCTTTTTTGAGTTTTGTACAGTTTATTGACTGTTTCTTTATTGAGTTTTGTACAGTTTATTGAGTGATTTGTTATTCAGTTTTGTAAAGTTTACTGACTGGTTCTTTATTGAGTTTTGTACAGTTTATTGACTGAATCTTTATTGAATTTATGTACAATTTATTGACTGGTTCTATATTGAGTTGTGTACAGTTTATTGACTGGTTCTTTATTCAGTTTTGTAATGTTTATTGACTGGATCTTTATTGAGTTTTGTATAGTTTATTGACTGGTTCTTTATTGAGTTTTGTACAGTTTATTGACTGTTTCTTTATTGAGTTTTGTACAGTTTATTGACTTTTTTTTATTGAGTTTTGTACAGTTTATTTACTGGTTCTTTATAGAGTTTTGTACAGTTTATTGACTGTTTCTTTATTGAGTTTTGTACAGTTAATTGACTGTTTTTTATTGAGTTTTGTACAGTTTATTGACTGTTTCTTTATTGAGTTTTGTACGGTTTATTGACTTTTTCTTTATTGAGTTCTGTACAGTTTATTGACTGGTTCTTTATTCAGTTTTGTACAGTTTATTGACTGGTTCCTTATTCAGTTTTGTACAGTTTATTGACTGTTTCTTTATTGAGTTTTGTACAGTTTAATGACTGTTTTTTATTGAGTTTTGTACAGTTTATTTACTGTTTCTTTATTGAGTTTTGTACGGTTTATTGACTGATTCTTTATTGAGTTTTGTACAGTTTATTGACTGGTTCTTTATTCAGTTTTGTACAGTTTATTGACTGGTTCTTTATTCAGTTTTGTTCAGTTTTTTTACTGTTTCTTTATTGAGTTTGTGTACAATTTATTGACTGGTTCTTTATTTAGTTTTGTACAGTTTTTTGACTGTTTCTTTATTTAGTTTTGTACAGTTTATTGACTGGTTCTTTATTGAGTTTTGTACAGTTTATTCACTGTTTGCTTCTTCAGTTTTGTAATGTTTATTGACTGGCTCTTTATTGAGTTGTGTACAGTTTATTGACTGGTTCTTTATTCAGTTTTGTAATGTTTATTGACTGGTTCTTTATTGAGTTTTGTACAGTTTATTGACTGGTTCTTTATTGAGTTTTGTACAGTTATTGACTGGTTCTGTATTTAGTTTTGTACAGTTTTCTGACTGTTTCTTTATTTAGTTTTCTACAGTTTATTGACTGGTTCTTTATTGAGTTTTGTACAGTTTATTCACTGTTTCTTTATTCAGTTTTGTAATGTTTATTGACTGGTTGTTTATTGAGTTTTGTACAGTTTATTGACTTTTTCTTTCTTGACTTTTGTACAGTTTATTGACTGGTTCTTTATTGAATTTGTGCACAATTTATTGACTGGTTCTTTATTGAGTTTTGTACAGTTTATTGACTGGTTCTTTATTCAGTTTTGTACAGTTTATTGACTGGTTCTTAATTGTGTTTTGTACAGTTTATTGACTGGTTCTTTATTGAGTTTCGTACAGTTTATTGACTGTTACTTTTCTGAGTTTTGTACAGTTCATTGACTAGTTCTTTATTAAGTTTTGTACAGTTTATTGACTGTTTCTTTATTGAGTTTTGTTCAGTTTATTGACTGTTTCTTTATTCATTTTTGTACAGTTTATTGACTGTTTCTTTATTTAGTTTTGTACAGTTTATTGACTGTTTCTTTAGTTAGTTTTGTACAGTTTATTGACTTTTTCTTTATTTAGTTTGTGTACAATTTATTGACTGGTTCTTTATTTAGTTTGGTACAGTTTATTTACTGTCTCTTTATTTAGTTTTGTACAGTTTATTGACTGGTTCTTTATTGAGTTTTGTACAGTTTATTGACTGTTTCTTTATTCAGTTTTTTAATGTTTATTGACTGGTTGTTTCTTGAGTTTTGTACAGTTTATTGACTGGTTCTTTATTGAGTTTTGTAGTTTATTGACTGATTCTTTATTGAATTTGTGTACACTTTATTGACTGGTTCTTTATTGAGTTGTGTACAGTTTATTGACTGGTTCTTTATTCAGTTTTGTACAGTTTATTGACTGGTTCTTTATTCAGTTTTGTTCAGTTTATTGACTGGTTCTTTATTCAGTTTTGTAATGTTTATTGACTGGTTCTTTATTGAGTTTTGTACAGTTCATTGACTAGTTCTTTATTAAGTTTTGTTCAGTTTATTGACTGTTTCTTTATTGAGTTTTGTACAGTTTAGTGACTGTTTTTTATTGAGTTTTGTTCAGTTTATTGACTGTTTCTTTATTGAGTTATGTACAGTTTATTGACTGTTTCTTTATTTATTTTTGTACAGTTTATTGACTGTTTCTTTATTGAGGTTTGTACAGTTTATTGACTGGTTCTTTATTCAGTTTTGTACAGTTTATTGACTGTTTCTTTATTGAGTTTTGTACAGTTTATTGACTTGTTCTTTATTTAGTTTTGTACAGTTTATTGACTGTTTCTTAATTAGTTTTGTACCGTTTATTGACTGTTTCTTTATTTAGTTTTGTACAGTTTATTGACTGTTTCTTTATTTAGTTTGTGCACAATTTATTGACTTGTTCTTATTTAGTTTTGTACAGTTTATTGACTGTTTCTTTATTTAGTTTTGTACAGTTTATTGACTGGTTCTTTATTGAGTTTTGTACAGTTTATTGACTGGTTCTTTATTTAGTTTTGTACAGTTTATTGACTGGTTGTTTATTGAGTTTTGTACAGTTTATTGACTGGTTCTTTATTATGTTTTGTACAGTTTATTGACTGGTTCTTTATTGAATTTGTGTACAATTTATTGACTGGTTATTTATTGAGTTTTGTACAGTTTATTGACTGTTTCTTTATTTAGTTTTGTACAGTTTATTGACTGTTTCTTTATTGAGTTTTGTACAGTTTATTGACTGGTTCTTTATTTAGTTTTGTACAGTTTATTGACTGTTTCTTAATTAGTTTTGTACAGTTTATTGACTGTTTCTTTATTTAGTTTTGTACAGTTTATTGACTGTTTCTTTAGTTTGTGTACAGTTTATTGACTGTTTCTTTATTGAGTTTTGTACAGTTTAGTGACTGTTTTTTATTGAGTTTTGTTCAGTTTATTGACTGTTTCTTTATTGAGTTTTGTACAGTTTATTGACTGTTTCTTTATTCATTTTTGTACAGTTTATTGACTGTTTCTTTATTGAGTTTTGTACAGTTTATTGACTGGTTCTTTATTCAGTTTTGTACAGTTTATTGACTGTTTCTTTATTGAGTTTTGTACAGTTTATTGACTGGTTCTTTATTTAGTTTTGTACAGTTTATTGACTGTTTCTTAATTAGTTTTGTACAGTTTATTGACTGTTTCTTTATTGAGTTTTGTACAGTTTATTGACTGTTTCTTTATTTAGTTTGTGTACAATTTATTGACTGGTTCTTATTTAGTTTAGTACAGTTTATTGACTGTTTCTTTATTTAGTTTTGTACAGTTTATTGACTGGTTCTTTATTGAGTTTTGTACAGTTTATGTACAGTTTATTGACTGGTTGTTTATTGAGTTTTGTACAGTTTATTGACTGGTTCTTTATTATGTTTTGTACAGTTTATTGACTGTTTCTTTATTGAGTTTTGTACAGTTTATTGACTGTTTCTTTATTTAGTTTGTGTACAATTTATTGACTGGTTCTTATTTAGTTTTGTACAGTTTATTGACTGTTTCTTTATTTAGTTTTGTACAGTTTATTGACTGGTATTTATTGAGTTTTGTACAGTTTATGTACAGTTTATTGACTGGTTGTTTATTGAGTTTTGTACAGTTTATTGACTGTTTCTTTATTTAGTTTTGTACAGTTTATTGACTGGTATTTATTGAGTTTTGTACAGTTTATGTACAGTTTATTGACTGGTTGTTTATTGAGTTTTGTACAGTTTATTGACTGGTTCTTTATTTAGTTTTGTACAGTTTATTGACTGGTATTTATTGAGTTTTGTACAGTTTATGTACAGTTTATTGACTGATTCTTTATTGAATTTGTGTACACTTTATTGACTGGTTCTTTATTGAGTTGTGTACAGTTTATTGACTGGTTCTTTATTCAGTTTTGTACAGTATATTGACTGGTTCTTTATTCAGTTTTGTTCAGTTTATTGACTGGTTCTTTATTCAGTTTTGTAATGTTTATTGACTGGTTCTTTATTGAGTTTTGTACAGTTCATTGACTAGTTCTTTATTAAGTTTTGTACAGTTTATTGACTGTTTCTTTATTGAGTTTTGTACAGTTTAGTGACTGTTTTTTATTGAGTTTTGTTCAGTTTATTGACTGTTTCTTTATTGAGTTTTGTACAGTTTATTGACTGTTTCTTTATTCATTTTTGTACAGTTTATTGACTGTTTCTTTATTGAGTTTTGTACAGTTTATTGACTGGTTCTTTATTCAGTTTTGTACAGTTTATTGACTGTTTCTTTATTGAGTTTTGTACAGTTTATTGACTGGTTCTTTATTTAGTTTTGTACAGTTTATTGACTGTTTCTTAATTAGTTTTGTACCGTTTATTGACTGTTTCTTTATTTAGTTTTGTACAGTTTATTGACTGTTTCTTTATTTAGTTTGTGCACAATTTATTGACTTGTTCTTATTTAGTTTTGTACAGTTTATTGACTGTTTCTTTATTTAGTTTTGTACAGTTTATTGACTGGTTCTTTATTGAGTTTTGTACAGTTTATTGACTGTTTCTTTATTTAGTTTTGTACAGTTTATTGACTGGTTGTTTATTGAGTTTTGTACAGTTTATTGACTGGTTCTTTATTATGTTTTGTACAGTTTATTGACTGGTTCTTTATTGAATTTGTGTACAATTTATTGACTGGTTATTTATTGAGTTTTGTACAGTTTATTGACTGTTTCTTTATTTAGTTTTGTACATTTTATTGACTGTTTCTTTATTGAGTTTTCTACAGTTTATTGACTGGTTCTTTATTTAGTTTTGTACAGTTTATTGACTGTTTCTTAATTAGTTTTGTACAGTTTATTGACTGTTTCTTTATTTAGTTTTGTACAGTTTATTGACTGTTTCTTTATTTAGTTTGTGTACAGTTTATTGACTGTTTCTTTATTGAGTTTTGTACAGTTTAGTGACTGTTTTTTATTGAGTTTTGTTCAGTTTATTGACTCTTTCTTTATTGAGTTTTGTACAGTTTATTGACTGTTTCTTTATTCATTTTTGTATAGTTTATTGACTGTTTCTTTATTGAGTTTTGTACAGTTTATTGACTGGTTCTTTATTCAGTTTTGTACAGTTTATTGACTGTTTCTTTATTGAGTTTTGTACAGTTTATTGACTGGTTCTTTATTGAGTTTTGTACAGTTTATTGACTGTTTCTTTATTTAGTTTTGTACAGTTTATTGACTGGTTGTTTATTGAGTTTTGTACAGTTTATTGACTGGTTCTTTATTATGTTTTGTACAGTTTATTGACTGGTTCTTTATTGAATTTGTGTACAATTTATTGACTGGTTATTTATTGAGTTTTGTACAGTTTATTGACTGTTTCTTTATTTAGTTTTGTACAGTTTATTGACTGTTTCTTTATTGAGTTTTGTACAGTTTATTGACTGGTTCTTTATTTAGTTTTGTACAGTTTATTGACTGTTTCTTAATTAGTTTTGTACAGTTTATTGACTGTTTCTTTATTTAGTTTTGTACAGTTTATTGACTGTTTCTTTATTTAGTTTGTGTACAGTTTATTGACTGTTTCTTTATTGAGTTTTGTACAGTTTAGTGACTGTTTTTTATTGAGTTTTGTTCAGTTTATTGACTGTTTCTTTATTGAGTTTTGTACAGTTTATTGACTGTTTCTTTATTCATTTTTGTACAGTTTATTGACTGTTTCTTTATTGAGTTTTGTACAGTTTATTGACTGGTTCTTTATTCAGTTTTGTACAGTTTATTGACTGTTTCTTTATTGAGTTTTGTACAGTTTATTGACTGGTTCTTTATTTAGTTTTGTACAGTTTATTGACTGTTTCTTAATTAGTTTTGTACAGTTTATTGACTGTTTCTTTATTGAGTTTTGTACAGTTTATTGACTGTTTCTTTATTTAGTTTGTGTACAATTTATTGACTGGTTCTTATTTAGTTTAGTACAGTTTATTGACTGTTTCTTTATTTAGTTTTGTACAGTTTATTGACTGGTATTTATTGAGTTTTGTACAGTTTATGTACAGTTTATTGACTGGTTGTTTATTGAGTTTTGTACAGTTTATTGACTGGTTCTTTATTATGTTTTGTACAGTTTATTGACTGTTTCTTTATTGAGTTTTGTACAGTTTATTCACTGTTTCTTTATTTAGTTTGTGTACAATTTATTGACTGGTTCTTATTTAGTTTTGTACAGTTTATTGACTGTTTCTTTATTTAGTTTTGTACAGTTTATTGACTGGTATTTATTGAGTTTTGTACAGTTAATGTACAGTTTATTGACTGGTTGTTTATTGAGTTTTGTACAGTTTATTGACTGTTTCTTTATTTAGTTTTGTACAGTTTATTGACTGGTATTTATTGAGTTTTGTACAGTTTATGTACAGTTTATTGACTGGTTGTTTATTGAGTTTTGTACAGTTTATTGACTGGTTCTTTATTTAGTTTTGTACAGTTTATTGGCTGTTATTCATTGAGTTTTGTACAGTTTATGTACAGTTTATTGACTGATTCTTTATTGAATTTGTGTACACTTTATTGACTGGTTCTTTATTGAGTTGTGTACAGTTTATTGACTGGTTCTTTATTCAGTTTTGTACAGTTTATTGACTGGTTCTTTATTCAGTTTTGTTCAGTTTATTGACTGGTTCTTTATTCAGTTTTGTAATGTTTATTGACTGGTTCTTTATTGAGTTTTGTACAGTTCATTGACTAGTTCTTTATTAAGTTTTGTACAGTTTATTGACTGTTTCTTTATTGAGTTTTGTACAGTTTAGTGACTCTTTTTTATTGAGTTTTGTTCAGTTTATTGACTGTTTCTTTATTGAGTTTTGTACAGTTTATTGACTGTTTCTTTATTCATTTTTGTACAGTTTATTGACTGTTTCTTTATTGAGTTTTGTACAGTTTAGTGACTCTTTTTTATTGAGTTTTGTTCAGTTTATTGACTGTTTCTTTATTGAGTTTTGTACAGTTTATTGACTGTTTCTTTTTTGAGTTTTGTACAGTTTATTGACTTTTTTTTATTGAGTTTTGTACAGTTTATTTACTGTTTCTTTATTGAGTTTTGTACAGTTTATTGACTGTTTCTTTATTGAGTTTTGTACAGTTAATTGACTGTTTTTTATTGAGTTTTGTACAGTTTATTGACTGTTTCTTTATTGAGTTTTGTACGGTTTATTGACTGTTTCTTTATTGAGTTTTGTACAGTTTATTGACTGGTTCTTTACTCAGTTTTGTACAGTTTATTGACTGGTTCCTTATTCAGTTTTGTACAGTTTATTGACTGTTTCTTTATTGAGTTTTGTACAGTTTATTGACTGGTTCTTTATTGACTTTTGTACAGGTTATTGACTGGTTCATTATTGAATTTGTGTACAATTTATTGACTGGTTATTTATTGAGTTTTGTACAGTTTATTGACTGATTCTTTATTGAATTTGTGTACAATTTATTGACTGGTTCTTTATTGAGTTGTGTACAGTTTATTGACTGGATCTTTATTCAGTTTTGTACAGTTTATTGACTGATTCTTTATTCAGTTTTGTACAGTTTATTGACTGGTTCTTTATTCACTTTTGTAATGTTTATTGACTGGTTCTTTATTGAGTTTTGTACAATTTATTGACTGGTTCTTTATTGAGTTTTCTACAGTTTATTGACTGTTTCTTTATTGAGTTTTGTACAGTTTATTGACTTGTTCTTTATTAAGTTTTGTACAGTTTATTGACTGTTTCTTTATTGAGTTTTGTACAGTTTAGTGACTCTTTTTTATTGAGTTTTGTTCAGTTTATTGACTGTTTCTTTATTGAGTTTTGTACAGTTTATTGACTGTTTCTTTATTCATTTTTGTACAGTTTATTGACTGTTTCTTTATTGAGTTTTGTACAGTTTAGTGACTCTTTTTTATTGAGTTTTGTTCAGTTTATTGACTGTTTCTTTATTGAGTTTTGTACAGTTTATTGACTGTTTCTTTTTTGAGTTTTGTACAGTTTATTGACTTTTTTTTATTGAGTTTTGTACAGTTTATTTACTGTTTCTTTATTGAGTTTTGTACAGTTTATTGACTGTTTCTTTATTGAGTTTTGTACAGTTAATTGACTGTTTTTTATTGAGTTTTGTACAGTTTATTGACTGTTTCTTTATTGAGTTTTGTACGGTTTATTGACTGTTTCTTTATTGAGTTTTGTACAGTTTATTGACTGGTTCTTTACTCAGTTTTGTACAGTTTATTGACTGGTTCCTTATTCAGTTTTGTACAGTTTATTGACTGTTTCTTTATTGAGTTTTGTACAGTTTATTGACTGGTTCTTTATTGACTTTTGTACAGTTTATTGACTGGTTCATTATTGAATTTGTGTACAATTTATTGACTGGTTATTTATTGAGTTTTGTGCAGTTTATTGACTGATTCTTTATTGAATTTGTGTACAATTTATTGACTGGTTCTTTATTGAGTTGTGTACAGTTTATTGACTGGATCTTTATTCAGTTTTGTACAGTTTATTGACTGATTCTTTATTCAGTTTTGTACAGTTTATTGACTGGTTCTTTATTCACTTTTGTAATGTTTATTGACTGGTTCTTTATTGAGTTTTGTACAATTTATTGACTGGTTCTTTATTGAGTTTTCTACAGTTTATTGACTGTTTCTTTATTGAGTTTTGTACAGTTTATTGACTTGTTCTTTATTCAGTTTTGTACAGTTTATTGACTGGTTCTTTATTGAGTTTTGTACAGTGTATTGACTGTTTCTTTATTGAGTTTTGTGCAGTTTATTGACTGATTTGTTATTCAGTTTTGTACAGTTTATTGACTGAATCTTTATTGAATTTGTGTACAATTTATTGACTGGTTCTATATTGAGTTGTGTACAGTTTATTGACTGGTTCTTTATTCAGTTTTGTAATGTTTATTGACTGGATCTTTATTGAGTTTTGTATAGTTTATTGACTGTTTCTTTATTGAGTTTTGTACAGTTTATTGACTGTTTCTTTATTGAGTTTTGTACAGTTTATTGACTTTTTTTAATTTAGTTTTGTACAGTTTATTTACTGGTTCTTTATTGTGTTTTGTACAGTTTATTGACTGTTTCTTTATTGAGTTTTGTACAGTTAATTGACTGTTTTTTATTGAGTTTTGTACAGTTTATTGACTGTTTCTTTATTGAGTTTTGTACGGTTTATTGAATATGTCTTTATTGAGTTTTGTACAGTTTATTGACTGGTTCTTTATTCAGTTTTGTACAGTTTATTGACGGGTTCCTTATTCAGTTTTGTACAGTTTATTAACTGTTTCTTTTTTGAGTTTTGTATAGTTTAATGACTGTTTTTTATTGAGTTTTGTACAGTTTATTTACTGTTTCTTTATTGAGTTTTGTACGGTTTATTGACTGTTTCTTTATTGAGTTTTGTACAGTTTTTTGACTGGTTCTTTATTCAGTTTTGTACAGTTTATTGACTGGTTCTTTATTCAGTTTTGTTCAGTTTTTTTACTGTTTCTTTATTGAGTTTGTGTACAATTTATTGACTGGTTCTTTATTTAGTTTTGTACAGTTTTTTGACTGTTTCTTTATTGAGTTTTGTACGGTTTATTGACTGTTTCTTTATTGAGTTTTGTACAGTTTATTGACTGGTTCTTTATTCAGTTTTGTACAGTTTATTTACTGGTTCTTTATTCAGTTTTGTTCAGTTTTTTTACTGTTACTTTATTGAGTTTGTGTACAATTTAGTGACTGGTTCTTTATTGAGTTTTGTACAGTTTATTCACTGTTTGTTTCTTCAGTTTTCTAATGTTTATTGACTGGTTCTTTATTGAGTTGTGTACAGTTTATTGACTGGTTCTTTATTAAGTTTTGTAATGTTTATTGAGTGGTTCTTTATTGAGTTTTGTACAGTTTATTGACTGTTTCTTTATTTAGTTTTGTACAGTTTATTGACTGGTTCTTTTTTGAGTTTTGTACAGTTTATTCACTGTTTGTTTCTTCAGTTTTGTAATGTTTATTGACTGGTTCTTTATTGAGTTGTGTACAGTTTATTGACTGGTTCTTTATTCAGTTTTGTAATGTTTATTGACTGGTTCTTTATTGAGTTTTGTACAGTTTATTGACTGGTTCTTTATTGAGTTTTGTACAGTTATTGACTGGTTCTGTATTTAGTTTTGTACAGTTTTCTGACTGTTTCTTTATTTAGTTTTCTACAGTTTATTGACTGGTTCTTTATTGAGTTTTGTACAGTTTATTCACTGTTTCTTTATTCAGTTTTGTAATGTTTATTGACTGGTTGTTTATTGAGTTTTGTACAGTTTATTGACTGGTTCTTTCTTGACTTTTGTACAGTTTATTGACTGGTTCTTTATTGAATTTGTGTACAATTTATTGACTGGTTCTTTATTGAGTTTTGTACAGTTTATTGACTGGTTCTTTATTCAGTTTTGTACAGTTTATTGACTGGTTCTTAATTGAGTTTTGTACAGTTTATTGACTGGTTCTTTATTGAGTTTTGTACAGTTTATTGACTGTTACTTTTTTCAGTTTTGTACAGTTCATTGACTAGTTCTTTATTAAGTTTTGTACACTTTATTGACTGTTTCTTTATTGAGTTTTGTTCAGTTTATTGACTGTTTCTTTATTCATTTTTGTACAGTTTATTGACTGTTTCTTTATTTAGTTTTGTACAGTTTATTGACTGTTTCTTTAGTTAGTTTTGTACAGTTTATTGACTTTTTCTTTATTTAGTTTGTGTACAATTTATTGACTGGTTCTTTATTTAGTTTTGTACAGTTTATTTACTGTCTCTTTATTTAGTTTTGTACAGTTTATTGACTGGTTCTTTATTGAGTTTTGTACAGTTTATTGACTGTTTCTTTATTCAGTTTTTTTATGTTTATTGACTGGTTGTTTCTTGAGTTTTGTACAGTTTATTGACTGGTTCTTTATTGAATTTGTGTACAATTTATTGACTGGTTCTTTATTGAGTTGTGAACAGTTTATTGACTGGTTCTTTATTCAGTTTTGTACAGTTTATTGACTGGTTATTTATTCAGTTTTGTTCAGTTTATTGACTGGTTCTTTATTCAGTTTTGTAATGTTTATTGACTGGTTCTTTATTGAGTTTTGTACAGTTCATTGACTAGTTCTTTATTAAGTTTTGTACAGTTTATTGACTGTTTCTTTATTGAGTTTTGTACAGTTTAGTGACTGTTTTTTATTGAGTTTTGTTCAGTTTATTGACTGTTTCATTATTGAGTTTTGTAAGGTTTATTGACTGTTTCTTTATTCATTTTTGTACAGTTTATTGACTGGTTCTTTATTCAGTTTTGTACAGTTTATTGACTGTTTCTTTATTGAGTTTTGTACAGTTTATTGACTGGTTCTTTATTTAGTTTTGTACAGTTTATTGACTGTTTCTTAATTAGTTTTGTACCGTTTATTGACTGTTTCTTTATTTAGTTTTGTACAGTTTATTGACTGTTTCTTTATTTAGTTTGTGCACAATTTATTGACTGGTTCTTATTTAGTTTTGTACAGTTTATTGACTGTTTCTTTATTTAGTTTTGTACAGTTTATTGACTGGTTCTTTATTGAGTTTTGTACAGTTTATTGACTGTTTCTTTATTTAGTTTTGTACAGTTTATTGACTGGTTGTTTATTGAGTTTTGTACAGTTTATTGACTGGTTCTTTATTATGTTTTGTACAGTTTATTGACTGGTTCTTTATTGAATTTGTGTACAATTTATTGACTGGTTATTTATTGAGTTTTGTACAGTTTATTGACTGTTTCTTTATTTAGTTTTGTACAGTTTATTGACTGTTTCTTTATTTAGTTTTGTACAGTTTATTGACTGGTTCTTTGTTTAGTTTTGTACAGTTTATTGACTGGTTCTTTATTCAGTTTTGTACAGTTTATTGACTGGTTGTTTATTGAGTTTTGTACAGTTTATTGACTGTTTCTTTATTTAGTTTTGTACAGTTTATTGACTTTTTCTTTATTTAGTTTTGTACAGTTTATTGACTGGTTCTTTATTGAGTTTTGTACAGTTTATTGACTTGTTCTTTATTCAGTTTTGTATTGTTTATTGACTGGTTTTTTATTGAGTTTTGTACAGTTTATTGACTGGTTCTTTATTGAGTTTTAAACAGTTTATTGACTGGTTCTTTATTCAGTTATGTACAGTTTATTGACTGTTTCTTTATTGGGTTTTGTACAGTTTATTGACTGGTTCTTTGTTTAGTTTTGTACAGTTTATTGACTGGTTCTTTATTCAGTTTTGTACAGTTTGTTGACTGGTTCTTTATTGAGTTTTGTACAGTTTATTGATTGTTTCTTTATTGAGTTTTGTACAGTTTATTGACTGGTTCTTTATTGAGTTTTGTACAGTTTATTGACTGTTTCTGTATTTAGTTTTCTACAGTTTTCTGACTGTTTCTTTATTTAGTTTTCTACAGTTTATTGACTGGTTCTTTATTCAGTTTTGTAATGTTTATTGACTGGTTCTTTATTGAGTTTTGTACAGTTTATTGACTGGTTCTTTTTTGAGTTTTGTACAGTTTATTGACTGTTTCTTTATTGAGTTTTGTACAGTTTATTAAGAGATTTGTTATTCAGTTTTGTGCAGTTTATTGACTGGTTCTTTATTGAATTTTGTACAGTTTATTGACTGAATCTTTATTGAATTTGTGTACAATTTATTGACTGGTTCTATATTGAGTTGTGTACAGTTTATTGACTGGTTCTTTATTCAGTTTTGTAATGTTTATTGACTGGATCTTTATTGAGTTTTGTATAGTTTATTGACTGTTTCTTTATTGAGTTTTGTACAGTTTATTGACTGTTTCTTTATTGAGTTTTGTACAGTTTATTGACTTTTTTTTATTTAGTTTTGTACAGTTTATTTACTGGTTCTTTATTGTGTTTTGTACAGTTTATTGACTGTTTCTTTATTGAGTTTTGTACAGTTAATTGACTGTTTTTTATTGAGTTTTGTACAGTTTATTGACTGTTTCTTTATTGAGTTTTGTACGGTTTATTGAATTTGTCTTTATTGAGTTTTGTACAGTTTATTGACTGGTTCTTTATTCAGTTTTGTACAGTTTATTGACGGGTTCCTTATTCAGTTTTGTACAGTTTATTAACTGTTTCTTTTTTGAGTTTTGTATAGTTTAATGACTGTTTTTTATTGAGTTTTGTACAGTTTATTTACTGTTTCTTTATTGAGTTTTGTACGGTTTATTGAATTTGTCTTTATTGAGTTTTGTACAGTTTATTGACTGGTTCTTTATTCAGTTTTGTACAGTTTATTGACGGGTTCCTTATTCAGTTTTGTACAGTTTATTAACTGTTTCTTTTTTGAGTTTTGTATAGTTTATTGACTGTTTCTTTATTGAGTTTTGTACAGTTTTTTGACTGGTTCTTTATTCAGTTTTGTACAGTTTATCGACTGGTTCTTTATTCAGTTTTGTTCAGTTTTTTTACTGTTTCTTTATTGAGTCTGTGTTCAATTTATTGACTGGTTCTTTATTTAGTTTTGTACAGTTTTTTGACTGTTTCTTTATTGAGTTTTGTACGGTTTATTGACTGTTTCTTTATTGAGTTTTGTACAGTTTATTGACTGGTTCTTTATTCAGTTTTGTACAGTTTATTTACTGGTTCTTTATTCAGTTTTGTTCAGTTTTTTTACTGTTACTTTATTGAGTCTGTGTACAATTTAGTGACTGGTTCTTTATTGAGTTTTGTACAGTTTATTCACTGTTTGTTTCTTCAGTTTTCTAATGTTTATTGACTGGTTCTTTATTGAGTTGTGTACAGTTTATTGACTGGTTCTTTATTAAGTTTTGTAATGTTTATTGAGTTGTTCTTTATTGAGTTTTGTACAGTTTATTGACTGTTTCTTTATTTAGTTTTGTACAGTTTATTGACTGGTTATTTTTTGAGTTTTGTACAGTTTATTCACTGTTTGTTTCTTCAGTTTTGTAATGTTTATTGACTGGTTCTTTATTGAGTTGTGTACAGTTTATTGACTGGTTCTTTATTCAGTTTTGTAATGTTTATTGACTGGTTCTTTATTGAGTTTTGTACAGTTTATTGACTGGTTCTTTATTGAGTTTTGTACAGTTATTGACTGGTTCTGTATTTAGTTTTGTACAGTTTTCTGACTGTTTCTTTATTTAGTTTTCTACAGTTTATTGACTGGTTCTTTATTGAGTTTTGTACAGTTTATTCACTGTTTCTTTTTTTCAGTTTTGTAATGTTTATTGACTGGTTGTTTATTGAGTTTTGTACAGTTTATTGACTGGTTCTTTCTTGACTTTTGTACAGTTTATTGACTGGTTCTTTATTGAATTTGTGTACAATTTATTGACTGGTTCTTTATTGAGTTTTGTACAGTTTATTGACTCGTTCTTTATTCAGTTTTGTACAGTTTATTGACTGGTTCTTAATTGAGTTTTGTACAGTTTATTGACTGGTTCTTTATTGAGTTTTGTACAGTTTATTGACTGTTACTTTTTTCAGTTTTGTACAGTTCATTGACTAGTTCTTTATTAAGTTTTGTACACTTTATTGACTGTTTCTTTATTGAGTTTTGTTCAGTTTATTGACTGTTTCTTTATTCATTTTTGTACAGTTTATTGACTGTTTCTTTATTTAGTTTTGTACAGTTTATTGACTGTTTCTTTAGTTAGTTTTGTACAGTTTATTGACTTTTTCTTTATTTAGTTTGTGTACAATTTATTGACTGGTTCTTTATTTAGTTTTGTACAGTTTATTTACTGTCTCTTTATTTAGTTTTGTACAGTTTATTGACTGGTTCTTTATTGAGTTTTGTACAGTTTATTGACTGTTTCTTTATTCAGTTTTTTAATGTTTATTGACTGGTTGTTTCTTGAGTTTTGTACAGTTTATTGACTGGTTCTTTATTGAGTTTTGTACAGTTTATTGACTGATTCTTTATTGAATTTGTGTACAATTTATTGACTGGTTCTTTATTGAGTTGTGTACAGTTTATTGACTGGTTCTTTATTCAGTTTTGTACAGTTTATTGACTGGTTATTTATTCAGTTTTGTTCAGTTTATTGACTGGTTCTTTATTCAGTTTTGTAATGTTTATTGACTGGTTCTTTATTGAGTTTTGTACAGTTCATTGACTAGTTCTTTATTAAGTTTTGTACAGTTTATTGATTGTTTCTTTATTGAGTTTTGTACAGTTTAGTGACTGTTTTTTATTGAGTTTTGTTCAGTTTATTGACTGTTTCATTATTGAGTTTTGTAAGGTTTATTGACTGTTTCTTTATTCATTTTTGTACAGTTTATTGACTGGTTCTTTATTCAGTTTTGTACAGTTTATTGACTGTTTCTTTATTGAGTTTTGTACAGTTTATTGACTGGTTCTTTATTTAGTTTTGTACAGTTCATTGACTGTTTCTTAATTAGTTTTGTACCGTTTATTGACTGTTTCTTTATTTAGTTTTGTACAGTTTATTGACTGTTTCTTTATTTAGTTTGTGCACAATTTATTGACTTGTTCTTATTTAGTTTTGTACAGTTTATTGACTGTCTCTTTATTTAGTTTTGTACAGTTTATTGACTGGTTCTTTATTGAGTTTTGTACAGTTTATTGACTGTTTCTTTATTTAGTTTTGTACAGTTTATTGACTGGTTGTTTATTGAGTTTTGTACAGTTTATTGACTGGTTCTTTATTATGTTTTGTACAGTTTATTGACTGGTTCTTTATTGAATTTGTGTACAATTTATTGACTGGTTATTTATTGAGTTTTGTACAGTTTATTGACTGTTTCTTTATTTAGTTTTGTACAGTTTATTGACTGTTTCTTTATTTAGTTTTGTACAGTTTATTGACTGGTTCTTTGTTTAGTTTTGTACAGTTTATTGACTGGTTCTTTATTCAGTTTTGTACAGTTTATTGACTGGTTGTTTATTGAGTTTTGTACAGTTTATTGACTGTTTCTTTTTTTAGTTTTGTACAGTTTATTGACTTTTTCTTTATTTAGTTTTGTACAGTTTATTGACTGGTTCTTTATTGAGTTTTGTACAGTTTATTGACTTGTTCTTTATTCAGTTTTGTATTGTTTATTGACTGGTTTTTTATTGAGTTTTGTACAGTTTATTGACTGGTTCTTTATTGAGTTTTAAACAGTTTATTGACTGGTTCTTTATTGAGTTCTGTACAGTTTATTGACTGGTTCTTTGTTCAATTTTGTACAGTTTATTGACTGTTTTTTTATTTAAATTTCTACAGTTTATCGACTGTTTCTTTATTTAGTTTTGTACAGTTTATTGACTGGTTCTTTATTTAGTTTTGTACAGTTTATTGACTGTTTCTTCATTCAGTTTTGTAATGTTTCTTGACTGGTTGTTTTAATGAGTTTTGTACAGTTTATTGACTGGTTCTTTGTTCAGTTTTGTACAGTTTATTGACTGTTTCTTTATTGAGATTTGTACAGTTTATTGACTGGTTCTTTATTCAGTTTTGCACAGTTTATTGACTGGTTCTTTATTGAGTTTTGTAGTTTTTTGACTGGTTCTATATTGAGTTTTGTAGAGTTATTGACTGTTTCTTTATTGAGTTTTGTACAGTTTATTGACTATTTCTTTATTGAGTGTTGTACAGTTTATTGACTGTATCTTTATTGAGTTTTGTACAGTTTATTGACTGTTTTTTATTGAGTTTTGTACAGTTTATTGACTGTTTCTTTATTGAGTGTTGTACAGTTTATTGACTGTTTCTTTATTGTGTTTTGTACAGTTTATTGACTGGTTCTTTATTCAGTTTTATACAGTTTATTGACCGGTTCTTTATTGAGTTTTGTACTGTTTATTGACAAGTTCTTTATTAAGTTTTGAACAGTTTATTGACTGTTTCTTTATTGAATTTTGTACAGTTTAGTGACTGTTTTTAATTGAGTTTTGTACAGTTTATTGACTGTTCTTTATTGAGTTTTGTACAGTTTATTGACTGGTACTTTATTCAGTTTTGTACAGTTTATTGACTGGTTCTTTATTGAGTTTTGTACAGTTTATTGACTGGTTCATTATTCAGTTTTGTACAGTTTATTGACTGGTTCTTTATTGAGTTTTGAACAGTTTATTGACTGATTCTTTATTGAATTTGTGTACAATTTATTGACTGGTTCTTTATTGAGTTGTGTACAGTTTATTGACTGGTTCTTTATTCAGTTTTGTAATGTTTATTGACTGGTTCTTTATTGAGTTTTGTACAGTTTATTGACTGGTTCTTTATTGAGTTTTGTACAGTTTATTGACTGTTTCTTTATTGAGTTTTGTACAGTTTATTGACTAGTTCCTTATTCAGTTTTGTACAGTTGATTGACTGTTTCTTTATTGAGTTTTGTACAGTTTAGTGACTAGTTCCTTATTCAGTTTTGTACAGTTTATTTACTGTTTCTTTATTGAGTTTTGTACGGTTTATTGACTGTTTTTTTATTGATTTTTGTACAGTTTATTGACTGGTTCTTTATTCTGTTTTGTACAGTTTATTGACTGGTTCTTTATTCAGTTTTGTTCTGTTTTTTTACTGTTTCTTTATTGAGTTTGTGTACAATTTATTGAATGGTTCTTTATTTAGTTTTGTACAGTTTTTTGACTGTTTGTTTATTTAGTTTTGTACAGTTTATTGACTGGTTCTTTATTGAGTTTCGTACAGTTTATTCACTGTTTCTCTCTTCAGTTTTGTAATGTTTATTGACTGGTTGTTTATTGAGTTTTGTACAGTTTATTGACTGGTTCTTTATTGAATTTTGTACAGTTTATTGACAGGTTCTTTATTGAATTTGTGTACAATTTATTGACTGGTTCTTTCTTGAGTTTTGTACAGTTTATTGACTGGTTCTTTATTCAGTTTTGTACAGTTTATTGACTGGTTCTTTATTGAGTTTTGCCCAGTTTATTGACTGGTTCTTTATTGAGTTTTGTACAGTTTATTCACTGTTTCTTTATTGAGTTTTGTACAGTTCATTGACTAGTTCTTTATTAAGTTTTGTACAGTTTATTGACTGTTTCTTTATTGAGTTTTTACAGTTTAGTGACTGTTTTTTATTGAGTTTTGTTCAGTTTATTGACTGTTTCTTTTTTGCGTTTTCTACAGTTTATTGACTGGTTCTTTATTCAGTTTTGTACAGTTTATTGACTGGTTCTTTATTGAGTTTTGTACAGTTTATTGCCTGTTTCTTGATTGAGTTTTGTACAGTTTATTGACTGGTTCTTTATTCAGTTTTGTACAATTTATTGACTGTTTCTTTATTGAGTTTTGTACAGTTTATTGACTGGTTCTTTATTTAGTTTTGTACAGTTTATTGACTGTTTCTTAATTAGTTTTGTACAGTTTATTGACTGTTTCTTTATTTAGTTTTGTACAGTTTATTGACTGTTTCTTTATTAAGTTTGTGTACAATTTATTGACTGGTTCTTATTTAGTTTTGTACACTTTATTGACTGTTTCTTTATTTAGTTTTCTACAGTTTATTGACTGGTTCTTTATTGAGTTTTGTACAGTTTATTGACTGTTTCTTTATTCAGTTTTGCACAGTTTATTGACTGGTTGTTTATTGAGTTTTGTACAGTTTATTGACTGGTTCTTTATTATGTTTTGTACAGTTTATTGACTGGTTCTTTATGGAATTTGTGTACAATTATTTATTGACTGGTTATTTATTGAGTTTTGTACAGTTTATTGACTGGTTCTTTATTCAGTTTTGTACAGTTTATTGACTGTTTCTTTATTGGGTTTTGTTAAGTTTATTGACTGGTTCTTTGTTTAGTTCTGTACAGTTTATTGACTGGTTCTTTATTCAGTTTTGTACAGTTTATTGACTGGTTCTTTATTGAGTTTTGTACAGTTTATTGACTGTTTCTTTATTTAGTTTTGTGCAGTTTATTGACTGTTTCTTTATTTAGTTTTGTACAGTATATTGACTGGTTTTTTATTGAGTTTTGTACAGTTTATTGACTGGTTCTTTGTTCAGTTTTGTAATGTTTATTGACTGGTTCTTTATTGAGTTTTGTACAGTTTATTGACTGGTTCTTTATTGAGTTTTGTAGAGTTTATTGACTGTTTCCTTATTGAGTTTTGTACAGTTTATTGGCTAGTTCCTTATTCAGTTTTGTACAGTTGATTGACTGTTTCTTTATTGAGTTTTGTACAGTTTATTGACTAGTTCCTTATTCAGTTTTGTACAGTTTATTTACTGTTTCTTTATTGAGTTTTGTACGGTTTATTGACTGTTTCTTTATTGATTTTTGTACAGTTTATTGACTGGTTTTTTATTCTGTTTTGTACAGTTTATTGACTGGTTCTTTATTCAGTTTTGTTCAGTTTTTTTACTGTTTCTTTATTGAGTTTGTGTACAATTTATTGACTGGTTCTTTATTTAGTTTTGTACAGTTTTTTGACTGTTTGTTTATTTAGGTTTGTACAGTTTATTGACTTGTTCTTTATTGAGTTTCGTACAGTTTATTCACTATTTCTCTCTTCAGTTTTGTAATGTTTATTGACTGGTTGTTTATTGAGTTTTGTACAGTTTATTGACTTGTTCTTTATTGACTTTTGTACAGTTATTGACAGGTTCTTTATTGAATTTGTGTACAATTTATTGACTGGTTCTTTATTGAGTTTTGTACAGTTTATTGACTGGTTCTTTATTCAGTTTTGTACAGTTTATTGACTGGTTCTTTATTGAGTTTTGACCAGTTTATTGACTGGTTCTTTATTGAGTTTTGTACAGTTTATTCACTGTTACTTTATTGAGTTTTGTACAGTTCATTGACTAGTTCTTTATTAAGTTTTGTACAGTTTATTGACTGTTTCTTTATTGAGTTTTTACAGTTTAGTGACTGTTTTTTATTGAGTTTTGTTCAGTTTATTGACTGGTTCTTTATTGAGTTTTGTACAGTTTATTGACTGTTTCTTTATTCAGTTTTGTACAGTTTATTGACTGGTTGTTTATTGAGTTTTGTACAGTTTATTGACTGGTTCTTTATTATGTTTTGTACAGTTTATTGACTTGTTCTTTATTGAATTTGTGTACAATTTATTGACTGGTTATTTATTGAGTTTTGTACAGTTTATTGACTGGTTCTTTATTCAGTTTTGTACAGTTTATTGACTGTTTCTTTATTGGGTTTTGTACAGTTTATTGACTGGTTCTTTGTTTAGTTTTGTACAGTTTATTGACTGGTTCTTTATTCAGTTTTGTACAGTTTATTGACTGGTTCTTTATTGAGTTTTGTACAGTTTATTGACTGTTTCTTTATTTAGTTTTGTACAGTTTATTGACTGTTTCTTTATTTAGTTTTGTACAGTTTATTGACTGTTTCTTTATTTAGTTTTGTACAGTTTATTGACTGGTTCTTTATTGAGTTTTGTACAGTTTATTGACTTGTTCTTTATTCAGTTTTGTATTGTTTATTGACTGGTTTTTTATTGAGTGTTGTACAGTTTATTGACTGGTTCTTTATTGAGTTTTAAACAGTTTATTGACTGGTTCTTTATTGAGTTTTGTACAGTTTATTGACTGGTTCTTTATTGAGTTTTGTACAGTTTATTCACTGTTACTTTATTGAGTTTTGTACAGTTCATTGACTAGTTCTTTATTAAGTTTTGTACAGTTTATTGACTGTTTCTTTATTGAGTTTTTACAGTTTAGTGACTGTTTTTTATTGAGTTTTGTTCAGTTTATTGACTGTTTCTTTTTTGCGTTTTCTACAGTTTATTGACTGGTTCTTTATTCAGTTTTGTACAGTTTATTGACTGGTTCTTTATTGAGTTTTGTACAGTTTATTGACTGTTTCTTGATTGAGTTTTGTACAGTTTATTGACTGGTTCTTTATTCAGTTTTGTACAGTTTATTGACTGTTTCATTATTGAGTTTTGTACAGTTTATTGACTGGTTCTTTATTTAGTTTTGTACAGTTTATTGACTGTTTCTTTATTTAGTTTTGTACAGTTTATTGACTGTTTCTTTATTTAGTTTGTGTACAATTTATTGACTGGTTCTTATTTAGTTTTGTACAGTTTATTGACTGTTTCTTTATTTAGTTTTGTACAGTTTATTGACTGGTTCTTTATTGAGTTTTGTACAGTTTATTGACTGTTTCTTTATTCAGTTTTGTACAGTTTATTGACTGGTTGTTTATTGAGTTTTGTACAGTTTATTGACTGGTTCTTTATTATGTTTTGTACAGTTTATTGACTTGTTCTTTATTGAATTTGTGTACAATTTATTGACTGGTTATTTATTGAGTTTTGTACAGTTTATTGACTGGTTCTTTATTCAGTTTTGTACAGTTTATTGACTGTTTCTTTATTGGGTTTTGTACAGTTTTTTGACTGGTTCTTTGTTCAGTTTTGTACAGTTTATTGACTGGTTCTTTATTCAGTTTTGTACAGTTTATTGACTGGTTCTTTATTGAGTTTTGTACAGTTTATTGACTGTTTCTTTATTTAGTTTTGTACAGTTTATTGACTGTTTCTTTATTTAGTTTTGTACAGTTTATTGACTGGTTCTTTATTGAGTTTTGTACAGTTTATTGACTTGTTCTTTATTCAGTTTTGTATTGTTTATTGACTGGTTTTTTATTGAGTGTTGTACAGTTTATTGACTGGTTCTTTATTGAGTTTTAAACAGTTTATTGACTGGTTCTTTATTGAGTTTTGTACAGTTTATTGACTGGTTCTTTGTTCAGTTTTGTACAGTTTATTGACTGTTTCTTTATTTATATTTCTACAGTTTATCGACTGTTTCTTTATTTAGTTTTGTACAGTTTATTGACTGGTTCTTTATTTAGTTTTGTACAGTTTATTGACTGTTTCTTCATTCAGTTTTGTAATGTTTCTTGACTGGTTGTTTTAATGAGTTTTGTACAGTTTATTGACTGGTTCTTTGTTCAGTTTTGTACAGTTTATTGACTGTTTCTTTATTTAGTTTTGTACAGTTTATTGACTGTTTCTTTATTGAGTTTTGTACAGTTTATTGACTGGTTCTTTATTATGTTTTGTACAGTTTATTGACTTGTTCTTTATTGAATTTGTGTACAATTTATTGACTGGTTATTTATTGAGTTTTGTACAGTTTATTGACTGGTTCTTTATTCAGTTTTGTACAGTTTATTGACTGTTTCTTTATTGGGTTTTGTACAGTTTATTGACTGGTTCTTTGTTCAGTTTTGTACAGTTTATTGACTGGTTCTTTATTCAGTTTTGTACAGTTTATTGACTGGTTCTTTATTGAGTTTTGTACAGTTTATTGACTGTTTCTTTATTTAGTTTTGTACAGTTTATTGACTGTTTCTTTATTTAGTTTTGTACAGTTTATTGACTGGTTCTTTATTGAGTTTTGTACAGTTTATTGACTTGTTCTTTATTCAGTTTTGTATTGTTTATTGACTGGTTTTTTATTGAGTGTTGTACAGTTTATTGACTGGTTCTTTATTGAGTTTTAAACAGTTTATTGACTGGTTCTTTATTGAGTTTTGTACAGTTTATTGACTGGTTCTTTGTTCAGTTTTGTACAGTTTATTGACTGTTTCTTTATTTAAATTTCTACAGTTTATCGACTGTTTCTTTATTTAGTTTTGTACAGTTTATTGACTGGTTCTTTATTTAGTTTTGTACAGTTTATTGACTGTTTCTTCATTCAGTTTTGTAATGTTTCTTGACTGGTTGTTTTAATGAGTTTTGTACAGTTTATTGACTGGTTCTTTGTTCAGTTTTGTACAGTTTATTGACTGTTTCTTTATTGAGTTTTGTACAGTTTATTGACTGGTTCTTTATTCAGTTTTGTACAGTTTATTGACTGGTTCTTTATTGAGTTTTGTAGTTTTTTGACTGGTTCTATATGTTATATTTATAGCACGGACTTCTGAGTTGGACAGATACACCTTCGAGCGCTTTAGCGCGAGAAGGTGTATTTGTCTAACGAGGAAGGCGGTGCTATAAATGATTTGTAACATGAATAAGCCCCAGATCCCGCCCATTAATAATTGGTTATAAATAAAGAGGGCGGTGTTAATTATGGTGCGACCGATATTCGACTAATCAAATGAAAAGCTAATATTGGAAGCTCGTGCTATCCTTTTGCAGTGAAAATCAATAAAATTTGACATAATTTAGGCGGAGTTTTACTGTGCATTATCGGATAATTGTAGTTGGTTATTGCATGGCTATTTTCCCTCGAGTTTAACAGGCACACGTGACTTTTCATGCAATATTATACAAGTGTTTTAATTTAGAGCATACCTACTCGTCGTCTCTTGTTTGTTCGTAAAAAATAACAAAGGATTCATGTTACAATGAGTTTTGTAGAGTTATTGACTGCTTCTTTATTGAGTTTTGTACAGTTTATTGACTGTTTCTTTATTGAGTGTTGTACAGTTTATTGACTGTTTCTTTATTGAGTTTTGTACAGTTTATTGACTGTTTTTTATTGAGTTTTGTACAGTTTATTGACTGTTTCTTTATTGAGTGTTGTACAGTTTATTGACTGTTTCTTTATTGTGTTTTGTACAGTTGATTGACTGGTTCTTTATTCAGTTTTATACGGTTTATTGACCGGTTCTTTATTGAGTTTTGTAATGTTTATTGACTGGTTGTTTATTGAGTTTTGTGCAGTTTATTGACTGGTTCTTTATTGAGTTTTGTACAATTTATTGACTGGTACTTTATTGAGTTTTGTACAGTTTATTGACTGGTTCTTTATTCAGTTTTGTACAGTTTATTGACTGCTTCTTTATTGATTTTTGTACAGTTTATTGACTGGTTCTTTATTGAGTTTTGTACAGTTAATTGACTGTTTCTTTATTGAGTTTTGTACTGTTTATTGACTAGTTTTTATTAAGTTTTGAACAGTTTATTGACTGTTTCTTTATTGAGTTTTGTACAGTTTAGTGACTGTTTTTAATTGAGTTTTGTACAGTTTATTGACTGTTTCTTTATTGGGTTTTGTAGAGTTTATTGACTGGTTCTTTATTCAGTTTTGTACAGTTTATTGACTGGTTCTTTATTGAGTTTTGTACAGTTTATTGACTGTTTCTTTATTGAGTTTTGTACAGTTTATTGACTGGTTCATTATTCAGTTTTGTACAGTTTATTGACTGGTTCTTTATTGAGTTTTGAAGAGTTTATTGACTGATTCTTTATTGCATTTGTGTACAATTTATTGACTGGATCTTTATTGAGTTGTGTACAGTTTATTGACTGGTTCTTTATTCAGTTTTGTAATGTTTATTGACTGATTCTTTATTGAGTTTTGTACAGTTTATTGACTGGTTCTTTATTGAGTTTTGTACAGTTTATTGACTGGTTCTTTATTGAGTTTTGTACAGTTTATTGACTAGTTCCTTATTCAGTTTTGTACAGTTGATTGACTGTTTCTTTATTGAGTTTTGTACAGTTTATTGACTAGTTCCTTATTCAGTTTTGTACAGTTTATTTACTGTTTCTTTATTGAGTTTTGTACGGTTTATTGACTGTTTATTTATTGATTTTTGTACAGTTTATTGACTGGTTTTTTATTCTGTTTTGTACAGTTTATTGACTGGCTCTTTATTCAGTTTTGTTCAGTTTTTTTACTGTTTCTTTATTGAGTTTGTGTACAATTTATTGACTGGTTCTTTATTTAGTTTTGTACAGTTCATTGACTGGTTCTTTATTGAGTTTCGTACAGTTTATTCACTGTTTCTCTCTTCAGTTTTGTAATGTTTATTGACTGGTTGTTTATTGAGTTTTGTACAGTTTATTGACTGGTTCTTTATTGACTTTTGTACAGTTTATTGACAGGTTCTTTATTGAATTTGTGTACAATTTATTGACTGGTTCTTTATTGAGTTTTGTACAGTTGATTGACTGGTTCTTTATTCAGTTTTGTACAGTTTATTGACTGGTTCTTTATTTGAGTTTTGCCCAGTTTATTGACTGGTTCTTTATTGAGTTTTGTACAGTTTATTCACTGTTTCTTTATTGAGTTTTGTACAGTTTATAGACTGGTTCTTTATTTAGTTTTGTACAGTTTATTGACTGTTTCTTCATTCAGTTTTGTAATGTTTCTTGACTGGTTGTTTTAATGAGTTTTGTACAGTTTATTGACTGGTTCTTTGTTCAGTTTTGTACAGTTTATTGACTGTTTCTTTATTGAGTTTTGTACAGTTTATTGACTGGTTCTTTATTCAGTTTTTTACAGTTTATTGACTGGTTCTTTATTGAGTTTTGTAGTTTTTTGACTGGTTCTGTATGTTATATTTATAGCACGGACTTCTGAGTTGGACAGATACACCTTCGAGCGCTTTAGCGCGAGAAGGTGTATTTGTCTAACGAGGAAGGCGGTGCTATAAATGATTTGTAACATGAATAAGCCCCAGATCCCGCCCATTAATAATTGGTTATAAATAAAGAGGGCGGTGTTAATTATGGTGCGACCGATATTCGACTAATCAAATGAAAAGCTAATATTGGAAGCTCGTGCTATCCTTTTGCAGTGAAAATCAATAAAATTTGACATAATTTAGGCGGAGTTTTACTGTGCATTATCGGATAATTGTAGTTGGTTATTGCATGGCTATTTTCCCTCGAGTTTAACAGGCACACGTGACTTTTCATGCAATATTATACAAGTGTTTTAATTTAGAGCATACCTACTCGTCGTCTCTTGTTTGTTCGTAAAAAATAACAAAGGATTCATGTTACAATGAGTTTTGTAGAGTTATTGACTGCTTCTTTATTGAGTTTTGTACAGTTTATTGACTGTTTCTTTATTGAGTTTTGTACAGTTTATTGACTGTTTCTTTATTAAGTTTTGTACAGTTTATTGACTGTTTTTTATTGAGTTTTGTACAGTTTATTGACTGTTTCTTTATTGAGTGTTGTACAGTTTATTGACTGTTTCTTTATTGTGTTTTGTACAGTTGATTGACTGGTTCTTTATTCAGTTTTATACGGTTTATTGACCGGTTCTTTATTGAGTTTTGTAATGTTTATTGACTGGTTGTTTATTGAGTTTTGTGCAGTTTATTGACTGGTTCTTTATTGAGTTTTGTACAATTTATTGACTGGTACTTTATTGAGTTTTGTACAGTTTATTGACTGGTTCTTTTTTCAGTTTTGTACAGTTTATTGACTGCTTCTTTATTGATTTTTGTACAGTTTATTGACTGGTTCTTTATTGAGTTTTGTACAGTTAATTGACTGTTTCTTTATTGAGTTTTGTACTGTTTATTGACTAGTTTTTATTAAGTTTTGAACAGTTTATTGACTGTTTCTTTATTGAGTTTTGTACAGTTTAGTGACTGTTTTTAATTGAGTTTTGTACAGTTTATTGACTGTTTCTTTATTGGGTTTTGTAGAGTTTATTGACTGGTTCTTTATTCAGTTTTGTACAGTTTATTGACTGGTTCTTTATTGAGTTTTGTACAGTTTATTGACTGTTTCTTTATTGAGTTTTGTACAGTTTATTGACTGGTTCATTATTCAGTTTTGTACAGTTTATTGACTGGTTCTTTATTGAGTTTTGAAGAGTTTATTGACTGATTCTTTATTGCATTTGTGTACAATTTATTGACTGGATCTTTATTGAGTTGTGTACAGTTTATTGACTGGTTCTTTATTCAGTTTTGTAATGTTTATTGACTGATTCTTTATTGAGTTTTGTACAGTTTATTGACTGGTTCTTTATTGAGTTTTGTACAGTTTATTGACTGTTTCTTTATTGAGTTTTGTACAGTTTATTGACTAGTTCCTTATTCAGTTTTGTACAGTTGATTGACTGTTTCTTTATTGAGTTTTGTACAGTTTATTTACTAGTTCCTTATTGAGTTTTGTACAGTTTATTTACTGTTTCTTTATTGAGTTTTGTACAGTTTATTGACTGGTTCATTATTCAGTTTTGTACAGTTTATTGACTGGTTCTTTATTGAGTTTTGAAGAGTTTATTGACTGATTCTTTATTGCATTTGTGTACAATTTATTGACTGGATCTTTATTGAGTTGTGTACAGTTTATTGACTGGTTCTTTATTCAGTTTTGTAATGTTTATTGACTGATTCTTTATTGAGTTTTGTACAGTTTATTGACTGGTTCTTTATTGAGTTTTGTACAGTTTATTGACTGTTTCTTTATTGAGTTTTGTACAGTTTATTGACTAGTTCCTTATTCAGTTTTGTACAGTTGATTGACTGTTTCTTTATTGAGTTTTGTACAGTTTATTGACTAGTTCCTTATTCAGTTTTGTACAGTTTATTTACTGTTTCTTTATTGAGTTTTGTACGGTTTATTGACTGTTTATTTATTGATTTTTGTACAGTTTATTGACTGGTTTTTTATTCTGTTTTGTACAGTTTATTGACTGGCTCTTTATTCAGTTTTGTTCAGTTTTTTTACTGTTTCTTTATTGAGTTTGTGTACAATTTATTGACTGGTTCTTTATTTAGTTTTGTACAGTTCATTGACTGGTTCTTTATTGAGTTTCGTACAGTTTATTCACTGTTTCTCTCTTCAGTTTTGTAATGTTTATTGACTGGTTGTTTATTGAGTTTTGTACAGTTTATTGACTGGTTCTTTATTGACTTTTGTACAGTTTATTGACAGGTTCTTTATTGAATTTGTGTACAATTTATTGACTGGTTCTTTATTGAGTTTTGTACAGTTGATTGACTGGTTCTTTATTCAGTTTTGTACAGTTTATTGACTGGTTCTTTATTTGAGTTTTGCCCAGTTTATTGACTGGTTCTTTATTGAGTTTTGTACAGTTTATTCACTGTTTCTTTATTGAGTTTTGTACAGTTTATAGACTGGTTCTTTATTTAGTTTTGTACAGTTTATTGACTGTTTCTTCATTCAGTTTTGTAATGTTTCTTGACTGGTTGTTTTAATGAGTTTTGTACAGTTTATTGACTGGTTCTTTGTTCAGTTTTGTACAGTTTATTGACTGTTTCTTTATTGAGTTTTGTACAGTTTATTGACTGGTTCTTTATTCAGTTTTTTACAGTTTATTGACTGGTTCTTTATTGAGTTTTGTAGTTTTTTGACTGGTTCTGTATGTTATATTTATAGCACGGACTTCTGAGTTGGACAGATACACCTTCGAGCGCTTTAGCGCGAGAAGGTGTATTTGTCTAACGAGGAAGGCGGTGCTATAAATGATTTGTAACATGAATAAGCCCCAGATCCCGCCCATTAATAATTGGTTATAAATAAAGAGGGCGGTGTTAATTATGGTGCGACCGATATTCGACTAATCAAATGAAAAGCTAATATTGGAAGCTCGTGCTATCCTTTTGCAGTGAAAATCAATAAAATTTGACATAATTTAGGCGGAGTTTTACTGTGCATTATCGGATAATTGTAGTTGGTTATTGCATGGCTATTTTCCCTCGAGTTTAACAGGCACACGTGACTTTTCATGCAATATTATACAAGTGTTTTAATTTAGAGCATACCTACTCGTCGTCTCTTGTTTGTTCGTAAAAAATAACAAAGGATTCATGTTACAATGAGTTTTGTAGAGTTATTGACTGCTTCTTTATTGAGTTTTGTACAGTTTATTGACTGTTTCTTTATTGAGTGTTGTACAGTTTATTGACTGTTTCTTTATTGAGTTTTGTACAGTTTATTGACTGTTTTTTATTGAGTTTTGTACAGTTTATTGACTGTTTCTTTATTGAGTGTTGTACAGTTTATTGACTGTTTCTTTATTGTGTTTTGTACAGTTGATTGACTGGTTCTTTATTCAGTTTTATACGGTTTATTGACCGGTTCTTTATTGAGTTTTGTAATGTTTATTGACTGGTTGTTTATTGAGTTTTGTGCAGTTTATTGACTGGTTCTTTATTGAGTTTTGTACAATTTATTGACTGGTACTTTATTGAGTTTTGTACAGTTTATTGACTGGTTCTTTTTTCAGTTTTGTACAGTTTATTGACTGCTTCTTTATTGATTTTTGTACAGTTTATTGACTGGTTCTTTATTGAGTTTTGTACAGTTAATTGACTGTTTCTTTATTGAGTTTTGTACTGTTTATTGACTAGTTTTTATTAAGTTTTGAACAGTTTATTGACTGTTTCTTTATTGAGTTTTGTACAGTTTAGTGACTGTTTTTAATTGAGTTTTGTACAGTTTATTGACTGGTTCTTTATTGAGTTTTGTACAGTTTATTGACTGTTTCTTTATTGAGTTTTGTACAGTTTATTGACTGGTTCATTATTCAGTTTTGTACAGTTTATTGACTGGTTCTTTATTGAGTTTTGAAGAGTTTATTGACTGATTCTTTATTGCATTTGTGTACAATTTATTGACTGGATCTTTATTGAGTTGTGTACAGTTTATTGACTGGTTCTTTATTCAGTTTTGTAATGTTTATTGACTGATTCTTTATTGAGTTTTGTACAGTTTATTGACTGGTTCTTTATTGAGTTTTGTACAGTTTATTGACTGGTTCTTTATTGAGTTTTGTACAGTTTATTGACTAGTTCTTTATTCAGTTTTGTACAGTTGATTGACTGTTTCTTTATTGAGTTTTGTACAGTTTATTGACTAGTTCCTTATTCAGTTTTGTACAGTTTATTTACTGTTTCTTTATTGAGTTTTGTACGGTTTATTGACTGTTTATTTATTGATTTTTGTACAGTTTATTGACTGGTTTTTTATTCTGTTTTGTACAGTTTATTGACTGGCTCTTTATTCAGTTTTGTTCAGTTTTTTTACTGTTTCTTTATTGAGTTTGTGTACAATTTATTGACTGGTTCTTTATTTAGTTTTGTACAGTTCATTGACTGGTTCTTTATTGAGTTTCGTACAGTTTATTCACTGTTTCTCTCTTCAGTTTTGTAATGTTTATTGACTGGTTGTTTATTGAGTTTTGTACAGTTTATTGACTGGTTCTTTATTGACTTTTGTACAGATTATTGACAGGTTCTTTATTGAATTTGTGTACAATTTATTGACTGGTTCTTTATTGAGTTTTGTACAGTTGATTGACTGGTTCTTTATTCAGTTTTGTACAGTTTATTGACTGGTTCTTTATTTGAGTTTTGCCCAGTTTATTGACTGGTTCTTTATTGAGTTTTGTACAGTTTATTCACTGTTTCTTTATTGAGTTTTGTACAGTTTATAGACTGGTTCTTTATTGAGTTTTGTACAGTTTATTCACTCTTTCTTTATTGAGTTTTTACAGTTTAGTGACTGTTTTTATTGAGTTTTGTTCAGTTTATTGACTGTTTCTTTTTTGCGTTTTCTACAGTTTATTGACTGGTTCTTTATTCAGTTTTGTACAGTTTATTGACTGGTTCTTTATTGAGTATTGTACAGTTTATTGACTGTTTCTTGATTGAATTTTGTACAGTTTATTGACTGGTTCCTTATTCAGTTTTGTACAGTTTATTGACTTGTTCTTTATTGAGTTTTGAACACACAGTTTATTGACTGATTCTTTATTGAATTTGTGTACAATTACTTGACTGGTTCTTTATTGAGTTGTGTACAGTTTATTGCCTGGTTCTTTATTCAGTTTTGTAATGTTTATTGACTGGTTCTTTATTGAGTTTTGTACAGTTTATAGACTGGTTCTTTATTGAGTTTTGTACAGTTTATTGACTGGTTCTTTATTGAGTTTTGTACAGTTTATTGACTGTTTCTTTATTGAGTTTTTTACAGTTTATTGACTAGTTCCTTATTCAGTTTTGTACAGTTTATTGACTGTTTCTTTATTGAGTTTTGTACAGTTTATTAACTGTTTTTATTGAGTTTTGTACAGTTTATTTACTGTTTCTTTATTGAGTTTTGTACGGTTTATTGACTGTTTCTTTATTGAGTTTTGTACAGTTGATTGACTGGTTTTTTATTCAGTTTTGTACAGTTTATTGACTGGTTCTTTCTTGAATTTGTGTACAATTTATTGACTGGTTATTTATTGAGTTTTGTACAGTTTATTGACTGGTTCTTTATCCATTTTTGTACAGTTTATTGACTGTTTCTTTATTGAGTTTTGTACAGTTTATTGACTGGTTCTTTATTCAGTTTTGTACAGTTTATTGACTGTTTCTTTATTGAGTTTTGTACAGTTTATTGACTGGTTCTTTATTTAGTTTTGTACAGTTCATTGACTGTTTCTTTAATTAGTTTTGCACAGTTTATTGACTGTTTCTTTATTTCGTTTTGTACAGTTTATTGACTGTTTCTTTATTTAGTTTGTGTACAATTTATTGACTGGTTCTTATTTAGTTTTGTACAGTTTATTGACTTTTTCTTTATTTAGTTTTGTACAGTTTATTGACTAGTTCTTTATTGAGTTTTGAACAGTTTATTGACTTTTTCTTTATTCAGTTTTGTACAGTTTATTGACTTGTTGTTTATTGAGTTTTGTACAAATTATTGACTGGTTCTTTATTATGTTTTGTACTGTTTATTGACTGATTCTTTCTTGAATTTGTGTACAATTTATTGACTGGTTATTTATTGAGTTTTGTACAGTTTATTGATTGGTTTTTTATTCAGTTTTGTACAGTTTATTGACGGTTTCTTTATTGAGTTTTGTACAGTTTATTGACTGTTTTTATTGAGTTTTGTACAGTTTATTTACTGTTTCTTTATTGAGTTTTGTTCAGTTTATTGACTGGTTCTTTATTCAGTTTTGTTCAGTTTTTTTACTGTTTCTTTATTGAGTTTGTCTACAATTTATTGACTGGTTCTTTATTTAGTTTTGAACAGTTTTTTTACTGTTTCTTTATTTAGTTTTGTACAGTTTATTGACTGGTTCTTTATTGAGTTTTGTACAGTTTATTTACTGTTTCTTTCTTCAGTTTTGTAATGTTTATTGACTGGTTGTTTATTGAGTTTTGTACAGTTTATTGACTGGTGCGTTATTGACTTTTGTACAGTTTATTGACTGGTTCTTTATTCAGTTTTGTACAGTTTATTGACTGGTTCTTTATTGAGTATTGTACAGTTTATTGACTGTTTCTTGATTGAATTTTGTACAGTTTATTGACTGGTTCCTTATTCAGTTTTGTACAGTTTATTGACTTGTTCTTTATTGAGTTTTGAACACACAGTTTATTGACTGATTCTTTATTGAATTTGTGTACAATTTATTGACTGGTTCTTTATTGAGTTGTGTACAGTTTATTGCCTGGTTCTTTATTCAGTTTTGTAATGTTTATTTACTTGTTCTTTATTGAGTTTTGTACAGTTTATTGACTGGTTCTTTATTCAGTTTTGTAATGTTTATTGACTGGTTGTTTATTGAGTTTTGGACAGTTTATTGACTGGTTTTTTTATTGACTTTTGTACAGTTTATTGACTGGTTATTTATTGAGTTTGTGTAAATTTTATTGACTGGTTCTTTATTGAGTTTTGTACAGTTTATTGACTGGTTCTTTATTCAGTTTTGTACAGTTTATTGACTGGTTCATTATTGAGTTTTGTCCAGTTTATTGACTGGTTCTTTATTGAGTTTTGTACAGTTTATTCACTGTTTCTTTATTGAGTTTTGTACAGTTCATTGACTAGTTCTTTATTAAGTTTTGTACAGTTTATTGACTGTTTCTTTATTGAGTTTTGTACAGTTCAGTGACTGTTTTTTATTGAGTTTTGTTCAGTTTATTGACTGGTACTTTATTGAGTTTTGTACAGTTTATTGACTGTTTCTTTATCCATTTTTGTACAGTTTATTGACTGTTTCTTTATTGAGTTTTGTACAGTTTATTGACTGGTTCTTTATTGAGTTTTGTACAGTTTATTGACTGGTTCTTTATTTAGTTTTGTACAGTTCATTGACTGTTTCTTTAATAAGTTTTGCACAGTTTATTGACTGTTTCTTTATTACGTTTTGTACAGTTTATTGACTGTTTCTTTATTTAGTTTGTGTACAATTTATTGACTGGTTCTTATTTAGTTTTGTACAGTTTATTGACTTTTTCTTTATTTAGTTTTGTACAGTTTATTGACTAGTTCTTTATTGAGTTTTGTACAGTTTATTGACTGTTTCTTTATTCAGTTTTGTACAGTTTATTGACTTGTTGTTTATTGAGTTTTGTACAAATTATTGACTGGTTCTTTATTATGTTTTGTACTGTTTATTGACTGGTTCTTTCTTGAATTTGTGTACAATTTATTGTCTGGTTATTTATTGAGTTTTGTACAGTTTATTGACTGGTTCTTTATTCAGTTTTGTACAGTTTATTGACTGTTTCTTTATTGGGTTTTGTACAGTTTATTGACTGGTTCTTTGTTTAGTTTTGTACAGTTTATTGACTGGTTCTTTATTAAGATTTGTACAGTTTATTGACTGGTTCTTTGTTGAGTTTTGTACAGTTTATTGACTGTCTCTTTACTGAGTTTTGTACTGTTCAGTGACTGTTTTTTATTGAGTTTTGCTCAGTTTATTGACTGTTTCTTTATTGAGTTTTGTCCAGTTTTTTGACTGTTTCTGGTTCTTTCTTGAATTTGTGTACAATTTATTGACTGGTTATTTATTGAGTTTTGTACAGTTTATTGACTGGTTCTTTATTCAGTTTTGTACAGTTTATTGACTGTTTCTTTATTGGGTTTTGTACAGTTTATTGACTGGTTCTTTGTTTAGTTTTGTACAGTTTATTGACTGGTTCTTTATTAAGTTTTGTACAGTTTATTGACTGGTTCTTTGTTCAGTTTTGTACAGTTTATTGACTGTCTCTTTACTGAGTTTTGTACAGTTCAGTGACTGTTTTTTATTGAGTTTTGTTCAGTTTATTGACTGTTTCTTTTTTGAGTTTTGTACAGTATATTGACTGTTTCTTTATCCATTTTTGTACAGTTTATTGACTGATTCTTTATTGAGTTTTGTACAGTTTATTGTCTGGTTCTTTATTCAGTTTTGTACAGTTTATTGACTGTTTCTTTATTGAGTCTTGTACAGTTTATTGACTGGTTCTTTATTTAGTTTTGTACAGTTCATTGACTGTTTCTTTAATTAGTTTTGTACAGTTTATTGACTGTTTCTTTATTTCGTTTTGTACAGTTTATTGACTGTTTCTTTATTTAGTTTGTGTACAATTTATTGACTGGTTCTTATTTAGTTTTGTACAGTTTATTGACTGTTTCTTTATTTAGTTTTGTACAGTTTATTGACTAGTTCTTTATTGAGTTTTGTACAGTTTATTGACTGTTACTTTATTCAGTTTTTTACAGTTTATTGACTGGTTGTTTATTGAGTTTTGTACAAATAATTGACTTGTTCTTTATTATATTTTGTACAATTTATTGACTGGTTCTTTCTTGAATTTGTGTACAATTTATTGACTGGTTATTTATTGAGTTTTGTACAGTTTATTGACTGGTTCTTTATTCAGTTTTGTACAGTTTATTGACTGTTTCTTTATTGGGTTTTGTACAGTTTATTGACTGGTTCTTTGTTTAGTTTTGTGCAGTTTATTGACTGGTTCTTTATTAAGTTTTGTACAGTTTATTGACTGGTTCTTTGTTCAGTTTTGTACAGTTTATTGACTGTTTCTTTATTTAAATTTCTACAGTTTATCGACTGTTTCTTTATTTAGTTTTGTACAGATTATTAACTGGTTCTTTATTGAGTTTTGTACAGTTTATTGACTGGTTCTATATTGAGTTTTGTACAGTTTATTGACTGTTTCTTTATTGAGTTTTGTACAGTTTATTGACTGTTTCTTTATTGAGTGTTGTACAGTTTATTGACTGTTTCTTTATTGAGTTTTGTACAGTTTATTGACTGTTTTTTATTGAGTTTTGTACAGTTTATTGACTGTTTCTTTATTGAGTGTTGTACAGTTTATTGACTGTTTCTTTATTGTGTTTTGTACAGTTTATTGACTGTTTTTTATAGAGTTTTGTATAGTTTATTGAGTTGTTCTTTATTGAGTTTTGTACAATTTATTGACTGGTTCTTTATTGAGTTTTGTACAGTTTATTGACTGGTTCTTTTTTCAGTTTTGTACAGTTTATTGACTGGTTCTTTATTGAGTTTTGTACAGTTAATTGACTGTTTCTTTATTGAGTTGTGTACTGTTTATTGACTAGTTCTTTATTAAGTTTTGAACAGTTTATTGACTGTTTCTTTATTTAGTTTTGTACAGTTTAGTGACTGTTTTTTATTGAGTTTTGTACAGTTTATTGACTGTTACTTTATTTAGTTTTGTACAGTTTATTGACTGGTTCCTTATTCAGTTTTGTACAGTTTATTGACTGGTTCTTTATTGAGTTTTGAACAGTTTATTGACTGATTCTTTATTGAATTTGTGTACAATTTATTGACTGGTTCTTTATTGAGTTGTGTACAGTTTATTGACTGGTTCTTTATTCAGTTTTGTAATGTTTATTGACTGGTTCTTTATTGAGTTTTGTATAGTTTATTGACTGGTTCTTTATTCAGTTTTGTAATGTTTATTGACTGGTTCTTTATAGAGTTTTGAATAGTTTATTGACTGGTTCTTTATTGAGTTTTGTACAATTTATTGACTGGTTCTTTATTGAGTTTTGTACAGTTTATTGACTGGTTCTTTTTTCAGTTTTGTACAGTTTATTGACTGGTTCTTTATTGAGTTTTGTACAGTTAATTGACTGTTTCTTTATTGAGTTGTGTACTGTTTATTGACTAGTTCTTTATTAAGTTTTGAACAGTTTATTGACTGTTTCTTTATTTAGTTTTGTACAGTTTAGTGACTGTTTTTTATTGAGTTTTGTACAGTTTATTGAGTGTTACTTTATTTAGTTTTGTACAGTTTATTGACTGGTTCCTTATTCAGTTTTGTACAGTTTATTGACTGGTTCTTTATTGAGTTTGAACAGTTTATTGACTGATTCTTTATTGAATTTGTGTACAATTTATTGACTGGTTCTTTATTGAGTTGTGTACAGTTTATTGACTGGTTCTTTATTCAGTTTTGTAATGTTTATTGACTGGTTCTTTATTGAGTTTTGTATAGTTTATTGACTGGTTCTTTATTCAGTTTTGTAATGTTTATTGACTGGTTCTTTATTGAGTTTTGTACAGTTTATTGACTGGTTCTTTATTGAGTTTTGTACAGTTTATTGACTGTTTCTTTATTGTGTTTTGTACAGTTTATTGACTAGTTCCTTATTCAGTTTTGTACAGTTTATTGACTGTTTCTTTATTGAGTTTTGTACAGTTTATTGACTGTTTCTTTATTGAGTTGTGTACTGTTTATTGACTAGTTCTTTATTAAGTTTTGAACAGTTTATTGACTGTTTCTTTATTTAGTTTTGTACAGTTTAGTGACTGTTTTTTATTGAGTTTTGTACAGTTTATTGAGTGTTACTTTATTTAGTTTTGTACAGTTTATTGACTGGTTCCTTATTCAGTTTTGTACAGTTTATTGACTGGTTCTTTATTGAGTTTGAACAGTTTATTGACTGATTCTTTATTGAATTTGTGTACAATTTATTGACTGGTTCTTTATTGAGTTGTGTACAGTTTATTGACTGGTTCTTTATTCAGTTTTGTAATGTTTATTGACTGGTTCTTTATTGAGTTTTGTATAGTTTATTGACTGGTTCTTTATTCAGTTTTGTAATGTTTATTGACTGGTTCTTTATTGAGTTTTGTACAGTTTATTGACTGGTTCTTTATTGAGTTTTGTACAGTTTATTGACTGTTTCTTTATTGTGTTTTGTACAGTTTATTGACTAGTTCCTTATTCAGTTTTGTACAGTTTATTGACTGTTTCTTTATTGAGTTTTGTACAGTTTATTGACTGTTTTTATTGAGTTTTGTACTGTTTATTTACTGTTTCTTTATTGAGTTTTGTACGGTTTATTGACTGTTTCTTTATTGAGTTTTGTACAGTGTATTGACTAGTTTTTTATTCAGTTTTGTACAGTTTATTGACTGGTTCTTTATTCAGTTTTGTTCATTTTTTTTACTGTTTCTTTATTGAGTTTGTGTACAATTTATCGACTGGTTCTTGATTGAGTTTTGTACAGTTTATTGACTGTTTCTTTATTGAGTTTTGTACAGTTCATTGACTAGTTCTTTATTTTGTTTTGTACAGTTTATTGACTGTTTCTTTATTGAGTTTTGTACAGTTTAGTGACGTTTTTTATTGGGTTTTGTTCAGTTTATTGACTGTTTCTTCATTGAGTTTTGTACAGTTTATTGACTGTTTCTTTATCCATTTTTGTACAGTTTATTGACTGTTTCTTTATTGAGTTTTGTACAGTTTATTGACTGGTTCTTTATTCAGTTTTGTACAGTTTATTGACTGTTTCTTTATTGAGTTTTGTACAGTTTATTGACTGGTTATTTATTTAGTTTTGTACAGTTTATTGACTGTTTCTTTAATTAGTTTTGTACAGTTTATTGACTGTTTCTTTATTTAGTTTTGTACAGTTTATTGACTGTTTCTTTATTTAGTTTGTGTACAATTTATTGACTGGTTCTTATTTAGTTTTGTACAGTTTATTGACTGTTTCTTTATTTAGTTTTGTACAGTTTATTGACTGGTTCTTTATTTCATTTGTGTACAATTTATTGATTGGTTCTTTATTGAGTTGTGTACAGTTTATTGACTGGTTCTTTATTCAGTTTTGTAATGTTTATTGACTGGTTCTTAATTGAGTTGTGTACAGTTTATTGACTGGTTTTTTTATTCAGTTTTGTAATGTTTATTGACTGGTTCTTTATTGAGTTTTGTACAGTTTATTGACTGGTTCTTTATTGAGTTTTGTACAGTTTATTTACTGTTTCTTAATTGAGTTTTGTACAGTTTATTGACTAGTTCCTTATTCAGTTTTGTACAGTTTATTGACTGTTTCTTTATTGAGTTTTGTACAGTTTATTGACTGTTTTTATTGAGTTTTGTACAGTTTATTTACTGTTTCTTTATTGAGTTTTGTACGGTTTATTGACTGTTTCTTTATTGAGTTTTGTAAAGTTTATTGACTGTTTTTTTATTCAGTTTTGTACATTTTATTGACTGGTTCTTTATTGAGTTTTGTTCAGTTTTTTTACTGTTTCTTTATTGTGTTTGTGTACAATTTATCGACTGGTTTTTGATTGAGTTTTGTACAGTTTATTCACTGTTTCTTCATTGAGTTTTGTACAGTTCATTGACTAGTTCTTTATTAAGTTTTGTACAGTTTATTGACTGTTTCTTTATTGAGTTTTGTACAGTTTAGTGACTGTTTTTTATTGAGTTTTGTTCAGTTTATTGACTGTTTCTTTATTGAGTTTTGTACAGTTTATTGACTGTATCTTTATCCATTTTTGTACAGTTTATTGACTGTTTCTTTATTGAGTTTTGTACAGTTTATTGACTGGTTCTTTATTCAATTTTGTACAGTTTATTGACTGTTTCTTTATTGAGTTTTGTACAGTTTATTGACTGGTTCTTTATTTAGTTTTGTACAGTTTATTGACTGTTTCTTTAATTAGTTTTGTACAGTTTATTGACTGTTTCTTTATTTAGCTTTGTACAGTTTATTGATTGTTTCTTTAGTTAGTTTGTGTACAATTTATTGACTGGTTCTTATTTAGAATTGTACAGTTTATTGACTGTTTCTTTATTGAGTTTTGTACAGTTTATTGACTGTTTCTTTATTTAGTTTGTGTACAATTTATTGACTGGTTCCTTATTTAGTTTTGTACAGTTTATTGACTGTTTCTTTATTTAGTTTTGTACAGTTTATTGACTGGTTCTTTATTGAGTTTTGTACAGTTTATTGACTGTTTCTTTATTCAGTTTTGTACAGTTTATTGACTGGTTGTTTATTGAGTTTTGTACAAATTATTGACTGGTTCTTTATTATGTTTTGTACAGTTTATTGACTGGTTCTTTATTGAATTTGTGTACAATTTATTGACTGGTTATTTATTGAGTTTTGTACAGTTTATTGACTGGTTGTTTATTCAGTTTTGTACATTTTATTGACTGTTTCTTTATTGGGTTTTGTACAGTTTATTGACTGGTTCTTTGTTTAGTTTTGTACAGTTTATTGACTGGTTCTTTATTCCGTTTTGTACAGTTTATTGACTGGTTCTTTATTGAGTTTTGTACAGTTTATTGACTGAATCTTTATTGAATTTGTGTACATTTTATTGACTGTTTCTTTATTTAGTTTTGTACAGTTTATTGACTGGTTCTTTATTGAGTTTTGTACAGTTTATTGACTGTTTCTTTATTGAGTTTTGTACAGTTTATTGACTGTTTCTTTATCCATTTTTGTACAGTTTATTGACTGTTTCTTTATTGAGTTTTGTACAGTTTATTGACTGGTTCTTTATTCAGTTTTCTACAGTTTATTGACTGGTTCTTTATTGAGTTTTGAACAGTTTTTTGACTGATTCTTTATTGAATTTGTGTGCAATTTATTGACTGGTTCTTTATTGAGTTGTGTACAGTTTATTGACTGGTTCTTTATTCAGTTTTGTAATGTTTATTGACTGGTTCTTAATTGACTTGTGTACAGTTTATTGACTGGTTCTTTATTCAGTTTTGTAATGTTTATTGACTGGTTCTTTATTGAGTTTTATACAGTTTATTGACTGGTTCTTTATTGAGTTTTGTACAGTTTATTGACTGTTTCTTTATTGAGTTTTGTACAGTTTATTGACTAGTTCCTTATTCAGTTTTGTACAGTTTATTGACTGTTTCTTTATTGAGTTTTGTACAGTTTATTGACTGTTTTTATTGAGTTTTGTACAGTTTATTTACTGTTTCTTTATTGAGTTTTGTACGGTTTATTGACTGTTTCTTTATTGAGTTTTGTACAGTTTATTGACTGGTTTTTTATTCAGTTTTGTACAGTTTATTGACTGGTTCTTTATTGAGTTTTGATCAGTTTTTTACTGTTTCTTTATTGTGTTTGTGTACAATTTATCGACTGGTTATTGATTGAGTTTTGTACAGTTTATTCACTGTTTCTTTATTGAGTTTTGTACAGTTCATTGACTAGTTCTTTATTAAGTTTTGTACAGTTTATTGACTGTTTCTTTATTGAGTTTTGTACAGTTTAGTGACTGTTTTTTATTAAGTTTTGTTCAGTTTATTGACTGTTTCTTTGTTGAGTTTTGTACAGTTTATTGACTGTTTCTTTATCCATTTTTGTACAGTTTATTGACTGTTTCTTTATTGAGTTTTGTACAGTTTATTGACTGGTTCTTTATTCAGTTTTGTACAGTTTATTGACTGTTTCTTTATTGAGTTTTGTACAGTTTATTGACTGGTTCTTTATTTAGTTTTGTACAGTTTATTGACTGTTTCTTTAATTAGTTTTGTACAGTTAATTGACTGTTTCTTTATTTAGTTTTGTACAGTTTATTGACTGTTTCTTTAGTTATTTTTTGTGTACAATTTATTGACTGGTTCTTATTTAGTTTTGTACAGTTTATTGACTGTTTCTTTATTTAGTTTTGTACAGTTTATTGACTGGTTCTTTATTGTGTTTTGTAAAGTTTATTGACTGGTTCTTTATTCAGTTTTGTACAGTTTATTGACTGGTTCTTTATTTAGTTTTGTACAAATTATTGACTGGTTCTTTATTATGTTTTGTACAGTTTATTGACTGTTATTTGATTTCGTTTTGCACAGTTTATTGACTGTTTCTTTATTTAGTTTTGTACAGTTTATTGACTGGTTCTTTATTGAGTTTTGTACAGTTTATTGACTGTTTCTTTATTGAGTTTTGTACAGTTTATTGACTTGTTCTTTATTCAGTTTTGTATTGTTGATTGACTGGTTTTTAATTGAGTTTTGTACAGTTTATTGACTTGTTCTTTATTGAGTTTTGAACAGTTAATTGACTGGTTCTTTATTGAGTTTTGTACAGTTTATTGACTGGTTCTTTGTTCAGTTTTGTACAGTTTATTGACTGGCTCTTTACTGAGTTTTTGTACAGTTTATTGACTGGCTCTTTATTCAGTTTTGTACAGTTTATTGACTGTTTCTTTACTTAAATTTCTAAAGTTTATCGACTGTTTCTTTATTTAGTTTTGTACAATTTATTGACTGGTTCTTAATTTAGTTTTGTACAGTTTATTGACTGTTTCTTCATTCAGTTTTGTAATGTTTCTTGACTGGTTGTTTAAATGAGTTTTGTACAGTTTATTGACTGGTTCTTTGTTCAGTTTTGTACAGTTTATTGACTGTTTCTTTATTGAGTTTTGTACAGTTTATTGACTGGTTCTTTATTCAGTTTTGTACAGTTTATTGACTGGTTGTTTATTGAGTTTTGTACAATTTTTTGACTGTTTCTTTATTGAGTTTTGTACTGTTTATTGACTAGTTCTTTATTAAGTTTTGAACAGTTTATTGCCTATTTCTTTATTGAGTTTTGTACAGTTTAGTGACTGTTTTTTATTGAGTTTTGTACAGTTTATTGACTGTTTCTTTATTGAGTTTTGTACAGTTTATTGACTGGTTCCTTATTCAGTTTTTTACAGTTTATTGACTTGTTCTTTATTGAGTTTTGAACAGTTTATTGACTGTTTCTTTATTGAGTTTTGTACAGTTTATTGACTGGTTTTTTATTCAGTTTTGTACAGTTTATTGACTGGTTCTTTTTTCAGTTTTGTTCAGTTTTTTTACTGTTTCTTTATTGAGTTTGTGTACAATTTATTGACTGGTTCTTTATTTAGTTTTGTACAGTTTTTTGACTGTTTGTTTATTTAGTTTTGTACAGTTTATTGACTGGTTCTTTATTGAGTTTTGTACAGTTTATTAACTGTTTCCCTCTTAAGTTTTGTAATTTTTATTGAGTTTTGTACAGTTTATTGACTGGTTCTTTATTGACTTTTGTACAATTTATTGACTGGTTCTTTATTGAATTTGTGTACAATTTATTGACTGGTTCTTTATTGAGTTTTGTACAATTTATTGACTGGTTCTTTATTCAGTTTTAAACAGTTTGTTGACTGGTTCTTTATTGAGTTTTGTCCAGTTTCTTGACTGGTTCTTTATTGAAATTTGTACAGTTTATTCACTGTTTCTTTATTGAGTTTTGTACAGTTCATTGACTGGTTCTTTATTTAGTTTTGTACAGTTTATTGACTTTTTCTTTAATTAGTTTTGTACAGTTTAATTACTGTTTCTTGATTTAGTTTTTTACAGTTTATTGACTGGTTTTTTATTGAATTTGTGTACAATTTATTGACTGGTTCTTTATTGAGTTTTGTACAGTTTATTGACTGGTTCTTTATTCAGTTTTGTACAGTTTATTGACTGTTTCTTTATTGGGTTTTGTACAGTTTATTGACTGGTTCTTTGTTTAGTTTTGTACAGTTTATTGACTGGTTCTTTATTCAGTTTTGTACAGTTTATTGACTAGTTCTTTATTAAGTTTTGTACAGTTTATTGACTGTTTCTTTATTGAGTTTTGTTCAGTTTTTTTACTGTTTCTTTATTGAGTTTGTGTACAATTTATTGACTGGTTCTTTATTTAGTTTTGTACAGTTTTTTGACTGTTTGTTTATTTAGTTTTGTACAGTTTATTGACTGGTTCTTTATTGAGTTTTGTACAGTTTATTAACTGTTTCTCTCTTAAGTTTTGTAATTTTTATTGAGTTTTGTACAGTTTATTGACTGGTTCTTTATTGACTTTTGTACAATTTATTGACTGGTTCTTTATTGAATTTGTGTACAATTTATTGACTGGTTCTTTATTGAGTTTTGTACAATTTATTGACTGGTTCTTTATTCAGTTTTAAACAGTTTGTTGACTGGTTCTTTATTGAGTTTTGTCCAGTTTCTTGACTGGTTCTTTATTGAAATTTGTACAGTTTATTCACTGTTTCTTTATTGAGTTTTGTACAGTTCATTGACTGGTTCTTTATTTAGTTTTGTACAGTTTATTGACTTTTTCTTTAATTAGTTTTGTACAGTTTAATTACTGTTTCTTGATTTAGTTTTTTACAGTTTATTGACTGGTTCTTTATTGAATTTGTGTACAATTTATTGACTGGTTCTTTATTGAGTTTTGTACTGTTTATTGACTGGTTCTTTATTCAGTTTTGTACAGTTTATTGACTGTTTCTTTATTGGGTTTTGTACAGTTTATTGACTGGTTCTTTGTTTAGTTTTGTACAGTTTATTGACTGGTTCTTTATTCAGTTTTGTACAGTTTATTGACTAGTTCTTTATTAAGTTTTGTACAGTTTATTGACTGTTTCTTTATTGAGTTTTGTACAGTTTAGTGACTGTTTTTTATTGAGTTTTGTTCAGTTTATTGACTGTTTCTTTATTGAGTTTTGTACAGTTTATTGACTGTTTCTTTATTCATTTTTGTACAGTTTATTGACTGTTTCTTTATTGAGTTTTGTACAGTTTATTCACTGGTTCTTTATTCAGTTTTGTACAGTTTATTGACTGTTTCTTTATTGAGTTTTGTACTGTTTATTGACTAGTTCTTTATTAAGTTTTGAACAGTTTATTGCCTGTTTCTTTATTGAGTTTTGTACAGTTTAGTGACTGTTTTTTATTGAGTTTTGTACAGTTTATTGACTGTTTCTTTATTGAGTTTTGTACAGTTTATTGACTGGTTCCTTATCCAGTTTTTTACAGTTTATTGACTTGTTCTTTATTGAGTTTTGAACAGTTTATTGACTGATTCTTTATTGAATTTGTGTACAATTTGTTGACTGCTTCTTTATTCACTTGTGTACAGTTTATTGACTGGTTCTTTATTCAGTTTTGTAATGTTTATTGACTGGTTCTTTATTGAGTTGTGTACTGTTTATTGACTGGTTCTTTATTGAGTTTTGTACAGTTTATTGACTGTTTCTTTATTGAGTTTTGTTCAGTTTATTGACTGGTTTTTTATTCAGTTTTGTACAGTTTATTGACTAGTTCTTTTTTCAGTTTTGTTCAGTTCTTTTACTTTTTCTTTATTGAGTTTGTGTACAATTTATTGACTGGTTCTTTATTTAGTTTTGTACAGTTTTTTGACTGTTTGTTTATTAAGTATTGTACAGTTTATTGACTGGTTCTTTATTGAGTTTTGTACAGTTTATTCACTGTTTCTCTCTTAAATTTTGTAATTTTTATTGAGTTTTGTACAGTTTATTGACTGGTTCTTTATTGACTTTTGTACAATTTATTGACTGGTTCTTTATTGAATTTGTGTACAATTTATTGACTGGTTCTTTATTGAGTTTTGAACAATTTATTGACTGGTTCTTTATTCAGTTTTAAACAGTTTGTTGACTGGTTCTTTATTGAGTTTTGTCCAGTTTCTTGACTGGTTCTTTATTGAAATTTGTACAGTTTATTCACTGTTTCTTTATTGAGTTTTGTACAGTTCATTGACTGGTTCTTTATTTAGTTTTGTACAGTTTATTGACTTTTTCTTTAATTAGTTTTGTACAGTTTAATTACTGTTTCTTGATTTAGTTTTTTACAGTTTATTGACTGGTTCTTTATTGAATTTGTGTACAATTTATTGACTGGTTCTTTATTGAGTTTTGTACAGTTTATTGACTGGTTCTTTATTCAGTTTTGTACAGTTTATTGACTGTTTCTTTATTGGGTTTTGTACAGTTTATTGATTGGTTCTTTGTTTAGTTTTGTACAGTTTATTGACTGGTTCTTTATTCAGTTTTGTACAGTTTATTGACTAGTTCTTTATTAAGTTTTGTACAGTTTATTGACTGTTTCTTTATTGAGTTTTGTACAGTTTAGTGACTGTTTTTTATTGAGTTTTATTAAGTTTATTGACTGTTTCTTTATTGAGTTTTGTACAGTTTATTGACTGTTTCTTTATTCATTTTTGTACAGTTTATTGACTGTTTCTTTATTGAGTTTTGTACAGTTTATTGACTGGTTCTTTATTAAGTTTTGTACAGTTTATTGACTGTTTCTTTATTGAGTTTTGTACAGTTTATTGACTGGTTCTTTATTTAGTTTTGTACAGTTTATTGACTGTTTCTTTAATTAGTTTTGTACAGTTTAATTACTGTTTCTTTATTTAGTTTTGTACAGTTTATTGACTGGTTCTTTATTGAATTTGTCTACAATTTATTGACTGGTTCTTTATTGAGTTTTGTACGGTTTATTGACTGGTTCTTTATTCAGTTTTGTACAGTTTGTTGGCTGTTTCTTAATTTTGTTTTGTACAGTTTATTGACTGGTTCTTTGTTTAGTTTTGTACAGTTTATTGACTGGTTCTTTATTCTGTTTTGTACAGTTTATTGACTGGTTCTTTATTGAGTTTTGTACAGTTTATTGACTGTTTCTTTATTTAGTTTTGTACAGTTTATTGACTGGTTCTTTATTGAGTTTTGTACAGGTTATTGACTTGTTCTTTATTCAGTTTTGTATTGTTTATTGAGTGGTTTTTTATTGAGTTTTGTACAGTTTATTGACTGGTTCTTTATTGAGTTTTGAACAGTTTATTGACTGGTTCTTTATTGAGTTTTATACAGTTTATTGACTGGTTCTTTATTCAGTTTTGTACAGTTTATTGTCTGGTTCTTTACTGAGTTTTGTACAGTTTATTGACTGGTTCTTTATTCAGTTTTGTACAGTTTACTGACTGTTTCTTTATTTAAATTTCTACAGTTTATCGACTGTTTCTTCATTTAGTTTTGTACAGTTTATTGACTGGTTCTTTTTTTAGTTTAGTACAGTTTATTGACTGTTTCTTCATTCAGTTTTGTAATGTTTCTTGACTGGTTGTTTAAATGAGTTTTGTACAGTTTATTGATTGGTTCTTTGTTCAATTTTGAGTTTTGTACAGTTTATTGACTGGTTTTTTATTCAGTTTTGTACAGTTTATTGACTAGTTCTTTTTTCAGTTTTGTTCAGTTCTTTTACTTTTTCTTTATTGAGTTTGTGTACAATTTATTGACTGGTTCTTTATTTAGTTTTGTACAGTTTTTTGACTGTTTGTTTATTAAGTATTGTACAGTTTATTGACTGGTTCTTTGTTTAGTTTTGTACAGTTTATTGACTGGTTCTTTATTCAGTTTTGTACAGTTTATTGACTAGTTCTTTATTAAGTTTTGTACAGTTTATTGACTGTTTCTTTATTGAGTTTTGTACAGTTTAGTGACTGTTTTTTATTGAGTTTTATTAAGTTTATTGACTGTTTCTTTATTGAGTTTTGTACAGTTTATTGACTGTTTCTTTATTCATTTTTGTACAGTTTATTGACTGTTTCTTTATTGAGTTTTGTACAGTTTATTGACTGGTTCTTTATTAAGTTTTGTACAGTTTATTGACTGTTTCTTTATTGAGTTTTGTACAGTTTATTGACTGGTTCTTTATTTAGTTTTGTACAGTTTATTGACTGTTTCTTTAATTAGTTTTGTACAGTTTAATTACTGTTTCTTTATTTAGTTTTGTACAGTTTATTGACTGGTTCTTTATTGAATTTGTCTACAATTTATTGACTGGTTCTTTATTGAGTTTTGTACGGTTTATTGACTGGTTCTTTATTCAGTTTTGTACAGTTTGTTGGCTGTTTCTTAATTTTGTTTTGTACAGTTTATTGACTGGTTCTTTGTTTAGTTTTGTACAGTTTATTGACTGGTTCTTTATTCTGTTTTGTACAGTTTATTGACTGGTTCTTTATTGAGTTTTGTACAGTTTATTGACTGTTTCTTTATTTAGTTTTGTACAGTTTATTGACTGGTTCTTTATTGAGTTTTGTACAGGTTATTGACTTGTTCTTTATTCAGTTTTGTATTGTTTATTGAGTGGTTTTTTATTGAGTTTTGTACAGTTTATTGACTGGTTCTTTATTGAGTTTTGAACAGTTTATTGACTGGTTCTTTATTGAGTTTTATACAGTTTATTGACTGGTTCTTTATTCAGTTTTGTACAGTTTATTGTCTGGTTCTTTACTGAGTTTTGTACAGTTTATTGACTGGTTCTTTATTCAGTTTTGTACAGTTTACTGACTGTTTCTTTATTTAAATTTCTACAGTTTATCGACTGTTTCTTCATTTAGTTTTGTACAGTTTATTGACTGGTTCTTTTTTTAGTTTAGTACAGTTTATTGACTGTTTCTTCATTCAGTTTTGTAATGTTTCTTGACTGGTTGTTTAAATGAGTTTTGTACAGTTTATTGATTGGTTCTTTGTTCAATTTTGAGTTTTGTTCAGTTTATTGACTGGTTTTTTATTCAGTTTTGTACAGTTTATTGACTAGTTCTTTTTTCAGTTTTGTTCAGTTCTTTTACTTTTTCTTTATTGAGTTTGTGTACAATTTATTGACTGGTTCTTTATTTAGTTTTGTACAGTTTTTTGACTGTTTGTTTATTAAGTATTGTACAGTTTATTGACTGGTTCTTTATTGAGTTTTGTACAGTTTATTCACTGTTTCTCTCTTAAATTTTGTAATTTTTATTGAGTTTTGTACAGTTTATTGACTGGTTCTTTATTGACTTTTGTACAATTTATTGACTGGTTCTTTATTGAATTTGTGTACAATTTATTGACTGGTTCTTTATTGAGTTTTGAACAATTTATTGACTGGTTCTTTATTCAGTTTTAAACAGTTTGTTGACTGGTTCTTTATTGAGTTTTGTCCAGTTTCTTGACTGGTTCTTTATTGAAATTTGTACAGTTTATTCACTGTTTCTTTATTGAGTTTTGTACAGTTCATTGACTGGTTCTTTATTTAGTTTTGTACAGTTTATTGACTTTTTCTTTAATTAGTTTTGTACAGTTTAATTACTGTTTCTTGATTTAGTTTTTTACAGTTTATTGACTGGTTCTTTATTGAATTTGTGTACAATTTATTGACTGGTTCTTTATTGAGTTTTGTACAGTTTATTGACTGGTTCTTTATTCAGTTTTGTACAGTTTATTGACTGTTTCTTTATTGGGTTTTGTACAGTTTATTGATTGGTTCTTTGTTTAGTTTTGTACAGTTTATTGACTGGTTCTTTATTCAGTTTTGTACAGTTTATTGACTAGTTCTTTATTAAGTTTTGTACAGTTTATTGACTTGTTCTTTATTCAGTTTTGTATTGTTTATTGAGTGGTTTTTTATTGAGTTTTGTACAGTTTATTGACTGGTTCTTTATTGAGTTTTGAACAGTTTATTGACTGGTTCTTTATTGAGTTTTATACAGTTTATTGACTGGTTCTTTATTCAGTTTTGTACAGTTTATTGTCTGGTTCTTTACTGAGTTTTGTACAGTTTATTGACTGGTTCTTTTTTTAGTTTAGTACAGTTTATTGACTGTTTCTTCATTCAGTTTTGTAATGTTTCTTGACTGGTTGTTTAAATGAGTTTTGTACAGTTTATTGATTGGTTCTTTTTTCAATTTTGTACAGTTTATTGACTGTTTCTTTATTGAGTTTTGTACAGTTTATTGACTGGTTCTTTATTCAGTTTTGTTCATTTTTTTTACTGTTTCTTTATTGAGTTTGTGTACAATTTATTGACTGGTTCTTTATTTAGTTTTGTACAGTTTTTTGACTGTTTCTTTATTTAGTTTTCTACAGTTTATTGACTGGTTCTTTATTGAGTTTTGTACAGTTTATTCACTGTTTCTTTATTCAGTTTTGTAATGTTTATTGACTGGTTGTTTATTGAGTTTTGTACAGTTTATTGACTGGTTCTTTATTGACTTTTGTACAGTTTATTGACTGGTTCTTTATTCAGTTTTGTACAGTTCATTGACTGGTTCTTTATTGAGTTTTGTACAGTTTATTGACTGGTTCTTTATTGAGTTTTGTACAGTTTATTGACTGTTTCTTGATCGAGTTTTGTACAGTTTATTGACTGTTTCTTTAATCATTTTTGTACAGTTTATTGACTGTTTCTTTATTGAGTTTTGTACAGTTTATTGACTGTTTCTTTATTAGTTTTGTACGGTTTATTGACTGTTTCTTTAGTTAGTTTTGTACAGTTTATTGACTGTTGCTTTATTTAGTTTGTGTACAATTTATTGACTGGTTCTTTATTTATTTTTGTACAGTTTATTGACTGTTTCTTTATTCAGTTTTGTAATGTTTATTGACTGGTTGTTTATTGAGTTCTGTACAGTTTATTGACTGGTTCTTTATTGAGTTGTGTACAGTTTATTGACTGGACCTTTATTCAGTTTTGTACAGTTTATTGACTGGTTCTGTATTCAGTTTTGAACAGTTTATTGACTGGTTCTTTTTTCAGTTTTGTACAGTTTATTGACTGGTTGTTTATTGAGTTTTGTACAAATTATTGACTGGTTCTTTATTATGTTTTGTACAGTTTATTGACTGGTTGTTTATTGAATTTGTGTACAATTTATTGACTGGTTATTTATTGAGTTTTGTACAGTTTATTGACTGGTTCTTTATTCAGTTTTGTACAGTTTATTGACTGTTTCTTTATTGGGTTTTGTACAGTTTATTGACTGGTTCTTTGTTTAGTTTTGTACAGTTTATTGACTGGTTCTTTATTCAGTTTTGTACAGTTTATTGACTGGTTATTTATTTAGTTTTGTACAGTTTTTTGACTGTTTGTTTATTTAGTTTTGTACAGTTTATTGACTGGTTCTTTTTTGAGTTTTGTACAGTTTATTCACTGTTTCTCTCTTAAGTTTTGTAATTTTTATTGAGTTTTGTACAGTTTATTGACTGGTTCTTTATTGACTTTTGTACAGTTTATTGACTGGTTCGTTATTGAATTTGTGTACAATTTATTGACTGGTTCTTTATTGATTTTTGTACAATTTATTGACTGGTTCTTTATTCAGTTTTGAACAGTTTGTTGACTGGTTCTTTACTGAGTTTTGTCCAGTTTATTGACTGGTTCTTTATTGAGTTTTGTACAGTTTATTCACTGTTTCTTTATTGAGTTTTGTACAGTTCATTGACTGGTTCTTTATTTAGTTTTTTACAGTTTATTGACTGTTTCTTTAATTAGTTTTGTTCAGTTTAATTACTGTTTCTTGATTTAGTTTTTTACAGTTTATTGACTGGTTCTTTATTGAATTTGTGTACAATTTATTGACTGGTTCTTTATTGAGTTTTGTACAGTTTATTGACTGGTTCTTTATTCAGTTTTGTACAGTTTATTGACTGTTTCTTTATTGGGTTTTGTACAGTTTATTGACTGGTTCTTTGTTTAGTTTTGTACAGTTTATTGACTGGTTCTTTATTCAGTTTTGTACAGTTTATTGACTGTTTCTTTAATTAGTTTTGTACAGTTTAATTACTGTTTCTTTATTTAGTTTTGTACAGTTTATTGACTGGTTCTTTATTGAATTTGTCTACAATTTATTGACTGGTTCTTTATTGCGTTTTGTACAGTTTATTGACTGGTTCTTTATTCAGTTTTGTACAGTTTATTGGCTGTTTCTTTATTTTGTTTTGTACAGTTTATTGACTGGTTCTTTGTTTAGTTTTGTACAGTTTATTGACTGGTTCTTTATTCAGTTTTGTACAGTTTATTGACTGGTTCTTTATTGAGTTTTGTACAGTTTATTGACTGTTTCTTCATTTAGTTTTGTACAGTTTATTGACTGGTTCTTTATTGAGTTTTGTACAGGTTATTGACTTGTTCTTTATTCAGTTTGTATTGTTTATTGAGTGGTTTTTTATTCAGTTTTGAACAGTTTATTGACTGGTTCTTTATTGAGTTTTGTACAGTTTATTGACTGGTTCTTTATTCAGTTTTGTACAGTTTATTGACTGGTTCTTTACTGAGTTTTGTACAGTTTATTGACTGGTTCTTTATTCAGTTTTGTACAGTTTATTGACTGTTTCTTTATTTAAATTTCTGCAGTTTATCGACTGTTTCTTTATTTAGTTTTGTACAGTTTATTGACTGGTTCTTTATTTAGTTTAGTACAGTTTATTGACTGTTTCTTCATTCAGTTTTGTAATGTTTCTTGACTGGTTGTTTAAATGAGTTTTGTACAGTTTATTGATTGGTTCTTTGTTCAATTTTGTACAGTTTATTGACTGTTTCTTTTTTGAGTTTTGTACAGTTTATTGACTGGTTCTTTATTCAGTTTTGTTCATTTTTTATACTGTTTCTTTATTGAGTTTGTGTACAATTTATTGACTGGTTCTTTATTTAGTTTTGTACAGTTTTTTGACTGTTTCTTTATTTAGTTTTCTACAGTTTATTGACTGGTTCTTTATTGAGTTTTGTACAGTTTATTCACTGTTTCTTTATTCAGTTTTGTAATGTTTATTGACTGGTTGTTTATTGAGTTTTGTACAGTTTATTGACTGGTTCTTTATTGACTTTTGTACAGTTTATTGACTGGTTCTTTATTGAGTTTTGTACAGTTTATTGACTGGTTCTTTATTGAGTTTTGTACAGTTTATTGACTGGTTCTTTATTGAGTTTTGAACAGTTTATTGACTGTTTCTTTATCGAGTTTTGTTCAGTTTATTGACTGTTTCTTTAATCATTTTTGTACAGTTTATTGACTGTTTCTTTATTGGGTTTTGTACAGTTTATTGACTGTTTTTTTATTTAGTTTTGTACGATTTATTGACTTTTTTAGTTAGTTTTGTACAGTTTATTGACTGTTGCTTTATTTAGTTTGTGTACAATTTATTGACTGGTTCTTTATTTATTTTTGTACAGTTTATTTACTGTTTCTTTATTGAGTTTTGTACAGTTTATTGACTGGATCTTTATTGAGTTTTGTACAGTTTATTTACTGTTTCTTTATTTAGTTTTGTACAGTTTATTGACTGGATCTTTATTGAGTTTTGTACAGTTTATTGACTGTTTCTTTATTCAGTTTTGTAATGTTTATTGACTGGTTGTTTATTGAGTTTTGTACAGTTTATTGACTGGTTCTTTATTGAGTTGTGTACAGTTTATTGACTGGTTCTTTATTCAGTTTTGTACAGTTTATTGACTGGTTCTTTATTCAGTTTTGTGCAGTTTAATGACTGGTACTTTATTCAGTTTTGTAATGTTTATTGACTGGTTCTTTATTGAGTTTTGTACAGTTTATTGACTGGTTCTTTATTGAGTTTTGTACAGTTTATTGACGGTTTTTTTATTCAGTTTTGTACAGTTTATTGACTGGTTGTTTATTGAGTTTTGTACAAGTTATTGACTGGTTCTTTATTATGTTTTGTACAGTTTATTGACTGGTTCTTTATTGAATTTGTGTACAATTTATTGACTGGTTATTTATTGAGTTTTGTACAGTATTGACTGGTTCTTTATTCAGTTTTGTACAGTTTATTGACTGTTTCTTTATTGGGTTTTGTACAGTTTATTGACTGGTTCTTTGTTTAGTTTTGTACAGTTTATTGACTGGTTCTTTATTCAGTTTTGTACAGTTTATTGACTGGTTCTTTATTGAGTTTTGTGCAGTTTATTGACTGTTTCTTTATTTCGTTTTGTACAGTTTATTGACTGTTTCTTTATTTAGTTTTGTACAGTTTATTGACTGGTTCTTTATTGAGTTTTGTACAGTTTATTGACTGTTTCTTTATTGAGTTTTGTACAGTTTATTGACTTGTTCTTTATTGAGTTTTGAACAGTTTGTTGACTGGTTCTTTCTTGAGTTTTGTACAGTTTATTGACTGGTTCTTTGTTCAGTTTTGTACAGTTTATTGACTGGCTCTTTACTGAGTTTTGTACAGTTTATTGACTGGTTCTTTATTCAGTTTTGTACAATTTATTGACTGTTTCTTTATTTAAATTTCTACAGTTTATCGACTGTTTCTTTATTGAGTTTGTGTACAATTTATTGACTGTTTCTTTATTTAGTTTTGTACAGTTTTTTGACTGTTTCTTTATTTAGTTTTCTACAGTTTATTGACTGGTTCTTTATTGAGTTTTGTACAGTTTTTTGACTGTTTCTTTATTTAGTTTTCTACAGTTTATTGACTGGTTCTTTATTGAGTTTTCTACAGTTTATTCACTGTTTCTTTATTCAGTTTTGTAATGTTTATTGACTGGTTGTTTATTGAGTTTTGTACAGTTTATTGACTGGTTCTTTATTGAGTTTTGTACAGTTTATTGACTGGTTCTTTATTGAGTTTTGTACAGTTTATTGACTGGTTCTTTATTGAGTTTTGTACAGTTTATTGACTGTTTCTTTATCGAGTTTTGTACAGTTTATTGACTGTTTCTTTAATCATTTTTGTACAGTTTATTGACTGTTTCTTTATTGAGTTTTGTACAGTTTATTGACTGTTTCTTTATTTAGTTTTGTACGATTTATTGACTTTTTTAGTTAGTTTTGTACAGTTTATTGACTGTTGCTTTATTTAGTTTGTGTACAATTTATTGACTGGTTCTTTATTTATTTTTGTACAGTTTAGTTACTGTTTCTTTATTTAGTTTTGTACAGTTTATTGACTGGATCTTTATTGAGTTTTGTACAGTTTATTTACTGTTTCTTTATTTAGTTTTGTACAGTTTATTGACTGGATCTTTATTGAGTTTTGTACAGTTTATTGACTGTTTCTTTATTCAGTTTTGTAATGTTTATTGACTGGTTGTTTATTGAGTTTTGTACAGTTTATTGACTGGTTCTTTATTGAGTTGTGTACAGTTTATTGACTGGTTCTTTATTCAGTTTTGTACAGTTTATTGACTGGTTCTTTATTCAGTTTTGTGCAGTTTAATGACTGGTTCTTTATTCAGTTTTGTAATGTTTATTGACTGGTTCTTTATTGAGTTTTGTACAGTTTATTGGCTGTTTCTTTAATCATTTTTGTACAGTTTATTGACTGTTTCTTTATTGAGTTTTGTACAGTTTATTGACTGTTTCTTTATTTAGTTTTGTACGGTTTATTGACTGTTTCTTTAGTTAGTTTTGTACAGTTTATTGACTGTTGCTTTATTTAGTTTGTGTACAATTTATTGACTGGTTCTTTATTTATTTTTGTACAGTTTATTTACTGTTTCTTTATTTAGTTTTGTACAGTTTATTGACTGGATCTTTATTGAGTTTTGTACAGTTTATTTACTGTTTCTTTATTTAGTTTTGTACAGTTTATTGACTGGATCTTTATTGAGTTTTGTACAGTTTATTGACTGTTTCTTTATTCAGTTTTGTACAGTTTATTGACTGGTTCTGTATTCAGTTTTGTACAGTTTATTGACTGGTTCTTTATTCAGTTTTGTAATGTTTATTGACTGGTTCTTTATTCAGTTTTGTACAGTTTATTGACTGGTTCTTTATTGAGTTTTGTACAGTTTATTGACTGTTTCTTTATTCAGTTTTGTACAGTTTATTGACTGGTTGTTTATTGAGTTTTGTACAAATTATTGACTGGTTCTTTATTATGTTTTGTACAGTTTATTGACTGGTTCTTTATTGAATTTGTGTACAATTTATTGACTGGTTATTTATTGAGTTTTGTACAGTTTATTGACTGGTTCTTTATTCAGTTTTGTACAGTTTATTGACTGTTTCTTTATTGGGTTTTGTACAGTTTATTGACTGGTTCTTTGTTTAGTTTTGTACAGTTTATAGACTGGTTCTTTATTCAGTTTTGTACAGTTTATTGACTGGTTATTTATTTAGTTTTGTACAGTTTTTTGACTGTTTGTTTATTAAGTTTTGTACAGTTTATTGACTGGTTCTTTTTTGAGTTTTGTACAGTTTATTCACTGTTTATCTCTTAAGTTTTGTAATTTTTATTGAGTTTTGTACAGTTTATTGGCTGGTTCTTTATTGACTTTTGTACAGTTTATTGACTGGTTCTTTATTGAATTTGTGTACAATTTATTGACTGGTTCTTTATTGAGTTTTGTACAATTTATTGACTGGTTCTTTATTCAGTTTTGAACAGTTTGTTGACTGGTTCTTTATTGAGTTTTGTCCAGTTTATTGACTGGTTCTTTATTGAGTTTTGTACAGTTTATTCACTGTTTCTTTATTGAGTTTTGTACAGTTCATTGACTGGTTCTTTATTTAGTTTTTTACAGTTTATTGACTGTTTCTTTAATTAGTTTTGTACAGTTTAATTACTGTTTCTTGATTTAGTTTTTTACAGTTTATTGACTGGTTCTTTATTGAATTTGTGTACAATTTATTGACTGGTTCTTTATTGAGTTTTGTAGAGTTTATTGACTGGTTCTTTATTCAGTTTTGTACAGTTTATTGACTGTTTCTTTATTGGGTTTTGTACAGTTTATTGACTGGTTCTTTGTTTAGTTTTGTACAGTTTATTGACTGGTTCTTTATTCAGTTTTGTACAGTTTATTGACTGTTTCTTTAATTAGTTTTGTACAGTTTAATTACTGTTTCTTTATTTAGTTTTGTACAGTTTATTGACTGGTTCTTTATTGAATTTGTCTACAATTTATTGACTGGTTCTTTATTGCGTTTTGTACAGTTTATTGACTGGTTCTTTATTCAGTTTTGTACAGTTTATTGGCTGTTTCTTTATTTTGTTTTGTACAGTTTATTGACTGGTTCTTTGTTTAGTTTTGTACAGTTTATTGACTGGTTCTTTATTCAGTTTTGTACAGTTTATTGACTGGTTCTTTATTGAGTTTTGTACAGTTTATTGACTGTTTCTTTATTTAGTTTTGTACAGTTTATTGACTGGTTCTTTATTGAGTTTTGTACAGGTTATTGACTTGTTCTTTATTCAGTTTTGTATTGCTTATTGAGTGGTTTTTTATTGAGTTTTGAACAGTTTATTGACTGGTTCTTTATTGAGTTTTGTACAGTTTATTGACTGGTTCTTTATTCAGTTTTGTACAGTTTATTGACTGGTTCTTTACTGAGTTTTGAACAGTTTATTGACTGGTTCTTTATTCCGTTTTGTACAGTTTATTGACTGTTTCTTTATTTAAATTTCTACAGTTTATCGACTGTTTCTTTATTTAGTTTTGTACAGTTTATTGACTGGTTCTTTATTTAGTTTAGTACAGTTTATTGACTGTTTCTTCATTCAGTTTTGTAATGTTTCTTGACTGGTTGTTTAAATGAGTTTTGTACAGTTTATTGATTGGTTCTTTGTTCAATTTTGTACAGTTTATTGACTGTTTCTTTATTGAGTTTTGTACAGTTTATTGACTGGTTCTTTATTCAGTTTTGTTCATTTTTTTTACTGTTTCTTTACTGAGTTTGTGTACAATTTATTGACTGGTTCTTTATTTAGTTTTGTACAGTTTTTTGACTGTTTCTTTATTTAGTTTTCTACAGTTTATTGACTGGTTCTTTATTGAGTTTTGTACAGTTTATACACTGTTTCTTTATTCAGTTTTGTAATGTTTATTGACTAGTTGTTTATTGAGTTTTGTACAGTTTATTGACTGGTTCTTTATTGACTTTTGTACAGTTTATTGACTGGTTCTTTATTGAGTTTTGTACAGTTTATTGACTGGTTCTTTATTGAGTTATGTACAGTTTATTGACTGGTTCTTTATTGAGCTTTGTACAGTTTATTTACTGTTTCTTTATCGAGTTTTGTACAGTTTATTGACTGTTTCTTTATTGAGTTTTGTACAGTTTATTGACTGTTTCTTTATTTAGTTTTGTACGGTTTATTGACCGTTTCTTTAGTTAGTTTTGTACAGTTTATTGACTGTTGCTTTATTTAGTTTGTGTACAATTTACTGACTGGTTCTTTATTTATTTTTGTACAGTTTATTTACTGTTTCTTTATTTAGTTTTGTACAGTTTATTGACTGGATCTTCATTGAGTTTTGTACAGTTTATTTACTGTTTCTTTATTTAGTTTTGTACAGTTTATTGACTGGATCTTTATTGAGTTTTGTACAGTTTATTTACTGTTTCTTTATTTAGTTTTGTACAGTTTATTGACTGGATCTTTATTGAGTTTTGTACAGTTTACTGACTGTTTCTTTATTCAGTTTTGTAATGTTTATTGACTGGTTGTTTATTGAGTTTTGTACAGTTTATTGACTGGTTCTTTATTGAGTTGTGTACAGTTTATTGACTGGTTCTTTATTCAGTTTTGTACAGTTTATTGACTGGTTCTTTATTCAGTTTTGTGCAGTTTAATGACTGGTTCTTTATTCAGTTTTGTAATGTTTATTGACTGGTTCTTTATTGAGTTTTGTACAGTTTATTGACTGGTTCTTTATTGAGTTTTGTACAGTTTATTGACGGTTTCTTTATTCAGTTTGTACAGTTTAATGACTGGTTGTTTATTGAGTTTTGTACAAATTATTGACTGGTTCTTTATTATGTTTTGTACAGTTTATTGACTGGTTCTTTATTGAATTTGTGTACAATTCATTGACTGGTTATTTATTGAGTTTTGTACAGTATTGACTGGTTCTTTATTCAGTTTTGTACAGTTTATTGACTGTTTCTTTATTGGGTTTTGTACAGTTTATTGACTGGTTCTTTGTTTAGTTTTGTACAGTTTATTGACTGGTTCTTTATTCAGTTTTGTACAGTTTATTGACTGGTTCTTTATTGAGTTTTGTGCAGTTTATTGACTGTTTCTTTATTTCGTTTTGTACAATTTATTGACTTTTTCTTTATTTAGTTTTGTACAGTTTATTGACTGGTTCCTTATTGAGTTTTGTACAGTTTATTGACTGTTTCTTTATTGAGTTTTGTACAGTTTATTGACTTGTTCTTTATTCAGTTTTGTATTGTTGATTGACTGGTTTTTTATTGAGTTTTGTACAGTTTATTGTCTGGTTCTTTATTGAGTTTTGAACAGTTTATTGACTGGTTCTTTCTTGAGTTTTGTACAGTTTATTGACTGGTTCTTTGTTCAGTTTTGTACAGTTTATTGACTGGCTCTTTACTGAGTTTTGTACAGTTTATTGACTGGTTCTTTATTCAGTTTTGTACAATTTATTGACTGTTTCTTTATTTAAATTTCTACAGTTTATCGACTGTTTCTTTATTTAGTTTTGTACAATTTATTGACTGGTTCTTTATTTAGTTTTGTACAGTTTATTGACAGTTTCTTCATTCAGTTTTGTAATGTTTCTTGACTGGTTGTTTAAATGAGTTTTGTACAGTTTATTGACTGGTTCTTTGTTCTGTTTTGTACAGTTTATTGACTGTATCTTTATTGAGTTTTGTACAGTCTATTGACTGGTTCTTTATTCAGTTTTGTACAGTTTATTGACTGGTTCTTTATTTAGTTTTGTACAGTTTTTTGACTGTTCTATATTAAGTTTTGTACAGTTTATTGACTGTTTCTTTATTGAGTTTTGTACAGTTTATTGACTGTTTCTTTATTGAGTGTTGTACAGTTTCTTGACTGTTTCATTATTGAGTTTTGTACAGTTTATTGACTGTTTTTTATTGAGTTTTGTACAGTTTATTGACTGTTTCTTTATTGAGTGTTGTACAATTTATTGACTGTTTCTTCATTCAGTTTTGTAATGTTTCTTGACTGGTTGTTTAAATGAGTTTTGTACAGTTTATTGACTGGTTCTTTGTTCAGTTTTGTACAGTTTATTGACTGTATCTTTATTGAGTTTTGTACAGTCTATTGACTGGTTCTTTATTCAGTTTTGTACAGTTTATTGACTGTTTCTTTATTTAGTTTTGTACAGTTTTTTGACTGTTCTATATTAAGTTTTGTACAGTTTATTGACTGTTTCTTTATTGAGTTTTGTACAGTTTATTGACTGTTTCTTTATTGAGTGTTGTACAGTTTCTTGACTGTTTCTTTATTGAGTTTTGTACAGTTTATTGACTGTTTTTTATTGAGTTTTGTACAGTTTATTGACTGGTTCTTTATTCAGTTTTATACAGTTTATTGACCGGTACTTTATTGAGTTTTGTAATGTTTATTGACTTGTTGTTTATTGAGTTTTGTGCAGTTTATTGACTGGTTCTTTATTAAGTTTTGTACAATTTATTGACTTTTTCTTTATTGAGTTTTGTACAGTTTATTGACTGGTTCTTTTTTCAGTTTTGTCCAGTTTATTGACTGGTTCTTTATTGAGTTTTGTACACTTAATTGACTGTTTCTTTATTGAGTTTTGTACTGTTTATTGACTAGTTCTTTATTAAGTCTTGAACAGTTTATTGCCTGTTTCTTTATTGAGTTTTGTACAGTTTAGTGGCTGTTTTTTATTGAGTTTTGCACAGTTTATTGACTGTTTCTTTATTTAGTTTTGTACAGTTTATTGACTGGTTCCTTATTCAGTTTTTGACAGTTTATTGACTGGTTCTTTATTGAGTTTTGAACAGTTTATTGACTGATTCTTTATTGAATTTGTGTACAATTTATTGACTGCTTCTTTATTGAGTTGTGTACAGTTTATTGACTGGTTCTTTATTCAGTTTTGTAATGTTACTTGACTGGTTCTTTATTGAGTTGTGTACAATTTATTGACTGGTTCTTTATTCAGTTTTGTAATGTTTATTGACTGGTTCTTTATTGAGTTTTATACAGTTTATTGACTGGTTCTTTATTGAGTTTTGTACAGTTTTTTGACTGTTTCTTTATTGAGTTTTGTACAGTTTATTGACTAGTTCCTTATTCAGTTTTGTACAGTTTATTGACTGTTTCTTTATTGAGTTTTGTACAGTTTATTTACTGTTTTTATTGAGTTTTGTACAGTGTATTTACTGTTTCTTTATTGAGTCTTGTACGGTTTATTTACTGTTTCTTTATTGAGTTTTGTACAGTTTTTTTACTGTTCTATATTAAGTTTTGTACAGTTTATTGACTGTTTCTTTATTGAGTTTTGTACAGTTTATTGACTGTTACTTTATTGAGTGTTGTACAGTTTCTTGACTGTTTCTTTATTGAGTTTTGTACAGTTTATTGACTGGTTGTTTATTGAGTTTTGTACAGTTTATTGACTGGTTCTTTATTGAGTTGTGTACAGTTTATTGACTGGTTCTTTATTCAGTTTTGTACAGTTTATTTACTGGTTCTTTATTCAGTTTTGTGCAGTTTAATGACTGGTTCTTTATTCAGTTTTGTAATGTTTATTGACTGGTTCTTTATTGAGTTTTGTACAGTTTATTGACTGTTTCTTTATTGAGTTTTGTACAGTTTATTGACGGTTTCTTTATTCAGTTTGTACAGTTTAATGACTGGTTGTTTATTGAGTTTTGTACAAATTATTGACTGGTTCTTTATTATGTTTTGTACAGTTTATTGACTGGTTCTTTATTGAATTTGTGTACAATTCATTGACTGGTTATTTATTGAGTTTTGTACAGTATTGACTGGTTCTTTATTCAGTTTTGTACAGTTTATTGACTGTTTCTTTATTGGGTTTTGTACAGTTTATTGACTGGTTCTTTGTTTAGTTTTGTACAGTTTATTGACTGGTTCTTTATTCAGTTTTGTACAGTTTATTCACTGTTTCTTTATTGAGTTTTGTACAGTTCATTGACTGGTTCTTTATTTAGTTTTTTACAGTTTATTGACTGTTTCTTTAATTAGTTTTGTACAGTTTAATTACTGTTTCTTGATTTAGTTTTTTACAGTTTATTGACTGGTTCTTTATTGAATTTGTGTACAATTTATTGACTGGTTCTTTATTGAGTTTTGTAGAGTTTATTGACTGGTTCTTTATTCAGTTTTGTACAGTTTATTGACTGTTTCTTTATTGGGTTTTGTACAGTTTATTGACTGGTTCTTTGTTTAGTTTTGTACAGTTTATTGACTGGTTCTTTATTCAGTTTTGTACAGTTTATTGACTGTTTCTTTAATTAGTTTTGTACAGTTTAATTACTGTTTCTTTATTTAGTTTTGTACAGTTTATTGACTGGTTCTTTATTGAATTTGTCTACAATTTATTGACTGGTTCTTTATTGCGTTTTGTACAGTTTATTGACTGGTTCTTTATTCAGTTTTGTACAGTTTATTGGCTGTTTCTTTATTTTGTTTTGTACAGTTTATTGACTGGTTCTTTGTTTAGTTTTGTACAGTTTATTGACTGGTTCTTTATTCAGTTTTGTACAGTTTATTGACTGGTTCTTTATTGACTTTTGTACAGTTTATTGACTGTTTCTTTATTTAGTTTTGTACAGTTTATTGACTGGTTCTTTATTGAGTTTTGTACAGGATATTGACTTGTTCTTTATTCAGTTTTGTATTGCTTATTGAGTGGTTTTTTATTGAGTTTTGAACAGTTTATTGACTGGTTCTTTATTGAGTTTTGTACAGTTTATTGACTGGTTCTTTATTGAGTTTTGTACAGTTTATTGACTGGTTCTTTATTCAGTTTTGTTCATTTTTTTTACTGTTTCTTTACTGAGTTTGTGTACAATTTATTGACTGGTTCTTTATTTAGTTTTGTACAGTTGTTTGACTGTTTCTTTATTTAGTTTTCTACAGTTTATTGACTGGTTCTTTATTGAGTTTTGTACAGTTTATACACTGTTTCTTTATTCAGTTTTGTAATGTTTATTGACTAGTTGTTTATTGAGTTTTGTACAGTTTATTGACTGGTTCTTTATTGACTTTTGTACAGTTTATTGACTGGTTCTTTATTGAGTTTTGTACAGTTTATTGACTGGTTCTTTATTGAGTTATGTACAGTTTATTGACTGGTTCTTTATTGAGCTTTGTACAGTTTATTGACTGTTTCTTTATCGAGTTTTGTACAGTTTATTGACTGTTTCTTTATTGAGTTTTGTACAGTTTATTGACTGTTTCTTTATTTAGTTTTGTACGGTTTATTGACCGTTTCTTTAGTTAGTTTTGTACAGTTTATTGACTGTTGCTTTATTTAGTTTGTGTACAATTTACTGACTGGTTCTTTATTTATTTTTGTACAGTTTATTTACTGTTTCTTTATTTAGTTTTGTACAGTTTATTGACTGGATCTTCATTGAGTTTTGTACAGTTTATTTACTGTTTCTTTATTTAGTTTTGTACAGTTTATTGACTGGATCTTTATTGAGTTTTGTACAGTTTATTTACTGTTTCTTTATTTAGTTTTGTACAGTTTATTGACTGGATCTTTATTGAGTTTTGTACAGTTTATTGACTGTTTCTTTATTCAGTTTTGTAATGTTTATTGACTGGTTGTTTATTGAGTTTTGTACAGTTTATTGACTGGTTCTTTATTGAGTTGTGTACAGTTTATTGACTGGTTCTTTATTCAGTTTTGTACAGTTTATTGACTGGTTCTTTATTCAGTTTTGTGCAGTTTAATGACTGGTTCTTTATTCAGTTTTGTAATGTTTATTGACTGGTTCTTTATTGAGTTTTGTACAGTTTATTGACTGGTTCTTTATTGAGTTTTGTACAGTTTATTGACGGTTTCTTTATTCAGTTTGTACAGTTTAATGACTGGTTGTTTATTGAGTTTTGTACAAATTATTGACTGGTTCTTTATTATGTTTTGTACAGTTTATTGACTGGTTCTTTATTGAATTTGTGTACAATTCATTGACTGGTTATTTATTGAGTTTTGTACAGTATTGACTGGTTCTTTATTCAGTTTTGTACAGTTTATTGACTGTTTCTTTATTGGGTTTTGTACAGTTTATTGACTGGTTCTTTGTTTAGTTTTGTACAGTTTATTGACTGGTTCTTTATTCAGTTTTGTACAGTTTATTGACTGGTTCTTTATTGAGTTTTGTGCAGTTTATTGACTGTTTCTTTATTTCGTTTTGTACAATTTATTGACTGTTTCTTTATTTAGTTTTGTACAGTTTATTGACTGGTTCCTTATTGAGTTTTGTACAGTTTATTGACTGTTTCTTTATTGAGTTTTGTACAGTTTATTGACTTGTTCTTTATTCAGTTTTGTATTGTTGATTGACTGGTTTTTTATTGAGTTTTGTACAGTTTATTGTCTGGTTCTTTATTGAGTTTTGAACAGTTTATTGACTGGTTCTTTCTTGAGTTTTGTACAGTTTATTGACTGGTTCTTTGTTCAGTTTTGTACAGTTTATTGACTGGCTCTTTACTGAGTTTTGTACAGTTTATTGACTGGTTCTTTATTCAGTTTTGTACAATTTATTGACTGTTTCTTTATTTAAATTTCTACAGTTTATCGACTGTTTCTTTATTTAGTTTTGTACAATTTATTGACTGGTTCTTTATTTAGTTTTGTACAGTTTATTGACAGTTTCTTCATTCAGTTTTGTAATGTTTCTTGACTGGTTGTTTAAATGAGTTTTGTACAGTTTATTGACTGGTTCTTTGTTCTGTTTTGTACAGTTTATTGACTGTATCTTTATTGAGTTTTGTACAGTCTATTGACTGGTTCTTTATACAGTTTTGTACAGTTTATTGACTGGTTCTTTATTTAGTTTTGTACAGTTTTTTGACTGTTCTATATTAAGTTTTGTACAGTTTATTGACTGTTTCTTTATTGAGTTTTGTACAGTTTATTGACTGTTTCTTTATTGAGTGTTGTACAGTTTCTTGACTGTTTCATTATTGAGTTTTGTACAGTTTATTGACTGTTTTTTATTGAGTTTTGTACAGTTTATTGACTGTTTCTTTATTGAGTGTTGTACAATTTATTGACTGTTTCTTCATTCAGTTTTGTAATGTTTCTTGACTGGTTGTTTAAATGAGTTTTGTACAGTTTATTGACTGGTTCTTTGTTCAGTTTTGTACAGTTTATTGACTGTATCTTTATTGAGTTTTGTACAGTTTATTGACTGGTTCTTTATTCAGTTTTGTACAGTTTATTGACTGGTTCTTTATTTAGTTTTGTACAGTTTTTTGACTGTTCTATATTAAGTTTTGTACAGTTTATTGACTGTTTCTTTATTGAGTTTTGTACAGTTTATTGACTGTTTCTTTATTGAGTGTTGTACAGTTTCTTGACTGTTTCTTTATTGAGTTTTGTACAGTTTATTGACTGTTTTTTATTGAGTTTTGTACAGTTTATTGACTGGTTCTTTATTCAGTTTTATACAGTTTATTGACCGGTACTTTATTGAGTTTTGTAATGTTTATTGACTTGTTGTTTATTGAGTTTTGTGCAGTTTATTGACTGGTTCTTTATTAAGTTTTGTACAATTTATTGACTTTTTCTTTATTGAGTTTTGTACAGTTTATTGACTGGTTCTTTTTTCAGTTTTGTCCAGTTTATTGACTGGTTCTTTATTGAGTTTTGTACACTTAATTGACTGTTTCTTTATTGAGTTTTGTACTGTTTATTGACTAGTTCTTTATTAAGTTTTGAACAGTTTATTGCCTGTTTCTTTATTGAGTTTTGTACAGTTTAGTGGCTGTTTTTTATTGAGTTTTGCACAGTTTATTGACTGTTTCTTTATTTAGTTTTGTACAGTTTATTGACTGGTTCCTTATTCAGTTTTTGACAGTTTATTGACTGGTTCTTTATTGAGTTTTGAACAGTTTATTGACTGATTCTTTATTGAATTTGTGTACAATTTATTGACTGCTTCTTTATTGAGTTGTGTACAGTTTATTGACTGGTTCTTTATTCAGTTTTGTAATGTTACTTGACTGGTTCTTTATTGAGTTGTGTACAATTTATTGACTGGTTCTTTATTCAGTTTTGTAATGTTTATTGACTGGTTCTTTATTGAGTTTTATACAGTTTATTGACTGGTTCTTTATTGAGTTTTGTACAGTTTTTTGACTGTTTCTTTATTGAGTTTTGTACAGTTTATTGACTAGTTCCTTATTCAGTTTTGTACAGTTTATTGACTGTTTCTTTATTGAGTTTTGTACAGTTTATTTACTGTTTTTATTGAGTTTTGTACAGTGTATTTACTGTTTCTTTATTGAGTCTTGTACGGTTTATTTACTGTTTCTTTATTGAGTTTTGTACAGTTTTTTGACTGTTCTATATTAAGTTTTGTACAGTTTATTGACTGTTTCTTTATTGAGTTTTGTACAGTTTATTGACTGTTACTTTATTGAGTGTTGTACAGTTTCTTGACTGTTTCTTTATTGAGTTTTGTACAGTTTATTGACTGGTTGTTTATTGAGTTTTGTACAGTTTATTGACTGGTTCTTTATTGAGTTGTGTACAGTTTATTGACTGGTTCTTTATTCAGTTTTGTACAGTTTATTTACTGGTTCTTTATTCAGTTTTGTGCAGTTTAATGACTGGTTCTTTATTCAGTTTTGTAATGTTTATCGACTGGTTCTTTATTGAGTTTTGTACAGTTTATTGACTGTTTCTTTATTGAGTTTTGTACAGTTTATTGACGGTTTCTTTATTCAGTTTGTACAGTTTAATGACTGGTTGTTTATTGAGTTTTGTACAAATTATTGACTGGTTCTTTATTATGTTTTGTACAGTTTATTGACTGGTTCTTTATTGAATTTGTGTACAATTCATTGACTGGTTATTTATTGAGCTTTGTACAGTATTGACTGGTTCTTTATTCAGTTTTGTACAGTTTATTGACTGTTTCTTTATTGGGTTTTGTACAGTTTATTGACTGGTTCTTTGTTTAGTTTTGTACAGTTTATTGACTGGTTCTTTATTCAGTTTTGTACAGTTTATTGACTGGTTCTTTATTGAGTTTTGTGCAGTTTATTGACTGTTTCTTTATTTCGTTTTGTACAATTTATTGACTGTTTCTTTATTTAGTTTTGTACAGTTTATTGACTGGTTCTTTATTGAGTTTTGTACAGTTTATTGACTGTTTCTTTATTGAGTTTTGTACAGTTTATTGACTTGTTCTTTATTCAGTTTTGTATTGTTGATTGACTGGTTTTTTATTGAGTTTTGTACAGTTTATTGTCTGGTTCTTTATTGAGTTTTGAACAGTTTATTGACTGGTTCTTTCTTGAGTTTTGTAGAGTTTATTGACTGGTTCTTTGTTCAGTTTTGTACAGTTTATTGACTGGCTCTTTACTGAGTTTTGTACAGTTTATTGACTGGTTCTTTATTCAGTTTTGTACAATTTATTGACTGTTTCTTTATTTAAATTTCTACAGTTTATCGACTGTTTCTTTATTTAGTTTTGTACAATTTATTGACTGGTTCTTTATTTAGTTTTGTACAGTTTATTGACAGTTTCTTCATTCAGTTTTGTAATGTTTCTTGACTGGTTGTTTAAATGAGTTTTGTACAGTTTATTGACTGGTTCTTTGTTCAGTTTTGTACAGTTTATTGACTGTATCTTTATTGAGTTTTGTACAGTCTATTGACTGGTTCTTTATTCAGTTTTGTACAGTTTATTGACTGGTTCTTTATTTAGTTTTGTACAGTTTTTTGACTGTTCTATATTAAGTTTTGTACAGTTTATTGACTGTTTCTTTATTGAGTTTTGTACAGTTTATTGACTGGTTCTTTATTCAGTTTTGTACAATTTATTGACTGTTTCTTTATTTAAATTTCTACAGTTTATCGACTGTTTCTTTATTTAGTTTTGTACAATTTATTGACTGGTTCTTTATTTAGTTTTGTACAGTTTATTGACAGTTTCTTCATTCAGTTTTGTAATGTTTCTTGACTGGTTGTTTAAATGAGTTTTGTACAGTTTATTGACTGGTTCTTTGTTCAGTTTTGTACAGTTTATTGACTGTATCTTTATTGAGTTTTGTACAGTCTATTGACTGGTTCTTTATTCAGTTTTGTACAGTTTATTGACTGGTTCTTTATTTAGTTTTGTACAGTTTTTTGACTGTTCTATATTAAGTTTTGTACAGTTTATTGACTGTTTCTTTATTGAGTTTTGTACAGTTTATTGACTGTTTCTTTATTGAGTGTTGTACAGTTTCTTGACTGTTTCATTATTGAGTTTTGTACAGTTTATTGACTGTTTTTTATTGAGTTTTGTACAGTTTATTGACTGTTTCTTTATTGAGTGTTGTACAATTTATTGACTGTTTCTTCATTCAGTTTTGTAATGTTTCTTGACTGGTTGTTTAAATGAGTTTTTTACAGTTTATTGACTGGTTCTTTGTTCAGTTTTGTACAGTTTATTGACTGTATCTTTATTGAGTTTTATACAGTCTATTGACTGGTTCTTTATTCAGTTTTGTACAGTTTATTGACTGGTTCTTTATTTAGTTTTGTACAGTTTTTTGACTGTTCTATATTAAGTTTTGTACAGTTTATTGACTGTTTCTTTATTGAGTTTTGTACAGTTTATTGACTGTTTCTTTATTGAGTGTTGTACAGTTTCTTGACTGTTTCTTTATTGAGTTTTGTACAGTTTATTGACTGTTTTTTATTGAGTTTTGTACAGTTTATTGACTGGTTCTTTATTCAGTTTTATACAGTTTATTGACCGGTACTTTATTGAGTTTTGTACAGTTTATTGACTGTTTCTTTATTGAGTGTTGTACAGTTTATTGACTGTTTTTTATTGAGTTTTGTACAGTTTATTGACTGGTTCTTTATTCAGTTTTATACAGTCTATTGACTGGTTCTTTATTCAGTTTTGTACAGTTTTTTTACTGTTTCTTGATTGAGTTTGTGTACAATTTATTGACTGGTTCTTTATTTAGTTTTGTACAGTTTTTTGACTGTTTGTTTATTTAGTTTTCTACAGTTTATTGACTGGTTCTTTATTGAGTTTTGTACAGTTTATTCACTGTTTCTCTCTTCAGTTTTGTAATTTTTATTGAGTTTTGTACAGTTTATTGACTGGTTCTTTATTGACTTTTGTACAGTTTATTGACTGGTTGTTTATTGAAATTGTGTACAATTTATTGACTGGTTCTTTATTAAGTTTTGTACAATTTATTGACTTTTTCTTTATTGAGTTTTGTACAGTTTATTGACTGGTTCTTTTTTCAGTTTTGTCCAGTTTATTGACTGGTTCTTTATTGAGTTTTGTACACTTAATTGACTGTTTCTTTATTGAGTTTTGTACTGTTTATTGACTAGTTCTTTATTAAGTTTTGAACAGTTTATTGCCTGTTTCTTTATTGAGTTTTGTACAGTTTAGTGACTGTTTTTTATTGAGTTTTGCACAGTTTATTGACTGCTTCTTTATTTAGTTTTGTACAGTTTATTGACTGGTTCCTTATTCAGTTTTTGACAGTTTATTGACTGGTTCTTTATTGAGTTTTGAACAGTTTATTGACTGATTCTTTATTGAATTTGTGTACAATTTATTGACTGCTTCTTTATTGAGTTGTGTATAGTTTATTGACTGGTTCTTTATTCAGTTTTGTAATGTTACTTGACTGGTTCTTTATTGAGTTGTGTACAATTTATTGACTGGTTCTTTATTCAGTTTTGTAATGTTTATTGACCGGTTCTTTATTGAGTTTTATACAGTTTATTGACTGGTTCTTTATTGAGTTTTGTACAGTTTTTTGACTGTTTCTTTATTGAGTTTTGTACAGTTTATTGACTAGTTCCTTATTCAGTTTTGTGCAGTTTATTGACTGTTTCTTTATTGAGTTTTGTACAGTTTATTGACTGTTTTTATTGAGTTTTGTACAGTTTATTTACTGTTTCTTTATTGAGTCTTGTACGGTTTATTTACTGTTTCTTTATTGAGTTTTGTACAGTTTTTTGACTGTTCTATATTAAGTTTTGTACAGTTTATTGACTGTTTCTTTATTGAGTTTTGTACAGTTTATTGACTGTTTCTTTATTGAGTGTTGTACAGTTTCTTGACTGTTTCTTTATTGAGTTTTGTACAGTTTATTGACTGTTTTTTATTGAGTTTTGTACAGTTTATTGACTGTTTCTTTATTGAGTGTTGTACAATTTATTGACTGTTTCTTTATTGTGTTTTGTACAGTTTATTGACTGGTTCTTTATTCAGTTTTATACAGTTTATTGACCGGTACTTTATTGAGTTTTGTAATGTTTATTGACTTGTTGTTTATTGAGTTTTGTGCAGTTTATTGACTGGTTCTTTATTAAGTTTTGTACAATTTATTGACTTTTTCTTTATTGAGTTTTGTACAGTTTATTGACTGGTTCTTTTTTCAGTTTTGTCCAGTTTATTGACTGGTTCTTTATTGAGTTTTGTACACTTAATTGACTGTTTCTTTATTGAGTTTTGTACTGTTTATTGACTAGTTCTTTATTAAGTTTTGAACAGTTTATTGCCTGTTTCTTTATTGAGTTTTGTACAGTTTAGTGACTGTTTTTTATTGAGTTTTGCACAGTTTATTGACTGTTTCTTTATTTAGTTTTGTACAGTTTATTGACTGGTTCCTTATTCAGTTTTTGACAGTTTATTGACTGGTTCTTTATTGAGTTTTGAACAGTTTATTGACTGATTCTTTATTGAATTTGTGTACAATTTATTGACTGCTTCTTTATTTAGTTGTGTACAGTTTATTGACTGGTTCTTTATTCAGTTTTGTAATGTTACTTGACTGGTTCTTTATTGAGTTGTGTACAATTTATTGACTGGTTCTTTATTCAGTTTTGTAATGTTTATTGACTGGTTCTTTATTGAGTTTTATACAGTTTATTGACTGGTTCTTTATTGAGTTTTGTACAGTTTTTTGACTGTTGCTTTATTGAGTTTTGTACAGTTTATTGACTGTTTCTTTATTGAGTTTTGTACAGTTTATTGACTGTTTTTATTGAGTTTTGTACAGTTTATTTACTGTTTCTTTATTGAGTCTTGTACGGTTTATTTACTGTTTATTTATTGAGTTTTGTACAGTTTATTGACTGGTTTTTTATTCAGTTTTGTACAGTTTATTGACTGGTTCTTTTTTCAGTTTTGTACAGTTTTTTTACTGTTTTTACTGTTTCTTTATTGAGTTTGTGTACAATTTATTGACTGGTTCTTTATTTAGTTTTGTACAGTTTTTTGACTGTTTGTTTATTTAGTTTTGTACAGTTTATTGACTTGTTCTTTATTGAGTTTTGTACAGTTTATTCACTGTTTCTCTCTTCAGTTTTGTAATTTTTATTGAGTTTTGTACAGTTTATTGACTGGTTCTTTATTGACTTTTGTACAGTTTATTGACTGGTTGTTTATTGAATTTGTGTACAATTTATTGACTGGTTCTTTATTGAGTTTTGTACAATTTATTGACTGGTTCTTTATTCAGTTTTGAACAGTTTGTTGACTGGTTCTTTATTGAGCTTTGTCCAGTTTATTGACTGGCTCTTTATTGAGTTTTGTACAGTTTATTCACTGTTTCTTTATTGAGTTTTGTACAGTTCATAGACTGGTTCTTTATTTAGTTTTGTACAGTTTATTGACTGTTTCTTTAATAAGTTTTGTACAATTTAATTACTGTTTCTTTATTTAGTTTTGTACAGTTTATTGACTGGTTCTTTATTGAATTTGTGTACAATTTATTGACTGGTTCTTTATTGAGTATTGTACAGTCTATTGACTGGTTCTTTATTCAGTTTTGTTCAGTTTATTGACTGTTTCTTTATTGGGTTTTGTACAGTTTATTGACTGGTTCTTTGTTTAGTTTTGTGCAGTTTATTGACTGGTTCTTTATTCAGTTTTGTACAGTTTATTGACTAGTTCTTTATTAAGTTTTGTACAGTTTATTGACTGTTTCTTTATTGAGTTTTGTACAGTTTAGTGACTGTTTTTTCATTGAGTTTTGTTCAGTTTATTGACTGTTTCTTTATTGAGTTTTGTACAGTTTATTGACTGTTTCTTTTTTCATTTTTGTACAGTTTATTGACTGTTTCTTTATTGAGTTTTGTACAGTTTATTGACTGGTTCTTTATTGAGTTTTGTACAGTTTATTGACTGTTTCTTTATTGAGTTTTGTACAGTTTATTGACTGGTTCTTTATTTAGTTTTGCACAGTTTATTGACTGTTTATTTAATTAGTTTTGTACAGTTTAATTACTGTTTCTTTATTTAGTTTTGTACAGTTTATTGACTGGTTCTTTATTGAATTTGTCTACAATTTATTGACTGGTTCTTTATTGAGTTTTGTACAGTTTATTGACTGGTTCTTTATTCAGTTTTGTACAGTTTATTGGCTGTTTCTTTATTTTGTTTTGTACAGTTTATTGACTGGTTCTTTGTTTAGTTTTGTACAGTTGATTGACTTGTTCTTTATTCAGTTTTGTACAGTTTATTGACTGGTTCTTTATTGAGTTTTGTACAGTTTATTGACTGTTTCTTTATTTAGTTTTGTACAGTTTATTGACTGGTTCTTTATTGAGTTTTGTACAGGTTATTGACTTGTTATTTATTCAGTTTTGTATTGTTTATTGAGTGGTTTTTTATTGAGTTTTGTACAGTTTATTGACTGGTTCTTTATTGAGTTTTGAACAGTTTATTGACTGGTTCTTTATTGAGTTTTGTACAGTTTATTGACGGGTTCTTTGTTCAGTTTTGTACAGTTTATTGACTGGTTCTTTACTGAGTTTTGTACAGTTTATTGACTGGTTCTTTATTCAGTTTTGTACAGTTCATTGACTGTTTCTTTATTTAAATTTCTACAGTTTATCGACTGTTTCTTAATTTAGTTTTGTACAGTTTATTGACTTTTTCTTTATTTAGTTTAGTACAGTTTATTGACTGTTTCTTCATTCAGTTTTGTAATGTTTCTTGACTGGTTGTTTAAATGAGTTTTGTACAGTTTATTGATTGGTTCTTTGTTCAATTTTGTACTGTTTATTGACTGTTTCTTTATTGAGTTTTGTACAGTTTATTGACTGGTTCTTCATTCAGTTTTGTTCATTTTTTTACTGTTTCTTTATTGAGTTTGTGTACAATTTATTGACTGGTTCTTTATTTAGTTTTGTACAGTATTTTGACTGTTTCTTTATTTAGTTTTCTACAGTTTATTGACTGGTTCTTTATTGGGTTTTGTACAGTTTATTCACTGTTTCTTTATTCAGTTTTCTAATGTTTATTGACTGGTTGTTTATTGAGTTTTGTACAGTTTATTGATTGATTCTTTATTGACTTTTGTACAGTTTATTGACTTTTGTACAGTTTATTGACTGCTTATTTATTGAATTTGTGTACAATTTATTGACTGGATCTTTATTGAGTTTTGTACAGTTTATTGACTGGTTCTTTATTCGGTTTTGTACAGTATATTGACAGGTTCTTTATTGAGTTTTGTACAGTTTATTGACTGGTTCTTTATTGAGTTTTGTAAAGTTTATTCACTGTTTCTTTATTGAGTTTTGTACAGTTCATTGACTGTTTCTTTATTGAGTTTTGTAGTTTTTTCACTGTTTCTTTATTCATTTTTTTACAGTTTATTGACTGTTTCTTTATTGAGTTTTGTACAGTTTATTGACTGGTTCTTTATTCAGTTTTGTACAGTTTATTGACTGTTTCTTTATTGAGTTTTGTACAGTTTATTGACTGGTTCTTTATTTAGTTTTGTACAGTTTATTGACTGTTTCTTTAATAATTTTGTACAGTTTAATGACTGTTTCTTTATTTAGTTTTGTACAGTTTATTGACTGTTTCTTTATTTAGTTTGTGTACAATTTATTGACTGGTTCTTTATTGAGTTTTGTACAGTTTATTGACTGGTTCTTTATTGAGTTTTGTACAGTTTATTGACTGTTTCTTTATTGAGTTTTGTACAGTTTATTGACTGTTTCTTTAATCATTTTTGTACAGTTTATTGACTGTTTCTTTATTGAGTTTTGTACAGTTTATTGACTGGTTCTTTACTCAGTTTTGTACAGTTTATTGACTGTTTCTTTATTGAGTTTTGTACAGTTTATTGACTGTTTCTTTATTTAGTTTTGTACAGTTTATTGACTCTTTCTTTAGTTAGTTTTGTACAGTTTATTGACTGTTGCTTTATTTATTTTGTGTACAATTTATTGACTGGTTCTTTATTTATTTTTGTACAGTTTATTTACTGTTTCTTTATTTAGTTTTGTACAGTTTATTGACTGGATCTTTATTGAAATTTGTACAGTTTATTGACTGTTTCTTTATTCAGTTTTGTAATGTTTATTGACTGGTTGTTTATTGAGTTTTGTACAGTTTATTGACTGGTTCTTTATTGAGTTTTGTACAGTTTATTGACTGATTCTTTATTGAATATGTGTACAATTTATTGACTGGTTCTTTTTTGAGTTGTGTACAGTTTATTGACTGGTTCATTATTCAGTTTTGTACAGTTTATTGACTGGTTCTTTATTCAGTTTTGTACAGTTTATTGACTGGTTCTTTATTCAGTTTTGTAATGTTTATTGACTGGTTCTTTATTGAGTTTTGTACAGTTTATTGACTGGTTCTTTATTGAGTTTTGTACAGTTTATTGACTGTTTCTTTATTGAGTTTTGTACAGTTTATTGACTAGTTCCTTATTCAGATTTGAACAGTTGATTGACTGTTTCTTTATTGAGTTTTGTACAGTTTATTGACTGTTTTTTATTGAGTTTTGTACAGTTTATTGACTGTTTCTTTATTGAGTTTTGTACGGTTTATTGACTGTTTCTTTATTGAGTTTGTGTACAGTTTATTGACTGGTTCTTTATTGAGTTTTGTTTAGTTTATTCACTGCTTCTTTCTTCAGTTTTGTAATGTTTATTGACCAGTTGTTTATTGAGTTTTGTACAGTTTATTGACTGATTCTTTATTGACTTTTGTACAGTTTATTGACTGGTTATTTATTGAATTTGTGTACAATTTATTGACTGGTTCTTTATTGAGTTTTGTACAGTTTATTGACTGGTTCTTTATTCAGTTTTGTACAGTTTATTGACAGGTTCTTTATTGAGTTTTGTACAGTTCCATGACTGTTTCTTTATTTAGTTTTGTACAGTTTATTGACTGTTTCTTTAATTAGTTTTGTATAGTTTAATGACTGTTTCTTTATTTAGTTTTGTACAGTTTATTGACTATTTCTTTATTTAGTTTGTGTACAATTTATTGACTGGTTCTTTATTGAGTTTTGTACAGTTTATTGACTGGTTCTTTATTGAGTTTTGTACAGTTTATTGACTGTTTCTTTATTGAGTTTTGTACAGTTTATTGACTGTTTCTTTAATCATTTTTGTACAGTTTATTGACTGTTTCTTTATTGAGTTTTGTACAGTTTATTGACTGGTTCTTTATTCAGTTTTGTACAGTTTATTGACTGGTTCTTTATTCAGTTTTGTACAGTTTATTGACTGTTTCTTTATTGAGTTTTGTACAGTTTATTGACTGTTTCTTTATTTAATTTTGTACAGTTTATTGACTGTTGCTTTATTTATTTTGTGTACAATTTATTGACTGGTTCTTTATTTAGTTTTGTACAGTTTATTTACTGTTTCTTTATTTAGTTTTGTACAGTTTATTGACTGGATCTTTATTGAGTTTTGTACAGTTTATTGACTGTTTCTTTATTCAGTTTTGTAATGTTTATTGACTGGTTGTTTATTGAGTTTTGTACAGTTTATTGACTGGTTCTTTATTGAGTTTTGTACAGTTTATTGACTGATTCTTTATTGAATTTGTGTGCAATTTATTGACTGGTTCTTTATTGAGTTGTGTACAGTTTATTGACTGGTTCTTTATTCAGTTTTGTACAGTTTATTGACTGGTTCTTTATTCAGTTTTGTACAGTTTATTGACTGGTTCTTTATTCAGTTTTGTAATGTTTATTGACTGGTTCTTTATTGAGTTTTGTACAGTTTATTGACTGGTTCTTTATTGAGTTTTGTACAGTTTATTGACTGTTTCTTTATTGAGTTTTGTACAGTTTATTGACTAGTTCCTTATTCAGTTTTGAACAATTGATTGACTGTTTCTTTATTGAGTTTTGTACAGTTTATTGACTGTTTTTTATTGAGTTTTGTACAGTTTATTGACTGTTTCTTTATTGAGTTTTGTACGGTTTATTGACTGTTTCTTTATAGAGTTTGTGTAAAATTTATTGACTGGTTCTTTATTTAGTTTTGTACAGTTTTTTGACTGTTTCTTTATTTAGTTTTGTATAGTTTATTGACTGGTTCTTTATTGAGTTTTGTTTAGTTTATTCACTGCTTCTTTCTTCAGTTTTGTAAAGTTTATTGACAGGTTCTTTATTGAGTTTTGTACAGTTTATTGACTGGTTCTTTATTGAGTTTTGTACAGTTTATTCACTGTTTCTTTATTGAGTTTTGTACAGTTCAGTGACTGTTTCTTTAATTAGTTTTGTACAGTTTAATGACTGTTTCTTTATTAATTTTTGTACAGTTTATTGACTGTTTCTTTATTGAGTTTGTACAGTTTATTGACTGGTTCTTTATTAAGTTTTGTACAGTTTATTGACTGTTTCTTTATTGAGTTTTGTACATTTTATTGACTGGTTCTTAATTTAGTTTTGTACAGTTTATTGACTGGTTCTTTATTCAGGTTTGTACAGTTTATTGACTGTTTCTTTATTGAGTTTTGTACAGTTTATTGACTGGTTCTTTATTTAGTTTTGTACAGTTTATTGACTGTTTCTTTAATTAGTTTTGTACCGTTTAATGACTGTTACTTTATTTAGTTTTGTACAGTTTATTGACTGTTTCTTTATTTATTTTGTGTACAATTTATTGACTGGTTCTTTATTGAGTTTTGTACAGTTTATTGACTGGTTCTTTATTGAGTTTTGTACAGTTTATTGACTGTTTCTTTATTGAGTTTTGTACAGTTTATTGACTGTTTCTTTATTGAGTTTTGTACGGTTTATTGACTGTTTCTTTATTGAGTTTGTGTACAGTTTATTGACTGGTTCTTTATTGAGTTTTGTTTAGTTTATTCACTGCTTCTTTCTTCAGTTTTGTAATGTTTATTGACCGGTTGTTTATTGAGTTTTGTACAGTTTATTGACTGATTCTTTATTGACTTTTGTACAGTTTATTGACTGGTTATTTATTGAATTTGTGTACAATTTATTGACTGGTTCTTTATTGAGTTTTGTACAGTTTATTGACTGGTTCTTTATTCAGTTTTGTACAGTTTATTGACAGGTTCTTTATTGAGTTTTGTACAGTTCCATGACTGTTTCTTTATTTAGTTTTGTACAGTTTATTGACCGTTTCTTTAATTAGTTTTGTATAGTTTAATGACTGTTTCTTTATTTAGTTTTTTACAGTTTATTGACTGTTTCTTTATTTAGTTTGTGTACAATTTATTGACTGGTTCTTTATTGAGTTTTGTACAGTTTATTGACTGGTTCTTTATTGAGTTTTGTACAGTTTATTGACTGTTTCTTTATTGAGTTTTGTACAGTTTATTGACTGTTTCTTTAATCATTTTTGTACAGTTTATTGACTGTTTCTTTATTTAATTTTGTACAGTTTATTGACTGTTGCTTTATTTATTTTGTGTACAATTTATTGACTGGTTCTTTATTTATTTTTGTACAGTTTATTTACTGTTTCTTTATTTAGTTTTGTACAGTTTATTGACTGTTTCTTTATTGAGTTTTGTACAGTTTATTGACTGTTTCTTTATTCAGTTTTGTAATGTTTATTGACTGGTTGTTTATTGAGTTTTGTACAGTTTATTGACTGGTTCTTTATTGAGTTTTGTACAGTTTATTGACTGATTCTTTATTGAATTTGTGTGCAATTTATTGACTGGTTCTTTATTGAGTTGTGTACAGTTTATTGACTGGTTCTTTATTCAGTTTTGTACAGTTTATTGACTGGTTCTTTATTCAGTTTTGTACAGTTTATTGACTGGTTCTTTATTCAGTTTTGTAATGTTTATTGACTGGTTCTTTATTGAGTTTTGTACAGTTCCATGACTGTTTCTTTATTTAGTTTTGTACAGTTTATTGACCGTTTCTTTAATTAGTTTTGTATAGTTTAATGACTGTTTCTTTATTTAGTTTTTTACAGTTTATTGACTGTTTCTTTATTTAGTTTGTGTACAATTTATTGACTGGTTCTTTATTGAGTTTTGTACAGTTTATTGACTGGTTCTTTATTGAGTTTTGTACAGTTTATTGACTGTTTCTTTATTGAGTTTTGTACAGTTTATTGACTGTTTCTTTATTGAGTTTTGTACAGTTTATTGACTGTTTCTTTATTTAATTTTGTACAGTTTATTGACTGTTGCTTTATTTATTTTGTGTACAATTTATTGACTGGTTCTTTATTTATTTTTGTACAGTTTATTTACTGTTTCTTTATTTAGTTTTGTACAGTTTATTGACTGGATCTTTATTGAGTTTTGTACAGTTTATTGACTGTTTCTTTATTCAGTTTTGTAATGTTTATTGACTGGTTGTTTATTGAGTTTTGTACAGTTTATTGACTGGTTCTTTATTGAGTTTTGTACAGTTTATTGACTGATTCTTTATTGAATTTGTGTGCAATTTATTGACTGGTTCTTTATTGAGTTGTGTACAGTTTATTGACTGGTTCTTTATTCAGTTTTGTACAGTTTATTGACTGGTTCTTTATTCAGTTTTGTACAGTTTATTGACTGGTTCTTTATTCAGTTTTGTAATGTTTATTGACTGGTTCTTTATTGAGTTTTGTACAGTTTATTGACTGGTTCTTTATTGAGTTTTGCACAGTTTATTGACTGTTTCTTTATTGAGTTTTGTACAGTTTATTGACTAGTTCCTTATTCAGTTTTGAACAATTGATTGACTGTTTCTTTATTGAGTTTTGTACAGTTTATTGACTGTTTTTTATTGAGTTTTGTACAGTTTATTGACTGTTTCTTTATTGAGTTTTGTACGGTTTATTGACTGTTTCTTTATAGAGTTTGTGTAAAATTTATTGACTGGTTCTTTATTTAGTTTTGTACAGTTTTTTGACTGTTTCTTTATTTAGTCTTGTACAGTTTATTGACTGGTTCTTTATTGAGTTTTGTTTAGTTTATCCACTGCTTCTTTCTTCAGTTTTGTAAAGTTTATTGACCGGTTGTTTACTGAGTTTTGTACAGTTTATTGACTGATTCTTTATTGAATTTGTGTGCAATTTATTGACTGGTTCTTTATTGAGTTGTGTACAGTTTATTGACTGGTTCTTTATTCAGTTTTGTACAGTTTATTGACTGATTCTTTATTGAATTTGTGTGCAATTTATTGACTGGTTCTTTATTGAGTTGTGTACAGTTTATTGACTGGTTCTTTATTGAGTTTTGTACAGTTTATTGACTGGTTCTTTATTCAGTTTTGTACAGTTTATTGACTGGTTCTTTATTCAGTTTTGTAATGTTTATTGACTGGTTCTTTATTGAGTTTTGTACAGTTCCATGACTGTTTCTTTATTTAGTTTTGTACAGTTTATTGACCGTTTCTTTAATTAGTTTTGTATAGTTTAATGACTGTTTCTTTATTTAGTTTTTTACAGTTTATTGACTGTTTCTTTATTTAGTTTGTGTACAATTTATTGACTGGTTCTTTATTGAGTTTTGTACAGTTTATTGACTGGTTCTTTATTGAGTTTTGTACAGTTTATTGACTGTTTCTTTATTGAGTTTTGTACAGTTTATTGACTGTTTCTTTATTGAGTTTTGTACAGTTTATTGACTGTTTCTTTATTTAATTTTGTACAGTTTATTGACTGTTGCTTTATTTATTTTGTGTACAATTTATTGACTGGTTCTTTATTTATTTTTGTACAGTTTATTTACTGTTTCTTTATTTAGTTTTGTACAGTTTATTGACTGGATCTTTATTGAGTTTTGTACAGTTTATTGACTGTTTCTTTATTCAGTTTTGTAATGTTTATTGACTGGTTGTTTATTGAGTTTTGTACAGTTTATTGACTGGTTCTTTATTGAGTTTTGTACAGTTTATTGACTGATTCTTTATTGAATTTGTGTGCAATTTATTGACTGGTTCTTTATTGAGTTGTGTACAGTTTATTGACTGGTTCTTTATTCAGTTTTGTACAGTTTATTGACTGGTTCTTTATTCAGTTTTGTACAGTTTATTGACTGGTTCTTTATTCAGTTTTGTAAAGTTTATTGACTGGTTCTTTATTGAGTTTTGTACAGTTTATTGACTGGTTCTTTATTGAGTTTTGCACAGTTTATTGACTGTTTCTTTATTGAGTTTTGTACAGTTTATTGACTAGTTCCTTATTCAGTTTTGAACAATTGATTGACTGTTTCTTTATTGAGTTTTGTACAGTTTATTGACTGTTTTTTATTGAGTTTTGTACAGTTTATTGACTGTTTCTTTATTGAGTTTTGTACGGTTTATTGACTGTTTCTTTATAGAGTTTGTGTAAAATTTATTGACTGGTTCTTTATTTAGTTTTGTACAGTTTTTTGACTGTTTCTTTATTTAGTCTTGTACAGTTTATTGACTGGTTCTTTATTGAGTTTTGTTTAGTTTATCCACTGCTTCTTTCTTCAGTTTTGTAAAGTTTATTGACCGGTTGTTTACTGAGTTTTGTACAGTTTATTGACTGATTCTTTATTGACTTTTGACCAGTTTATTGACTGAATATTTATTGAATTTGTGTACAATTTATTGACTGGTTCTTTATTGAGTTTTGTACAGTTTATTGACTGGTTCTTTATTCAGTTTTGTACAGTTTATTGACAGGTTCTTTATTGAGTTTTGTACAGTTTATTGACTGGTTCTTTATTGAGTTTTGTACAGTTTATTCACTGTTTCTTTATTGAGTTTTGTACTGTTCAGTGACTGTTTCTTTAATTAGTTTTGTACAGTTTAATGACTGTTTCTTTATTTATTTTTGTACAGTTTATTGACTGTTTCTTTATTGAGTTTTGTACAGTTTATTGACTGGTTCTTTATTAAGTTTTGTACAGTTTATTGACTGTTTCTTTATTGAGTTTTGTACATTTTATTGACTGGTTCTTAATTTAGTTTTGTACAGTTTATTGACTGGTTCTTTATTCAGTTTTGTACAGTTTATTGACTGTTTCTTTATTGAGTTTTGTACAGTTTATTGACTGGTTCTTTATTTAGTTTTGTACAGTTTATTGACTGTTTCTTTAATTAGTTTTGTACCGTTTAATGACTGTTACTTTATTTAGTTTTGTACAGTTTATTGACTGTTTCTTTATTTATTTTGTGTACAATTTATTGACTGGTTCTTTATTGAGTTTTGTACAGTTTATTGACTGGTTCTTTATTGAGTTTTGTACAGTTTATTGACTGTTTCTTTATTGAGTTTTGTACAGTTTATTGACTGTTTCTTTATTTAGTTTGTGTACAATTTATTGACTGGTTCTTTATTGAGTTTTGTACAGTTTATTGACTGGTTCTTTATTGAGTTTTGTACAGTTTATTGACTGTTTCTTTATTGAGTTTTGTACAGTTTATTGACTGATTCTTTAATCATTTTTCTACAGTTTATTGACTGTTTCTTTATTGAGTTTTGTACAGTTTATTGACTGGTTTTTTATTCAGTTTTGTACAGTTTATTGACTGGTTCTTCATTCAGTTTTGTACAGTTTATTGACTGTTCCTATATTGAGTTTTGTACAGTTTATTGACTGTTTCTTTATTTAGTTTTGTACAGTTTATTGACTGTTTCTTTAGTTAGTTTTGTACAGTTTATTGACTGTTTCTTTATTCAGTTTTGTAATGTTTATTGACTTGTTGTTTATTGTGTTTTGTACAGTTTATTGACTGGTTCTTTATTGAGTTTTGTACAGTTTATTGACTGATTCTTTATTGAATTTGTGTACAATTTATTGACTGGTTCTTTATTGAGTTGTGTACAGTTTATTGACTGGTTCTTTATTCAGTTTTGTACAGTTTATTGACTGGTTCTTTATTCAGTTTTGTACAGTTTATTGACTTGTTCTTTATTCAGTTTTGTAATGTTTATTGACTGGTTCTTTATTGAGTTTTGTACATTTTATTGACTGGTTCTTTATTGAGTTTTGTACAGTTTATTGTCTGTTTCTTTATTGAGTTTTGTACAGTTTATTGACTAGTTCCTTATTCAGTTTTGAACAGTTGATTGACTGTTTCTTTATTGAGTTTTGTACATTTTATTGACTGTTTTTATTGAGTTTTGTACAGTTTATTGACTGTTTCTTTATTGAGTTTTGTACGGTTTATTGACTGTTTCTTTATTGAGTTTGTGTAAAATTTATTGACTGGTTCTTTATTTAGTTTTGTACAGTTTTTTGACTGTTTCTTTATTTAGTTTTGTACAATTTATTGACTGGTTCTTTATTGAGTTTTGTACAGTTTATTGACAGGTTCTTTATTGAGTTTTGTACAGTTTATTGACAGGTTCTTTATTGAGTTTTGTACAGTTTATTCACTGTTTCTTTATTGAGTTTTGTACAGTTCATTGACTGTTTCTTTAATTAGTTTTGTACAGTTTAATGACTGTTTCTTTATTAATTTTTGTACAGTTTATTGACTGTTTCTTTATTGAGTTTTGTACAGTTTATTGACTGGTTCTTTATTCAGTTTTGTACAGTTTATTGACTGTTTCTTTATTGAGTTTTGTACAGTTTATTGACTGGTTCTTAATTTAGTTTTGTACAGTTTATTGACTGTTTCTTTAATTAGTTTTGTACAGTTTAATGACTGTTTCTTTATTTAGTTTTGTACAGTTTATTGACTGTTTCTTTATTTAGTTTGTGTACAATTTATTGACTGGTTCTTATTTACTTTTGTACAGTTTATTGACTGTTTCTTTATTTAGTTTTGTACAGTTTAGTGACTGGTTCTTTATTGAGTTTTGTACAGTTTATTGACTCTTTCTTTATTCAGTTTTGTACAGTTTATTGACTGGTTGTTTATTGAGTTTTGTACAGTTTATTGCCTGGTTCTTTATTATGTTTTGTACAGTTTATTGACTGGTTCTTTATTGAATTTGTGTACAATTTATTGACTGGTTATTTATTGAGTTTTGTACAGTTTATTGACTGTTTCTTTATTGGGTTTTGTACAGTTTATTGACTCGTTCTTTGTTTAGTTTTGTACAGTTTATTGACGGGTTCTTTATTCAGTTTTGTACAGTTTATTGACTGGTTCTTTATTCAGTTTTGTACAGTTTATTGAAAGGTTCTTAATTGACTTTTGTACAGTTTATTGACTGTTTCTTTATTTAGTTTTGTACAGTTTATTGACTGGTTCTTTATTGAGTTTTGTACAGTTTATTGACTTGTTCTTAATTCAGTTTTGTATTGTTTATTGACTGGTTTTTTATTGAGTTTTGTACAGTTTATTGACTGGTTCTTTATTGAGTTTTGAACAGTTTATTGACTGGTTCTTTATTGAGTTTTGTACAGTTTATTGACTGCTTTTTGTTCAGTTTTGTACAGTTTATTGACTGTTTCTTTACTGAGTTTTGTACAATTTATTGACTGGTTCTTTATTCAGTTTTGTACAGTTTATTGACTGTTTCTTTATTTAAATTTCTAAAGTTTATCGACTGTTTCTTTATTGAGTTTTGTACAGTTTATTGACTGTTTCTTTATTGAGCGTTGTACAGTTTATTGACTGTTTCTTTATTGAGTTTTGTACAGTTTATTGACAGTTTTTTATTGAGTTTTGTACTGTTTATTGACTGTTTCTTTATTAAGTGTTGTACAGTTTATTGACTGTTTCTTTATTGTGCTTTGTACAGTTTATTGACTGGTTCTTTATTCAGTTTTATACAGTTTATTGATTGGTTCTTTATTGAGTTTTGTACAGTTTATTGACTTGTTCTTTATTCAGTTTTGTATTGTTTATTGACTGGTTTTTTATTGAGTTTTGTACAGTTTATTGACTGGTTCTTTATTGAGTTTTGAACAGTTTATTGACTGGTTCTTTATTGAGTTTTGTACAGTTTATTGACTGGTTTTTTGTTCAGTTTTGTACAGTTTATTGACTGTTTCTTTTCTGAGTTTTGTACAATTTATTGACTGGTTCTTTATTCAGTTTTGTACAGTTTATTGACTGTTTCTTTATTTAAATTTCTACAGTTTATCGACTGTTTCTTTATTAAGTTTTGTACAGTTTATTGACTGGTTCTTTATTTAATTGTGTACAGTTTATTGACTGTTTCTTCATTCAGTTTTGAAATGTTTCTTGACTGGTTGTTTAAATGAGTTTTGTACAGTTTATTGACTGGTTCTTTGTTCAGTTTTGTACAGTTTATTGACTGTTTCTTTATTGAGTTTTGTACAGTTTATTGACTGGTTCTACGTTGAGTTTTGTACAGTTTATTGACTGTTTCTTTATTGAGTTTTGTACAGTTTATTGACTGTTTCTTTATTGAGTGTTGTACAGTTTATTGACTGTTTCTTTATTGAGTTTTGTACAGTTTATTGACAGTTTTTTATTGAGTTTTGTACAGTTTATTGACTGTTTTTTTATTGAGTGTTGTTCAGTTTATTGACTGTTTCTTTATTGTGTTTTGTACAGTTTATTGACTGGTTCTTTATTCAGTTTTATACAGTTTATTGACTGGTTCTTTATTGAGTTTTGTAATGTTTATTGACTGGTTGTTTATTGAGTTTTGTGCAGTTTATTGACTGGTTCTTTATTGAGTTTTGTACGGTTTATTGACTGGTTCTTTGTTCAGTTTTGTACAGTTTATTGACTGTTTCTTTACTGAGTTTTGTACAATTTATTGACTGGTTCTTTATTCAGTTTTGTACAGTTTATTGACTGTTTCTTTATTTAAATTTCTACAGTTTATCGACTGTTTCTTTATTTAGTTTTGTACAGTTTATTGACTGGTTCTTTATTTAGTTTTGTACAGTTTATTGACTGTTTCTTCATTCAGTTTTGTAATGTTTCTTGACTGGTTGTTTAAATGAGTTTTGTACAGTTTATTGACTGGTTCTTTGTTCAGTTTTGTACAGTTTATTGACTGTTTCTTTATTGAGTTTTGTACAGTTTGTTCACTGTTTCTTTATTCATTTTTGTACAGTTTATTGACTGTTTCTTTATTGAGTTTTATACAGTTTATTGACTGGTTCTTTATTCAGTTTTGTACAGTTTATTGACTGTTTCTTTATTGAGATTTGTACAGTTTATTGACAGTTTCTTTAATCTTTTTTGTACAGTTTATTGACTGTTTCTTTATTGAGTTTTGTACAGTTTATTGACTGGTTCTTTATTGAGTTTTGTACAGTTTATTGACTGTTTCTTTATTGAGTTTTGTACAGTTTATTGACTGTTTCTTTATTTAGTTTTGTACATTTTATTGACTGTTTCTTTAGTTAGTTTTGTACAGTTTATTGACTGTTGCTTTATTTATTTTGTGTACAATTTTTTGACTGGTTCTTTATTTATTTTTGAACATTTTATTTACTGTTTCTTTATTTAGTTTTGTACAGATTATTGACTGGATCTTTATTGAGTTTTGTACAGTTTATTGACTGCTTCTTTATTCAGTTTTGTAATGTTTATTGACTGGTTGTTTATTGAGTTTTGTACAGTTTATTGACTGGTTCTTTATTGATTTTTGTACAGTTTATTGACTGATTCTTTATTGACTTTGTGTACAATTTATTGACTGGTTCTTTATTGAGTTGTGTACAGTTTATTGCCTGGTTCTTTATTCAGTTTTGTACAGTTTATTGACCGGTTCTTTATTCAGTTTTGTAATGTTTATTGACTGGTTCTTTATTGAGTTTTGTACAGTTTATTGACTGGTTCTTTATTGAGTTTTGTACAGTTTATTGACTATTTCTTTATTGAGTTTTGTACAGTTTATTGACTAGTTCCTTATTCAGTTTTGAACAGTTTATTGACTGTTTCTTTATTGAGTTTTGTACAGTTTATTCACTGTTTTTATTGAGTTTTGTACAGTTTATTGACTGTTTCTTTATTGAGTTTTGTACGGTTTATTGACTGTTTCTTTAGTTAGTTTTGTACAGTTTATTGACTGTTGCTTTATTTATTTTGTGTATAATTTATTGACTGGTTCTTTATTTATTTTTGTACAGTTTATTTACTGTTTCTTTATTTAGTTTTGTACAGTTTATTGACTGGATCTTTATTGAGTTTGTACAGTTTATTGACTGTTTTTTTATTCAGTTTTGTAATGTTTATTGAGTGGTTGTTTATTGAGTTTTGTACAGTTTATTGACTGGTTCTTTATTGAGTTTTGTACAGTTTATTGACTGATTCTTTATTGAATTTGTGTACAATATTTTGACTGGTTCTTTATTGAGTTGTGTACAGTTTATTGACTGGTTCTTTATTGAGTTTTGTACAGTTTATTGACTTGTTCTTAATTCAGTTTTGTATTGTTTATTGACTGGTTTTTTATTGAGTTTTGTACAGTTTATTGACTGGTTCTTTATTTAGTTTTGAACAGTTTATTGACTGGTTCTTTATTGAGTTTTGTACAGTTTATTGACTGGTTTTTTGTTCAGTTTTGTACGGTTTATTGACTGTTTCTTTACTGAGTTTTGTACAATTTATTGACTGGTTCTTTATTCAGTTTTGTACAGTTTATTGACTGTTTCTTTATTTAAATTTCTACAGTTTATCGACTGTTTCTTTATTAAGTTTTGTACAGTTTATTGACTGGTTCTTTATTTAGTTTTGTACAGTTTATTGACTGTTTCTTCATTCAGTTTTGAAATGTTTCTTGACTGGTTGTTTAAATGAGTTTTGTACAGTTTATTGACTGGTTCTTTGTTCAGTTTTGTACAGTTTATTGACTGTTTCTTTTTTGAGTTTTGTTTGTACAGTTTATTGACTGGTTCTTTATTCAGTTTTGTACAGTTTATTGACTGTTTCTTTATTGAGTTTTCTACAGTTTTTTGACTGGTTCTACATTGAGTTTTGTACAGTTTATTGACTGTTTCTTTATTGAGTTTTGTACAGTTTATTGACTGATTCTTTATTGACTTTGTGTACAATTTATTGACTGGTTCTTTATTGAGTTGTGTACAGTTTATTGCCTGGTTCTTTATTCAGTTTTGTACAGTTTATTGACTGGTTCTTTATTCAGTTTTGTAATGTTTATTGACTGGTTCTTTATTGAGTTTTGTACAGTTTATTCACTGGTTCTTTATTGAGTTTTGTACAGTTTATTGACTGTTTCTTTATTGAGTTTTGTACAGTTTATTGACTAGTTCCTTATTCAGTTTTGAACAGTTTATTGACTGTTTCTTTATTGAGTTTTGTACAGTTTATTGACTGTTTTTATTGAGTTTTGTACAGTTTATTGACTGTTTCTTTATTGAGTTTTGTACGGTTTATTGACTGTTTCTTTAGTTAGTTTTGTACAGTTTATTGACTGTTGCTTTATTTATTTTGTGTACAATTTATTGACTGGTTCTTTATTTATTTTTGTACAGTTTATTGACTGGATCTTTATTGAGTTTGTACAGTTTATTGACTGTTTTTTTATTCAGTTTTGTAATGTTTATTGAGTGGTTGTTTATTGAGTTTTGTACACTTTATTGACTGGTTCTTTATTGAGTTTTGTACAGTTTATTGACTGATTCTTTATTGAATTTGTGTACAATATTTTGACTGGTTCTTTATTGAGTTGTGTACAGTTTATTGACTGGTTCTTTATTGAGTTTTGTACAGTTTATTGACTTGTTCTTAATTCAGTTTTGTATTGTTTATTGACTGGTTTTTTATTGAGTTTTGTACAGTTTATTGACTGGTTCTTTATTGAGTTTTGTACAGTTTATTGACTGGTTTTTTGTTCAGTTTTGTACAGTTTATTGACTGTTTCTTTACTGAGTTTTGTACAATTTATTGACTGGTTCTTTATTCAGTTTTGTACAGTTTATTGACTGTTTCTTTATTTAAATTTCTACATTTTATCGACTGTTTCTTTATTAAGTTTTGTACAGTTTATTGACTGGTTCTTTATTTAGTTTTGTGTTTTGTACAGTTTATTGACTGTTTCTTCATTCAGTTTTGAAATGTTTCTTGACTGGTTGTTTAAATGAGTTTTGTACAGTTTATTGACTTGTTCTTTATTCAGTTTTGTACAGTTTATTGACTGTTTCTTTATTGAGTTTTGTACAGTTTTTTGACTGGTTCTGCATTGAGTTTTGTACAGTTTATTGACTGTTTCTTTATTGAGTTTTGTACAGTTTATTGACTGTTCCTTTATTGAGTGTTGTACAGTTTATTGACTGTTTCTTTATTGAGTTTTCTACAGTTTATTGACAGTTTTTTAGTGAGTTTTGTACAGTTTATTGACTGTTTCTTTATTGAGTGTTGTACAGTTTATTGACTGTTTCTTTATTGTGTTTTGTACATTTTATTGACTGGTTCTTTATTTAGTTTTGTACAGTTTATTGACTGGTTCTTTATTGAGTTTTGTACAGTTTATTGACTTGTTCTTTATTGAGTTTTGTATTGTTTATTGACTGGTTTTTTATTGAGTTTTGTACAGTTTATTGACTGGTTCTTTATTGAGTTTTGAACAGTTTATTGACTGTTTCTTTATTGAGTTTTGAACAGTTTATTGACTGTTTCTTTATTTAGTTTTGTACAGTTTATTGACTGGTTCTTTATTGAGTTTTGTACAGTTTATTGACTGTTTCTTTATTGAGTGTTGTACAGTTTATTGACTGTTTCTTTATTGTGTTTTGTACAGTTTATTGACTGGTTCTTTATTCAGTTTTATACAGTTTATTGACTGGTTCTTTATTTAGTTTTGTACAGTTTATTGACTGTTTCTTCATTCAGTTTTGAAATGTTTCTTGACTGGTTGTTTAAATGAGTTTTGTACAGTTTATTGACTTGTTCTTTATTCAGTTTTGTACAGTTTATTGACTGTTTCTTTATTGAGTTTTGTACAGTTTTTTGACTGGTTCTGCATTGAGTTTTGTACAGTTTATTGACTGTTACTTTATTGAGTTTTGTACAGTTTATTGACTGTTCCTTTATTGAGTGTTGTACAGTTTATTGACTGTTTCTTTATTGAGTTTTGTACAGTTTATTGACAGTTTTTTAGTGAGTTTTGTACAGTTTATTGACTGTTTCTTTATTGAGTGTTGTACAGTTTATTGACTGTTTCTTTATTGTGTTTTGTACATTTTATTGACTGGTTCTTTATTTAGTTTTGTACAGTTTATTGACTGGTTCTTTATTGAGTTTTGTACAGTTTATTGACTTGTTCTTTATTGAGTTTTGTATTGTTTATTGACTGGTTTTTTATTGAGTTTTGTACAGTTTATTGACTGGTTCTTTATTGAGTTTTGAACAGTTTATTGACTGTTTTTTTATTGAGTTTTGAACAGTTTATTGACTGTTTCTTTATTTAGTTTTGTACAGTTTATTGACTGGTTCTTTATTGAGTTTTGTACAGTTTATTGACTGTTTCTTTATTGAGTGTTGTACAGTTTATTGACTGTTTCTTTATTGTGTTTTGTACAGTTTATTGACTGGTTCTTTATTCAGTTTTATACAGTTTATTGACTGGTTCTTTATTTAGTTTTGTACAGTTTATTGACTGTTTCTTCATTCAGTTTTGTAATGTTTCTTGACTGGTTGTTTAAATGAGTTTTGTACAGTTTATTGACTGGTTCTTTGTTCAGTTTTGTACAGTTTATTGACTGTTTCTTTATTGAGTTTTGTACAGTTTGTTCACTGTTTCTTTATTCATTTTTGTACAGTTTATTGACTGTTTCTTTATTGAGTTTTGTACAGTTTATTGACTGGTTCGTTATTCAGTTTTGTACAGTTTATTGACTGTTTCTTTATTGAGTTTTGTACAGTTTATTGACTGGTTCTTTAGTTAGTTTTGTACAGTTTATTGACTGTTTCTTTAATTAGTTTTGTACAGTTTAATGACTGTTTCTTTATTTAGTTTTGTACAGTTTATTGACTGTTTCTTTATTTAGTTTGTGTACAATTTATTGACTGGTTCTTTTTTGAGTTTTGTACAGTTTATTGACCTGTTCTTAATTGAGTTTTGTACAGTTTATTGTCTGTTTCTTTATTGAGTTTTGTATAGTTTATTGACAGTTTCTTTAATCATTTTTGTACAGTTTATTGCCTGTTTCTTTATTGAGTTTTGTACAGTTTATTGACTGGTTCTTTATTGAGTTTTGTACAGTTTATTGACTGTTTCTTTATTGAGTTTTGTACAGTTTATTGACTGTTGCTTTATTTAGTTTTGTACAGTTTATTGACTGTTTCTTTAGTTAGTTTTGTACAGTTTATTGACTGTTGCTTTATTTATTTTGTGTATAATTTTTTGACTGGTTCTTTATTTATTTTTGTAGATTTTATTTACTGTTTCTTTATTTAGTTTTGTACAGTTTATTGACTGGATCTTTATTGAGTTTTGTACAGTTTATTGACTGTTTCTTTATTCAGTTTTGTAATGTTTATTGACTGGTTGTTTATTGAGTTTTGTACAGTTTATCGACTGCTTCTTTATTGATTTTTGTACAGTGTATTGACTGATTCTTTATTGAATTTGTGTACAATTTATTGACTGGTTCTTTATTGAGTTGTGTACAGTTTATTGCCTGGTTCTTTATTCAGTTTTGTACAGTTTATTGACTGGTTCTTTATTCAGTTTTGTAATGTTTATTGACTGGTTCTTTATTGAGTTTTGTACAGTTTATTGACTAGTTCTTTATTGAGTTTTGTACAGTTTATTGACTGTTTCTTTATTGAGTTTTGTACAGTTTATTGACTAGTTCCTTATTCAGTTTTGAGCAGTTTATTGACTGTTTCTTTATTGAGTTTTGCACAGTTTATTGACTGTTTTTATTGAGTTTTGTACAGTTTATTGACTGTTTCTTTATTGAGTTTTGTACGGTTTATTGACTGTTTCTTTAGTTAGTTTTCTACAGTTTATTGACTGTTGCTTTATTTATTTTGTGTACAATTTATTGACTGGTTCTTTATTTATTTTTGTACAGTTTATTTACTGTTTTTTTATTTAGTTTTGAACAGTTTATTGACTGGATCTTTATTGAGTTTGTACAGTTTATTGACTGTTTCTTTATTCAGTTTTGTAATGTTTATTGAGTGGTTGTTTACTGAGTTTTGTACACTTTATTGACTGGTTCTTTATTGAGTTTTGTACAGTTTATTGACTGATTCTTTATTGAATTTGTGTACAATATTTTGACTGGTTCTTTATTGAGTTGTGTACAGTTTATTGACTGGTTCTTTATTGAGTTTTGTACAGTTTATTGACTTGTTCTTAATTCAGTTTTGTATTGTTTATTGACTGGTTTTTTATTGAGTTTTGTACAGTTTATTGACTGGTTCTTTATTGAGTTTTGAACAGTTTATTGACTGGTTCTTTATTGAGTTTTGTACAGTTTATTGACTGGTTTTTTGTTCAGTTTTGTACAGTTTATTGACTGTTTCTTTACTGAGTTTTGTACAATTTATTCACTTGTTCTTTATTGAGTTTTGTACAGTTTATTGACTGTTTCTTTATTTAAATTTCTACAGTTTATCGACTGTTTCTTTATTAAGTTTTGTACAGTTTATTGACTGGTTCTTTATTTAGTTTTGTACAGTTTATTGACTGTTTCTTCATTCAGTTTTGAAATGTTTCTTGATTGGTTGTTTAAATGAGTTTTGTACAGTTTATTGACTGGTTCTTTGTTCAGTTTTGTACAGTTTATTGACTGTTTCTTTATTGAGTTTTGTACAGTTTATTGACTGGTTCTTTATTCAGTTTTGTACAGTTTATTGACTGTTTCTTTATTGAGTTTTGTACAGTTTTTTGACTGGTTCTACATTGAGTTTTGTACAGTTTATTGACTGTTTCTTTATTGAGTTTTGTACAGTTTTTTGACCGGTTCTACATTGAGTTTTGTACAGTTTATTGACTGTTTCTTTATTGAGTTTTGTACAGTTTATTGACAGTTTTTTAGTGAGTTTTGTACAGTTTATTGACTGTTTCTTTATTGAGTGTTGTACAGTTTATTGACTGTTTCTTTATTGTGTTTTGTACATTTTATTGACTGGTTCTTTATTTAGTTTTGTACAGTTTATTGACTGGTTCTTTATTGAGTTTTGTACAGTTTATTGACTTGTTCTTTATTCAGTTTTGTATTGTTTATTGACTGGTTTTTTATTGAGTTTTGTACAGTTTATTGACTGGTTCTTTATTGAGTTTTGAACAGTTTATTGACTGTTTCTTTATTTAGTTTTGTACAGTTTATTGACTGGTTCTTTATTGAGTTTTGTACAGTTTATTGACTGATTCTTTATTGAATTTGTGTACAATATTTTGACTGGTTCTTTATTGAGTTGTGTACAGTTTATTGACTGGTTCTTTATTGAGTTTTGTACAGTTTATTGACTTGTTCTTAATTCAGTTTTGTATTGTTTATTGACTGGTTTTTTATTGAGTTTTGTACAGTTTATTGACAGGTTCTTTATTGAGTTTTGAACAGTTTATTGACTGGTTCTTTATTGAGTTTTGTACAGTTTATTGACTGGTTTTTTGTTCAGTTTTGTACAGTTTATTGACTGTTTCTTTACTGAGTTTTGTACAATTGATTGACTGGTTCTTTATTCAGTTTTGTACAGTTTATTGACTGTTTCTTTATTTAAATTTCTACAGTTTATCGACTGTTTCTTTATTAAGTTTTGTACAGTTTATTGACTGGTTCTTTATTTAGTTTTGTACAGTTTATTGACTGTTTCTTCATTCAGTTTTGAAATGTTTCTTGACTGGTTGTTTAAATGAGTTTTGTACAGTTTATTGACTGGTTCTTTGTTCAGTTTTGTACAGTTTATTGACTGTTTCTTTATTGAGTTTTGTACAGTTTATTGACTGGTTCTTTATTCAGTTTTGTACAGTTTATTGACTGGTTCTTTATTGAGTTTTGTACAGTTTTTTGACTGGTTCTACATTGAGTTTTGTACAGTTTATTGACTGTTTCTTTATTGAGTTTTGTACAGTTTATTGACTGTTTCTTTATTGAGTGTTGTACAGTTTATTGACTGTTTCTTTATTGAGTTTTGTACAGTTTATTGACAGTTTTTTAGTGAGTTTTGTACAGTTTATTGACTGTTTCTTTATTGAGTGTTGTAGAGTTTATTGACTGTTTCTTTATTGTGTTTTGTACATTTTATTGACTGGTTCTTTATTCAGTTTTGTATTGTTTATTGACTGGTTCTTTATTGAGTTTTGTACAGTTTATTGACTTGTTCTTTATTGAGTTTTGAACAGTTTATTGACTGTTTCTTTATTTAGTTTTGTACAGTTTATTGACTGGTTCTTTATTGAGTTTTGTACAGTTTATTGACAGTTTTTTATTGAGTTTTGTACAGTTTATTGACTGTTTCTTTATTGAGTTTTGTACAGTTTATTGACTGGTTCTTTATTCAGTTTTGTACAGTTTATTGACTGTTTCTTTATTGAGTTTTGTACAGTTTTTTGACTGGTTCTACATTGAGTTTTGTACAGTTTATTGACTGTTTCTTTATTGAGTTTTGTACAGTTTTTTGACCGGTTCTACATTGAGTTTTGTACAGTTTATTGACTGTTTCTTTATTGAGTTTTGTACAGTTTATTGACAGTTTTTTAGTGAGTTTTGTACAGTTTATTGACTGTTTCTTTATTGAGTGTTGTACAGTTTATTGACTGTTTCTTTATTGTGTTTTGTACATTTTATTGACTGGTTCTTTATTTAGTTTTGTACAGTTTATTGACTGGTTCTTTATTGAGTTTTGTACAGTTTATTGACTTGTTCTTTATTCAGTTTTGTATTGTTTATTGACTGGTTTTTTATTGAGTTTTGTACAGTTTATTGACTGGTTCTTTATTGAGTTTTGAACAGTTTATTGACTGTTTCTTTATTTAGTTTTGTACAGTTTATTGACTGGTTCTTTATTGAGTTTTGTACAGTTTATTGACTGATTCTTTATTAAATTTGTGTACAATATTTTGACTGGTTCTTTATTGAGTTGTGTACAGTTTATTGACTGGTTCTTTATTGAGTTTTGTACAGTTTATTGACTTGTTCTTAATTCAGTTTTGTATTGTTTATTGACTGGTTTTTTATTGAGTTTTGTACAGTTTATTGACAGGTTCTTTATTGAGTTTTGAACAGTTTATTGACTGGTTCTTTATTGAGTTTTGTACAGTTTATTGACTGGTTTTTTGTTCAGTTTTGTACAGTTTATTGACTGTTTCTTTACTGAGTTTTGTACAATTGATTGACTGGTTCTTTATTCAGTTTTGTACAGTTTATTGACTGTTTCTTTATTTAAATTTCTACAGTTTATCGACTGTTTCTTTATTAAGTTTTGTACAGTTTATTGACTGGTTCTTTATTTAGTTTTGTACAGTTTATTGACTGTTTCTTCATTCAGTTTTGAAATGTTTCTTGACTGGTTGTTTAAATGAGTTTTGTACAGTTTATTGACTGGTTCTTTGTTCAGTTTTGTACAGTTTATTGACTGTTTCTTTATTGAGTTTTGTACAGTTTATTGACTGGTTCTTTATTCAGTTTTGTACACTCAGTTTATTGACTGGTTCTTTATTGAGTTTTGTACAGTTTTTTGACTGGTTCTACATTGAGTTTTGTACAGTTTATTGACTGTTTCTTTATTGAGTTTTGTACAGTTTATTGACTGTTTCTTTATTGAGTGTTGTACAGTTTATTGACTGTTTCTTTATTGAGTTTTGTACAGTTTATTGACAGTTTTTTAGTGAGTTTTGTACAGTTTATTGACTGTTTCTTTATTGAGTGTTGTAGAGTTTATTGACTGTTTCTTTATTGTGTTTTGTACATTTTATTGACTGGTTCTTTATTCAGTTTTGTATTGTTTATTGACTGGTTCTTTATTGAGTTTTGTACAGTTTATTGACTTGTTCTTTATTGAGTTTTGAACAGTTTATTGACTGTTTCTTTATTTAGTTTTGTACAGTTTATTGACTGGTTCTTTATTGAGTTTTGTACAGTTTATTGACAGTTTTTTATTGAGTTTTGTACAGTTTATTGACTGTTTCTTTATTGAGTGTTGTACAGTTTATTGACTGTTTCTTCATTCAGTTTTGTAATGTTTCTTGACTGGTTGTTTAAATGAGTTTTGTACAGTTTATTGACTGGTTCTTTGTTCAGTTTTGTACAGTTTATTGACTGTTTCTTTATTGAGTTTTGTACAGTTTGTTCACTGTTTCTTTATTCATTTTTGTACAGTTTATTGACTGTTTCTTTATTGAGTTTTGTACAGTTTATTGACTGGTTCTTTATTCAGTTTTGTACAGTTTATTGACTGTTTCTTTATTGAGTTTTGTACAGTTTATTGACTGGTTCTTTAGTTAGTTTTGTACAGTTTATTGACTGTTTCTTTAATTAGTTCTGTACAGTTTAATGACTGTTTCTTTATTTAGTTTTGTACAGTTTATTGACTGTTTCTTTATTTAGTTTGTGTACAATTTATTGACAGGTTCTTTTTTGAGTTTTGTACAGTTTATTGACTGGTTCTTCATTGAGTTTTGTACAGTTTATTGTCTGTTTCTTTATTGAGTTTTGTATAGTTTATTGACAGTTTCTTTAATCATTTTTGTACAGTTTATTGACTGTTTCTTTATTGAGTTTTGTACAGTTTATTGACTGGTTCTTTATTCAGTTTTGTACAGTTTATTGACTGTTTCTTTATTGAGTTTTGTACAGTTTATTGACTGTTTCTTTATTTAGTTTTGTACAGTTTATTGACTGTTTCTTTAGTTAGTTTTGTACAGTTTATTGACTGTTGCTTTATTTATTTTGTGTACAATTTTTTGACTGGTTCCTTATTTATTTTTGTACATTTTATTTACTGTTTCTTTATTTAGTTTTGTACAGTTTATTGACTCGATCTTTATTGAGTTTTGTACAGTTTATTGACTGTTTCTTTATTCAGTTTTGTAATGTTTATTGACTGGTTGTTTATTGAGTTTTGTACAGTTTATTGACTGGTTCTTTATTGATTTTTGTACAGTTTATTGACTGATTCTTTATTGAATTTGTGTACAATTTATTGACTGGTTCTTTATTGAGTTGCGTACAGTTTATTGCCTGGTTCTTTATTCAGTTTTGTACAGTTTATTGACTGGTTCTTTATTCAGTTTTGTAATGTTTATTGACTGGTTCTTTATTGAGTTATGTACAGTTTATTGACTGGTTCTTTATTGAGTTTTGTACAATTTATTGACTGTTTCTTTATTGAGTTTTGTACAGTTTATTGACTAGTTCCTTATTCAGTTTTGAACAGTTTATTAACTGTTTCTTTTTTGAGTTTTGTACAGTTTATTGACTGTTTTTATTGAGTTTTGTACAGTTTATTGACTGTTTCTTTATTGAGTTTTGTACGGTTTATTGACTGTTTCTTTAGTTAGTTTTGTACAGTTTATTGACTGTTGCTTTATTTATTTTGTGTACAATTTATTGACTGGTTCTTTATTTATTTTTGTACAGTTTATTTACTGTTTCTTTATTTAGTTTTGTACAGTTTATTGACTGGATCTTTATTGAGTTTGTACAGTTTATTGACTGTTTCTTTATTCAGTTTTGTAATGTTTATTGAGTGGTTGTTTATTGAGTTTTGTATACTTTATTGACTGGTTCTTTATTGAGTTTTGTACAGTTTATTGACTGATTCTTTATTGAATTTGTGTACAATATTTTGACTGGTTCTTTATTGAGTTGTGTACAGTTTATTGACTGGTTCTTTATTGAGTTTTGTACAGTTTATTGACTTGTTCTTAATTCAGTTTTGTATTGTTTATTGACTGGTTTTTTATTGAGTTTTGTACAGTTTATTGACTGGTTCTTTATTGAGTTTTGAACAGTTTATTGACTGGTTCTTTATTGAGTTTTGTACAGTTTATTGACTGGTTTTTTGTTCAGTTTTGTACAGTTTATTGACTGTTTCTTTACTGAGTTTTGTACAATTTATTGACTGGTTCTTTATTGAGTTTTGTACAGTTTATTGACTGTTTCTTTATTTAAATTTCTACAGTTTATCGACTGTTTCTTTATTAAGTTTTGTACAGTTTATTGACTGGTTCTTTATTTAGTTTTGTACAGTTTATTGACTGTTTCTTCATTCAGTTTTGAAATGTTTCTTGACTGGTTGTTTAAATGAGTTTTGTACAGTTTATTGACTGGTTCTTTGTTCAGTTTTGTACAGTTTATTGACTGTTTCTTTATTGAGTTTTGTACAGTTTATTGACTGGTTCTTTATTCAGTTTTGTACAGTTTATTGACTGTTTCTTTATTGAGTTTTGTACAGTTTTTTGACTGGTTCTACATTGAGTTTTGTACAGTTTATTGACTGTTTCTTTATTGAGTTTTGTACAGTTTATTGACTGTTTCTTTATTGAGTGTTGTACAGTTTATTGACTGTTTCTTTATTGAGTTTTGTACAGTTTATTGACAGTTTTTTAGTGAGTTTTGTACAGTTTATTGACTGTTTCTTTATTGAGTGTTGTACAGTTTATTGACTGTTTCTTTATTGTGTTTTGTACATTGTATTGACTGGTTCTTTATTTAGTTTTGTACAGTTTATTGACTGGTTCTTTATTGAGTTTTGTACAGTTTATTGACTTGTTCTTTATTCAGTTTTGTATTGTTTATTGACTGGTTTTTTATTGAGTTTTGTACAGTTTATTGACTGGTTCTTTATTGAGTTTTGAACAGTTTATTGACTGTTTCTTTATTGAGTTTTGTACAGTTTATTGACTGTTTCTTTATTGAGTTTTGTACAGTTTATTGACAGTTTTTTATTGAGTTTTGTACAGTTTATTGACTGTTTCTTTATTGAGTGTTGTACAGTTTATTGACTGTTTCTTTATTGTGTTTTGTACAGTTTATTGACTTGTTCTTAATTCAGTTTTGTATTGTTTATTGACTGGTTTTTTATTGAGTTTTGTACAGTTTATTGACTGGTTCTTTATTGAGCTTTGAACAGTTTATTGACTGGTTCTTTATTGAGTTTTGTACAGTTTATTGACTGGTTTTTTGTTCAGTTTTGTACAGTTTATTGACTGTTTCTTTACTGAGTTTTGTACATTTTATTGACTGGTTCTTTATTGAGTTTTGTACAGTTTATTGACTGTTTCTTTATTTAAATTTCTACAGTGTATCGACTGTTTCTTTATTAAGTTTTGTACAGTTTATTGACTGGTTCTTTATTTAGTTTTGTACAGTTTATTGACTGTTTCTTCATTCAGTTTTGAAATGTTTCTTGACTGGTTGTCTAAATGAGTTTTGTACAGTTTATTGACTGGTTCTTTGTTCAGTTTTGTACAGTTTATTGACTGTTTCTTTATTGAGTTTTGTACAGTTTATTGACTGGTTCTTTATTCAGTTTTGTACAGTTTATTGACTGTTTCTTTATTGAGTTTTGTACAGTTTTTTGACTGGTTCTACATTGAATTTTGTACAGTTTATTGACTGTTTCTTTATTGAGTTTTGTACAGTTTATTGACTGTTTCTTTATTGAGTGTTGTACAGTTTATTGACTGTTTCTTTATTGAGTTTTGTACAGTTTATTGACAGTTTTTTAGTGAGTTTTGTACAGTTTATTGACTGTTTCTTTATTGAGTGTTGTACAGTTTATTGACTGTTTCTTTATTGTGTTTTCTACATTTTATTGACTGGTTCTTTATTTAGTTTTGTACAGTTTATTGACTGGTTCTTTATTGAGTTTTGTACAGTTTATTGACTGTTTCTTTATTTAGTTTTGTACAGTTTATTGACTGTTTCTTTATTCAGTTTTGTAATGTTTATTGAGTGGTTGTTTATTGAGTTTTGTATACTTTATTGACTGGTTCTTTATTGAGTTTTGTACAGTTTATTGACTGATTCTTTATTGAATTTGTGTACAATATTTTGACTGGTTCTTTATTGAGTTGTGTACAGTTTATTGACTGGTTCTTTATTGAGTTTTGTACAGTTTATTGACTGGTTTTTTGTTCAGTTTTGTACAGTTTATTGACTGTTTCTTTATTGAGTTTTGTACAGTTTATTGACTGGTTCATTATTCAGTTTTGTACAGTTTATTGACTGTTTCTTTATTGAGTTTTGTACAGTTTTTTGACTGGTTCTACATTGAGTTTTGTACAGTTTATTGACTGTTTCTTTATTGAGTTTTGTACAGTTTATTGACAGTTTTTTAGTGAGTTTTGTACAGTTTATTGACTGTTTCTTTATTGAGTGTTGTACATTTTATTGACTGGTTCTTTATTTAGTTTTGTACAGTTTATTGACTGGTTCTTTATTGAGTTTTGTACAGTTTATTGACTGTTTCTTTATTTAGTTTTCTACAGTTTATTGACTGTTTCTTTAGTTAGTTTTGTACAGTTTATTGACTGTTGCTTTATTTATTTTGTGTACAATTTTTTGACTGGTTCTTTATTTATTTTTGTACATTTTATTTACTGTTTCTTTATTTAGTTTTGTACAGTTTATTGACTAGATCTTTATTGAGTTTTGTACAGTTTATTGACTGTTTCTTTATTCAGTTTTGTAATGTTTATTGACTGGTTGTTTATTGAGTTTTGTACAGTTTATTGACTGGTTCTTTATTGATTTTTGTACAGTTTATTGACTGATTCTTTATTGAATTTGTGTACAATTTATTGACTGGTTCTTTATTGAGTTGTGTACAGTTTATTGCCTGGTTCTTTATTCAGTTTTGTACAGTTTATTGACTGGTTCTTTATTCAGTTTTGTAATGTTTATTGACTGGTTCTTTATTGAGTTATGTACAGTTTATTGACTGGTTCTTTATTGAGTTTTGTACAATTTATTGACTGTTTCTTTATTGAGTTTTGTACAGTTTATTGACTAGTTCCTTATTCAGTTTTGAACAGTTTATTAACTGTTTCTTTTTTGAGTTTTGTACAGTTTATTGACTGTTTTTATTGAGTTTTGTACAGTTTATTGACTGTTTCTTTATTGAGTTTTGTACGGTTTATTGACTGTTTCTTTAGTTAGTTTTGTACAGTTTATTGACTGTTGCTTTATTTATTTTGTGTACAATTTATTGACTGGTTCTTTATTTATTTTTGTACAGTTTATTTACTGTTTCTTTATTTAGTTTTGTACAGTTTATTGACTGGATCTTTATTGAGTTTGTACAGTTTATTGACTGTTTCTTTATTCAGTTTTGTAATGTTTATTGAGTGGTTGTTTATTGAGTTTTGTATACTTTATTGACTGGTTCTTTATTGAGTTTTGTACAGTTTATTGACTGATTCTTTATTGAATTTGTGTACAATATTTTGACTGGTTCTTTATTGAGTTGTGTACAGTTTATTGACTGGTTCTTTATTGAGTTTTGTACAGTTTATTGACTTGTTCTTAATTCAGTTTTGTATTGTTTATTGACTGGTTTTTTATTGAGTTTTGTACAGTTTATTGACTGGTTCTTTATTGAGTTTTGAACAGTTTATTGACTGGTTCTTTATTGAGTTTTGTACAGTTTATTGACTGGTTTTTTGTTCAGTTTTGTACAGTTTATTGACTGTTTCTTTACTGAGTTTTGTACAATTTATTGACTGGTTCTTTATTGAGTTTTGTACAGTTTATTGACTGTTTCTTTATTTAAATTTCTACAGTTTATCGACTGTTTCTTTATTAAGTTTTGTACAGTTTATTGACAGGTTCTTTATTTAGTTTTGTACAGTTTATTGACTGTTTCTTCATTCAGTTTTGAAATGTTTCTTGACTGGATGTTTAAATGAGTTTTGTACAGTTTATTGACTGGTTCTTTGGTCAGTTTTGTACAGTTTATTGACTGTTTCTTTATTGAGTTTTGTACAGTTTATTGACTGGTTCTTTTTTTAGTTTTGTACAGTTTATTGACTGTTTCTTTATTGAGTTTTGTACAGTTTTTTGACTGGTTCTACATTGAGTTTTGTACAGTTTATTGACTGTTTCTTTATTGAGTTTTGTACAGTTTATTGACTGTTTCTTTATTGAGTGTTGTACAGTTTATTGACTGTTTCTTTATTGAGTGTTGTACAGTTTATTGACTGTTTCTTTATTGAGTTTTGTACAGTTTATTGACAGTTTTTTAGTGAGTTTTGTACAGTTTATTGACTGTTTCTTTATTGAGTGTTGTACAGTTTATTGACTGTTTCTTTATTGTGTTTTGTACATTTTATTGACTGGTTCTTTATTTAGTTTTGTGCAGTTTATTGACTGGTTCTTTATTGAGTTTTGTACAGTTTATTGACTTGTTCTTTATTCAGTTTTGTATTGTTTATTGACTGGTTTTTTATTGAGTTTTGTACAGTTTATTGACTGGTTCTTTATTGAGTTTTGAACAGTTTATTGACTGTTTCTTTATTTAGTTTTGTACAGTTTATTGACTGGTTCTTTATTGAGTTTTGTACAGTTTATTGACAGTTTTTTATTGAGTTTTGTACAGTTTATTGACTGTTTCTTTATTGAGTGTTGTACAGTTTATTGACTGTTTCTTTATTGTGTTTTGTACAGTTTATTGACTTGTTCTTAATTCAGTTTTGTATTGTTTATTGACTGGTTTTTTATTGAGTTTTGTACAGTTTATTGACTGGTTCTTTATTGAGTTTTGATCAGTTTATTGACTGGTTCTTTATTGAGTTTTGTACAGTTTATTGACTGGTTTTTTGTTCAGTTTTGTACAGTTTATTGACTGTTTCTTTACTGAGTTTTGTACAATTTATTGACTGGTTCTTTATTCAGTTTTGTACAGTTTATTGACTGTTTCTTTATTTAAATTTCTACAGTTTATCGACTGTTTCTTTATTAAGTTTTGTACAGTTTATTGACTGGTTCTTTATTTAGTTTTGTACAGTTTATTGACTGTTTCTTCATTCAGTTTTGAAATGTTTCTTGACTGGTTGTTTAAATGAGTTTTGTACAGTTTATTGACTGGTTCTTTATTGATTTTTGTACAGTTTATTGACTGATTCTTTATTGAATTTGTGTACAATTTATTGACTGGTTCTTTATTGAGTTGTGTACAGTTTATTGCCTGGTTCTTTTTTCAGTTTTGTACAGTTTATTGACTGGTTCTTTAATCAGTTTTGTAATGTTTATTGACTGGTTCTTTATTGAGTTATGTACAGTTTATTGACTGGTTCTTTATTGAGTTTTGTACAATTTATTGACTGTTTCTTTATTGAGTTTTGTACAGTTTATTGACTAGTTCCTTATTCAGTTTTGAACAGTTTATTAACTGTTTCTTTTTTGAGTTTTGTACAGTTTATTGACTGTTTTTATTGAGTTTTGTACAGTTTATTGACTGTTTCTTTATTGAGTTTTGTACGGTTTATTGACTGTTTCTTTAGTTAGTTTTGTACAGTTTATTGACTGTTGCTTTATTTATTTTGTCTACAATTTATTGACTGGTTCTTTATTTATTTTTGTACAGTTTATTTACTGTTTCTTTATTTAGTTTTGTACAGTTTATTGACTGGATCTTTATTGAGTTTGTACAGTTTATTGACTGTTTCTTTATTCAGTTTTGTAATGTTTATTGAGTGGTTGTTTATTGAGTTTTGTATACTTTATTGACTGGTTCTTTATTGACTTTTGTACAGTTTATTGACTGATTCTTTATTGAATTTGTGTACAATATTTTGACTGGTTCTTTATTGAGTTGTGTACAGTTTATTGACTGGTTCTTTATTGAGTTTTGTACAGTTTATTGACTTGTTCTTAATTCAGTTTTGTATTGTTTATTGACTGGTTTTTTATTGAGTTTTGTACAGTTTATTGACTGGTTCTTTATTGAGTTTTGAACAGTTTATTGACTGGTTCTTTATTGAGTTTTGTACAGTTTATTGACTGGTTCTTTGTTCAGTTTTGTACAGTTTATTGACTGTTTCTTTACTGAGTTTTGTACAATTTATTGACTGGTTCTTTATTCAGTTTTGTACAGTTTATTGACTGTTTCTTTATTTAAATTTCTACAGTTTATCGACTGTTTCTTTATTAAGTTTTGTACAGTTTATTGACTGGTTCTTTATTTAGTTTTGTACAGTTTATTGACTGTTTCTTCATTCAGTTTTGAAATGTTTCTTGACTGGTTGTTTAAATGAGTTTTGTACAGTTTATTGACTGGTTCTTTGGTCAGTTTTGTACAGTTTATTGACTGTTTCTTTATTGAGTTTTGTACAGTTTATTGACTGGTTCTTTATTCAGTTTTGTACAGTTTATTGACTGTTTCTTTATTGAGTTTTGTACAGTTTTTTGACTGGTTCTACATTGAGTTTTGTACAGTTTATTGACTGTTTCTTTATTGAGTTTTGTACAGTTTATTGACTGTTTCTTTATTGAGTGTTGTACAGTTTATTGACTGTTTCTTTATTGAGTGTTGTACAGTTTATTGACTGTTTCTTTATTGAGTTTTGTACAGTTTATTGACAGTTTTTTAGTGAGTTTTGTACAGTTTATTGACTGTTTCTTTATTGAGTGTTGTACAGTTTATTGACTGTTTCTTTATTGTGTTTTGTACATTTTATTGACTGGTTCTTTATTTAGTTTTGTACAGTTTATTGACTGGTTCTTTATTGAGTTTTGTACAGTTTATTGACTTGTTCTTTATTCAGTTTTGTATTGTTTATTGACTGTTTTTTTATTGAGTTTTGTACAGTTTATTGACTGTTTCTTTATTGAGTTTTGAACAGTTTATTGACTGTTTCTTTATTGAGTTTTGAACAGTTTATTGACTGTTTCTTTATTTAGTTTTGTACAGTTTATTGACTGGTTCTTTATTGAGTTTTGTACAGTTTATTGACAGTTTTTTATTGAGTTTTGTACAGTTTATTGACAGTTTCTTTATTGAGTGTTGTACAGTTTATTGACTGTTTCTTTATTGTGTTTTGTACAGTTTATTGACTTGTTCTTAATTCAGTTTTGTATTGTTTATTGACTGGTTTTTTATTGAGTTTTGTACAGTTTATTGACTGGTTCTTTATTGAGTTTTGAACAGTTTATTGACTGGTTCTTTATTGAGTTTTGTACAGTTTATTGACTGGTTTTTTGTTCAGTTTTGTACAGTTTATTGACTGTTTCTTTACTGAGTTTTGTACAATTTATTGACTGGTTCTTTATTGAGTTTTGTACAGTTTATTGACTGTTTCTTTATTTAAATTTCTACAGTTTATCGACTGTTTCTTTATTAAGTTTTGTACAGTTTATTGACTGGTTCTTTATTTAGTTTTGTACAGTTTATTGACTGTTTCTTCATTCAGTTTTGAAATGTTTCTTGACTGGTTGTTTAAATGAGTTTTGTACAGTTTATTGACTGGTTCTTTGTTCAGTTTTGTACAGTTTATTGACTGTTTCTTTATTGAGTTTTGTACAGTTTATTGACTGGTTCTTTATTCAGTTTTGTACAGTTTATTGACTGTTTCTTTATTGAGTTTTGTACAGTTTTTTGACTGGTTCTACATTGAGTTTTGTACAGTTTATTGACTGTTTCTTTATTGAGTTTTGTACAGTTTATTGACTGTTTCTTTATTGAGTGTTGTACAGTTTATTGACTGTTTCTTTATTGAGTTTTGTACAGTTTATTGACAGTTTTTTAGTGAGTTTTGTACAGTTTATTGACTGTTTCTTTATTGAGTGTTGTACAGTTTATTGACTGTTTCTTTATTGTGTTTTGTACATTTTATTGACTGGTTCTTTATTTAGTTTTGTACAGTTTATTGACTGGTTCTTTATTGAGTTTTGTACAGTTTATTGACTTGTTCTTTATTCAGTTTTGTATTGTTTATTGACTGGTTTTTTATTGAGTTTTGTACAGTTTATTGACTGGTTCTTTATTGAGTTTTGAACAGTTTATTGACTGTTTCTTTATTTAGTTTTGTACAGTTTATTGACTGGTTCTTTATTGAGTTTTGTACAGTTTATTGACAGTTTTTTATTGAGTTTTGTACAGTTTATTGACTGTTTCTTTATTGAGTGTTGTACAGTTTATTGACTGTTTCTTTATTGTGTTTTGTACAGTTTATTGACTGGTTCTTTATTCAGTTTTATACAGTTTATTGATTGGTTCTTTATTGAGTTTTGTAATGTTTATTGACTGGTTGTTTATTGAGTTTTGTGCAGTTTATTGACTGGTTCTTTATTGAGTTTTGTACGGTTTATTGACTGGTTCTTTGTTCAGTTTTGTACAGTTTATTTACTGTTTCTTTACTGAGTTTTGTACAATTTATTGACTGGTTCTTTATTCAGTTTTGTACAGTTTATTGACCGGTTCTTTATTGAGTTTTGTACAGTTTATTGACTGTTTCTTTATTTAGTTTTGTACAGTTTATTGACTGGTTCTTTATTGAGTTTTGTACAGTTTATTGACTTGTTCTTTATTCAGTTTTGTATTGTTTATTGACTGGTTTTTTATTGAGTTTTGTACAGTTTATTGACTGGTTCTTTATTGAGTTTTGAACAGTTTATTGACTGGTTCTTTATTGAGTTTTGTACAGTTTATTGACTGGTTTTTTGTTCAGTTTTGTACAGTTTATTGACTGTTTCTTTACTGAGTTTTGTACAATTTATTGACTGGTTCTTTATTCAGTTTTGTACAGTTTATTGACTGTTTCTTTATTTAAATTTCTACAGTTTATCGACTGTTTCTTTATTAAGTTTTGTACAGTTTATTGACTGGTTCTTTATTTAGTTTTGTACAGTTTATTGACTGTTTCTTCATTCAGTTTTGAAATGTTTCTTGACTGGTTGTTTAAATGAGTTTTGTTCAGTTTATTGACTGGTTCTTTGTTCAATTTTGTACAGTTTATTGACTGTTTCTTTACTGAGTTTTGTACAGTTTATTGACTGGTTCTTTATTCAGTTTTGTTAGTTTATTGACTGTTTCTTTATTGAGTTTTGTACAGTTTTTTGACTGGTTCCACATTGAGTTTTGTACAGTTTATTGACTGTTTCTTTATTGAGTTTTGTACAGTTTATTGACTGTTTCTTTATTGAGTGTTGTACAGTTTATTGACTGTTTCTTTATCGAGTTTTGTACAGTTTATTGACAGTTTTTTATTGAGTTTTGTACAGTTTATTGACTGTTTCTTTATTGAGTGTTGTACAGTTTATTGACTGTTTCTTTATTGTGTTTTGTACAGTTTATTGACTGGTTCTTTATTCAGTTTTATACAGTTTATTGACTGGTTCTTTATTGAGTTTTGTAATGTTTATTGACTGGTTGTTTATTGAGTTTTGTGCAGTTTATTGACTGGTTCTTTATTGAGTTTTGTACAGTTTATTGACTGGTTCTTTGTTCAGTTTTGTACAGTTTATTGACAGTTTCTTTACTGAGTTTAGTACAATTTATTGACTGGTTCTTTATTCAGTTTTGTACAGTTTATTGACTGTTTTTTTATTTAAATTTCTACAGTTTATCGACTGTTTCTTTATTTAGTTTTGTACAGTTTATTGACTGGTTCTTTATTTAGTTTTGAACAGTTTATTGACTGTTTCTTCATTCAGTTTTGTAATGTTTCTTGACTGGTTGTTTAAATGAGATTTGTACAGTTTATTGACTGGTTCTTTGTTCAGTTTTGTACAGTTTATTGACTGTTTCTTTATTGAGTTTTGTACAGTTTGATCGCTGTTTCTTTATTCATTTTTGTACAGTTTATTGACTGTTTCTTTATTGAGTTTTGTACAGTTTATTGACTGGTTCTTTATTCAGTTTTGTACAGTTTATTGACTGTTTCTTTATTGAGTTTTGTACAGTTTATTGACTGGTTCTTTAGTTAGCTTTGTACAGTTTATTGACTGTTTCTTTAATTAGTTTTGTAGAGTTTAATGACTGTTTCTTTATTTAGTTTTGTACAGTTTATTGACTGTTTCTTTATTTAGTTTGTGTACAATTTATTGACTGGTTCTTTTTTGAGTTTTGTACAGTTTATTGACTGGTTCTTTATTGAGTTTTGTACGGTTTATTGACTGGTTCTTTGTTCAGTTTTGTACAGTTTATTGACTGTTTCTTTACTGAGTTTTGTACAATTTATTGACTGGTTCTTTATTCAGTTTTGTACAGTTTATTGACCGGTTCTTTATTGAGTTTTGTACAGTTTATTGACTGTTTCTTTATTTAGTTTTGTACAGTTTATTGACTGGTGCTTTATTGAGTTTTGTACAGTTTATTGACTTGTTCTTTATTCAGTTTTGTATTGTTTATTGACTGGTTTTTTATTGAGTTTTGTACAGTTTATTGACTGGTTCTTTATTGAGTTTTGAACAGTTTATTTACTGGTTCTTTATTGAGTTTTGTACAGTTTATTGACTGGTTTTTTGTTCAGTTTTGTACAGTTTATTGACTGTTTCTTTACTGAGTTTTGTACAATTTATTGACTGGTTCTTTATTCAGTTTTGTACAGTTTATTGACTGTTTCTTTATTTAAATTTCTACAGTTTATCGACTGTTTCTTTATTAAGTTTTGTACAGTTTATTGACTGGTTCTTTATTTAGTTTTGTACAGTTTATTGACTGTTTCTTCATTCAGTTTTGAAATGTATCTTGACTGGTTGTTTAAATGAGTTTTGTTCAGTTTATTGACTGGTTCTTTGTTCAATTTTGTACAGTTTATTGACTGTTTCTTTACTGAGTTTTGTACAGTTTATTGACTGGTTCTTTATTCAGTTTTGTTAGTTTATTGACTGTTTCTTTATTGAGTTTTGTACAGTTTTTTGACTGGTTCCACATTGAGTTTTGTACAGTTTATTGACTGTTTCTTTATTGAGTTTTGTACAGTTTATTGACTGTTTCTTTATTGAATGTTGTACAGTTTATTGACTGTTTCTTTATCGAGTTTTGTACAGTTTATTGACAGTTTTTTATTGAGTTTTGTACAGTTTATTGACTGTTTCTTTTTGAGTGTTGTACAGTTTATTGACTGTTTCTTTATTGTGTTTTGTACAGTTTATTGACTGGTTCTTTATTCAGTTTTATACAGTTTATTGACTGGTTCTTTATTGAGTTTTGTAATGTTTATTGACTGGTTGTTTATTGAGTTTTGTGCAGTTTATTGACTGGTTCTTTATTGAGTTTTGTACGGTTTATTGACTGGTTCTTTGTTCAGTTTTGTACAGTTTATTGACAGTTTCTTTACTGAGTTTAGTACAATTTATTGACTGGTTCTTTATTCAGTTTTGTACAGTTTATTGACTGTTTTTTTATTTAAATTTCTACAGTTTATCGACTGTTTCTTTATTTAGTTTTGTACAGTTTATTGACTGGTTCTTTATTTAGTTTTGAACAGTTTATTGACTGTTTCTTCATTCAGTTTTGTAATGTTTCTTGACTGGTTGTTTAAATGAGATTTGTACAGCTTATTGACTGGTTCTTTGTTCAGTTTTGTACAGTTTATTGACTGTTTCTTTATTGAGTTTTTTACAGTTTGATCGCTGTTTCTTTATTCATTTTTGTACAGTTTATTGACTGTTTCTTTATTGAGTTTTGTACAGTTTATTGACTGGTTCTTTATTCAGTTTTGTACAGTTTATTGACTGTTTCTTTATTGAGTTTTGTACAGTTTATTGACTGGTTCTTTAGTTAGCTTTGTACAGTTTATTGACTGTTTCTTTAATTAGTTTTGTACAGTTTAATGACTGTTTCTTTATTTAGTTTTGTACAGTTTATTGACTGGCTCTTTATTCAGTTTTATACAGTTTATTGACTGGTTCTTTATTCAGTTTTGTAGTGTTTATTGACTGGTTGTTTATTGAGTTTTGTGCAGTTTATTGACTGGTTCTTTATTCAGTTTTGTACAGTTTATTGACTGTTTCTTTATTGGGTTTTGTACAGTTTATTGACTGGTTCTTTGTTTAGTTTTGTACAGTTTATTGACTGGTTCTTTATTCAGTTTTGAAAGTTTATTGACTGTTTCTTTATTGAGCTTTGTACAGTTTATTGACTGTTTCTTTATTTAGTTTTGTACAGTTTATTGACTGTTTCTTTAGTTAGTTTTGTACAGTTTATTGACTGTTTCTTTATTTATTTTGTGTACAATTTATCGACTGGTTCTTTATTTATTTTTGTACAGTTTATTTACTGTTTCTTTATTTAGTTTTGTACAATTTATTGACTGGATCTTTATTGAGTATTGTACAGTTTATTGACTGTTTCTTTATTAAGTTTTGTTATGTTTATTGACTGGTTGTTTATTGAGTTTTGTACAGTTTATTGACTGGTTCTTTATTGAGTTTTGTACAGTTTATTGACTGATTCTTTATTGAATTTGTGTACAATTTATTGACTGGTTCTTTATTGAGTTGTGTACAGTTTATTGACTGGTTCTTTATTCAGTTTTTTACAGTTTATTGACTGGTTCTTTATTCAGTTTTGTACAGTTTATTGACTGGTTCTTTATTAAGTTTTGTAATGTTTATTGACTGGTTCTTTATTGAGTTTTGTACAGTTTATTGACTGGTTCTTTATTGAGTTTTGTACAGTTTATTGACTGTTTCTTTATTGAGTTTTGTACAGTTTATTGACTAGTTCCTTATTCAGTTTTGAACAGTTTATTGACTGTTTCTTTATTGAGTTTTGTACAGTTTATTGACTGTTTTTTATTGAGTTTTGTACAGTTTATTGACTGTTTCTTTATTGAGTTTTGTACGGTTTATTGACTGTTTCTTTAGTTAGTTTTGTACAGTTTATTGACTGTTGCTTTATTTATTTTGTGTACAATTTATTGACTGGTTCTTTATTTATTTATGTACAGTTTATTTACTGTTCCTTTATTTAGTTTTGTACAGTTTATTGACTGGATCTTTATTGAGTTTTGTACAGTTTATTGACTGTTTCTTTATTCAGTTTTGTAATGTTTATTGACTGGTTGTTTATTGAGTTTTGTACAGTTTATTGACTGGTTCTTTATTGAATTTTGTACAGTTTATTGACTGATTCTTTATTGGATTTGTGTACTATTTATTGACTGGTTCTTTATTGAGTTGTGTACAGTTTATTGACTGGTTCTTTATTCCGTTTTGTACAGTTTATTGACTGGTTCTTTATTCAGTTTTGTACAGTTTATTGACTGGTTCTTTATTCAGTTTTGTAATGTTTATTGACTGGTTCTTTATTGAGTTTTGTACAGTTTATTGACTGGTTCTTTATTGAGTTTTGTACAGTTTATTGACTGTTTCTTTATTGAGTTTTGTACAGTTTATTGACTAGTTCCTTATTCAGTTTTGAACAGTTTATTGACTGTTTCTTTATTGAGTTTTGTACAGTTTATTGACTGTTTTTTATTGAGTTTTGTACAGTTTATTGACTGTTTCTTTATTGAGTTTTGTACGGTTTATTGACTGTTTCTTTATTGAGTTTGTGTACAATTTATTGACTGGTTCTTTATTTAGTTTTGTACAGTTTTTTGTCTGTTTCTATATTTAGTTTTGTACAGTTTATTGTCTGGTTCTTTATTGAGTTTTGTTTAGTTTATTCACTGCTTCTTTCTTCAGTTTTGTAATGTTTATTGACCGGTTGTTTATTGAGTTTTGTACAGTTTATTGAGTGATTCTTTATTGAATTTTGTACAGTTTATTGACTGGTTATTTATTGAATTTGTGTACAATTTATTGACTGGTTCTTTATTGAGTTTTGTACAGTATGTTGACTGGTTCTTTATTCAGTTTTGTACAGTTTATTGACAGGTTCTTTATTGAGTTTTGTACAGTTTATTGACTGGTTCTTTATTGAGTTTTGTACAGTTTATTCACTGTTTCTTTATTGAGTTTTGTACAGTTCATTGACTGTTTCTTTAATTAGTTTTGTACAGTTTAATGACTGTTTCTTTATTGAGTTTTGTACAGTTTATTGACTGTTTCTTTATTGAGTTTTGTACAGTTTATTGACTGGTTCTTTATTCAGTTTTGTACAGTTTATTGACTGTTTCTTTATTTAGTTTTGTACAGTTTAGTGACTGGTTCTTTATTGAGTTTTGTACAGTTTATTGACTGTTTCTTTATTCAGTTTTGTACAGTTTATTGGCTGGTTGTTTATTGAGTTTTGTACAGTTTATTGCCTGGTTCTTTATTATGTTTTGTACAGTTTATTGACTGGTTCTTTGTTTAGTTTTGTACAGTTTATTGACGGGTTCTTTATTCAGTTTTGTACAGTTTATTGACTGGTTCCTTATTCAGTTTTGTACAGTTTATTGACTGGTTCTTTATTGAGTTTTGTACAGTTTATTGACTGTTTCTTTATTTAGTTTTGTATAGTTTATTGACTGGTTCTTTATTGAGTTTTGTACAGTTTATTGACTTGTTCTTTATTCAGTTTTGTATTGTTTATTGACTGGTTTTTTATTTAGTTTTGTACAGTTTATTGACTGGTTCTTTATTGAGTTTTGAACAGTTTATTGACTGGTTCTTTATTGAGTTTTGTACAGTTTATTGACTGGTTTTTTGTTCAGTTTTGTACAGTTTATTGACTGTTTCTTTATTTAAATTTCTACAGTTTATCGACTGTTTCTTTATTAAGTTTTGTACAGTTTATTGACTGGTTCTTTATTTAGTTTTGTACAGTTTATTGACTGTTTCTTCATTCAGTTTTGTAATGTTTCTTGACTGGTTGTTTAAATGAGTTTTGTACAGTTTATTGACTGGTTCTTTGTTCTGTTTTGTACAGTTTATTGACTGTTTCTTTATTGAGTTTTGTACAGTTTATTGACTGGTTCTTTATTCAGTTTTGTACAGTTTATTGACTGTTTCTTTATTGAGTTTTGTACAGTTTTTTGACTGGTTCTATATTGAGTTTTGTACAGTTTATTGACTGTTTCTTTATTGAGTTTTGTACAGTTTATTGACTGTTTCTTTATTGAGTGTTGTACAGTTTATTGACTGTTTCTTTATTGAGTTTTGTACAGTTTATTGACTGTTTCTTTATTGTGTTTTGTACAGTTTATTGACTGGCTCTTTATTCAGTTTTATACAGTTTATTGACTGGTTCTTTATTCAGTTTTGTAGTGTTTATTGACTGGTTGTTTATTGAGTTTTGTGCAGTTTATTGACTGGTTCTTTATTCAGTTTTGTACAGTTTATTGACTGTTTCTTTATTGGGTTTTGTACAGTTTATTGACTGGTTCTTTGTTTAGTTTTGTACAGTGTATTGACTGGTTCTTTATTTAGTTTTGTACAGTTTATTGACTGTTTCTTTAGTTAGTTTTGTACAGTTTATTGACTGTTTCTTTATTTATTTTGTGTACAATTTATCGACTGGTTCTTTATTTATTTTTGTACAGTTTATTTACTGTTTCTTTATTTAGTTTTGTACAATTTATTGACTGGATCTTTATTGAGTATTGTACAGTTTATTGACTGTTTCTTTATTAAGTTTTGTTATGTTTATTGACTGGTTGTTTATTGAGTTTTGTACAGTTTATTGACTGGTTCTTTATTGAGTTTTGTACAGTTTATTGACTGATTCTTTATTGAGTTTTGTACAGTTTATTGACTGGTTCCTTATTCAGTTTTGTACAGTTTATTGACTGGTTCTTTATTGAGTTTTGTACAGTTTATTGACTGTTTCTTTATTTAGTTTTGTATAGTTTATTGACTGGTTCTTTATTGAGTTTTGTACAGTTTATTGACTTGTTCTTTATTCAGTTTTGTATTGTTTATTGACTGGTTTTTTATTTAGTTTTGTACAGTTTATTGACTGGTTCTTTATTGAGTTTTGTACAGTTTATTGACTGGTTCTTTATTAAGTTTTGTACAGTTTATTGACTGGTTTTTTGTTCAGTTTTGTACAGTTTATTGACTGTTTCTTTATTTAAATTTCTACAGTTTATCGACTGTTTCTTTATTAAGTTTTGTACAGTTTATTGACTGGTTCTTTATTTAGTTTTGTACAGTTTATTGACTGTTTCTTCATTCAGTTTTGTAATGTTTCTTGACTGGTTGTTTAAATGAGTTTTGTACAGTTTATTGACTGGTTCTTTGTTCTGTTTTGTACAGTTTATTGACTGTTTCTTTATTGAGTTTTGTACAGTTTATTGACTGGTTCTTTATTCAGTTTTGTACAGTTTATTGACTGTTTCTTTATTGAGTTTTGTACAGTTTTTTGACTGGTTCTATATTGAGTTTTGTACAGTTTATTGACTGTTTCTTTATTGAGTTTTGTACAGTTTATTGACTGTTTCTTTATTGAGTGTTGTACAGTTTATTGACTGTTTCTTTATTGAGTTTTGTACAGTTTATTGACTGTTTCTTTATTGAGTTTTGTACAGTTTATTGACTGGCTCTTTATTCAGTTTTATACAGTTTATTGACTGGTTCTTTATTCAGTTTTGTAGTGTTTATTGACTGGTTGTTTATTGAGTTTTGTGCAGTTTATTGACTGGTTCTTTATTCAGTTTTGTACAGTTTATTGACTGTTTCTTTATTGGGTTTTGTACAGTTTATTGACTGGTTCTTTGTTTAGTTTTGTACAGTGTATTGACTGGTTCTTTATTTAGTTTTGTACAGTTTATTGACTGTTTCTTTAGTTAGTTTTGTACAGTTTATTGACTGTTTCTTTATTTATTTTGTGTACAATTTATCGACTGGTTCTTTATTTATTTTTGTACAGTTTATTTACTGTTTCTTTATTTAGTTTTGTACAATTTATTGACTGGATCTTTATTGAGTTTTGTACAGTTTATTGACTGTTTCTTTATTAAGTTTTGTTATGTTTATTGACTGGTTGTTTATTGAGTTTTGTACAGTTTATTGACTGGTTCTTTATTGAGTTTTGTACAGTTTATTGACTGATTCTTTATTGAGTTTTGTACAGTTTATTGACTGGTTCTTTATTGAGTTTTGTACAGTTTATTCACTGTTTCTTTATTGAGTTTTGTACAGTTCATTGACTGTTTCTTTAATTAGTTTTGTACAGTTTAATGACTGTTTCTTTATTGAGTTTTGTACAGTTTATTGACTGTTTCTTTATTGAGTTTTGTACAGTTTATTGACTGGTTCTTTATTCAGTTTTGTACAGTTTATTGACTGTTTCTTTATTTAGTTTTGTACAGTTTAGTGACTGGTTCTTTATTGAGTTTTGTACAGTTTATTGACTGTTTCTTTATTCAGTTTTGTACAGTTTATTGACTGGTTGTTTATTGAGTTTTGTACAGTTTATTGCCTGGTTCTTTATTATGTTTTGTACAGTTTATTGACTGGTTCTTTGTTTAGTTTTGTACAGTTTATTGACGGGTTCTTTATTCAGTTTTGTACAGTTTATTGACTGGTTCCTTATTCAGTTTTGTACAGTTTATTGACTGGTTCTTTATTGAGTTTTGTACAGTTTATTGACTGTTTCTTTATTTAGTTTTGTACACTTTATTGTCTGGTTCTTTATTGAGTTTTGTACAGTTTATTGACTTGTTCTTTATTCAGTTTTGTATTGTTTATTGACTGGTTTTTTATTTAGTTTTGTACAGTTTATTGACTGGTTCTTTATTGAGTTTTGAACAGTTTATTGACTGGTTCTTTATTAAGTTTTGTACAGTTTATTGACTGGTTTTTTGTTCAGTTTTGTACAGTTTATTGACTGTTTCTTTATTTAAATTTCTACAGTTTATCGACTGTTTCTTTATTAAGTTTTGTACAGTTTATTGACTGGTTCTTTATTTATTTTTGTACAGTTTATTTACTGTTTCTTTATTTAGTTTTGTACAATTTATTGACTGGATCTTTATTGAGTATTGTACAGTTTATTGACTGTTTCTTTATTAAGTTTTGTTATGTTTACTGACTGGTTGTTTATTGAGTTTTGTACAGTTTATTGACTGGTTCTTTATTGAGTTTTGTACAGTTTATTGACTGATTCTTTATTGAATTTGTGTACAATTTATTGACTGGTTCTTTATTGAGTTGTGTACAGTTTATTGACTGGTTCTTTATTCAGTTTTGTACAGTTTATTGACTTTTTCTTTATTAAGTTTTGTAATGTTTATTGACTGGTTCTTTATTGAGTTTTGTACAGTTTATTGACTGGTTCTTTATTGAGTTTTGTACAGTTTATTGACTGTTTCTTTATTGAGTTTTGTACAGTTTATTGACTAGTTCCTTATTCAGTTTTGAACAGTTTATTGACTGTTTCTTTATTGAGTTTTGTACAGTTTATTGACTGTTTTTTATTGAGTTTTGTACAGTTTATTGACTGTTTCTTTATTGAGTTTTGTACGGTTTATTAACTGTTTCTTTAGTTAGTTTTGTACAGTTTATTGACTGTTGCTTTATTTATTTTGTGTACAATTTATTGACTGGTTCTTTATTTATTTTTGTACAGTTTATTTACTGTTTCTTTATTTAGTTTTGTACAGTTTATTGACTGGATCTTTATTGAGTTTTGTACAGTTTATTGACTGTTTCTTTATTCAGTTTTGTAATGTTTATTGACTGGTTGTTTATTGAGTTTTGTACAGTTTATTGACTGGTTCTTTATTGAATTTTGTACAGTTTATTGACTGATTCTTTATTGGATTTGTGTACAATTTATTGACTGGTTCTTTATTGAGTTGTGTACAGTTTATTGACTGGTTCTTTATTCAGTTTTGTACAGTTTATTGACTGGTTCTTTATTCAGTTTTGTACAGTTTATTGACTGGTTCTTTATTCAGTTTTGTAATGTTTATTGACTGGTTCTTTATTGAGTTTTGTACAGTTTATTGACTGGTTCTTTATTGAGTTTTGTACAGTTTATTGACTGTTTCTTTATTGAGTTTTGTACAGTTTATTGACTAGTTCCTTATTCAGTTTTGAACAGTTTATTGACTGTTTCTTTATTGAGTTTTGTACAGTTTATTGACTGTTTTCTATTGAGTTTTGTACAGTTTATTGACTGTTTCTTTATTGAGTTTTGTACGGTTTATCGACTGTTTCTTTATTGAGTTTGTGTACAATTTATTGACTGGTTCTTTATTTAGTTTTGTACAGTTTTTTGTCTGTTTCTATATTTAGTTTTGTACAGTTTATTGTCTGGTTCTTTATTAAGTTTTGTTTAGTTTATTCACTGCTTCTTTCTTCAGTTTTGTAATGTTTATTGACCGGTTGTTTATTGAGTTTTGTACAGTTTATTGAGTGATTCTTTATTGAATTTTGTACAGTTTATTGACTGGTTATTTATTGAATTTGTGTACAATTTATTGACTGGTTCTTTATTGAGTTTTGTACAGTTTATTGACTGGTTCTTTATTCAGTTTTGTACAGTTTATTGACAGGTGCTTTATTGAGTTTTGTACAGTTTATTGACTGGTTCTTTATTGAGTTTTGTACAGTTTATTCACTGTTTCTTTATTGAGTTTTGTACAGTTCATTGACTGTTTCTTTAATTAGTTTTGTACAGTTCATTGACTGTTTCTTTAATTAGTTTTGTACAGTTTAATGACTGTTTCTTTATTGAGTTTTGTACAGTTTATTGACTGTTTCTTTATTGAGTTTTGTACAGTTTATTGACTGGTTCTTTATTCAGTTTTGTACAGTTTATTGACTGTTTATTTATTGAGTTTTGTACAGTTTATTGACTGGTTCTTAATTTAGTTTTGTACAGTTTATTGACTGTTTCTTTAATTAGTTTTGTACAGTTTAATGACTGTTTCTTTATTTAGTTTTGTACAGTTTATTGACCGTTCCTTTATTTAGTTTGTGCAAAATTTATTGACTGGTTCTTTATTCAGTTTTGTACAGTTTATTGACTGGTTCTTTATTGAGTTTTGTACAGTTTATTGACTGTTTCTTTATTGGGTTTTGTACAGTTTTTTGACTGGTTCTATATTTAGTTTTGTACAGTTTATTGACTGTTTCTTTATTGAGTTTTGTACAGTTTATTGACTGTTTCTTTATTGAGTGTTGTACAGTTTATTGACTGTTTCTTTATTGAGTTTTGTACAGTTTATTGACAGTTTTTTATTGAGTTTTGTACAGTTTAATGACTGTTTCTTTATTGAGTGTTGTACAGTTTTGAACAGTTTATTGACTGGTTCTTTGTTGAGTTTTGTACAGTTTATTGACTGGTTTTTTGTTCAGTTTTTGTACAGTTTATTGACTGTTTCTTTACTGAGTTTTGTACAATTTATTGACTGGTTCTTTATTCAGTTTTGTACAGTTTATTGACTGTTTCTTTATTTAAATACCTACAGTTTATCGACTGTTTCTTTATTAAGTTTTGTACAGTTTATTGTCTGGTTCTTTATTTAGTTTTGTACAGTTTATTGACTGGTTCTTCATTCAGTTTTGTAATGTTTCTTGACTGGTTGTTTAAATGAGTTTTCTACAGTTTATTGGCTGGTTCTTTGTTCAGTTTTGTACAGTTTATTGACTGTTTCTTTATTGAGTTTTGTACAGTTTATTGACTTGTTCTTTATTCAGTTTTGTACAGTTTATTGACTGGTTCTTTATTGAGTTTTGTACTGTTTATTGACTGTTTCTTTTATGAGTTTTGTACAGTTTATTGACTGTTTCTTTAATCATTTTTGTACAGTTTATTGACTGTTTCTTTATTGAGTTTTGTACAGTTTATTGACTGGTTCTTTATTCAGTTTTGTACAGTTTATTGACTGTTTCTTTATTGAGTTTTGTACAGTTTATTGACTGTTTCTTTATTTAGTTTTGTACAGTTTATTGACTGTTTCTTTAGTTAGTTTTGTACAGTTTATTGACTGTTTCTTTATTTATTTTGTGTACAAGTTATCGACTGGTTCTTTATTTATTTTTGTACAGTTTATTTACTGTTTGTTTATTTAGTTTTGTACAGTTTATTGACTGGATCTTTATTGAGTTTTGTACAGTTTATTGACTGTTTCTTTATTAAGTTTTGTTATGTTTATTGACTGGTTGTTTATTGAGTTTTGTACAGTTTATTGAGTTTTGTACAGTTTATTGACTGATTCTTTATTGAATTTGTGTACAATTTATTGACTGGTTCTTTATTGAGTTGTGTACAGTTTATTGACTGGTTCTTTATTCAGTTTTGTACAGTTTATTGACTGGTTCTTTATTCAGTTTTGTACAGTTTATTGACTGGTTCTTTATTCAGTTTTGTAATGTTTATTGACTGGTTCTTTATTGAGTTTTGTACAGTTTATTGACTGGTTCTTTATTGAGTTTTGTACAGTTTATTGACTGTTTCTTTATTGAGTTTTGTACAGTTTATTGACTAGTTCCTTATTCAGTTTTGAACAGTTTATTGACTGTTTCTTTATTGAGTTTTGTACAGTTTATTGACTGTTTTTTATTGAGTTTTGTACAGTTTATTGACTTTTTCTTTATTGAGTTTTGTACGGTTTATTGACTGTTTCTTTAGTTAGATTTGTACAGTTTAGTGACTGTTGTTTTATTTATTTTGTGTACAATTTATTTACTGGTTCTTTATTTATTTTCGTACAGTTTATTTACTGTTTCTTTATTTAGTTTTGTACAGTTTATTGACTGGATCTTTATTGAGTTTTGTACAGTTTATTGACTGTTTCTTTATTCAGTTTTGTAATGTTTATTGACTGGTTGTTTATTGAGTTTTGTACAGTTTATTGACTGGTTCTTTATTGAATTTTGTACAGTTTATTGACTGGTTCTTTATTGGATTTGTGTACAGTTTATTGACTGGTTCTTTATTGAGTTGTGTACAGTTTATTGACTGGTTCTTTATTCAGTTTTGTACAGTTTATTGACTGGTTCTTTATTCAGTTTTGTACAGTTTATTGACTGGTTCTTTATTCAGTTTTGTAATGTTCATTGACTGGTTCTTTATTCAGTTTTGTAATGTTTATTGACTGGTTCTTTATTGAGTTTTGTAATGTTTATTGACTGGTTCTTTTTTTGAGTTTTGTACAGTTTATTGACTGTTTCTTTATTGAGTTTTGTACAGTTTATTGACTAGTTCCTTATTCAGTTTTGAACAGTTTATTGACTGTTCCTTTATTGAGTTTTGTACAGTTTATTGACTGTTTTTTATTGAGTTTTGTACAGTTTATTGACTGTTTCTTTATTGAGTTTTGTACGGTTTATTGATTGTTTCTTTATTGAGTTTGTGTAAAATTTATTGACTGATTCTTTATTTAGTTTTGTACAGTTTTTGGTCTATTTCTATATTTAGTTTTGTACAGTTTATTGTCTGGTTCTTTATTAAGTTTTGTTTAGTTTATTAACTGCTTCTTTCTTCAGTTTTGTAATGTTTATTGACCGGTTGTTTATTGAGTTTTGTACAGTTTATTGAGTGATTCTTTATTGAATTTTGTACAGTTTATTGACTGGTTATTTATTGAATTTGTGTACAATTTATTGACTGGTTCTTTATTGAGTTTTGTACAGTTTATTGACTGGTTCTTTATTCAGTTTTGTACAGTTTATTGACAGGTTCTTTATTGAGTTTTGTACAGTTTATTGACTGGTTCTTTATTGAGTTTTGTACAGTTTATTCACTGTTTCTTTATTGAGTTTTGTACAGTTCATTGACTGTTTCTTTAATTAGTTTTGTACAGTTTAATGACTGTTTCTTTATTGAGTTTTGTACAGTTTATTGACTGTTTCTTTATTGAGTTTTGTACAGTTTATTGACTGGTTCTTTATTGAGCTTTGTACAGTTTATTGACTGTTTTTTATTGAGTTTTGTTCAGTTTATTGACTGTTTCTTTATTCAGTTTTGTACAGTTTATTGACTGTTTCTTTATTGAGTTTTGTACAGTTTATTGACTGTTTCTTTATTGAGTTTTGTACAGTTTATTGACTGGTTCTTTATTGAGTTTTGTACAGTTTATTGACTAGTTCCTTATTCAGTTTTGTATAGTTTATTGACTGTTTCTTTATTGAGTTTTGTACAGTTTATTTACTGTTTCTTTATTGAGTTTTGTTCAGTTTATTGACTGGTTTTTTATTCAGTTTTGTACAGTTTATTGACTATTTCTTTATTCAGTTTTGTTCAGTTTTTTTACTGTTTCGTTATTGAGTTTGTCTACAATTTTTTGACTGTTTCTTTATTTAGTTTTGTACAGTTTATTGACTGGTTCTTTATTGAGTTTTGTACAGTTTATTTACTGTTTCTTTCTTTAGTTTTGTAATGTTTATTGACTGGTTGTTTATTGAGTTTTGTACAGTTTATTGACTGGTGCTTTATTGACTTTTGTACAGTTTATTGACTGGTTCTTTATTGAATTTGTGTACAATTTAGTGACTGGTTCTTTATTGAGTTTTGTACAGTTTATTGACTGTTTCTTTATTGAGTGTTATACAGTTTATTGACTGTTTCTTTATTGTGTTTTGTACAGTTTATTGACTGGTTCTTTATTCAGTTTTATACAGTTTATTGACTGGTTCTTTATTGAGTTTTGTAATGTTTATTGACTGGTTGTTTATTGAGTTTTGTGCAGTTTATTGACTGGTTCTTTATTGAGTTTTGTACAATTTATTGACTGGTTCTTTATTGGGTTTTGTACAGTTTATTGACTGGTTCTTTTTTCAGTTCTGTACAGTTTATTGACTGGTTCTTTATTGAGTTTTGTACAGTTTTTTGACTGGTTCAATTTTGAGTTTTGTACAGTTAATTGACTGTTTCTTTATTGAGTTTTGTACTGTTTATTGACTAGTTCTTTATTAAGTTTTGAACAGTTTATTGACTGTTTCTTTATTGAGTTTTGTACAGTTTAGTGACTGTTTTTTATTGAGTTTTGTAATGTTTATTGACTGGTTGTTTATTGAGTTTTGTGCAGTTTATTGACTGGTTCTTTATTGAGTTTTGTACAATTTATTGACTGGTTCTTTATTGGGTTTTGTACAGTTTATTGACTGGTTCTTTTTTCAGTTCTGTACAGTTTATTGACTGGTTCTTTATTGAGTTTTGTACAGTTTATTGACTGGTTCTATTTTGAGTTTTGTTCAGTTAATTGACTGTTTCTTTATTGAGTTTTGTACTGTTTATTGACTAGTTCTTTATTAAGTTTTGAACAGTTTATTGACTGTTTCTTTATTGAGTTTTGTACAGTTTAGTGACTGTTTTTTATTGAGTTTTGTACAGTTTATTGACTATTTCTTTATTGAGTTTTGTACAGTTTATTGACTGGTTCTTTATTCAGTTTTGTACAGTTTATTGACTGGTTATTTATTGAGTTTTGTACAGTTTATTGACTGTTTCTTTATTGAGTTTTGTACAGTTTATTGACTGGTTTCTTATTCAGTTTTGTACAGTTTATTGGCTGGTTCTTTATTGAGTTTTGTACAGTTTATTGACTTATTCTTTATTGAATTTGTGTACAATTTATTGACTGGTTCTTTATTGAGTTCTGTACAGTTTATTGACTTATTCTTTATTGAATTTGTGTACAATTTATTGACTGGTTCTTTATTGAGTTCTGTACAGTTTATTGACTGGTTCTTTATTCAGTTTTGTAATGTTTATTGACTGGTTCTTTATTGAGTTGTGTACAGTTTATTGAATGGTTCTTTATTCAGTTTTGTATTGTTTATTGACTGGTTATTTATTGAGTTTTGTACAATTTATTGACTGGTTCTTTATTGAGTTTTGTACAGTTTATTGACTGGTTCTTTATTGAGTTTTGTGCAGTTTATTGACTAGTTCCTTATTCAGTTTTGTACAGTTTATTGACTGTTTCTTTATTGAGTTTTGTACATTTTATTGACTGGTTCCTTATTCAGTTTTGTACAGTTTATTGACTGGTTCTTTATTAAGTTTTATACAGTTTATTGACTCTTTCTTTATTGAATTTGTGTACAATTTATTGATTGGTTCTTTATTTAGTTTTGTTTGAACATTTTTTGACTGTTTCTTTATTTAGTTTTGTACAGTTTATTGACTGGTTCTTTATTGAGTTTTGTACAGTTTATTCACTCTTTCTTTCTTCAGTTTTGTAATGTTTATTGACTGGTTGTTTATTGAGTTTTGTACAATTTATTGACTGGTTCTTTATTGGGTTTTGTACAGTTTATTGACTGGTTCTTTTTTCAGTTCTGTACAGTTTATTGACTGGTTCTTTATTGAGTTTTGTACAGTTTATTGACTGGTTCTATTTTGAGTTTTGTACAGTTAATTGACTGTTTCTTTATTGAGTTTTGTACTGTTTATTGACTAGTTCTTTATTAAGTTTTGAACAGTTTATTGACTGTTTCTTTATTGAGTTTTGTACAGTTTAGTGACTGTTTTTTATTGAGTTTTGTACAGTTTATTGACTGGTTCTTTATTGAGTTTTGTACAGTTTATTGACTGGTTCTTTATTCAGTTTTGTACAGTTTATTGACTGGTTATTTATTGAGTTTTGTACAGTTTATTGACTGTTTCTTTATTGAGTTTTGTACAGTTTATTGACTGGTTTTTTATTCAGTTTTGTACAGTTTATTGACTGGTTCTTTAATGAGTTTTGTACAGTTTATTGACTTATTCTTTATTGTATTTGTGTACAATTTATTGACTGGTTCTTTATTGAGTTCTGTACAGTTTATTGACTGGTTCTTTACTCAGTTTTGTAATGTTTATTGACTGGTTCTTTATTGAGTTGTGTACAGTTTATTGACTGGTTCTTTATTCAGTTTTGTATTGTTTATTGACTGGTTCTTTATTGAGTTTTGTACAATTTATTGACTGGTTCTTTATTGAGTTTTGTACAGTTTATTGACTGTTTCTTTTTTGAGTTTTGTACAGTTTATTGACTAGTTCCTTATTCAGTTTTGTACAGTTTATTGACTGTTTCTTTATTGAGTTTTGTACATTTTATTGACTGGTTCCTTATTCAGTTTTGTACAGTTTATTGACTGGTTCTTTATTGAGTTTTGTACAGTTTATTGACTGATTCTTTATTGAATTTGTGTACAATTTATTGACTGGTTCTTTATTTAGTTTTGAACATTTTTTGACTGTTTCTTTATTTAGTTTTGTACAGTTTATTGACTGGTTCTTTATTGAGTTTTGTACAGTTTATTCACTCTTTCTTTCTTCAGTTTTGTAATGTTTATTGACTGGTTGTTTATTGAGTTTTGTACAGTTTATTGACTGGTGCTTTATTGACTTTTGTACAGTTTATTGACTGGTTCTTTATTGAATTTGTGTACAATTTATTGACTGGTTCTTTATTGAGTTTTGTACAGTTTATTGGCTGGTTCTTTATTGAGTTTTGTCCAGTTTATTGACTGGTTCTTTATTGAGTTTTGTACAGTTTATTCAATGTTTTTTTTATTGAGTTTTGTACAGTTCATTGACTAGTTCTTTATTAAGTTTTGTACAGTTTATTGACTGTTTCTTTATTGAGTTTTGTACAGATTAGTGACTGTTTTTTATTGAGTTTTGTTCAGTTTATTGACTGTTTCTTTATTGAGTTTTGTACAGTTTATTGACTGTTTCTTTATTCATTTTTGTACAGTTTATTGACTGTTTCTTTATTGAGTTTTGTACAGTTTATTGACTGGTTCTTTATTGAGTTTTGTACAGTTTATTGACTAGTTCCTTATTCAGTTTTGTACAGTTTATTGACTGTTTCTTTATTGAGTTTTGTACAGTTTATTTACTGTTTCTTTATTGAGTTTTGTTCAGTTTATTGACTTGTTTTTTATTCAGTTTTGTACAGTTTATTGACTGGTTCTTTATTCAGTTTTGTTCAGTTTTTTTACTGTTTCTTTATTGAGTTTGTCTACAATTTATTGACTGGTTCTTTATGTAGTTTTGAACAGTTTTTTGACTGTTTCTTTATTTAGTTTTGTACAGTTTATTGACTGGTTCTTTATTGAGTTTTGTACAGTTTATTTACTGTTTCTTTCTTCAGTTTTGTAATGTTTATTGACTGGTTGTTTAATGAGTTTTGTACAGTTTATTGACTGGTGCTTTATTGACTTTTGTACAGTTTATTGACTGGTTCTTTATTGAATTTGTGTACAGTTTATTGACTGGTTCTTTATTGAGTTTTGTACAGTTTATTGACTGTTTCTTTATTGAGTTTTGTACAGTTTATTGACTTGTTTTTTATTCAGTTTTGTACAGTTTATTGACTGGTTCTTTATTGAGTTTTGTTGAGTTTATTGACTTGTTTTTTATTCAGTTTTGTTCAGTTTATTGACTGGTTCTTTATTCAGTTTTGTTCAGTTTATTTACTGTTTCTTTATTGAGTTTTGTTCAGTTTATTGACTGGTTCTTTATTCAGTTTTGTAATGTTTATTGACTGGTTCTTTATTGAGTTGTGTACAGTTTATTGAATGGTTCTTTATTCAGTTTTGTATTGTTTATTGACTGGTTATTTATTGAGTTTTGTACAATTTATTGACTGGTTCTTTATTGAGTTTTGTACAGTTTATTGACTGGTTCTTTATTGAGTTTTGTACAGTTTATTGACTAGTTCCTTATTCAGTTTTGTACAGTTTATTGACTGTTTCTTTATTGAGTTTTGTACATTTTATTGACTGGTTCCTTATTCAGTTTTGTACAGTTTATTGACTGGTTCTTTATTAAGTTTTATACAGTTTATTGACTGATTCTTTATTGAATTTGTGTACAATTTATTGATTGGTTCTTTATTTAGTTTTGAACATTTTTTGACTGTTTCTTTATTTAGTTTTGTACAGTTTATTGACTGGTTCTTTATTGAGTTTTGTACAGTTTATTCACTCTTTCTTTCTTCAGTTTTGTAATGTTTATTGACTGGTTGTTTATTGAGTTTTGTACAATTTATTGACTGGTTCTTTATTGGGTTTTGTACAGTTTATTGACTGGTTCTTTTTTCAGTTCTGTACAGTTTATTGACTGGTTCTTTATTGAGTTTTGTACAGTTTATCGACTGGTTCTATTTTGAGTTTTGTACAGTTAATTGACTGTTTCTTTATTGAGTTTTGTACTGTTTATTGACTAGTTCTTTATTAAGTTTTGAACAGTTTATTGACTGTTTCTTTATTGAGTTTTGTACAGTTTAGTGACTGTTTTTTATTGAGTTTTGTACAGTTTATTGACTGTTTCTTTATTGAGTTTTGTACAGTTTATTGACTGGTTCTTTATTCAGTTTTGTACAGTTTATTGACTGGTTATTTATTGAGTTTTGTACAGTTTATTGACTGTTTCTTTATTGAGTTTTGTACAGTTTATTGACTGGTTTCTTATTCAGTTTTGTACAGTTTATTGACTGGTTCTTTAATGAGTTTTGTACAGTTTATTGACTTATTCTTTATTGTATTTGTGTACAATTTATTGACTGGTTCTTTATTGAGTTCTGTACAGTTTATTGACTGGTTCTTTACTCAGTTTTGTAATGTTTATTGACTGGTTCTTTATTGAGTTGTGTACAGTTTATTGACTGGTTCTTTATTCAGTTTTGTATTGTTTATTGACTGGTTCTTTATTGAGTTTTGTACAATTTATTGACTGGTTCTTTATTGAGTTTTGTACAGTTTATTGACTGTTTCTTTATTGAGTTTTGTACAGTTTATTGACTAGTTCCTTATTCAGTTTTGTACAGTTTATTGACTGTTTCTTTATTGAGTTTTGTACATTTTATTGACTGGTTCCTTATTCAGTTTTGTACAGTTTATTGACTGGTTCTTTATTGAGTTTTGTACAGTTTATTGACTGATTCTTTATTGAATTTGTGTACAATTTATTGACTGGTTCTTTATTTAGTTTTGAACATTTTTTGACTGTTTCTTTATTTAGTTTTTACAGTTTATTGACTGGTTCTTTATTGAGTTTTGTACAGTTTATTCACTCTTTCTTTCTTCAGTTTTGTAATGTTTATTGACTGGTTGTTTATTGAGTTTTGTACAGTTTATTGACTGGTGCTTTATTGACTTTTGTACAGTTTATTGACTGGTTCTTTATTGAATTTGTGTACAATTTATTGACTGGTTCTTTATTGAGTTTTGTACAGTTTATTGGCTGGTTCTTTATTGAATTTTGTCCAGTTTATTGACTGGTTCTTTATTGAGTTTTGTACAGTTTATTCAATGTTTTTTTATTGAGTTTTGTACAGTTCATTGACTAGTTCTTTATTAAGTTTTGTACAGTTTATTGACTGTTTCTTTATTGAGTTTTGTACAGTTTAGTGACTGTTTTTTATTGAGTTTTGTTCAGTTTATTGACTGTTTCTTTATTGAGTTTTGTACAGTTTATTGACTGTTTCTTTATTCATTTTTGTACAGTTTATTGACTGTTTCTTTATTGAGTTTTGTACAGTTTATTGACTGGTTCTTTATTGAGTTTTGTACAGTTTATTGACTAGTTCCTTATTCAGTTTTGTACAGTTTATTGACTGTTTCTTTATTGAGTTTTGTACAGTTTATTTACTGTTTCTTTATTGAGTTTTGTTCAGTTTATTGACTTGTTTTTTATTCAGTTTTGTACAGTTTATTGACTGGTTCTTTATTCAGTTTTGTTCAGTTTTTTTACTGTTTCTTTATTGAGTTTGTCTACAATTTATTGACTGGTTCTTTATGTAGTTTTGAACAGTTTTTTGACTGTTTCTTTATTTAGTTTTGTACAGTTTATTGACTGGTTCTTTATTGAGTTTTGTACAGTTTATTTACTGTTTCTTTCTTCAGTTTTGTAATGTTTATTGACTGGTTGTTTATTGAGTTTTGTACAGTTTATTGACTGGTGCTTTATTGACTTTTGTACAGTTTATTGACTGGTTCTTTATTGAATTTGTGTACAGTTTATTGACTGGTTCTTTATTGAGTTTTGTACAGTTTATTGACTGTTTCTTTATTGAGTTTTGTACAGTTTATTGACTAGTTCCTTATTCAGTTTTGAACAGTTTATTGACTGTTTCTTTATTGAGTTTTGTACAGTTTATTGACTGTTTTTTATTGAGTTTTGTACAGTTTATTGACTGTTTCTTTATTGAGTTTTGTACGGTTTATCGACTGTTTCTTTATTGAGTTTGTGTACAATTTATTGACTGGTTCTTTATTTAGTTTTGTACAGTTTTTTGTCTGTTTCTATATTTAGTTTTGTACAGTTTATTGTCTGGTTCTTTATTAAGTTTTGTTTAGTTTATTCACTGCTTCTTTCTTCAGTTTTGTAATGTTTATTGACCGGTTGTTTATTGAGTTTTGTACAGTTTATTGAGTGATTCTTTATTGAATTTTGTACAGTTTATTGACTGGTTATTTATTGAATTTGTGTACAATTTATTGACTGGTTCTTTATTGAGTTTTGTACAGTTTATTGACTGGTTCTTTATTCAGTTTTGTACAGTTTATTGACAGGTGCTTTATTGAGTTTTGTACAGTTTATTGACTGGTTCTTTATTGAGTTTTGTACAGTTTATTGACTGGTTCTTTATTGAGTTTTGTACAGTTTATTCACTGTTTCTTTATTGAGTTTTGTACAGTTCATTGACTGTTTCTTTAATTAGTTTTGTACAGTTCATTGACTGTTTCTTTAATTAGTTTTGTACAGTTTAATGACTGTTTCTTTATTGAGTTTTGTACAGTTTATTGACTTTTTCTTTATTGAGTTTTGTACAGTTTATTGACTGGTTCTTTATTCAGTTTTGTACAGTTTATTGACTGTTTATTTATTGAGTTTTGTACAGTTTATTGACTGGTTCTTAATTTAGTTTTGTACAGTTTATTGACTGTTTCTTTAATTAGTTTTGTACAGTTTAATGACTGTTTCTTTATTTAGTTTTGTACAGTTTATTGACCGTTCCTTTATTTAGTTTGTGCACAATTTATTGACTGGTTATTTATTGAGCTTTGTACAGTTTATTGACTGGTTCTTTATTCAGTTTTGTACAGTTTATTGACTGTTTCTTTATTGGGTTTTGTACAGTTTATTGACTGGTTCTTTGTTTAGTTTTGTACAGTTTATTGACGGGTTCTTTATTCAGTTTTGTACAGTTTATTGACTGGTTCCTAATTCAGTTTTGTACAGTTTATTGACTGGTTCTTTATTGAGTTTTGTACAGTTTATTGACTGTTTCTTTATTTAGTTTTGTACAGTTTATAGACTGGTTCTTTATTGAGTTTTGTACAGTTTTTTGACTGGTTCTATATTTAGTTTTGTACAGTTTATTGACTGTTTCTTTATTGAGTTTTGTACAGTTTATTGACTGTTTCTTTATTGAGTGTTGTACAGTTTATTGACTGTTTCTTTATTGAGTTTTGTACAGTTTATTGACAGTTTTTTATTGAGTTTTGTACAGTTTAATGACTGTTTCTTTATTGAGTGTTGTACAGTTTTGAACAGTTTATTGACTGGTTCTTTGTTGAGTTTTGTACAGTTTATTGACTGGTTTTTTGTTCAGTTTTGTACAGTTTATTGACTGTTTCTTTACTGAGTTTTGTACAATTTATTGACTGGTTCTTTATTCAGTTTTGTACAGTTTATTGACTGTTTCTTTATTTAAATATCTACAGTTTATCGACTGTTTCTTTATTAAGTTTTGTACAGTTTATTGTCTGGTTCTTTATTTAGTTTTGTACAGTTTATTGACTGGTTCTTCATTCAGTTTTGTAATGTTTCTTGACTGGTTGTTTAAATGAGTTTTGTACAGTTTATTGGCTGGTTCTTTGTTCAGTTTTGTACAGTTTATTGACTGTTTCTTTATTGAGTTTTGTACAGTTTATTGACTGGTTCTTTATTCAGTTTTGTACAGTTTATTGACTGGTTCTTTATTGAGTTTTGTACTGTTTATTGACTGTTTCTTTTATGAGTTTTGTACAGTTTATTGACTGTTTCTTTAATCATTTTTGTACAGTTTATTGACTGTTTCTTTATTGAGTTTTGTACAGTTTATTGACTGGTTCTTTATTCAGTTTTGTACAGTTTATTGACTGTTTCTTTCTTGAGTTTTGTACAGTTTATTGACTGTTTCTTTATTTAGTTTTGTACAGTTTATTGACTGTTTCTTTAGTTAGTTTTGTACAGTTTATTGACTGTTTCTTTATTTATTTTGTGTACAAGTTATCGACTGGTTCTTTATTTATTTTTGTACAGTTTATTTACTGTTTCTTTATTTAGTTTTGTACAGTTTATTGACTGGATCTTTATTGAGTTTTGTACAGTTTATTGACTGTTTCTTTATTAAGTTTTGTTATGTTTATTGACTGGTTGTTTATTGAGTTTTGTACAGTTTATTGACTGGTTCTTTATTGAGTTTTGTACAGTTTATTGACTGATTCTTTATTGAATTTGTGTACAATTTATTGACTGGTTCTTTATTGAGTTGTGTACAGTTTATTGACTGGTTCTTTATTCAGTTTTGTACAGTTTATTGACTGGTTCTTTATTCAGTTTTGTACAGTTTATTGACTGGTTCTTTATTCAGTTTTGTAATGTTTATTGACTGGTTCTTTATTGAGTTTTGTACAGTTTGTTGACTGGTTCTTTATTGAGTTTTGTACAGTTTATTGACTGTTTCTTTATTGAGTTTGTACAGTTTATTGACTAGTTCCTTATTCAGTTTTGAACAGTTTATTGACTGTTTCTTTATTGAGTTTTGTACAGTTTATTGACTGTTTTTTATTGAGTTTTGTACAGTTTATTGACTTTTTCTTTATTGAGTTTTGTACGGTTTATTGACTGTTTCTTTAGTTAGATTTGTACAGTTTAGTGACTGTTGTTTTATTTATTTTGTGTACAATTTATTGACTGGTTCTTTATTTATTTTTGTACAGTTTATTTACTGTTTCTTTATTTAGTTTTGTACAGTTTATTGACTGGATCTTTATTGAGTTTTGTACAGTTTATTGACTGTTTCTTTATTCAGTTTTGTAATGTTTATTGACTGGTTGTTTATTGAGTTTTGTACAGTTTATTGACTGGTTCTTTATTGAATTTTGTACAGTTTATTGACTGATTCTTTATTGGATTTGTGTACAATTTATTGACTGGTTCTTTATTGAGTTGTGTACAGTTTATTGACTGGTTCTTTATTCAGTTTTGTACAGTTTATTGACTGGTTCTTTATTCAGTTTTGTACAGTTTATTGACTGGTTCTTTATTCAGTTTTGTAATGTTCATTGACTGGTTCTTTATTCAGTTTTGTAATGTTTATTGACTGGTTCTTTATTGAGTTTTGTAATGTTTATTGACTGGTTCTTTATTGAGTTTTGTACAGTTTATTGACTGTTTCTTTATTGAGTTTTGTACAGTTTATTGACTAGTTCCTTATTCAGTTTTGAACAGTTTATTGACTGTTCCTTTATTGAGTTTTGTACAGTTTATTGACTGTTTTTTATTGAGTTTTGTACAGTTTATTGACTGTTTCTTTATTGAGTTTTGTACGGTTTATTGATTGTTTCTTTATTGAGTTTGTGTAAAATTTATTGACTGATTCTTCATTTAGTTTTGTACAGTTTTTGGTCTATTTCTATATTTAGTTTTGTACAGTTTATTGTCTGGTTCTTTATTAAGTTTTGTTTAGTTTATTAACTGCTTCTTTCTTCAGTTTTGTAATGTTTATTGACCGGTTGTTTATTGAGTTTTGTACAGTTTATTGAGTGATTCTTTATTGAATTTTGTACAGTTTATTGACTGGTTATTTATTGAATTTGTGTACAATTTATTGACTGGTTCTTTATTGAGTTTTGTACAGTTTATTGACTGGTTCTTTATTCAGTTTTGTACAGTTTATTGACAGGTTCTTTATTGAGTTTTGTACAGTTTATTGACTGGTTCTTTATTGAGTTTTGTACAGTTTATTCACTGTTTCTTTATTGAGTTTTGTACAGTTCATTGACTGTTTCTTTAATTAGTTTTGTACAGTTTAATGACTGTTTCTTTATTGAGTTTTGTACAGTTTATTGACTGTTTCTTTATTGAGTTTTGTACAGTATATTGACTGGTTCTTTATTCAGTTTTGTACAGTTTATTGACTGTTTTTTATTGAGTTTTGTTCAGTTTATTGACTGTTTCTTTATTGAGTTTTGTACAGTTTATTGACTGTTTCTTTATTCATTTTTGTACAGTTTATTGACTGTTTCTTTATTGAGTTTTGTACAGTTTATTGACTGGTTCTTTATTGAGTTTTGTACAGTTTATTGACTAGTTCCTTATTCAGTTTTGTACAGTTTATTGACTGTTTCTTTATTGAGTTTTGTACAGTTTATTTACTGTTTCTTTATTGAGTTTTGTTCAGTTTATTGACTGGTTTTTTATTCAATTTTGTACAGTTTATTGACTGGTTCTTTATTCAGTTTTGTTCAGTTTTTTTACTGTTTCGTTATTGAGTTTGTCTACAATTTTTTGACTGGTTCTTTATGTAGTTTTGAACAGTTTTTTGACTGTTTCTTTATTTAGTTTTGTACAGTTTATTGACTGGTTCTTTATTGAGTTTTGTACAGTTTATTTACTGTTTCTTTCTTTAGTTTTGTAATGTTTATTGACTGGTTGTTTATTGAGTTTTGTACAGTTTATTGACTGGTGCTTTATTGACTTTTGTACAGTTTATTGACTGGTTCTTTATTGAATTTGTGTACAATTTAGTGACTGGTTCTTTATTGAGTTTTGTACAGTTTATTGACTGTTTCTTTATTGAGTGTTGTACAGTTTATTGACTGTTTCTTTATTGTGTTTTGTACAGTTTATTGACTGGTTCTTTATTCAGTTTTATACAGTTTATTGACTGGTTCTTTATTGAGTTTTGTAATGTTTATTGACTGGTTGTTTATTGAGTTTTGTGCAGTTTATTGACTGGTTCTTTATTGAGTTTTGTACAATTTATTGACTGGTTCTTTATTGGGTTTTGTACAGTTTATTGACTGGTTCTTTTTTCAGTTCTGTACAGTTTATTGACTGGTTCTTTATTGAGTTTTGTACAGTTTATTGACTGGTTCTATTTTGAGTTTTGTACAGTTAATTGACTGTTTCTTTATTGAGTTTTGTACTGTTTATTGACTAGTTCTTTATTAAGTTTTGAACAGTTTATTGACTGTTTCTTTATTGAGTTTTGTACAGTTTAGTGACTGTTTTTTATTGAGTTTTGTAATGTTTATTGACTGGTTGTTTATTGAGTTTTGTGCAGTTTATTTACTGGTTCTTTATTGAGTTTTGTACAATTTATTGACTGGTTCTTTATTGGGTTTTGTACAGTTTATTGACTGGTTCTTTTTTCAGTTCTGTACAGTTTATTGACTGGTTCTTTATTGAGTTTTGTACAGTTTATTGACTGGTTCTATTTTGAGTTTTGTTCAGTTAATTGACTGTTTCTTTATTGAGTTTTGTACTGTTTATTGACTAGTTCTTTATTAAGTTTTGAACAGTTTATTGACTGTTTCTTTATTGAGTTTTGTACAGTTTAGTGACTGTTTTTTATTGAGTTTTGTACAGTTTATTGACTATTTCTTTATTGAGTTTTGTACAGTTTATTGACTGGTTCTTTATTCAGTTTTGTACAGTTTATTGACTGGTTATTTATTGAGTTTTGTACAGTTTATTGACTGTTTCTTTATTGAGTTTTGTACAGTTTATTGACTGGTTTCTTATTCAGTTTTGTACAGTTTATTGGCTGGTTCTTTATTGAGTTTTGTACAGTTTATTGACTTATTCTTTATTGAATTTGTGTACAATTTATTGACTGGTTCTTTATTGAGTTCTGTACAGTTTATTGACTGGTTCTTTACTCAGTTTTGTAATGTTTATTGACTGGTTCTTTATTGAGTTGTGTACAGTTTATTGAATGGTTCTTTATTCAGATTTGTATTGTTTATTGACTGGTTATTTATTGAGTTTTGTACAATTTATTGACTGGTTCTTTATTGAGTTTTGTACAGTTTATTGACTGGTTCTTTATTGAGTTTTGTACAGTTTATTGACTAGTTCCTTATTCAGTTTTGTACAGTTTATTGACTGTTTCTTTATTGAGTTTTGTACATTTTATTGACTGGTTCCTTATTCAGTTTTGTACAGATTATTGACTGGTTCTTTATTGAGTTTTGTACAGTTTATTGACTGATTCTTTACTGAATTTGTGTACAATGTATTGATTGGTTCTTTATTTAGTTTTGAACATTTTTTGACTGTTTCTTTATTTAGTTTTGTACAGTTTATTGACTGGTTCTTTATTGAGTTTTGTACAGTTTATTCACTCTTTCTTTCTTCAGTTTTGTAATGTTTATTGACTGGTTGTTTATTGAGTTTTGTACAATTTATTGACTGGTTCTTTATTGGGTTTTGTACAGTTTATTGACTGGTTCTTTTTTCAGTTCTGTACAGTTTATTGACTGTTTCTTTATTGAGTTTTGTACAGTTTATTGACTGGTTCTATTTTGAGTTTTGTACAGTTAATTGACTGTTTCTTTATTGAGTTTTGTACTGTTTATTGACTAGTTCTTTATTAAGTTTTGAACAGTTTATTGACTGTTTCTTTATTGAGTTTTGTACAGTTTAGTGACTGTTTTTTATTGAGTTTTGTACAGTTTATTGACTGTTTCTTTATTGAGTTTTGTACAGTTTATTGACTGGTTCTTTATTCAGTTTTGTACAGTTTATTGACTGGTTATTTATTGAGTTTTGTACAGTTTATTGACTGTTTCTTTATTGAGTTTTGTACAGTTTATTGACTGGTTTCTTATTCAGTTTTGTACAGTTTATTGACTGGTTCTTTATTCAGTTTTGTACAGTTTATTGACAGGTTCTTTATTGAGTTTTGTACAGTTTATTGACTGGTTCTTTATTGCGTTTTGTACAGTTTGTTCACTGTTTCTTTATTGAGTTTTGTACAGTTCATTGACTGTTTCTTTAATTAGTTTTGTACAGTTTATTGACTGTTTTTTATTGAGTTTTGTTCAGTTTATTGACTGTTTCTTTATTGAGTTTTGTACAGTTTATTGACTGTTTCTTTATTCATTTTTGTACAGTTTATTGACTGTTTCTTTATTGAGTTTTGTACAGTTTATTGACTGGTTCTTTATTGAGTTTTGTACAGTTTATTGACTAGTTCCTTATTCAGTTTTGTACAGTTTATTGACTGTTTCTTTATTGAGTTTTGTACAGTTTATTTACTGTTTCTTTATTGAGTTTTGTTCAGTTTATTGACTGGTTTTTTATTCCGTTTTGTACAGTTTATTGACTGGTTCTTTATTCAGTTTTGTTCAGTTTTTTTACTGTTTCGTTATTGAGTTTGTCTACAATTTTTTGACTGGTTCTTTATGTAGTTTTGAACAGTTTTTTGACTGTTTCTTTATTTAGTTTTGTACAGTTTATTGACTGGTTCTTTATTGAGTTTTGTACAGTTTATTTACTGTTTCTTTCTTTAGTTTTGTAATGTTTATTGACTGGTTGTTTATTGAGTTTTGTACAGTTTATTGACTGGTGCTTTATTGACTTTTGTACAGTTTATTGACTGGTTCTTTATTGAATTTGTGTACAATTTAGTGACTGGTTCTTTATTGAGTTTTGTACAGTTTATTGACTGTTTCTTTATTGAGTGTTATACAGTTTATTGACTGTTTCTTTTTTGTGTTTTGTACAGTTTATTGACTGGTTCTTTATTCAGTTTTATACAGTTTATTGACTGGTTCTTTATTGAGTTTTGTAATGTTTATTGACTGGTTGTTTATTGAGTTTTGTGCAGTTTATTGACTGGTTCTTTATTGAGTTTTGTACAATTTATTGACTGGTTCTTTATTGGGTTTTGTACAGTTTATTGACTGGTTCTTTTTTCAGTTCTGTACAGTTTATTGACTGGTTCTTTATTGAGTTTTGTACAGTTTTTTGACTGGTTCTATTTTGAGTTTTGTACAGTTAATTGACTGTTTCTTTATTGAGTTTTGTACTGTTTATTGACTAGTTCTTTATTAAGTTTTGAACAGTTTATTGACTGTTTCTTTATTGAGTTTTGTACAGTTTAGTGACTGTTTTTTATTGAGTTTTGTAATGTTTATTGACTGGTTGTTTATTGAGTTTTGTGCAGTTTATTGACTGGTTCTTTATTGAGTTTTGTACAATTTATTGACTGGTTCTTTATTGGGTTTTGTACAGTTTATTGACTGGTTCTTTTTTCAGTTCTGTACAGTTTATTGACTGGTTCTTTATTGAGTTTTGTACAGTTTATTGACTGGTTCTATTTTGAGTTTTGTTCAGTTAATTGACTGTTTCTTTATTGAGTTTTGTACTGTTTATTGACTAGTTCTTTATTAAGTTTTGAACAGTTTATTGACTGTTTCTTTATTGAGTTTTGTACAGTTTAGTGACTGTTTTTTATTGAGTTTTGTACAGTTTATTGACTATTTCTTTATTGAGTTTTGTACAGTTTATTGACTGGTTCTTTATTCAGTTTTGTACAGTTTATTGACTGGTTATTTATTGAGTTTTGTACAGTTTATTGACTGTTTCTTTATTGAGATTTGTACAGTTTATTGACTGGTTTCTTATTCAGTTTTGTACAGTTTATTGGCTGGTTCTTTATTGAGTTTTGTACAGTTTATTGACTTATTCTTTATTGAATTTGTGTACAATTTATTGACTGGTTCTTTATTGAGTTCTGTACAGTTTATTGACTGGTTCTTTATTCAGTTTTGTAATGTTTATAGACTGGTTCTTTATTGAGTTGTGTACAGTTTATTGAATGGTTCTTTATTCAGTTTTGTATTGTTTATTGACTGGTTATTTGTTGAGTTTTGTACAATTTATTGACTGGTTCTTTATTGAGTTTTGTACAGTTTATTGACTGGTTCTTTATTGAGTTTTGTACAGTTTATTGACTAGTTCCTTATTCAGTTTTGTACAGTTTATTGACTGTTTCTTTATTGAGTTTTGTACATTTTATTGACTGGTTCCTTATTCAGTTTTGTACAGTTTATTGACTGGTTCTTTATTAAGTTTTATACAGTTTATTGACTGATTCTTTATTGAATTTGTGTACAATTTATTGATTGGTTCTTTATTTAGTTTTGAACATTTTTTGACTGTTTCTTTATTTAGTTTTGTACAGTTTATTGACTGGTTCTTTATTGAGTTTTGTACAGTTTATTCACTCTTTCTTTCTTCAGTTTTGTAATGTTTATTGACTGGTTGTTTATTGAGTTTTGTACAATTTATTGACTGGTTCTTTATTGGGTTTTGTACAGTTTATTGACTGGTTCTTTTTTCAGTTCTGTACAGTTTATTGACTGGTTCTTTATTGAGTTTTATACAGTTTATTGACTGGTTCTATTTTGAGTTTTGTACAGTTAATTGACTGTTTCTTTATTGAGTTTTGTACTGTTTATTGACTAGTTCTTTATTAAGTTTTGAACAGTTTATTGACTGTTTCTTTATTGAGTTTTGTACAGTTTAGTGACTGTTTTTTATTGAGTTTTGTACAGTTTATTGACTGTTTCTTTATTGAGTTTTGTACAGTTTATTGACTGGTTCTTTATTCAGTTTTGTACAGTTTATTGACTGGTTATTTATTGAGTTTTGTACAGTTTATTGACTGTTTCTTTATTGAGTTTGTACAGTTTATTGACTGGTTTCTTATTCAGTTTTGTACAGTTTATTGACTGGTTCTTTATTGAGTTTTGTACAGTTTATTCACTCTTTCTTTCTTCAGTTTTGTAATGTTTATTGACTGGTTGTTTATTGAGTTTTGTACAGTTTATTGACTGGTGCTTTATTGACTTTTGTACAGTTTATTGACTGGTTCTTTATTGAATTTGTGTACAATTTATTGACTGGTTCTTTATTGAGTTTTGTACAGTTTATTGGCTGGTTCTTTATTGAGTTTTGTCCAGTTTATTGACTGGTTCTTTATTGAGTTTTGTACAGTTTATTCAATGTTTTTTTATTGAGTTTTGTACAGTTCATTTACTAGTTCTTTATTAAGTTTTGTACAGTTTATTGACTGTTTCTTTATTGAGTTTTGTACAGTTTAGTGACTGTTTTTTATTGAGTTTTGTTCAGTTTATTGACTGTTTCTTTATTGAGTTTTGTACAGTTTATTGACTGTTTCTTTATTCATTTCTGTACAGTTTATTGACTGTTTCTTTATTGAGTTTTGTACAGTTTATTGACTGGTTCTTTATTGAGTTTTGTACAGTTTATTGACTAGTTCCTTATTCAGTTTTGTACAGTTTATTGACTGTTTCTTTATTGAGTTTTGTACAGTTTATTTACTGTTTATTTATTGAGTTTTGTTCAGTTTATTGACTTGTTTTTTATTCAGTTTTGTACAGTTTATTGACTGGTTCTTTATTCAGTTTTGTTCAGTTTTTTTACTGTTTCTTTATTGAGTTTGTCTACAATTTACTGACTGGTTCTTTATGTAGTTTTGAACAGTTTTTTGACTGTTTCTTTATTTAGTTTTGTACAGTTTATTGACTGGTTCTTTATTGAGTTTTGTACAGTTTATTTACTGTTTCTTTCTTCAGTTTTGTAATGTTTATTGACTGGTTGTTTATTGAGTTTTGTACAGTTTATTGACTGGTGCTTTATTGACTTTTGTACAGTTTATTGACTGGTTCTTTATTGAATTTGTGTACAGTTTATTGACTGGTTCTTTATTGAGTTTTGTACAGTTTATTGACTGTTTCTTTATTGAGTTTTGTACAGTTTATTGACTAGTTCCTTATTCAGTTTTGAACAGTTTATTGACTGTTTCTTTATTGAGTTTTGTACAGTTTATTGACTGTTTTTTATTGAGTTTTGTACAGTTTATTGACTGTTTCTTTATTGAGTTTTGTACGGTTTATCGACTGTTTCTTTATTGAGTTTGTGTACAATTTATTGACTGGTTCTTTATTTAGTTTTGTACAGTTTTTTGTCTGTTTCTATATTTAGTTTTGTACAGTTTATTGTCTGGTTCTTTATTAAGTTTTGTTTAGTTTATTCACTGCTTCTTTCTTCAGTTTTGTAATGTTTATTGACCGGTTGTTTATTGAGTTTTGTACAGTTTATTGAGTGATTCTTTATTGAATTTTGTACAGTTTATTGACTGGTTATTTATTGAATTTGTGTACAATTTATTGACTGGTTCTTTATTGAGTTTTGTACAGTTTATTGACTGGTTCTTTATTCAGTTTTGTACAGTTTATTGACTGGTTCTTTATTGAGTTTTGTACAGTTTATTCACTGTTTCTTTATTGAGTTTTGTACAGTTCATTGACTGTTTCTTTAATTAGTTTTGTACAGTTCATTGACTGTTTCTTTAATTAGTTTTGTACAGTTTAATGACTGTTTCTTTATTGAGTTTTGTACAGTTTATTGACTGTTTCTTTATTGAGTTTTGTACAGTTTATTGACTGGTTCTTTATTCAGTTTTGTACAGTTTATTGACTGTTTATTTATTGAGTTTTGTACAGTTTATTGACTGGTTCTTAATTTAGTTTTGTACAGTTTATTGACTGTTTCTTTAAATAGTTTTGTACAGTTTAATGACTGTTTCTTTATTTAGTTTTGTACAGTTTATTGACCGTTCCTTTATTTAGTTTGTGCACAATTTATTGACTGGTTATTTATTGAGCTTTGTACAGTTTATTGACTGGTTCTTTATTCAGTTTTGTACAGTTTATTGACTGTTTCTTTATTGGGTTTTGTACAGTTTATTGACTGGTTCTTTGTTTAGTTTTGTACAGTTTATTGACGGGTTCTTTATTCAGTTTTGTACAGTTTATTGACTGGTTCCTAATTCAGTTTTGTACAGTTTATTGACTGGTTCTTTATTGAGTTTTGTACAGTTTATTGACTGTTTCTTTATTTAGTTTTGTACAGTTTATAGACTGGTTCTTTATTGAGTTTTGTACAGTTTTTTGACTGGTTCTATATTTAGTTTTGTACAGTTTATTGACTGTTTCTTTATTGAGTTTTGTACAGTTTATTGACTGTTTCTTTATTGAGTGTTGTACAGTTTATTGACTGTTTCTTTATTGAGTTTTGTACAGTTTATTGACAGTTTTTTATTGAGTTTTGTACAGTTTAATGACTGTTTCTTTATTGAGTGTTGTACAGTTTTGAACAGTTTATTGACTGGTTCTTTGTTGAGTTTTGTACAGTTTATTGACTGGTTTTTTGTTCAGTTTTGTACAGTTTATTGACTGTTTCTTTACTGAGTTTTGTACAATTTATTGACTGGTTCTTTATTCAGTTTTGTACAGTTTATTGACTGTTTCTTTATTTAAATATCTACAGTTTATCGACTGTTTCTTTATTAAGTTTTGTACAGTTTATTGTCTGGTTCTTTATTTAGTTTTGTACAGTTTATTGACTGGTTCTTCATTCAGTTTTGTAATGTTTCTTGACTGGTTGTTTAAATGAGTTTTGTACAGTTTATTGGCTGGTTCTTTGTTCAGTTTTGTACAGTTTATTGACTGTTTCTTTATTGAGTTTTGTACAGTTTATTGACTGGTTCTTTATTCAGTTTTGTACAGTTTATTGACTGGTTCTTTATTGAGTTTTGTACTGTTTATTGACTGTTTCTTTTATGAGTTTTGTACAGTTTATTGACTGTTTCTTTAATCATTTTTGTACAGTTTATTGACTGTTTCTTTATTGAGTTTTGTACAGTTTATTGACTGGTTCTTTATTCAGTTTTGTACAGTTTATTGACTGTTTCCTTATTGAGTTTTGTACAGTTTATTGACTGTTTCTTTATTTAGTTTTGTACAGTTTATTGACTGTTTCTTTAGTTAGTTTTGTACAGTTTATTGACTGTTTCTTTATTTATTTTGTGTACAAGTTATCGACTGGTTCTTTATTTATTTTTGTACAGTTTATTTACTGTTTCTTTATTTAGTTTTGTACAGTTTATTGACTGGATCTTTATTGAGTTTTGTACAGTTTATTGACTGTTTCTTTATTAAGTTTTGTTATGTTTATTGACTGGTTGTTTATTGAGTTTTGTACAGTTTATTGACTGGTTCTTTATTGAGTTTTGTACAGTTTATTGACTGATTCTTTATTGAATTTGTGTACAATTTATTGACTGGTTCTTTATTGAGTTGTGTACAGTTTATTGACTGGTTCTTTATTCAGTTTTGTACAGTTTATTGACTGGTTCTTTATTCAGTTTTGTACAGTTTATTGACTGGTTCTTTATTCAGTTTTGTAATGTTTATTGACTGGTTCTTTATTGAGTTTTGTACAGTTTATTGACTGGTTCTTTATTGAGTTTTGTACAGTTTATTGACTGTTTCTTTATTGAGTTTTGTACAGTTTATTGACTAGTTCCTTATTCAGTTTTGTACAGTTTATTGACTGTTTCTTTATTGAGTTTTGTACAGTTTATTGACTGTTTTTTATTGAGTTTTGTACAGTTTATTGACTTTTTCTTTATTGAGTTTTGTACGGTTTATTGACTGTTTCTTTAGTTAGATTTGTACAGTTTAGTGACTGTTGTTTTATTTATTTTGTGTACAATTTATTGACTGGTTCTTTATTTATTTTTGTACAGTTTATTTACTGTTTCTTTATTTAGTTTTGTACAGTTTATTGACTGGATCTTTATTGAGTTTTGTACAGTTTATTGACTGTTTCTTTATTCAGTTTTGTAATGTTTATTGACTGGTTGTTTATTGAGTTTTGTACAGTTTATTGACTGGTTCTTTATTGAATTTTGTACAGTTTATTGACTGATTCTTTATTGGATTTGTGTACAATTTATTGACTGGTTCTTTATTGAGTTGTGTACAGTTTATTGACTGGTTCTTTATTCAGTTTTGTACAGTTTATTGACTGGTTCTTTATTCAGTTTTGTACAGTTTATTGACTGGTTCTTTATTCAGTTTTGTAATGTTCATTGACTGGTTCTTTATTCAGTTTTGTAATGTTTATTGACTGGTTCTTTATTGAGTTTTGTAATGTTTATTGACTGGTTCTTTATTGAGTTTTGTACAGTTTATTGACTTTTTCTTTATTGAGTTTTGTACAGTTTATTGACTAGTTCCTTATTCAGTTTTGAACAGTTTATTGACTGTTCCTTTATTGAGTTTTGTACAGTTTATTGACTGTTTCTTTATTGAGTTTTGTACAGTTTAGTGACTGTTTTTTATTGAGTTTTGTACAGTTTATTGACTGTTTCTTTATTGAGTTTTGTACAGTTTATTGACTGGTTCTTTATTCAGTTTTGTACAGTTTATTGACTGGTTATTTATTGAGTTTTGTACAGTTTATTGACTGTTTCTTTATTGAGTTTTGTACAGTTTATTGACTGGTTTCTTATTCAGTTTTGTACAGTTTATTGACTGGTTCTTTAATGAGTTTTGTACAGTTTATTGACTTATTCTTTATTGTATTTGTGTACAATTTATTGACTGGTTCTTTATTGAGTTCTGTACAGTTTATTGACTGGTTCTTTACTCAGTTTTGTAATGTTTATTGACTGGTTCTTTATTGAGTTGTGTACAGTTTATTGACTGGTTCTTTATTCAGTTTTGTATTGTTTATTGACTGGTTCTTTATTGAGTTTTGTACAATTTATTGACTGGTTCTTTATTGAGTTTTGTACAGTTTATTGACTGTTTCTTTATTGAGTTTTGTACAGTTTATTGACTAGTTCCTTATTCAGTTTTGTACAGTTTATTGACTGTTTCTTTATTGAGTTTTGTACAGTTTATTGACTGGTTCTTTATTCAGTTTTGTACAGTTTATTGACTGGTTCTTTATTGAGTTTTGTACAGTTTATTGACTGATTCTTTATTGAATTTGTGTACAATTTATTGACTGGTTCTTTATTTAGTTTTGAACATTTTTTGACTGTTTCTTTATTTAGTTTTGTACAGTTTATTGACTGGTTCTTTATTGAGTTTTGTACAGTTTATTCACTCTTTCTTTCTTCAGTTTTGTAATGTTTATTGACTGGTTGTTTATTGAGTTTTGTACAGTTTATTGACTGGTGCTTTATTGACTTTTGTACAGTTTATTGACTGGTTCTTTATTGAATTTGTGTACAATTTATTGACTGGTTCTTTATTGAGTTTTGTACAGTTTATTGGCTGGTTCTTTATTGAGTTTTGTCCAGTTTATTGACTGGTTCTTTATTGAGTTTTGTACAGTTTATTCAATGTTTTTTTATTGAGTTTTGTACAGTTCATTGACTAGTTCTTTATTAAGTTTTGTACAGTTTATTGACTGTTTCTTTATTGAGTTTTGTACAGTTTAGTGACTGTTTTTTATTGAGTTTTGTTCAGTTTATTGACTGTTTCTTTATTGAGTTTTGTACAGTTTATTGACTGTTTCTTTATTCATTTTTGTACAGTTTATTGACTGTTTCTTTATTGAGTTTTGTACAGTTTATTGACTGGTTCTTTATTGAGTTTTGTACAGTTTATTGACTAGTTCCTTATTCAGTTTTGTACAGTTTATTGACTGTTTCTTTATTGAGTTTTGTACAGTTTATTTACTGTTTCTTTATTGAGTTTTGTTCAGTTTATTGACTTGTTTTTTATTCAGTTTTGTACAGTTTATTGACTGGTTCTTTATTCAGTTTTGTTCAGTTTTTTTACTGTTTCTTTATTGAGTTTGTCTACAATTTACTGACTGGTTCTTTATGTAGTTTTGAACAGTTTTTTGACTGTTTCTTTATTTAGTTTTGTACAGTTTATTGACTGGTTCTTTATAGAGTTTTGTACAGTTTATTTACTGTTTCTTTCTTCAGTTTTGTAATGTTTATTGACTGGTTGTTTATTGAGTTTTGTACAGTTTATTGACTGGTGCTTTATTGACTTTTGTACAGTTTATTGACTGGTTCTTTATTGAATTTGTGTACAGTTTATTGACTGGTTCTTTATTGAGTTTTGTACAGTTTATTGACTGTTTCTTTATTGAGTTTTGTACAGTTTATTGACTAGTTCCTTATTCAGTTTTGAACAGTTTATTGACTGTTTCTTTATTGAGTTTTGTACAGTTTATTGACTGTTTTTTATTGAGTTTTGTACAGTTTATTGACTGTTTCTTTATTGAGTTTTGTACGGTTTATCGACTGTTTCTTTATTGAGTTTGTGTACAATTTATTGACTGGTTCTTTATTTAGTTTTGTACAGTTTTTTGTCTGTTTCTATATTTAGTTTTGTACAGTTTATTGTCTGGTTCTTTATTAAGTTTTGTTTAGTTTATTCACTGCTTCTTTCTTCAGTTTTGTAATGTTTATTGACCGGTTGTTTATTGAGTTTTGTACAGTTTATTGAGTGATTCTTTATTGAATTTTGTACAGTTTATTGACTGGTTATTTATTGAATTTGTGTACAATTTATTGACTGGTTCTTTATTGAGTTTTGTACAGTTTATTGACTGGTTCTTTATTCAGTTTTGTACAGTTTATTGACAGGTGCTTTATTGAGTTTTGTACAGTTTATTGACTGGTTCTTTATTGAGTTTTGTACAGTTTATTCACTGTTTCTTTATTGAGTTTTGTACAGTTCATTGACTAGTTCCTTATTCAGTTTTGTACAGTTTATTGACTAGTTCCTTATTCAGTTTTGTACAGTTTATTGACTGTTTCTTTATTGAGTTTTGTACATTTTATTGACTGGTTCCTTATTCAGTTTTGTACAGTTTATTGACTGGTTCTTTATTGAGTTTTTTACAGTTTATTGACTGATTCTTTATTGAATTTGTGTACAATTTATTGACTGGTTCTTTATTTAGTTTTGAACATTTTTTGACTGTTTCTTTATTTAGTTTTGTACAGTTTATTGACTGGTTCTTTATTGAGTTTTGTACAGTTTATTCACTCTTTCTTTCTTCAGTTTTGTAATGTTTATTGACTGGTTGTTTATTGAGTTTTGTACAGTTTATTGACTGGTGCTTTATTGACTTTTGTACAGTTTATTGACTGGTTCTTTATTGAATTTGTGTACAATTTATTGACTGGTTCTTTATTGAGTTTTGTACAGTTTATTGGCTGGTTCTTTATTGAGTTTTGTCCAGTTTATTGACTGGTTCTTTATTGAGTTTTGTACAGTTTATTCAATGTTTTTTTATTGAGTTTTGTACAGTTCATTGACTAGTTCTTTATTAAGTTTTGTACAGTTTATTGACTGTTTCTTTATTGAGTTTTGTACAGTTTAGTGACTGTTTTTTATTGAGTTTTGTTCAGTTTATTGACTGTTTCTTTATTGAGTTTTGTACAGTTTATTGACTGTTTCTTTATTCATTTTTGTACAGTTTATTGACTGTTTCTTTATTGAGTTTTGTACAGTTTATTGACTGGTTCTTTATTGAGTTTTGTACAGTTTATTGACTAGTTCCTTATTCAGTTTTGTACAGTTTATTGACTGTTTCTTTATTGAGTTTTGTACAGTTTATTTACTGTTTCTTTATTGAGTTTTGTTCAGTTTATTGACTTGTTTTTTATTCAGTTTTGTACAGTTTATTGACTGGTTCTTTATTCAGTTTTGTTCAGTTTTTTTACTGTTTCTTTATTGAGTTTGTCTACAATTTACTGACTGGTTCTTTATGTAGTTTTGAACAGTTTTTTGACTGTTTCTTTATTTAGTTTTGTACAGTTTATTGACTGGTTCTTTATTGAGTTTTGTACAGTTTATTTACTGTTTCTTTCTTCAGTTTTGTAATGTTTATTGACTGGTTGTTTATTGAGTTTTGTACAGTTTATTGACTGGTGCTTTATTGACTTTTGTACAGTTTATTGACTGGTTCTTTATTGAATTTGTGTACAGTTTATTGACTGGTTCTTTATTGAGTTTTGTACAGTTTATTGACTGTTTCTTTATTGAGTTTTGTACAGTTTATTGACTAGTTCCTTATTCAGTTTTGAACAGTTTATTGACTGTTTCTTTATTGAGTTTTGTACAGTTTATTGACTGTTTTTTATTGAGTTTTGTACAGTTTATTGACTGTTTCTTTATTGAGTTTTGTACGGTTTATCGACTGTTTCTTTATTGAGTTTGTGTACAATTTATTGACTGGTTCTTTATTTAGTTTTGTACAGTTTTTTGTCTGTTTCTATATTTAGTTTTGTACAGTTTATTGTCTGGTTCTTTATTAAGTTTTGTTTAGTTTATTCACTGCTTCTTTCTTCAGTTTTGTAATGTTTATTGACCGGTTGTTTATTGAGTTTTGTACAGTTTATTGAGTGATTCTTTATTGAATTTTGTACAGTTTATTGACTGGTTATTTATTGAATTTGTGTACAATTTATTGACTGGTTCTTTATTGAGTTTTGTACAGTTTATTGACTGGTTCTTTATTCAGTTTTGTACAGTTTATTGACAGGTGCTTTATTGAGTTTTGTACAGTTTATTGACTGGTTCTTTATTGAGTTTTGTACAGTTTATTCACTGTTTCTTTATTGAGTTTTGTACAGTTCATTGACTAGTTCCTTATTCAGTTTTGTACAGTTTATTGACTAGTTCCTTATTCAGTTTTGTACAGTTTATTGACTGTTTCTTTATTGAGTTTTGTACATTTTATTGACTGGTTCCTTATTCAGTTTTGTACAGTTTATTGACTGGTTCTTTATTGAGTTTTGTACAGTTTATTGACTGATTCTTTATTGAATTTGTGTACAATTTATTGACTGGTTCTTTATTTAGTTTTGAACATTTTTTGACTGTTTCTTTATTTAGTTTTGTACAGTTTATTGACTGGTTCTTTATTGAGTTTTGTACAGTTTATTCACTCTTTCTTTCTTCAGTTTTGTAATGTTTATTGACTGGTTGTTTATTGAGTTTTGTACAGTTTATTGACTGGTGCTTTATTGACTTTTGTACAGTTTATTGACTGGTTCTTTATTGAATTTGTGTACAATTTATTGACTGGTTCTTTATTGAGTTTTGTACAGTTTATTGGCTGGTTCTTTATTGAGTTTTGTCCAGTTTATTGACTGGTTCTTTATTGAGTTTTGTACAGTTTATTCAATGTTTTTTTATTGAGTTTTGTACAGTTCATTGACTAGTTCTTTATTAAGTTTTGTACAGTTTATTGACTGTTTCTTTATTGAGTTTTGTACAGTTTAGTGACTGTTTTTTATTGAGTTTTGTTCAGTTTATTGACTGTTTCTTTATTGAGTTTTGTACAGTTTATTGACTGTTTCTTTATTCATTTTTGTACAGTTTATTGACTGTTTCTTTATTGAGTTTTGTACAGTTTATTGACTGGTTCTTTATTGAGTTTTGTACAGTTTATTGACTAGTTCCTTATTCAGTTTTGTACAGTTTATTGACTGTTTCTTTATTGAGTTTTGTACAGTTTATTTACTGTTTCTTTATTGAGTTTTGTTCAGTTTATTGACTTGTTTTTTATTCAGTTTTGTACAGTTTATTGACTGGTTCTTTATTCAGTTTTGTTCAGTTTTTTTACTGTTTCTTTATTGAGTTTGTCTACAATTTACTGACTGGTTCTTTATGTAGTTTTGAACAGTTTTTTGACTGTTTCTTTATTTAGTTTTGTACAGTTTATTGACTGGTTCTTTATTGAGTTTTGTACAGTTTATTTACTGTTTCTTTCTTCAGTTTTGTAATGTTTATTGACTGGTTGTTTATTGAGTTTTGTACAGTTTATTGACTGGTGCTTTATTGACTTTTGTACAGTTTATTGACTGGTTCTTTATTGAATTTGTGTACAGTTTATTGACTGGTTCTTTATTGAGTTTTGTACAGTTTATTGACTGTTTCTTTATTGAGTTTTGTACAGTTTATTGACTAGTTCCTTATTCAGTTTTGAACAGTTTATTGACTGTTTCTTTATTGAGTTTTGTACAGTTTATTGACTGTTTTTTATTGAGTTTTGTACAGTTTATTGACTGTTTCTTTATTGAGTTTTGTACAGTTTATCGACTGTTTCTTTATTGAGTTTGTGTACAATTTATTGACTGGTTCTTTATTTAGTTTTGTACAGTTTTTTGTCTGTTTCTATATTTAGTTTTGTACAGTTTATTGTCTGGTTCTTTATTAAGTTTTGTTTAGTTTATTCACTGCTTCTTTCTTCAGTTTTGTAATGTTTATTGACCGGTTGTTTATTGAGTTTTGTACAGTTTATTGAGTGATTCTTTATTGAATTTTGTACAGTTTATTGACTGGTTATTTATTGAATTTGTGTACAATTTATTGACTGGTTCTTTATTGAGTTTTGTACAGTTTATTGACTGGTTCTTTATTCAGTTTTGTACAGTTTATTGACAGGTGCTTTATTGAGTTTTGTACAGTTTATTGACTGGTTCTTTATTGAGTTTTGTACAGTTTATTCACTGTTTCTTTATTGAGTTTTGTACAGTTCATTGACTGTTTCTTTAATTAGTTTTGTACAGTTCATTGACTGTTTCTTTAATTAGTTTTGTACAGTTTAATGACTGTTTCTTTATTGAGTTTTGTACAGTTTATTGACTGTTTCTTTATTGAGTTTTGTACAGTTTATTGACTGGTTCTTTATTCAGTTTTGTACAGTTTATTGACTGTTTATTTATTGAGTTTTGTACAGTTTATTGACTGGTTCTTAATTTAGTTTTGTACAGTTTATTGACTGTTTCTTTAAATAGTTTTGTACAGTTTAATGACTGTTTCTTTATTTAGTTTTGTACAGTTTATTGACCGTTCCTTTATTTAGTTTGTGCACAATTTATTGACTGGTTATTTATTGAGCTTTGTACAGTTTATTGACTGGTTCTTTATTCAGTTTTGTACAGTTTATTGACTGTTTCTTTATTGGGTTTTGTACAGTTTATTGACTGGTTCTTTGTTTAGTTTTGTACAGTTTATTGACGGGTTCTTTATTCAGTTTTGTACAGTTTATTGACTGGTTCCTAATTCAGTTTTGTACAGTTTATTGACTGGTTCTTTATTGAGTTTTGTACAGTTTATTGACTGTTTCTTTATTTAGTTTTGTACAGTTTATAGACTAGTTCTTTATTGAGTTTTGTACAGTTTTTTGACTGGTTCTATATTTAGTTTTGTACAGTTTATTGACTGTTTCTTTATTGAGTTTTGTACAGTTTATTGACTGTTTCTTTATTGAGTGTTGTACAGTTTATTGACTGTTTCTTTATTGAGTTTTGTACAGTTTATTGACAGTTTTTTATTGAGTTTTGTACAGTTTAATGACTGTTTCTTTATTGAGTGTTGTACAGTTTTGAACAGTTTATTGACTGGTTCTTTGTTGAGTTTTGTACAGTTTATTGACTGGTTTTTTGTTCAGTTTTGTACAGTTTATTGACTGTTTCTTTACTGAGTTTTGTACAATTTATTGACTGGTTCTTTATTCAGTTTTGTACAGTTTATTGACTGTTTCTTTATTTAAATATCTACAGTTTATCGACTGTTTCTTTATTAAGTTTTGTACAGTTTATTGTCTGGTTCTTTATTTAGTTTTGTACAGTTTATTGACTGGTTCTTCATTCAGTTTTGTAATGTTTCTTGACTGGTTGTTTAAATGAGTTTTGTACAGTTTATTGGCTGGTTCTTTGTTCAGTTTTGTACAGTTTATTGACTGTTTCTTTATTGAGTTTTGTACAGTTTATTGACTGGTTCTTTATTCAGTTTTGTACAGTTTATTGACTGTTTTTTATTGAGTTTTGTACTGTTTATTGACTGTTTCTTTTATGAGTTTTGTACAGTTTATTGACTGTTTCTTTAATCATTTTTGTACAGTTTATTGACTGTTTCTTTATTGAGTTTTGTACAGTTTATTGACTGGTTCTTTATTCAGTATTGTACAGTTTATTGACTGTTTCCTTATTGAGTTTTGTACAGTTTATTGACTGTTTCTTTATTGAGTTTTGTACAGTTTATTGACTGTTTCTTTATTGAGTTTTGTTCAGTTTATTGACTGGTTTTTTATTCAGTTTTGTACAGTTTATTGACTGGTTCTTTATTCAGTTTTGTTCAGTTTTTTTACTGTTTCGTTATTGAGTTTGTCTACAATTTATTGACTGGTTCTTTATGTAGTTTTGAACAGTTTTTTGACTGTTTCTTTATTTAGTTTTGTACAGTTTATTGACTGGTTCTTTATTGAGTTTTGTACAGTTTATTTACTGTTTCTTTCTTCAGTTTTGTAATGTTTATTGACTGGTTGTTTATTGAGTTTTGTACAGTTTATTGACTGGTGCTTTATTGACTTTTGTACAGTTTATTGACTGGTTCTTTATTGAATTTGTGTACAATTTAGTGACTGGTTCTTTATTGAGTTTTGTACAGTTTATTGACTGTTTCTTTATTGAGTGTTATACAGTTTATTGACTGTTTCTTTATTGTGTTTTGTACAGTTTATTGACTGGTTCTTTATTCAGTTTTATACAGTTTATTGACTGGTTCTTTATTGAGTTTTGTAATGTTTATTGACTGGTTGTTTATTGAGTTTTGTGCAGTTTATTGACTGGTTCTTTATTGAGTTTTGTACAATTTATTGATTGGTTCTTTATTGGGTTTTGTACAGTTTATTGACTGGTTCTTTTTTCAGTTCTGTACAGTTTATTGACTGGTTCTTTATTGAGTTTTGTACAGTTTATTGACTGGTTCTATTTTGAGTTTTGTACAGTTAATTGACTGTTTCTTTATTGAGTTTTGTACTGTTTATTGACTAGTTCTTTATTAAGTTTTGAACAGTTTATTGACTGTTTCTTTATTGAGTTTTGTACAGTTTAGTGACTGTTTTTTATTGAGTTTTGTAATGTTTATTGACTGGTTGTTTATTGAGTTTTGTGCAGTTTATTGACTGGTTCTTTATTGAGTTTTGTACAATTTATTGACTGGTTCTTTATTGGGTTTTGTACAGTTTATTGACTGGTTCTTTTTTCAGTTCTGTACAGTTTATTGACTGGTTCTTTATTGAGTTTTGTACAGTTTATTGACTGGTTCTATTTTGAGTTTTGTTCAGTTAATTGACTGTTTCTTTATTGAGTTTTGTACTGTTTATTGACTAGTTCTTTATTAAGTTTTGAACAGTTTATTGACTGTTTCTTTATTGAGTTTTGTACAGTTTAGTGACTGTTTTTTATTGAGTTTTGTACAGTTTATTGACTATTTCTTTATTGAGTTTTGTACAGTTTATTGACTGGTTCTTTATTCAGTTTTGTACAGTTTATTGACTGGTTCTTTATTGAGTTTTGTACAGTTTATTGACTGGTTCTTTATTGAGTTTTGTACAGTTTATTGACTGGTTTCTTATTCAGTTTTGTACAGTTTATTGACTGGTTCTTTATTGAGTTTTGTACAGTTTATTGACTTATTCTTTATTGAATTTGTGTACAATTTATTGACTGGTTCTTTATTGAGTTCTGTACAGTTTATTGACTGGTTCTTTACTCAGTTTTGTAATGTTTATTGACTGGTTCTTTATTGAGTTGTGTACAGTTTATTGAATGGTTCTTTATTCAGTTTTGTATTGTTTATTGACTGGTTATTTATTGAGTTTTGTACAATTTATTGACTGGTTCTTTATTGAGTTTTGTACAGTTTATTGACTGGTTCTTTATTGAGTTTTGTACAGTTTATTCACTGTTTCTTTATTGAGTTTTGTACAGTTCATTGACTGTTTCTTTAATTAGTTTTGTACAGTTTAATGACTGTTTCTTTATTGAGTTTTGTACAGTTTATTGACTGGTTCTTTATTGAGTTTTGTACAGTTTATTGACTGGTTCTTTATTCAGTTTTGTACAGTTTATTGACTGTTTTTTATTGAGTTTTGTTCAGTTTATTGACTGTTTCTTTATTGAGTTTTGTACAGTTTATTGACTGTTTCTTTATTCATTTTTGTACAGTTTATTGACTGTTTCTTTATTGAGTTTTGTACAGTTTATTGACTGGTTCTTTATTGAGTTTTGTACAGTTTATTGACTAGTTCCTTATTCAGTTTTGTACAGTTTATTGACTGTTTCTTTATTGAGTTTTGTACAGTTTATTTACTGTTTCTTTATTGAGTTTTGTTCAGTTTATTGACTGGTTTTTTATTCAGTTTTGTACAGTTTATTGACTGGTTCTTTATTCAGTTTTGTTCAGTTTTTTTACTGTTTCGTTATTGAGTTTGTCTACAATTTATTGACTGGTTCTTTATGTAGTTTTGAACAGTTTTTTGACTGTTTCTTTATTTAGTTTTGTACAGTTTATTGACTGGTTCTTTATTGAGTTTTGTACAGTTTATTTACTGTTTCTTTCTTCAGTTTTGTAATGTTTATTGACTGGTTGTTTATTGAGTTTTGTACAGTTTATTGACTGGTGCTTTATTGACTTTTGTACAGTTTATTGACTGGTTCTTTATTGAATTTGTGTACAATTTAGTGACTGGTTCTTTATTGAGTTTTGTACAGTTTATTGACTGTTTCTTTATTGAGTGTTATACAGTTTATTGACTGTTTCTTTATTGTGTTTTGTACAGTTTATTGACTGGTTCTTTATTCAGTTTTATACAGTTTATTGACTGGTTCTTTATTGAGTTTTGTAATGTTTATTGACTGGTTGTTTATTGAGTTTTGTGCAGTTTATTGACTGGTTCTTTATTGAGTTTTGTACAATTTATTGATTGGTTCTTTATTGGGTTTTGTACAGTTTATTGACTGGTTCTTTTTTCAGTTCTGTACAGTTTATTGACTGGTTCTTTATTGAGTTTTGTACAGTTTATTGACTGGTTCTATTTTGAGTTTTGTACAGTTAATTGACTGTTTCTTTATTGAGTTTTGTACTGTTTATTGACTAGTTCTTTATTAAGTTTTGAACAGTTTATTGACTGTTTCTTTATTGAGTTTTGTACAGTTTAGTGACTGTTTTTTATTGAGTTTTGTAATGTTTATTGACTGGTTGTTTATTGAGTTTTGTGCAGTTTATTGACTGGTTCTTTATTGAGTTTTGTACAATTTATTGACTGGTTCTTTATTGGGTTTTGTACAGTTTATTGACTGGTTCTTTTTTCAGTTCTGTACAGTTTATTGACTGGTTCTTTATTGAGTTTTGTACAGTTTATTGACTGGTTCTATTTTGAGTTTTGTTCAGTTAATTGACTGTTTCTTTATTGAGTTTTGTACTGTTTATTGACTAGTTCTTTATTAAGTTTTGAACAGTTTATTGACTGTTTCTTTATTGAGTTTTGTACAGTTTAGTGACTGTTTTTTATTGAGTTTTGTACAGTTTATTGACTATTTCTTTATTGAGTTTTGTACAGTTTATTGACTGGTTCTTTATTCAGTTTTGTACAGTTTATTGACTGGTTATTTATTGAGTTTTGTACAGTTTATTGACTGTTTCTTTATTGAGTTTTGTACAGTTTATTGACTGGTTTCTTATTCAGTTTTGTACAGTTTATTGACTGGTTCTTTATTGAGTTTTGTACAGTTTATTGACTTATTCTTTATTGAATTTGTGTACAATTTATTGACTGGTTCTTTATTGAGTTCTGTACAGTTTATTGACTGGTTCTTTACTCAGTTTTGTAATGTTTATTGACTGGTTCTTTATTGAGTTGTGTACAGTTTATTGAATGGTTCTTTATTCAGTTTTGTATTGTTTATTGACTGGTTATTTATTGAGTTTTGTACAATTTATTGACTGGTTCTTTATTGAGTTTTGTACAGTTTATTGACTGGTTCTTTATTGAGTTTTGTACAGTTTATTGACTAGTTCCTTATTCAGTTTTGTACAGTTTATTGACTGTTTCTTTATTGAGTTTTGTACATTTTATTGACTGGTTCCTTATACAGTTTTGTACAGATTATTGACTGGTTCTTTATTGAGTTTTGTACAGTTTATTGACTGATTCTTTATTGAATTTGTGTACAATTTATTGATTGGTTCTTTATTTAGTTTTGAACATTTTTTGACTGTTTCTTTATTTAGTTTTGTACAGTTTATTGACTGGTTCTTTATTGAGTTTTGTACAGTTTATTCACTCTTTCTTTCTTCAGTTTTGTAATGTTTATTGACTGGTTGTTTATTGAGTTTTGTACAGTTTATTGACTGGTGCTTTATTGACTTTTGTACAGTTTATTGACTGGTTCTTTATTGAATTTGTGTACAATTTATTGCCTGGTTCTTTATTGAGTTTTGTACAGTTTATTGACTGGTTCTTTATTGAGTTTTGTCCAGTTTATTGACTGGTTCTTTATTGAGTTTTGTACAGTTTATTCACTGTTTCTTTATTGAGTTTTGTACAGTTAATTGACTAGTTCTTTATTAAGTTTTGTACAGTTTATTGACTGTTTCTTTATTGAGTTTTGTACAGTTAAGTGACTGTTTTTTATTGAGTTTTGTTCAGTTTATTGACTGTTTCTTTATTGAGTTTTGTACAGTTTATTGACTGTTTCTTTATTCATTTTTGTACAGTTTATTGACTGTTTCTTTATTGAGTTTTGTACAGTTTATTGACTGGATCTTTATTGAGTTTTGTACAGTTTATTTACTGTTTCTTTCTTCAGTTTTGTAATGTTTATTGACTGGTTGTTTATTGAGTTTTGTACAGTTTATTGACTGGTGCTTTATTGACTTTTGTACAGTTTATTGACTAGTTCCTTATTCAGTTTTGTACAGTTTATTGACTGTTTCTTTATTGAGTTTTGTACAGTTTATTGACTGTTTTTATTGAGTTTTGTACAGTTTATTTACTGTTTCTTTATTGAGTTTTGTTCAGTTTATTGACTGGTTTTTTATTCAGTTTTGTACAGTTTATTGACCTGTTCTTTATTCAGTTTTGTTCAGTTTTTTTGCTGTTTCTTTATTGACTTTGTCTACAATTTATTGACTGGTTCTTTATGTAGTTTTGAACATTTTTTTGACTGTTTCTTTATTTAGTTTTGTACAGTTTATTGACTGGTTCTTTATTGAGTTTTGTACAGTTTATTTGCTGTTTCTTTCTTCAGTTTTGTAATGTTTATTGACTGGTTGTTTATTGAGTTTTGTACAGTTTATTGACTGGTGCTTTATTGACTTTTGTACAGTTTATTGACTGGTTCTTTATTGAATTTGTGTACAATTTAGTGACTGGTTCTTTATTGAGTTTTGTACAGTTTATTGACTGTTTCTTTATTGAGTGTTATACAGTTTATTGACTGTTTCTTTATTGTGTTTTGTACAGTTTATTGACTGGTTCTTTATTCAGTTTTATACAGTTTATTGACTGGTTCTTTATTGAGTTTTGTAATGTTTATTGACTGGTTGTTTATTGAGTTTTGTGCAGTTTATTGACTGGTTCTTTATTGAGTTTTGTACAATTTATTGACTGGTTCTTTATTGGGTTTTGTACAGTTTATTGACTGGTTCTTTTTTCAGTTCTGTACAGTTTATTGACTGGTTCTTTATTGAGTGTATACAGTTTATTGACTGTTTCTTTATTGTGTTTTGTACAGTTTATTGACTGGTTCTTTATTCAGTTTTATATAGTTTATTGACTGGTTCTTTATTGAGTTTTGTAATGTTTATTGACTGGTTGTTTATTGAGTTTTGTGCAGTTTATTGACTGGTTCTTTATTGAGTTTTGTACAATTTATTGACTGGTTCTTTATAGGGTTTTGTACAGTTTATTGACTGGTTCTTTTTTCAGTTCTGTACAGTTTATTGACTGGTTCTTTATTGAGTTTTGTACAGTTTATTGACTGGTTCTATTTTGAGTTTTGTACAGTCAATTGACTGTTTCTTTATTGAGTTTTGTACTGTTTATTGACTAGTTCTTTATTAAGTTTTGAACAGTTTATTGACTGTTTCTTTATTGAGTTTTGTACAGTTTAGTGACTGTTTTTTATTGAGTTTTGTACAGTGTATTGACTGTTTCTTTATTGAGTTTTGTTCAGTTTATTGACTGTTTCTTTATTGAGTTTTGTACAGTTTATTGACTGGTTCTTTATTGAGTTTTGTACAGTTTATTTACTGTTTCTTTCTTCAGTTTTGTAATGTTTATTGACTGGTTGTTTATTGAGTTTTGTACAGTTTATTGACTGGTGCTTTATTGACTTTTGTACAGTTTATTGACTAGTTCCTTATTTAGTATTGTACAGTTTATTGACTGTTTCTTTATTGAGCTTTGTACAGTTTATTGACTGTTTTTATTGAGTTATGTACAGTTTCTTTACTGTTTCTTTATTGAGTTTTGTTCAGTTTATTGACTGGTATTTTATTCAGTTTTGTACAGTTTATTGACTGGTTCTTTATTCAGTTTTGTTCAGTTTTTTTACTGTTTCTTTATTGAGTTTGTCTACAATTTATTGACTGGTTCTTTATGTAGTTTTGAACAGTTTTTTGACTGTTTCTTTATTTAGTTTTGTACAGTTTATTGACTGGTTTTTTATTGAGTTTTGTACAGTTTATTTACTGTTTCTTTCTTCAGTTTTGTAATGTTTATTGACTGGTTGTTTATTGAGTTTTGTACAGTTTATTGACTGGTGCTTTATTGACTTTTGTACAGTTTATTGACTGGTTCTTTATTGAATTTGTGTACAATTTAGTGACTGGTTCTTTATTGAGTTTTGTACAGTTTATTGACTGGTTTTTTATTCAGTTTTGTACAGTTCATTGACTGGTTCTTTATTGAGTTTTGTCCAGTTTATTGACTGGTTCTTTATTGAGTTTTGTACAGTTTATTCACTGTTTCTTTATTGAGTTTTGTACAATTAATTGACTAGTTCTTTATTAAGTTTTGTACAGTTTATTGACTGTTTCTTTATTGAGTTTTGTACAGTTTAGTGACTGTTTTTTATTGAGTTTTGTTAAGTTTATTGACTGTTTCTTTATTGAGTTTTGTACAGTTTATTGACTGTTTCTTTATTCATTTTTGTACAGTTAATTGACTGTTTCTTTATTGAGTTTTGTACATTTTATTCACTGGTTCTTTATTCAGTTTTGTAGTTAATTGAATGTTTCTTTATTGAGTTTTATACTGTTTATTGACTGGTTCTTTATTTAGTTTTGTACAGTTTATTGACTGGTTCTTTATTGAATTTGTGCACAATTTATTGACTGGTTCTTAATTGAGTTTTGTACAGTTTATTGACTGGTTCTTTATTCAGTTTTGTACAGTTTATTGACTGTTTCTTTATTGGGTTTTGTACAGTTTATTGACTGGTTCTTTGTTTAGTTTTGTACAGTTTATTGACTGGTTCTTTATTGAGTTTTGTACAGTTTATTGACTGGTTCTTTATTGAGTTTTGTAAAGTTTATTGACTGTTTCTTTATTTAGTTTTGTACAGTTTATTGACTGGTTCTTTATGGAGTTTTGTACAGGTTATTGACATGTTCTTTATTCAGTTTTGTATTGTTTATTGAGTGGTTTTTTATTGAGTTGTGTACAGTTTATTGACTGATTTTTTATTGAGTTTTGAACAGTTTATTGACTGGTTCTTTATTCAGTTTTGTACAGTTTATTGACTGTTTCTTTATTGAGTGTTATACAGTTTATTGACTGTTTCTTTATTGTGTTTTGTACAGTTTATTGACTGGTTCTTTATTCAGTTTTATACAGTTTATTGACTGGTTCTTTATTGAGTTTTGTACAGTTTATTCACTGTTTCTTTATTGAGTTTTGTACAGTTAATTGACTAGTTCTTTATTAAGTTTTGTACAGTTTATTGACTGTTTCTTTATTGGGTTTTGTACAGTTTAGTGACTGTTTTTTATTGAGTTTTGTTAAGTTTATTGACTGTTTCTTTATTGAGTTTTGTACAGTTTATTGACTGTTTCTTTATTCATTTTTGTACAGTTTATTGACTGTTTCTTTATTGAGTTTTGTACATTTTATTCACTGTTTCTTTATTCAGTTTTGTACAGTTTATTGACTGTTTCTTTATTGAGTTTTGTACTGTTTATTGACTGGTTCTTTATTTAGTTTTGTACAGTTTATTGACTGTTTCTTTAATTAGTTTTGTACAGTTTAATTACGGTTTCTTTATTTAGTTTTTTACAGTTTATTGACTGGTTTTTTATTGAATTTGTGCACAATTTATTGACTGGTTCTTAATTGAGTTTTGTACAGTTTATTGACTGGTTCTTTATTCAGTTTTGTACAGTTTATTGACTGTTTCTTTATTGGGTTTTGTACAGTTTATTGACTGGTTCTTTATTTAGTTTTGTACAGTTTATTGACTGGTTCTTTATTGAGTTTTGTACAGTTTATTGACTGGTTCTTTATTGAGTTTTGTAAAGTTTATTGACTGTTTCTTTATTTAGTTTTGTACAGTTTATTGACTGGTTCTTTATGGAGTTTTGTACAGGTTATTGACATGTTCTTTATTCAGTTTTGTATTGTTTATTGAGTGGTTTTTTATTGAGTTTTGTACAGTTTATTGACTGGTTCTTTATTGAGTTTTGAACAGTTTATTTACTGTTTCTTTCTTCAGTTTTGTAATGTTTATTGACTGGTTGTTTATTGAGTTTTGTACAGTTTATTGACTGTTTCTTTATTGAGTTTTGTACAGTTTAGTGACTGTTTTTTATTGAGTTTTGTTAAGTTTATTGACTGTTTCTTTATTGAGTTTTGTACAGTTTATTGACTGTTTCTTTATTCATTTTTGTACAGTTTATTGACTGTTTCTTGATTGAGTTTTGTACATTTTATTCACTGTTTCTTTATTCAGTTTTGTACAGTTTATTGACTGTTTCTTTATTGAGTTTTGTACTGTTTATTGACTGGTTCTTTATTTAGTTTTGTACAGTTCATTGACTGTTTCTTTAATTAGTTTTGTACTGTTTAATTACGGTTTCTTTATTTAGTTTTTTACAGTTTATTGACTGGTTTTTTATTGAATTTGTGCACAATTTATTGACTGGTTCTTAATTGAGTTTTGTACAGTTTATTGACTGGTTCTTTATTCAGTTTTGTACAGTTTATTGACTGTTTCTTTATTGGGTTTTGTACAGTTTATTGACTGGTTCTTTGTTTAGTTTTGTACAGTTTATTGACTGGTTCTTTATTGAGTTTTGTACAGTTTATTGACTGGTTCTTTATTGAGTTTTGTAAAGTTTATTGACTGTTTCTTTATTTAGTTTTGTACAGTTTATTGACTGGTTCTTTATGGAGTTTTGTACAGGTTATTGACATGTTCTTTATTCAGTTTTGTATTGTTTATTGAGTGGTTTTTTATTGAGTTGTGTACAGTTTATTGACTGGTTCTTTATTGAGTTTTGAACAGTTTATTTACTGTTTCTTTCTTCAGTTTTGTAATGTTTATTGACTGGTTGTTTATTGAGTTTTGTACAGTTTATTGACTGGTGCTTTATTGACTTTTGTACAGTTTATTGACTAGTTCCTTATTCAGTTTTGTACAGTTTATTGACTGTTTCTTTATTGAGTTTTGTACAGTTTATTGACTGTTTTTATTGAGTTTTGTACAGTTTATTTACTGTTTCTTTATTGAGTTTTGTTCAGTTTATTGACTGGTTTTTTATTCAGTTTTGTACAGTTTATTGACTGGTTCTTTATTCAGTTTTATTCAGTTTTTTTACTGTTTCTTTATTGACTTTGTCTACAATTTATTGACTGGTTCTTTATGTAGTTTTGAACAGTTTTTTGACTGTTTCTTTATTTAATTTTGTACAGTTTATTGACTGGTTCTTTATTGAGTTTTGTACAGTTTATTTACTGTTTCTTTCTTCAGTTTTGTAATGTTTATTGACTGGTTGTTTATTGAGTTTTGTACAGTTTATTGACTGTTGCTTTATTGACTTTTGTACAGTTTATTGACTGGTTCTTTATTGAATTTGTGTACAATTTAGTGACTGGTTCTTTATTGAGTTTTGTACAGTTTATTGACTGTTTCTTTATTGAGTGTTATACAGTTTATTGACTGTTTCTTTATTGTGTTTTGTACAGTTTATTGACTGGTTCTTTATTCAGTTTTATACAGTTTATTGACTGGTTCTTTATTGAGTTTTGTAATGTTTATTGACTGGTTGTTTATTGAGTTTTGTGCAGTTTATTGACTGGTTCTTTATTGAGTTTTGTACAATTTATTGACTGGTTCTTTATTGAGTTTTGTACAGTTTATTGACTGGTTCTTTATTCAGTTCTGTACAGTTTATTGACTGGTTCTTTATTGAGTTTTGTACAGTTTATTGACTGGTTCTATTTTGAGTTTTGTACAGTTAATTGACTGTTTCTTTATTGAGTTTTGTACTGTTTATTGACTAGTTCTTTATTAAGTTTTGTACAGTTTATTGACTGTTTCTTTATTGAGTTTTGTACAGTTTAGTGACTGTTTTTATTGAGTTTTGTACAGTTTATTGACTGTTTCTTTATTGAGTTTTGTACAGTTTTTTGACTGGTTCTTTATTCAGTTTTGTACAGTTTATTGACTGGTTATTTATTGAGTTTTGTACAGTTTATTGACTGTTTCTTTATTCAGTTTTGTACAGTTTATTGACTGGTTTCTTATTCAGTTTTGTACAGTTTATGGACTGGTTCTTTATTGAGTTTTGTACAGTTTATTGACTTATTCTTTATTGAATTTGTGTACAATTTATTGACTGGTTCTTCATTGAGTTCTGTACAGTTTATTGACTGGTTCTTTACTCAGTTTTGTAATGTTTATTGACTGGTTCTTTATTGAGTTGTGTACAGTTTATTGACTGGTTCTTTATTCAGTTTTGTAGTGTTTATTGACTGGTTCTTTATTGAGTTTTGTACAATTTATTGACTGGTTCTTTATTGAGTTTTGTACAGTTTATTGACTGTTTCTTTATTGAGTTTTGTACATTTTATTGACTGGTTCCTTATTCAGTTTTGTACAGTTTATTGACTGGTTCTTTATTGAGTTTTGTACAGTTTATTGACTGATTCTTTATTGAATTTGTGTACAATTTATTGACTGGTTCTTTATTTAGTTTTGAACATTTTTTGACTGTTTCTTTATATAGTTTTGTACAGTTTATTGACTGGTTCTTTATTGAGTTTTGTACAGTTTATTCACTGTTTCTTTCTTCAGTTTTGTAATGTGTATTGACTGGTTGTTTATTGAGTTTTGTTCAGTTTATTGACTGGTGCTTTATTGACTTTTGTACAGTTTATTGACTGGTTCTTTATTGAGTTTTGTACAGTTTATTCACTGTTTCTTTCTTCAGTTTTGTAATGTGTATTGACTGGTTGTTTATTGAGTTTTGTTCAGTTTATTGACTGGTGCTTTATTGACTTTTGTACAGTTTATTGACTGGTTCTTTATTGAATTTGTGTACAATTTATTGACTGGTTCTTTATTGAGTTTTGTACAGTTTATTGACTGGTTCTTTATTGAGTTTTGTCCAGTTTATTGACTGGTTCTTTATTGAGTTTTGTACAGTTTATTCACTGTTTCTTTATTGAGTTTTGTACGGTTAATTGACTAGTTCTTTATTAAGTTTTGTACAGTTTATTGACTGTTTCTTTATTGAGTTTTGTACAGTTTAGTGACTGTTTTTTATTGAGTTTTGTTCAGTTTATTGACTGTTTCTTTATTGAGTTTTGTACAGTTTATTGACTGTTTCTTTATTCATTTTTGTACAGTTTATTGACTGTTTCTTTATTGAGTTTTGTACAGTTTATTGACTGGTTCTTTATTGAGTTTTGTACAGTTTATTTACTGTTTCTTTCTTCAGTTTTGTAATGTTTATTGACTGGTTGTTTATTGAGTTTTGTACAGTTTATTGACTGGTGCTTTATTGACTTTTGTACAGTTTATTGACTAGTTCCTTATTCAGTTTTGTACAGTTTATTGACTGTTTCTTTATTGAGTTTTGTACAGTTTATTGACTGTTTTTATTGAGTTATGTACAGTTTATTTACTGTTTCTTTATTGAGTTTTGTTCAGTTTATTGACTGGTTTTTTATTCAATTTTGTACAGTTTATTGACTGGATCTTTATTCAGTTTTGTTCAGTTTTTTTACTGTTTCTTTATTGAGTTTGTCTACAATTTATTGACTGGTTCTTTATGTAGTTTTGAACAGTTTTTTGACTGTTTCTTTATTTAGTTTTGTACAGTTTTTTGACTGGTTCTTTATTGAGTTTTGTACAGTTTATTTACTGTTTCTTTCTTCAGTTTTGTAATGTTTATTGACTGGTTGTTTATTGAGTTTTGTACAGTTTATTGACTGGTGCTTTATTGACTTTTGTACAGTTTATTGACTAGTTCTTTATTGAATTTGTGTACAATTTAGTGACTGGTTCTTTATTGAGTTTTGTACAGTTTATTGACTGGTTTTTTATTCAGTTTTGTACAGTTTATTGACTGGTTCTTTATTGAGTTTTGTCCAGTTTATTGACTGGTTCTTTATTGAGTTTTGTACAGTTTATTCACTGTTTCTTTATTGAGTTTTGTACAGTTAATTGACTAGTTCTTTATTAAGTTTTGTACAGTTTATTGACTGTTTCTTTATTGAGTTTTGTACAGTTTAGTGACTGTTTTTTATTGAGTTTTGTTAAGTTTATTGACTGTTTCTTTATTGAGTTTTGTACAGTTTATTGACTGTTTCTTTATTCATTTTTGTACAGTTTATTGACTGTTTCTTTATTGAGTTTTGTACATTTTATTCACTGGTTCTTTATTCAGTTTTGTAGTTTATTGACTGTTTCTTTATTGAGTTTTGTACTGTTTATTGACTGGTTCTTTATTTAGTTTTGTACAGTTTATTGACTGTTTCTTTAATTAGTTTTGTACAGTTTAATTACGGTTTCTTTATTTAGTTTTTTACAGTTTATTGACTGGTTCTTTATTGAATTTGTGCACAATTTATTGACTGGTTCTTAATTGAGTTTTGTACAGTTTATTGACTGGTTCTTTATTCAGTTTTGTACAGTTTATTGACTGTTTCTTTATAGGGTTTTGTACAGTTTACTGACTGGTTCTTTGTTTAGTTTTGTACAGTTTATTGACTGGTTCTTTATTGAGTTTTGTACAGTTTATTCACTGGTTCTTTATTGAGTTTTGTAAAGTTTATTGACTGTTTCTTTATTTAGTTTTGTACAGTTTATTGACTGGTTCTTTATGGAGTTTTGTACAGGTTATTGACATGTTCTTTATTCAGCTTTGTATTGTTTATTGAGTGGTTTTTTATTGAGTTGTGTACAGTTTATTGACTGGTTCTTAATTCAGTTTTGTACAGTTTATTGACTGTTTCTTTATTGAGTGTTATACAGTTTATTGACTGTTTCTTTATTGTGTTTTGTACAGTTTATTGACTGGTACTTTATTCAGTTTTATACAGTTTATTGACTGGTTCTTTATTGAGTTTTGTACAGTTTATTCACTCTTTCTTTATTGAGTTTTGTACAGTTAATTGACTAGTTCTTTATTAAGTTTTGTACAGTTTATTGACTGTTTCTTTATTGAGTTTTGTACAGTTTAGTTACTGTTTTTTATTGAGTTTTGTTAAGTTTATTGACTGTTTCTTTATTGAGTTTTGTACAGTTTATTGACTGTTTCTTTATTCATTTTTGTACAGTTTATTGACTGTTTCTTTATTGAGTTTTGTACATTTTATTCACTGGTTCTTTATTCAGTTTTGTACAGTTTATTGACTGTTTCTTTATTGAGTTTTGTACTGTTTATTGACTGGTTCTTTATTTAGTTTTGTACAGTTTATTGACTGTTTCTTTAATTAGTTTTGTACAGTTTAATTACGGTTTCTTTATTTAGTTTTTTACAGTTTATTGACTGGTTCTTTATTGAATTTGTGCACAATTTATTGACTGGTTCTTAATTGAGTTTTGTACAGTTTATTGACTGGTTCTTTATTCAGTTTTGTACAGTTTATTGACTGTTTCTTTATTGGGTTTTGTACAGTTTATTGACTGGTTCTTTGTTTAGTTTTGTACAGTTTAGTGACTGGTTCTTTATTGAGTTTTGTACAGTTTATTGACTGGTCCTTTATTGAGTTTTGTAAAGTTTATTGACTGTTTCTTTATTTAGTTTTGTACAGTTTATTGACTGGTTCTTTATGGAGTTTTGTACAGGTTATTGACATGTTCTTTATTCAGTTTTGTATTGTTTTTTGAGTGGTTTTTTATTGAGTTGTGTACAGTTTATTGACTGGTTCTTTATTGAGTTTTGAACAGTTTATTTACTGTTTCTTTCTTCAGTTTTGTAATGTTTATTGACTGGTTGTTTATTGAGTTTTGTACAGTTTATTGACTGGTGCTTTATTGACTTTTGTACAGTTTATTGACTAGTTCCTTATTCAGTTTTGTACAGTTTATTGACTGTTTCTTTATTGAGTTTTGTACAGTTTATTGACTGTTTTTATTGAGTTTTGTACAGTTTATTTACTGTTTCTTTATTGAGTTTTGTTCAGTTTATTGACTGGTTTTTTATTCAGTTTTGTACAGTTTATTGACTGGTTCTTTATTCAGTTTTATTCAGTTTTTTTACTGTTTCTTTATTGACTTTGTCTACAATTTATTGACTGGTTCTTTATGTAGTTTTGAACAGTTTTTTGACTGTTTCTTTATTTAATTTTGTACAGTTTATTGACTGGTTCTTTATTGAGTTTTGTACAGTTTATTTACTGTTTCTTTCTTCAGTTTTGTAATGTTTATTGACTGGTTGTTTATTGAGTTTTGTACAGTTTATTGACTGTTGCTTTATTGACTTTTGTACAGTTTATTGACTGGTTCTTTATTGAATTTGTGTACAATTTAGTGACTGGTTCTTTATTGAGTTTTGTACAGTTTATTGACTGTTTCTTTATTGAGTGTTATACAGTTTATTGACTGTTTCTTTATTGTGTTTTGTACAGTTTATTGACTGGTTCTTTATTCAGTTTTATACAGTTTATTGACTGGTTCTTTATTGAGTTTTGTAATGTTTATTGACTGGTTGTTTATTGAGTTTTGTGCAGTTTATTGACTGGTTCTTTATTGAGTTTTGTACAATTTATTGACTGGTTCTTTATTGGGTTTTGTACAGTTTATTGACTGGTTCTTTTTTCAGTTCTGTACAGTTTATTGACTGGTTCTTTATTGAGTTTTGTACAGTTTATTGACTGGTTCTATTTTGAGTTTTGTACAGTTAATTGACTGTTTCTTTATTGAGTTTTGTACTGTTTATTGACTAGTTCTTTATTAAGTTTTGTACAGTTTATTGACTGTTTCTTTATTGAGTTTTGTACAGTTTAGTGACTGTTTTTATTGAGTTTTGTACAGTTTATTGACTGTTTCTTTATTGAGTTTTGTACAGTTTTTTGACTGGTTCTTTATTCAGTTTTGTACAGTTTATTGACTGGTTATTTATTGAGTTTTGTACAGTTTATTGACTGTTTCTTTATTCAGTTTTGTACAGTTTATTGACTGGTTTCTTATTCAGTTTTGTACAGTTTATGGACTGGTTCTTTATTGAGTTTTGTACAGTTTATTGACTTATTCTTTATTGAATTTGTGTACAATTTATTGACTGGTTCTTCATTGAGTTCTGTACAGTTTATTGACTGGTTCTTTACTCAGTTTTGTAATGTTTATTGACTGGTTCTTTATTGAGTTGTGTACAGTTTATTGACTGGTTCTTTATTCAGTTTTGTAGTGTTTATTGACTGGTTCTTTATTGAGTTTTGTACAATTTATTGACTGGTTCTTTATTGAGTTTTGTACAGTTTATTGACTGTTTCTTTATTGAGTTTTGTACATTTTATTGACTGGTTCCTTATTCAGTTTTGTACAGTTTATTGACTGGTTCTTTATTGAGTTTTGTACAGTTTATTGACTGATTCTTTATTGAATTTGTGTACAATTTATTGACTGGTTCTTTATTTAGTTTTGAACATTTTTTGACTGTTTCTTTATATAGTTTTGTACAGTTTATTGACTGGTTCTTTATTGAGTTTTGTACAGTTTATTCACTGTTTCTTTCATCAGTTTTGTAATGTGTATTGACTGGTTGTTTATTGAGTTTTGTTCAGTTTATTGACTGGTGCTTTATTGACTTTTGTACAGTTTATTGACTGGTTCTTTATTGAATTTGTGTACAATTTATTGACTGGTTCTTTATTGAGTTTTGTACAGTTTATTGACTGGTTCTTTATTGAGTTTTGTCCAGTTTATTGACTGGTTCTTTATTGAGTTTTGTACAGTTTATTCACTGTTTCTTTATTGAGTTTTGTACGGTTCATTGACTAGTTCTTTATTAAGTTTTGTACAGTTTATTGACTGTTTCTTTATTGAGTTTTGTACAGTTTAGTGACTGTTTTTTATTGAGTTTTGTTCAGTTTATTGACTGTTTCTTTATTGAGTTTTGTACAGTTTATTGACTGTTTCTTTATTCATTTTTGTACAGTTTATTGACTGTTTCTTTATTGAGTTTTGTACAGTTTATTGACTGGTTCTTTATTGAGTTTTGTACAGTTTATTTACTGTTTCTTTATTCAGTTTTGTAATGTTTATTGACTGGTTGTTTATTGAGTTTTGTACAGTTTATTGACTGGTGCTTTATTGACTTTTGTACAGTTTATTGACTAGTTCCTTATTCAGTTTTGTACAGTTTATTGACTGTTTCTTTATTGAGTTTTGTACAGTTTATTGACTGTTTTTATTGAGTTATGTACAGTTTATTTACTGTTTCTTTATTGAGTTTTGTTCAGTTTATTGACTGGTTTTTTATTCAATTTTGTACAGTTTATTGACTGGATCTTTATTCAGTTTTGTTCAGTTTTTTTACTGTTTCTTTATTGAGTTTGTCTACAATTTATTGACTGGTTCTTTATGTAGTTTTGAACAGTTTTTTGACTGTTTCTTTATTTAGTTTTGTACAGTTTTTTGACTGGTTCTTTATTGAGTTTTGTACAGTTTATTTACTGTTTCTTTCTTCAGTTTTGTAATGTTTATTGACTGGTTGTTTATTGAGTTTTGTACAGTTTATTGACTGGTGCTTTATTGACTTTTGTACAGTTTATTGACTAGTTCTTTATTGAATTTGTGTACAATTTAGTGACTGGTTCTTTATTGAGTTTTGTACAGTTTATTGACTGGTTTTTTATTCAGTTTTGTACAGTTTATTGACTGGTTCTTTATTGAGTTTTGTCCAGTTTATTGACTGGTTCTTTATTGAGTTTTGTACAGTTTATTCACTGTTTCTTTATTGAGTTTTGTACAGTTAATTGACTAGTTCTTTATTAAGTTTTGTACAGTTTATTGACTGTTTCTTTATTGAGTTTTGTACAGTTTAGTGACTGTTTTTTATTGAGTTTTGTTAAGTTTATTGACTGTTTCTTTATTGAGTTTTGTACAGTTCATTGACTGTTTCTTTATTCATTTTTGTACAGTTTATTGACTGTTTCTTTATTGAGTTTTGTACATTTTATTCACTGGTTCTTTATTCAGTTTTGTAGTTTATTGACTGTTTCTTTATTGAGTTTTGTACTGTTTATTGACTGGTTCTTTATTTAGTTTTGTAGAGTTTATTGACTGTTTCTTTAATTAGTTTTGTACAGTTTAATTACGGTTTCTTTATTTAGTTTTTTACAGTTTATTGACTGGTTCTTTATTGAATTTGTGCACAATTTATTGACTGGTTCTTAATTGAGTTTTGTACAGTTTATTGACTGGTTCTTTATTCAGTTTTGTACAGTTTATTGACTGTTTCTTTATAGGGTTTTGTACAGTTTACTGACTGGTTCTTTGTTTAGTTTTGTACAGTTTATTGACTGGTTCTTTATTGAGTTTTGTACAGTTTATTCACTGGTTCTTTATTGAGTTTTGTAAAGTTTATTGACTGTTTCTTTATTTAGTTTTGTACAGTTTATTGACTGGTTCTGTATGGAGTTTTGTACAGGTTATTGACATGTTCTTTATTCAGCTTTGTATTGTTTATTGAGTGGTTTTTTATTGAGTTGTGTACAGTTTATTGACTGGTTCTTAATTCAGTTTTGTACAGTTTATTGACTGGTTCTTTATTGAGTGTTATACAGTTTATTGACTGTTTCTTTATTGTGTTTTGTACAGTTTATTGACTGGTACTTTATTCAGTTTTATACAGTTTATTGACTGGTTCTTTATTGAGTTTTGTACAGTTTATTCACTCTTTCTTTATTGAGTTTTGTACAGTTAATTGACTAGTTCTTTATTAAGTTTTGTACAGTTTATTGACTGTTTCTTTATTGAGTTTTGTACAGTTTAGTTACTGTTTTTTATTGAGTTTTGTTAAGTTTATTGACTGTTTCTTTATTGAGTTTTGTACAGTTTATTGACTGTTTCTTTATTCATTTTTGTACAGTTTATTGACTGTTTCTTTATTGAGTTTTGTACATTTTATTCACTGGTTCTTTATTCAGTTTTGTACAGTTTATTGACTGTTTCTTTATTGAGTTTTGTACTGTTTATTGACTGGTTCTTTATTTAGTTTTGTACAGTTTATTGACTGTTTCTTTAATTAGTTTTGTACAGTTTAATTACGGTTTCTTTATTTAGTTTTTTACAGTTTATTGACTGGTTCTTTATTGAATTTGTGCACAATTTATTGACTGGTTCTTAATTGAGTTTTGTACAGTTTATTGACTGGTTCTTTATTCAGTTTTGTACAGTTTATTGACTGTTTCTTTATTGGGTTTTGTACAGTTTATTGACTGGTTCTTTGTTTAGTTTTGTACAGTTTAGTGACTGGTTCTTTATTGAGTTTTGTACAGTTTATTGACTGGTCCTTTATTGAGTTTTGTAAAGTTTATTGACTGTTTCTTTATTTAGTTTTGTACAGTTTATTGACTGGTTCTTTATGGAGTTTTGTACAGGTTATTGACATGTTCTTTATTCAGTTTTGTATTGTTTTTTGAGTGGTTTTTTATTGAGTTGTGTACAGTTTATTGACTGGTTCTTTAATGAGTTTTGAACAGTTTATTGACTGGTTCTTTATTCAGTTTTGTACAGTTTATTGACTGTTTCTTTATTGAGTGTTATACAGTTTATTGACTGTCTCTTTATTGTGTTTTGTACAGTTTATTGACTGGTTCTTTATTCAGTTTTATACAGTTTATTGACTGGTTCTTTATGAGTTTTGTAATGTTTATTGACTGGTTGTTTATTGAGTTTTTTGCAGTTTACTGACTGGTTCTTTATTGAGTTTTGTACAATTTATTTCCTGGTTCTTTATTGGGTTTTGTACAGTTTATTGACTGGTTCTTTTTTCAGTTCTGTACAGTTTATTGACTGGTTCTTTATTGAGTTTTGTACAGTTTATTGACTGGTTCTATTTTGAGTTTTGTACAGTTAATTGACTGTTTCTTTATTGAGTTTTGTACTGCTTATTGACTAGTTCTTTATTAAGTTTTGAACAGTTTATTGTCTGTTTCTTTATTGAGTTTTGTACAGTTTAGTGACTGTTTTTTATTGAGTTTTGTACTGTTTATTGACTGTTTCTTTATTGAGTTTTGTACAGTTTATTGACTGGTTCTTTATTCAGTTTTGTACAGTTTATTGACTGGTTATTTATTGAGTTTTGTACAGTTTATTGACTGTTTCTTTATTGAGTTTTGTACAGTTTATTGACTGGTTTCTTATTCAGTTTTGTACAGTTTATTGACTGGTTCTTTATTGAGTTTTGTACAGTTTATTGACTTATTCTTTATTGAATTTGTGTACAATTTATTGACTGGTTCTTTATTGAGTTCTGTACAGTTTATTGACTGGTTCTTTACTCAGTTTTGTAATGTTTATTGACTGGTTCTTTATTGAGTTGTGTACAGTTTATTGACTGGTTCTTTATTCAGTTTTGTAGTGTTTATTGACTGGTTCTTTTTGAGTTTTGTACAATTTATTGACTGGTTCTTTATTGAGTTTTGTACAGTTTATTGACTGTTTCTTTATTGAGTTTTGTACAGTTTATTGACTAGTTCCTTATTCAGTTTTGTACAGTTTATTGACTGTTTCTTTATTGAGTTTTGTACAGTTTATTCACTATTTCTTTATTGAGTTTTGTACAGTTCATTGACTAGTTCTTTATTAAGTTTTGTACAGTTTATTGACTGTTTCTTTATTGAGTTTTGTACAGTTTAGTGAGTGTTTTTTTTGAGTTTTGTTCAGTTTATTGACTGTTTCTTTATTGAGTTTTGTACAGTGTATTGACTGTTTCTTTATTCATTTTTGTACAGTTTATTGACTGTTTCTTTATTGAGTTTTGTACAGTTTATTGACTGGTTCTTTATTGAGTTTTGTACAGTTTATTTACTGTTTCTTTCTTCAGTTTTGTAATGTTTATTGACTGGTTGTTTATTGAGTTTTGTACAGTTTATTGACTGGTGCTTTATTGACTTTTGTACAGTTTATTGACTAGTTCCTTATTCAGTTTTGTACAGTTTATTGACTGTTTCTTTATTGAGTTTTGTACAGTTTATTGACTGTTTTTATTGAGTTTTGTACAGTTTATTTACTGTTTCTTTATTGAGTTTTGTACAGTTTATTGACTGGTTTTTTATTCAGTTTTGTACAGTTTATTGACTGTTTTTATTGAGTTTTGTACAGTTTATTGACTGTTTTTATTGAGTTTTGTACAGTTTATTTACTGTTTCTTTATTGAGTATTGTTCAGTTTATTGACTGGTGTTTTATTCAGTTTTGTACAGTTTATTGACTGGTTCTTTATTCAGTTTTTTTCAGTTTTTTTACTGTTTCTTTATTGAGTTTGTCTACAATTTATTGACTGGTTCTTTATTTAGTTTTGAACAGTTTTTTGACTGTTTCTTTATTTAGTTTTGTACAGTTTATTCACTATTTCTTTATTGAGTTTTGTACAGTTCATTGACTAGTTCTTTATTAAGTTTTGTACAGTTTATTGACTGTTTCTTTATTGAGTTTTGTACAGTTTAGTGACTGTTTTTTATTGAGTTTTGTTCAGTTTATTGACTGTTTCTTTATTAAGTTTTGTACAGTTTATTGACTGTTTCTTTATTCATTTTTGTACAGTTTATTGACTGTTTCTTTATTGAGTTTTGTACAGTTTATTGACTGGTTCTTTATTGAGTTTTGTACAGTTTATTTACTGTTTCTTTCTTCAGTTTTGTAATGTTTATTGACTGGTTGTTTATTGAGTTTTGTACAGTTTATTGACTGGTGCTTTATTGACTTTTGTACAGTTTATTGACTAGTTCCTTATTCAGTTTTGTACAGTTTATTGACTGTTTCTTTATTGAGTTTTGTACAGTTTATTGACTGTTTTTATTGAGTTTTGTACAGTTTATTTACTGTTTCTTTATTGAGTTTTGTACAGTTTATTGACTGGTTTTTGTTCAGTTTTGTACAGTTTATTGACTGATTCTTTATTGAGTTTTGTACAGTTTATTGACTGTTTTTATTGAGTTTTGTACAGTTTATTTACTGTTTCTTTATTGAGTTTTGTTCAGTTTATTGACTGGTGTTTTATTCAGTTTTGTACAGTTTATTGACTGGTTCTTTATTCAGTTTTGTTCAGTTTTTTACTGTTTCTTTATTGAGTTTGTCTACAATTTATTGACTGGTTCTTTATTTAGTTTTGAACAGTTTTTTGACTGTTTCTTTATTTAGTTTTGTACAGTTTATTGAATGTTTATTTATTCAGTTTTGTAATGTTTATTGACTGGTTATTTATTGAGTTTTGTACAGTTTATTGACTGGTTCTTTATTGAGTTTTGTACAGTTTATTGACTGATTCTTTATTGAATTTGTGTACAATTTATTGACTGGTTCTTTATTGAGTTGTGTACAGTTTATTGACTGGTTCTTTATTCAGTTTTGTACAGTTCATTGACTGGTTCTTTATTCAGTTTTGTACAGTTTATTGACAGGTTCTTTATTCAGTTTTGTAATGTTTATTGACTGGTTCTTTATTGAGTTTTGTACAGTTTATTGACTGGTTCTTTATTGAGTTTTGTACAGTTTATTGACTGTTTCTTTATTGAGTTTTGTACAGTTTATTGACTAGTTCCTTATTCAGTTTTGAAAAGTTTATTGACTGTTTCTTTATTGAGTTTTGTACAGTATATTGACTGTTTTTTATTGAGTTTTGTACAGTTTATTGACTGTTTCTTTATTGAGTTTTGTACGGTTTATTGACTGTTTCTTTATTGAGTTTGTGTACAATTTATTGACTGGTTCTTGTTTTAGTTTTGTACAGTTTTTTGTCTGTTTCTATATTTAGTTTTGTACAGTTTATTGTCTGGTTCTTTATTGAGTTTTGTTTAGTTTATTCACTGCTTCTTTCTTCAGTTTTGTAATGTTTATTGACCGGTTGTTTATTGAGTTTTGTACATTTTATTGAGTGATTCTTTATTGACTTTTGTACAGTTTATTGACTGGTTATTTATTGAATTTGTGTACAATTTATTGACTGGTTCTTTATTGAGTTTTGTACAGTTTATTGACTGTTTCTTTAATTAGTTTTGTACAGTTTAATGACTGTTTCTTTATTTAGTTTTGTACAGTTTATTGACTGTTTCTTTATTTAGTTTGTGTACAATTTATTGACTGGTTCTTATTTAGTTTTTTACAGTTTATTGACTGTTTCTTTATTTAGTTTTGTACAGTTTAGTGACTGGTTCTTTATTGAGTTTTGTACAGTTTATTGACTGTTTCTTTATTCAGTTTTGTACAGTTTATTGACTGGTTGTTTATTGAGTTTTGTACAGTTTATTGACTGGTTCTTTATTGAGTTTTGTACAGTTTATTTACTGTTTCTTTCTTCAGTTTTGTAATGTTTATTGACTGGTTGTTTATTGAGTTTTGTACAGTTTATTGACTGGTGCTTTATTGACTTTTGTACAGTTTATTGACTAGTTCCTTATTCAGTTTTGTACAGTTTATTGACTGTTTCTTTATTGAGTTTTGTACAGTTTATTGACTGTTTTTATTGAGTTTTGTACAGTTTATTTACTGTTTCTTTATTGAGTTTTGTACAGTTTATTGACTGGTTTTTTATTCAGTTTTGTACAGTTTATTGACTGTTTTTATTGAGTTTTGTACAGTTTATTGACTGTTTTTATTGAGTTTTGTACAGTTTATTTACTGTTTCTTTATTGAGTATTGTTCAGTTTATTGACTGGTGTTTTATTCAGTTTTGTACAGTTTATTGACTGGTTCTTTATTCAGTTTTGTTCAGTTTTTTTACTGTTTCTTTATTGAGTTTGTCTACAATTTATTGACTGGTTCTTTATTTAGTTTTGAACAGTTTTTTGACTGTTTCTTTATTTAGTTTTGTACAGTTTATTCACTATTTCTTTATTGAGTTTTGTACAGTTCATTGACTAGTTCTTTATTAAGTTTTGTACAGTTTATTGACTGTTTCTTTATTGAGTTTTGTACAGTTTAGTGACTGTTTTTTATTGAGTTTTGTTCAGTTTATTGACTGTTTCTTTATTAAGTTTTGTACAGTTTATTGACTGTTTCTTTATTCATTTTTGTACAGTTTATTGACTGTTTCTTTATTGAGTTTTGTACAGTTTATTGACTGGTTCTTTATTGAGTTTTGTACAGTTTATTTACTGTTTCTTTCTTCAGTTTTGTAATGTTTATTGACTGGTTGTTTATTGAGTTTTGTACAGTTTATTGACTGGTGCTTTATTGACTTTTGTACAGTTTATTGACTAGTTCCTTATTCAGTTTTGTACAGTTTATTGACTGTTTCTTTATTGAGTTTTGTACAGTTTATTGACTGTTTTTATTGAGTTTTGTACAGTTTATTTACTGTTTCTTTATTGAGTTTTGTACAGTTTATTGACTGGTTTTTGTTCAGTTTTGTACAGTTTATTGACTGATTCTTTATTGAGTTTTGTACAGTTTATTGACTGTTTTTATTGAGTTTTGTACAGTTTATTTACTGTTTCTTTATTGAGTTTTGTTCAGTTTATTGACTGGTGTTTTATTCAGTTTTGTACAGTTTATTGACTGGTTCTTTATTCAGTTTTGTTCAGTTTTTTACTGTTTCTTTATTGAGTTTGTCTACAATTTATTGACTGGTTCTTTATTTAGTTTTGAACAGTTTTTTGACTGTTTCTTTATTTAGTTTTGTACAGTTTATTGAATGTTTATTTATTCAGTTTTGTAATGTTTATTGACTGGTTATTTATTGAGTTTTGTACAGTTTATTGACTGGTTCTTTATTGAGTTTTGTACAGTTTATTGACTGTTTCTTTATATAGTTTGTGTACAATTTATTGACTGGTTCTTTATTGAGTTGTGTACAGTTTATTGACTGGTTCTTTATTCAGTTTTGTACAGTTCATTGACTGGTTCTTTATTCAGTTTTGTACAGTTTATTGACAGGTTCTTTATTCAGTTTTGTAATGTTTATTGACTGGTTCTTTATTGAGTTTTGTACAGTTTATTGACTGGTTCTTTATTGATTTTTGTACAGTTTATTGACTGTTTCTTTATTGAGTTTTGTACAGTTTATTGACTAGTTCCTTATTCAGTTTTGAAAAGTTTATTGACTGTTTCTTTATTGAGTTTTGTACAGTATATTGACTGTTTTTTATTGAGTTTTGTACAGTTTATTGACTGTTTCTTTATTGAGTTTTGTACGGTTTATTGACTGTTTCTTTATTGAGTTTGTGTACAATTTATTGACTGGTTCTTGTTTTAGTTTTGTACAGTTTTTTGTCTGTTTCTATATTTAGTTTTGTACAGTTTATTGTCTGGTTCTTTATTGAGTTTTGTTTAGTTTATTCACTGCTTCTTTCTTCAGTTTTGTAATGTTTATTGACCGGTTGTTTATTGAGTTTTGTACATTTTATTGAGTGATTCTTTATTGACTTTTGTACAGTTTATTGACTGGTTATTTATTGAATTTGTGTACAATTTATTGACTGGTTCTTTATTGAGTTTTGTACAGTTTATTGACTGTTTCTTTAATTAGTTTTGTACAGTTTAATGACTGTTTCTTTATTTAGTTTTGTACAGTTTATTGACTGTTTCTTTATTTAGTTTGTGTACAATTTATTGACTGGTTCTTATTTAGTTTTTTACAGTTTATTGACTGTTTCTTTATTTAGTTTTGTACAGTTTAGTGACTGGTTCTTTATTGAGTTTTGTACAGTTTATTGACTGTTTCTTTATTGAGTTTTGTACAGTTTATTGACTGGTTCTTTATTGAGTTTTGTACAGTTTATTGACTGGTTCTTTATTGAGTTTTGTACAGTTTATTTACTGTTTCTTTCTTCAGTTTTGTAATGTTTATTGACTGGTTGTTTATTGAGTTTTGTACAGTTTATTGACTGGTGCTTTATTGACTTTTGTACAGTTTATTGACTAGTTCCTTATTCAGTTTTGTACAGTTTATTGACTGTTTCTTTATTGAGTTTTGTACAGTTTATTGACTGTTTTTATTGAGTTTTGTACAGTTTATTTACTGTTTCTTTATTGAGTTTTGTACAGTTTATTGACTGGTTTTTTATTCAGTTTTGTACAGTTTATTGACTGTTTTTATTGAGTTTTGTACAGTTTATTGACTGTTTTTATTGAGTTTTGTACAGTTTATTTACTGTTTCTTTATTGAGTATTGTTCAGTTTATTGACTGGTGTTTTATTCAGTTTTGTACAGTTTATTGACTGGTTCTTTATTCAGTTTTGTTCAGTTTTTTTACTGTTTCTTTATTGAGTTTGTCTACAATTTATTGACTGGTTCTTTATTTAGTTTTGAACAGTTTTTTGACTGTTTCTTTATTTAGTTTTGTACAGTTTATTCACTATTTCTTTATTGAGTTTTGTACAGTTCATTGACTAGTTCTTTATTAAGTTTTGTACAGTTTATTGACTGTTTCTTTATTGAGTTTTGTACAGTTTAGTGACTGTTTTTTATTGAGTTTTGTTCAGTTTATTGACTGTTTCTTTATTAAGTTTTGTACAGTTTATTGACTGTTTCTTTATTCATTTTTGTACAGTTTATTGACTGTTTCTTTATTGAGTTTTGTACAGTTTATTGACTGGTTCTTTATTGAGTTTTGTACAGTTTATTTACTGTTTCTTTCTTCAGTTTTGTAATGTTTATTGACTGGTTGTTTATTGAGTTTTGTACAGTTTATTGACTGGTGCTTTATTGACTTTTGTACAGTTTATTGACTAGTTCCTTATTCAGTTTTGTACAGTTTATTGACTGTTTCTTTATTGAGTTTTGTACAGTTTATTGACTGTTTTTATTGAGTTTTGTACAGTTTATTTACTGTTTCTTTATTGAGTTTTGTACAGTTTATTGACTGGTTTTTGTTCAGTTTTGTACAGTTTATTGACTGATTCTTTATTGAGTTTTGTACAGTTTATTGACTGTTTTTATTGAGTTTTGTACAGTTTATTTACTGTTTCTTTATTGAGTTTTGTTCAGTTTATTGACTGGTGTTTTATTCAGTTTTGTACAGTTTATTGACTGGTTCTTTATTCAGTTTTGTTCAGTTTTTTACTGTTTCTTTATTGAGTTTGTCTACAATTTATTGACTGGTTCTTTATTTAGTTTTGAACAGTTTTTTGACTGTTTCTTTATTTAGTTTTGTACAGTTTATTGAATGTTTATTTATTCAGTTTTGTAATGTTTATTGACTGGTTATTTATTGAGTTTTGTACAGTTTATTGACTGGTTCTTTATTGAGTTTTGTACAGTTTATTGACTGATTCTTTATTGAATTTGTGTACAATTTATTGACTGGTTCTTTATTGAGTTGTGTACAGTTTATTGACTGGTTCTTTATTCAGTTTTGTACAGTTCATTGACTGGTTCTTTATTCAGTTTTGTACAGTTTATTGACAGGTTCTTTATTCAGTTTTGTAATGTTTATTGACTGGTTCTTTATTGAGTTTTGTACAGTTTATTGACTGGTTCTTTATTGAGTTTTGTACAGTTTATTGACTGTTTCTTTATTGAGTTTTGTACAGTTTATTGACTAGTTCCTTATTCAGTTTTGAAAAGTTTATTGACTGTTTCTTTATTGAGTTTTGTACAGTATATTGACTGTTTTTTATTGAGTTTTGTACAGTTTATTGACTGTTTCTTTATTGAGTTTTGTACGGTTTATTGACTGTTTCTTTATTGAGTTTGTGTACAATTTATTGACTGGTTCTTGTTTTAGTTTTGTACAGTTTTTTGTCTGTTTCTATATTTAGTTTTGTACAGTTTATTGTCTGGTTCTTTATTGAGTTTTGTTTAGTTTATTCACTGCTTCTTTCTTCAGTTTTGTAATGTTTATTGACCGGTTGTTTATTGAGTTTTGTACATTTTATTGAGTGATTCTTTATTGACTTTTGTACAGTTTATTGACTGGTTATTTATTGAATTTGTGTACAATTTATTGACTGGTTCTTTATTGAGTTTTGTACAGTTTATTGACTGTTTCTTTAATTAGTTTTGTACAGTTTAATGACTGTTTCTTTATTTAGTTTTGTACAGTTTATTGACTGTTTCTTTATTTAGTTTGTGTACAATTTATTGACTGGTTCTTATTTAGTTTTTTACAGTTTATTGACTGTTTCTTTATTTAGTTTTGTACAGTTTAGTGACTGGTTCTTTATTGAGTTTTGTACAGTTTATTGACTGTTTCTTTATTCAGTTTTGTACAGTTTATTGACTGGTTGTTTATTGAGTTTTGTACAGTTTATTGCCTTGTTCTCTATTATGTTTTGTACAGTTTATTGACTGGTTCTTTATTGAATTTGTGTACAATTTATTGACTGGTTATTTATTGAGCTTTGTACAGTTTATTGACTGGTTCTTTATTCAGTTTTGTACAGTTTATTGACTGTTTCTTTATTGGGTTTTGTACAGTTTATTGACTGGTTCTTTGTTTAGTTTTGTACAGTTTATTGACGGGTTCTTTATTCAGTTTTGTACAGTTTATTGACTGGTTCCTTATTGAGTTTTGTACAGTTTATTGACTGTTTTTATTGAGTTTTGTACAGTTTATTTACTGTTTCTTTATTGAGTTTTGTTCAGTTTATTGACTGGTGTTTTATTCAGTTTTGTACAGTTTATTGACTGGTTCTTTATTCAGTTTTGTTCAGTTTTTTACTGTTTCTTTATTGAGTTTGTCTACAATTTATTGACTGGTTCTTTATTTAGTTTTGAACAGTTTTTTGACTGTTTCTTTATTTAGTTTTGTACAGTTTATTGAATGTTTATTTATTCAGTTTTGTAATGTTTATTGACTGGTTATTTATTGAGTTTTGTACAGTTTATTGACTGGTTCTTTATTGAGTTTTGTACAGTTTATTGACTGATTCTTTATTGAATTTGTGTACAATTTATTGACTGGTTCTTTATTGAGTTGTGTACAGTTTATTGACTGGTTCTTTATTCAGTTTTGTACAGTTCATTGACTGGTTCTTTATTCAGTTTTGTACAGTTTATTGACAGGTTCTTTATTCAGTTTTGTAATGTTTATTGACTGGTTCTTTATTGAGTTTTGTACAGTTTATTGACTGGTTCTTTATTGAGTTTTGTACAGTTTATTGACTGTTTCTTTATTGAGTTTTGTACAGTTTATTGACTAGTTCCTTATTCAGTTTTGAAAAGTTTATTGACTGTTTCTTTATTGAGTTTTGTACAGTATATTGACTGTTTTTTATTGAGTTTGTACAGTTTATTGACTGTTTCTTTATTGAGTTTTGTACGGTTTATTGACTGTTTCTTTATTGAGTTTGTGTACAATTTATTGACTGGTTCTTGTTTTAGTTTTGTACAGTTTTTTGTCTGTTTCTATATTTAGTTTTGTACAGTTTATTGTCTGGTTCTTTATTGAGTTTTGTTTAGTTTATTCACTGCTTCTTTCTTCAGTTTTGTAATGTTTATTGACCGGTTGTTTATTGAGTTTTGTACATTTTATTGAGTGATTCTTTATTGACTTTTGTACAGTTTATTGACTGGTTATTTATTGAATTTGTGTACAATTTATTGACTGGTTCTTTATTGAGTTTTGTACAGTTTATTGACTGTTTCTTTAATTAGTTTTGTACAGTTTAATGACTGTTTCTTTATTTAGTTTTGTACAGTTTATTGACTGTTTCTTTATTTAGTTTGTGTACAATTTATTGACTGGTTCTTATTTAGTTTTTTACAGTTTATTGACTGTTTCTTTATTTAGTTTTGTACAGTTTAGTGACTGGTTCTTTATTGAGTTTTGTACAGTTTATTGACTGTTCCTTTATTCAGTTTTGTACAGTTTATTGACTGGTTGTTTATTGAGTTTTGTACAGTTTATTGACTGGTTCTTTATTGAGTTTTGTACAGTTTATTTACTGTTTCTTTCTTCAGTTTTGTAATGTTTATTGACTGGTTGTTTATTGAGTTTTGTACAGTTTATTGACTGGTGCTTTATTGACTTTTGTACAGTTTATTGACTAGTTCCTTATTCAGTTTTGTACAGTTTATTGACTGTTTCTTTATTGAGTTTTGTACAGTTTATTGACTGTTTTTATTGAGTTTTGTACAGTTTATTTACTGTTTCTTTATTGAGTTTTGTACAGTTTATTGACTGGTTTTTTATTCAGTTTTGTACAGTTTATTGACTGTTTTTATTGAGTTTTGTACAGTTTATTGACTGTTTTTATTGAGTTTTGTACAGTTTATTTACTGTTTCTTTATTGAGTATTGTTCAGTTTATTGACTGGTGTTTTATTCAGTTTTGTACAGTTTATTGACTGGTTCTTTATTCAGTTTTGTTCAGTTTTTTTACTGTTTCTTTATTGAGTTTGTCTACAATTTATTGACTGGTTCTTTATTTAGTTTTGAACAGTTTTTTGACTGTTTCTTTATTTAGTTTTGTACAGTTTATTCACTATTTCTTTATTGAGTTTTGTACAGTTTATTGACTAGTTCTTTATTAAGTTTTGTACAGTTTATTGACTGTTTCTTTATTGAGTTTTGTACAGTTTAGTGACTGTTTTTTATTGAGTTTTGTTCAGTTTATTGACTGTTTCTTTATTAAGTTTTGTACAGTTTATTGACTGTTTCTTTATTCATTTTTGTACAGTTTATTGACTGTTTCTTTATTGAGTTTTGTACAGTTTATTGACTGGTTCTTTATTGAGTTTTGTACAGTTTATTTACTGTTTCTTTCTTCAGTTTTGTAATGTTTATTGACTGGTTGTTTATTGAGTTTTGTACAGTTTATTGACTGGTGCTTTATTGACTTTTGTACAGTTTATTGACTAGTTCCTTATTCAGTTTTGTACAGTTTATTGACTGTTTCTTTATTGAGTTTTGTACAGTTTATTGACTGTTTTTATTGAGTTTTGTACAGTTTATTTACTGTTTCTTTATTGAGTTTTGTACAGTTTATTGACTGGTTTTTGTTCAGTTTTGTACAGTTTATTGACTGATTCTTTATTGAGTTTTGTACAGTTTATTGACTGTTTTTATTGAGTTTTGTACAGTTTATTTACTGTTTCTTTATTGAGTTTTGTTCAGTTTATTGACTGGTGTTTTATTCAGTTTTGTACAGTTTATTGACTGGTTCTTTATTCAGTTTTGTTCAGTTTTTTACTGTTTCTTTATTGAGTTTGTCTACAATTTATTGACTGGTTCTTTATTTAGTTTTGAACAGTTTTTTGACTGTTTCTTTATTTAGTTTTGTACAGTTTATTGAATGTTTATTTATTCAGTTTTGTAATGTTTATTGACTGGTTATTTATTGAGTTTTGTACAGTTTATTGACTGGTTCTTTATTGAGTTTTGTACAGTTTATTGACTGATTCTTTATTGAATTTGTGTACAATTTATTGACTGGTTCTTTATTGAGTTGTGTACAGTTTATTGACTGGTTCTTTATTCAGTTTTGTACAGTTCATTGACTGGTTCTTTATTCAGTTTTGTACAGTTTATTGACAGGTTCTTTATTCAGTTTTGTAATGTTTATTGACTGGTTCTTTATTGAGTTTTGTACAGTTTATTGACTGGTTCTTTATTGAGTTTTGTACAGTTTATTGACTGTTTCTTTATTGAGTTTTGTACAGTTTATTGACTAGTTCCTTATTCAGTTTTGAAAAGTTTATTGACTGTTTCTTTATTGAGTTTTGTACAGTATATTGACTGTTTTTTATTGAGTTTTGTACAGTTTATTGACTGTTTCTTTATTGAGTTTTGTACGGTTTATTGACTGTTTCTTTATTGAGTTTGTGTACAATTTATTGACTGGTTCTTGTTTTAGTTTTGTACAGTTTTTTGTCTGTTTCTATATTTAGTTTTGTACAGTTTATTGTCTGGTTCTTTATTGAGTTTTGTTTAGTTTATTCACTGCTTCTTTCTTCAGTTTTGTAATGTTTATTGACCGGTTGTTTATTGAGTTTTGTACATTTTATTGAGTGATTCTTTATTGACTTTTGTACAGTTTATTGACTGGTTATTTATTGAATTTGTGTACAATTTATTGACTGGTTCTTTATTGAGTTTTGTACAGTTTATTGACTGTTTCTTTAATTAGTTTTGTACAGTTTAATGACTGTTTCTTTATTTAGTTTTGTACAGTTTATTGACTGTTTCTTTATTTAGTTTGTGTACAATTTATTGACTGGTTCTTATTTAGTTTTTTACAGTTTATTGACTGTTTCTTTATTCAGTTTTGTACAGTTTAGTGACTGGTTCTTTATTGAGTTTTGTACAGTTTATTGACTGTTTCTTTATTCAGTTTTGTACAGTTTATTGACTGGTTGTTTATTGAGTTTTGTACAGTTTATTGCCTTGTTCTCTATTATGTTTTGTACAGTTTATTGACTGGTTCTTTATTGAATTTGTGTACAATTTATTGACTGGTTATTTATTGAGCTTTGTACAGTTTATTGACTGGTTCTTTATTCAGTTTTGTACAGTTTATTGACTGTTTCTTTATTGGGTTTTGTACAGTTTATTGACTGGTTCTTTGTTTAGTTTTGTACAGTTTATTGACTGGTTCTTTATTCAGTTTTGTACAGTTTATTGACTGGTTCCTTATTCAGTTTTGTACAGTTTATTGACTGGTTCTTTATTGAGTTTTGTACAGTTTATTGACTGTTTCTTTATTTAGTTTTGTACAGTTTATTGACTGGTTCTTTATTGAGTTTTGTACAGTTTATTGACTTGTTCTTTATTCAGTTTTGTATTGTTTATTGACTGGTTTTTTTATTTAGGTTTGTACAGTTTATTGACTGGTTCTTTATTGAGTTTTGTACAGTGTATTGACTGGTTTTTTGTTCAGTTTTGTACAGTTTATTGACTGTTTCTTTATTTAAATTTCTACAGTTTATCGACTGTTTCTTTATTAAGTTTTGTACAGTTTATTGACTGGTTCTTAATTTAGTTTTGTACAGTTTATTGACTGTTTCTTCATTCAGTTTTGTAATGTTTCTTGACTGGTTGTTTAAATGAGTTTTGTACAGTTTATTGACTGGTTCTTTGTTCTGTTTTGTACAGTTTATTGACTGTTTCTTTATTGAGTTTTGTACAGTTTATTGACTGGTTCTTTATTCAGTTTTGTACAGTTTATTGACTGTTTCTTTATTGAGTTTTGTACAGTTTTTTGACTGGTTCTATATTGAGTTTTGTACAGTTTATTGACTGTTTCTTTATTGAGTTTTGTACAGTTTATTGACTGTTTCTTTATTGAGTGTTGTACAGTTTATTGACTGTTTCTTTATTGAGTTTTGTACAGTTTATTGACAGTTTTTTATTGAGTTTTGTACAGTTTATTGACTGTTTCTTTATTGAGTGTTGTACAGTTTATTTACTGTTTCTTTATTGTGTTTTGTACAGTTTATTGACTGGTTCTTTATTCAGTTTTATACAGTTTATTGACTGGTTCTTTATTGAGTTTTGTAATGTTTATTGACTGGTTGTTTATTGAGTTTTGTGCAGTTTATTGACTGGTTCTTTATTCAGTTTTGTACAGTTTATTGACTGTTTCTTTATTGGGTTTTGTACAGTTTATTGACTGGTTCTTTGTTTAGTTTTGTACAGTTTATTGACGGGTTCTTTATTCAGTTTTGTACAGTTTATTGACTGGTTCCTTATTCAGTTTTGTACAGTTTATTGACTGGTTCTTTATTGAGTTTTGTACAGTTTATTGACTGTTTCTTTATTTAGTTTTGTACAGTTTATTGACTGGTTCTTTATTGAGTTTTGTACAGTTTATTGACTTGTTCTTTATTCAGTTTTGTATTGTTTATTGACTGGTTTTTTATTGAGTTTTGTACAGTTTATTGACTGGTTCTTTATTGAGTTTTGAACAGTTTATTGACTGGTTCTTTATTGAGTTTTGTACAGTTTATTGACTGGTTTTTTGTTCAGTTTTGTACAGTTTATTGACTGTTTCTTTACTGAGTTTTGTACAATTTATTGACTGGTTCTTTATTCAGTTTTGTACAGTTTATTGACTGTTTCTTTATTTAAATTTCTACAGTTTATCGACTGTTTCTTTATTAAGTTTTGTACAGTTTATTGACTGGTTCTTTATTTAGTTTTGTACAGTTTATTGACTGGTTCTTCATTCAGTTTTGTAATGTTTCTTGGCTGGTTGTTTAAATGAGTTTTGTACAGTTTATTGGCTGGTTCTTTGTTCAGTTTTGTACAGTTTATTGACTGTTTCTTTATTGAGTTTTGTACAGTTTATTGACTGGTTCTTTATTCAGTTTTGTACAGTTTATTGACTGTTTCTTTATAGAGTTTTGTACAGTTTTTTGACTGGTTCTATATTGAGTTTTGTACAGTTTATTGACTGTTTCTTTATTGAGTTTTGTACAGTTTATTGACTGTTTCTTTATTGAGTGTTGTACAGTTTATTGACTGTTTCTTTATTGAGTTTTGTACAGTTTATTGACAGTTTTTTATTGAGTTTTGTACAGTTTATTGACTGTTTCTTTATTGAGTGTTGTACAGTTTATTGACTGTTTCTTTATTGTGTTTTGTACAGTATATTGACTGGTTCTTTATTGAGTTTTTATACAGTTTATTGACTGGTTCTTTATTGAGTTTTGTAATGTTTATTTACTGGTTGTTTATTGAGTTTTGTGCAGTTTATTGACTGGTTCTTTATTGAGTTTTGTACAATTTATTGACTGGTTCTTTATTGAGTTTTGTACAGTTTATTGACTAGTTCTTTTTCAGTTTTGTACAGTTTATTGACTGGTTCTTTATTGAGTTTTGTACAGTTAATTGACTGTTTCTTTATTGAGTTTTGTACTGTTTTTTGACTAGTTCTTTATTAAGTTTTGAACAGTTTATTGACTGTTTCTTTATTCAGTTTTGTACAGTTTAGTGACTGTTTTTTATTGAGTTTTGTACAGTTTATTGACTGTTTCTTAATTGAGTTTTGTACAGTTTATTGATTGGTTCTTTATTCAGTTTTGTACAGTTTATTGACTGGTTCTTTATTCAGTTTTGTACAGTTTATTGACTGTTTCTTCATTGAGTTTTGTACAGTTTATTGACTGGTTCCTTATTCAGTTTTGTACAGTTTATTGACTGGTTCTTTATTGAGTTTTGAACAGTTTATTGACTGATTATTGAATTTGTGTACAATTTATTGACTGGTTCTTTATTGAGTTGTGTACAGTTTTTGACGGGTTCTTTATTCAGTTTTGTAATGTTTATTGACTAGTTCTTTATTGAGTTGTGTACAGTTTATTGACTGGTTCTTTATTCAGTTTTGTAATGTTTATTGACTGGTTCTTTATTGAGTTTTGTACAGTTTATTGACTGGTTCTTTATTGAGTTTTGTACAGTTTATTGACTGTTTCTTTATTGAGTTTTGTACAGTTTATTGACTAGTTCCTTATTCAGTTTTGTACAGTTTATTCACTGTTTCTTTATTGAGTTTTGTACAGTTTATTGACTGTTTTTATTGAGTTTTGTACACTTTATTTACTGTTTCTTTATTGAGTTTTGTTCAGTTTTTTTACTGTTTCTTTATTGAGTTTGTGTACAATTTATTGACTGGTTCTTTATTTAGTTTTGAACAGTTTTTTGACTGTTTCTTTATTTAGTTTTGTACAGTTTATTGACAGGTTCTTTATTGAGTTTTGTACAGTTTATTTACTGTTTCTTTCTTCAGTTTTGTAATGTTTATTGACTGGTTGTTTATTAAGTTTTGTACAGTTTATTGACTGGTGCTTTATTGACTTTTGTACAGTTTATTGACTGGTTCTTTATTGCATTTGTGTACAATTTATTGACTGGTTCTTTATTGAGTTTTGTACAGTTTATTGACTGGTTCTTTATTCAGTTTTGTACAGTTTATTGACTGGTTCTTTATTGAGTTTTGTCCGGTTTATTGACTGGTTCTTTATTGAGTTTTGTACAGTTTATTCACTGTTTCTTTATTGAGTTTTGTACAGTTCATTGACTAGTTCTTTATTGAGTTTTGTACAGTTTATTGACTGTTTCTTTATTGAGTTTTGTACAGTTTAGTGACTGTTTTTATTGAGTTTTGTTCAGTTTATTGACTGTTTCTTTATTGAGTTTTGTACAGTTTAGTGACTGTTTTTTATTGAGTTTTGTTCAGTTTATTGACTGTTTCTTTATTGAGTTTTGTACAGTTTAGTGACTGTTTTTTATTGAGTTTTGTACAGTTTATTGACTGTTTTTATTGAGTTTTGTACACTTTATTTACTGTTTCTTTATTGAGTTTTGTTCAGTTTTTTTACTGTTTCTTTATTGAGTTTGTGTACAATTTATTGACTGTTTCTTTATTGAGTTTTGTACAGTTAATTGACTGTTTCTTTATTCATTTTGTACAGTTTATTGACTGTTTCTTTATTGAGTTTTGTACAGTTTATTGACTGGTTCTTTATTCAGTTTTGTACAGTTTATTGACTGTTTCTTTATTCAGTTTTGTACAGTTAATTGACTGGTTCTTTATTTAGTTTTGTACAGTTTATTGACTGTTTCTTTAATTAGTTTTGTACAGTTTAATTACTGTTTCTTTATTTAGTTTTGTACAGTTTATTGATTGGCTCTTTATTGAATTTGTATACAATTTATTGACTGGTTCTTTATTCAGTTTTGTACAGTTTATTGACTGTTTCTTTATTGGGTTTTGTACAGTTTATTGACTGGATCTTTGTTTAGTTTTGTACAGTTTATTGACTTGTTCTTTATTCAGTTTTGTACAGTTTATTGACTGGTTCTTTATTGAGTTTTGTACAGTTTATTGACTGTTTCTTTATTGAGTTTTGTACAGTTTATTGACTGTTTCTTTATTGAGTTTTGTACATTTTATTGACTGGTTCCTTATTCAGTTTTGTACAATTTATTGACTGGTTCTTTGTTGAGTTTTGTACAGTTTATTGACTGATTCTTTATTGAATTTGTGTACAATTTATTGACTGGTTCTTTATTTAGTTTTGAACATTTTTTGACTGTTTCTTTATTTAGTTTTGTACAGTTTATTGACTGGTTCTTTATTGAGTTTTGTACAGTTTATTCACTGTTTCTTTCTTCAGTTTTGCAATGTTTATTGACTGGTTGTTTATTGAGTTTTGTACAGTTTATTGACTGGTGCTTTATTGACTTTTGTACAGTTTATTGACTGGTTCTTTATTGAATTTGTGGGCAATTTATTGACTGGTTCCTTATTGAGTTTTGTACAGTTTATTGACTGGTTCTTTATTCAGTTTTGTACAGTTTATTGACTGGTTCTTTATTGAGTTTTGTCCAGTTTATTGACTGGTTCTTTATTCAGTTTTGTACAGTTTATTCACTGTTTCTTTATTGAGTTTTGTACAGTTCATTGACTAGTTCTTTATTAAGTTTTGTACAGTTTATTGACTGTTTCTTTATTGAGTTTTGTACAGTTTAGTGACTGTTTTTTATTGAGTTTTGTTCAGTTTATTGACTGTTTCTTTATTGAGTTTTGTACAGTTTATTGACTGTTTCTTTATTCATTTTTGTACAGTTTATTGACTATTTCTTTATTGAGTTTTGGACAGTTTATTGACTGGTTCTTTATTGAGTTTTGTACAGTTTATTTACTGTTTATTTCTTCAGTTTTGTAATGTTTATTGACTGGTTGTTTATTGAGTTTTGTACAGTTTATTGACTGGTGCTTTATTGACTTTTGTACAGTTTATTGACTAGTTCCTTATTCAGTTTTGTACAGTTTATTGACTGTTTCTTTATTGAGTTTTGTACAGTTTATTGACTGTTTTTATTGAGTTTTGTACAGTTTATTTACTGTTTCTTTATTGAGTTTTGAACAGTTTATTGACTGGTTTTTTATTCAGTTTTGTACAGTTTATTGACTGTTTCTTTATTGAGTTTTGTACAGTTTATTGACTGTTTTTATTGAGTTTTGTACAGTTTATTTACTGTTTCTTTATTGAGTTTTGTTCAGTTTATTGACTGGTTCTTTATTCAGTTTTGTTCAGTTTTTTTACTGTTTCTTTATTGAGTTTGTCTACAATTTATTGACTGGTTCTTTATTTAGTTTTGAACAGTTTTTTGACTGTTTCTTTATTTAGTTTTGTACAGTTTATTGACTGTTTCTTTATTCATTTTTGTACAGTTTATTGACTGTTTCTTTATTGAGTTTTGTACAGTTTATTGACGGGTTCTTTATTCAGTTTTGTACAGTTTATTGACTGGTTCCTTATTCAGTTTTGTACAGTTTATTGACTGGTTCTTTATTGAGTTTTGTACAGTTTATTGACTGGTTCTTTATTTAGTTTTGTACAGTTTATTGACTGGTTCTTTATTGAGTTTTGTACAGTTTATTGACTTGTTCTTTATTCAGTTTTGTATTGTTTATTGACTGGTTTTTTATTGAGTTTTGTACAGTTTATTGACTGGTTCTTTATTGAGTTTTGAACAGTTTATTGACTGGTTCTTTATTGAGTTTTGTACAGTTTATTGACTGTTTTTTTGTTCAGTTTTGTACAGTTTATTGACTGTTTCTTTACTGAGTTTTGTACAATTTATTGACTGGTTCTTTATTCAGTTTTGTACAGTTTATTGACTGTTTCTTTATTTAAATTTCTACAGTTTATCGACTGTTTCTTTATTAAGTTTTGTACAGTTTATTGACTGGTTCTTTATTTAGTTTTGTACAGTTTATTGACAGGTTCTTCATTCAGTTTTGTAATGTTTCTTGACTGGTTGTTTAAATGAGTTTTGTACAGTTTATTGGCTGGTTCTTTGTTCAGTTTTGTACAGTTTATTGACTGTTTCTTTATTGAGTTTTGTACAGTTTATTGACTGGTTCTTTATTCAGTTTTGTACAGTTTATTGACTGTTTCTTTATAGAGTTTTGTACAGTTTTTTGACTGGTTCTATATTGAGTTTTGTACAGTTTATTGACTGTTTCTTTATTGAGTTTTGTACAGTTTATTGACTGTTTCTTTATTGAGTGTTGTACAGTTTATTGACTGTTTCTTTATTGAGTTTTGTACAGTTTATTGACAGTTTTTTATTGAGTTTTGTACAGTTTATTGACTGTTTCTTTATTGAGTGTTGTACAGTTTATTGACTGTTTCTTTATTGTGTTTTGTACAGTATATTGACTGGTTCTTTATTGAGTTTTTATACAGTTTATTGACTGGTTCTTTATTGAGTTTTTTAATTTTTATTGACTGGTTGTTTATTGAGTTTTGTACAATTTATTGACTGGTTCTTTATTGAGTTTTGTACAGTTTATTGACTAGTTCTTTTTCAGTTTTGTACAGTTTATTGACTGGTTCTTTATTGAGTTTTGTACAGTTAATTGACTGTTTCTTTATTGAGTTTTGTACTGTTTTTTGACTAGTTCTTTATTAAGTTTTGAACAGTTTATTGACTGTTTCTTTATTCAGTTTTGTACAGTTTAGTGACTGTTTTTTATTGAGTTTTGTACAGTTTATTGACTGTTTCTTAATTGAGTTTTGTACAGTTTATTGATTGGTTCTTTATTCAGTTTTGTACAGTTTATTGACTGGTTCTTTATTCAGTTTTGTACAGTTTATTGACTGTTTCTTCATTGAGTTTTGTACAGTTTATTGACTGGTTCCTTATTCAGTTTTGTACAGTTTATTGACTGGTTATTTATTGAGTTTTGAACAGTTTATTGACTGATTATTGAATTTGTGTACAATTTATTGACTGGTTCTTTATTGAGTTGTGTACAGTTTTTGACGGGTTCTTTATTCAGTTTTGTAATGTTTATTGACTAGTTCTTTATTGAGTTGTGTACAGTTTATTGACTGGTTCTTTATTCAGTTTTGTAATGTTTATTGACTGGTTCTTTATTGAGTTTTGTACAGTTTATTGACTGGTTCTTTATTGAGTTTTATACAGTTTATTGACTGTTTCTTTATTGAGTTTTGTACAGTTTATTGACTAGTTCCTTATTCAGTTTTGTACAGTTTATTCACTGTTTCTTTATTGAGTTTTGTACAGTTTATTGACTGTTTTTATTGAGTTTTGTACACTTTATTTACTGTTTCTTTATTGAGTTTTGTTCAGTTTTTTTACTGTTTCTTTATTGAGTTTGTGTACAATTTATTGACTGGTTCTTTATTTAGTTTTGAACAGTTTTTTGACTGTTTCTTTATTTAGTTTTGTACAGTTTATTGACAGGTTCTTTATTGAGTTTTGTACAGTTTATTTACTGTTTCTTTCTTCAGTTTTGTAATGTTTATTGACTGGTTGTTTATTAAGTTTTGTACAGTTTATTGACTGGTGCTTTATTGACTTTTGTACAGTTTATTGACTGGTTCTTTATTGAGTTTTGAACAGTTTATTGACTGGTTTTTTATTCAGTTTTGTACAGTTTATTGACTGTTTCTTTATTGAGTTTTGTACAGTTTATTGACTGTTTTTATTGAGTTTTGTACAGTTTATTTACTGTTTCTTTATTGAGTTTTGTTCAGTTTATTGACTGGTTCTTTATTCAGTTTTGTTCAGTTTTTTTACTGTTTCTTTATTGAGTTTGTCTACAATTTATTGACTGGTTCTTTATTTAGTTTTGAACAGTTTTTTGACTGTTTCTTTATTTAGTTTTGTACAGTTTATTGACTGTTTCTTTATTCATTTTTGTACAGTTTATTGACTGTTTCTTTATTGAGTTTTGTACAGTTTATTGACGGGTTCTTTATTCAGTTTTGTACAGTTTATTGACTGGTTCCTTATTCAGTTTTGTACAGTTTATTGACTGGTTCTTTATTGAGTTTTGTACAGTTTATTGACTGTTTCTTTATTGAGTTTTGTACAGTTTATTGACTGGTTCTTTATTGAGTTTTGTACAGTTTATTGACTTGTTCTTTATTCAGTTTTGTATTGTTTATTGACTGGTTCTTTATTTAGTTTTGTACAGTTTATTGACTGTTTCTTTATTGAGTTTTGAACAGTTTATTGACTGTTTCTATATTGAGTTTTGTACAGTTTATTGACTGTTTTTTTGTTCAGTTTTGTACAGTTTATTGACTGTTTCTTTACTGAGTTTTGTACAATTTATTGACTGGTTCTTTATTCAGTTTTGTACAGTTTATTGACTGTTTCTTTATTTAAATTTCTACAGTTTATCGACTGTTTCTTTATTAAGTTTTGTACAGTTTATTGACTGGTTCTTTATTTAGTTTTGTACAGTTTATTGACAGGTTCTTCATTCAGTTTTGTAATGTTTCTTGACTGGTTGTTTAAATGAGTTTTGTACAGTTTATTGGCTGGTTCTTTGTTCAGTTTTGTACAGTTTATTGACTGTTTCTTTATTGAGTTTTGTACAGTTTATTGACTGGTTCTTTATTCAGTTTTGTACAGTTTATTGACTGTTTCTTTATAGAGTTTTGTACAGTTTTTTGACTGGTTCTTTATTGAGTTTTGTACAGTTTATTGACTGTTTCTTTATTGAGTTTTGTACAGTTTATTGACTGTTTCTTTATTGAGTGTTGTACAGTTTATTGACTGTTTCTTTATTGAGTTTTGTACAGTTTATTGACAGTTTTTTATTGAGTTTTGTACAGTTTATTGACTGTTTCTTTATTGAGTGTTGTACAGTTTATTGACTGTTTCTTTATTGTGTTTTGTACAGTATATTGACTGGTTCTTTATTGAGTTTTTATACAGTTTATTGACTGGTTCTTTATTGAGTTTTTTAATTTTTATTGACTGGTTGTTTATTGAGTTTTGTACAATTTATTGACTGGTTCTTTATTGAGTTTTGTACAGTTTATTGACTAGTTCTTTTTCAGTTTTGTACAGTTTATTGACTGGTTCTTTATTGAGTTTTGTACAGTTAATTGACTGTTTCTTTATTGAGTTTTGTACTGTTTTTTGACTAGTTCTTTATTAAGTTTTGAACAGTTTATTGACTGTTTCTTTATTCAGTTTTGTACAGTTTAGTGACTGTTTTTTATTGAGTTTTGTACAGTTTATTGACTGTTTCTTTATTGACTTTTGTACAGTTTATTGACTGGTTCTCTTTATTCAGTTTTGTTCAGTATATTGACTGGTTCTTTATTCAGTTTTGTACAGTTTATTGACTGTTTCTTCATTGAGTTTTGTACAGTTTATTGACTGGTTCCTTATTCAGTTTTGTACAGTTTATTGACTGGTTATTTATTGAGTTTTGAACAGTTTATTGACTGATTATTGAATTTGTGTACAATTTATTGACTGGTTCTTTATTGAGTTGTGTACAGTTTTTGACGGGTTCTTTATTCAGTTTTGTAATGTTTATTGACTAGTTCTTTATTGAGTTGTGTACAGTTTATTGACTGGTTCTTTATTCAGTTTTGTAATGTTTATTGACTGGTTCTTTATTGAGTTTTGTACAGTTTATTGACTGGTTCTTTATTGAGTTTTATACAGTTTATTGACTGTTTCTTTATTGAGTTTTGTACAGTTTATTGACTAGTTCCTTATTCAGTTTTGTACAGTTTATTCACTGTTTCTTTATTGAGTTTTGTACAGTTTATTGACTGTTTTTATTGAGTTTTGTACACTTTATTTACTGTTTCTTTATTGAGTTTTGTTCAGTTTTTTTACTGTTTCTTTATTGAGTTTGTGTACAATTTATTGACTGGTTCTTTATTTAGTTTTGAACAGTTTTTTGACTGTTTCTTTATTTAGTTTTGTACAGTTTATTGACAGGTTCTTTATTGAGTTTTGTACAGTTTATTTACTGTTTCTTTCTTCAGTTTTGTAATGTTTATTGACTGGTTGTTTATTAAGTTTTGTACAGTTTATTGACTGGTGCTTTATTGACTTTTGTACAGTTTATTGACTGGTTCTTTATTGCATTTGTGTACAATTTATTGACTGGTTCTTTATTGAGTTTTGTACAGTTTATTGACTGGTTCTTTATTCAGTTTTGTACAGTTTATTGACTGGTTCTTTATTGAGTTTTGTCCAGTTTATTGACTGGTTCTTTATTGAGTTTTGTACAGTTTATTGACTGTTTCTTTATTGAGTTTTGTACAGTTCATTGACTAGTTCTTTATTGAGTTTTGTACAGTTTATTGACTGTTTCTTTATTGAGTTTTGTACAGTTTAGTGACTGTTTTTTATTGAGTTTTGTTCAGTTTATTGACTGTTTCTTTATTGAGTTTTGTACAGTTTATTGACTGTTTCTTTATTCATTTTGTACAGTTTATTGACTGTTTCTTTATTGAGTTTTGTACAGTTTATTGACTGGTTCTTTATTCAGTTTTGTACAGTTTATTGACTGTTTCTTTATTCAGTTTTGTACAGTTAATTGACTGGTTCTTTATTTAGTTTTGTACAGTTTATTGACTGTTTCTTTAATTAGTTTTGTACAGTTTAATTACTGTTTCTTTATTTAGTTTTGTACAGTTTATTGATTGGCTCTTTATTTAGTTTTGTACAGTTTATTGATTGGCTCTTTATTGAATTTGTGTACAATTTATTGACTGGTTCTTTATTCAGTTTTGTACAGTTTATTGACTGTTTCTTTATTGGGTTTTGTACAGTTTATTGACTGGATCTTTGTTTAGTTTTGTACAGTTTATTGACTTGTTCTTTATTCAGTTTTGTACAGTTTATTGACTGGTTCTTTATTGAGTTTTGTACAGTTTAGTGACTGTTTCTTTATTGAGTTTTGTACAGTTTATTGACTGTTTCTTTATTGAGTTTTGTACATTTTATTGACTAGTTCCTTATTCAGTTTTGTACAATTTATTGACTGGTTCTTTGTTGAATTTTGTACAGTTTATTGACTGATTCTTTATTGAATTTGTGTACAATTTATTGACTGGTTCTTTATTTAGTTTTGAACATTTTTTGACTGTTTCTTTATTTAGTTTTGTACAGTTTATTGACTGGTTCTTTATTGAGTTTTGTACAGTTTATTCACTGTTTCTTTCTTCAGTTTTGTAATGTTTATTGACTGGTTGTTTATTGAGTTTTGTACAGTTTATTGACTGGTGCTTTATTGACTTTTGTACAGTTTATTGACTGGTTCTTTATTGAATTTGTGTGCAATTTATTGACTGGTTCCTTATTGAGTTTTGTACAGTTTATTGACTGGTTCTTTATTCAGTTTTGTACAGTGTATTGACTGGTTCTTTATTGAGTTTTGTCCAGTTTATTGACTGGTTCTTTATTGAGTTTTGTACAGTTTATTCACTGTTTCTTTATTGAGTTTTGTACAGTTCATTGACTAGTTCTTTATTAAGTTTTGTACAGTTTATTGACTGTTTCTTTATTGAGTTTTGTACAGTTTAGTGACTGTTTTTTATTGAGTTTTGTTCAGTTTATTGACTGTTTCTTTATTGAGTTTTGTACAGTTTATTGACTGTTTCTTTATTCATTTTTGTACAGTTTATTGACTGTTTCTTTATTGAGTTTTGGACAGTTTATTGACTGGTTCTTTATTGAGTTTTGTACAGTTTATTTACTGTTTATTTCTTCAGTTTTGTAATGTTTATTGACTGGTTGTTTATTGAGTTTTGTACAGTTTATTGACTGGTGCTTTATTGACTTTCGTACAGTTTATTGACTGTTTTTATTGAGTTTTGTACAGTTTATTTACTGTTTCTTTATTGAGTTTTGTGCAGTTTATTGACTGGTTTTTTATTCAGTTTTGTACAGTTTATTGACTGTTTCTTTATTGAGTTTTGTACAGTTTATTGACTGTTTTTATTGAGTTTTGTACAGTTTATTTACTGTTTCTTTATTGAGTTTTGTTCAGTTTATTGACTGGTTCTTTATTCAGTTTTGTTCAGTTTTTTTACTGTTTCTTTATTGAGTTTGTCTACAATTTATTGACTGGTTCTTTATTTAGTTTTGAACAGTTTTTTGACTGTTTCTTTATTTAGTTTTGTACAGTTTATTGACTGTTTCTTTATTCATTTTTGTACAGTTTATTGACTGTTTCTTTATTGAGTTTTGTACAGTTTATTGACTGGTTCTTTATTGAGTTTTGTACAGTTTATTTACTGTTTCTTTCTTCAGTTTTGTAATGTTTATTGACTGGTTGTTTATTGAGTTTTGTACAGTTTATTGACTGGTGCTTTATTGACTTTTGTACAGTTTATTGACTAGTTCCTTATTCAGTTTTGTACAGTTTATTGACTGTTTCTTTATTGAGTTTTGTACAGTTTATTGACTGTTTTTATTGAGTTTTGTACAGTTTATTTACTTTTTCTTTATTGAGTTTTGTACAGTTTATTGACTGGTTTTTTATTCAGTTTTGTACAGTTTATTGACGGTTTCTTTATTGAGTTTTGTACAGTTTATTGACTGTTTTTATTGAGTTTTGTACAGTTTATTTACTGTTTCTTTATTGAGTTTTGTTCAGTTTATTGACTGGTTCTTTATTCAGTTTTGTTCAGTTTTTTTACTGTTTCTTTATTGAGTTTGTCTACAATTTATTGACTGGTTCTTTATTTAGTTTTGAACAGTTTTTTGACTGTTTCTTTATTTAGTTTTGTACAGTTTATTGACTGGTTCTTTATTGAGTTTTGTACAGTTTATTTACTGTTTCTTTCTTCAGTTTTGTAATGTTTATTGACTGGTTGTTTATTGAGTTTTGTACAGTTTATTGACTGGTGCTTTATTGACTTTTGTACAGTTTATTGACTGGTTCTTTATTGAATTTGTGTACAATTTAGTGACTGGTTCTTTATTGAGTTTTGTGCAGTTTATTGACTGGTTCTTTATTCAGTTTTGTACAGTTCATTGACTGGTTCTTTATTGAGTTTTGTCCAGTTTATTGACTGGTTCTTTATTGAGTTTTGTACAGTTTATTCACTGTTTCTTTATTGAGTTTTGTACAGTTAATTGACTAGTTCTTTATTAAGTTTTGTACAGTTTATTGACTGTTTCTTTATTAAGTTTTGTACAGTTTAGTGACTGTTTTTTATTGAGTTTTGTTAAGTTTATTGACTGTTTCTTTATTGAGTTTTGTACAGTTTATTGACTGTTTCTTTATTCATTTTTGTACAGTTTATTGACTGTTTCTTTATTGAGTTTTGTACATTTTATCCACTGGTTCTTTATTCAGTTTTGTGCAGTTTATTGACTGTTTCTTTATTGAGTTTTGTACTGTTTATTGATTGGTTCTTTATTTAGTTTTGTACAGTTTATTGACTGTTTCTTTAATTAGTTTTGTACAGTTTAATTACGATTTCTTTATTTAGTTTTTTACAGTTTATTGACTGGTTCTTTATTGAATTTGTGCACAATTTATTGACTGGTTCTTAATTGAGTTTTGTACAGTTTATTGACTGGTTCTTTATTCAGTTTTGTACAGTTTATTGACTGTTTCTTTATTGGGTTTTGTACAGTTTATTGACTGGTTCTTTGTTTAGTTTTGTACAGTTTATTGACTGGTTCTTTATTGAGTTTTGTACAGTTTATTGACTGGTTCTTTATTGAGTTTTGTAAAGTTTATTGACTGTTTCTTTATTTAGTTTTGTACAGTTTATTGACTGTTTCTTTATGGAGTTTTGTACAGGTTATTGACATGTTCTTTATTCAGTTTTGTATTGTTTATTGAGTGGTTTTTTATTGAGTTGTGTACAGTTTATTGACTGGTTCTTTATTTAGTTTTGTACAGTTTATTGATTGTTTCTTTAATTAGTTTTGTACAGTTTAATTACTGTTTCTTTATTTAGTTTTGTACAGTTTATTGATTGGCTCTTTATTGAGTTTTGTACAGTTTATTGACTGGTTCTTTATTGAGTTTTGTAAAGTTTATTGACTGTTTCTTTATTTAGTTTTGTACAGTTTATTGACTGTTTCTTTATGGAGTTTTGTACAGGTTATTGACATGTTCTTTATTCAGTTTTGTATTGTTTATTGAGTGGTTTTTTATTGAGTTGTGTACAGTTTATTGACTGGTTCTTTATTTAGTTTTGTACAATTTATTGACTGTTTCTTTAATTAGTTTTGTACAGTTTAATTACTGTTTCTTTATTTAGTTTTGTACAGTTTATTGATTGGCTCTTTATTGAATTTGTGTACAATTTATTGACTGGTTCTTTATTGAGTTTTGTACAGTTTATTGACTGGTTCTTTATTCAGTTTTGTACAGTTTATTGACTGGTTCTTTATTGAGTTTTGTACAGTTTATTGACTGGTTCTTTATTGAGTTTTGTAAAGTTTATTGACTGTTTCTTTATTTAGTTTTGTACAGTTTATTGACTGTTTCTTTATGGAGTTTTGTACAGGTTATTGACATGTTCTTTATTCAGTTTTGTATTGTTTATTGAGTGGTTTTTTATTGAGTTGTGTACAGTTAATTGACTGGTTCTTTATTTAGTTTTGTACAGTTTATTGACTGTTTCTTTAATTAGTTTTGTACAGTTTAATTACTGTTTCTTTATTTAGTTTTGTACAGTTTATTGATTGGCTCTTTATTGAATTTGTGTACAATTTATTGACTGGTTCTTTATTGAGTTTTGTACAGTTTATTGACTGGTTCTTTATTCAGTTTTGTACAGTTTATTGACTGTTTCTTTATTGGGTTTTGTACAGTTTATTGACTGGATCTTTGTTTAGTTTTGTACAGTTTATTGACTTGTTCTTTATTCAGTTTTGTACAGTTTATTGACTGGTTCTTTATTGAGTTTTGTACAGTGTATTGACTGTTTCTTTATTGAGTTTTGTACAGTTTATTGACTGTTTCTTTATTGAGTTGTGTACATTTTATTGACTGGTTCCTTATTCAGTTTTGTACAGTTTATTGACTGGTTCTTTGTTGAGTTTTGTACAGTTTATTGACTGATTCTTTCTTGAGTTTGTGTACAATTTATTGACTGGTTCTTTATTGAGTTTTGTAAAGTTTATTGACTGTTTCTTTATTTAGTTTTGTACAGTTTATTGACTGTTTCTTTATGGAGTTTTGTACAGGTTATTGACATGTTCTTTATTCAGTTTTGTATTGTTTATTGAATGGTTTTTTATTGAGTTGTGTACAGTTAATTGACTGGTTCTTTATTTAGTTTTGTACAGTTTATTGACTGTTTCTTTAATTAGTTTTGTACAGTTTAATTACTGTTTCTTTATTTAGTTTTGTACAGTTTATTGATTGGCTCTTTATTGAATTTGTGTACAATTTATTGACTGGTTCTTTATTGAGTTTTGTACAGTTTATTGACTGGTTCTTTATTCAGTTTTGTACAGTTTATTGACTGTTTCTTTATTGGGTTTTGTACAGTTTATTGACTGGATCTTTGTTTAGTTTTAAACAGTTTTTTGACTGTTTCTTTATTTAGTTTTGTACAGTTTATTGACTGTTTCTTTATTCATTTTTGTACAGTTTATTGACTGTTTCTTTATTGAGTTTTGTACAGTTTATTGACTGGTTCTTTATTGAGTTTTGTACAGTTTATTTACTGTTTCTTTCTTCAGTTTTGTAATGTTTATTGACTGGTTGTTTATTGAGTTTTGTACAGTTTATTGACTGGTGCTTTATTGACTTTTGTACAGTTTATTGACTAGTTCCTTATTCAGTTTTGTACAGTTTATTGACTGTTTCTTTATTGAGTTTTGTACAGTTTATTGACTGTTTTTATTGAGTTTTTTACAGTTTATTTACTGTTTCTTTATTGAGTTTTGTACAGTTTATTGACTTGTATTCAGTTTTGTACAGTTTATTGACGGTTTCTTTATTGAGTTTTGTACAGTTTATTGACTGTTTTTATTGAGTTTTGTACAGTTTATTTACTGTTTCTTTATTGAGTTTTGTTCAGTTTATTGACTGGTTCTTTATTCAGTTTTGTTCAGTTTTTTTACTGTTTCTTTATTGAGTTTGTCTACAATTTATTGACTGGTTCTTTATTTAGTTTTGAACAGTTTTTTGACTGTTTCTTTATTTAGTTTTGTACAGTTTATTGACTGGTTCTTTATTGAGTTTTGTACAGTTTATTTACTGTTTCTTTCTTCAGTTTTGTAATGTTTATTGACTGGTTGTTTATTGAGTTTTGTACAGTTTATTGACTGGTGCTTTATTGACTTTTGTACAGTTTATTGACTGGTTCTTTATTGAATTTGTGTACAATTTAGTGACTGGTTCTTTATTGAGTTTTGTGCAGTTTATTGACTGGTTCTTTATTCAGTTTTGTACAGTTCATTGACTGGTTCTTTATTGAGTTTTGTCCAGTTTATTGACTGGTTCTTTATTGAGTTTTGTACAGTTTATTCACTGTTTCTTTATTGAGTTTTGTACAGTTAATTGACTAGTTCTTTATTAAGTTTTGTACAGTTTATTGACTGTTTCTTTATTAAGTTTTGTACAGTTTAGTGACTGTTTTTTATTGAGTTTTGTTAAGTTTATTGACTGTTTCTTTATTGAGTTTTGTACAGTTTATTGACTGTTTCTTTATTCATTTTTGTACAGTTTATTGACTGTTTCTTTATTGAGTTTTGTACATTTTATTCACTGGTTCTTTATTCAGTTTTGTACAGATTATTGACTGTTTCTTTATTGAGTTTTGTACTGTTTATTGACTGGTTCTTTATTTAGTTTTGTACAGTTTATTGACTGTTTCTTTAATTAGTTTTGTACAGTTTAATTACGATTTCTTTATTTAGTTTTTTACAGTTTATTGACTGGTTCTTTTTTGAATTTGTGCACAATTTATTGACTGGTTCTTAATTGAGTTTTGTACAGTTTATTGACTGGTTCTTTATTCAGTTTTGTACAGTTTATTGACTGTTTCTTTATTGGGTTTTGTACAGTTTATTGACTGGTTCTTTGTTTAGTTTTGTACAGTTTATTGATTGGTTCTTTATTGAGTTTTGTACAGTCTATTGACTGGTTCTTTATTGAGTTTTGTAAAGTTTATTGACTGTTTCTTTATTTAGTTTTGTACAGTTTATTGACTGTTTCTTTATGGAGTTTTGTACAGGTTATTGACATGTTCTTTATTCAGTTTTGTATTGTTTATTGAGTGGTTTTTTATTGAGTTGTGTACAGTTTATTGACTGGTTCTTTATTTAGTTTTGTACAGTTTATTGACTGTTTCTTTAATTAGTTTTGTACAGTTTAATTACTGTTTCTTTATTTAGTTTTGTACAGTTTATTGATTGGCTCTTTATTGAATTTGTGTACAATTTATTGACTGGTTCTTTATTGAGTTTTGTACAGTTTATTGACTGGTTCTTTATGGAGTTTTGTACAGTTTATTGACTGGTTCTTTATTGAGTTTTGTAAAGTTTATTGACTGTTTCTTTATTTAGTTTTGTACAGTTTATTGACTGTTTCTTTATGGAGTTTTGTACAGGTTATTGACATGTTCTTTATTCAGTTTTGTATTGTTTATTGAGTGGTTTTTTATTGAGTTGTGTACAGTTTATTGACTGGTTCTTTATTTAGTTTTGTACAGTTTATTGACTGGTTCTGTATTCAGTTTTGTACAGTTTATTGACTGGTTCTTTATTGAGTTTTGTACAGTTTATTGACTGGTTCTTTATTGAGTTTTGTAAAGTTTATTGACTGTTTCTTTATTTAGTTTTGTACATTTTATTGACTGTTTCTTTATGGAGTTTTGTACAGGTTATTGACATGTTCTTTATTCAGTTTTGTATTGTTTATTGAGTGGTTTTTTATTGAGTTGTGTACAGTTATTTGACTGGTTCTTTATTTAGTTTTGTACAGTTTATTGGCTGTTTCTTTAATTAGTTTTGTACAGTTTAATTACTGTTTCTTTATTTAGTTTTGTACAGTTTATTGATTGGCTCTTTATTGAGTTTTGTACAGTTTATTGACTGTTTCTTTATTGAGTTTTGTACAGTTTATTGACTGTTTCTTTATTGAGTTTTGTACATTTTATTGACTGGTTCCTTATTCAGTTTTGTACAGTTTATTGACTGGTTCTTTGTTGAGTTTTGTACAGTTTATTGACTGATTCTTTCTTGAATTTGTGTACAATTTATTGACTGGTTCTTTATTTAGTTTTGAACATTTTTTGACTGTTTCTTTATTTAGTTTTGTACAGTTTATTGACTGGTTCTTTATTGAGTTTTGTACAGTTTATTCACTGATTCTTTTTTCAGTTTTATAATGTTTATTAACTGGTTGTTTATTGAGTTTTGTACAGTTTATTGACTGGTGCTTTATTGACTTTTGTACAGTTTATTGACTGGTTCTTTATTGACTTTTGTACAATTTATTGACTGGTTCCTTATTGAGTTTTGTACAGTTTATTGACTGGTTCTTTATTCAGTTTTGTACAGTTTATTGACTGGTTCTTTATTGAGTTTTGTCCAGTTTATTGACTGGTTCTTTATTGAGTTTTGTACAGTTTATTCACTGTTTCTTTATTGAGTTTTGTACAGTTCATTGACTAGTTCTTTATTAAGTTTTGTACAGTTTATTGACTGTTTCTTTATTGAGTTTTGTACAGTTTATTGACTGTTTCTTTATTCATTTTTGTACAGTTTATTGAATGTTTCTTTATTGAGTGTTGTACAGTTTATTGACTTGTTCTTTATTGAGTTTTGTACAGTTTATTTACTGTTTCTTTCTTCAGTTTTGTAATGTTTATTGACTGGTTGTTTATTGAGTTTTGTACAGTTTATTGACTGGTGCTTTATTGACTTTTGTACAGTTTATTGACCAGTTCCTTATTCAGTTTTGTACCGTTTATTGACTGTTTCTTTATTGAGTTTTGTACAGTTTATTGACTGTTTTTATTGAGTTTTGTACAGTTTATTGACTGGTTTTTTATTCAGTTTTGTACAGTTTATTGACTGTTTCTTTATTGGGTTTTGTACAGTTTATTGACTGGATCTTTGTTTAGTTTTGTACAGTTTATTGACTTGTTCTTTATTCAGTTTTGTACAGTTTATTGACTGGTTCTTTATTGAGTTTTGTACAGTTTATTGACTGTTTCTTTATTGAGTTTTGTACAGTTTATTGACTGTTTCTTTATTGAGTTTTGTACATTTTATTGACTGGTACCTTATTCAGTTTTGTACAGTTTATTGACTGGTTCTTTGTTGAGTTTTGTACAGTTTATTGACTGATTCTTTCTTGAATTTGTGTACAATTTATTGACTGGTTCTTTATTTAGTTTTGAACATTTTTTGACTGTTTCTTTATTTAGTTTTGTACAGTTTATTGACTGGTTCTTTATTGAGTTTTGTACAGTTTATTCACTGATTCTTTTTTCAGTTTTGTAATGTTTATTGACTGGTTGTTTATTGAGTTTTGTACAGTTTATTGACTGGTGCTTTATTGACTTTTGTACAGTTTATTGACTGGTTCTTTATTGACTTTTGTACAATTTATTGACTGGTTCCTTATTGAGTTTTGTACAGTTTATTGACTGGTTCTTTATTCAGTTTTGTACAGTTTATTGACTGGTTCTTTATTGAGTTTTGTCCAGTTTATTGACTGGTTCTTTATTGAGTTTTGTACAGTTTATTCACTGTTTCTTTATTGAGTTTTGTACAGTTCATTGACTAGTTCTTTATTAAGTTTTGTACAGTTTATTGACTGTTTCTTTATTGAGTTTTGTACAGTTTATTGACTGTTTCTTTATTCATTTTTGTACAGTTTATTGAATGTTTCTTTATTGAGTGTTGTACAGTTTATTGACTGGTTCTTTATTGAGTTTTGTACAGTTTATTTACTGTTTCTTTCTTCAGTTTTGTAATGTTTATTGACTGGTTGTTTATTGAGTTTTGTACAGTTTATTGACTGGTGCTTTATTGACTTTTGTACAGTTTATTGACCAGTTCCTTATTCAGTTTTGTACCGTTTATTGACTGTTTCTTTATTGAGTTTTGTACAGTTTATTGACTGTTTTTATTGAGTTTTGTACAGTTTATTGACTGGTTTTTTATTCAGTTTTGTACAGTTTATTGACTGTTTCTTTATTGGGTTTTGTACAGTTTATTGACTGGATCTTTGTTTAGTTTTGTACAGTTTATTGACTTGTTCTTTATTCAGTTTTGTACAGTTTATTGACTGGTTCTTTATTGAGTTTTGTACAGTTTATTGACTGTTTCTTTATTGAGTTTTGTACAGTTTATTGACTGTTTCTTTATTGAGTTGTGTACATTTTATTGACTGGTTCCTTATTCAGTTTTGTACAGTTTATTGACTGGTTCTTTGTTGAGTTTTGTACAGTTTATTGACTGATTCTTTCTTGAATTTGTGTACAATTTATTGACTGGTTCTTTATTGAGTTTTGTAAAGTTTATTGACTGTTTCTTTATTTAGTTTTGTACAGTTTATTGACTGTTTCTTTATGGAGTTTTGTACAGGTTATTGACATGTTCTTTATTCAGTTTTGTATTGTTTATTGAGCGGTTTTTTATTGAGTTGTGTACAGTTAATTGACTGGTTCTTTATTTAGTTTTGTACAGTTTATTGACTGTTTCTTTAATTAGTTTTGTACAGTTTAATTACTGTTTCTTTATTTAGTTTTGTACAGTTTATTGATTGGCTCTTTATTGAATTTGTGTACAATTTATTGACTGGTTCTTTATTGAGTTTTGTACAGTTTATTGACTGGTTCTTTATTCAGTTTTGTACAGTTTATTGACTGTTTCTTTATTGGGTTTTGTACAGTTTATTGACTGGATCTTTGTTTAGTTTTAAACAGTTTTTTTACTGTTTCTTTATTTAGTTTTGTACAGTTTATTGACTGTTTCTTTATTCATTTTTGTACAGTTTATTGACTGTTTCTTTATTGAGTTTTGTACAGTTTATTGACTGGTTCTTTATTGAGTTTTGTACAGTTTCTTTCTTCAGTTTTGTAATGTTTATTGACTGGTTGTTTATTGAGTTTTGTACAGTTTATTGACTGGTGCTTTATTGACTTTTGTACAGTTTATTGACTAGTTCCTTATTCAGTTTTGTACAGTTTATTGACTGTTTCTTTATTGAGTTTTGTACAGTTTATTGACTGTTTTTATTGAGTTTTGTACAGTTTATTTACTGTTTCTTTATTGAGTTTTGTACAGTTTATTGACTGGTTTTTTATTCAGTTTTGTACAGTTTATTGACGGTTTCTTTATTGGGTTTTGTACAGTTTATTGACTGTTTTTATTGAGTTTTGTACAGTTTATTTACTGTTTCTTTATTGAGTTTTGTTCAGTTTATTGACTGGTTCTTTATTCAGTTTTGTTCAGTTTTTTTACTGTTTCTTTATTGAGTTTGTCTACAATTTATTGACTGGTTCTTTATTTAGTTTTGAACAGTTTTTTTACTGTTTCTTTATTTAGTTTTGTACAGTTTATTAACTGGTTCTTTATTGAGTTTTGTACAGTTTATTTACTGTTTCTTTCTTCAGTTTTGTAATGTTTATTGACTGGTTGTGTATTGAGTTTTGTACAGTTTATTGACTGGTGCTTTATTGACTTTTGTACAGTTTATTGACTGGTTCTTTATTGAATTTGTGTACAATTTAGTGACTGGTTCTTTATTGAGTTTTGTGCAGTTTATTGACTGGTTCTTTATTCAGTTTTGTACAGTTCATTGACTGGTTCTTTATTGAGTTTTGTCCAGTTTATTGACTGGTTCTTTATTGAGTTTTGTACAGTTTATTCACTGTTTCTTTATTGAGTTTTGTACAGTTAATTGACTAGTTCTTTATTAAGTTTTGTACAGTTTATTGACTGTTTCTTTATTAAGTTTTGTACAGTTTATTGACTGTTTCTTTATTCATTTTTGTACAGTTTATTGACTGTTTCTTTATTGAGTTTTGTACATTTTATTCACTGGTTCTTTATTCAGTTTTGTACAGATTATTGACTGTTTCTTTATTGAGTTTTGTACTGTTTATTGACTGGTTCTTTATTTAGTTTTGTACAGTTTATTGACTGTTTCTTTAATTAGTTTTGTACAGTTTAATTACGATTTCTTTATTTAGTTTTTTACAGTTTATTGACTGGTTCTTTTTTGAATTTGTGCACAATTTATTGACTGGTTCTTAATTGAGTTTTGTACAGTTTATTGACTGGTTCTTTATTCAGTTTTGTACAGTTTATTGACTGTTTCTTTATTGGGTTTTGTACAGTTTATTGACTGGTTCTTTGTTTAGTTTTGTACAGTTTATTGACTGGTTCTTTATTGAGTTTTGTACAGTTTATTGACTGGTTCTTTATTGAGTTTTGTAAAGTTTATTGACTGTTTCTTTATTTAGTTTTGTACAGTTTATTGACTGTTTCTTTATGGAGTTTTGTACAGGTTATTGACATGTTCTTTATTCAGTTTTGTATTGTTTATTGAGTGGTTTTTTATTGAGTTGTGTACAGTTTATTGACTGGTTCTTTATTTAGTTTTGTACAGTTTATTGACTGTTTCTTTAATTAGTTTTGTACAGTTTAATTACTGTTTCTTTATTTAGTTTTGTACAGTTTATTGATTGGCTCTTTATTGAATTTGTGTACAATTTATTGACTGGTTCTTTATTGAGTTTTGTACAGTTTATTGACTGGTTCTTTATTCAGTTTTGTACAGTTTATTGACTGGTTCTTTATTGAGTTTTGTACAGTTTATTGACTGGTTCTTTATTGAGTTTTGTAAAGTTTATTGACTGTTTCTTTATTTAGTTTTGTACAGTTTATTGACTGTTTCTTTATGGAGTTTTGTACAGGTTATTGACATGTTCTTTATTCAGTTTTGTATTGTTTATTGAGTGGTTTTTTATTGAGTTTTGTACAGTTTATTGACTGGTTCTTTATTGAGTTTTGTACAGTTTATTGACTGGTTCTTTAATTAGTTTTGTACAGTTTAATTACTGTTTCTTTATTTAGTTTTGTACAGTTTATTGATTGGCTCTTTATTGAATTTGTGTACAATTTATTGACTGGTTCTTTATTGAGTTTTGTACAGTTTATTGACTGGTTCTTTATTCAGTTTTGTACAGTTTATTGACTGGTTCTTTATTGAGTTTTGTACAGTTTATTGACTGGTTCTTTATTGAGTTTTGTAAAGTTTATTGACTGTTTCTTTATTTAGTTTTGTACAGTTTATTGACTGTTTCTTTATGGAGTTTTGTACAGGTTATTGACATGTTCTTTATTCAGTTTTGTATTGTTTATTGAGTGGTTTTTTATTGAGTTGTGTACAGTTAATTGACTTGTTCTTTATTTAGTTTTGTACAGTTTATTGGCTGTTTCTTTAATTAGTTTTGTACAGTTTAATTACTGTTTCTTTATTTAGTTTTGTACAGTTTATTGATTGGCTCTTTATTGAATTTGTGTACAATTTATTGACTGGTTCTTTATTGAGTTTTGTACAGTTTATTGACTGGTTCTTTATTGAGTTTTGTACAGTTTATTGACTGGTTCTTTATTGAGTTTTGTACAGTTTATTGACTGGTTCTTTATTGAGTTTTGTAAAGTTTATTGACTGTTTCTTTATTTAGTTTTGTACAGTTTATTGACTGTTTCTTTATGGAGTTTTGTACAGGTTATTGACATGTTCTTTATTCAGTTTTGTATTGTTTATTGAGTGGTTTTTTATTGAGTTGTGTACAGTTTATTGACTGGTTCTTTATTTAGTTTTGTACAGTTTATTGACTGTTTCTTTAATTAGTTTTGTACAGTTTAATTACTGTTTCTTTATTTAGTTTTGTACAGTTTATTGATTGGCTCTTTATTGAATTTGTGTACAATTTATTGACTGGTTCTTTATTGAGTTTTGTACAGTTTATTGACTGGTTCTTTATTCAGTTTTGTACAGTTTATTGACTGGTTCTTTATTGAGTTTTGTACAGTTTATTGACTGGTTCTTTATTGAGTTTTGTAAAGTTTATTGACTGTTTCTTTATTTAGTTTTGTACAGTTTATTGACTGTTTCTTTATGGAGTTTTGTACAGGTTATTGACATGTTCTTTATTCAGTTTTGTATTGTTTATTGAGTGGTTTTTTATTGAGTTGTGTACAGTTAATTGACTTGTTCTTTATTTAGTTTTGTACAGTTTATTGGCTGTTTCTTTAATTAGTTTTGTACATTTTAATTACTGTTTCTTTATTTAGTTTTGTACAGTTTATTGATTGGCTCTTTATTGAATTTGTGTACAATTTATTGACTGGTTCTTTATTGAGTTTTGTACAGTTTATTGACTGGTTCTTTATTCAGTTTTGTACAGTTTATTGACTGTTTCTTTATTGGGTTTTGTACAGTTTATTGACTGGATCTTTGTTTAGTTTTGTACAGTTTATTGACTTGTTCTTTATTCAGTTTTGTACAGTTTATTGACTGGTTCTTTATTGAGTTTTGTACAGTTTATTGACTGTTTCTTTATTGAGTTTTGTACAGTTTATTGACTGTTTCTTTATTGAGTTGTGTACATTTTATTGACTGGTTCCTTATTCAGTTTTGTACAGTTTATTGACTGGTTCTTTGTTGAGTTTTGTACAGTTTATTGACTGATTCTTTCTTGAATTTGTGTACAATTTATTGACTGGTTCTTTATTGAGTTTTGTAAAGTTTATTGACTGTTTCTTTATTTAGTTTTGTACAGTTTATTGACTGTTTCTTTATGGAGTTTTGTACAGGTTATTGACATGTTCTTTATTCAGTTTTGTATTGTTTATTGAGTGGTTTTTTATTGAGTTGTGTACAGTTAATTGACTGGTTCTTCATTTAGTTTTGTACAGTTTATTGACTGTTTCTTTAATTAGTTTTGTACAGTTTAAATACTGTTTCTTTATTTAGTTTTGTACAGTTTATTGATTGGCTCTTTATTGAATTTGTGTACAATTTATTGACTGGTTCTTTATTGAGTTTTGTACAGTTTATTGACTGGTTCTTTATTCAGTTTTGTACAGTTTATTGACTGTTTCTTTATTGGGTTTTGTACAGTTTATTGACTGGATCTTTGTTTAGTTTTGTACAGTTTATTGACTTGTTCTTTATTCAGTTTTGTACAGTTTATTGACTGGTTCTTTATTGAGTTTTGTACAGTTTATTGACTGTTTCTTTATTGAGTTTTGTACAGTTTATTGACTGTTTCTTTATTGAGTTTTGTACATTTTATTGACTGGTTCCTTATTCAGTTTTGTACAGTTTATTGACTGGTTCTTTGTTGAGTTTTGTACAGTTTATTGACTGATTCTTTCTTGAATTTGTGTACAATTTATTGACTGGTCCTTTATTTAGTTTTGAACATTTTTTGACTGTTTCTTTATTTAGTTTTGTACAGTTTATTGACTGGTTCTTTATTGAGTTTTGTACAGTTTATTGACTGGTGCTTTATTGACTTTTGTACAGTTTATTGACTGGTTCTTTATTGAATTTGTGTACAATTTATTGACTGGTTCCTTATTGAGTTTTGTACAGTTTATTGACTGGTTCTTTATTCAGTTTTGTACAGTTTATTGACTGGTTCTTTATTGAGTTTTGTCCAGTTTATTGACTGGTTCTTTATTGAGTTTTGTACAGTTTATTCACTGTTTCTTTATTGAGTTTTGTACAGTTCATTGACTAGTTCTTTATTAAGTTTTGTACAGTTTATTGACTGTTTCTTTATTGAGTTTTGTACAGTTTATTGACTGTTTCTTTATTCATTTTTGTACAGTTTATTGACTGTTTCTTTATTGAGTGTTGTACAGTTTATTGACTGGTTCTTTATTCAGTTTTGTACAGTTTATTTACTGTTTCTTTCTTCAGTTTTGTAATGTTTATTGACTGGTTGTTTATTGAGTTTTGTACAGTTTATTGACTGGTGCTTTATTGACTTTTGTACAGTTTATTGACCAGTTCCTTATTCAGTTTTGTACCGTTTATTGACTGTTTCTTTATTGAGTTTTGTACAGTTTATTGACTGTTTTTATTGAGTTTTGTACAGTTTATTGACTGGTTTTTTATTCAGTTTTGTACAGTTTATTGACTGGTTTTTTATTCAGTTTTGTACAGTTTATTGACTGTTTCTTTATTGAGTTTTGTACAGTTTATTGACTGTTTTTATTGAGTTTTGTTCAGTTTATTTACTGTTTCTTTATTGAGTTTTGTTCAGTTTATTGACTGGTTCTTTATTCAGTTTTGTTCAGTTTTTTTACTGTTTCTTTATTGAGTTTGTCTACAATTTATTGACTGGTTCTTTATTTAGTTTTGAACAGTTTTTTGACTGTTTCTTTATTGAGTTTTGTACTGTTTATTGACTGTTTCTTTATTCATTTTTGTACAGTTTATTGACTGTTTCTTTATTGAGTTTTGTACAGTTTATTGACTGGTTCTTTATTGAGTTTTGTACAGTTTATTTACTGTTTCTTTCTTCAGTTTTGTAATGTTTATTGACTGGTTGTTTATTGATTTTTGTACAGTTTATTCACTGGTGCTTTATTGACTTTTGTACAGTTTATTGACTAGTTCCTTATTCAGTTTTGTACAGTTTATTGACTGTTTCTTTATTGAGTTTTGTACAGTTTATTGACTGTTTTTATTGAGTTTTGTACAGTTTATTTACTGTTTCTTTATTGAGTTCTGTACAGTTTATTGACTGGTTTTTTATTCAGTTTTGTACAGTTTATTGACTGTTTCTTTATTGAGTTTTGTACAGTTTATTGACTGTTTTTATTGAGTTTTGTACAGTTTATTTACTGTTTCTTTATTGAGTTTTGTTCAGTTTATTGACTGGTTCTTTATTCAGTTTTGTTCAGTTTTTTTACTGTTTCTTTATTGAGTTTGTCTACAATTTATTGACTGGTTCTTTATTTAGTTTTGAACAGTTTTTTGACTGTTTCTTTATTTAGTTTTGTACAGTTTATTGACTGGTTCTTTATTGAGTTTTGTACAGTTTATTTACTGTTTCTTTCTTCAGTTTTGTAATGTTTATTGACTGGTTGTTTATTGAGTTTTGTACAGTTTATTGACTCTTGCTTTATTGACTTTTGTACAGTTTATTGACTGGTTCTTTATAGAATTTGTGTACAATTTAGTGACTGGTTCTTCATTGAGTTTTGTACAGTTTATTGACTGGTTCTTTATTCAGTTTTGTACAGTTCATTGACTGGTTCTTTATTGAGTTTTGTCCAGTTTATTGACTGGTTCTTTATTGAGTTTTGTACAGTTTATTCACTGTTTCTTTATTGAGTTTTGTACAGTTAATTGACTAGTTCTTTATTAAGTTTTGTACAGTTTATTGACTGTTTCTTTATTGAATTTTGTACAGTTTAGTGACTGTTTTTTATTGAGTTTTCTTAAGTTTATTGACTGTTTCTTTATTGAGTTTTGTACAGTTTATTGACTGTTTCTTTATTCATTTTTGTACAGTTTAGTGACTGTTTCTTTATTGAGTTTTGTACATTTTATTCACTGGTTCTTTATTCAGTTTTGTACAGTTTATTGACTGTTTCTTTATTGAGTTTTGTACTGTTTATTGACTGGTTCTTTATTTAGTTTTGTACAGTTTATTGACTGTTTCTTTAATTAGTTTTGTATAGTTTAATTACGGTTTCTTTATTTAGTTTTTTACAGTTTATTGACTGGTTCTTTATTGAATTTGTGCACAATTTATTGACTGGTTCTTAATTGAGTTTTGTACAGTTTATTGACTGGTTCTTTATTCAGTTTTGTACAGTTTATTGACTGTTTCTTTATTGGGTTTTGCACAGTTTATTGACTGGTTCTTTGTTTAGTTTTGTACAGTTTATTGACTGGTTTTTTATTGAGTTTTGTACAGTTTATTGACTGGTTCTTTATTGAGTTTTGTAAAGTTTATTGACTGTTTCTTTATTTAGTTTTGTACAGTTTATTGACTGGTTCTTTATGGAGTTTTGTACAGGTTATTGACATGTTCTTTATTCAGTTTTGTATTGTTTATTGAGTGGTTTTTTATTTAGTTGTGTACAGTTTATTGACTGGTTCTTTATTGAGTTTTGAACAGTTTATTGACTGGTTCTTTATTCAGTTTTGTACAGTTTATTGACTGTTTCTTTATTGAGTGTTATACAGTTTATTGACTGTTTCTTTATTGTGTTTTGTACAGTTTATTGACTGGTTCTTTATTCAGTTTTATACAGTTTATTGACTGGTTCTTTATTGAGTTTTGTAATGTTTATTGACTGGTTCTTTATTGGGTTTTGTACAGTTTATTGACTGGTTCTTTTTTCAGTTCTGTACAGTTTATTGACTGGTTCTTTATTGAGTTTTGTACAGTTTATTGACTGGTTCTATTTTGAGTTTTGTACAGTTAATTGACTGTTTCTTTATTGAGTTTTGTACTGTTTATTGACTAGTTCTTGATTAAGTTTTGAACAGTTTATTGACTGTTTCTTTATTGAGTTTTGTACAGTTTAGTGACTGTTTTTTATTGAGTTTTGTACAGTTTATTGACTGTTTCTTTATTGAGTTTTGTACAGTTTATTGACTGGTTCTTTATTCAGTTTTGTACAGTTTATTGACTGGTTATTTATTGAGTTTTGTACAGTTTATTGACTGTTTCTTTATTGAGTTTTGTACAGTTTATTGATTGGTTTCTTATTCAGTTTTGTACAGTTTATTGACTGGTTCTTTATTGAGTTTTGTACAGTTTATTGACTAGTTCCTTATTCAGTTTTGTACAGTTTATTGACTGTTTCTTTATTGAGTTTTGTACATTTTATTGACTGGTTCCTTATTCAGTTTTGTACAGTTTATTGACTGGTTCTTTATTGAGGTTTGTACAGTTTATTGACTGATTCTTTATTGAATTTGTGTACAATTTAATGACTGGTTCTTTATTTAGTTTTGAACATTTTTTGACTGTTTCTTTATTTAGTTTTGTACAGTTTATTGACTGGTTCTTTATTGAGTTTTGTACAGTTTATTCACTGTTTCTTTCTTCAGTTTTGTAATGTTTATTGACTGGTTGTTTATTGAGTTTTGTACAGTTTATTGACTGGTGCTTTATTGACTTTTGTACAGTTTATTGACTGATTCTTTATTGAATTTGTGTACAATTTATTGACTGGTTCTTTATTGAGTTTTGTACAGTTTATTGACTGGTTCTTTATTGAGTTTTGTCCAGTTTATTGACTGGTTCTTTATTGAGTTTTGTACAGTTCATTGACTAGTTCTTTATTAAGTTTTGTACAGTTTATTGACTGTTTCTTTATTGAGTTTTGTACAGTTTAGTGACTGTTTTTTATTGAGTTTTGTTCAGTTTATTGACTGGTTCTTTATTGAGTTTTGTCCAGTTTATTGACTGGTTCTTTATTGTGTTTTGTACAGTTTATTCACTGTTTCTTTATTGAGTTTTGTACAGTTTATTGACTGGTTTTTTATTCAGTTTTGTACAGTTTATTGACTGGTTTTTTATTCAGTTTTGTACAGTTTATTGACTGTTTCTTTATTGAGTTTTGTACAGTTTATTCACTGTTTTTATTGAGTTTTGTACAGTTTATTTACTGTTTCTTTCTTCAGTTTTGTAATGTTTATTGACTGGTTGTTTATTGAGTTTTGTACAGTTTATTGACTGGTGCTTTATTGAATTTGTGTACAATTTAGTGACTGGTTCTTTATTGAGTTTTGTACAGTTTATTGACTGGTTCTTTATTGAGTTTTGTACTGTTTATTGACTGGTTCTTTATTTAGTTTTGTACAGTTTATTGACTGTTTCTTTAATTAGTTTTGTACAGTTTAATTACGGTTTCTTTATTTAGTTTTGTACAGTTAATTGACTGGTTCTTTGTTTAGTTTTGTACCGTTTATTGACTGGTTCTTTATTGAGTTTTGTACAGATTATTGACTGGTTCTTTATTGAGTTTTGTAAAGTTTATTGACTGTTTCTTTATTTAATTTTGTACAGTTTATTGACTGGTTCTTTATGGAGTTTTGTACAGGTATTGACATGTTCTTTATTCAGTTTTGTATTGTTTATTGAGTGGTTTTTTATTGAGTTGTGTACAGTTTATTGACTGGTTCTTTATTGAGTTTTGAACAGTTTATTGACTGGTTCTTTATTCAGTTTTGTACAGTTTATTGACTGTTTCTTTATTGAGTGTTATACAGTTTATTGACTTTTTCTTTATTGTGTTTTGTACAGTTTATTGACTGGTTCTTTATTCAGTTTTATACAGTTTATTGACTGGTTCTTTATTGAGTTTTGTAATGTTTATTGACAGGTTGTTTATTGAGTTTTGTGCAGTTTATTGACTGGTTCTTTATTGAGTTTTGTACAATTTATTGACTGGTTCTTTATTGGGTTTTGTACAGTTTATTGACTGGTTCTTTTTTCAGTTCTGTACAGTTTATTGACTGGTTCTTTATTGAGTTTTGTACAGTTTATTGACTGGTTCTATTTTGAGTTTTGTACAGTTAATTGACTGTTTCTTTATTGAGTTTTGTACTGTTTATTGACTAGTTCTTTATTAAGTTTTGAACAGTTTATTGACTGTTTCTTTATTGAGTTTTGTTCAGCTTAGTGACTGTTTTTTATTGAGTTTTGTAATGTTTATTGACTGGTTGTTTATTGAGTTTTGTACAGTTTATTGACTGGTTTCTTATTCAGTTTTGTACAGTTTATTGACTGGTTCTTTATTGAGTTTTGTACAGTTTATTGACTTATTCTTTATTGAATTTGTGTACAATTTATTGACTGGTTCTTTATTGAGTTCTGTACAGTTTATTGACTGGTTCTTTACTCAGTTTTGTAATGTTTATTGACTGGTTCTTTATTGAGTTGTGTAGAGTTTATTGACTGGTTCTTTATTCAGTTTTGTAGTGTTTATTGACTGTTTCTTTATTTAGTTTTGTACAGTTTATTGACTGGTTCTTTATTGAGTTTTGTACAGTTTATTCACTGTTTCTTTCTTCAGTTTTGTAATGTTTATTGACTGGTTGTTTATTGAGTTTTGTACAGTTTATTGACTGGTGCTTTATTGACTTTTGTACAGTTTATTGACTGATTCTTTATTGAATTTGTGTACAATTTATTGACTGGTTCTTTATTGAGTTTTGTACAGTTTATTGACTGGTTCTTTATTGAGTTTTGTTCAGTTTATTGACTGGTTCTTTATTGAGTATTGTACAGTTCATTGACTAGTTCTTTATTAAGTTTTGTACAGTTTATTGACTGTTTCTTTATTGAGTTTTGTACAGTTTAGTGACTGTTTTTTATTGAGTTTTGTTCAGTTTATTGACTGGTTCTTTATTGAGTTTTGTCCAGTTTATTGACTGGTTCTTTATTGTGTTTTGTACAGTTTATTCACTGTTTCTTTATTGAGTTTTGTACAGTTCATTGACTAGTTCTTTATTAAGTTTTGTACAGTTTATTGACTGTTTCTTTATTGAGTTTTGTACAGTTTAGTGACTGTTTTTTATTGAGTTTTGTTCAGTTTATTGACTGTTTCTTTATTGAGTTTTGTACAGTTTATTGACTGTTTCTTTATTCATTTTTGTACAGTTTATTGACTGTTTCTTTATTGAGTTTTGTACAGTTTATTGACTGGTTCTTTATTGAGTTTTGTACAGTTTATTTACTGTTTCTTTCTTCAGTTTTGAAATGTTTATTGACTGGTTGTTTATTGAGTTTTGTACAGTTTATTGACTGGTGCTTTATTGACTTTTGTACAGTTTATTGACTAGTTCCTTATTCAGTTTTGTACAGTTTATTGACTGTTTCTTTATTGAGTTTTGTACAGTTTATTGACTGTTTTTATTGAGTTTTGTACAGTTTATTTACTGTTTCTTTATTGAGTTTTGTACAGTTTATTGACTGGTTTTTTATTCAGTTTTGTACAGTTTATTGACTGTTTCTTTATTGAGTTTTGTACAGTTTATTGACTGTTTTTATTGAGATTTGTACAGTTTATTTACTGTTTCTTTATTGAGTTTTGTTCAGTTTATTGACTGGTTCTTTATTCAGTTTTGTTCAGTTTTTTTACTGTTTCTTTATTGAGTTTGTCTACAATTTATTGACTGTTTCTTTAGTTAGTTTTGTACAGTTTATTGACTGTTTCTTTATTTAGTTTATGTACAATTTATTGACTGGTTCTTTATTCAGTTTTGTACAGTTTATTTACTGTATCTTTATTTAGTTTTGTACAGTTTATTGACTGGTTCTTTATTGAGTTTTGTACAGTTTATTGACGGTTTCTTTATTCAGTTTTGTAATGTTTATTGACTGGTTGTTTATTGAGTTTTGTACAGTTTATTGACTGGTTCTTTATTGAGCTTTGTACAGTTTATTGACTGATTCTTTATTGAATTTGTGTACAATTGATTGACTGGTTCTTTATTGAGTTGTGTACAGTTTATTGACTGGTTCTTTAGTGAGTTTTGTACAGTTTATTGACTGGTTCTTTATTCAGTTTTGTACAGTTTATTGACTGGTTCTTTATTCAGTTTTCTAATGTTTATTGACTGGTTCTTTATTGATTTTTTGTACAGTTTATTGACTGGTTCTTTATTGAGTTTTGTACAGTTTATTGACTGTTTCTTTATTGAGTTTTGTACAGTTTATTGACTGTTTTTTATTGAGTTTTGTACAGTTCATTGACTAGTTCTTTATTAAGTTTTGTACAGCTTATTGACTGTTCCTTTATTGAGTTTTGTACAGTTTATTGACTGTTTCTTTATTTAAATTTCTACAGTTCATAGACTGTTTCTTTATTTAATTTTGTACAGTTTATTGACTGGTTCTTTATTTAGTTTTGTACAGTTTATTGACTGGTTCTTCATTCAGTTTTGTAATGTTTCTTGACTGGTTCTTTAAATGAATTTTGTACAGTTTATTGACTGTTTCTTTATTGAGTTTTGTACAGTATATTGACTAGTTCCTTATTGAGTTTTGAACAGTTTATTGACTGTTTCTTTATTGAGTTTTGTACAGTTTATTGACTGTTTTTTATTGAGTTTTGTACAGTTTATTTACTGTTTCTTTATTGAGTTTTGTACGGTTTATTGACTGTTTCGTTATTGAGTTTTGTACAGTTTATTGACTGGTTCTTTATTCAGTTTTGTACAGTTTATTGACTGGTTCTTTATTCAGTTTTGTTCAGTTTTTTTACTGTTTCTTTATTGAGTTTGTTTACAATTTATTGACTGGTTCTTTATTTAGTTTTGTACAGTTTTTTGACTGTTTCTTTTTTTAGTTTTGTACAGTTTATTGACTGGTTCTTTATTGAGTTTTGTTCATTTTATTCACTGTTTCTTTCTTCAGTTTTGTAATGTTTATTGACTGGTTGTTTATTGAGTTTTGTACAGTTTATTGACTGGTTCTTTATTGACTTTTGTACAGTTTATTGACTGGTTCTTTATTGAATTTGTGTACAATTTATTGACTGGTTCTTTATTGAGTTTTGTACAGTTTATTGACTGGTTCTTTATTGAATTTTGTACAGTTTATTGACTGGTTCTTTATTGAGTTGTGTACAGTTTATTGACTGGTTCTTTATTGAGTTTTGTACATTTTATTCACTGTTTCTTTATTGAGTTTTGTACAGTTCATTGACTAGTTCTTTATTAAGTTTTGTACAGTTTATTGACTGTTTCTTTATTGAGTTTTGTACAGTTTATTGACTGTTTTTTATTGAGTTTTGTACAGTTTATTGACTGTTTCTTTATTGAGTTTTGTACAGTTTATTGACTATTTCTTTATTTAGTTTTGTACAGTTTATTGACTGTTTCTTTAGTTAGTTTTGTACAGTTTATTGACTGTTTCTTTATTTAGTTTATGTACAATTTATTGACTGGTTCTTTATTCAGTTTTGTACAGTTTATTTACTGTATCTTTATTTAGTTTTGTACAGTTTATTGACTGGTTCTTTATTGAGTTTTGTACAGTTTATTGACGGTTTCTTTATTCAGTTTTGTAATGTTTATTGACTGGTTGTTTATTGAGTTTTGTACAGTTTATTGACTGGTTCTTTATTGAGCTTTGTACAGTTTATTGACTGATTCTTTATTGAATTTGTGTACAATTGATTGACTGGTTCTTTATTGAGTTGTGTACAGTTTATTGACTGGTTCTTTAGTGAGTTTTGTACAGTTTATTGACTGGTTCTTTATTCAGTTTTGTACAGTTTATTGACTGGTTCTTTATTCAGTTTTCTAATGTTTATTGACTGGTTCTTTATTGATTTTTTGTACAGTTTATTGACTGGTTATTTATTGAGTTTTGTACAGTTTATTGACTGTTTCTTTATTGAGTTTTGTACAGTTTATTGACTGTTTTTTATTGAGTTTTGTACAGTTTATTTACTGTTTCTTTATTGAGTTTTGTACGGTTTATTGACTGTTTCTTTATTGAGTTTTGTACAGTTTATTGACTGGTTCTTTATTCAGTTTTGTACAGTTTATTGACTGGTTCTTTATTCAGTTTTGTTCAGTTTTTTTACTGTTTCTTTATTGAGTTTGTGCACAATTTATTGACTGGTTCTTTATTTAGTTTTGTACAGTTTTTTGACTGTTTCTTTATTTAGTTTTGTACAGTTTATTGACTGCTTCTTTATTGAGTTTTGTTTAGTTTATTCACTGTTTCTTTTTTCAGTTTTGTAATGTTTATTGACTGTTTGTTTATTGAGTTTTGTACAGTTTATTGACTGGTTCTTTATAGACTTTTGTACAGTTTATTGACTGGTTCTATATTTAGTTTTGTACAGTTTATTGACTGTTTCTTTAATGAGTTTTGTACAGTTTAATGACTGTTTCTTTATTGAGTTTTGTACAGTTTATTGACTGGTTCTTTATTTAGTTTTGTACAGTTTATTGACTGTTTCTTTAATTAGTTTTGTACAGTTTAATGACTGTTTCTTTATTTAGTTTTGTACCGTTTATTGACTGTTTCTTTATTTAGTTTGTGTACAATTTATTGACTGGTTCTTATTTAGTTTTGTACAGTTTATTGACTGTTTCTTTATTTAGTTTTGTACAGTTTATTGACTGGTTCCTTACTGAGTTTTGTACAGTTTATTTACTGTTTCTTTCTTCAGTTTTGTAATGTTTATTGACTGGTTGTTTATTGAGTTTTGTACAGTTTATTGACTGGTGCTTTATTGACTTTTGTACAGTTTATTGACTAGTTCCTTATTCAGTTTTGTACAGTTTATTGACTGTTTCTTTATTGAGTTTTGTACAGTTTATTGACTGTTTTTATTGAGTTTTGTACAGTTTATTTACTGTTTCTTTATTGAGTTTTGTACAGTTTATTGACTGGTTTTTTATTCAGTTTTGTACAGTTTATTGACTGTTTCTTTATTGAGTTTTGTACAGTTTACTGACTGTTTTTATTGAGTTTTGTACAGTTTATTTACTGTTTCTTTATTGATTTTTGTTCAGTTTATTGACTGGTTCTTTATTCAGTTTTGTTCAGTTTTTTTACTGTTTCTTTATTGAGTTTGTCAACAATTTATTGACTGGTTTTTTATTTAGTTTTGAACAGTTTTTTGACTGTCTCTTTATTTAGTTTTGTACAGTTTATTGACTGGTTCTTTATTGAGTTTTGTACAGTTTATTTACTGTTTCTTTCTTCAGTTTTGTAATGTTTATTGACTGGTTGTTTATTGAGTTTTGTACAGTTTATTGACTGGTGCTTTATTGACTTTTGTACAGTTTATTGACTGGTTCTTTATTGAATTTGTGTACAATTTAGCGACTGGTTCTTTATTGAGTTTTGTACAGTTTATTGACTGGTTCTTTATTCAGTTTTGTACAGTTCATTGACTGGTTCTTTATTGAGTTTTGTCCAGTTTATTGACTGGTTCTTTATTGAGTTGTGTACAGTTTATTCACTGTTTCTTTATTGAGTTTTGTACAGTTTATTGACTGTTTCTTTATTGAGTTTGTGTACAATTTATTGACTGGTTCTTTATTGAGTTGTGTACAGTTTATTGACTGGTTCTTTAGTGAGTTTTGTGCAGTTTATTGACTGTTTCTTTATTGGGTTTTGTACAGTTTATTGACTGGTTATTTGTTTAGTTTTGTACAGTTTATTGACTGATTCTTTATTGAATTTGTGTACAATTTATTGACTGGTTCTTTATTGAGTTGTGTACAGTTTATTGACTGGTTCTTTATTCCGTTTTGTACAGTTTATTGACTGGTTCTTTATTCAGTTTTGTACGGTTTATTGACTGGTTTTTTATTCAGTTTTGTAATGTTTATTGACTGGTTCTTTATTGAGTTTTGTACAGTTCATTGACTAGTTCTTTATTAAGTTTTGTACAGTTTATTGACTGTTCCTTTATTGAGTTTTGTACAGTTTATTGACTGTTTCTTTATTTAAATTTCTACAGTTCATAGACTGTTTCTTTATTTAATTTTGTACAGTTTATTGACTGGTTCTTTATTTAGTTTTGTACAGTTTATTGACTGTTTCTTCATTCAGTTTTGTAATGTTTCTTGACTGGTTGTTTAAATGAGTTTTGTACAGTTTATTGACTGTTTCTTTATTGAGTTTTGTACAGTATATTGACTAGTTCCTTATTGAGTTTTGAACAGTTTATTGACTGTTTCTTTATTGAGTTTTGTACAGTTTATTGACTGTTTTTATTGAGTTTTGTACAGTTTATTTACTGTTTCTTTATAGAGTTTTGTACGGTTTATTGACTGTTTCGTTATTGAGTTTTGTACAGTTTATTGACTGGTTCTTTATTCAGTTTTGTACAGTTTATTGACTGGTTCTTTATTCAGTTTTGTTCAGTTTTTTTACTGTTTCTTTATTGAGTTTGTTTACAATTTATTGACTGGTTCTTTATTTAGTTTTGTACAGTTTTTTGACTGTTTCTTTATTTAGTTTTGTACAGTTTATTGACTGGTTCTTTATTGAGTTTTGTTCATTTTATTCACTGTTTCTTTCTTCAGTTTTGTAATGTTTATTGACTGGTTGTTTATTGAGTTTTGTACAGTTTATTGACTGGTTCTTTATTGACTTTTGTACAGTTTATTGACTGGTTCTTTATTGAATTTGTGTACAATTTATTGACTGGTTCTTTATTGAGTTGTGTACAGTTTATTGACTGGTTCTTTATTGAGTTTTGTACATTTTATTCACTGTTTCTTTATTGAGTTTTGTACAGTTCATTGACTAGTTCTTTATTAAGTTTTGTACAGTTTATTGACTGTTTCTTTATTGAGTTTTGTACAGTTTAGTGACTGTTTTTTATTGAGTTTTGTTCAGTTTATTGACTGTTTCTTTATTGAGTTTTGTACAGTTTATTGACTATTTCTTTATTTAGTTTTGTACAGTTTATTGACTGTTTCTTTAGTTAGTTTTGTACAGTTTATTGACTGTTTCTTTATTTAGTTTATGTACAATTTATTGACTGGTTCTTTATTCAGTTTTGTACAGTTTATTTACTGTATCTTTATTTAGTTTTGTACAGTTTATTGACTGGTTCTTTATTGAGTTTTGTACAGTTTATTGACGGTTTCTTTATTCAGTTTTGTAATGTTTATTGACTGGTTGTTTATTGAGTTTTGTACAGTTTATTGACTGGTTCTTTATTGAGCTTTGTACAGTTTATTGACTGATTCTTTATTGAATTTGTGTACAATTTATTGACTGGTTCTTTATTGAGTTGCGTACAGATTATTGACTGGTTCTTTATTCAGTTTTGTACAGTTTATTGACTGGTTCTTTATTCAGTTTTCTAATGTTTATTGACTGGTTCTTTATTGACTTTTGTACAGTTTATTGACTGGTTCTTTATTGAGTTTTGTACAGTTTAGTGACTGTTTTTTATTGAGTTTTGTTCAGTTTATTGACTGTTTCTTTATTGAGTTTTGTACAGTTTATTGACTATTTCTTTATTTAGTTTTGTACAGTTTATTGACTGTTTCTTTAGTTAGTTTTGTACAGTTTATTGACTGTTTCTTTATTTAGTTTATGTACAATTTATTGACTGGTTCTTTATTCAGTTTTGTACAGTTTATTTACTGTATCTTTATTTAGTTTTGTACAGTTTATTGACTGGTTCTTTATTGAGTTTAGTACAGTTTATTGACCGTTTCTTTATTTAGTTTTGTAATGTTTATTGACTGGTTGTTTATTGAGTTTTGTACAGTTTATTGACTGGTTCTTTATTGAGCTTTGTACAGTTTATTGACTGATTCTTTATTGAATTTGTGTACAATTTATTGACTGGTTCTTTAGTGAGTTTTGTACAGTTTATTGACTGGTTCTTTATTCAGTTTTGTACAGTTTATTGACTGGTTCTTTATTCAGTTTTCTAATGTTTATTGACTGGTTCTTTATTGAGTTTTGTACAGTTTATTGACTGGTTCTTTATTGAGTTTTGTACAGTTTATTGACTGTTTCTTTATTGAGTTTTGTACATTTTATTGACTGTTTTTTATTGAGTTTTGTACAGTTTATTTACTGTTTCTTTATTGAGTTTTGTACAGTTTATTGACTGGTTCTTTATTCAGTTTTGTACAGTTTATTGACTGGTTCTTTATTCAGTTTTGTTCAGTTTTTTTACTGTTTCTTTATTGACTTTTGTACAGTTTATTGACTGGTTCTATATTTAGTTTTGTACAGTTTATTGACTGTTTCTTTAATGAGTTTTGTACAGTTTAATGACTGTTTCTTTATTGAGTTTTGTACAGTTTATTGACTGGTTCTTTATTTAGTTTTGTACAGTTTATTGACTGTTTCTTTAATTAGTTTTGTTCAGTTTAATGACTGTTTCTTTATTTAGTTTTGTACCGTTTATTGACTGTTTCTTTATTTAGTTTGTGTACAATTTATTGACTGGTTCTTATTTAGTTTTGTACAGTTTATTGACTGTTTCTTTATTTAGATTTGTACAGTTTATTGACTGGTTCTTTATTGAGTTTTGTACAGTTTATTGACTGTTTCTTTATTCAGTTTTGGACAGTTGATTGACTGGTTGTCTATTGAGTTTTGTACAGTTTATTGACTGGTTCTTTATTATGTTTTGTACAGTTTATTGACTGGTTCTTTATTGAATTTGTGTACAATTTATTGACTGGTTATTTATTGAATTTTGTACAGTATATTGACTGGTTCTTTATTCAGTTTTGTACAGTTTATTGCCTGTTTCTTTATTGGGTTTTGTACAGTTTATTGACTGGTTCTTTGTTTAGTTTTGTACAGTTTATAGACTGATTCTTTATTGAATTTCTGTACAATTTATTGACTGGTTCTTTATTGAGTTGTGTACAGTTTATTGACTGGTTCTTTATTCAGTTTTGTACAGTTTATTGACTGGTTCTTTATTCAGTTTTGTACAGTTTATTGACTGGTTCTTTATTCAGTTTTGTAATGTTTATTGACTGGTTCTTTATTGAGTTTTGTAGAGTTGATTGACTAGTTCTTTATTAAGTTTTGTACAGTTTATTGACTGTTTCTTTATTGAGTTTTGTACAGTTTAGTGACTTTTATTTATTGAGTTATGTTCAGTTTATTGACTGTTTCTTTATTGAGTTTTGTACAGTTTATTGACTGTTTCTTTATTCATTTTTGTACAGATTATTGACTGTTTCTTTATTGATTTTTGTACAGTTTATTGACTGGTTCTTTATTCAGTTTATTACAGTTTATTGACTGTTTCGTTATTGAGTTTTGTACAGTTTATTGACTGGTTCTTTTTTTAGTTTTGTACAGTTTATTGACTGTTTCTTTAATTAGTTTTGTACAGTTTAATGACTGTTTCTTTATTTAGTTTTGTACAGTTTATTGACTGTTTCTTTATTTAGTTTGTGTACAATTTATTGACTGGTTCTTTATTGAGTTTTGTACAGTTTATTGACTGTTTCTTTATTCAGTTTTGGACAGTTTATTGACTGGTTGTTTATTGAGTTTTGTACAGTTTATTCACTCCTTCTTTATAATGTTTTGTACAGTTTATTGACTGGTTCTTTATTGAATTTGTGTACAATTTATTGACTGGTTATTTGTTGAGTTTTGTACACTATATTGACTGGTTCTTTATTCAGTTTTGTACAGTTTATTGACTGTTTCTTTATTGGGTTTTGTACAGTTTATTGACTGGTTCTTTGTTTAGTTTTGTACAGTTTATTGACTGATTCTTTATTGAATTTGTGTACAATTTATTGACTGGTTCTTTATTGAGTTGTGTACAGTTTATTGACTGGTTCTTTATTCAGTTTTGTACAGTTTATTGACTGGTTCTTTATTCAGTTTTTCACAGTTTATTGACTGGTTCTTTATTCAGTTTTGTAATGTTTATTGACTGGTTCTTTATTGAGTTTTGTACAGTTCATTGACTAGTTCTTTATTAAGTTTTGTACAGTTTATTGACTGTTTTTTTATTGAGTTTTGTACAGTTTAGTGACTGTTTTTTATTGAGTTTTGATCAGTTTATTGACTGTTTCTTTATTGAGTTTTGTACAGTTTATTGACTGTTTCTTTATTTAGTTTTGTACAGTTTATTGACTGTTTCTTTAGTTAGTTTTGTACACTTTATTGACTGTTTCTTTATTTAGTTTGTGTACAATTTATTGACTGGTTCTTTATTTAGTTTTGCACAGTTTATTTACTGTTTCTTTATTTAGTTTTGTACAGTTTATTGACTGGTTCTTTATTGAGTTTTGTACAGTTTATTGACTGTTTCTTTATTCAGTTTTGTAATGTTTATTGACTGGTTGTTTATTGAGTTTTGTACAGTTTATTGACTGGTTCTTTATTTAGTTTTGTACAGTTTATTGACTGGTTCTTTATTCAGTTTTGTACAGTTTATTGACTGGTTCTTCATTCAGTTTTTTAATGTTTATTGACTGGTTCTTTATTGAGTTTTGTACAGTTTATTGACTGGTTCTTTATTGAGTTTTGTACAGTTTATTGACCGTTTCTTTATTGAGTTTTGTACAGTTTATTGACTGTTTTTTATTGAGTTTTGTACAGTTTATTTACTGTTTCTTTATTGAGTTTTGTACGGTTTATTGACTGTTTCTTTATTGAGTTTTGTACAGTTTATTGACTGGTTCTTTATTCAGTTTTGTACAGTTTATTGACTGGTTCTTTATTCAGTTTTGTTCAGTTTTTTTACTGTTTCTTTATTGAGTTTGTGTACAATTTATTGACTGGTTCTTTATTTAGTTTTGTACAGTTTTTTGACTGTTTCTTTATTTAGTTTTGTACAGTTTATTGACTGGTTCTTTATTGAGTTTTGTTTAGTTTATTCACTGTTTCTTTCTTCAGTTTTGTAATGTTTATTGACTGGTTGTTTATTGAGTTTTGTACAGTTTATTGACTGGTTCTTTATTTAGTTTTGTACAGTTTATTGACTGTTTCTTTAATGAGTTTTGTACAGTTTAATGACTGTTTCTTTATTGAGTTTTGTACAGTTTATTGACTGGTTCTTTATTTAGTTTTGTACAGTTTATTGACTGTTTCTTTAATTAGTTTTGTACAGTTTAATGGCTGTTTCTTTATTTAGTTTTGTACAGTTTATTGACTGTTTCTTTATTTAGTTTGTGTACAATTTATTGACTGGTTCTTATTTAGTTTTGTACAGTATATTGACTGTTTCTTTATTTAGTTTTGTACAGTTTATTGACTGGTTCTTTATTGAATTTGTGTACAATTTATTGACTGGTTATTTATTGAGTTTTGTACAGTATATTGACTGGTTCTTTATTCAGTTTTGTACAGTTTATTGACTGTTTCTTTATTGGGTTTTGTACAGTTTATTGACTGGTTCTTTGTTTAGTTTTGTACAGTTTATTGACTGATTCTTTATTGAATTTGTGTACAATTTATTGACTGGTTCTTTATTGAGTTGTGTACAGTTTATTGACTGGTTCTTTATTCAGTTTTGTACAGTTTATTGACTGGTTCTTTATTCAGTTTTTTACAGTTTATTGACTGGTTCTTTATTCAGTTTTGTAATGTTTATTGACTGGTTCTTTATTGAGTTTTGTACAGTTCATTGACAAGTTCTTTATTAAGTTTTGTACAGTTTATTGACTGTTTCTTTATTGAGTTTTGTACAGTTTAGTGACTGTTTTTATTGAGTTTTGATCAGTTCATTGACTGTTTCTTTATCGAATTTTGTACAGTTTATTGACTGTTTCTTTATTTAGTTTTGTACAGTTTATTGACTGTTTCTTTAGTTAGTTTTGTACACTTTATTGACTGTTTCTTTATTTAGTTTGTGTACAATTTATTGACTGGTTCTTTATTTAGTTTTGCACAGTTTATTTACTGTTTCTTTATTTAGTTTTGTACAGTTTATTGACTGGTTCTTTATTGAGTTTTGTACAGTTTATTGACTGTTTCTTTATTCAGTTTTGTAATGTTTATTGACTGGTTGTTTATTGAGTTTTGTACAGTTTATTGACTGGTTCTTTTTTTAGCTTTGTACAGTTTATTGACTGGTTCTTTATTCAGTTTTGTACAGTTTATTGACTGGTTCTTCATTCAGTTTTTTAATGTTTATTGACTGGTTCTTTATTGAGTTTTGTACAGTTTATTGACTGGTTCTTTATTGAGTTTTGTACAGTTTATTGACCGTTTCTTTATTGAGTTTTGTACAGTTTATTGACTGTTTTTTATTGAGTTTTGTACAGTTTATTTACTGTTTCTTTATTGAGTTTTGTACGGTTTATTGACTGTTTCTTTATTGAGTTTTGTACAGTTTATTGACTGGTTCTTTATTCAGTTTTGTACAGTTTATTGACTGGTTCTTTATTGAGTTTTGTTTAGTTTATTCACTGTTTCTTTCTTCAGTTTTGTAATGTTTATTGACTGGTTGTTTCTTGAGTTTTGTACAGTTTATTGACTGGTTCTTTATTGACTTTTGTACAGTTTATTGACTGTTTCTTTATTTAGTTTTGTACAGTTTATTGACTGTTTCTTTAGTTAGTTTTGTACACTTTATTGACTGTTTCTTTATTTAGTTTGTGTACAATTTATTGACTGGTTCTTTATTTAGTTTTGCACAGTTTATTTACTGTTTCTTTATTTAGTTTTGTACAGTTTATTGACTGGTTCTTTATTGAGTTTTGTACAGTTTATTGACTGTTTCTTTATTCAGTTTTGTAATGTTTATTGACTGGTTGTTTATTGAGTTTTGTACAGTTTATTGACTGGTTCTTTTTTGAGCTTTGTACAGTTTATTGACTGGTTCTTTATTCAGTTTTGTACAGTTTATTGACTGGTTCTTCATTCAGTTTTTTAATGTTTATTGACTGGTTCTTTATTGAGTTTTGTACAGTTTATTGACTGGTTCTTTATTGAGTTTTGTACAGTTTATTGACCGTTTCTTTATTGAGTTTTGTACAGTTTATTGACTGTTTTTTATTGAGTTTTGTACAGTTTATTTACTGTTTCTTTATTGAGTTTTGTACGGTTTATTGACTGTTTCTTTATTGAGTTTTGTACAGTTTATTGACTGGTTCTTTATTCAGTTTTGTACAGTTTATTGACTGGTTCTTTATTCAGTTTTGTTCAGTTTTTTTACTGTTTCTTTATTGAGTTTGTGTACAATTTATTGACTGGTTCTTTATTTAGTTTTGTACAGTTTTTTGACTGTTTCTTTATTTAGTTTTGTACAGTTTATTGACTGGTTCTTTATTGAGTTTTGTTTAGTTTATTCACTGTTTCTTTCTTCAGTTTTGTAATGTTTATTGACTGGTTGTTTATTGAGTTTTGTACAGTTTATTGACTGGTTCTTTATTGACTTTTGTACAGTTTATTGACTGGTTCTTTATTTAGTTTTGTACAGTTTATTGACTGTTTCTTTAATGAGTTTTGTACAGTTTAATGACTGTTTCTTTATTGAGTTTTGTACAGTTTATTGACTGGTTCTTTATTTAGTTTTGTACAGTTTATTGACTGTTTCTTTAATTAGTTTTGTACAGTTTAATGGCTGTTTCTTTATTTAGTTTTGTACAGTTTATTGACTGTTTCTTTATTTAGTTTGTGTACAATTTATTGACTGGTTATTTATTGAGTTTTGTACAGTATATTGACTGTTTCTTTATTTAGTTTTGTACAGTTTATTGACTGGTTCTTTATTGAATTTGTGTACAATTTATTGACTGGTTATTTATTGAGTTTTGTACAGTATATTGACTGGTTCTTTATTCAGTTTTGTACAGTTTATTGACTGTTTCTTTATTGGGTTTTGTACAGTTTATTGACTGGTTCTTTGTTTAGTTTTGTACAGTTTATTGACTGATTCTTTATTGAATTTGTGTACAATTTATTGACTGGTTCTTTATTGAGTTGTGTACAGTTTATTGACTGGTTCTTTATTCAGTTTTGTACAGTTTATTGACTGGTTCTTTATTCAGTTTTTTACAGTTTATTGACTGGTTCTTTATTCAGTTTTGTAATGTTTATTGACTGGTTCTTTATTGAGTTTTGTACAGTTCATTGACAAGTTCTTTATTAAGTTTTGTACAGTTTATTGACTGTTTCTTTATTGAGTTTTGTACAGTTTAGTGACTGTTTTTTATTGAGTTTTGATCAGTTCATTGACTGTTTCTTTATCGAATTTTGTACAGTTTATTGACTGTTTCTTTATTTAGTTTTGTACAGTTTATTGACTGTTTCTTTAGTTAGTTTTGTACAGTTTATTGACTGTTTATTTATTTAGTTTGTGTACAATTTATTGACTGGTTCTTTATTTAGTTTTGCACAGTTTATTTACTGTTTCTTTATTTAGTTTTGTACAGTTTATTGACTGGTTCTTTATTGAGTTTTGTACAGTTTATTGACTGTTTCTTTATTCAGTTTTGTAATGTTTATTGACTGGTTGTTTATTGAGTTTTGTACAGTTTATTGACTGGTTCTTTTTTTAGCTTTGTACAGTTTATTGACTGGTTCTTTATTCAGTTTTGTACAGTTTATTGACTGGTTCTTCATTCAGTTTTTTAATGTTTATTGACTGGTTCTTTATTGAGTTTTGTACAGTTTATTGACTGGTTCTTTATTGAGTTTTGTACAGTTAATTGACTGTTTCTTTATTGAGTTTTGTACAGTTTATTGACTGTTTTTTATTGAGTTTTGTACAGTTTATTTACTTTTTCTTTATTGAGTTTTGTACGGTTTATTGACTGTTTCTTTATTGAGTTTTGTACAGTTTATTGACAGGTTCTTTATGCAGTTTTGTACAGTTTATTGACTGGTTCTTTATTCAGTTTTGTTCAGTTTTTTTACTGTTTCTTTATTTAGTTTGTGTACAATTTATTGACTGGTTCTTTATTTAGTTTTGTACAGTTTTTTGACTGTTTCTTTATTTAGTTTTGTACAGTTTATTGACTGGTTCTTTATTGAGTTTTGTTTAGTTTATTCACTGTTTCTTTCTTCAGTTTTGTAATGTTTATTGACTGGTTGTTTATTGAGTTTTGTACATTTTATTGACTGGTTCTTTATTGAGTTTTGTACAGTTTATTGACTGTTTCTTTATTCAGTTTTGGACAGTTTATTGACTGGTTCTTTATTATGTTTTGTACAGTTTATTGACTGGTTCTTTGTTTAGTTTTGTACAGTTTATTGACTGATTCTTTATTGACTTTTGTACAGTTTATTGACTGGTTCTTTATTGAGTTTTGTACAGTTTATTGACTGGTTCTTTATTCACTTTTGTACAGTTTATTGACTGGTTCTTTATTGAGTTTTGTACAGTTTATTGACTGGTTCTTTATTAAGTTTTGTACAGTTTATTCACTGTTTCTTTATTGAGTTTTGTACAGTTCATTGACTAGTTCTTTATTAAGTTTTGTACAGTTTACTGACTGTTTTTTATTGAGTTTTGTACAGTTTAGTGACTGTTTTTTATTGCGTTTTGTTAAGTTTATTGACTGTTTCTTTATTGAGTTTTGTACAGTTTATTGACTGTTTCTTTATTCATTTTTGTACAGTTTATTGACTGTTTCTTTATTGAGTTTTGTACAGTTTATTGACTGGTTCTTTATTCAGTTTTGTACAGTTTATTGACTGTTTTTTATTGAGTTTTGCACAGTTTATTGACTGGTTCTTTATTTAGATTTGTAAGGTTTATTGACTGTTTCTTTAATTAGTTTTGTACAGTTTAATGACTGTTTCTTTATTTAGTTTTGTACAGTTTATTGACTGTTTCTTTATTTATTTGGTGTTCAATTTACTGACTGGTTCTTATTTAGATTTGTACAGTTTATTGACTGTTTCTTTATTTAGTTTTCTACAGTTTATTGACTGGTTCTTTATTGAGTTTTGTACAGTTTATTGACTGTTTCTTTATTCAGTTTTGGACAGTTTATTGACTGGTTGTTTTTTGAGTTTTGTACAGTTTATTGACGGTTTCTTTATTCAGTTTTGGACAGTTTATTGACTGGTTGTTTATTGAGTTTTGTACAGTTTATTGCCTGGTTCTTTGTTTAGTTTTGTACAGTTTATTGACTCATTCTTTATAGAATTTGTGTACAATTTATTGACTGTTTCTTTATTGAGTTGTGTACAGTTTATTGACTAGTTCTTTATTCAGTTTTGTACAGTTTATTGACTGGTTCTTTATTCAGTTTTGTACAGTTTATTGACTGGTTCTTTATTCAGTTTTGTTCCGTTTATTGACTGTTTCTTTATTTAGTTTGTGTACAATTTATTGACAGGTTCTTTGTTGAGTTTTGTACAGTTTATTCACTGTTTCTTTATTGAGTTTTCTACAGTTCATTGACTAGTTCTTTATTAAGTTTTGTACAGTTTACTGACTGTTTTTTATTGAGTTTTGTACAGTTTAGTGACTGTTTTTTATTGCGTTTTGTTAAGTTTATTGACTGTTTCTTTATTGAGTTTTGTACAGTTTATTGACTGTTTCTTTATTCATTTTTGTACAGTTTATTGACTGTTTCTTTATTGAGTTTTGTACAGTTTATTGACTGGTTCTTTATTCAGTTTTGTACAGTTTATTGACTGTTTTTTATTGAGTTTTGCACAGTTTATTGACTGGTTCTTTATTTAGATTTGTAAGGTTTATTGACTGTTTCTTTAATTAGTTTTGTACAGTTTAATGACTGTTTCTTTATTTAGTTTTTTACAGTTTATTGACTGTTTCTTTATTTATTTGGTGTACAATTTACTGACTGGTTCTTATTTAGATTTGTACAGTTTATTGACTGTTTCTTTATTTAGTTTTCTACAGTTTATTGACTGGTTCTTTATTGAGTTTTGTACAGTTTATTGACTGTTTCTTTATTCAGTTTTGGACAGTTTATTGACTGGTTGTTTTTTGAGTCTTGTACAGTTTATTGACGGTTTCTTTATTCAGTTTTGGACAGTTTATTGACTGGTTGTTTATTGAGTTTTGTACAGTTTATTGCCTGGTTCTTTGTTTAGTTTTGTACAGTTTATTGACTCATTCTTTATAGAATTTGTGTACAATTTATTGACTGTTTCTTTATTGAGTTGTGTACAGTTTATTGACTAGTTCTTTATTCAGTTTTGTACAGTTTATTGACTGGTTCTTTATTCAGTTTTGTACAGTTTATTGACTGGTTCTTTATTCAGTTTTCTTCCGTTTATTGACTGTTTCTTTATTTAGTTTGTGTACAATTTATTGACAGGTTCTTTGTTGAGTTTTGTACAGTTTATTGACTGTTTCTTTATTTAGTTTTGTACAGTTTATTGACTGGTTCTTTATTGAGTTTTGTTCAGTTTATTCACTGTTTCTTTCTTCAGTTTTGTAATGTTTATTGACTTGTTTTTTATTGAGTTTTGTACAGTTTATTGACTGGTTCTTTATTGACTTTTGTACAGTTTATTGACTGGTTCTTTATTGAGTTTTGTACAGTTTATTGACTGGTTCTTTATTCAGTTTTGTACAGTTTATTGACTGGTTCTTTATTGAGTTTTGTACAGTTTATTGACTGGTTCTTTATTGAGTTTTGTACAGTTTATTCACTGTTTCTTTATTGAGTTTTGTACAGTTCATTGACTAGTTCTTTATTAAGTTTTGTACTGTTTTTTTACTGTTTCTTTATTGAGTTTTGTACAGTTTAGTGACTGTTTTTTATTGCGTTTTGTTCAGTTTATTGACTGTTTCTTTATTGAGTGTTGTACAGTTTATTGCCTGTTTCTTTATTCATTTTTGTACAGTTTATTGACTGTTTCTTTATTGAGTTTTGTACAGTTTATTGACTGGTTCTTTATTCAGTTTTGTACAGTTTATTTACTGTTTTTTATTGAGTTTTGCACAGTTTATTGACTGGTTCTTTATTTAGATTTGTACAGTTAATTGACTGTTTCTTTAATTAGTTTTGTACAGTTTAATGACTGTTTCTTTATTTAGTTTTGTACAGTTTATTGACTGTTTCTTTATTTAGTTGGTGTACAATTTACTGACTGGTTCTTATTTAGTTTTGTACAGTTTATTGACTGTTTCTTTATTAAGTTTTGTACAGTTTATTGACTGGTTCTTTATTATGTTTTGTACAGTTTATTGACTGGTTCTTTATTGAATTTGTGTACAATTTATTGACTGGTTATTTATTGAGTTTTGTACAGTATATTGACTGGTTCTTTATTCAGTTTTGTACAGTTTATTGACTGTTTCTTTATTGGGTTTTGTACAGTTTATTGACTGGTTCTTTGTTTAGTTTTGTACAGTTTATTGACTGATTCTTTATTGAATTTGTGTAGAATTTATTGACTGGTTCTTCATTGAGTTGTGCACAGTTTATTGACTGGTTCTGTATTTAGTTTTGTACAGTTTATTGACTGGTTCTTTATTCAGTTTTGTAATGTTTATTGACTTTTTCTTTATTGAGTTTTGTACAGTTCATTGACTAGTTCTTTATTAAGTTTTGTACAGTTGATTGACTGTTTCTTTGTTGAGTTTTGTACAGTTTAGTGACTGTTTTTTATTGAGTTTTGTTCAGTTTATTGACTGTTTCTTTATTGAGTTTTGTACAGTTTATTGACTGTTTCTTTATTTAGTTTGTACAGTTTATTGACTGTTTCTTTAGTTAGTTTTGTACAGTTTATTGACTGTTTCTTTATTTAGTTTGTGTACAATTTATTGACTGGTTCTTTATGTAGTTTTGTACAGTTTATTTACTGTTTCTTTATTTAGTTTTGTACAGTTTATTGACTGGTTCTTTTTTGAGCTTTGTACAGTTTATTGACTGGTTCTTTATTCAGTTTTGTACAGTTTATTGACTGGTTCTTCATTCAGTTTTTAATGTTTATTTACTGGTTCTTTATTGAGTTTGTACAGTTTATTGACTGGTTCTTTATTGAGTTTTGTACAGTTTATTGACTGTTTCTTTATTGAGTTTTGTACAGTTTATTGACTGTTTTTTATTGAGTTTTGTACAGTTTATTTACTGTTTCTTTATTGAGTTTTGTACGGTTTATTGACTGTTTCTTTATTGAGTTTTGTACAGTTTATTGACAGGTTCTTTATTCAGTTTTGTACAGTTTATTGACTGGTTCTTTATTCAGTTTTGTTCAGTTTTTTACTGTTTCTTTATTTAGTTTGTGTACAATTTATTGACTGGTTCTTTATTTAGTTTTGTACAGTTTTTTGACTGTTTCTTTATTTAGATTTGTACAGTTTATTGACTGGTTCTTTATTGAGTTTTGTTTAGTTTATTCACTGTTTCTTTCTTCAGTTTTGTAATGTTTATTGACTGGTTGTTTATTGAGTTTTGTACATTTTATTGACTGGTTCTTTATTGAGTTTTGTACAGTTTATTGACTGTTTCTTTATTCAGTTTTGGACAGTTTATTGACTGGTTGTTTCTTGAGTTTTGTACAGTTTATTGACTGGTTCTTTATTATGTTTTGTACAGTTTATTGACTGGTTCTTTATTGAATTTGTGTACAATTTATTGACTGGTTATTTATTGAGTTTTGTACAGTATATTGCCTGGTTCTTTATTCAGTTTTGTACAGTTTATTGACTGTTTCTTTATTGGGTTTTGTACAGTTTATTGACTGGTTCTTTGTTTAGTTTTGTACAGTTTATTGACTGATTCTTTATTGACTTATGTACAGTTTATTGACTGGTTCTTTATTGAGTTTTGTACAGTTTATTGACTGGTTCTTTATTCACTTTTGTACAGTTTATTGACTGGTTCTTTATTGAGTTTTGTACAGTTTATTGACTGGTTCTTTATTGAGTTTTGTACAGTTTATTCACTGTTTCTTTATTGAGTTTTGTACAGTTCATTGACTAGTTCTTTATTAAGTTTTGTACAGTTTACTGACTGTTTCTTTATTGAGTTTTGTACAGTTTAGTGACTGTTTTTTATTGCGTTTTGTTAAGTTTATTGACTGTTTCTTTATTGAGTTTTGTACAGTTTATTGACTGTTTCTTTATTCATTTTTGTACAGTTTATTGACTGTTTCTTTATTGAGTTTTGTACAGTTTATTGACTGGTTCTTTATTCAGTTTTGTACAGTTTATTGACTGTTTTTTATTGAGTTTTGCACAGTTTATTGACTGGTTCTTTATTTAGATTTGTAAGGTTTATTGACTGTTTCTTTAATTAGTTTTGTACAGTTTAATGACTGTTTCTTTATTTAGTTTTGTACAGTTTATTGACTGTTTCTTTATTTAGTTGGTGTACAATTTACTGACTGGTTCTTATTTAGATTTGTACAGTTTATTGACTGTTTCTTTATTTAGTTTTGTACAGTTTATTGACTGGTTCTTTATTGAGTTTTGTACAGTTTATTGACTGTTTCTTTATTCAGTTTTGGACAGTTTATTGACTGGTTGTTTTTTGAGTTTTGTACAGTTTATTGACAGGTTCTTTATTCAGTTTTGTACAGTTTATTGACTGGTTCTTTATTCAGTTTTGTTCAGTTTTTTACTGTTTCTTTATTTAGTTTGTGTACAATTTATTGACTGGTTCTTTATTTAGTTTTGTACAGTTTTTTGACTGTTTCTTTATTTAGTTTTGTACAGTTTATTGACTGGTTCTTTATTGAGTTTTGTTTAGTTTATTCACTGTTTCTTTCTTCAGTTTTGTAATGTTTATTGACTGGTTGTTTATTGAGTTTTGTACATTTTATTGACTGGTTCTTTATTGAGTTTTGTACAGTTTATTGACTGTTTCTTTATTCAGTTTTGGACAGTTTATTGACTGGTTGTTTCTTGAGTTTTGTACAGTTTATTGACTGGTTCTTTATTATGTTTTGTACAGTTTATTGACTGGTTCTTTATTGAATTTGTGTACAATTTATTGACTGGTTATTTATTGAGTTTTGTACAGTATATTGCCTGGTTCTTTATTCAGTTTTGTACAGTTTATTGACTGTTTCTTTATTGGGTTTTGTACAGTTTATTGACTGGTTCTTTGTTTAGTTTTGTACAGTTTATTGACTGATTCTTTATTGACTTTTGTACAGTTTATTGACTGGTTCTTTATTGAGTTTTGTACAGTTTATTGACTGGTTCTTTATTCACTTTTGTACAGTTTATTGACTGGTTCTTTATTGAGTTTTGTACAGTTTATTGACTGGTTCTTTATTGAGTTTTGTACAGTTTATTCACTGTTTCTTTATTGAGTTTTGTACAGTTCATTGACTAGTTCTTTATTAAGTTTTGTACAGTTTACTGACTGTTTCTTTATTGAGTTTTGTACAGTTTAGTGACTGTTTTTTATTGCGTTTTGTTAAGTTTATTGACTGTTTCTTTATTGAGTTTTGTACAGTTTATTGACTGTTTCTTTATTCATTTTTGTACAGTTTATTGACTGTTTCTTTATTGAGTTTTGTACAGTTTATTGACTGGTTCTTTATTCAGTTTTGTACAGTTTATTGACTGTTTTTTATTGAGTTTTGCACAGTTTATTGACTGGTTCTTTATTTAGATTTGTAAGGTTTATTGACTGTTTCTTTAATTAGTTTTGTACAGTTTAATGACTGTTTCTTTATTTAGTTTTGTACAGTTTATTGACTGTTTCTTTATTTAGTTGGTGTACAATTTACTGACTGGTTCTTATTTAGATTTGTACAGTTTATTGACTGTTTCTTTATTTAGTTTTGTACAGTTTATTGACTGGTTCTTTATTGAGTTTTGTACAGTTTATTGACTGTTTCTTTATTCAGTTTTGGACAGTTTATTGACTGGTTGTTTTTTGAGTTTTGTACAGTATATTGACGGTTTCTTTATTCAGTTTTGGACAGTTTATTGACTGGTTGTTTATTGAGTTTTGTACAGTTTATTGCCTGGTTCTTTGTTTAGTTTTGTACAGTTTATTGACTCATTCTTTATAGAATTTGTGTACAATTTATTGACTGTTTCTTTATTGAGTTGTGTACAGTTTATTGACTAGTTCTTTATTCAGTTTTGTACAGTTTATTGACTAGTTCTTTATTCAGTTTTGTACAGTTTATTGACTGGTTCTTTATTCAGTTTTGTTCCGTTTATTGACTGTTTATTTATTTAGTTTGAGTACAATTTATTGACTGGTTCTTTGTTGAGTTTTGTACAGTTTATTTACTGTTTCTTTATTTAGTTTTGTACAGTTTATTGACTGGTTCTTTATTGAGTTTTGTTCAGTTTATTCACTGTTTCTTTCTTCAGTTTTGTAATGTTTATGGACTTGTTTTTTATTGAGTTTTGTACAGTTTATTGACTGGTTCTTTATTGACTTTTGTACAGTTTATTGACTGGTTCTTTATTGAGTTTTGTACAGTTTATTGACTGGTTCTTTATTCAGTTTTGTACAGTTTATTGACTGGTTCTTTATTGAGTTTTGTACAGTTTATTGACTGGTTCTTTATTGAGTTTTGTACAGTTTATTCACTGTTTCTTTATTGAGTTTTGTACAGTTCATTGACTAGTTCTTTATTAAGTTTTGTACAGTTTTTTTACTGTTTCTTTATTGAGTTTTGTACAGTTTAGTGACTGTTTTTTATTGCGTTTTGTTCAGTTTATTGACTGTTTCTTTATTGAGTGTTGTACAGTTTATTGCCAGTTTCTTTGTTCATTTTTGTACAGTTTATTGACTGTTTCTTTATTGAGTTTTGTACAGTTTATTGACTGGTTCTTTATTCAGTTTTGTACAGTTTATTTACTGTTTTTTTTTTGAGTTTTGCACAGTTTATTGACTGGTTCTTTATTTAGATTTGTACAGTTAATTGACTGTTTCTTTAATTAGTTTTGTACAGTTTAATGACTGTTTCTTTATTTAGTTTTGTACAGTTTATTGACTGTTTCTTTATTTAGTTGGTGTACAATTTACTGACTGGTTCTTATTTAGTTTTGTACAGTTTATTGACTGTTTCTTTATTAAGTTTTGTACAGTTTATTGACTGGTTCTTTATTATGTTTTGTACAGTTTATTGACTGGTTCTTTATTGAATTTGTGTACAATTTATTGACTGGTTATTTATTGAGTTTTGTGCAGTATATTGACTGGTTCTTTATTCAGTTTTGTACAGTTTATTGACTGTTTCTTTATTGGGTTTTGTACAGTTTATTGACTGGTTCTTTGTTTAGTTTTGTACAGTTTATTGACTGATTCTTTATTGAATTTGTGTAGAATTTATTGACTGGTTCTTCATTGAGTTGTGTACAGTTTATTGACTGGTTCTGTATTCAGTTTTGTACAGTTTATTGACTGGTTCTTTATTCAGTTTTGTAATGTTTATTGACTTTTTCTTTATTGAGTTTTGTACAGTTTATTGACTGTTTCTTTATTGAGTTTTGTACAGTTTATTGACTGTTTTTATTGAGTTTTGTACAGTTTATTTACTGTTTCTTTATTGAGTTTTGTACGGTTTATTGACTGTTTCTTTATTGAGTTTTGTACAGTTTATTGACAGGTTCTTTATTCAGTTTTGTACAGTTTATTGACTGGTTCTTTATTCAGTTTTGTTCAGTTTTTTTACTGTTTCTTTATTTAGTTTGTGTACAATTTATTGACTGGTTCTTTATTTAGTTTTGTACAGTTTTTTGACTGTTTCTTTATTTAGTTTTGTACAGTTTATTGACTGGTTCTTTATTGAGTTTTGTTTAGTTTATTCACTGTTTCTTTCTTCAGTTTTGTAATGTTTATTGACTGGTTGTTTATTGAGTTTTGTACATTTTATTGACTGGTTCTTTATTGAGTTTTGTACAGTTTATTGACTGTTTCTTTATTCAGTTTTGGACAGTTTATTGACTGGTTGTTTCTTGAGTTTTGTACAGTTTATTGACTGGTTCTTTATTATGTTTTGTACAGTTTATTGACTGGTTGTTTATTCACTTTTGTACAGTTTATTGACTGGTTCTTTATTGGGTTTTGTACAGTTTATTGACTGGTTCTTTGTTTAGTTTTGTACAGTTTATTGACTGATTCTTTATTGACTTTTGTACAGTTTATTGACTGGTTCTTTATTGAGTTTTGTACAGTTTATTGACTGGTTCTTTATTCACTTTTGTACAGTTAATTGACTGGTTCTTTATTGAGTTTTGTACAGTTTATTGACTGGTTCTTTATTGAGTTTTGTACAGTTTATTCACTGTTTCTTTATTGAGTTTTGTACAGTTCATTGACTAGTTCTTTACTAAGTTTTGCACAGTTTACTGACTGTTTCTTTATTGAGTTTTGTACAGTTTAGTGACTGTTTTTTATTGCGTTTTGTTAAGTTTATTGACTGTTTCTTTATTGAGTTTTGTACAGTTTATTGACTGTTTCTTTATTCATTTTTGTACAGTTTATTGACTGTTTCTTTATTGAGTTTTGTACAGTTTATTGACTGGTTCTTTATTCAGTTTTGTACAGTTTATTGACTGTTTTTTTATTGAGTTTTGCACAGTTTATTGACTGGTTCTTTATTTAGATTTGTAAGGTTTATTGACTGTTTCTTTAATTAGTTTTGTACAGTTTAATGACTGTTTCTTTATTTAGTTTTGTACAGTTTATTGACTGTTTCTTTATTTAGTTGGTGTACAATTTACTGACTGGTTCTTATTTAGATTTGTACAGTTTATTGACTGTTTCTTTATTCAGTTTTGTACCGTTTATTGACTGGTTCTTTATTGAGTTTTGTACAGTTTATTGACTGTTTCTTTATTCAGTTTTGGACAGTTTATTGACTGGTTGTTTTTTGAGTTTTGTACAGTTTATTGACGGTTTCTTTATTCAGTTTTGGACAGTTTATTGACTGGTTGTTTATTGAGTTTTGTACAGTTTATTGCCTGGTTCTTTGTTTAGTTTTGTACAGTTTATTGACTCATTCTTTATAGAATTTGTGTACAATTTATTGACTGTTTCTTTATTGAGTTGTGTACAGTTTATTGACTAGTTCTTTATTCAGTTTTGTACAGTTTATTGACTGGTTCTTTATTCAGTTTTGTACAGTTTATTGACTGGTTCTTTATTCAGTTTTGTTCCGTTTATTGACTGTTTCTTTATTTAGTTTGTGTAAAATTTATTGACTGGTTCTTTGTTGAGTTTTGTACAGTTTATTTACTGTTTCTTTATTTAGTTTTGTACAGTTTATTGACTGGTTCTTTATTGAGTTTTGTTCAGTTTATTCACTGTTTCTTTCTTCAGTTTTGTAATGTTTATTGACTTGTTTTTTATTGAGTTTTGTACAGTTTATTGACTGGTTCTTTATTGACTTTTGTACAGTTTATTGACTGGTTCTTTATTGAGTTTTGTACAGTTTATTGACTGGTTCTTTATTCAGTTTTGTACAGTTTATTGACTGGTTCTTTATTGAGTTTTGTACAGTTTATTGACTGGTTCTTTATTGAGTTTTGTACAGTTTATTGACTGTTTCTTTATTGAGTTTTGTACAGTTCATTGACTAGTTCTTTATTAAGTTTTGTACAGTTTTTTTACTGTTTCTTTATTGAGTTTTGTACAGTTTAGTGACTGTTTTTTATTGCGTTTTGTTCAGTTTATTGACTGTTTCTTTATTGAGTGTTGTACAGTTTATTGCCTGTTTCTTTATTCATTTTTGTACAGTTTATTGACTGTTTCTTTATTGAGTTTTGTACAGTTTATTGACTGGTTCTTTATTCAGTTTTGTACAGTTTATTTACTGTTTTTTTATTGAGTTTTGCACAGTTTATTGACTGGTTCTTTATTTAGATTTGTACAGTTAATTGACTGTTTCTTATTTAGTTTTGTACAGTTTAATGACTGTTTCTTTATTTAGTTTTGTACAGTTTATTGACTGTTTCTTTATTTAGTTGGTGTACAATTTACTGACTGGTTTTTATTTAGTTTTGTACAGTTTATTGACTGTTTCTTTATTAAGTTTTGTACAGTTTATTGACTGGTTCTTTATTATGTTTTGTACAGTTTATTGACTGGTTCTTTATTGAATTTGTGTACAATTTATTGACTGGTTATTTATTGAGTTTTGTACAGTATATTGACTGGTTCTTTATTCAGTTTTGTACAGTTTATTGACTGTTTCTTTATTGGGTTTTTTACACTTTATTGACTGGTTCTTTGTTTAGTTTTGTACAGTTTATTGACTGATTCTTTATTGAATTTGTGTAGAATTTATTGACTGGTTCTTCATTGAGTTGTGTACAGTTTATTGACTGGTTCTGTATTCAGTTTTGTACAGTTTATTGACTGGTTCTTTATTCAGTTTTGTAATGTTTATTGACTTTTTCTTTATTGTGTTTTGTACAGTTCATTGACTAGTTCTTTATTAAGTTTTGTACAGTTGATTGACTGTTTCTTTGTTGAGTTTTGTACAGTTTAGTGACTGTTTTTTATTGAGTTTTGTTCAGTTTATTGACTGTTTCTTTATTGAGTTTTGTACAGTTTATTGACTGTTTCTTTATTTAGTTTGTACAGTTTATTGACTGTTTCTTTAGTTAGTTTTGTACAGTTTATTGACTGTTTCTTTATTTAGTTTGTGTACAATTTATTGACTGGTTCTTTATTTAGTTTTGTACAGTTTATTTACTGTTTCTTTATTTAGTTTTGTACAGTTTATTGACTGGTTCTTTATTGAGTTTTGTACAGTCTATTGACTGGTTCTTTATTCAGTTTTGTAATGTTTATTGACTGGTTGTTTATTGAGTTTTGTACAGTTTATTGACTGGTTCTTTATTGAGTTTTGTACAGTTTATTGACTGATTCTTTATTGGATTTGTGTACAATTTAATGACTGGTTTTTTATTGAGTTGTGTACAGTTTATTGACTGGTTGTTTATTGAGTTTTGTACAGTTTATTGACTGGTTCTTTATTCAGTTTTGTACAGTTTATTGACTGGTTCTTTATTCAGTTTTGTAATGTTTATTGACTGGTTCTTTATTGAGTTTTGTACAGTTTATTGAATGGTTCTTTATTGAGTTTTGTACAGTTTATTGACTAGTTCCTTATTCAGTTTTGAACAGTTTATTGACTGTTTCTTTATTGAGTTTTGTACAGTTTATTGACTGTTTTTTATTGAGTTTTGTACAGTTTATTTACTGTTTCTTTATTGAGTTTTGTACGGTTTATTGACTGTTTCTTTATTGAGTTTTGTACAGTTTATTGACTGGTTCTTTTTTCAGTTTCGTAATGTTTATTGACTGGTTCTTTATTGAGTTTTGTACAGTTTATTGACTGTTTCTTTATTTAGTTGGTGTACAATTTACTGACTGGTTCTTATTTAGTTTTGTACAGTTTATTGACTGTTTCTTTATTAAGTTTTGTACAGTTTATTGACTGGTTCTTTATTATGTTTTGTACAGTTTATTGACTGGTTCTTTATTGAATTTGTGTACAATTTATTGACTGGTTATTTATTGAGTTTTGTACAGTATATTGACTGGTTCTTTATTCAGTTTTGTACAGTTTATTGACTGTTTCTTTATTGGGTTTTTTACAGTTTATTGACTGGTTCTTTGTTTAGTTTTGTACAGTTTATTGACTGATTCTTTGTTGAATTTGTGTAGAATTTATTGACTGGTTCTTCATTGAGTTGTGTACAGTTTATTGACTGGTTCTGTATTCAGTTCTGTACAGTTTATTGACTGGTTCTTTATTCAGTTTTGTAATGTTTATTGACTTTTTCTTTATTGAGTTTTGTACAGTTCATTGACTAGTTCTTTATTAAGTTTTGTACAGTTGATTGACTGTTTCTTTGTTGAGTTTTGTACAGTTTAATGACTGTTTTTTATTGAGTTTTGTTCAGTTTATTGACTGTTTCTTTATTGAGTTTTGTACAGTTTATTGACTGTTTCTTTATTTAGTTTGTACAGTTAATTGACTGTTTCTTTAGTTAGTTTTGTACAGTTTATTGACTGTTTCTTTATTTAGTTTGTGTACAATTTATTGACTGGTTCTTTATTTAGTTTTGTACAGTTTATTTACTGTTTCTTTATTTGGTTTTGTACAGTTTATTGACTGGTTCTTTATTGAGTTTTGTACAGTCTATTGACTGTTTATTTATTCAGTTTTGTAATGTTTATTGACTGGTTGTTTATTGAGTTTTGTACAGTTTATTGACTGGTTCTTTATTGAGTTTTGTACAGCTTATTGACTGATTCTTTATTGGATGTGTGTACAATTTAATGACTGGTTTTTTATTGAGTTGTGTACAGTTTATTGACTGGTTGTTTATTGAGTTTTGTACAGTTTATTGACTGGTTCTTTATTCAGTTTTGTACAGTTTATTGACTGGTTCTTTATTCAGTTTTGTAATGTTTATTGACTGGTTCTTTATTGAGTTTTGTACAGTTTATTGAATGGTTCTTTATTGAGTTTTGTACAGTTTATTGACTAGTTCCTTATTCAGTTTTGAACAGTTTATTGACTGTTTCTTTATTGAGTTTTGTACAGTTTATTGACTGTTTTTTATTGAGTTTTGTACAGTTTATTTACTGTTTCTTTATTGAGTTTTGTACGGTTTATTGACTGTTTCTTTATTGAGTTTTGTACAGTTTATTGACTGGTTCTTTTTTCAGTTTCGTAATGTTTATTGACTGGTTCTTTATTGAGTTTTGTACAGTTTATTGACTGTTTCTTTATTGAGTTTTGTACAGTTTATTGACTGGTTCTTTATTCAGTTTTGTAATGTTTATTGACTTGTTCTTTATTGAGTTTTGCACAGTTTATTGACTGGTTCTTTATTGAGTTTTGTACATTTTATTGACTGGTTCTTTATTCAGTTTTGTACAGTTTATTGACTGGTCCTTTATTGATTTTTGTACAGTTTATTGACTGGTTCTTTATTTAGTTTTGTACAGTTTATTGACTGTTTCTTTAATTAGTTTTGTGCAGTTTAATGACTGTTTCTTTATTTAGTTTTGTACAGTTTATTGACTGTTTCTTTATTTAGTTTGTGTACAATTTATTGACTGGTTCTTATTGAGTTTTGTACAGTTTATTGACTGTTTCTTTTTTTAGTTTTGTACAGTTTATTGACTGGTTCTTTATTGAGTTTTGTACAGTTTATTGACTGGTTCTTTATTATGTTTTGTACAGTTTATTGACTGGTTCCTTATTGAATTTGTGTACAATTTATTGACTGGTTATTTATTGAGTTTTGTACAGTATATTGACTGGTTTTTTATTCAGTTTTGTACAGTTTAATGACTGTTTCTTTATTGGGTTTTGTACAGTTTAATGACTGGTCCTTCGTTTAGTTTTTGTACAGTTTATTGACTGATTATTTATTGAATTTGTGTACAATTTATTGACTGGTTCTTTATTCAGTTTTGTACAGTTTATTGACTGGTTCTTTATTCAGTTTTGTACAGTTTATTGACTATTTCTTTATTCAGTTTTGTAATGTTCATTGACTGGTTCTTTATTCAGTTTTTTACAGTTTATTGACTATTTCTTTATTCAGTTTTGTAATGTTCATTGACTGGTTCTTTATTGAGTTTTGTACAGTTTATTGACTGGTTCTTTATTGAGTTGTGAACAGTTTATTGACTGGTTCTTTATTGAGTTTTGTACAGTTCATTGACTAGTTCTTTATTAAGTTTTGTACAGTTTATTGACTGTTTCTTTATTGAGTTTTGTACAGTTTAGTGACTGTTTTTTATTGAGTTTTGTTCAGTTTATTGACTGTTTCTTTATTGAGTTTTGTACAGTTTATTGACTGTTTCTTTATTCATTTTTGTACAGTTTATTGACTGTTTCTTTATTGAATTTTGTACAGTTTATTGACTGGTTCTTTATTCAGTTTTGTACAGTTTATTGACTGTTTCTTTATTGAGTTTTGTACAATTTATTGACTGGTTCTTTATTTAGTTTTGTACAGTTATTTGACTGTTTCTTTATTTAGTTTTGTATAGTTTATTGACTGGTTCTTTATTGAGTTTTGTTCAGTTTATTCACTGTTTCTTTTTTCAGTTTTGTAATGTTTATTGACTGGTTGTTTATTGAGTTTTGTACAGATTATTGACTGGTTCTTTATTGACTTTTGTACAGTTTATTGACTGGTTCTTTATTGAGTTTTGTACAGTTTATTGTCTGGTTCTTTATTCAGTTTTGTACAGTTTATTGACTGGTTCTTTATTGAGTTTTGTACAGTTTATTGACTGGTTCTTTATTTAGTTTTGTACAGTTTATTCACTGTTTCTTTATTGAGTTTTGTACAGTTCATTGTCTAATTCTTTATTAAGTTTTGTACAGTTTATTGACTGTTTCTTTATTGAGTTTTGTACAGTTTTGTGACTGTTTTTTATTGAGTTTTGTTCAGTTTATTGACTGTTTCTTTATTGAGTTTTGTACAGTTTATTGACTGTTTTTTTATTCATTTTTGTACAGTTTATTGACTGTTTCTTTATTGAGTTTTGTACAGTTTATTGACTGGTTCCTTATTGAATTTGTGTACAATTTATTGACTGGTTATTTATTGAGTTTTGTACAGTATATTGACTGGTTCTTTATTCAGTTTTGTACAGTTTATTGACTGTTTCTTTATTGGGTTTGGTAGAGTTTAATGACTGGTTCTTCGTTTAGTTTTTGTACAGTTTATTGACTGATTATTTATTGAATTTGTGTACAATTTATTGACTGGTTCTTCATTGAGTTTTGTACAGTTTATTGACTGGTTCTTTATTCAGTTTTGTACAGTTTATTGACTATTTCTTTATTCAGTTTTGTAATGTTCATTGACTGGTTCTTTATTCAGTTTTGTACAGTTTATTGACTATTTCTTTATTCAGTTTTGTAATGTTCATTGACTGGTTTTTTATTGAGTTTTGTACAGTTTATTGACTGGTTCTTTATTGAGTTGTGTACAGTTTATTGACTGGTTCTTTATTGAGTTTTGTACAGTTCATTGACTTGTTCTTTATTAAGTTTTGTACAGTTTATTGACTGTTTCTTTATTGAGTTTTGTACAGTTTAGTGACTGTTTTTTATTGAGTTTTGTTCAGTTTATTGACTGTTTCTTTATTGAGTTTTGTACAGTTTATTGACTGTTTCTTTATTCATTTTTGTACAGTTTATTGACTGTTTCTTTATTGAATTTTGTACAGTTTATTGACTGGTTCTTTATTCAGTTTTGTACAGTTTATTGACTGTTTCTTTATTGAGTTTTGTACAATTTATTGACTGGTTCTTTATTTAGTTTTGTACAGTTATTTGACTGTTTCTTTATTTAGTTTTGTATAGTTTATTGACTGGTTCTTTATTGAGTTTTGTTCAGTTTATTCACTGTTTCTTTCTTCAGTTTTGTAATGTTTATTGACTGGTTGTTTATTGAGTTTTGTACAGATTATTGACTGGTTCTTTATTGACTTTTGTACAGTTTATTGACTGGTTCTTTATTGAGTTTTGTACAGTTTATTGTCTGGTTCTTTATTCAGTTTTGTACAGTTTATTGACTGGTTCTTTATTGAGTTTTGTACAGTTTATTGACTGGTTCTTTATTGAGTTTTGTACAGTTTATTCACTGTTTCTTTATTGAGTTTTGTACAGTTCATTGTCTAGTTCTTTATTAAGTTTTGTACAGTTTATTGACTGTTTCTTTATTGAGTTTTGTACAGTTTAGTGACTGTTTTTTATTGAGTTGTGTTCAGTTTATTGACTGTTTCTTTATTGAGTTTTGTACAGTTTATTGACTGTTTTTTTATTCATTTTTGTACAGTTTATTGACTGTTTCTTTATTGAGTTTTGTACAGTTTATTGACTGGTTCTTTATTCAGTTTTGTACAGTTTGTTGACTGTTTTTTTATTGAGTTTTGCACCGTTTATTTACTGGTTCTTTATTTAAATTTGTACAGTTTATTGACTGTTTCTTTAATTAGTTTTGTACAGTTTACTGACTGTTTCTTTATTTAGTTTTGTACAGTTTATTGACTGTTTCTTTATTTAGTTGGTGTACAATTTACTGACTGGTTCTTATTTAGTTTTGTACAGTTTATTAACTGTTTCTTTATTTAGTTTTGTACAGTTTATTGACTGGTTCTTTATTGAGTTTTGTACAGTTTATTGACTGTTTCTTTATTCAATTTTGGACAGTTTATTGACTGGTTGTTTTTTGAGTTTTGTACAGTTTATTGACTGGTTCTTTATTGAATTTGTGTACAATTTATTGACTGGTTATTTATTGAGTTTTGTACAGTTCATTCACTGTTTCTTTAATTAGTTTTGTACAGTTTAATGACTGTTTCTTTATTTAGTTTTGTACAGTTTATTGACTGTTTCTTTATTTAGTTTGTGTACAATTTATTGACTGGTTCTTATTGAGTTTTGTACAGTTTATTGACTGTTTCTTTTTTTAGTTTTGTACAGTTTATTGACTGGTTCTTTATTGAGTTTTGTACAGTTTATTGACTGGTTCTTTATTATGTTTTGTACAGTTTATTGACTGGTTCCTTATTGAATTTGTGTACAATTTATTGACTGGTTATTTATTGAGTTTTGTACAGTATATTGACTGGTTCTATATTCAGTTTTGTACAGTTTAATGACTGTTTCTTTATTGGGTTTTGTACAGTTTAATGACTGGTTCTTCGTTTAGTTTTTGTACAGTTTATTGACTGATTATTTATTGAATTTGTGTACAATTTATTGACTGGTTCTTTATCCAGTTTTGTACAGTTTATTGACTGGTTATTTATTCAGTTTTGTACAGTTTATTGACTATTTCTTTATTCAGTTTTGTAATGTTCATTGACTGGTTCTTTATTCAGTTTTGTACAGTTTATTGACTATTTCTTTATTCAGTTTTGTAATGTTCATTGACTGGTTCTTTATTGAGTTTTGTACAGTTTATTGACTGGTTCTTTATTGAGTTGTGAACAGTTTATTGACTGGTTCTTTATTGAGTTTTGTACAGTTCATTGACTAGTTCTTTATTAAGTTTTGTACAGTTTATTGACTGTTTCTTTATTGAGTTTTGTACAGTTTAGTGACTGTTTTTTATTGAGTTTTGTTCAGTTTATTGACTGTTTCTTTACTGAGTTTTGTACAGTTTATTGACTGTTTCCTTATTCATTTTTGTACAGTTTATTGACTGTTTCTTTATTGAATTTTGTACAGTTTATTGACTGGTTCTTTATTCAGTTTTGTACAGTTTATTGACTGTTTCTTTATTGAGTTTTGTACAATTTATTGACTGGTTCTTTATTGAGTTTTGTACAGTTTATTGTCTGGTTCTTTATTCAGTTTTGTACAATTTATTGACTGGTTCTTTATTGAGTTTTGTACAGTTTATTGTCTGGTTCTTTATTGAGTTTTGTACAGTTTATTCACTGTTTCTTTATTGAGATTTGTACAGTTCATTGTCTAGTTCTTTATTAAGTTTTGTACAGTTTATTGACTGTTTCTTTATTGAGTTTTGTACAGTTTATTGACTGTTTTTTTATTCATTTTTGTACAGTTTATTGACTGTTTCTTTATTGAGTTTTGTACAGTTTATTGACTGGTTCCTTATTGAATTTGTGTACAATTTATTGACTGGTTATTTATTGAGTTTTGTACAGTATATTGACTGGTTCTTTATTCAGTTTTGTACAGTTTATTGACTGTTTCTTTATTGGGTTTGGTAGAGTTTAATGACTGGTTCTTCGTTTAGTTTTTGTACAGTTTATTGACTGATTATTTATTGAATTTGTGTACAATTTATTGACTGGTTCTTCATTGAGTTTTGTACAGTTTATTGACTGGTTCTTTATTCAGTTTTGTACAGTTTATTGACTATTTCTTTATTCAGTTTTGTAATGTTCATTGACTGGTTCTTTATTCAGTTTTGTACAGTTTATTGACTATTTCTTTATTCAGTTTTGTAATGCTCATTGACTTGTTCTTTATTGAGTTTTGTACAGTTTATTGACTGGTTCTTTATTGAGTTGTGTACAGTTTATTGACTGGTTCTTTATTGAGTTTTGTACAGTTCATTGACTTGTTCTTTATTAAGTTTTGTACAGTTTATTGACTGTTTCTTTATTGAGTTTTGTACAGTTTAGTGACTGTTTTTTATTGAGTTTTGTTCAGTTTATTGACTGTTTCTTTATTGAGTTTTGTACAGTTTATTGACTGTTTCTTTATTCATTTTTGTACAGTTTATTGACTGTTTCTTTATTGAATTTTGTACAGTTTATTGACTGGTTCTTTATTCAGTTTTGTACAGTTTATTGACTGTTTCTTTATTGAGTTTTGTACAATTTATTGACTGGTTCTTTATTTAGTTTTGTACAGTTATTTGACTGTTTCTTTATTTAGTTTTGTATAGTTTATTGACTGGTTCTTTATTGAGTTTTGTTCAGTTTATTCACTGTTTCTTTCTTCAGTTTTGTAATGTTTATTGACTGGTTGTTTATTGAGTTTTGTACAGATTATTGACTGGTTCTTTATTGAGTTTTGTACAGTTTATTGACTGGTTCTTTATTGAGTTTTGTACAGTTTATTGTCTGGTTCTTTATTCAGTTTTGTACAGTTTATTGACTGGTTCTTTATTGAGTTTTGTACAGTTTATTGACTGGTTCTTTATTGAGTTTTGTACAGTTTATTCACTGTTTCTTTATTGAGTTTTGTACAGTTCATTGTCTAGTTCTTTATTAAGTTTTGTACAGTTTATTGACTGTTTCTTTATTGAGTTTTGTACAGTTTAGTGACTGTTTTTTATTGAGTTGTGTTCAGTTTATTGACTGTTTCTTTCTTGAGTTTTGTACAGTTTATTGACTGTTTTTTTATTCATTTTTGTACAGTTTATTGACTGTTTCTTTATTGAGTTTTGTACAGTTTATTGACTGGTTCTTTATTCAGTTTTGTACAGTTTGTTGACTGTTTTTTTATTGAGTTTTGCACCGTTTATTTACTGGTTCTTTATTTAAATTTGTACAGTTTATTGACTGTTTCTTTAATTAGTTTTGTACAGTTTAATGACTGTTTCTTTATTTAGTTTTGTACAGTTTATTGACTGTTTCTTTATTTAGTTGGTGTACAATTTACTGACTGGTTCTTATTTAGTTTTGTACAGTTTATTAACTGTTTCTTTATTTAGTTTTGTACAGTTTATTGACTGGTTCTTTATTGAGTTTTGTACAGTTTATTGACTGTTTCTTTATTCAATTTTGGACAGTTTATTGACTGGTTGTTTTTTGAGTTTTGTACAGTTTATTGACTGGTTCTTTATTGAATTTGTGTACAATTTATTGACTGGTTATTTATTGAGTTTTGTACAGTTCATTGACTGTTTCTTTAATTAGTTTTGTACAGTTTAATGACTGTTTCTTTATTTAGTTTTGTACAGTTTATTGACTGTTTCTTTATTTAGTTTGTGTACAATTTATTGACTGGTTCTTATTGAGTTTTGTACAGTTTATTGACTGTTTCTTTTTTTAGTTTTGTACAGTTTATTGACTGGTTCTTTATTGAGTTTTGTACAGTTTATTGACTGGTTCTTTATTATGTTTTGTACAGTTTATTGACTGGTTCCTTATTGAATTTGTGTACAATTTATTGACTGGTTATTTATTGAGTTTTGTACAGTATATTGACTGGTTCTATATTCAGTTTTGTACAGTTTAATGACTGTTTCTTTATTGGGTTTTGTACAGTTTAATGACTGGTTCTTCGTTTAGTTTTTGTACAGTTTATTGACTGATTATTTATTGAATTTGTGTACAATTTATTGACTGGTTCTTTATTCAGTTTTGTACAGTTTATTGACTGGTTATTTATTCAGTTTTGTACAGTTTATTGACTATTTCTTTATTCAGTTTTGTAATGTTCATTGACTGGTTCTTTATTCAGTTTTGTACAGTTTATTGACTATTTCTTTATTCAGTTTTGTAATGTTCATTGACTGGTTCTTTATTGAGTTTTGTACAGTTTATTGACTGGTTCTTTATTGAGTTGTGAACAGTTTATTGACTGGTTCTTTATTGAGTTTTGTACAGTTCATTGACTAGTTCTTTATTAAGTTTTGTACAGTTTATTGACTGTTTCTTTATTGAGTTTTGTACAGTTTATTGACTGTTTCCTTATTCATTTTTGTACAGTTTATTGACTGTTTCTTTATTGAATTTTGTACAGTTTATTGACTGGTTCTTTATTCAGTTTTGTACAGTTTATTGACTGTTTCTTTATTGAGTTTTGTACAATTTATTGACTGGTTCTTTATTGAGTTTTGTACAGTTTATTGTCTGGTTCTTTATTCAGTTTTGTACAATTTATTGACTGGTTCTTTATTGAGTTTTGTACAGTTTATTCACTGGTTCTTTATTGAGTTTTGTACAGTTTATTCACTGTTTCTTTATTGAGATTTGTACAGTTCATTGTCTAGTTCTTTATTAAGTTTTGTACAGTTTATTGACTGTTTCTTTATTGAGTTTTGTACAGTTTATTGACTGTTTTTTTATTCATTTTTGTACAGTTTATTGACTGTTTCTTTATTGAGTTTTGTACAGTTTATTGACTGGTTCCTTATTGAATTTGTGTACAATTTATTGACTGGTTATTTATTGAGTTTTGTACAGTATATTGACTGGTTCTTTATTCAGTTTTGTACAGTTTATTGACTGTTTCTTTATTGGGTTTGGTAGAGTTTAATGACTGGTTCTTCGTTTAGTTTTTGTACAGTTTATTGACTGATTATTTATTGAATTTGTGTACAATTTATTGACTGGTTCTTCATTGAGTTTTGTACAGTTTATTGACTGGTTCTTTATTCAGTTTTGTACAGTTTATTGACTATTTCTTTATTCAGTTTTGTAATGTTCATTGACTGGTTCTTTATTCAGTTTTGTACAGTTTATTGACTATTTCTTTATTCAGTTTTGTAATGCTCATTGACTTGTTCTTTATTGAGTTTTGTACAGTTTATTGACTGGTTCTTTATTGAGTTGTGTACAGTTTATTGACTGGTTCTTTATTGAGTTTTGTACAGTTCATTGACTTGTTCTCTTTATTAAGTTTTGTACAGTTTATTGACTGTTTCTTTATTGAGTTTTGTACAGTTTAGTGACTGTTTTTATTGAGTTTTGTTCAGTTTATTGACTGTTTCTTTATTGAGTTTTGTACAGTTTATTGACTGTTTCTTTATTCATTTTTGTACAGTTTATTGACTGTTTCTTTATTGAATTTTGTACAGTTTATTGACTGGTTCTTTATTCAGTTTTGTACAGTTTATTGACTGTTTCTTTATGAGTTTTGTACAATTTATTGACTGGTTCTTTATTTAGTTTTGTACAGTTATTTGACTGTTTCTTTATTTAGTTTTGTATAGTTTATTGACTGGTTCTTTATTGAGTTTTGTTCAGTTTATTCACTGTTTCTTTCTTCAGTTTTGTAATGTTTATTGACTGGTTGTTTATTGAGTTTTGTACAGATTATTGACTGGTTCTTTATTGAGTTTTGTACAGTTTATTGACTGGTTCTTTATTGAGTTTTGTACAGTTTATTGTCTGGTTCTTTATTCAGTTTTGTACAGTTTATTGACTGGTTCTTTATTGAGTTTTGTACAGTTTATTGACTGGTTCTTTATTGAGTTTTGTACAGTTTATTCACTGTTTCTTTATTGAGTTTTGTACAGTTCATTGTCTAGTTCTTTATTAAGTTTTGTACAGTTTATTGACTGTTTCTTTATTGAGTTTTGTACAGTTTAGTGACTGTTTTTTATTGAGTTTTGTTCAGTTATTGACTGTTTCTTTATTGAGTTTTGTACAGTTTATTGACTGTTTTTTTATTCATTTTTGTACAGTTTATTGACTGTTTCTTTATTGAGTTTTGTACAGTTTATTGACTGGTTCTTTATTCAGTTTTGTACAGTTTGTTGACTGTTTTTTTATTGAGTTTTGCACCGTTTATTTACTGGTTCTTTATTTAAATTTGTACAGTTTATTGACTGTTTCTTTAATTAGTTTTGTACAGTTTAATGACTGTTTCTTTATTTAGTTTTGTACAGTTTATTGACTGTTTCTTTATTTAGTTGGTGTACAATTTACTGACTGGTTCTTATTTAGTTTTGTACAGTTTATTGACTGTTTCTTTATTTAGTTTTGTACAGTTTATTGACTGGTTCTTTATTTAGTTTTGTACAGTTTATTGACTGGTTCTTTATTCAGTTTTGTAAAGTTTATTGACTGGTTGTTTATTGAGTTTTGTACAGTTTATTGACTGGTTCTTTATTGAAATTGTGTACAATTTATTGACTGGTTATTTATTGAGTTTTGTACAGTTTATTGACTGGTTCTTTATTCAGTTTTGTACAGATTATTGACTGTTTCTTTATTGGGTTTTGTACAGTTTATAGACTGGTTCTTTGTTTAGTTTTGTACAGTTTATTGACTGATTCTTTATTGAATTTGTGTACAATTTATTGACTGGTTCTTTATTGAGTTGTGTACAGATTATTGACTGGTTCTATATTCAGGTTTGTACAGTTTATTGAGTGGTTCTTTATTCAGTTTAGTCCAGTTTATTGACTGGTTCTTTATTCAGTTTTGAAATGTTTATTGACTGGTTCTTTATTGAGTTTTGTACAGTTCATTGACTGGCTCTTTATTGAGTTGTGTACAGTTTATTGACTGGTTCTTTATTGAGTTTTGTACAGTTCATTGACTTGTTCTTTATTAAGTTTTGTACAGTTTATTGACTGTTTCTTTATTGAGTTTTGTACAGTTTAGTGACTGTTTTTTATTGAGTTTTGTTCAGTTTATTGACTGTTTCTTTATTGAGTTTTGTACAGTTTATTGACTGTTTCTTTATTCATTTTTGTACAGTTTATTGACTGTTTCTTTATTGAATTTTGTACAGTTTATTGACTGGTTCTTTATTCAGTTTTGTACAGTTTATTGACTGTTTCTTTATTGAGTTTTGTACAATTTATTGACTGGTTCTTTATTTAGTTTTGTACAGTTATTTGACTGTTTCTTTATTTAGTTTTGTATAGTTTATTGACTGGTTCTTTATTGAGTTTTGTTCAGTTTATTCACTGTTTCTTTCTTCAGTTTTGTAATGTTTATTGACTGGTTGTTTATTGAGTTTTGTACAGATTATTGACTGGTTCTTTATTGACTTTTGTACAGTTTATTGACTGGTTCTTTATTGAGTTTTGTACAGTTTATTGTCTGGTTCTTTATTCAGTTTTGTACAGTTTATTGACTGGTTCTTTATTGAGTTTTGTACAGTTTATTGACTGGTTCTTTATTGAGTTTTGTACAGTTTATTCACTGTTTCTTTATTGAGTTTTGTACAGTTCATTGTCTAGTTCTTTATTAAGTTTTGTACAGTTTATTGACTGTTTCTTTATTGAGTTTTGTACAGTTTAGTGACTGTTTTTTATTGAGTTTTGTTCAGTTTATTGACTGTTTCTTTATTGAGTTTTGTACAGTTTATTGACTGTTTTTTTATTCATTTTTGTACAGTTTATTGACTGTTTCTTTATTGAGTTTTGTACAGTTTATTGACTGGTTCTTTATTCAGTTTTGTACAGTTTGTTGACTGTTTTTTTATTGAGTTTTGCACCGTTTATTTACTGGTTCTTTATTTAAATTTGTACAGTTTATTGACTGTTTCTTTAATTAGTTTTGTACAGTTTAATGACTGTTTCTTTATTTAGTTTTGTACAGTTTATTGACTGTTTCTTTATTTAGTTGGTGTACAATTTACTGACTGGTTCTTATTTAGTTTTGTACAGTTTATTGACTGTTTCTTTATTTAGTTTTGTACAGTTTATTGACTGGTTCTTTATTGAGTTTTGTACAGTTTATTGACTGTTTCTTTATTCAATTTTGGACAGTTTATTGACTGGTTGTTTATTGAGTTTTGTACAGTTTATTGACTGGTTCTTTATTGAAATTGTGTACAATTTATTGACTGGTTATTTATTGAGTTTTGTACAGTTTATTGACTGGTTCTTTATTCAGTTTTGTACAGATTATTGACTGTTTCTTTATTGGGTTTTGTACAGTTTATTGACTGGTTCTTTGTTTAGTTTTGTACAGTTTATTGACTGATTCTTTATTGAATTTGTGTACAATTTATTGACTGGTTCTTTATTGAGTTGTGTACAGATTATTGACTGGTTCTTTATTCAGTTTTGTACAGTTTATTGACTGGTTCTTTATTCAGTTTTGTACAGTTTATTGACTGGTTCTTTATTCAGTTTTGAAATGTTTATTGACTGGTTCTTTATTGAGTTTTGTACAGTTCATTGACTAGTTCTTTATTAAGTTTTGTACAGTTTATTGACTGTTTCTTTATTGAGTTTTGTACAGTTTCTTGACTCGTTCTTTATTCAGTTTTGTACAGTTTATTGACTGGTTCTTTATTCAGTTTTGTACAGTTTATTGACTGGTTCTTTATTCAGTTTTGTAATGTTTATTGACTGGTTCTTTATTGAGTTTTGTACAGTTCATTGACTAGTTCTTTATTAAGTTTTGTTCAGTTTATTGACTGTTTCTTTATTGAGATTTGTACAGTTTATTGACTGTTTCTTTATTCATTTTTGTACAGTTTATTGACTGTTTCTTTATTGATTTTTGTACAGTTTATTGACTGGTTCTTTATTGAGTTTTGTACAGTTTATTGACTGTTTCTTTATTGAGTTTTGTACAATTTATTGACTGGTTCTTTATTTAGTTTTGTACAGTTTTTTGACTGTTTCTTTATTTAGTTTTGTACAGTTTATTGACTGGTTCTTTATTGAGTTTTGTTCAGTTTATTCACTGTTTCTTTCTTCAGTTTTGTAATGTTTATTGACTGGTTGTTTATTGAGTTTTGTACAGTTTATTGACTGGTTCTTTATTGAGTTTTGTACAGTTTATTGACTGGTTCTTTATTGAGTTTTGTACAGTTTTTTTTACTGGTTCTTTATTCACTTTTGTACAGTTTATTGACTGGTTCTTTATTGAGTTTTGTACAGTTTATTGACTGGTTCTTTATTGAGTTTTGTACAGTTTATTCACTGTTTCTTTATTGAGTTTTGTACAGTTCATTGACTAGTTCTTTATTAAGTTTTGTACAGTTTATTGACTGTTTCTTTATTGAGTTTTGTACAGTTTAGTGACTGTTTTTTATTGCGTTTTGTACAGTTTATTGACTGTTTCTTTATTGAGTTTTGTACAGTTTATTGACTGTTTCTTTATTCATTTTTGTACAGTTTATTGACTGTTTCTTTATTGAATTTTGTACAGTTTATTGACTGGTTCTTTATTCAGTTTTGTACAGTTCATTGACTGTTTTTTTATTGAGTTTTGCACAGTTTATTGACTGGTTCTTTATTTAGATTTGTACAGTTTATTGACTGTTTCTTTAATTAGTTTTGTACAGTTTAATGACTGTTTCTTTATTTAGTTTTGTACAGTTTATTGACTGCTTCTTTATTTAGTTGGTGTACAATTTACTGACTGGTTCTTATTTAGTTTTGTACAGTTTATTGACTGGTTCTTTATTCACTTTTGTACAGTTTATTGACTGGTTCTTTATTGAGTTTTGTAAAGTTTATTGACTGGTTCTTTATTGAGTTTTGTACAGTTTATTCACTGTTTCTTTATTGAGTTTTGTACAGTTCATTGACTAGTTCTTTATTAAGTTTTGTACAGTTTATTGACTGTTTCTTGATTGAGTTTTGTACAGTTTAGTGACTGTTTGTTTATTTAGTTTTGTACAGTTTATTGACTGTTTCTTTATTTAGTTTTGTACAGTTTATTGACTGTTTCTTTATTTAGTTTGTGTACAATTTATTGACTGTTTCTTTATTTAGTTGGTGTACAATTTACTGACTGGTTCTTATTTAGTTTTGTACAGTTTATTGACTGTTTCTTTATTTAGTTTTGTACAGTTTATTGACTGGTTCTTTATTGAGTTTTGTACAAATTTTTGAATGTTTCTTTATTTGGTTTTGGACAGTTTATTGACTGGTTGTTTATTGAGTTTTGTACAGTTTATTGACTGGTTCTTTATTATGTTTTGTACAGTTTATTGACTGGTTCTTTATTGAATTTGTGTACAATGTATTGACTGGTTATTTATTGAGTTTTGTACAGTATATTGACTGGTTATTTATTCAGTTTTGTACAGTTTATTGACTGTTTCTTTATTGGGTTTTGTACAGTTTATTGACTGATTCTTTATTGAATTTGTGTACAATTTATTGACTGGTTCTTCATTGAGTTGTGTACAGTTTATTGACTGGTTCTTTATTCAGTTTTGTACAGTTTATTGACTGGTTCTTTATTCAGTTTTGTACAGTTTATTGACTGGTTCTTTATTCAGTTTTCTAATGTTTATTTACTTTTTCTTTATTGAGTTTTGTACAGTTCATTGACTAGTTCTTTATTAAGTTTTGTACAGTTTATTGACTGTTTCTTTATTGAGTTTTGTACAGTTTAGTGACTGTTTTTTATTGAGTTTTGTTCAGTTTATTGACTGTTTCTTTATTGAGTTTTGTACAGTTTATTGACTGTTTCTTTATTTAGTTTTGTACAGTTTATTGACTGTTTCTTTAGTTAGTTTTGTACAGTTTATTGACTGGTTCTTTATTGAGTTTTGTACAGTTTATAGACTGGTTCTTTATTGAGTTTTGTACAGTTTATTGACTAGTTCCTTATTCAGTTTTGAACAGTTTATTGACTGTTTCTCTATTGAGTTTTCTACAGTTTATTGACTGTTTTTTATTAAGTTTTGTACAGTTTATTGACTGTTTCTTTATTGAGTTTTGTACAGTTTAGTGACTGTTTTTTATTGCGTTTTGTTCAGTTTATTGACTGTTTCTTTATTGAGTTTTGTACAGTTTATTGACTGTTTCTTTATTCATTTTTGTACAGTTTATTGACTGTTTCTTTATTGAGTTTTGTACAGTTTATTGACTGGTTCTTTATTCAGTTTTGTACAGTTTATTGACTGTTTTTTTATTGAGTTTTGCACAGTTTATTGACTGGTTCTTTATTTAGATTTGTACAGTTTATTGACTGTTTCTTTAATTAGTTTTGTACAGTTTAATGACTGTTTCTTTATTTAGTTTTGTACAGTTTATTGACTGTTTCTTTATTTAGTTGGTGTACAATTTACTGACTGGTTCTTATTTAGTTTTGTACAGTTTATTGACTGTTTCTTTATTTAGTTTTGTACAGTTTATTGACTGGTTCTTTATTGAGTTTTGTACAGTTTATTGACTGGTTCTTTATTGAGTTTTGTACAGTTTATTCACTGTTTCTTTATTGAGTTTTGTACAGTTCATTGACTAGTTCTTTATTAAGTTTTGTACAGTTTATTGACTGTTACTTGATTGAGTTTTGTACAGTTTAGTGACTGTTTGTTTATTTAGTTTTGTACAGTTTATTGACTGTTTCTTTATTTAGTTTTGTACAGTTTATTGACTGTTTCTTTATTTAGTTTGTGTACAATTTATTGACTGGTTCTTTATTTAGTTTTGTACAGTTTATTTACTGTTTCTTTATTTAGTTTTGTACAGTTTATTGACTGGTTCTTTATTGAGTTTTGTTCAGTTTATTCACTGTTTGTTTCTTCAGTTTTGTAATGTTTATTGACTGGTTTTTTATTGAGTTTTGTACAGTTTATTGACTGGTTCTTTATTGACTTTTGTACAGTTTAGTGACTGTTTCTTTATTCATTTTTGTACAGTTTATTGACTGTTTCTTTATTGAGCTTTCTACAGTTTATTGACTGGCTCTTTATTCAGTTTTGTACAGTTTATTGACTGTTTTTTTATTGAGTTTTGCACAGTTTATTGACTGGTTCTTTATTTAGATTTGTACAGTTAATTGACTGTTTCTTTAATTAGTTTTGTACAGTTTAATGACTGTTTCTTCATTTAGTTTTGTACAGTTTATTGACTGTTTCTTTATTTAGTTGGTGTACAATTTACTGACTGGTTCTTATTTAGTTTTGTACAGTTTATTGACTGTTTCTTTAATTAGTTTTGTACAGTTTAATGACTGTTTCTTTATTTAGTTTTGTACAGTTTATTGACTGTTTCTTTATTTAGTTGGTGTACAATTTACTGACTGGTTCTTATTTAGTTTTGTACAGTTTATTGACTGTTTCTTTATTCAGTTTTGTACAGTTTATTGACTGGTTCTTTATTGAGTTTTGTACAGTTTATTGACTGGTTCTTTATTGAGTTTTGTACAGTTTATTCACTGTTTCTTTATTGAGTTTTGTACAGTTCATTGACTAGTTCTTTATTAAGTTTGTGTACAATTTATTGACTGGTTCTTTATTTAGTTTTGTACAGTTTATTTACTGTTTCTTTATTTAGTTTTGTACAGTTTATTGACTGGTTCTTTATTGAGTTTTGTTCAGTTTATTCACTGTTTGTTTCTTCAGTTTTGTAATGTTTATTGACTGGTTTTTTATTGAGTTTTGTACAGTTTATTGACTGGTTCTTTATTGACTTTTGTACAGTTTAGTGACTGTTTTTTATTGCGTTTTGTTCAGTTTATTGACTGTTTCTTTATTGAGTTTTGTACAGTTTATTGACTGTTTCTTTATTCAGTTTTGTACAGTTTATTGACTGTTTTTTATTGAGTTTTGCACAGTTTATTGACTGGTTCTTTATTTAGATTTGTACAGTTAATTGACTGTTTCTTTAATTAGTTTTGTACAGTTTAATGACTGTTTCTTCATTTAGTTTTGTACAGTTTATTGACTGTTTCTTTATTTAGTTGGTGTACAATTTACTGAACGGTTCTTATTTAGTTTTGTACAGTTTATTGACTGTTTCTTTATTTAGTTTTGTACAGTTTATTGACTGGTTCTTTATTGAGTTTTGTACAGTTTTTTGACTGTTTCTTTATTTAGTTTTGGACAGTTTATTGACTGGTTGTTTATTGAGTTTTGTACAGTTTATTGACTGGTTCTTTATTATGTTTTGTACAGTTTATTGACTGGTTCTTTATTGAATTTGTGTACAATGTATTGACTGGTTATTTATTGAGTTTTGTACAGTATAATGACTGGTTCTTTATTCAGTTTTGTACAGTTTATTGACTGTTTCTTTATTGGGTTTTGTACAGTTTATTGACTGATTCTTTATTGAATTTGTGTACAATTTATTGACTGGTTCTTCATTGAGTTGTGTACAGTTTATTGACTGGTTCTTTATTCAGTTTTGTACAGTTTATTGACTGGTTCTTTATTCAGTTTTGTACAGTTTATTGACTGGTTCTTTATTCAGTTTTGTAATGTTTATTTACTTTTTCTTTATTGAGTTTTGTACAGTTCATTGACTAGTTCTTTATTAAGTTTTGTACAGTTTATTGACTGTTTCTTTATTGAGTTTTGTACAGTTTAGTGACTGTTTTTTATTGAGTTTTGTTCAGTTTATTGACTGTTTCTTTATTGAGTTTTGTACAGTTAATTGACTGTTTCTTTAATTAGTTTTGTACAGTTTAATGACTGTTTCTTCATTTAGTTTTGTACAGTTTATTGGCTGTTTCTTTATTTAGTTGGTGTACAATTTACTGACTGGTTCTTATTTAGTTTTGTACAGTTTATTGACTGTTTCTTTAATTAGTTTTGTACAGTTTAATGACTGTTTCTTTATTTAGTTTTGTACAGTTTATTGACTGTTTCTTTATTTAGTTGGTGTACAATTTACTGACTGGTTCTTATTTAGTTTTGTACAGTTTATTGACTGGTTCTTTATTCACTTTTGTACAGTTTATTGACTGGTTCTTTATTGAGTTTTGTACAGTTTATTGACTGGTTCTTTATTGAGTTTTGTACAGTTTATTCACTGTTTCTTTATTGAGTTTTGTACAGTTCATTGACTAGTTCTTTATTAAGTTTTGTACAGTTTATTGACTGTTTCTTGATTGAGTTTTGTACAGTTTAGTGACTGTTTGTTTATTTAGTTTTGTACAGTTTATTGACTGTTTCTTTATTTAGTTTTGTACAGTTTATTGACTGTTTCTTTATTTAGTTTGTGTACAATTTATTGACTGGTTCTTTATTTAGTTTTGTACAGTTTATTTACTGTTTCTTTATTTAGTTTTGTACAGTTTATTGACTGGTTCTTTATTGAGTTTTGTTCAGTTTATTCACTGTTTGTTTCTTCAGTTTTGTAATGTTTATTGACTGGTTTTTTATTGAGTTTTGTACAGTTTATTGACTGGTTCTTTATTGACTTTTGTATAGTTTAGTGACTGTTTTTTATTGCGTTTTGTTCAGTTTATTGACTGTTTCTTTATTGAGTTTTGTACAGTTTATTGACTGTTTCTTTATTCAGCTTTGTACAGTTTATTGACTGTTTTTTTATTGAGTTTTGCACAGTTTATTGACTGGTTCTTTATTGACTTTTGTACAGTTTAGTGACTGTTTTTTATTGCGTTTTGTTCAGTTTATTGACTGTTTCTTTATTGAGTTTTGTACAGTTTATTGACTGTTTCTTTATTCATTTTTGTACAGTTTATTGACTGTTTCTTTATTGAGTTTTCTACAGTTTATTGACTGGCTCTTTATTCAGTTTTGTACAGTTTATTGACTGTTTTTTATTGAGTTTTGCACAGTTTATTGACTGGTTCTTTATTTAGATTTGTACAGTTAATTGACTGTTTCTTTAATTAGTTTTGTACAGTTTAATGACTGTTTCTTCATTTAGTTTTGTACAGTTTATTGACTGTTTCTTTATTTAGTTGGTGTACAATTTACTGACTGGTTCTTATTTAGTTTTGTACAGTTTATTGACGGTTTCTTTATTTAGTTTTGTACAGTTTATTGACTTGTTCTTTATTGAGTTTTGTACAGTTTTTTGCATGTTTCTTTATTTGGTTTTGGACAGTTTATTGACTGGTTGTTTATTGAGTTTTGTACAGTTTATTGACTGGTTCTTTATTATGTTTTGTACAGTTTATTGACTGGTTCTTTATTGAATTTGTGTACAATGTATTGACTGGTTATTTATTGAGTTTTGTACAGTATATTGACTGGTTATTTATTCAGTTTTGTACAGTTTATTGACTGTTTCTTTATTGGGTTTTGTACAGTTTATTGACTGATTCTTTATTGAATTTGTGTACAATTTATTGACTGGTTGTTCATTGAGTTGTGTACAGTTTATTGACTGGTTCTTTATTCAGTTTTGTACAGTTTATTGACTGGTTCTTTATTCAGTTTTGTAATGTTTATTTACTTTTTCTTTATTGAGTTTTGTACAGTTCATTGACTAGTTCTTTATTAAGTTTTGTACAGTTTATTGACTGGTTCTTTATTGAGTTTTGTACAGTTTAGTGACTGTTTTTTATTGCGTTTTGTTCAGTTTATTGACTGTTTCTTTATTGAGTTTTGTACAGTTTATTGACTGTTTCTTTATTCATTTTTGTACAGTTTATTGACTGTTTCTTTATTGAGTTTTGTACAGTTTATTGACTGGTTCTTTATTCAGTTTTGTACAGTTTATTGACTGTTTTTTTATTGAGTTTTGCACAGTTTATGGACTGGTTCTTTATTTAGATTTGTACAGTTTATTGACTGTTTCTTTAATTAGTTTTGTACAGTTTAATGACTGTTTCTTTATTTAGTTTTGTACAGTTTATTGACTGTTTCTTTATTTGGTTGGTGTACAATTTACTGACTGGTTCTTATTTAGTTTTGTACAGTTTATTGACTGGTTCTTTATTCACTTTTGTACAGTTTATTGACTGGTTCTTTATTGAGTTTTGTACAGTTTATTGACTGGTTCTTTATTGAGTTTTGTACAGTTTATTCACTGTTTCTTTATTGAGTTTTGAACAGTTCATTGACTAGTTCTTTATTAAGTTTTGTACAGTTTATTGACTGTTACTTGATTGAGTTTTGTACAGTTTAGTGACTGTTTGTTTATTTAGTTTTGTACAGTTTATTGACTGTTTCTTTATTTAGTTTTGTACAGTTTATTGACTGTTTCTTTATTTAGTTTGTGTACAATTTATTGACTGGTTCTTTATTTAGTTTTGTACAGTTTATTTACTGTTTCTTTATTTAGTTTTGTACAGTTTATTGACTGGTTCTTTATTGAGTTTTGTTCAGTTTATTCACTGTTTGTTTCTTCAGTTTTGTAATGTTTATTGACTGGTTTTTTATTGAGTTTTGTACAGTTTACTGACTGGTTCTTTATTGACTTTTGTACAGTTTAGTGACTGTTTTTTATTGCGGTTTGTTCAGTTTATTGACTGTTTCTTTATTGAGTTTTGTACAGTTTATTGACTGTTTCTTTATTCATTTTTGTACAGTTTATTGACTGTTTCTTTATTGAGTTTTGTTCAGTTTATTCACTGTTTGTTTCTTCAGTTTTGTAATGTTTATTGACTGGTTTTTTATTGAGTTTTGTACAGTTTATTGACTGGTTCTTTATTGACTTTTGTACAGTTTAGTGACTGTTTTTTATTGCGTTTTGTTCAGTTTATTGACTGTTTCTTTATTGAGTTTTGTACAGTTTATTGACTGTTTCTTTATTCAGTTTTGTACAGTTTATTGACTGTTTTTTTATTGAGTTTTGCACAGTTTATTGACTGGTTCTTTATTGACTTTTGTACAGTTTAGTGACTGTTTTTTATTGCGTTTTGTTCAGTTTATTGACTGTTTCTTTATTGAGTTTTGTACAGTTTATTGACTGTTTCTTTATTCATTTTTGTACAGTTTATTGACTGTTTCTTTATTGAGTTTTCTACAGTTTATTGACTGGCTCTTTATTCAGTTTTGTACAGTTTATTGACTGTTTTTTATTGAGTTTTGCACAGTTTATTGACTGGTTCTTTATTTAGATTTGTACAGTTAATTGACTGTTTCTTTAATTAGTTTTGTACAGTTTAATGACTGTTTCTTCATTTAGTTTTGTACAGTTTATTGACTGTTTCTTTATTTAGTTGGTGTACAATTTACTGACTGGTTCTTATTTAGTTTTGTACAGTTTATTGACTGTTTCTTTATTTAGTTTTGTACAGTTTATTGACTGGTTCTTTATTGAGTTTTGTACAGTTTATTGACTGTTTCTTTATTTAGTTTGTGTACAATTTATTGACTGGTTCTTTATTTAGTTTTGTACAGTTTATTTACTGTTTCTTTATTTAGTTTTGTACAGTTTATTGACTGGTTCTTTATTGAGTTTTGTTCAGTTTATTCACTGTTTGTTTCTTCAGTTTTGTAATGTTTATTGACTGGTTTTTTATTGAGTTTTGTACAGTTTATTGACTGGTTCTTTATTGACTTTTGTACAGTTTAGTGACTGTTTTTTATTGCGGTTTGTTCAGTTTATTGACTGTTTCTTTATTGAGTTTTGTACAGTTTATTGACTGTTTCTTTATTCATTTTTGTACAGTTTATTGACTGTTTCTTTATTGAGTTTTGTTCAGTTTATTCACTGTTTGTTTCTTCAGTTTTGTAATGTTTATTGACTGGTTTTTTATTGAGTTTTGTACAGTTTATTGACTGGTTCTTTATTGACTTTTGTACAGTTTAGTGACTGTTTTTTATTGCGTTTTGTTCAGTTTATTGACTGTTTCTTTATTGAGTTTTGTACAGTTTATTGACTGTTTCTTTATTCAGTTTTGTACAGTTTATTGACTGTTTTTTTATTGAGTTTTGCACAGTTTATTGACTGGTTCTTTATTGACTTTTGTACAGTTTAGTGACTGTTTTTTATTGCGTTTTGTTCAGTTTATTGACTGTTTCTTTATTGAGTTTTGTACAGTTTATTGACTGTTTCTTTATTCATTTTTGTACAGTTTATTGACTGTTTCTTTATTGAGTTTTCTACAGTTTATTGACTGGCTCTTTATTCAGTTTTGTACAGTTTATTGACTGTTTTTTATTGAGTTTTGCACAGTTTATTGACTGGTTCTTTATTTAGATTTGTACAGTTAATTGACTGTTTCTTTAATTAGTTTTGTACAGTTTAATGACTGTTTCTTCATTTAGTTTTGTACAGTTTATTGACTGTTTCTTTATTTAGTTGGTGTACAATTTACTGACTGGTTCTTATTTAGTTTTGTACAGTTTATTGACTGTTTCTTTATTTAGTTTTGTACAGTTTATTGACTGGTTCTTTATTGAGTTTTGTACAGTTTTTTGAATGTTTCTTTATTTGGTTTTGGACAGTTTATTGACTGGTTGTTTATTGAGTTTTGTACAGTTTATTGACTGGTTCTTTATTATGTTTTGTACAGTTTATTGACTGGTTCTTTATTGAATTTGTGTACAATGTATTGACTGGTTATTTATTGAGTTTTGTACAGTATATTGACTGGTTATTTATTCAGTTTTGTACAGTTTATTGACTGTTTCTTTATTGGGTTTTGTACAGTTTATTGACTGATTCTTTATTGAATTTGTGTACAATTTATTGACTGGTTCTTCATTGAGTTGTGTACAGTTTATTGACTGGTTCTTTATTCAGTTTTGTACAGTTTATTGACTGGTTCTTTATTCAGTTTTGTAATGTTTATTTACTTTTTCTTTATTGAGTTTTGTACAGTTCATTGACTAGTTCTTTATTAAGTTTTGTACAGTTTATTGACTGTTTCTTTATTGAGTTTTGTACAGTTTAGTGACTGTTTTTTATTGCGTTTTGTTCAGTTTATTGACTGTTTCTTTATTGAGTTTTGTACAGTTTATTGACTGTTTCTTTATTCATTTTTGTACAGTTTATTGACTGTTTCTTTATTGAGTTTTGTACAGTTTATTGACTGGTTCTTTATTCAGTTTTGTACAGTTTATTGACTGTTTTTTTATTGAGTTTTGCACAGTTTATTGACTGGTTCTTTATTTAGATTTGTACAGTTTATTGACTGTTTCTTTAATTAGTTTTGTACAGTTTAATGACTGTTTCTTTATTTAGTTTTGTACAGTTTATTGACTGTTTCTTTATTTGGTTGGTGTACAATTTACTGACTGGTTCTTATTTAGTTTTGTACAGTTTATTGACTGGTTCTTTATTCACTTTTGTACAGTTTATTGACTGGTTCTTTATTGAGTTTTGTACAGTTTATTGACTGGTTCTTTATTGAGTTTTGTACAGTTTATTCACTGTTTCTTTATTGAGTTTTGAACAGTTCATTGACTAGTTCTTTATTAAGTTTTGTACAGTTTATTGACTGTTACTTGATTGAGTTTTGTACAGTTTAGTGACTGTTTGTTTATTTAGTTTTGTACAGTTTATTGACTGTTTCTTTATTTAGTTTTGTACAGTTTATTGACTGTTTCTTTATTTAGTTTGTGTACAATTTATTGACTGGTTCTTTATTTAGTTTTGTACAGTTTATTTACTGTTTCTTTATTTAGTTTTGTACAGTTTATTGACTGGTTCTTTATTGAGTTTTGTTCAGTTTATTCACTGTTTGTTTCTTCAGTTTTGTAATGTTTATTGACTGGTTTTTTATTGAGTTTTGTACAGTTTACTGACTGGTTCTTTATTGACTTTTGTACAGTTTAGTGACTGTTTTTTATTGCGGTTTGTTCAGTTTATTGACTGTTTCTTTATTGAGTTTTGTACAGTTTATTGACTGTTTCTTTATTCATTTTTGTACAGTTTATTGACTGTTTCTTTATTGAGTTTTGTTCAGTTTATTCACTGTTTGTTTCTTCAGTTTTGTAATGTTTATTGACTGGTTTTTTATTGAGTTTTGTACAGTTTATTGACTGGTTCTTTATTGACTTTTGTACAGTTTAGTGACTGTTTTTTATTGCGTTTTGTTCAGTTTATTGACTGTTTCTTTATTGAGTTTTGTACAGTTTATTGACTGTTTCTTTATTCAGTTTTGTACAGTTTATTGACTGTTTTTTTATTGAGTTTTGCACAGTTTATTGACTGGTTCTTTATTGACTTTTGTACAGTTTAGTGACTGTTTTTTATTGCGTTTTGTTCAGTTTATTGACTGTTTCTTTATTGAGTTTTGTACAGTTTATTGACTGTTTCTTTATTCATTTTTGTACAGTTTATTGACTGTTTCTTTATTGAGTTTTCTACAGTTTATTGACTGGCTCTTTATTCAGTTTTGTACAGTTTATTGACTGGTTCTTTATTATGTTTTGTACAGTTTATTGACTGGTTCCTTATTGAATTTGTGTACAATTTATTGACTGGTTATTTATTGAGTTTTGTACAGTATATTGACTGGTTCTATATTCAGTTTTGTACAGTTTAATGACTGTTTCTTTATTGGGTTTTGTACAGTTTAATGACTGGTTCTTCGTTTAGTTTTTGTACAGTTTATTGACTGATTATTTATTGAATTTGTGTACAATTTATTGACTGGTTCTTTATTCAGTTTTGTACAGTTTATTGACTGGTTCTTTATTCAGTTTTGTAATGTTTATTGACTATTTCTTTATTCAGTTTTGTAATGTTCATTGACTGGTTCTTTATTCAGTTTTGTACAGTTTATTGACTATTTCTTTATTCAGTTTTGTAATGTTCATTGACTGGTTCTTTATTCAGTTTTGTACAGTTTATTGACTGGTTCTTTATTGAGTTGTGAACAGTTTATTGACTGGTTCTTTATTGAGTTTTGTACAGTTCATTGACTAGTTCTTTATTAAGTTTTGTACAGTTTATTGACTGTTTCTTTATTGAGTTTTGTACAGTTTATTGACTGTTTCCTTATTCATTTTTGTACAGTTTATTGACTGTTTCTTTATTGAATTTTGTACAGTTTATTGACTGGTTCTTTATTCAGTTTTGTACAGTTTATTGACTGTTTCTTTATTGAGTTTTGTACAATTTATTGACTGGTTCTTTATTGAGTTTTGTACAGTTTATTGTCTGGTTCTTTATTCAGTTTTGTACAATTTATTGACTGGTTCTTTATTGAGTTTTGTACAGTTTATTGACTGGTTCTTTATTGAGTTTTGTACAGTTTATTCACTGTTTCTTTATTGAGATTTGTACAGTTCATTGTCTAGTTCTTTATTAAGTTTTGTACAGTTTATTGACTGTTTCTTTATTGAGTTTTGTACAGTTTATTGACTGTTTTTTTATTCATTTTTGTACAGTTTATTGACTGTTTCTTTATTGAGTTTTGTACAGTTTATTGACTGGTTCCTTATTGAATTTGTGTACAATTTATTGACTGGTTATTTATTGAGTTTTGTACAGTATATTGACTGGTTCTTTATTCAGTTTTGTACAGTTTATTGACTGGTTCTTTATTCAGTTTTGTAATGTTTATTTACTTTTTCTTTATTGAGTTTTGTACAGTTCATTGACTAGTTCTTTATTAAGTTTTGTACAGTTTATTGACTGTTTCTTTATTGAGTTTTGTACAGTTTAGTGACTGTTTTTTATTGCGTTTTGTTCAGTTTATTGACTGTTTCTTTATTGAGTTTTGTACAGTTTATTGACTGTTTCTTTATTCATTTTTGTACAGTTTATTGACTGTTTCTTTATTGAGTTTTGTACAGTTTATTGACTGGTTCTTTATTCAGTTTTGTACAGTTTATTGACTGTTTTTTTATTGAGTTTTGCACAGTTTATTGACTGGTTCTTTATTTAGATTTGTACAGTTTATTGACTGTTTCTTTAATTAGTTTTGTACAGTTTAATGACTGTTTCTTTATTTAGTTTTGTACAGTTTATTGACTGTTTCTTTATTTGGTTGGTGTACAATTTACTGACTGGTTCTTATTTAGTTTTGTACAGTTTATTGACTGGTTCTTTATTCACTTTTGTACAGTTTATTGACTGGTTCTTTATTGAGTTTTGTACAGTTTATTGACTGGTTCTTTATTGAGTTTTGTACAGTTTATTCACTGTTTCTTTATTGAGTTTTGAACAGTTCATTGACTAGTTCTTTATTAAGTTTTGTACAGTTTATTGACTGTTACTTGATTGAGTTTTGTACAGTTTAGTGACTGTTTGTTTATTTAGTTTTGTACAGTTTATTGACTGTTTCTTTATTTAGTTTTGTACAGTTTATTGACTGTTTCTTTATTTAGTTTGTGTACAATTTATTGACTGGTTCTTTATTTAGTTTTGTACAGTTTATTTACTGTTTCTTTATTTAGTTTTGTACAGTTTATTGACTGGTTCTTTATTGAGTTTTGTTCAGTTTATTCACTGTTTGTTTCTTCAGTTTTGTAATGTTTATTGACTGGTTTTTTATTGAGTTTTGTACAGTTTACTGACTGGTTCTTTATTGACTTTTGTACAGTTTAGTGACTGTTTTTTATTGCGGTTTGTTCAGTTTATTGACTGTTTCTTTATTGAGTTTTGTACAGTTTATTGACTGTTTCTTTATTCATTTTTGTACAGTTTATTGACTGTTTCTTTATTGAGTTTTGTTCAGTTTATTCACTGTTTGTTTCTTCAGTTTTGTAATGTTTATTGACTGGTTTTTTATTGAGTTTTGTACAGTTTATTGACTGGTTCTTTATTGACTTTTGTACAGTTTAGTGACTGTTTTTTATTGCGTTTTGTTCAGTTTATTGACTGTTTCTTTATTGAGTTTTGTACAGTTTATTGACTGTTTCTTTATTCAGTTTTGTACAGTTTATTGACTGTTTTTTTATTGAGTTTTGCACAGTTTATTGACTGGTTCTTTATTGACTTTTGTACAGTTTAGTGACTGTTTTTTATTGCGTTTTGTTCAGTTTATTGACTGTTTCTTTATTGAGTTTTGTACAGTTTATTGACTGTTTCTTTATTCATTTTTGTACAGTTTATTGACTGTTTCTTTATTGAGTTTTCTACAGTTTATTGACTGGCTCTTTATTCAGTTTTGTACAGTTTATTGACTGGTTCTTTATTATGTTTTGTACAGTTTATTGACTGGTTCCTTATTGAATTTGTGTACAATTTATTGACTGGTTATTTATTGAGTTTTGTACAGTATATTGACTGGTTCTATATTCAGTTTTGTACAGTTTAATGACTGTTTCTTTATTGGGTTTTGTACAGTTTAATGACTGGTTCTTCGTTTAGTTTTTGTACAGTTTATTGACTGATTATTTATTGAATTTGTGTACAATTTATTGACTGGTTCTTTATTCAGTTTTGTACAGTTTATTGACTGGTTATTTATTCAGTTTTGTACAGTTTATTGACTATTTCTTTATTCAGTTTTGTAATGTTCATTGACTGGTTCTTTATTCAGTTTTGTACAGTTTATTGACTATTTCTTTATTCAGTTTTGTAATGTTCATTGACTGGTTCTTTATTGAGTTTTGTACAGTTTATTGACTGGTTCTTTATTGAGTTGTGAACAGTTTATTGACTGGTTCTTTATTGAGTTTTGTACAGTTCATTGACTAGTTCTTTATTAAGTTTTGTACAGTTTATTGACTGTTTCTTTATTGAGTTTTGTACAGTTTATTGACTGTTTCCTTATTCATTTTTGTACAGTTTATTGACTGTTTCTTTATTGAGTTTTGTACAGTTTATTGACTGGTTCTTTATTCAGTTTTGTACAGTTTATTGACTGTTTCTTTATTGAGTTTTGTACAATTTATTGACTGGTTCTTTATTGAGTTTTGTACAGTTTATTGTCTGGTTCTTTATTCAGTTTTGTACAATTTATTGACTGGTTCTTTATTGAGTTTTGTACAGTTTATTGACTGGTTCTTTATTGAGTTTTGTACAGTTTATTCACTGTTTCTTTATTGAGATTTGTACAGTTCATTGTCTAGTTCTTTATTAAGTTTTGTACAGTTTATTGACTGTTTCTTTATTGAGTTTTGTACAGTTTATTGACTGTTTTTTTATTCATTTTTGTACAGTTTATTGACTGTTTCTTTATTGAGTTTTGTACAGTTTATTGACTGGTTCCTTATTGAATTTGTGTACAATTTATTGACTGGTTATTTATTGAGTTTTGTACAGTATATTGACTGGTTCTTTATTCAGTTTTGTACAGTTTATTGACTGTTTCTTTATTGGGTTTGGTAGAGTTTAATGACTGGTTCTTCGTTTAGTTTTTGTACAGTTTATTGACTGATTATTTATTGAATTTGTGTACAATTTATTGACTGGTTCTTCATTGAGTTTTGTACAGTTTATTGACTGGTTCTTTATTCAGTTTTGTACAGTTTATTGACTATTTCTTTATTCAGTTTTGTAATGTTCATTGACTGGTTCTTTATTCAGTTTTGTACAGTTTATTGACTATTTCTTTATTCAGTTTTGTAATGCTCATTGACTTGTTCTTTATTGAGTTTTGTACAGTTTATTGACTGGTTCTTTATTGAGTTGTGTACAGTTTATTGACTGGTTCTTTATTGAGTTTTGTACAGTTCATTGACTTGTTCTTTATTAAGTTTTGTACAGTTTATTGACTGTTTCTTTATTGAGTTTTGTACAGTTTAGTGACTGTTTTTTATTGAGTTTTGTTCAGTTTATTGACTGTTTCTTTATTGAGTTTTGTACAGTTTATTGACTGTTTCTTTATTCATTTTTGTACAGTTTATTGACTGTTTCTTTATTGAATTTTGTACAGTTTATTGACTGGTTCTTTATTCAGTTTTGTACAGTTTATTGACTGTTTCTTTATTGAGTTTTGTACAATTTATTGACTGGTTCTTTATTTAGTTTTGTACAGTTATTTGACTGTTTCTTTATTTAGTTTTGTATAGTTTATTGACTGGTTCTTTATTGAGTTTTGTTCAGTTTATTCACTGTTTCTTTCTTCAGTTTTGTAATGTTTATTGACTGGTTGTTTATTGAGTTTTGTACAGATTATTGACTGGTTCTTTATTGACTTTTGTACAGTTTATTGACTGGTTCTTTATTGAGTTTTGTACAGTTTATTGTCTGGTTCTTTATTCAGTTTTGTACAGTTTATTGACTGGTTCTTTATTGAGTTTTGTACAGTTTATTGACTGGTTCTTTATTGAGTTTTGTACAGTTTATTCACTGTTTCTTTATTGAGTTTTGTACAGTTCATTGTCTAGTTCTTTATTAAGTTTTGTGCAGTTTATTGACTGTTTCTTTATTGAGTTTTGTACAGTTTAGTGACTGTTTTTTATTGAGTTTTGTTCAGTTTATTGACTGTTTCTTTATTGAGTTTTGTACAGTTTATTGACTGTTTTTTTATTCATTTTTGTACAGTTTATTGACTGTTTCTTTATTGAGTTTTGTACAGTTTATTGACTGGTTCTTTATTCAGTTTTGTACAGTTTGTTGACTGTTTTTTTATTGAGTTTTGCACCGTTTATTTACTGGTTCTTTATTTAAATTTGTACAGTTTATTGACTGTTTCTTTAATTAGTTTTGTACAGTTTAATGACTGTTTCTTTATTTAGTTTTGTACAGTTTATTGACTGTTTCTTTATTTAGTTGGTGTACAATTTACTGACTGGTTCTTATTTAGTTTTGTACAGTTTATTGACTGTTTCTTTATTTAGTTTTGTACAGTTTATTGACTGGTTCTTTATTGAGTTTTGTACAGTTTATTGACTGTTTCTTTATTCAATTTTGGACAGTTTATTGACTGGTTGTTTATTGAGTTTTGTACAGTTTATTGACTGGTTCTTTATTGAAATTGTGTACAATTTATTGACTGGTTATTTATTGAGTTTTGTACAGTTTATTGACTGGTTCTTTATTCAGTTTTGTACAGATTATTGACTGTTTCTTTATTGGGTTTTGTACAGTTTATAGACTGGTTCTTTGTTTAGTTTTGTACAGTTTATTGACTGATTCTTTATTGAATTTGTGTACAATTTATTGACTGGTTCTTTATTGAGTTGTGTACAGATTATTGACTGGTTCTTTATTCAGTTTTGTACAGTTTATTGACTGGTTCTTTATTCAGTTTTGTACAGTTTATTGACTGGTTCTTTATTCAGTTTTGAAATGTTTATTGACTGGTTCTTTATTGAGTTTTGTACAGTTCATTGACTGGTTCTTTATTGAGTTGTGTACAGTTTATTGACTGGTTCTTTATTGAGTTTTGTACAGTTCATTGACTTGTTCTTTATTAAGTTTTGTACAGTTTATTGACTGTTTCTTTATTGAGTTTTGTACAGTTTAGTGACTGTTTTTTATTGAGTTTTGTTCAGTTTATTGACTGTTTCTTTATTGAGTTTTGTACAGTTTATTGACTGTTTCTTTATTCATTTTTGTACAGTTTATTGACTGTTTCTTTATTGAATTTTGTACAGTTTATTGACTGGTTCTTTATTCAGTTTTGTACAGTTTATTGACTGTTTCTTTATTGAGTTTTGTACAATTTATTGACTGGTTCTTTATTTAGTTTTGTACAGTTATTTGACTGTTTCTTTATTTAGTTTTGTATAGTTTATTGACTGGTTCTTTATTGAGTTTTGTTCAGTTTATTCACTGTTTCTTTCTTCAGTTTTGTAATGTTTATTGACTGGTTGTTTATTGAGTTTTGTACAGATTATTGACTGGTTCTTTATTGACTTTTGTACAGTTTATTGACTGGTTCTTTATTGAGTTTTGTACAGTTTATTGTCTGGTTCTTTATTCAGTTTTGTACAGTTTATTGACTGGTTCTTTATTGAGTTTTGTACAGTTTATTGACTGGTTCTTTATTGAGTTTTGTACAGTTTATTCACTGTTTCTTTATTGAGTTTTGTACAGTTCATTGTCTAGTTCTTTATTAAGTTTTGTACAGTTTATTGACTGTTTCTTTATTGAGTTTTGTACAGTTTAGTGACTGTTTTTTATTGAGTTTTGTTCAGTTTATTGACTGTTTCTTTATTGAGTTTTGTACAGTTTATTGACTGTTTTTTTATTCATTTTTGTACAGTTTATTGACTGTTTCTTTATTGAGTTTTGTACAGTTTATTGACTGGTTCTTTATTCAGTTTTGTACAGTTTGTTGACTGTTTTTTTATTGAGTTTTGCACCGTTTATTTACTGGTTCTTTATTTAAATTTGTACAGTTTATTGACTGTTTCTTTAATTAGTTTTGTACAGTTTAATGACTGTTTCTTTATTTAGTTTTGTACAGTTTATTGACTGTTTCTTTATTTAGTTGGTGTACAATTTACTGACTGGTTCTTATTTAGTTTTGTACAGTTTATTGACTGTTTCTTTATTTAGTTTTGTACAGTTTATTGACTGGTTCTTTATTGAGTTTTGTACAGTTTATTGACTGTTTCTTTATTCAATTTTGGACAGTTTATTGACTGGTTGTTTATTGAGTTTTGTACAGTTTATTGACTGGTTCTTTATTGAAATTGTGTACAATTTATTGACTGGTTATTTATTGAGTTTTGTACAGTTTATTGACTGGTTCTTTATTCAGTTTTGTACAGATTATTGACTGTTTCTTTATTGGGTTTTGTACAGTTTATTGACTGGTTCTTTGTTTAGTTTTGTACAGTTTATTGACTGATTCTTTATTGAATTTGTGTACAATTTATTGACTGGTTCTTTATTGAGTTGTGTACAGATTATTGACTGGTTCTTTATTCAGTTTTGTACAGTTTATTGACTGGTTCTTTATTCAGTTTTGTACAGTTTATTGACTGGTTCTTTATTCAGTTTTGAAATGTTTATTGACTGGTTCTTTATTGAGTTTTGTACAGTTCATTGACTAGTTCTTTATTAAGTTTTGTACAGTTTATTGACTGTTTCTTTATTGAGTTTTGTACAGTTTCTTGACTCGTTCTTTATTCAGTTTTGTACAGTTTATTGACTGGTTCTTTATTCAGTTTTGTACAGTTTATTGACTGGTTCTTTATTCAGTTTTGTAATGTTTATTGACTGGTTCTTTATTGAGTTTTGTACAGTTCATTGACTAGTTCTTTATTAAGTTTTGTTCAGTTTATTGACTGTTTCTTTATTGAGATTTGTACAGTTTATTGACTGTTTCTTTATTCATTTTTGTACAGTTTATTGACTGTTTCTTTATTGATTTTTGTACAGTTTATTGACTGGTTCTTTATTCAGTTTTGTACAGTTTATTGACTGTTTCTTTATTGAGTTTTGTACAATTTATTGACTGGTTCTTTATTTAGTTTTGTACAGTTTTTTGACTGTTTCTTTATTTAGTTTTGTACAGTTTATTGACTGGTTCTTTATTGAGTTTTGTTCAGTTTATTCACTGTTTCTTTCTTCAGTTTTGTAATGTTTATTGACTGGTTGTTTATTGAGTTTTGTACAGTTTATTGACTGGTTCTTTATTGACTTTTGTACAGTTTATTGACTGGTTCTTTATTGAGTTTTGTACAGTTTTTTTTACTGGTTCTTTATTCACTTTTGTACAGTTTATTGACTGGTTCTTTATTGAGTTTTGTACAGTTTATTGACTGGTTCTTTATTGAGTTTTGTACAGTTTATTCACTGTTTCTTTATTGAGTTTTGTACAGTTCATTGACTAGTTCTTTATTAAGTTTTGTACAGTTTATTGACTGTTTCTTTATTGAGTTTTGTACAGTTTAGTGACTGTTTTTTATTGCGTTTTGTACAGTTTATTGACTGTTTCTTTATTGAGTTTTGTACAGTTTATTGACTGTTTCTTTATTCATTTTTGTACAGTTTATTGACTGTTTCTTTATTGAATTTTGTACAGTTTATTGACTGGTTCTTTATTCAGTTTTGTACAGTTCATTGACTGTTTTTTTATTGAGTTTTGCACAGTTTATTGACTGGTTCTTTATTTAGATTTGTACAGTTTATTGACTGTTTCTTTAATTAGTTTTGTACAGTTTAATGACTGTTTCTTTATTTAGTTTTGTACAGTTTATTGACTGCTTCTTTATTTAGTTGGTGTACAATTTACTGACTGGTTCTTATTTAGTTTTGTACAGTTTATTGACTGGTTCTTTATTCACTTTTGTACAGTTTATTGACTGGTTCTTTATTGAGTTTTGTAAAGTTTATTGACTGGTTCTTTATTGAGTTTTGTACAGTTTATTCACTGTTTCTTTATTGAGTTTTGTACAGTTCATTGACTAGTTCTTTATTAAGTTTTGTACAGTTTATTGACTGTTTCTTGATTGAGTTTTGTACAGTTTAGTGACTGTTTGTTTATTTAGTTTTGTACAGTTTATTGACTGTTTCTTTATTTAGTTTTGTACAGTTTATTGACTGTTTCTTTATTTAGTTTGTGTACAATTTATTGACTGTTTCTTTATTTAGTTGGTGTACAATTTACTGACTGGTTCTTATTTAGTTTTGTACAGTTTATTGACTGTTTCTTTATTTAGTTTTGTACAGTTTATTGACTGGTTCTTTATTGAGTTTTGTACAAATTTTTGAATGTTTCTTTATTTGGTTTTGGACAGTTTATTGACTGGTTGTTTATTGAGTTTTGTACAGTTTATTGACTGGTTCTTTATTATGTTTTGTACAGTTTATTGACTGGTTCTTTATTGAATTTGTGTACAATGTATTGACTGGTTATTTATTGAGTTTTGTACAGTATATTGACTGGTTATTTATTCAGTTTTGTACAGTTTATTGACTGTTTCTTTATTGGGTTTTGTACAGTTTATTGACTGATTCTTTATTGAATTTGTGTACAATTTATTGACTGGTTCTTCATTGAGTTGTGTACAGTTTATTGACTGGTTCTTTATTCAGTTTTGTACAGTTTATTGACTGGTTCTTTATTCAGTTTTGTACAGTTTATTGACTGGTTCTTTATTCAGTTTTCTAATGTTTATTTACTTTTTCTTTATTGAGTTTTGTACAGTTCATTGACTAGTTCTTTATTAAGTTTTGTACAGTTTATTGACTGTTTCTTTATTGAGTTTTGTACAGTTTAGTGACTGTTTTTTATTGAGTTTTGTTCAGTTTATTGACTGTTTCTTTATTGAGTTTTGTACAGTTTATTGACTGTTTCTTTATTTAGTTTTGTACAGTTTATTGACTGTTTCTTTAGTTAGTTTTGTACAGTTTATTGACTGGTTCTTTATTGAGTTTTGTACAGTTTATAGACTGGTTCTTTATTGAGTTTTGTACAGTTTATTGACTAGTTCCTTATTCAGTTTTGAACAGTTTATTGACTGTTTCTCTATTGAGTTTTCTACAGTTTATTGACTGTTTTTTATTAAGTTTTGTACAGTTTATTGACTGTTTCTTTATTGAGTTTTGTACAGTTTAGTGACTGTTTTTTATTGCGTTTTGTTCAGTTTATTGACTGTTTCTTTATTGAGTTTTGTACAGTTTATTGACTGTTTCTTTATTCATTTTTGTACAGTTTATTGACTGTTTCTTTATTGAGTTTTGTACAGTTTATTGACTGGTTCTTTATTCAGTTTTGTACAGTTTATTGACTGTTTTTTTATTGAGTTTTGCACAGTTTATTGACTGGTTCTTTATTTAGATTTGTACAGTTTATTGACTGTTTCTTTAATTAGTTTTGTACAGTTTAATGACTGTTTCTTTATTTAGTTTTGTACAGTTTATTGACTGTTTCTTTATTTAGTTGGTGTACAATTTACTGACTGGTTCTTATTTAGTTTTGTACAGTTTATTGACTGGTTCTTTATTCACTTTTGTACAGTTTATTGACTGGTTCTTTATTGAGTTTTGTACAGTTTATTGACTGGTTCTTTATTGAGTTTTGTACAGTTTATTCACTGTTTCTTTATTGAGTTTTGTACAGTTCATTGACTAGTTCTTTATTAAGTTTTGTACAGTTTATTGACTGTTACTTGATTGAGTTTTGTACAGTTTAGTGACTGTTTGTTTATTTAGTTTTGTACAGTTTATTGACTGTTTCTTTATTTAGTTTTGTACAGTTTATTGACTGTTTCTTTATTTAGTTTGTGTACAATTTATTGACTGGTTCTTTATTTAGTTTTGTACAGTTTATTTACTGTTTCTTTATTTAGTTTTGTACAGTTTATTGACTGGTTCTTTATTGAGTTTTGTTCAGTTTATTCACTGTTTGCTTCTTCAGTTTTGTAATGTTTATTGACTGGTTTTTTATTGAGTTTTGTACAGTTTATTGACTGGTTCTTTATTGACTTTTGTACAGTTTAGTGACTGTTTCTTTATTCATTTTTGTACAGTTTATTGACTGTTTCTTTATTGAGTTTTCTACAGTTTATTGACTGGCTCTTTATTCAGTTTTGTACAGTTTATTGACTGTTTTTTTATTGAGTTTTGCACAGTTTATTGACTGGTTCTTTATTTAGATTTGTACAGTTAATTGACTGTTTCTTTAATTAGTTTTGTACAGTTTAATGACTGTTTCTTCATTTAGTTTTGTACAGTTTATTGACTGTTTCTTTATTTAGTTGGTGTACAATTTACTGACTGGTTCTTATTTAGTTTTGTACAGTTTATTGACTGTTTCTTTAATTAGTTTTGTACAGTTTAATGACTGTTTCTTTATTTAGTTTTGTACAGTTTATTGACTGTTTCTTTATTTAGTTGGTGTACAATTTACTGACTGGTTCTTATTTAGTTTTGTACAGTTTATTGACTGGTTCTTTATTCACTTTTGTACAGTTTATTGACTGGTTCTTTATTGAGTTTTGTACAGTTTATTGACTGGTTCTTTATTGAGTTTTGTACAGTTTATTCACTGTTTCTTTATTGAGTTTTGTACAGTTCATTGACTAGTTCTTTATTAAGTTTGTGTACAATTTATTGACTGGTTCTTTATTTAGTTTTGTACAGTTTATTTACTGTTTCTTTATTTAGTTTTGTACAGTTTATTGACTGGTTCTTTATTGAGTTTTGTTCAGTTTATTCACTGTTTGTTTCTTCAGTTTTGTAATGTTTATTGACTGGTTTTTTATTGAGTTTTGTACAGTTTATTGACTGGTTCTTTATTGACTTTTGTACAGTTTAGTGACTGTTTTTTATTGCGTTTTGTTCAGTTTATTGACTGTTTCTTTATTGAGTTTTGTACAGTTTATTGACTGTTTCTTTATTCAGTTTTGTACAGTTTATTGACTGTTTTTTATTGAGTTTTGCACAGTTTATTGACTGGTTCTTTATTTAGATTTGTACAGTTAATTGACTGTTTCTTTAATTAGTTTTGTACAGTTTAATGACTGTTTCTTCATTTAGTTTTGTACAGTTTATTGACTGTTTCTTTATTTAGTTGGTGTACAATTTACTGAACGGTTCTTATTTAGTTTTGTACAGTTTATTGACTGTTTCTTTATTTAGTTTTGTACAGTTTATTGACTGGTTCTTTATTGAGTTTTGTACAGTTTTTTGACTGTTTCTTTATTTAGTTTTGGACAGTTTATTGACTGGTTGTTTATTGAGTTTTGTACAGTTTATTGACTGGTTCTTTATTATGTTTTGTACAGTTTATTGACTGGTTCTTTATTGAATTTGTGTACAATGTATTGACTGGTTATTTATTGAGTTTTGTACAGTATAATGACTGGTTCTTTATTCAGTTTTGTACAGTTTATTGACTGTTTCTTTATTGGGTTTTGTACAGTTTATTGACTGATTCTTTATTGAATTTGTGTACAATTTATTGACTGGTTCTTCATTGAGTTGTGTACAGTTTATTGACTGGTTCTTTATTCAGTTTTGTACAGTTTATTGACTGGTTCTTTATTCAGTTTTGTACAGTTTATTGACTGGTTCTTTATTCAGTTTTGTAATGTTTATTTACTTTTTCTTTATTGAGTTTTGTACAGTTCATTGACTAGTTCTTTATTAAGTTTTGTACAGTTTATTGACTGTTTCTTTATTGAGTTTTGTACAGTTTAGTGACTGTTTTTTATTGAGTTTTGTTCAGTTTATTGACTGTTTCTTTATTGAGTTTTGTACAGTTAATTGACTGTTTCTTTAATTAGTTTTGTACAGTTTAATGACTGTTTCTTCATTTAGTTTTGTACAGTTTATTGGCTGTTTCTTTATTTAGTTGGTGTACAATTTACTGACTGGTTCTTATTTAGTTTTGTACAGTTTATTGACTGTTTCTTTAATTAGTTTTGTACAGTTTAATGACTGTTTCTTTATTTAGTTTTGTACAGTTTATTGACTGTTTCTTTATTTAGTTGGTGTACAATTTACTGACTGGTTCTTATTTAGTTTTGTACAGTTTATTGACTGGTTCTTTATTCACTTTTGTACAGTTTATTGACTGGTTCTTTATTGAGTTTTGTACAGTTTATTGACTGGTTCTTTATTGAGTTTTGTACAGTTTATTCACTGTTTCTTTATTGAGTTTTGTACAGTTCATTGACTAGTTCTTTATTAAGTTTTGTACAGTTTATTGACTGTTTCTTGATTGAGTTTTGTACAGTTTAGTGACTGTTTGTTTATTTAGTTTTGTACAGTTTATTGACTGTTTCTTTATTTAGTTTTGTACAGTTTATTGACTGTTTCTTTATTTAGTTTGTGTACAATTTATTGACTGGTTCTTTATTTAGTTTTGTACAGTTTATTTACTGTTTCTTTATATAGTTTTGTACAGTTTATTGACTGGTTCTTTATTGAGTTTTGTACAGTTTATTCACTGTTTGTTTCTTCAGTTTTGTAATGTTTATTGACTGGTTTTTTATTGAGTTTTGTACAGTTTATTGACTGGTTCTTTATTGACTTTTGTATAGTTTAGTGACTGTTTTTTATTGCGTTTTGTTCAGTTTATTGACTGTTTCTTTATTGAGTTTTGTACAGTTTATTGACTGTTTCTTTATTCAGCTTTGTACAGTTTATTGACTGTTTTTTTATTGAGTTTTGCACAGTTTATTGACTGGTTCTTTATTGACTTTTGTACAGTTTAGTGACTGTTTTTTATTGCGTTTTGTTCAGTTTATTGACTGTTTCTTTATTGAGTTTTGTACAGTTTATTGACTGTTTCTTTATTCATTTTTGTACAGTTTATTGACTGTTTCTTTATTGAGTTTTCTACAGTTTATTGACTGGCTCTTTATTCAGTTTTGTACAGTTTATTGACTGTTTTTTATTGAGTTTTGCACAGTTTATTGACTGGTTCTTTATTTAGATTTGTACAGTTAATTGACTGTTTCTTTAATTAGTTTTGTACAGTTTAATGACTGTTTCTTCATTTAGTTTTGTACAGTTTATTGACTGTTTCTTTATTTAGTTGGTGTACAATTTACTGACTGGTTCTTATTTAGTTTTGTACAGTTTATTGACGGTTTCTTTATTTAGTTTTGTACAGTTTATTGACTTGTTCTTTATTGAGTTTTGTACAGTTTTTTGCATGTTTCTTTATTTGGTTTTGGACAGTTTATTGACTGGTTGTTTATTGAGTTTTGTACAGTTTATTGACTGGTTCTTTATTATGTTTTGTACAGTTTATTGACTGGTTCTTTATTGAATTTGTGTACAATGTATTGACTGGTTATTTATTGAGTTTTGTACAGTATATTGACTGGTTATTTATTCAGTTTTGTACAGTTTATTGACTGTTTCTTTATTGGGTTTTGTACAGTTTATTGACTGATTCTTTATTGAATTTGTGTACAATTTATTGACTGGTTGTTCATTGAGTTGTGTACAGTTTATTGACTGGTTCTTTATTCAGTTTTGTACAGTTTATTGACTGGTTCTTTATTCAGTTTTGTAATGTTTATTTACTTTTTCTTTATTGAGTTTTGTACAGTTCATTGACTAGTTCTTTATTAAGTTTTGTACAGTTTATTGACTGTTTCTTTATTGAGTTTTGTACAGTTTAGTGACTGTTTTTTATTGCGTTTTGTTCAGTTTATTGACTGTTTCTTTATTGAGTTTTGTACAGTTTATTGACTGTTTCTTTATTCATTTTTGTACAGTTTATTGACTGTTTCTTTATTGAGTTTTGTACAGTTTATTGACTGGTTCTTTATTCAGTTTTGTACAGTTTATTGACTGTTTTTTTATTGAGTTTTGCACAGTTTATTGACTGGTTCTTTATTTAGATTTGTACAGTTTATTGACTGTTTCTTTAATTAGTTTTGTACAGTTTAATGACTGTTTCTTTATTTAGTTTTGTACAGTTTATTGACTGTTTCTTTATTTGGTTGGTGTACAATTTACTGACTGGTTCTTATTTAGTTTTGTACAGTTTATTGACTGGTTCTTTATTCACTTTTGTACAGTTTATTGACTGGTTCTTTATTGAGTTTTGTACAGTTTATTGACTGGTTCTTTATTGAGTTTTGTACAGTTTATTCACTGTTTCTTTATTGAGTTTTGAACAGTTCATTGACTAGTTCTTTATTAAGTTTTGTACAGTTTATTGACTGTTACTTGATTGAGTTTTGTACAGTTTAGTGACTGTTTGTTTATTTAGTTTTGTACAGTTTATTGACTGTTTCTTTATTTAGTTTTGTACAGTTTATTGACTGTTTCTTTATTTAGTTTGTGTACAATTTATTGACTGGTTCTTTATTTAGTTTTGTACAGTTTATTTACTGTTTCTTTATTTAGTTTTGTACAGTTTATTGACTGGTTCTTTATTGAGTTTTGTTCAGTTTATTCACTGTTTGTTTCTTCAGTTTTGTAATGTTTATTGACTGGTTTTTTATTGAGTTTTGTACAGTTTACTGACTGGTTCTTTATTGACTTTTGTACAGTTTAGTGACTGTTTTTTATTGCGGTTTGTTCAGTTTATTGACTGTTTCTTTATTGAGTTTTGTACAGTTTATTGACTGTTTCTTTATTCATTTTTGTACAGTTTATTGACTGTTTCTTTATTGAGTTTTGTTCAGTTTATTCACTGTTTGTTTCTTCAGTTTTGTAATGTTTATTGACTGGTTTTTTATTGAGTTTTGTACAGTTTATTGACTGGTTCTTTATTGACTTTTGTACAGTTTAGTGACTGTTTTTTATTGCGTTTTGTTCAGTTTATTGACTGTTTCTTTATTGAGTTTTGTACAGTTTATTGACTGTTTCTTTATTCAGTTTTGTACAGTTTATTGACTGTTTTTTTATTGAGTTTTGCACAGTTTATTGACTGGTTCTTTATTGACTTTTGTACAGTTTAGTGACTGTTTTTTATTGCGTTTTGTTCAGTTTATTGACTGTTTCTTTATTGAGTTTTGTACAGTTTATTGACTGTTTCTTTATTCATTTTTGTACAGTTTATTGACTGTTTCTTTATTGAGTTTTCTACAGTTTATTGACTGGCTCTTTATTCAGTTTTGTACAGTTTATTGACTGTTTTTTATTGAGTTTTGCACAGTTTATTGACTGGTTCTTTATTTAGATTTGTACAGTTAATTGACTGTTTCTTTAATTAGTTTTGTACAGTTTAATGACTGTTTCTTCATTTAGTTTTGTACAGTTTATTGACTGTTTCTTTATTTAGTTGGTGTACAATTTATTGACTGGTTGTTCATTGAGTTGTGTACAGTTTATTGACTGGTTCTTTATTCAGTTTTGTACAGTTTATTGACTGGTTCTTTATTCAGTTTTGTAATGTTTATTTACTTTTTCTTTATTGAGTTTTGTACAGTTCATTGACTAGTTCTTTATTAAGTTTTGTACAGTTTATTGACTGTTTCTTTATTGAGTTTTGTACAGTTTAGTGACTGTTTTTTATTGCGTTTTGTTCAGTTTATTGACTGTTTCTTTATTGAGTTTTGTACAGTTTATTGACTGTTTCTTTATTCATTTTTGTACAGTTTATTGACTGTTTCTTTATTGAGTTTTGTACAGTTTATTGACTGGTTCTTTATTCAGTTTTGTACAGTTTATTGACTGTTTTTTTATTGAGTTTTGCACAGTTTATTGACTGGTTCTTTATTTAGATTTGTACAGTTTATTGACTGTTTCTTTAATTAGTTTTGTACAGTTTAATGACTGTTTCTTTATTTAGTTTTGTACAGTTTATTGACTGTTTCTTTATTTGGTTGGTGTACAATTTACTGACTGGTTCTTATTTAGTTTTGTACAGTTTATTGACTGGTTCTTTATTCACTTTTGTACAGTTTATTGACTGGTTCTTTATTGAGTTTTGTACAGTTTATTGACTGGTTCTTTATTGAGTTTTGTACAGTTTATTCACTGTTTCTTTATTGAGTTTTGAACAGTTCATTGACTAGTTCTTTATTAAGTTTTGTACAGTTTATTGACTGTTACTTGATTGAGTTTTGTACAGTTTAGTGACTGTTTGTTTATTTAGTTTTGTACAGTTTATTGACTGTTTCTTTATTTAGTTTTGTACAGTTTATTGACTGTTTCTTTATTTAGTTTGTGTACAATTTATTGACTGGTTCTTTATTTAGTTTTGTACAGTTTATTTACTGTTTCTTTATTTAGTTTTGTACAGTTTATTGACTGGTTCTTTATTGAGTTTTGTTCAGTTTATTCACTGTTTGTTTCTTCAGTTTTGTAATGTTTATTGACTGGTTTTTTATTGAGTTTTGTACAGTTTACTGACTGGTTCTTTATTGACTTTTGTACAGTTTAGTGACTGTTTTTTATTGCGGTTTGTTCAGTTTATTGACTGTTTCTTTATTGAGTTTTGTACAGTTTATTGACTGTTTCTTTATTCATTTTTGTACAGTTTATTGACTGTTTCTTTATTGAGTTTTGTTCAGTTTATTCACTGTTTGTTTCTTCAGTTTTGTAATGTTTATTGACTGGTTTTTTATTGAGTTTTGTACAGTTTATTGACTGGTTCTTTATTGACTTTTGTACAGTTTAGTGACTGTTTTTTATTGCGTTTTGTTCAGTTTATTGACTGTTTCTTTATTGAGTTTTGTACAGTTTATTGACTGTTTCTTTATTCAGTTTTGTACAGTTTATTGACTGTTTTTTTATTGAGTTTTGCACAGTTTATTGACTGGTTCTTTATTGACTTTTGTACAGTTTAGTGACTGTTTTTTATTGCGTTTTGTTCAGTTTATTGACTGTTTCTTTATTGAGTTTTGTACAGTTTATTGACTGTTTCTTTATTCATTTTTGTACAGTTTATTGACTGTTTCTTTATTGAGTTTTCTACAGTTTATTGACTGGCTCTTTATTCAGTTTTGTACAGTTTATTGACTGTTTTTTATTGAGTTTTGCACAGTTTATTGACTGGTTCTTTATTTAGATTTGTACAGTTAATTGACTGTTTCTTTAATTAGTTTTGTACAGTTTAATGACTGTTTCTTCATTTAGTTTTGTACAGTTTATTGACTGTTTCTTTATTTAGTTGGTGTACAATTTACTGACTGGTTCTTATTTAGTTTTGTACAGTTTATTGACTGTTTCTTTATTTAGTTTTGTACAGTTTATTGACTGGTTCTTTATTGAGTTTTGTACAGTTTATTGACTGTTTCTTTATTTAGTTTGTGTACAATTTATTGACTGGTTCTTTATTTAGTTTTGTACAGTTTATTTACTGTTTCTTTATTTAGTTTTGTACAGTTTATTGACTGGTTCTTTATTGAGTTTTGTTCAGTTTATTCACTGTTTGTTTCTTCAGTTTTGTAATGTTTATTGACTGGTTTTTTATTGAGTTTTGTACAGTTTACTGACTGGTTCTTTATTGACTTTTGTACAGTTTAGTGACTGTTTTTTATTGCGGTTTGTTCAGTTTATTGACTGTTTCTTTATTGAGTTTTGTACAGTTTATTGACTGTTTCTTTATTCATTTTTGTACAGTTTATTGACTGTTTCTTTATTGAGTTTTGTTCAGTTTATTCACTGTTTGTTTCTTCAGTTTTGTAATGTTTATTGACTGGTTTTTTATTGAGTTTTGTACAGTTTATTGACTGGTTCTTTATTGACTTTTGTACAGTTTAGTGACTGTTTTTTATTGCGTTTTGTTCAGTTTATTGACTGTTTCTTTATTGAGTTTTGTACAGTTTATTGACTGTTTCTTTATTCAGTTTTGTACAGTTTATTGACTGTTTTTTTATTGAGTTTTGCACAGTTTATTGACTGGTTCTTTATTGACTTTTGTACAGTTTAGTGACTGTTTTTTATTGCGTTTTGTTCAGTTTATTGACTGTTTCTTTATTGAGTTTTGTACAGTTTATTGACTGTTTCTTTATTCATTTTTGTACAGTTTATTGACTGTTTCTTTATTGAGTTTTCTACAGTTTATTGACTGGCTCTTTATTCAGTTTTGTACAGTTTATTGACTGTTTTTTATTGAGTTTTGCACAGTTTATTGACTGGTTCTTTATTTAGATTTGTACAGTTAATTGACTGTTTCTTTAATTAGTTTTGTACAGTTTAATGACTGTTTCTTCATTTAGTTTTGTACAGTTTATTGACTGTTTCTTTATTTAGTTGGTGTACAATTTACTGACAGGTTCTTATTTAGTTTTGTACAGTTTATTGACTGTTTCTTTATTTAGTTTTGTACAGTTTATTGACTGGTTCTTTATTGAGTTTTGTACAGTTTTTTGAATGTTTCTTTATTTGGTTTTGGACAGTTTATTGACTGGTTGTTTATTGAGTTTTGTACAGTTTATTGACTGGTTCTTTATTATGTTTTGTACAGTTTATTGACTGGTTCTTTATTGAATTTGTGTACAATGTATTGACTGGTTATTTATTGAGTTTTGTACAGTATATTGACTGGTTATTTATTCAGTTTTGTACAGTTTATTGACTGTTTCTTTATTGGGTTTTGTACAGTTTATTGACTGATTCTTTATTGAATTTGTGTACAATTTATTGACTGGTTCTTCATTGAGTTGTGTACAGTTTATTGACTGGTTCTTTATTCAGTTTTGTACAGTTTATTGACTGGTTCTTTATTCAGTTTTGTAATGTTTATTTACTTTTTCTTTATTGAGTTTTGTACAGTTCATTGACTAGTTCTTTATTAAGTTTTGTACAGTTTATTGACTGTTTCTTTATTGAGTTTTGTACAGTTTAGTGACTGTTTTTTATTGCGTTTTGTTCAGTTTATTGACTGTTTCTTTATTGAGTTTTGTACAGTTTATTGACTGTTTCTTTATTCATTTTTGTACAGTTTATTGACTGTTTCTTTATTGAGTTTTGTACAGTTTATTGACTGGTTCTTTATTCAGTTTTGTACAGTTTATTGACTGTTTTTTTATTGAGTTTTGCACAGTTTATTGACTGGTTCTTTATTTAGATTTGTACAGTTTATTGACTGTTTCTTTAATTAGTTTTGTACAGTTTAATGACTGTTTCTTTATTTAGTTTTGTACAGTTTATTGACTGTTTCTTTATTTGGTTGGTGTACAATTTACTGACTGGTTCTTATTTAGTTTTGTACAGTTTATTGACTGGTTCTTTATTCACTTTTGTACAGTTTATTGACTGGTTCTTTATTGAGTTTTGTACAGTTTATTGACTGGTTCTTTATTGAGTTTTGTACAGTTTATTCACTGTTTCTTTATTGAGTTTTGAACAGTTCATTGACTAGTTCTTTATTAAGTTTTGTACAGTTTATTGACTGTTACTTGATTGAGTTTTGTACAGTTTAGTGACTGTTTGTTTATTTAGTTTTGTACAGTTTATTGACTGTTTCTTTATTTAGTTTTGTACAGTTTATTGACTGTTTCTTTATTTAGTTTGTGTACAATTTATTGACTGGTTCTTTATTTAGTTTTGTACAGTTTATTTACTGTTTCTTTATTTAGTTTTGTACAGTTTATTGACTGGTTCTTTATTGAGTTTTGTTCAGTTTATTCACTGTTTGTTTCTTCAGTTTTGTAATGTTTATTGACTGGTTTTTTATTGAGTTTTGTACAGTTTACTGACTGGTTCTTTATTGACTTTTGTACAGTTTAGTGACTGTTTTTTATTGCGGTTTGTTCAGTTTATTGACTGTTTCTTTATTGAGTTTTGTACAGTTTATTGACTGTTTCTTTATTCATTTTTGTACAGTTTATTGACTGTTTCTTTATTGAGTTTTGTTCAGTTTATTCACTGTTTGTTTCTTCAGTTTTGTAATGTTTATTGACTGGTTTTTTATTGAGTTTTGTACAGTTTATTGACTGGTTCTTTATTGACTTTTGTACAGTTTAGTGACTGTTTTTTATTGCGTTTTGTTCAGTTTATTGACTGTTTCTTTATTGAGTTTTGTACAGTTTATTGACTGTTTCTTTATTCAGTTTTGTACAGTTTATTGACTGTTTTTTTATTGAGTTTTGCACAGTTTATTGACTGGTTCTTTATTGACTTTTGTACAGTTTAGTGACTGTTTTTTATTGCGTTTTGTTCAGTTTATTGACTGTTTCTTTATTGAGTTTTGTACAGTTTATTGACTGTTTCTTTATTCATTTTTGTACAGTTTATTGACTGTTTCTTTATTGAGTTTTCTACAGTTTATTGACTGGCTCTTTATTCAGTTTTGTACAGTTTATTGACTGTTTTTTATTGAGTTTTGCACAGTTTATTGACTGGTTCTTTATTTAGATTTGTACAGTTAATTGACTGTTTCTTTAATTAGTTTTGTACAGTTTAATGACTGTTTCTTCATTTAGTTTTGTACAGTTTATTGACTGTTTCTTTATTTAGTTGGTGTACAATTTACTGACTGGTTCTTATTTAGTTTTGTACAGTTTATTGACTGTTTCTTTATTTAGTTTTGTACAGTTTATTGACTGGTTCTTTATTGAGTTTTGTACAGTTTTTTGAATGTTTCTTTATTTGGTTTTGGACAGTTTATTGACTGGTTGTTTATTGAGTTTTGTACAGTTTATTGACTGGTTCTTTATTATGTTTTGTACAGTTTATTGACTGGTTCTTTATTGAATTTGTGTACAATGTATTGACTGGTTATTTATTGAGTTTTGTACAGTATATTGACTGGTTATTTATTCAGTTTTGTACAGTTTATTGACTGTTTCTTTATTGGGTTTTGTACAGTTTATTGACTGATTCTTTATTGAATTTGTGTACAATTTATTGACTGGTTCTTCATTGAGTTGTGTACAGTTTATTGACTGGTTCTTTATTCAGTTTTGTACAGTTTATTGACTGGTTCTTTATTCAGTTTTGTACAGTTTATTGACTGGTTCTTTATTCAGTTTTGTAATGTTTATTTACTTTTTCTTTATTGAGTTTTGTACAGTTCATTGACTAGTTCTTTATTAAGTTTTGTACAGTTTATTGACTGTTTCTTTATTGAGTTTTGTACAGTTTAGTGACTGTTTTTTATTGCGTTTTGTTCAGTTTATTGACTGTTTCTTTATTGAGTTTTGTACAGTTTATTGACTGTTTCTTTATTCATTTTTGTACAGTTTATTGACTGTTTCTTTATTGAGTTTTGTACAGTTTATTGACTGGTTCTTTATTCAGTTTTGTACAGTTTATTGACTGTTTTTTTATTGAGTTTTGCACAGTTTATTGACTGGTTCTTTATTTAGATTTGTACAGTTTATTGACTGTTTCTTTAATTAGTTTTGTACAGTTTAATGACTGTTTCTTTATTTAGTTTTGTACAGTTTATTGACTGTTTCTTTATTTGGTTGGTGTACAATTTACTGACTGGTTCTTATTTAGTTTTGTACAGTTTATTGACTGGTTCTTTATTCACTTTTGTACAGTTTATTGACTGGTTCTTTATTGAGTTTTGTACAGTTTATTGACTGGTTCTTTATTGAGTTTTGTACAGTTTATTCACTGTTTCTTTATTGAGTTTTGTACAGTTCATTGACTAGTTCTTTATTAAGTTTTGTACAGTTTATTGACTGTTACTTGATTGAGTTTTGTACAGTTTAGTGACTGTTTGTTTATTTAGTTTTGTACAGTTTATTGACTGTTTCTTTATTTAGTTTTGTACAGTTTATTGACTGTTTCTTTGTTTAGTTTGTGTACAATTTATTGACTGGTTCTTTATTTAGTTTTGTACAGTTTATTTACTGTTTCTTTATTTAGTTTTGTACAGTTTATTGACTGGTTCTTTATTGAGTTTTGTTCAGTTTATTCACTGTTTGTTTCTTCAGTTTTGTAATGTTTATTGACTGGTTTTTTATTGAGTTTTGTACAGTTTACTGACAGGTTCTTTATTGACTTTTGTACAGTTTAGTGACTGTTTTTTATTGCGGTTTGTTCAGTTTATTGACTGTTTCTTTATTGAGTTTTGTACAGTTTATTGACTGTTTCTTTATTCATTTTTGTACAGTTTATTGACTGTTTCTTTATTGAGTTTTCTACAGTTTATTGACTGGCTCTTTATTCAGTTTTGTACAGTTTATTGACTGTTTTTTTATTGAGTTTTGCACAGTTTATTGACTGGTTCTTTATTTAGATTTGTACAGTTAATTGACTGTTTCTTTAATTAGTTTTGTACAGTTTAATGACTGTTTCTTCATTTAGTTTTGTACAGTTTATTGACTGTTTCTTTATTTAGTTGGTGTACAATTTACTGACTGGTTCTTATTTAGTTTTGTACAGTTTATTGACTGTTTCTTTAATTAGTTTTGTACAGTTTAATGACTGTTTCTTTATTTAGTTTTGTACAGTTTATTGACTGGTTCTTTATTCAGTTTTGTACAGTTTATTGACTGTTTTTTTATTGAGTTTTGCACAGTTTATTGACTGGTTCTTTATTTAGATTTGTACAGTTTATTGACTGTTTCTTTAATTAGTTTTGTACAGTTTAATGACTGTTTCTTTATTTAGTTTTGTACAGTTTATTGACTGTTTCTTTATTTGGTTGGTGTACAATTTACTGACTGGTTCTTATTTAGTTTTGTACAGTTTATTGACTGGTTCTTTATTCACTTTTGTACAGTTTATTGACTGGTTCTTTATTGAGTTTTGTACAGTTTATTGACTGGTTCTTTATTGAGTTTTGTACAGTTTATTCACTGTTTCTTTATTGAGTTTTGTACAGTTCATTGACTAGTTCTTTATTAAGTTTTGTACAGTTTATTGACTGTTACTTGATTGAGTTTTGTACAGTTTAGTGACTGTTTGTTTATTTAGTTTTGTACAGTTTATTGACTGTTTCTTTATTTAGTTTTGTACAGTTTATTGACTGTTTCTTTATTTAGTTTGTGTACAATTTATTGACTGGTTCTTTATTTAGTTTTGTACAGTTTATTTACTGTTTCTTTATTTAGTTTTGTACAGTTTATTGACTGGTTCTTTATTGAGTTTTGTTCAGTTTATTCACTGTTTGTTTCTTCAGTTTTGTAATGTTTATTGACTGGTTTTTTATTGAGTTTTGTACAGTTTATTGACTGGTTCTTTATTGACTTTTGTACAGTTTAGTGACTGTTTTTTATTGCGTTTTGTTCAGTTTATTGACTGTTTCTTTATTGAGTTTTGTACAGTTTATTGACTGTTTCTTTATTCATTTTTGTACAGTTTATTGACTGTTTCTTTATTGAGTTTTCTACAGTTTATTGACTGGCTCTTTATTCAGTTTTGTACAGTTTATTGACTGTTTTTTTATTGAGTTTTGCACAGTTTATTGACTGGTTCTTTATTTAGATTTGTACAGTTAATTGACTGTTTCTTTAATTAGTTTTGTACAGTTTAATGACTGTTTCTTCATTTAGTTTTGTACAGTTTATTGACTGTTTCTTTATTTAGTTGGTGTACAATTTACTGACTGGTTCTTATTTAGTTTTGTACAGTTTATTGACTGTTTCTTTAATTAGTTTTGTACAGTTTAATGACTGTTTCTTTATTTAGTTTTGTACAGTTTATTGACTGTTTCTTTATTTAGTTGGTGTACAATTTACTGACTGGTTCTTATTTAGTTTTGTACAGTTTATTGACTGGTTCTTTATTCACTTTTGTACAGTTTATTGACTGGTTCTTTATTGAGTTTTGTACAGTTTATTGACTGGTTCTTTATTGAGTTTTGTACAGTTTATTCACTGTTTCTTTATTGAGTTTTGTACAGTTCATTGACTAGTTCTTTATTAAGTTTTGTACAGTTTATTGACTGTTTCTTGATTGAGTTTTGTACAGTTTAGTGACTGTTTGTTTATTTAGTTTTGTACAGTTTATTGACTGTTTCTTTATTTAGTTTTGTACAGTTTATTGACTGTTTCTTTATTTAGTTTGTGTACAATTTATTGACTGGTTCTTTATTTAGTTTTGTACAGTTTATTTACTGTTTCTTTATTTAGTTTTGTACAGTTTATTGACTGGTTCTTTATTGATTTTTGTTCAGTTTATTCACTGTTTGTTTCTTCAGTTTTGTAATGTTTATTGACTGGTTTTTTATTGAGTTTTGTACAGTTTATTGACTGGTTCTTTATTGACTTTTGTACAGTTTAGTGACTGTTTTTTATTGCGTTTTGTTCAGTTTATTGACTGTTTCTTTATTGAGTTTTGTACAGTTTATTGACTGTTTCTTTATTCAGTTTTGTACAGTTTATTGACTGTTTTTTTATTGAGTTTTGCACAGTTTATTGACTGGTTCTTTATTTAGATTTGTACAGTTAATTGACTGTTTCTTTAATTAGTTTTGTACAGTTTAATGACTGTTTCTTCATTTAGTTTTGTACAGTTTATTGACTGTTTCTTTATTTAGTTGGTGTACAATTTACTGACTGGTTCTTATTTAGTTTTGTACAGTTTATTGACTGTTTCTTTATTTAGTTTTGTACAGTTTATTGACTGGTTCTTTATTGAGTTTTGTACAGTTTATTGACTGGTTCTTTATTATGTTTTGTACAGTTTATTGACTGGTTCTTTATTGAATTTGTGTACAATGTATTGACTGGTTATTTATTGAGTTTTGTACAGTATATTGACTGGTTCTTTATTCAGTTTTGTACAGTTTATTGACTGTTTCTTTATTGGGTTTTGTACAGTTTATTGACTGATTCTTTATTGAATTTGTGTACAATTTATTGACTGGTTCTTCATTGAGTTGTGTACAGTTTATTGACTGGTTCTTTATTCAGTTTTGTACAGTTTATTGACTGGTTCTTTATTCAGTTTTGTACAGTTTATTGACTGGTTCTTTATTCAGTTTTGTAATGTTTATTTACTTTTTCTTTATTGAGTTTTGTACAGTTCATTGACTGTTTCTTTATTGAGTTTTGTACAGTTTAGTGACTGTTTTTTATTGAGTTTTGTTCAGTTTATTGACTGTTTCTTTATTGAGTTTTGTACAGTTAATTGACTGTTTCTTTAATTAGTTTTGTACAGTTTAATGACTGTTTCTTCATTTAGTTTTGTACAGTTTATTGACTGTTTCTTTATTTAGTTGGTGTACAATTTACTGACTGGTTCTTATTTAGTTTTGTACAGTTTATTGACTGTTTCTTTAATTAGTTTTGTACAGTTTAATGACTGTTTCTTTATTTAGTTTTGTACAGTTTATTGACTGTTTCTTTATTTAGTTGGTGTACAATTTACTGACTGGTTCTTATTTAGTTTTGTACAGTTTATTGACTGGTTCTTTATTCACTTTTGTACAGTTTATTGACTGGTTCTTTATTGAGTTTTGTACAGTTTATTGACTGGTTCTTTATTGAGTTTTGTACAGTTTATTCACTGTTTCTTTATTGAGTTTTGTACAGTTCATTGACTAGTTCTTTATTAAGTTTTGTACAGTTTATTGACTGTTTCTTGATTGAGTTTTGTACAGTTTAGTGACTGTTTGTTTATTTAGTTTTGTACAGTTTATTGACTGTTTCTTTATTTAGTTTTGTCCAGTTTATTGACTGTTTCTTTATTTAGTTTGTGTACAATTTATTGACTGGTTCTTTATTCAGTTTTGTACAGTTTATTTACTGTTTCTTTATTTAGTTTTGTACAGTTTATTGACTGGTTCTTTATTGAGTTTTGTTCAGTTTATTCACTGTTTGTTTCTTCAGTTTTGTAATGTTTATTGACTGGTTTTTTATTGAGTTTTGTACAGTTTATTGACTGGTTCTTTATTGACTTTTGTACAGTTTAGTGACTGTTTTTTATTGCGTTTTGTTCAGTTTATTGACTGTTTCTTTATTGAGTTTTGTACAGTTTATTGACTGTTTCTTTATTTAGTTTTGTACAGTTTATTGACTGTTTTTTTATTGAGTTTTGCACAGTTTATTGACTGGTTCTTTATTTAGATTTGTACAGTTAATTGACTGTTTCTTTAATTAGTTTTGTACAGTTTAATGACTGTTTCTTCATTTAGTTTTGTACAGTTTATTGACTGTTTCTTTATTTAGTTGGTGTACAATTTACTGACTGGTTCTTATTTAGTTTTGTACAGTTTATTGACTGTTTCTTTATTTAGTTTTGTACAGTTTATTGACTGGTTCTTTATTGAGTTTTGTACAGTTTTTTGACTGTTTCTTTATTTAGTTTTGGACAGTTTATTGACTGGTTGTTTATTGAGTTTTGTACAGTTTATTGACTGGTTCTTTATTATGTTTTGTACAGTTTATTGACTGGTTCTTTATTGAATTTGTGTACAATGTATTGACTGGTTATTTATTGAGTTTTGTACAGTATATTGACTGGTTCTTTATTGAGTTTTGTACAGTTTATTGACTGGTTCTTTATTGGGTTTTGTACAGTTTATTGACTGATTCTTTATTGAATTTGTGTACAATTTATTGACTGGTTCTTCATTGAGTTGTGTACAGTTTATTGACTGGTTCTTTATTCAGTTTTGTACAGTTTATTGACTGGTTCTTTATTCAGTTTTGTACAGTTTATTGACTGGTTCTTTATTCAGTTTTGTAATGTTTATTTACTTTTTCTTTATTGAGTTTTGTACAGTTCATTGACTGTTTCTTTATTGAGTTTTGTACAGTTTAGTGACTGTTTTTTATTGAGTTTTGTTCAGTTTATTGACTGTTTCTTTATTGAGTTTTGTACAGTTAATTGACTGTTTCTTTAATTAGTTTTGTACAGTTTAATGACTGTTTCTTCATTTAGTTTTGTACAGTTTATTGACTGTTTCTTTATTTAGTTGGTGTACAATTTACTGACTGGTTCTTATTTAGTTTTGTACAGTTTATTGACTGTTTTTTTAATTAGTTTTGTACAGTTTAATGACTGTTTCTTTATTTAGTTTTGTACAGTTTATTGACTGTTTCTTTATTTAGTTGGTGTACAATTTACTGACTGGTTCTTATTTAGTTTTGTACAGTTTATTGACTGGTTCTTTATTCACTTTTGTACAGTTTATTGACTGGTTCTTTATTGAGTTTTGTACAGTTTATTGACTGGTTCTTTATTGAGTTTTGTACAGTTTATTCACTGTTTCTTTATTGAGTTTTGTACAGTTCATTGACTAGTTCTTTATTAAGTTTTGTACAGTTTATTGACTGTTTCTTGATTGAGTTTTGTACAGTTTAGTGACTGTTTGTTTATTTAGTTTTGTACAGTTTATTGACTGTTTCTTTATTTAGTTTTGTCCAGTTTATTGACTGTTTCTTTATTTAGTTTGTGTACAATTTATTGACTGGTTCTTTATTTAGTTTTGTACAGTTTATTTACTGTTTCTTTATTTAGTTTTGTACAGTTTATTGACTGGTTCTTTATTGAGTTTTGTTCAGTTTATTCACTGTTTGTTTCTTCAGTTTTGTAATGTTTATTGACTGGTTTTTTATTGAGTTTTGTACAGTTTATTGACTGGTTCTTTATTGACTTTTGTACAGTTTAGTGACTGTTTTTTATTGCGTTTTGTTCAGTTTATTGACTGTTTCTTTATTGAGTTTTGTACAGTTTATTGACTGTTTCTTTATTCAGTTTTGTACAGTTTATTGACTGTTTTTTTATTGAGTTTTGCACAGTTTATTGACTGGTTCTTTATTTAGATTTGTACAGTTAATTGACTGTTTCTTTAATTAGTTTTGTACAGTTTAATGACTGTTTCTTCATTTAGTTTTGTACAGTTTATTGACTGTTTCTTTATTTAGTTGGTGTACAATTTACTGACTGGTTCTTATTTAGTTTTGTACAGTTTATTGACTGGTTCTTTATTTAGTTTTGTACAGTTTATTGACTGGTTCTTTATTGAGTTTTGTACAGTTTTTTGACTGTTTCTTTATTTAGTTTTGGACAGTTTATTGACTGGTTGTTTATTGAGTTTTGTACAGTTTATTGACTGGTTCTTTATTATGTTTTGTACAGTTTATTGACTGGTTCTTTATTGAATTTGTGTACAATGTATTGACTGGTTATTTATTGAGTTTTGTACAGTATATTGACTGGTTCTTTATTCAGTTTTGTACAGTTTATTGACTGTTTCTTTATTGGGTTTTGTACAGTTTATTGACTGATTCTTTATTGAATTTGTGTACAATTTATTGACTGGTTCTTCATTGAGTTGTGTACAGTTTATTGACTGGTTCTTTATTCAGTTTTGTACAGTTTATTGACTGGTTCTTTATTCAGTTTTGTACAGTTTATTGACTGGTTCTTTATTCAGTTTTGTAATGTTTATTTACTTTTTCTTTATTGAGTTTTGTACAGTTCATTGACTAGTTCTTTATTAAGTTTTGTACAGTTTATTGACTGTTTATTTATTGAGTTTTGTACAGTTTAGTGACTGTTTTTTATTGAGTTTTGTTCAGTTTATTGACTGTTTCTTTATTGAGTTTTGTACAGTTTATTGACTGTTTCTTTATTTAGTTTTGTACAGTTTATTGACTGTTTCTTTAGTTAGTTTTGTACAGTTTATTGACTGGTTCTTTATTGAGTTTTGTACAGTTTATAGACTGGTTCTTTATTGAGTTTTGTACAGTTTATTGACTAGTTCCTTATTCAGTTTTGAACAGTTTATTGACTGTTTCTCTATTGAGTTTTGTACAGTTTATTTACTGTTTCTTTATTGAGTTTTGTACGGTTTATTGACTGTTTCTTTATTGAGTTTTGTACAGTTTATTAACTGGTTCTTTATTAAATTTTGTAATGTTTATTGACTGGTTCTTTATTGAGTTTTGTACAGTTTATTGACTGTTTCTTTATTGAGTTTTGCACAGTTTATTGACTGGTTCTTTATTGAGTTTTGTTCAGTTTTTTGACTGTTTCTTTATTGAGTTTGTGTACAATTTATTGACTGGTTCTTTATTTAGTTCAGTGCAGTTTTTTTACTGTTTCTTTATTTAGTTTTGTACAGTTTATTGACTGGTTCTTTACTGAGTTTTGTTCAGTTTATTCACTGTTTCTTTCTTCAGTTTTGTAATGTTTATTGACTGGTTGTTTATTGAGTTTTGTACAGTTTATTGACTGGTTCTTTATTGACTTTTGTACAGTTTATTGACTGGTTCTTTATTGAATTTGTGTACAATTTATTGACTGCTTCTTCATTGAGTTTTGTACACTTTATTGCCTGGTTCTTTATTCTGTTTTGTACAGCTTATTGACTTGTTCTTTATTGAGTTTTTTACAGTTTATTGACTGGTTCTTTATTGAGTTTTGTACAGTTTATTCACTGTTTCTTTATTGAGTTTTGTACAGTTCATTGACTAGTTCTTTATTAAGTTTTGTACAGTTTATTGACAGTTTCTTTATTGAGTTTTGTACAGTTTAGTGACTGTTTTTTATTACGTTTTGTTCAGTTTATTGACTGTTTCTTTATTCATTTTTGTACAGTTTATTGACTGTTTCTTTATTGAGTTTTGTACATTTTATTGACTGGTTCTTTATTCAAATTTGTACAGTTTATTGACTGTTTCTTTATTGAGTTTTGTACAGTTTATTGACTGGTTCTTTATTTAGTTTTGTACAGTTTATTGACTGTTTCTTTAATTAGTTTTGTACAGTTTAATGACTGTTTATTTATTTAGTTTTGTACAGTTTATTGACTGTTTCTTTATTTAGTTTGTGTACAATTTATTGACTGGTTCTTATTAAGTGTTGTACAGTTTATTGACTGTTTCTTTATTTAGTTTGTGTACAATTTATTGACTGGTTCTTTATTTAGTTTTGTACAGTTTATTCACTGTTTCTTTATTTAGTTTTGTACAGTTTATTGACTGGTTCTTTATTGAGTTTTGTACAGTCTATTGACTGTTTCTTTTTTCAGTTTTGTAATGTTTATTGACTGGTTGTTTATTGAGTTTTGTACAGTTTATTGACTGGTTCTTTATTGAGTTTTGTACAGTTTATTGACTGTTTCTTTATTGGATTTGTGTACAATTTATTGACTGGTTCTTTATTGAGTTGTGTGCAGTTTATTGACTGGTTCTTTATTGAGTTTTGTACAGTTTATTGACTGGTTCTTTATTCAGTTTTGTACAGTTTATTAACTGGTTCTTTATTCATATTTGTACAGTTTATTGACTGTTTCTTTATTGAGTTTTGTACAGTTTATTGACTGGTTCTTTATTGAGTTTTGTACAGTTTAGTGACTGTTTTTTATTAAGTTTTGTTCAGTTTATTGACTGTTTCTTTATTCATTTTTGTACAGTTTATTGACTGTTTCTTTAATTAGTTTTGTACAGTTTAATGACTGTTTCTTTATTTAGTTTTGTACAGTTTATTGACTGTTTTTTTATTTAGTTTGTGTACAATTTATTGACTGGTTCTTATTAAGTGTTGTACAGTTTATTGACTGTTTCTTTATTTAGTTTGTGTACAATTTATTGACTGGTTCTTTATTTAGTTTTGTACAGTTTATTTACTGTTTCTTTATTTAGTTTTGTACAGTTTATTGGCTGGTTCTTTATTGAGTTTTGTACAGTCTATTGACTGTTTCTTTATTCAGTTTTGTAATGTTTATTGACTGGTTCTTTATTGAGTTTTGTACAGTTTATTGACTGGTTCTTAATTGAGTTTTGTACAGTTTATTGACTAGTTCCTTATTCAGTTTTAAACAGTTTATTTACTGTTTCTTTATTGAGTTTTGTACAGTTTATTGACAGTTTTTTATTGAGTTTTGTATAGTTGATTTTCTGTTTCTTTATTGAGTTTTGTACGGTTTATTGACTGTTTCTTTATTGAGTTTTGTACAGTTTATTGACTGGTTCTTTATTCAGTTTTGTACAGTTCATTGACTGGTTCTTTATTCAGTTTTGTTCAGTTTTTTTACTGTTTCTTTATTGAGTTTGTTTACAATTTATTCACTGGTTCTTTATTTAGTTTAGTGCAGTTTTTTTACTGTTTCTTTCTTTAGTTTTGTAATGTTTATTGACTGGTTGTTTATTGAGTTTTGTACAGTTTATTGACTGGTTCTTTATTGAGTTTTGTACAGTTTATTAACTGATTCTTTATTGGATTTGTGTACAATTTATTGACTGGTTCTTTATTGAGTTGTGTACAGTTTATTGACTGGTTCTTTATTGAGTTTTGTACAGTTTATTGACTGGTTCTTTATTCAGTTTTGAACAGTTTATTGACTGGTTCTTTATTCAGTTTTGTAATGTTTATTGACTGGTTCTTTATTGAGTTTTGTACAGTTTATTGACTGGTTCTTTATTGAGTTTTGTACAGTTTATTGACTAGTTCCTTATTCAGTTTTAAACAGTTTATTGACTGTTTCTTTATTGAGTTTTGTACAGTTTATTGACTGTTTTTTATTGAGTTTTGTATAGTTTATTTTCTGTTTCTTTATTGAGTTTTGTACGGTTTATTGACTGTTTCTTTATTGAGTTTTGTACAGTTTATTGACTGGTTCTTTATTCAGTTTTGTACAGTTCATTGACTGGTTCTTTATTCAGTTTTGTTCAGTTTTTTTACTGTTTCTTTATTGAGTTTGTTTACAATTTATTGACTGGTTCTTTATTTAGTTTAGTGCAGTTTTTTGACTGTTTCTTTCTTTAGTTTTGTACAGTTTATTGACTGGTTCTTTATTGAGTTTTGTAATGTTTATTGACTGGTTGTTTATTGAGTTTTGTACAGTTTATTGACTGGTTCTTTATTGACTTTTGTACAGTTTATTCACTGTTTCTTTCTTCAGTTTTGTAATGTTTATTGACTGGTTGTTTATTGAGTTTTGTACAGTTTATTGACTGGTTCTTTATTGACTTTTGTACAGTTTATTGACTGGTTCTTTATTGAATTTGTGTACAATTTATTGACTGGTTCTTTATTGAGTTTTGTACAGTTTATTGACTGGTTCTTTATTCAGTTTTGTACAGCTTATTGACTTGTTCTTTATTGAGTTTTGTACAGTTTATTGACGGTTTCTTTATTCGTTTTTGTACAGTTTATTGACTGTTTCTTTATTGAATTTTGTACAGTTTATTGACTGGTTCTTTATTCAGATTTGTACAGTTTATTGACTGTTTCTTTATTCAGTTTTGTACAGTTTATTGACTGGTTCTTTATTTAGTTTTGTACAGTTTATTGACTGTTTCTTTAATTAGTTTTGTACAGTTTAATGACTGTTTCTTTATTTAGTTTTGTACAGTTTATTGACTGTTTCTTTATTTAGTTTGTGTACAATTTATTGACTGGTTCTTATTAAGTGTTGTACAGTTTATTGACTGTTTCTTTATTTAGTTTGTGTACAATTTATTGACTGGTTCTTTATTTAGTTTTGTACAGTTTATTTACTGTTTCTTTATTTAGTTTTGTACAGTTTATTGACTGATTCTTTATTGAGTTTTGTACAGTCTATTGACTGTTTCTTTATTCAGTTTTGTAATGTTTATTGACTGGTTGTTTATTGAGTTTTGTACAGTTTATTGACTGGTTCTTTATTGAGTTTTGTACAGTTTATTGACTGATTCTTTATTGGATTTGAGTACAATTTATTGACTGGTACTTTATTGAGTTGTGTACAGTTTATTGACTGGTTCTTTATTGAGTTTTGTACAGTTTATTGACTGGTTCTTTATTCAGTTTTGTACAGTTTATTGACTGGTTCTTTATTCAGTTTTGTAATGTTTATTGACTGGTTCTTTATTGAGTTTTGTACAGTTTATTGACTGGTTCTTTATTGAGTTTTGTACAGTTTATTGACTGGTTCTTTATTCAGTTTTGAACTGTTTATTGACTGTTTCTTTATTGAGTTTTGTACAGTTTATTGACTGTTTTTTATTGAGTTTTGTACAGTTTATTTACTGTTTCTTTATTGAGTTTTGTACGGTTTATTGACTATTTCTTTATTCAGTTTTTTAATGTTTATTGACTGGTTGTTTCTTGAGTTTTGTACAGTTTATTGACTGGTTCTTTATTGAGTTTTGTACAGTTTATTGACTGTTTCTTTATTGAGTTTTGTACAGTTTATTGACCAGTTCCTTATTCAGTTTTGAACAGTTTATTGACTGTTTCTTTATTGAGTTTTGTACGGTTTATTGACTGTTTCTTTATTGAGTTTTGTACAGTTTATTGACTGGTTCTTTATTCAGTTTTGTAATGTTTATTGACTGGTTCTTTATTCAGTTTTGTTCAGTTTTTTTACTGTTTCTTTATTGAGTTTGTGTACAATTTATTGACTGGTTCTTTATTTAGTTTAGTGCAGTTTTTTGCCTGTTTCTTTATTTAGTTTTGTACAGTTTATTGACTGGTTATTTATTGAGTTTTGTTCATTTTATTCTCTGTTTCTTTCTTCAGTTTTGTAATGTTTATTGACTGGTTGTTTATTGAGTTTTGTACAGTTTATTGACTGGTTCTTTATTGACTTTTGTACAGTTTATTGACTGGTTCTCTATTGAATTTGTGTACAATTTATTGACTGGTTCTTTATTGAGTTTTGTACAGTTTATTGACTGGTTCTTTATTCAGTTTTGTACAGCTTATTGACTTGTTCTTTATTGAGTTTTGTACAGTTTATTGACTGGTTCTTTATTGAGTTTTGTACAGTTTATTCACTGTTTCTTTATTGAGTTTTGTACAGTTTATTGATAGTTTCTTTGTTGAGTTTTCTACAGTTTAGTGACTGTTTTTTTATTAAGTTTTGTTCAGTTTATTGACTGTTTCTTTATTGAGTTTTGTACAGTTTATTGACTGTTTCTTTATTCATTTTTGTACAGTTTATTGACTGTTTCTTTATTGAGTTTTGTACAGTTTATTGACTGGTTCTTTATTCAGATTTGTACAGTTTATTGACTGTTTCTTTATTGAGTTTTGTACAGTTTATTGACTGGTTCTTTTTTTAGTTTTGTACAGTTTATTGACTGTTTCTTTAATTAGTTTTGTACAGTTTAATGACTGTTTCTTTATTTAGTTTTGTACAGTTTATTGACTGTTTCTTTATTTAGTTTGTGTACAGTTTATTGACTTGTTCTTTATTTAGTTTTGTACAGTTTATTTACTGTTTCTTTATTTAGTTTTGTACAGTTTATTGACTGGTTCTTTATTGAGTTTTGTACAGTCTATTGACTGGTTCTTTATTCAGTTTTGAACTGTTTATTGACTGTTTCTTTATTGAGTTTTGTACAGTTTATTGACTGTTTTTTATTGAGTTTTGTACAGTTTATTTACTGTTTCTTTATTGAGTTTTGTACGGTTTATTGACTGTTTCTTTATTCAGTTTTTTAATGTTTATTGACTGGTTGTTTCTTGAGTTTTGTACAGTTTATTGACTGGTTCTTTATTGAGTTTTGTACAGTTTATTGACTGTTTCTTTATTGAGTTTTGTACAGTTTATTGACTAGTTCCTTATTCAGTTTTGAACAGTTTATTGACTGTTTCTTTATTGAGTTTTGTACGGTTTATTGACTGTTTCTTTATTGAGTTTTGTACAGTTTATTGACTGGTTCTTTATTCAGTTTTGTAATGTTTATTGACTGGTTCTTTATTCAGTTTTGTTCAGTTTTTTTACTGTTTCTTTATTGAGTTTGTGTACAATTTATTGACTGGTTCTTTATTTAGTTTAGTGCAGTTTTTTGCCTGTTTCTTTATTGAGTTTTGTACAGTTTATTGACTGGTTATTTATTGAGTTTTGTTCATTTTATTCTCTGTTTCTTTCTTCAGTTTTGTAATGTTTATTGACTGGTTGTTTATTGAGTTTTGTACAGTTTATTGACTGGTTCTTTATTGACTTTTGTACAGTTTATTGACTGGTTCTTTATTGAATTTGTGTACAATTTATTGACTGGTTCTTTATTGAGTTTTGTACAGTTTATTGACTGGTTCTTTATTCAGTTTTGTACAGCTTATTGACTTGTTCTTTATTGAGTTTTGTACAGTTTATTGACTGGTTCTTTATTGAGTTTTGTACAGTTTATTCACTGTTTCTTTATTGAGTTTTGAACAGTTTATTGATAGTTTCTTTGTTGAGTTTTCTACAGTTTAGTGACTGTTTTTTATTAAGTTTTGTTCAGTTTATTGACTGTTTCTTTATTGAGTTTTGTACAGTTTATTGACTGTTTCTTTATTCATTTTTGTACAGTTTATTGACTGTTTTTTTATTGAGTTTTGTACAGTTTATTGACTGGTTCTTTATTCAGATTTGTACAGTTTATTGACTGTTTCTTTATTGAGTTTTGTACAGTTTATTGACTGGTTCTTTTTTTAGTTTTGTACAGTTTAATGACTGTTTCTTTATTTAGTTTTGTACAGTTTATTGACTGTTTCTTTATTTAGTTTGTGTACAGTTTATTGACTTGTTCTTTATTTAGTTTTGTACAGTTTATTTACTGTTTCTTTATTTAGTTTTGTACAGTTTATTGACTGGTTCTTTATTGAGTTTTGTACAGTCTATTGACTGTTTCTTTATTCAGTTTTGTAATGTTTATTGACTGGTTGTTTATTGAGTTTTGTACAGTTTATTGACTGGTTCTTTATTGAGTTTTGTAATGTTTATTGACTGGTTGTTTATTGAGTTTTGTACAGTTTATTGACTGGTTCTTTATTGAGTTTTGTACAGTTTATTGACTGATTCTTTATTGGATTTGTGTACAATTTATTGACTGGTTCTTTATTGAGTTGTGTACAGTTTATTGACTGGTTCTTTATTGAGTTTTGTACAGTTTATTGACTGGTTCTTTATTCAGTTCTGTACAGTTTATTGACTGGTTCTTTATTCAGTTTTGTAATGTTTATTGACTGGTTCTTTATTGAGTTTTGTACAGTTTATTGACTGGTTCTTTATTGAGTTTTGTACAGTTTATTGACTAGTTCCTTATTCAGTTTTGAAAGTTTATTGACTGTTTCTTTATTGAGTTTTGTACAGTTTATTGACTGTTTTTTTTTAGTTTTGTACAGTTTATTTACTGTTTCTTTATTGAGTTTGGTACGGTTTTTTGACTGTTTCTTTATTGAGTTTTGTACAGTTTATTGACTGGTTCTTTATTCAGTTTTGTACAGCTTATTGACTTGTTCTTTATTGAGTTTTGTACAGTTTATTGACTGGTTCTTTATTGAGTTTTGTACAGTTTATTCACTGTTTCTTTATTGAGTTTTGTACAGTTCATTGACTAGTTCTTTATTAAGTTTTGTACAGTTTATTGACAGTTTCTTTGTTGAGTTTTCTACAGTTTAGTGACTGTTTTTTATTAAGTTTTGTTCAGTTTATTGACTGCTTCTTTATTGAGTTTTGTACAGTTTATTGACTGTTTCTTTATTCATTTTTGTACAGTTTATTGACTGTTTCTTTATTGAGTTTTGTACAGTTTATTGACTGGTTCTTTTTTTAGTTTTGTTCAGTTTATTGACTGTTTCTTTAATTAGTTTTGTACAGTTTAATGACTGTTTCTTTATTTAGTTTTGTACAGTTTATTGACTGTTTCTTTATTTAGTTTGTTTACAGTTTATTGACTTGTTCTTTATTTAGTTTTGTACAGTTTATTTACTGTTTCTTTATTTAGTTTTGTACAGTTTATTGACTGGTTCTTTATTGAGTTTTGTACAGTCTATTGACTGTTTCTTTATTCAGTTTTGTAATGTTTATTGACTGGTTGTTTATTGAGTTCTTTATTGAGTTTTGTACAGTTTATTGAATGATTCTTTATTGGATTTGTGTACAATTTATTGACTGGTTCTTTATTGAGTTGTGTACAGTTTATTGACTGGTTCTTTATTGAGTTTTGTACAGTTTATTGACTGGTTCTTTATTCAGTTCTGTACAGTTTATTGACTGGTTCTTTATTCAGTTTTGTAATGTTTATTGACTGGTTCTTTATTGAGTTTTGTACAGTTTATTGACTGGTTCTTTATTGAGTTTTGTACAGTTTATTGACTAGTTCCTTATTCAGTTTTGAACAGTTTATTGACTGTTTCTTTATTGAGTTTTGTACAGTTTATTGACTGTTTTTTTTTTTGAGTTTTGTACAGTTTATTTACTTTTTCTTTATTGAGTTTTGTACGGTTTTTTGACTGTTTCTTTATTGAGTTTTGTAATGTTTATTGACTGGTTCTTTATTGAGTTTTGTACAGTTTATTGACTGGTTCTTTATTGAGTTTTGTACAGTTTATTGTCTGATTCTTTATTGAGTTTTGTACAGTTTATTGACTGTTTTTTATTGAGTTTGTACAGTTTATTTACTGTTTCTTTATTGAGTTTTGTACGGTTTATTGACTGTTTCTTTTTTGAGTTTTGTACAGTTTATTGACTGGTTCTTTATTCAGTTTTGTACAGTTTATTGACTGGTTCTTTATTCAGTTTTGTTCAGTTTTTTTACTGTTTCTTTATTGAGTTTGTGTACAATTTATTGACTGGTTCTTTATTTACTTTAGTGCAGTTTTTTGACTGTTTCTTTATTTAGTTTTGTACAGTATATTGACTGATTCTTTATTGAGTTTTGTTCAGTTTATTCACTGTTTCTTTCTTCAGTTTTGTAATGTTTATTCACTGGTTGTTTATTGAGTTGTGTACAGTTTATTGACTGGTTCTTTATTGACATTTGTACAGTTTATTGACTGGGTCTTTATTGAATTTGTGTACAATTTATTGACTGGTTCTTTATTGAGTTTTGTACAGTTTTTTTACTGTTTCTTTATTGAGTTTGTGTACAATTTATTGACTGGTTCTTTATTTACTTTAGTGCAGTTTTTTGACTGTTTCTTTATTTAGTTTTGTACAGTATATTGACTGATTCTTTATTGAGTTTTGTTCAGTTTATTCACTGTTTCTTTCTTCAGTTTTGTAATGTTTATTCACTGGTTGTTTATTGAGTTGTGTACAGTTTATTGACTGGTTCTTTATTGACATTTGTACAGTTTATTGACTGGGTCTTTATTGAATTTGTGTACAATTTATTGACTGGTTCTTTATTGAGTTTTGTACAGTTTATTGACTGGTTTTTTATTCAGTTTTGTACAGCTTATTGACTTGTTCTTTATTGAGTTTTGTACAGTTTATTGACTGGTTCTTTATTGAATTTTTGTACAGTTTATTCACTATTTCTTTATTGAGTTTTGTACAGTTCATTGACTAGTTCTTTATTAAATTTTGTACAGTTTATTGACAGTTTCTTTATTGAGTTTTGTACAGTTTAGTGACTGTTTTTTATTAAGTTTTGTTCAGTTTATTGACTGTTTCTTTATTGAGTTTTGTACAGTTTATTGACTGTTTCTTTATTCATTTTTGTACAGTTTATTGACTGTTTCTTTCTTGAGTTTTGTACAGTTTATTGACTGGTTCTTTATTCAGATTTGTACAGTTTATTGACTGTTTCTTTATTTAATTTTGTACAGTTTATTGACTGGTTCTTTAATTAGTTTTGTACAGTTTAATGACTGTTTCTTTATTTAGTTTTGTACAGTTTATTGACTGTTTCTTTATTTAGTTTGTTTACAATTTATTGACTGGTTCTTATTAAGTTTTGAACAGTTTATTGACTGTTTCTTTATTTAGTTTGTGTAAAATTTATTGACTGGTTCTTTATTTAGTTTTGTACAGTTTATTTACTGTTTCTTTATTTAGTTTTGTACAGTTATTGACTGGTTCTTTATTGAGTTTTGTTCAGTTTATTCACTGTTTCTTTCTTCAGTTTTGTAATGTTTATTGACTGGTTTTTTATTGAGTTTTGTACAGTTTATTGACTGGTTCTTTATTGACTTTTGTATAGTTTATTGACTGGTTCTTTATTGAGTTTTGTACAGTTTATTGACTGGTTCTTTATTCAGTTTTGTACAGTTTATTGACTGGTTGTTTATTGAGCTTTGTAGTGTTTATTGACTGGTTCTTTATTGAGTTTTGTACAGTTTATTCACTGTTTCTTTATTGAGTTTTGTACAGTTCATTGACTAGTTCTTTATTAAGTTTTGTACAGTTTATTGACTGTTTCTTTATTGAGTTTTGTACAGTTTAGTGACAGTTTTTATTGCGTTTTGTTCAGTTTATTGACTGTTTCTTTATTGAGTTTTGTACAGTTTATTGACTGTTTCTTTATTCATTTTTTTACAGTTTATTGACTGTTTCTTTATTGAATTTTGTACAGTTTATTGACTGGTTCCTTATTCAGTTTTGTACAGTTTATTGACTGTTTTTTTATTGAGTTTTGCACAGTTTATTGACTGGTTCTTTATTTAGATTTGTACAGTTTATTGACTGTTTCTTTATTTAGTTTTGTACAGTTTATTGACTGGTTCTTTATTGAGTTTTGTACAGTTTATTGACTGTTTCTTTATTCAGTTTTGGACAGTTTATTGACTGGTTGTTTATTGAGTTTTGTACAGTTTATTGACTGGTTGTTTATTATGTTTTGTACAGTTTATTGACTGGTTCTTTATTGAATTTGTGTGCAATTTATTGACTGGTTATTTATTGAGTTTTGTACAGTATATTGACTGGTTCTTTATTCAGTTTTGTATAGTTTATTGACTGTTTCTTTATTGGGTTTTGTACAGTTTATTGACTGGTTCTTTGTTTAGTTTTGTACAGTTTATTGACTGATTCTTTTTTGAATTTGTGTACAATTTATTGACTGGTTCTTCATTGAGTTGTGTACAGTTTATTGACTGGTTCTTTATTCAGTTTTGTACAGTTTATTGGCTGGTTCTTTATTCAGTTTTGTACAGTTTATTGACTGGTTCTTTATTCAGTTTTGTAATGTTTATTGACTGGTTCTTTATTGAGTTTTGTACAGTTTATTGACTAGTTCTTTATTAAGTTTTGTACAGTTTATTGACTGTTTCTTTATTCAGTTTTGTAATGTTTATTGACTGGTTGTTTTTTGAGTTCTTTATTGAGTTTTGTACAGTTTATTGACTGATTCTTTATTGGATTTGTGTACAATTTATTGACTGGTTCTTTATTGAGTTGTGTACAGTTTATTGACTGGTTCTTTATTGAGTTTTGTACAGTTTATTGACTGGTTCTTTATTCAGTTCTGTACAGTTTATTGACTGGTTCTTTATTCAGTTTTGTAATGTTTATTGACTGGTTCTTTATTGAGTTTTGTACAGTTTATTGACTGGTTCTTTATTGAGTTTTGTACAGTTTATTGACTAGTTCCTTATTCAGTTTTGAACAGTTTATTGACTGATTCTTTATTGAGTTTTGTACAGTTTATTGACTGTTTTTTATTGAGTTTGTACGGTTTATTTACTGTTTCTTTATTGAGTTTTGTACGGTTTATTGACTGTTTCTTTTTTGAGTTTTGTACAGTTTATTGACTGGTTCTTTATTCAGTTTTGTACAGTTTATTGACTGGTTCTTTATTTAGTTTTGTTCAGTTTTTTTACTGTTTCTTTATTGAGTTTGTGTACAATTTATTGACTGGTGCTTTATTTACTTTAGTGCAGTTTTTTGACTGTTTCTTTATTTAGTTTTGTACAGTATATTGACTGATTCTTTATTGAGTTTTGTTCAGTTTATTCACTGTTTCTTTCTTCAGTTTTGTAATGTTTATTGACTGGTTGTTTATTGAGTTGTGTACAGTTTATTGACTGGTTCTTTATTGACATTTGTACAGTTTATTGACTGGGTCTTTATTGAATTTGTGTACAATTTATTGACTGGTTCTTTATTGAGTTTTGTACAGTTTATTGACTGGTTCTTTATTCAGTTTTGTACAGCTTATTGACTTGTTCTTTATTGAGTTTTGTACAGTTTATTGACTGGTTCTTTATTGAGTTTTGTACAGTTTAGTGACTGTTTTTTATTAAGTTTTGTTCAGTTTATTGACTGTTTCTTTATTGAGTTTTGTACAGTTTATTGACTGTTTCTTTATTCATTTTTGTACAGTTTATTGACTGTTTCTTTCTTGAGTTTTGTACAGTTTATTGACTGGTTCTTTATTCAGATTTGTACAGTTTATTGACTGTTTCTTTATTTAATTTTGTACAGTTTATTGACTGGTTCTTTAATTAGTTTTGTACAGTTTAATGACTGTTTCTTTATTTAGTTTTGTACAGTTTATTGACTGTTTCTTTATTTAGTTTGTTTACAATTTATTGACTGGTTCTTATTAAGTTTTGTACAGTTTATTGACTGTTTCTTTATTTAGTTTGTGTAAAATTTATTGACTGGTTCTTTATTTAGTTTTGTACAGTTTATTTACTGTTTCTTTATTTAGTTTTGTACAGTTATTGACTGGTTCTTTATTGAGTTTTGTTCAGTTTATTCACTGTTTCTTTCTTCAGTTTTGTAATGTTTATTGACTGGTTTTTTATTGAGTTTTGTACAGTTTATTGACTGGTTCTTTATTCAGTTTTGTATAGTTTATTGACTGGTTCTTTATTGAGTTTTGTACAGTTTATTGACTGGTTCTTTATTCAGTTTTGTACAGTTTATTGACTGGTTGTTTATTGAGCTTTGTAGTGTTTATTGACTGGTTCTTTATTGAGTTTTGTACAGTTTATTCACTGTTTCTTTATTGAGTTTTGTACAGTTCATTGACTAGTTCTTTATTAAGTTTTGTACAGTTTATTGACTGTTTCTTTATTGAGTTTTGTACAGTTTAGTGACAGTTTTTATTGCGTTTTGTTCAGTTTATTGACTGTTTCTTTATTGAGTTTTGTACAGTTTATTGACTGTTTCTTTATTCATTTTTTTACAGTTTATTGACTGTTTCTTTATTGAATTTTGTACAGTTTATTGACTGGTTCCTTATTCAGTTTTGTACAGTTTATTGACTGTTTTTTTATTGAGTTTTGCACAGTTTATTGACTGGTTCTTTATTTAGATTTGTACAGTTTATTGACTGTTTCTTTAATTAGTTTTGTACTGTTTAATGGCTGTTTCTTTATTTAGTTTTGTACAGTTAAATGACTGTTTCTTTATTTAGTTGGTGTACAATTTACTGACTGGTTCTTTATTGAGTTTTGTAATGTTTATTGACTGGTTGTTTTTTGAGTTTTGTACAGTTTATTGACTGGTTCTTTATTGACTTTTGTACAGTTTATTCACTGTTTCTTTATTGAATTTGTGTACAATTTATTGACTGGTTCTTTAATGAGTTTTGTACAGTTTATTGACTGGTTCTTTATTGACTTTTGTACAGTTTATTGACTGGTTCTTTATTGAATTTGTGTACAATTTATTGACTGGTTCTTTATTGAGTTTTGTACAGTTTATTGACTGGTTCTTTATTCAGTTTTGTACAGCTTATTGACTTGTTCTTTATTGAGTTTTGTACAGTTTATTGACGGTTTCTTTATTCGTTTTTGTACAGTTTATTGACTGTTTCTTTATTGAATTTTGTACAGTTTATTGACTGGTTCTTTATTCAGATTTGTACAGTTTATTGACTGTTTCTTTATTCAGTTTTGTACAGTTTATTGACTGGTTCTTTATTTAGTTTTGTACAGTTTATTGACTGTTTCTTTAATAAGTTTTGTACAGTTTAATGACTGTTTCTTTATTTAGTTTTGTACAGTTTATTGACTGTTTCTTTATTTAGTTTGTGTACAATTTATTGACTGGTTCTTATTAAGTGTTGTACAGTTTATTGACTGTTTCTTTATTTAGTTTGTGTACAATTTATTGACTGGTTCTTTATTTAGTTTTGTACAGTTTATTTACTGTTTCTTTATTTAGTTTTGTACAGTTTATTGACTGATTCTTTATTGAGTTTTGTACAGTCTATTGACTGTTTCTTTATTCAGTTTTGTAATGTTTATTGACTGGTTGTTTATTGAGTTTTGTACAGTTTGTTGACTGGTTCTTTATTGAGTTTTGTACAGTTTATTGACTGATTCTTTATTGGATTTGTGTACAATTTATTGACTGGTACTTTATTGAGTTGTGTACAGTTTATTGACTGGTTCTTTATTGAGTTTTGTACAGTTTATTGACTGGTTCTTTATTCAGTTTTGTACAGTTTATTGACTGGTTCTTTATTCAGTTTTGTAATGTTTATTGACTGGTTCTTTATTGAGTTTTGTACAGTTTATTGACTGGTTCTTTATTGAGTTTTGTACAGTTTATTGACTGGTTCTTTATTCAGTTTTGAACTGTTTATTGACTGTTTCTTTATTGAGTTTTGTACAGTTTATTGACTGTTTTTTATTGAGTTTTGTACAGTTTATTTACTGTTTCTTTATTGAGTTTTGTACGGTTTATTGACTGTTTCTTTATTCAGTTTTTTAATGTTTATTGACTGGTTGTTTCTTGAGTTTTGTACAGTTTATTGACTGGTTCTTTATTGAGTTTTGTACAGTTTATTGACTGTTTCTTTATTGAGTTTTGTACAGTTTATTGACCAGTTCCTTATTCAGTTTTGAACAGTTTATTGACTGTTTCTTTATTGAGTTTTGTACGGTTTATTGACTGTTTCTTTATTGAGTTTTGTACAGTTTATTGACTGGTTCTTTATTCAGTTTTGTAATGTTTATTGACTGGTTCTTTATTCAGTTTTGTTCAGTTTTTTTACTGTTTCTTTATTGAGTTTGTGTACAATTTATTGACTGGTTCTTTATTTAGTTTAGTGCAGTTTTTTGCCTGTTTCTTTATTTAGTTTTGTACAGTTTATTGACTGGTTATTTATTGAGTTTTGTTCATTTTATTCTCTGTTTCTTTCTTCAGTTTTGTAATGTTTATTGACTGGTTGTTTATTGAGTTTTGTACAGTTTATTGACTGGTTCTTTATTGACTTTTGTACAGTTTATTGACTGGTTCTTTATTGAATTTGTGTACAATTTATTGACTGGTTCTTTATTGAGTTTTGTACAGTTTATTGACTGGTTCTTTATTCAGTTTTGTACAGCTTATTGACTTGTTCTTTATTGAGTTTTGTACAGTTTATTGACTGGTTCTTTATTGAGTTTTGTACAGTTTATTCACTGTTTCTTTATTGAGTTTTGTACAGTTTATTGATAGTTTCTTTGTTGAGTTTTCTACAGTTTAGTGACTGTTTTTTTATTAAGTTTTGTTCAGTTTATTGACTGTTTCTTTATTGAGTTTTGTACAGTTTATTGACTGTTTCTTTATTCATTTTTGTACAGTTTATTGACTGTTTCTTTATTGAGTTTTGTACAGTTTATTGACTGGTTCTTTATTCAGATTTGTACAGTTTATTGACTGTTTCTTTATTGAGTTTTGTACAGTTTATTGACTGGTTCTTTTTTTAGTTTTGTACAGTTTATTGACTGTTTCTTTAATTAGTTTTGTACAGTTTAATGACTGTTTCTTTATTTAGTTTTGTACAGTTTATTGACTGTTTCTTTATTTAGTTTGTGTACAGTTTATTGACTTGTTCTTTATTTAGTTTTGTACAGTTTATTTACTGTTTCTTTATTTAGTTTTGTACAGTTTATTGACTGGTTCTTTATTGAGTTTTGTACAGTCTATTGACTGGTTCTTTATTCAGTTTTGAACTGTTTATTGACTGTTTCTTTATTGAGTTTTGTACAGTTTATTGACTGTTTATTATTGAGTTTTGTACAGTTTATTTACTGTTTCTTTATTGAGTTTTGTACGGTTTATTGACTGTTTCTTTATTCAATTTTTTAATGTTTATTGACTGGTTGTTTCTTGAGTTTTGTACAGTTTATTGACTGGTTCTTTATTGAGTTTTGTACAGTTTATTGACTGTTTCTTTATTGAGTTTTGTACAGTTTATTGACTAGTTCCTTATTCAGTTTTGAACAGTTTATTGACTGTTTCTTTATTGAGTTTTGTACGGTTTATTGACTGTTTCTTTATTGATTTTTGTACTGTTTATTGACTGGTTCTTTATTCAGTTTTGTAATGTTTATTGACTGGTTCTTTATTCAGTTTTGTTCAGTTTTTTTACTGTTTCTTTATTGAGTTTGTGTACAATTTATTGACTGGTTCTTTAGTTAGTTTAGTGCAGTTTTTTGCCTGTTTCTTTATTTAGTTTTGTACAGTTTATTGACTGGTTATTTATTGAGTTTTGTTAATTTTATTCTCTGTTTCTTTTTTCAGTTTTGTAATGTTTATTGACTGGTTGTTTATTGAGTTTTGTACAGTTTATTGACTGGTTCTTTATTGACTTTTGTACAGTTTATTGACTGGTTCTTTATTGAATTTGTGTACAATTTATTGACTGGTTCTTTATTGAGTTTTGTACAGTTTATTGACTGGTTCTTTATTCAGTTTTGTACAGCTTATTGACTTGTTCTTTATTGAGTTTTGTACAGTTTATTGACTGGTTCTTTATTGAGTTTTGTACAGTTTATTCACTGTTTCTTTATTGAGTTTTGTACAGTTTATTGATAGTTTCTTTGTTGAGTTTTCTACAGTTTAGTGACTGTTTTTTATTAAGTTTTGTTCAGTTTATTGACTGTTTCTTTATTGAGTTTTGTACAGTTTATTGACTGTTTCTTTATTCATTTTTGTACAGTTTATTGACTGTTTCTTTATTGAGTTTTGTACAGTTTATTGACTGGTTCTTTATTCAGATTTGTACAGTTTATTGACTGTTTCTTTATTGAGTTTTGTACAGTTTATTGACTGGTTCTTTTTTTAGTTTTGTACAGTTTAATGACTGTTTCTTTATTTAGTTTTGTACAGTTTATTGACTGTTTCTTTATTTAGTTTGTGTACAGTTTATTGACTTGTTCTTTATTTAGTTTTGTACAGTTTATTTACTGTTTCTTTATTTAGTTTTGTACAGTTTATTGACTGGTTCTTTATTGAGTTTTGTACAGTCTATTGACTGTTTCTTTATTCAGTTTTGTAATGTTTATTGACTGGTTGTTTATTGAGTTTTGTAGAGTTTATTGACTGGTTCTTTATTGAGTTTTGTAATGTTTATTGACTGGTTGTTTATTGAGTTTTGTACAGTTTATTGACTGGTTCTTTATTGAGTTTTGTACAGTTTATTGACTGATTCTTTATTGGATTTGTGTACAATTTATTGACTGGTTCTTTATTGAGTTGTGTACAGTTTATTGACTGGTTCTTTATTGAGTTTTGTACAGTTTATTGACTGGTTCTTTATTCAGTTCTGTACAGTTTATTGACTGGTTCTTTATTCAGTTTTGTAATGTTTATTGACTGGTTCTTTATTGAGTTTTGTACAGTTTATTGACTGGTTCTTTATTGAGTTTTGTACAGTTTATTGACTAGTTCCTTATTCAGTTTTGAAAGTTTATTGACTGTTTCTTTATTGAGTTTTGTACAGTTTATTGACTGTTTTTTTTGAGTTTTGTACAGTTTATTTACTGTTTCTTTATTGAGTTTTGTACGGTTTTTTGACTGTTTCTTTATTGAGTTTTGTACAGTTTATTGACTGGTTCTTTATTCAGTTTTGTACAGCTTATTGACTTGTTCTTTATTGAGTTTTGTACAGTTTATTGACTGGTTCTTTATTGAGTTTTGTACAGTTTATTCACTGTTTCTTTATTGAGTTTTGTACAGTTCATTGACTAGTTCTTTATTAAGTTTTGTACAGTTTATTGACAGTTTCTTTGTTGAGTTTTCTACAGTTTAGTGACTGTTTTTTATTAAGTTTTGTTCAGTTTATTGACTGCTTCTTTATTGAGTTTTGTACAGTTTATTGGCTGTTTCTTTATTCATTTTTGTACAGTTTATTGACTGTTTCTTTATTGAGTTTTGTACAGTTTACTGACTGGTTCTTTATTCAGATTTGTACAGTTTATTGACTGTTTCTTTATTGAGTTTTGTACAGTTTATTGACTGGTTCTTTTTTTAGTTTTGTTCAGTTTATTGACTGTTTCTTTAATTAGTTTTGTACAGTTTAATGACTGTTTCTTTATTTAGTTTTGTACAGTTTATTGACTGTTTCTTTATTTAGTTTGTTTACAGTTTATTGACTTGTTCTTTATTTAGTTTTGTACAGTTTATTTACGGTTTCTTTATTTAGTTTTGTACAGTTTATTGACTGGTTCTTTATTGAGTTTTGTACAGTCTATTGACTGTTTCTTTATTCAGTTTTGTAATGTTTATTGACTGGTTGTTTATTGAGTTCTTTATTGAGTTTTGTACAGTTTATTGACTGATTCTTTATTGGATTTGTGTACAATTTATTGACTGGTTCTTTATTGAGTTGTGTACAGTTTATTGACTGGTTCTTTATTGAGTTTTGTACAGTTTATTGACTGGTTCTTTATTCAGTTCTGTACAGTTTATTGACTGGTTCTTTATTCAGTTTTGTAATGTTTATTGACTGGTTCTTTATTGAGTTTTGTACAGTTTATTGACTGGTTCTTTATTGAGTTTTGTACAGTTTATTGACTAGTTCCTTATTCAGTTTTGAACAGTTTATTGACTGTTTCTTTATTGAGTTTTGTACAGTTTATTGACTGTTTTTTTTTTGAGTTTTGTACAGTTTATTTACTGTTTCTTTATTGAGTTTTGTACGGTTTTTTGACTGTTTCTTTATTGAGTTTTGTAATGTTTATTGACTGGTTCTTTATTGAGTTTTGTACAGTTTATTGACTGGTTCTTTATTGAGTTTTGTACAGTTTATTATCTGATTCTTTATTGAGTTTTGTACAGTTTATTGACTGTTTTTTATTGAGTTTGTACAGTTTATTTACTGTTTCTTTATTGAGTTTTGTACGGTTTATTGACTGTTTCTTTTTTGAGTTTTGTACAGTTTATTGACTGGTTCTTTATTCAGTTTTGTACAGTTTATTGACTGGTTCTTTATTCAGTTTTGTTCAGTTTTTTTACTGTTTCTTTATTGAGTTTGTGTACAATTTATTGACTGGTTCTTTATTTACTTTAGTGCAGTTTTTTGACTGTTTCTTTATTTAGTTTTGTACAGTATATTGACTGATTCTTTATTGAGTTTTGTTCAGTTTATTCACTGTTTCTTTCTTCAGTTTTGTAATGTTTATTCACTGGTTGTTTATTGAGTTGTGTACAGTTTATTGACTGGTTCTTTATTGACATTTGTACAGTTTATTGACTGGGTCTTTATTGAATTTGTGTACAATTTATTGACTGGTTCTTTATTGAGTTTTGTACAGTTTATTGACTGGTTCTTTATTCAGTTTTGTACAGCTTATTGACTTGTTCTTTATTGAGTTTTGTACAGTTTATTGACTGGTTCTTTATTGAATTTTTGTACAGTTTATTCACTGTTTCTTTATTGAGTTTTGTACAGTTCATTGACTAGTTCTTTATTAAATTTTGTACAGTTTATTGACAGTTTCTTTATTGAGTTTTGTACAGTTTAGTGACTGTTTTTTATTAAGTTTTGTTCAGTTTATTGACTGTTTCTTTATTGAGTTTTGTACAGTTTATTGACTGTTTCTTTATTCATTTTTGTACAGTTTATTGACTGTTTCTTTCTTGAGTTTTGTACAGTTTATTGACTGGTTCTTTATTCAGATTTGTACAGTTTATTGACTGTTTCTTTATTTAATTTTGTACAGTTTATTGACTGGTTCTTTAATTAGTTTTGTACAGTTTAATGACTGTTTCTTTATTTAGTTTTGTACAGTTTATTGACTGTTTCTTTATTTAGTTTGTTTACAATTTATTGACTGGTTCTTATTAAGTTTTGAACAGTTTATTGACTGTTTCTTTATTTAGTTTGTGTAAAATTTATTGACTGGTTCTTTATTTAGTTTTGTACAGTTTATTTACTGTTTCTTTATTTAGTTTTGTACAGTTATTGACTGGTTCTTTATTGAGTTTTGTTCAGTTTATTCACTGTTTCTTTCTTCAGTTTTGTAATGTTTATTGACTGGTTTTTTATTGAGTTTTGTACAGTTTATTGACTGGTTCTTTATTGACTTTTGTATAGTTTATTGACTGGTTCTTTATTGAGTTTTGTACAGTTTATTGACTGGTTCTTTATTCAGTTTTGTACAGTTTATTGACTGGTTGTTTATTGAGCTTTGTAGTGTTTATTGACTGGTTCTTTATTGAGTTTTGTACAGTTTATTCACTGTTTCTTTATTGAGTTTTGTACAGTTCATTGACTAGTTCTTTATTAAGTTTTGTACAGTTTATTGACTGTTTCTTTATTGAGTTTTGTACAGTTTAGTGACAGTTTTTATTGCGTTTTGTTCAGTTTATTGACTGTTTCTTTATTGAGTTTTGTACAGTTTATTGACTGTTTCTTTATTCATTTTTTTACAGTTTATTGGATGTTTCTTTATTGAATTTTGTACAGTTTATTGACTGGTTCCTTATTCAGTTTTGTACAGTTTATTGACTGTTTTTTTATTGAGTTTTGCACAGTTTATTGACTGGTTCTTTATTTAGATTTGTACAGTTTATTGACTGTTTCTTTAATTAGTTTTGTACTGTTTAATGGCTGTTTCTTTATTTAGTTTTGTACAGTTAAATGACTGTTTCTTTATTTAGTTGGTGTACAATTTACTGACTGGTTCTTATTAAGTTTTGTACAGTTTATTGACTGTTTCTTTATTTAGTTTTGTACAGTTTATTGACTGGTTCTTTATTGAGTTTTGTACAGTTTATTGACTGTTTCTTTATTCAGTTTTGGACAGTTTATTGACTGGTTGTTTATTGAGTTTTGTACAGTTTATTGACTGGTTGTTTATTATGTTTTGTACAGTTTATTGACTGGTTCTTTATTGAATTTGTGTACAATTTATTGACTGGTTATTTATTGAGTTTTGTACAGTATATTGACTGGTTCTTTATTCAGTTTTGTACAGTTTATTGACTGTTTCTTTATTGGGTTTTGTACAGTTTATTGACTGGTTCCTTGTTTAGTTTTGTACAGTTTATTGACTGATTCTTTTTTGAATTTGTGTACAATTTATTGACTGGTTCTTCATTGAGTTGTGTACAGTTTATTGACTGGTTCTTTATTCAGTTTTGTACAGTTTATTGACTGGTTCTTTATTCAGTTTTGTACAGTTTATTGACTGGTTCTTTATTCAGTTTTGTAATGTTTATTGACTGGTTCTTTATTGAGTTTTGTACAGTTTATTGACTAGTTCTTTATTAAGTTTTGTACAGTTTATTGACGGTTTCTTTATTCAGTTTTGTAATGTTTATTGACTGGTTGTTTATTGAGTTCTTTATTGAGTTTTGTACAGTTTATTGACTGATTCTTTATTGTATTTGTGTACAATTTATTGACTGGTTCTTTATTGAGTTGTGTACAGTTTATTGACTGGTTCTTTATTGAGTTTTGTACAGTTTATTGACTGGTTCTTTATTCAGTTCTGTACAGTTTATTGACTGGTTCTTTATTCAGTTTTGTAATGTTTATTGACTGGTTCTTTATTGAGTTTTGTACAGTTTATTGACTGGTTCTTTATTGAGTTTTGTACAGTTTATTGACTAGTTCCTTATTCAGTTTTGAACAGTTTATTGACTGATTCTTTATTGAGTTTTGTACAGTTTATTGACTGTTTTTTATTGAGTTTGTACAGTTTATTTACTGTTTCTTTATTGAGTTTTGTACGGTTTATTGACTGTTTCTTTTTTGAGTTTTGTACAGTTTATTGACTGGTTCTTTATTCAGTTTTGTACAGTTTATTGACTGGTTCTTTATTTAGTTTTGTTCAGTTTTTTTACTGTTTCTTTATTGAGTTTGTGTACAATTTATTGACTGGTTCTTTATTTACTTTAGTGCAGTTTTTTGACTGTTTCTTTATTTAGTTTTGTACAGTATATTGACTGATTCTTTATTGAGTTTTGTTCAGTTTATTCACTGTTTCTTTCTTCAGTTTTGTAATGTTTATTGACTGGTTGTTTATTGAGTTGTGTACAGTTTATTGACTGGTTCTTTATTGACATTTGTACAGTTTATTGACTGGGTCTTTATTGAATTTGTGTACAATTTATTGACTGGTTCTTTATTGAGTTTTGTACAGTTTATTGACTGGTTCTTTATTCAGTTTTGTACAGCTTATTGACTTGTTCTTTATTGAGTTTTCTACAGTTTATTGACTGGTTCTTTATTGAGTTTTGTACAGTTTAGTGACTGTTTTTTATTAAGTTTTGTTCAGTTTATTGACTGTTTCTTTATTGAGTTTTGTACAGTTTATTGACTGTTTCTTTATTCATTTTTGTACAGTTTATTGACTGTTTCTTTCTTGAGTTTTGTACAGTTTATTGACTGGTTCTTTATTCAGATTTGTACAGTTTATTGACTGTTTCTTTATTTAATTTTGTACAGTTTATTGACTGGTTCTTTAATTAGTTTTGTACAGTTTAATGACTGTTTCTTTATTTAGTTTTGTACAGTTTATTGACTGTTTCTTTATTTAGTTTGTTTACAATTTATTGACTGGTTCTTATTAAGTTTTGTACAGTTTATTGACTGTTTCTTTATTTAGTTTGTGTAAAATTTATTGACTGGTTCTTTATTTAGTTTTGTACAGTTTATTTACTGTTTCTTTATTTAGTTTTGTACAGTTATTGACTGGTTCTTTATTGAGTTTTGTTCAGTTTATTCACTGTTTCTTTCTTCAGTTTTGTAATGTTTATTGACTGGTTTTTTATTGAGTTTTGTACAGTTTATTGACTGGTTCTTTATTGACTTTTGTATAGTTTATTGACTGGTTCTTTATTGAGTTTTGTACAGTTTATTGACTGGTTCTTTATTCAGTTTTGTACAGTTTATTGACTGGTTGTTTATTGAGCTTTGTAGTGTTTATTGACTGGTTCTTTATTGAGTTTTGTACAGTTTATTCACTGTTTCTTTATTGAGTTTTGTACAGTTCATTGACTAGTTCTTTATTAAGTTTTGTACAGTTTATTGACTGTTTCTTTATTGAGTTTTGTACAGTTTAGTGACAGTTTTTATTGCGTTTTGTTCAGTTTATTGACTGTTTCTTTATTGAGTTTTGTACAGTTTATTGACTGTTTCTTTATTCATTTTTTTACAGTTTATTGACTGTTTCTTTATTGAATTTTGTACAGTTTATTGACTGGTTCCTTATTCAGTTTTGTACAGTTTATTGACTGTTTTTTTATTGAGTTTTGCACAGTTTATTGACTGGTTCTTTATTTAGATTTGAACAGTTTATTGACTGTTTCTTTAATTAGTTTTGTACTGTTTAATGGCTGTTTCTTTATTTAGTTTTGTACAGTTAAATGACTGTTTCTTTATTTAGTTGGTGTACAATTTACTGACTGGTTCTTATTAAGTTTTGTACAGTTTATTGACTGGTTCTTTATTGAGTTTTGTACAGTTTATTTACTGTTTCTTTATTCAGTTTTGGACAGTTTATTGACTGGTTGTTTATTGAGTTTTGTACAGTTTATTGACTGGTTGTTTATTATGTTTTGTACAGTTTATTGACTGGTTCTTTATTGAATTTGTGTACAATTTATTGACTGGTTATTTATTGAGTTTTGTACAGTATATTGACTGGTTCTTTATTCAGTTTTGTACAGTTTATTGACTGTTTCTTTATTGGGTTTTGTACAGTTTATTGACTGGTTCTTTGTTTAGTTTTGTACAGTTTATTGACTGATTCTTTTTTGAATTTGTGTACAATTTATTGACTGGTTCTTCATTGAGTTGTGTACAGTTTATTGACTGGTTCTTTATTCAGTTTTGTACAGTTTATTGACTGGTTCTTTATTCAGTTTTGTACAGTTTATTGACTGGTTCTTTATTCAGTTTTGTAATGTTTATTGACTGGTTCTTTATTGAGTTTTGTACAGTTTATTGACTAGTTCTTTATTAAGTTTTGTACAGTTTATTGACTGTTTCTTTATTCAGTTTTGTAATGTTTATTGACTGGTTGTTTATTGAGTTCTTTATTGAGTTTTGTACAGTTTATTGACTGATTCTTTATTGGATTTGTGTACAATTTATTGACTGGTTCTTTATTGAGTTGTGTACAGTTTATTGACTGGTTCTTTATTGAGTTTTGTACAGTTTATTGACTGGTTCTTTATTCAGTTCTGTACAGTTTATTGACTGGTTCTTTATTCAGTTTTGTAATGTTTATTGACTGGTTCTTTATTGAGTTTTGTACAGTTTATTGACTGGTTCTTTATTGAGTTTTGTACAGTTTATTGTCTAGTTCCTTATTCAGTTTTGAACAGTTTATTGACTGATTCTTTATTGAGTTTTGTACAGTTTATAGACTGTTTTTTATTGAGTTTGTACAGTTTATTTACTGTTTCTTTATTGAGTTTTGTACGGTTTATTGACTGTTTCTTTTTTGAGTTTTGTACAGTTTATTGACTGGTTCTTTATTCAGTTTTGTACAGTTTATTGACTGGTTCTTTATTTAGTTTTGTTCAGTTTTTTTACTGTTTCTTTATTGAGTTTGTGTACAATTTATTGACTGGTTCTTTATTTACTTTAGTGCAGTTTTTTGACTGTTTCTTTATTTAGTTTTGTACAGTATATTGACTGATTCTTTATTGAGTTTTGTTCAGTTTATTCACTGTTTCTTTCTTCAGTTTTGTAATGTTTATTGACTGGTTGTTTATTGAGTTGTGTACAGTTTATTGACTGGTTCTTTATTGACATTTGTACAGTTTATTGACTGGGTCTTTATTGAATTTGTGTACAATTTATTGACTGGTTCTTTATTGAGTTTTGTACAGTTTATTGACTGGTTCTTTATTCAGTTTTGTACAGCTTATTGACTTGTTCTTTATTGAGTTTTGTACAGTTTATTGACTGGTTCTTTATTGAGTTTTGTACAGTTTATTCACTGTTTCTTTATTGAGTTTTGTACAGTTCATTGACTAGTTCTTTATTAAATTTTGTACAGTTTATTGACAGTTTCTTTATTGAGTTTTGTACAGTTTAGTGACTGTTTTTTATTAAGTTTTGTTCAGTTTATTGACTGTTTCTTTATTGAGTTTTGTACAGTTTATTGACTGTTTCTTTATTCATTTTTGTACAGTTTATCGACTGTTTCTTTCTTGAGTTTTGTACAGTTTATTGACTGGTTCTTTATTCAGATTTGTACAGTTTATTGACTGTTTCTTTATTTAATTTTGTACAGTTTATTGACTGGTTCTTTAATTAGTTTTGTACAGTTTAATGACTGTTTCTTTATTTAGTTTTGTACAGTTTATTGACTGTTTCTTTATTTAGTTTGTTTACAATTTATTGACTGGTTCTTATTAAGTTTTGTACAGTTTATTGACTGTTTCTTTATTTAGTTTGTGTAAAATTTATTGACTGGTTCTTTATTTAGTTTTGTACAGTTTATTTACTGTTTCTTTATTTAGTTTTGTACAGTTATTGACTGGTTCTTTATTGAGTTTTGTTCAGTTTATTCACTGTTCTTTCTTCAGTTTTGTAATGTTTATTGACTGGTTTTTTATTGAGTTTTGTACAGTTTATTGACTGGTTCTTTATTGACTTTTGTATAGTTTATTGACTGGTTCTTTATTGAGTTTTGTACAGTTTATTGACTGGTTCTTTATTCAGTTTTGTACAGTTTATTGACTGGTTGTTTATTGAGCTTTGTAGTGTTTATTGACTGGTTCTTTATTGAGTTTTGTACAGTTTATTCACTGTTTCTTTATTGAGTTTTGTACAGTTCATTGACTAGTTCTTTATTAAGTTTTGTACAGTTTATTGACTGTTTCTTTATTGAGTTTTGTACAGTTTAGTGACAGTTTTTATTGCGTTTTGTTCAGTTTATTGACTGTTTCTTTATTGAGTTTTGTACAGTTTATTGACTGTTTCTTTATTCATTTTTTTACAGTTTATTGACTGTTTCTTTATTGAATTTTGTACAGTTTATTGACTGGTTCCTTATTCAGTTTTGTACAGTTTATTGACTGTTTTTTTATTGAGTTTTGCACAGTTTATTGACTGGTTCTTTATTTAGATTTGTACAGTTTATTGACTGTTTCTTTAATTAGTTTTGTACTGTTTAATGGCTGTTTCTTTATTTAGTTTTGTACAGTTTATTGACTGTTTCTTTATTTAGTTGGTGTACAATTTACTGACTGGTTCTTATTTAGTTTTGTACAGTTTATTGACTGTTTCTTTATTTAGTTTTGTACAGTTTATTGACTGGTTCTTTATTGAGTTTTGTACAGTTTATTGACTGTTTCTTTATTCAGTTTTGGACAGTTTATTGACTGGTTGTTTATTGAGTTTTGTACAGTTTATTGACTGGTTGTTTATTATGTTTTGTACAGTTTATTGACTGGTTCTTTATTGAATTTTTGTACAATTTATTGACTGGTTATTTATTGAGTTTTGTACAGTATATTGACTGGTTCTGTATTCAGTTTTGTACAGTTTAGTGACTGTTTCTTTATTGGGTTTTGTACAGTTTATTGACTGGTTCTTTGTTTAGTTTTGTACAGTTTATTGACTGATTCTTTATTGAATTTGTGTACAATTTATTGACTGGTTCTTCATTGAGTTGTGTACAGTTTATTGACTGGTTCTTTATTCAGTTTTGTACAGTTTATTGACTGGTTCTTTATTCAGTTTTGTACAGTTTATTGACTGGTTCTTTATTCAGTTTTGTAATGTTTATTGACTGGTTCTTTATTGAGTTTTGTACAGTTTATTGACTAGTTCTTTATTAAGTTTTGTACAGTTTATTGACTGTTTCTCTATTGAGTTTTGTACAGTTTAGTGACTGTTTTTTATTGAGTTTTATTCAGTTTATTGACTGTTTCTTTATTGAGTTTTGTACAGTTTATTGAGTGTTTCTTTATTTAGTTTTGTACAGTTAATTGACTGTTTCTTTAATTAGTTTTGTACAGTTTATTGACTGTTTCTTTATTTAGTTTGTGTACAATTTATTGACTGGTTCTTTATTTAGTTTTGTACAGTTTATTTACTGTTTCTTTATTTAGTTTTGTACAGTTTATTGACTGGTTCTTTATTGAGTTTTGTACAGTCTATTGACTGTTTCTTTATTCAGTTTTGTAATGTTTATTGACTGGTTGTTTATTGAGTTTTGTACAGTTTATTGACTGGTTCTTTATTGAGTTTTGTACAGTTTATTGACTTATTCTTTATTGGATGTGTGTACAATTTATTGACTGGTTCTTTATTGAGTTGTGTACAGTTTATTGACTGGTTCTTTATTGAGTTTTGTACAGTTTATTGACTGGTTCTTTATTCAGTTTTGTACAGTTTATTGACTGGTTCTTTATTCAGTTTTGTAATGTTTATTGACTGGTTCTTTATTGAGTTTTGTACAGTTTATTGACTGGTTCTTTATTGAGTTTTGTACAGTTTATTGACTAGTTCCTTATTCAGTTTTGAACAGTTTATTGACTGTTTCTTTATTAAGTTTTGTACAGTTTATTGACTGTTTTTTATTGAGTTTTGTACAGTTTATTTACTGTTTCTTTATTGAGTTTTGTACGGTTTATTGACTGTTTCTTTATTGAGTTTTGTACAGTTTATTCACTGGTTCTTTATTCAGTTTTGTACAGTTTATTGACTGGATCTTTATTCAGTTTTGTTCAGTTTTTTTACTGTTTCTTTATTGAGTTTGTGTACAATTTATTGACTGGTTCTTTATTTAGTTTAGTGCAGTTTTTTTACTGTTTCTTTATTTAGTTTTGTACAGTTTATTGACTGGTTCTTTATTGAGTTTTGTTCAGTTTGTTCACTGTTTCTTTCTTCAGTTTTGTAATGTTTATTGACTGGTTGTTTATTGAGTTTTGTACAGTTTATTGACTGGTTCTTTATTGACTTTTGTATAGTTTATTGACTGGTTCTTTATTGAGTTTTGTACAGTTTATTGACTGGTTCTTTATTCAGTTTTGTACAGTTTATTGACTGGTTGTTTATTGAGCTTTGTACTGTTTATTGACTGGTTCTTTATTGAGTTTTGTACAGTTTATTCACTGTTTCTTTATTGAGTTTTGTACAGTTCATTGACTAGTTCTTTATTAAGTTTTGTACAGTTTATTGACTGTTTCTTTATTGAGTTTTGTACAGTTTAGTGACAGTTTTTATTGCGTTTTGTTCAGTTTATTGACTGTTTCTTTATTGAGTTTTGTACAGTTTATTGACTGTTTCTTTATTCATTTTTTTACAGTTTATTGACTGTTTCTTTATTGAATTTTGTACAGTTTATTGACTGGTTCCTTATTAAGTTTTGTACAGTTGATTGACTGTTTTTTTATTGAGTTTTGCACAGTTTATTGACTGGTTCTTTATTTAGATTTGTACAGTTTATTGACTGTTTCTTTAATTAGTTTTGTACTGTTTAATGGCTGTTTCTTTATTTAGTTTTGTACAGTTTATTGACTGTTTCTTTATTTAGTTTTGTACAGTTTATTGACTGGTTCTTTATTGAGTTTTGTACAGTTTATTGACTGGTTCTTTATTGAGTTTTGTACAGTTTATTGACTGGTTCTTTATTCAGTTTTGTAGTTTATTGACTGGTTGTTTATTGAGCTTTGTACTGTTTATTGACTGGTTCTTTATTGAGTTTTGTACAGTTTATTCACTGTTTCTTTATTGAGTTTTGTACAGTTCATTGACTAGTTCTTTATTAAGTTTTGTACAGTTTATTGACTGTTTCTTTATTGAGTTTTGTACAGTTTAGTGACAGTTTTTATTGCGTTTTGTTCAGTTTATTGACTGTTTCTTTATTGAGTTTTGTACAGTTTATTGACTGTTTCTTTATTCATTTTTTTACAGTTTATTGACTGTTTCTTTATTGAATTTTGTACAGTTTATTGACTGGTTCCTTATTCAGTTTTGTACAGTTTATTGACTGTTTTTTTATTGAGTTTTGCACAGTTTCTTGACTGGTTCTTTATTTAGATTTGTACAGTTTATTGACTGTTTCTTTAATTAGTTTTGTACTGTTTAATGGCTGTTTCTTTATTTAGTTTTGTACAGTTTATTGACTGTTTCTTTATTTAGTTGGTGTATAATTTACTGACTGGTTCTTATTTAGTTTTGTACAGTTTATTGACTGGTTCTTTATTGAATTTTTGTACAATTTATTGACTGGTTATTTATTGAGTTTTGTACAGTATATTGACTGGTTCTTTATTCAGTTTTGTACAGTTTAGTGACTGTTTCTTTATTGGGTTTTGTACAGTTTATTGACTGGTTCTTTGTTTAGTTTTGTACAGTTTATTGACTGATTCTTTATTGAATTTGTGTACAATTTATTGACTGGTTCTTCATTGAGTTGTGTACAGTTTATTGACTGGTTCTTTATTCAGTTTTGTACAGTTTATTGACTGGTTCTTTATTCAGTTTTGTACAGTTTATTGACTGGTTCTTTATTCAGTTTTGTAATGTTTATTGACTGGTTCTTTATTGAGTTTTGTACAGTTTATTGACTAGTTCTTTATTAAGTTTTGTACAGTTTATTGACTGTTTCTCTATTGAGTTTTGTACAGTTTAGTGACTGTTTTTTATTGAGTTTTATTCAGTTTATTGACTGTTTCTTTATTGAGTTTTGTACAGTTTATTGAGTGTTTCTTTATTTAGTTTTGTACAGTTAATTGACTGTTTCTTTAATTAGTTTTGTACAGTTTATTGACTGTTTCTTTATTTAGTTTGTGTACAATTTATTGACTGGTTCTTTATTTAGTTTTGTACAGTTTATTGACTGTTTCTTTATTTAGTTTTGTACAGTTTATTGACTGGTTCTTTATTGAGTTTTGTACAGTCTATTGACTGTTTCTTTATTCAGTTTTGTAATGTTTATTGACTGGTTGTTTATTGAGTTTTGTACAGTTTATTGACTGGTTCTTTATTGAGTTTTGTACAGTTTATTGACTGATTCTTTATTGGATGTGTGTACAATTTATTGACTGGTTCTTTATTGAGTTGTGTACAGTTTATTGACTGGTTCTTTATTGAGTTTTGTACAGTTTATTGACTGGTTCTTTATTCAGTTTTGTACAGTTTATTGACTGGTTCTTTATTCAGTTTTGTAATGTTTATTGACTGGTTCTTTATTGAGTTTTGTACAGTTTATTGACTGGTTCTTTATTGAGTTTTGTACAGTTTATTGACTAGTTCCTTATTCAGTTTTGAACAGTTTATTGACTGTTTCTTTATTAAGTTTTGTACAGTTTATTGACTGTTTTTTATTGAGTTTTGTACAGTTTATTTACTGTTTCTTTATTGAGTTTTGTACGGTTTATTGACTGTTTCTTTATTGAGTTTTGTACAGTTTATTCACTGGTTCTTTATTCAGTTTTGTACAGTTTATTGACTGGATCTTTATTCAGTTTTGTTCAGTTTTTTTACTGTTTCTTTATTGAGTTTGTGTACAATTTATTGACTGGTTCTTTATTTAGTTTAGTGCAGTTTTTTTACTGTTTCTTTATTTAGTTTTGTACAGTTTATTGACTGGTTCTTTATTGAGTTTTGTTCAGTTTGTTCACTGTTTCTTTCTTCAGTTTTGTAATGTTTATTGACTGGTTGTTTATTGAGTTTTGTACAGTTTATTGACTGGTTCTTTATTGACTTTTGTATAGTTTATTGACTGGTTCTTTATTGAGTTTTGTACAGTTTATTGACTGGTTCTTTATTCAGTTTTGTACAGTTTATTGACTGGTTGTTTATTGAGCTTTGTACTGTTTATTGACTGGTTCTTTATTGAGTTTTGTACAGTTTATTCACTGTTTCTTTATTGAGTTTTGTACAGTTCATTGACTAGTTCTTTATTAAGTTTTGTACAGTTTATTGACTGTTTCTTTATTGAGTTTTGTACAGTTTAGTGACAGTTTTTATTGCGTTTTGTTCAGTTTATTGACTGTTTCTTTATTGAGTTTTGTACAGTTTATTGACTGTTTCTTTATTCATTTTTTTACAGTTTATTGACTGTTTCTTTATTGAATTTTGTACAGTTTATTGACTGGTTCCTTATTAAGTTTTGTACAGTTGATTGACTGTTTTTTTATTGAGTTTTGCACAGTTTATTGACTGGTTCTTTATTTAGATTTGTACAGTTTATTGACTGTTTCTTTAATTAGTTTTGTACTGTTTAATGGCTGTTTCTTTATTTAGTTTTGTACAGTTTATTGACTGTTTCTTTATTTAGTTTTGTACAGTTTATTGACTGGTTCTTTATTGAGTTTTGTACAGTTTATTGACTGGTTCTTTATTGAGTTTTGTACAGTTTATTGACTGGTTCTTTATTCAGTTTTGTACAGTTTATTGACTGGTTGTTTATTGAGCTTTGTACTGTTTATTGACTGGTTCTTTATTGAGTTTTGTACAGTTTATTCACTGTTTCTTTATTGAGTTTTGTACAGTTCATTGACTAGTTCTTTATTAAGTTTTGTACAGTTTATTGACTGTTTCTTTATTGAGTTTTGTACAGTTTAGTGACAGTTTTTATTGCGTTTTGTTCAGTTTATTGACTGTTTCTTTATTGAGTTTTGTACAGTTTATTGACTGTTTCTTTATTCATTTTTTTACAGTTTATTGACTGTTTCTTTATTGAATTTTGTACAGTTTATTGACTGGTTCCTTATTCAGTTTTGTACAGTTTATTGACTGTTTTTTTATTGAGTTTTGCACAGTTTCTTGACTGGTTCTTTATTTAGATTTGTACAGTTTATTGACTGTTTCTTTAATTAGTTTTGTACTGTTTAATGGCTGTTTCTTTATTTAGTTTTGTACAGTTTATTGACTGTTTCTTTATTTAGTTGGTGTATAATTTATTGACTGGTTCTTATTTAGTTTTGTACAGTTTATTGACTGGTTCTTTATTGAGTTTTGTACAGTTTATTGACTGTTTCTTTATTCAGTTTTGGACAGTTTATTGACTGGTTGTTTATTGAGTTTTGTACAGTTTATTGACTGGTTGTTTATTATGTTTTGTACAGTTTATTGACTGGTTCTTTATTGAATTTGTGTACAATTTATTGACTGGTTATTTATTGAGTTTTGTTCAGTATATTGACTGGTTCTTTATTCAGTTTTGTACAGTTTATTGACTGTTTCTTTATTGGGTTTTGTACAGTTTATTGACTGGTTCTTTGTTTAGTTTTGTACAGTTTATTGACTGATTCTTTATTGAATTTGTGTACAATTTATTGACTGGTTCTTCATTGAGTTGTGTACAGTTTATTGACTGGTTCTTTATTCAGTTTTGTACAGTTTATTGACTGGTTCTTTATTCAGTTTTGTACAGTTTATTGAGTGGTTCCTTATTCAGTTTTGTATTGTTTATTGACTGGTTCTTTATTGAGTTTTGTACAGTTTATTGACTAGTTCTTTATTAAGTTTTGTACAGTTTATTGACTGTTTCTCTATTGAGTTTTGTACAGTTTAGTGACTGTTTTTTATTGAGTTTTATTCAGTTTATTGACTGTTTCTTTATTGAGTTTTGTACAGTTTATTGAGTGTTTCTTTATTTAGTTTTGTACAGTTAATTGACTGTTTCTTTAGTTAGTTTTGTACAGTTTATTGACTGTTTCTTTATTTAGTTTGTGTACAATTTATTGACTGGTTCTTTATTTAGTTTTGTACAGTTTATTTACTGTTTCTTTATTTGGTTTTGTACAGTTTATTGACTGTTTCTTTATTCAGTTTTGTAATGTTTATTGACTGGTTGTTTATTGAGTTTTGTACAGTTTATTGACTGGTTCTTTATTCAGTTTTGTACAGTTTATTGACTGTTTCTTTATTGAGTTTTGTACTGTTTATTGACTGGTTCTTTATTGAGTTTTGTACAGTTTATTCACTGTTTCTTTATTGAGTTTTGTACAGTTCATTGACTAGTTCTTTATTAAGTTTTGTACAGTTTATTGACTGTTTCTTTATTGAGTTTTGTACAGTTTAGTGACAGTTTTTATTGCGTTTTGTTCAGTTTATTGACTGTTTCTTTATTGAGTTTTGTACAGTTTATTGACTGTTTCTTTATTCATTTTTTTACAGTTTATTGACTGTTTCTTTATTGAATTTTGTACAGTTTATTGACTGGTTCCTTATTAAGTTTTGTACAGTTGATTGACTGTTTTTTTATTGAGTTTTGCACAGTTTATTGACTGGTTCTTTATTTAGATTTGTACAGTTTATTGACTGTTTCTTTAATTAGTTTTGTACTGTTTAATGGCTGTTTCTTTATTTAGTTTTGTACAGTTTATTGACTGTTTCTTTATTTAGTTTTGTACAGTTTATTGACTGGTTCTTTATTGAGTTTTGTACAGTTTATTGACTGGTTCTTTATTGAGTTTTGTACAGTTTATTGACTGGTTCTTTATTCAGTTTTGTACAGTTTATTGACTGGTTGTTTATTGAGCTTTGTACTGTTTATTGACTGGTTCTTTATTGAGTTTTGTACAGTTTATTCACTGTTTCTTTATTGAGTTTTGTACAGTTCATTGACTAGTTCTTTATTAAGTTTTGTACAGTTTATTGACTGTTTCTTTATTGAGTTTTGTACAGTTTAGTGACAGTTTTTATTGCGTTTTGTTCAGTTTATTGACTGTTTCTTTATTGAGTTTTGTACAGTTTATTGACTGTTTCTTTATTCATTTTTTTACAGTTTATTGACTGTTTCTTTATTGAATTTTGTACAGTTTATTGACTGGTTCCTTATTCAGTTTTGTACAGTTTATTGACTGTTTTTTTATTGAGTTTTGCACAGTTTCTTGACTGGTTCTTTATTTAGATTTGTACAGTTTATTGACTGTTTCTTTAATTAGTTTTGTACTGTTTAATGGCTGTTTCTTTATTTAGTTTTGTACAGTTTATTGACTGTTTCTTTATTTAGTTGGTGTATAATTTACTGACTGGTTCTTATTTAGTTTTGTACAGTTTATTGACTGGTTCTTTATTGAGTTTTGTACAGTTTATTGACTGTTTCTTTATTCAGTTTTGGACAGTTTATTGACTGGTTGTTTATTGAGTTTTGTACAGTTTATTGACTGGTTGTTTATTATGTTTTGTACAGTTTATTGACTGGTTCTTTATTGAATTTGTGTACAATTTATTGACTGGTTATTTATTGAGTTTTGTTCAGTATATTGACTGGTTCTTTATTCAGTTTTGTACAGTTTATTGACTGTTTCTTTATTGGGTTTTGTACAGTTTATTGACTGGTTCTTTGTTTAGTTTTGTACAGTTTATTGACTGATTCTTTATTGAATTTGTGTACAATTTATTGACTGGTTCTTCATTGAGTTGTGTACAGTTTATTGACTGGTTCTTTATTCAGTTTTGTACAGTTTATTGACTGGTTCTTTATTCAGTTTTGTACAGTTTATTGAGTGGTTCCTTATTCAGTTTTGTATTGTTTATTGACTGGTTCTTTATTGAGTTTTGTACAGTTTATTGACTAGTTCTTAATTAAGTTTTGTACAGTTTATTGACTGTTTCTCTATTGAGTTTTGTACAGTTTAGTGACTGTTTTTTATTGAGTTTTATTCAGTTTATTGACTGTTTCTTTATTGAGTTTTGTACAGTTTATTGAGTGTTTCTTTATTTAGTTTTGTACAGTTAATTGACTGTTTCTTTAGTTAGTTTTGTACAGTTTATTGACTGTTTCTTTATTTAGTTTGTGTACAATTTATTGACTGGTTCTTTATTTAGTTTTGTACAGTTTATTTACTGTTTCTTTATTTGGTTTTGTACAGTTTATTGACTGTTTCTTTATTCAGTTTTGTAATGTTTATTGACTGGTTGTTTATTGAGTTTTGTACAGTTTATTGACTGGTTCTTTATTGAGTTTTGTACAGCTTATTGACTGATTCTTTATTGGATGTGTGTACAATTTATTGACTGGTTCTTTATTGAGTTTTGTACAGTTTATTGACTGGTTCTTTATTCAGTTTTGTACAGTTTATTGACTGGTTCTTTATTGAGTTTTGTACAGTTTATTGACTAGTTCCTTATTCAGTTTTGAACAGTTTATTGACTGTTTCTTTATTAAGTTTTGTACAGTTTATTGACTGTTTTTTATTGAGTTTTGTACAGTTTATTTACTGTTTCTTTATTGAGTTTTGTACGGTTTATTGACTGTTTCTTTATTGAGTTTTGTACAGTTTATTCACTGGTTCTTTATTCAGTTTTGTACAGTTTATTGACTGGATCTTTATTCAGTTTTGTTCAGTTTTTTTACTGTTTCTTTATTTAGTTTGTGTACAATTTATTGACTGGTTCTTTATTTAGTTTAGTGCAGTTTTTTTACTGTTTCTTTATTTAGTTTTGTACAGTTTATTGACTGGTTCTTTATTGAGTTTTGTTCAGTTTGTTCACTGTTTCTTTCTTCAGTTTTGTAATGTTTATTGACTGGTTGTTTATTGAGTTTTGTACAGTTTATTGACTGGTTCTTTATTGACTTTTGTATAGTTTATTGACTGGTTCTTTATTGAGTTTTGTACAGTTTATTGACTGGTTCTTTATTCAGTTTTGTACAGTTTATTGACTGGTTGTTTATTGAGCTTTGTACTGTTTATTGACTGGTTCTTTATTGAGTTTTGTACAGTTTATTCACTGTTTCTTTATTGAGTTTTGTACAGTTCATTGACTAGTTCTTTATTAAGTTTTGTACAGTTTATTGACTGTTTCTTTATTGAGTTTTGTACAGTTTAGTGACAGTTTTTATTGCGTTTTGTTCAGTTTATTGACTGTTTCTTTATTGAGTTTTGTACAGTTTATTGACTGTTTCTTTATTCATTTTTTTACAGTTTATTGACTGTTTCTTTATTGAATTTTGTACAGTTTATTGACTGGTTCCTTATTAAGTTTTGTACAGTTGATTGACTGTTTTTTTATTGAGTTTTGCACAGTTTATTGACTGGTTCTTTATTTAGATTTGTACAGTTTATTGACTGTTTCTTTAATTAGTTTTGTACTGTTTAATGGCTGTTTCTTTATTTAGTTTTGTACAGTTTATTGACTGTTTCTTTATTTAGTTTTGTACAGTTTATTGACTGGTTCTTTATTGAGTTTTGTACAGTTTATTGACTGGTTCTTTATTGAGTTTTGTACAGTTTATTGACTGGTTCTTTATTCAGTTTTGTACAGTTTATTGACTGGTTGTTTATTGAGCTTTGTACTGTTTATTGACTGGTTCTTTATTGAGTTTTGTACAGTTTATTCACTGTTTCTTTATTGAGTTTTGTACAGTTCATTGACTAGTTCTTTATTAAGTTTTGTACAGTTTATTGACTGTTTCTTTATTGAGTTTTGTACAGTTTAGTGACAGTTTTTATTGCGTTTTGTTCAGTTTATTGACTGTTTCTTTATTGAGTTTTGTACAGTTTATTGACTGTTTCTTTATTCATTTTTTTACAGTTTATTGACTGTTTCTTTATTGAATTTTGTACAGTTTATTGACTGGTTCCTTATTCAGTTTTGTACAGTTTATTGACTGTTTTTTTATTGAGTTTTGCACAGTTTCTTGACTGGTTCTTTATTTAGATTTGTACAGTTTATTGACTGTTTCTTTAATTAGTTTTGTACTGTTTAATGGCTGTTTCTTTATTTAGTTTTGTACAGTTTATTGACTGTTTCTTTATTTAGTTGGTGTATAATTTACTGACTGGTTCTTATTTAGTTTTGTACAGTTTATTGACTGGTTCTTTATTGAGTTTTGTACAGTTTATTGACTGTTTCTTTATTCAGTTTTGGACAGTTTATTGACTGGTTGTTTATTGAGTTTTGTACAGTTTATTGACTGGTTGTTTATTATGTTTTGTACAGTTTATTGACTGGTTCTTTATTGAATTTGTGTACAATTTATTGACTGGTTATTAATTGAGTTTTGTTCAGTATATTGACTGGTTCTTTATTCAGTTTTGTACAGTTTATTGACTGTTTCTTTATTGGGTTTTGTACAGTTTATTGACTGGTTCTTTGTTTAGTTTTGTACAGTTTATTGACTGATTCTTTATTGAATTTGTGTACAATTTATTGACTGGTTCTTCATTGAGTTGTGTACAGTTTATTGACTGGTTCTTTATTCAGTTTTGTACAGTTTATTGACTGGTTCTTTATTCAGTTTTGTACAGTTTATTGAGTGGTTCCTTATTCAGTTTTGTATTGTTTATTGACTGGTTCTTTATTGAGTTTTGTACAGTTTATTGACTAGTTCTTTATTAAGTTTTGTACAGTTTATTGACTGTTTCTCTATTGAGTTTTGTACAGTTTAGTGACTGTTTTTTATTGAGTTTTATTCAGTTTATTGACTGTTTCTTTATTGAGTTTTGTACAGTTTATTGAGTGTTTCTTTATTTAGTTTTGTACAGTTAATTGACTGTTTCTTTAGTTAGTTTTGTACAGTTTATTGACTGTTTCTTTATTTAGTTTGTGTACAATTTATTGACTGGTTCTTTATTTAGTTTTGTACAGTTTATTTACTGTTTCTTTATTTGGTTTTGTACAGTTTATTGACTGTTTCTTTATTCAGTTTTGTAATGTTTATTGACTGGTTGTTTATTGAGTTTTGTACAGTTTATTGACTGGTTCTTTATTCAGTTTTGTACAGTTTATTGACTGGTTCTTTATTCAGTTTTGTACAGTTTATTGAGTGGTTCCTTATTCAGTTTTGTATTGTTTATTGACTGGTTCTTTATTGAGTTTTGTACAGTTTATTGACTAGTTCTTTATTAAGTTTTGTACAGTTTATTGACTGTTTCTTTATTTAGTTTTGTACAGTTTAGTGACTGTTTTTTATTGAGTTTTATTCAGTTTATTGACTGTTTCTTTATTGAGTTTTGTACAGTTTATTGAGTGTTTCTTTATTTAGTTTTGTACAGTTAATTGACTGTTTCTTTAGTTAGTTTTGTACAGTTTATTGACTGTTTCTTTATTTAGTTTGTGTACAATTTATTGACTGGTTCTTTATTTAGTTTTGTACAGTTTATTTACTGTTTCTTTATTTGGTTTTGTACAGTTTATTGACTGTTTCTTTATTCAGTTTTGTAATGTTTATTGACTGGTTGTTTATTGAGTTTTGTACAGTTTATTGACTGGTTCTTTATTCAGTTTTGTACAGTTTATTGACTGGTTGTTTATTGAGCTTTGTACTGTTTATTGACTGGTTCTTTATTGAGTTTTGTACAGTTTATTCACTGTTTCTTTATTGAGTTTTGTACAGTTCATTGACTAGTTCTTTATTAAGTTTTGTACAGTTTATTGACTGTTTCTTTATTGAGTTTTGTACAGTTTAGAGACAGTTTTTATTGCGTTTTGTTCAGTTTATTGACTGTTTCTTTATTGAGTTTTGTACAGTTTATTGACTGTTTCTTTATTCATTTTTTTACAGTTTATTGACTGTTTCTTTATTGAATTTTGTACAGTTTATTGACTGGTTCCTTATTAAGTTTTGTACAGTTGATTGACTGTTTTTTTATTGAGTTTTGCACAGTTTATTGACTGGTTCTTTATTTAGATTTGTACAGTTTATTGACTGTTTCTTTAATTAGTTTTGTACTGTTTAATGGCTGTTTCTTTATTTAGTTTTGTACAGTTTATTGACTGTTTCTTTATTTAGTTTTGTACAGTTTATTGACTGGTTCTTTATTGAGTTTTGTACAGTTTATTGACTGGTTCTTTATTGAGTTTTGTACAGTTTATTGACTGGTTCTTTATTCAGTTTTGTACAGTTTATTGACTGGTTGTTTATTGAGCTTTGTACTGTTTATTGACTGGTTCTTTATTGAGTTTTGTACAGTTTATTCACTGTTTCTTTATTGAGTTTTGTACAGTTCATTGACTAGTTCTTTATTAAGTTTTGTACAGTTTATTGACTGTTTCTTTATTGAGTTTTGTACAGTTTAGTGACAGTTTTTATTGCGTTTTGTTCAGTTTATTGACTGTTTCTTTATTGAGTTTTGTACAGTTTATTGACTGTTTCTTTATTCATTTTTTTACAGTTTATTGACTGTTTCTTTATTGAATTTTGTACAGTTTATTGACTGGTTCCTTATTCAGTTTTGTACAGTTTATTGACTGTTTTTTTATTGAGTTTTGCACAGTTTCTTGACTGGTTCTTTATTTAGATTTGTACAGTTTATTGACTGTTTCTTTAATTAGTTTTGTACTGTTTAATGGCTGTTTCTTTATTTAGTTTTGTACAGTTTATTGACTGTTTCTTTATTTAGTTGGTGTATAATTTACTGACTGGTTCTTATTTAGTTTTGTACAGTTTATTGACTGGTTCTTTATTGAGTTTTGTACAGTTTATTGACTGTTTCTTTATTCAGTTTTGGACAGTTTATTGACTGGTTGTTTATTGAGTTTTGTACAGTTTATTGACTGGTTGTTTATTCAGTTTTGTAATGTTTATTGACTGGTTCTTTATTGAGTTTTGTACAGTTTATTGACTGGTTCTTTATTGAGTTTTGTACAGTTTATTGACTAGTTCCTTATTCAGTTTTGAACAGTTTATTGACTGTTTCTTTATTAAGTTTTGTACAGTTTATTGACTGTTTTTTATTGAGTTTTGTACAGTTTATTTACTGTTTCTTTATTGAGTTTTGTACGGTTTATTGACTGTTTCTTTATTGAGTTTTGTACAGTTTATTCACTGGTTCTTTATTCAGTTTTGTACAGTTTATTGACTGGATCTTTATTCAGTTTTGTTCAGTTTTTTTACTGTTTCTTTATTGAGTTTGTGTACAATTTATTGACTGGTTCTTTATTTAGTTTAGTGCAGTTTTTTTACTGTTTCTTTATTTAGTTTTGTACAGTTTATTGACTGGTTCTTTATTGAGTTTTGTTCAGTTTGTTCACTGTTTCTTTCTTCAGTTTTGTAATGTTTATTGACTGGTTGTTTATTGAGTTTTGTACAGTTTATTGACTGGTTCTTTATTGACTTTTGTATAGTTTATTGACTGGTTCTTTATTGAGTTTTGTACAGTTTATTGACTGGTTCTTTATTCAGTTTTGTACAGTTTATTGACTGGTTGTTTATTGAGCTTTGTACTGTTTATTGACTGGTTCTTTATTGAGTTTTGTACAGTTTATTCACTGTTTCTTTATTGAGTTTTGTACAGTTCATTGACTAGTTCTTTATTAAGTTTTGTACAGTTTATTGACTGTTTCTTTATTGAGTTTTGTACAGTTTAGTGACAGTTTTTATTGCGTTTTGTTCAGTTTATTGACTGTTTCTTTATTGAGTTTTGTACAGTTTATTGACTGTTTCTTTATTCATTTTTTTACAGTTTATTGACTGTTTCTTTATTGAATTTTGTACAGTTTATTGACTGGTTCCTTATTAAGTTTTGTACAGTTGATTGACTGTTTTTTTATTGAGTTTTGCACAGTTTATTGACTGGTTCTTTATTTAGATTTGTACAGTTTATTGACTGTTTCTTTAATTAGTTTTGTACTGTTTAATGGCTGTTTCTTTATTTAGTTTTGTACAGTTTATTGACTGTTTCTTTATTTAGTTTTGTACAGTTTATTGACTGGTTCTTTATTGAGTTTTGTACAGTTTATTGACTGGTTCTTTATTGAGTTTTGTACAGTTTATTGACTGGTTCTTTATTCAGTTTTGTACAGTTTATTGACTGGTTGTTTATTGAGCTTTGTACTGTTTATTGACTGGTTCTTTATTGAGTTTTGTACAGTTTATTCACTGTTTCTTTATTGAGTTTTGTACAGTTCATTGACTAGTTCTTTATTAAGTTTTGTACAGTTTATTGACTGTTTCTTTATTGAGTTTTGTACAGTTTAGTGACAGTTTTTATTGCGTTTTGTTCAGTTTATTGACTGTTTTTTTATTGAGTTTTGTACAGTTTATTGACTGTTTCTTTATTCATTTTTTTACAGTTTATTGACTGTTTCTTTATTGAGTTTTGTACAGTTTATTGACTGTTTCTTTATTCATTTTTTTACAGTTTATTGACTGTTTCTTTATTGAATTTTGTACAGTTTATTGACTGGTTCCTTATTCAGTTTTGTACAGTTTATTGACTGTTTTTTTATTGAGTTTTGCACAGTTTCTTGACTGGTTCTTTATTTAGATTTGTACAGTTTATTGACTGTTTCTTTAATTAGTTTTGTACTGTTTAATGGCTGTTTCTTTATTTAGTTTTGTACAGTTTATTGACTGTTTCTTTATTTAGTTGGTGTATAATTTACTGACTGGTTCTTATTTAGTTTTGTACAGTTTATTGACTGGTTCTTTATTGAGTTTTGTACAGTTTATTGACTGTTTCTTTATTCAGTTTTGGACAGTTTATTGACTGGTTGTTTATTGAGTTTTGTACAGTTTATTGACTGGTTGTTTATTATGTTTTGTACAGTTTATTGACTGGTTCTTTATTGAATTTGTGTACAATTTATTGACTGGTTATTTATTGAGTTTTGTTCAGTATATTGACTGGTTCTTTATTCAGTTTTGTACAGTTTATTGACTGTTTCTTTATTGGGTTTTGTACAGTTTATTGACTGGTTCTTTGTTTAGTTTTGTACAGTTTATTGACTGATTCTTTATTGAATTTGTGTACAATTTATTGACTGGTTCTTCATTGAGTTGTGTACAGTTTATTGACTGGTTCTTTATTCAGTTTTGTACAGTTTATTGACTGGTTCTTTATTCAGTTTTGTACAGTTTATTGAGTGGTTCCTTATTCAGTTTTGTATTGTTTATTGACTGGTTCTTTATTGAGTTTTGTACAGTTTATTGACTAGTTCTTTATTAAGTTTTGTACAGTTTATTGACTGTTTCTCTATTGAGTTTTGTACAGTTTAGTGACTGTTTTTTATTGAGTTTTATTCAGTTTATTGACTGTTTCTTTATTGAGTTTTGTACAGTTTATTGAGTGTTTCTTTATTTAGTTTTGTACAGTTAATTGACTGTTTCTTTAGTTAGTTTTGTACAGTTTATTGACTGTTTCTTTATTTAGTTTGTGTACAATTTATTGACTGGTTCTTTATTTAGTTTTGTACAGTTTATTTACTGTTTCTTTATTTGGTTTTGTACAGTTTATTGACTGTTTCTTTATTCAGTTTTGTAATGTTTATTGACTGGTTGTTTATTGAGTTTTGTACAGTTTATTGACTGGTTCTTTATTGAGTTTTGTACAGCTTATTGACTGATTCTTTATTGGATGTGTGTACAATTTATTGACTGGTTCTTTATTGAGTTTTGTACAGTTTATTGACTGGTTCTTTATTCAGTTTTGTACAGTTTATTGACTGGTTCTTTATTCAGTTTTGTAATGTTTATTGACTGGTTCTTTATTGAGTTTTGTACAGTTTATTGACTGGTTCTTTATTGAGTTTTGTACAGTTTATTCACTGGTTCTTTATTCAGTTTTGTACAGTTTATTGACTGGTTCTTTATTCAGTTTTGTTCAGTTTTTTTACTGTTTCTTTATTGAGTTTGTGTACAATTTATTGACTGGTTCTTTATTTAGTTTAGTGCAGTTTTTTGACTGTTTCTTTATTTAGTTTTGTACAGTTTATTGACTGGTTCTTTATTGAGTTTTGTTCAGTTTATTCACTGTTTCTTTCTTCAGTTTTGTAATGTTTATTGACTGGTTGTTTATTGAGTTTTGTACAGTTTATTGACTGGTTCTTTATTGAATTTGTGTACAATTTAGTGACTGGTTCTTTATTGAGTTTTGTACAGTTTATTGACTGGTTCTTTATTCAGTTTTGTACAGCTTATTGACTTGTTCTTTATTGAGTTTTGTACAGTTGATTGACTGGTTCTTTATTGAGTTTTGTACAGTTTATTCACTGTTTCTTTATTGAGTTTTGTACAAGAATTGACTAGTTCTTTATTAAGTTTTCTACAGTTTATTGACAGTTTCTTTATTGAGTTTTGTACAGTTTAGTGACTGTTTTTTATTAAGTTTTGTTCAGTTTATTGACTGTTTCTTTATTGAGTATTGTACAGTTTATTGACTGTTGCTTTATTCAGTTTTGTACAGTTCATTGACTGGTTGTTTATTGAGTTTTGTACAGTTTATTGACTGGTTCTTTTTTGTGTTTTGTACAGTTTATTGACTGGTTCCTTATTGAATTTGTGTACAATTTATTGACTGGTTATTTATTGAGTTTTGTACAGTATATTGACTGGTTCTTTATTCAGTTTTGTACAGTTTATTGACTGTTTCCTTATTGGGTTTTGTACAGTTTATTGACTGGTTCTTTGTTTAGTTTTTGTACAGTTTATTGACTGATTCTTTATTGAATTTGTGTACAATTTATTGACTGGTTCTTTATTGAGTTGTGTACAGTTTATTGACTGTTTCTTTATTTAGTTTGTGTACAATTTATTGACTGGTTCTTATTTAGTTTTGTACAGTTTATTGACTGTTTCTTTATTTAGTTTTGTACAGTTTATTGCCTGGTTCTTTATTGAGTTTTGTACAGTTTATTGACTGTTTCTTTATTCAGTTTTGGACAGTTTATTGACTGGTTGTTTATTGAGTTTTGTACAGTTTATTGACTGGTTGTTTATAATGTTTTGTACAGTTTATTGACTGGTTCTTTATTGAATTTTTGTACAATTTATTGACTGGTTATTTATTGAGTTTTGTACAGTATATTGACTGGTTCTTTATTCAGTTTTGTACAGTTTAGTGACTGTTTCTTTATTGGGTTTTGTACAGTTTATTGACTGGTTCTTTGTTTAGTTTTGTACAGTTTATTGACTGATTCTTTATTGAATTTGTGTACAATTTATTGACTGGTTCTTCATTGAGTTGTGTACAGTTTATTGACTGGTTCTTTATTCAGTTTTGTACAGTTTATTGACTGGTTCTTTATTCAGTTTTGTACAGTTTATTGACTGGTTCTTTATTCAGTTTTGTAATGTTTATTGACTGGTTCTTTATTGAGTTTTGTACAGTTTATTGACTAGTTCTTTATTAAGTTTTGTACAGTTTATTGACTGTTTCTCTATTGAGTTTTGTACAGTTTAGTGACTGTTTTTTATTGAGTTTTATTCAGTTTATTGAATGTTTCTTTATTGAGTTTTGTACAGTTTATTGAGTGTTTCTTTATTTAGTTTTGTACAGTTAATTGACTGTTTCTTTAATTAGTTTTGTACAGTTTATTGACTGTTTCTTTATTTAGTTTGTGTACAATTTATTGACTGGTTCTTTATTTAGTTTTGTACAGTTTATTTACTGTTTCTTTATTTAGTTTTGTACAGTTTATTGACTGGTTCTTTATTGAGTTTTGTACAGTCTATTGACTGTTTCTTTATTCAGTTTTGTAATGTTTATTGACTGGTTGTTTATTGAGTTTTGTACAGTTTATTGACTGGTTCTTTATTGAGTTTTGTACAGTTTATTGACTGATTCTTTATTGGATGTGTGTACAATTTATTGACTGGTTCTTTATTGAGTTGTGTACAGTTTATTGACTGGTTCTTTATTGAGTTTTGTACAGTTTATTGACTGGTTCTTTATTCAGTTTTGTACAGTTTATTGACTGGTTCTTTATTCAGTTTTGTAATGTTTATTGACTGGTTCTTTATTGAGTTTTGTACAGTTTATTGACTGGTTCTTTATTGAGTTTTGTACAGTTTATTGACTAGTTCCTTATTCAGTTTTGAACAGTTTATTGACTGTTTCTTTATTAAGTTTTGTACAGTTTATTGACTGTTTTTTATTGAGTTTTGTACAGTTTATTTACTGTTTCTTTATTGAGTTTTGTACGGTTTATTGACTGTTTCTTTATTGAGTTTTGTACAGTTTATTCACTGGTTCTTTATTCAGTTTTGTACAGTTTATTGACTGGATCTTTATTCAGTTTTGTTCAGTTTTTTTACTGTTTCTTTATTGAGTTTGTGTACAATTTATTGACTGGTTCTTTATTTAGTTTAGTGCAGTTTTTTGACTGTTTCTTTATTTATTTTTGTACAGTTTATTGACCGGTTCTTTATTGAGTTTTGTTCAGTTTGTTCAATGTTTCTTTCTTCAGTTTTGTAATGTTTATTGACTGGTTGTTTATTGAGTTTTGTACAGTTTATTGACTGGTTCTTTATTGACTTTTGTATAGTTTATTGACTGGTTCTTTATTGAGTTTTGTACAGTTTATTGACTGGTTCTTTATTCAGTTTTGTACAGTTTATTGACTGGTTGTTTATTGAGCTTTGTACTGTTTATTGACTGGTTCTTTATTGAGTTTTGTACAGTTTATTCACTGTTTCTTTATTGAGTTTTGTACAGTTCATTGACTAGTTCTTTATTAAGTTTTGTACAGTTTATTGACTGTTTCTTTATTGAGTTTTGTACAGTTTAGTGACAGTTTTTATTGCGTTTTGTTCAGTTTATTGACTGTTTCTTTATTGAGTTTTGTACAGTTTATTGACTGTTTCTTTATTCATTTTTTTACAGTTTATTGACTGTTTCTTTATTGAATTTTGTACAGTTTATTGACTGGTTCCTTATTAAGTTTTGTACAGTTTATTGACTGTTTTTTTATTGAGTTTTGCACAGTTTATTGACTGGTTCTTTATTTAGATTTGTACAGTTTATTGACTGTTTCTTTAATTAGTTTTGTACTGTTTAATGGCTGTTTCTTTATTTAGTTTTGTACAGTTTATTGACTGTTTCTTTATTTAGTTTTGTACAGTTTATTGACTGGTTCTTTATTGAGTTTTGTACAGTTTATTGACTGGTTCTTTATTGAGTTTTGTACAGTTTATTGACTGGTTCTTTATTCAGTTTTGTACAGTTTATTGACTGGTTGTTTATTGAGCTTTGTACTGTTTATTGACTGGTTCTTTATTGAGTTTTGTACAGTTTATTCACTGTTTCTTTATTGAGTTTTGTACAGTTCATTGACTAGTTCTTTATTAAGTTTTGTACAGTTTATTGACTGTTTCTTTCTTGAGTTTTGTACAGTTTAGTGACAGTTTTTATTGCGTTTTGTTCAGTTTATTGACTGTTTCTTTATTGAGTTTTGTACAGTTTATTGACTGTTTCTTTATTCATTTTTTTACAGTTTATTGACTGTTTCTTTATTGAATTTTGTACAGTTTATTGACTGGTTCCTTATTCAGTTTTGTACAGTTTATTGACTGTTTTTTTATTGAGTTTTGCACAGTTTATTGACTGGTTCTTTATTTAGATTTGTACAGTTTATTGACTGTTTCTTTAATTAGTTTTGTACTGTTTAATGGCTGTTTCTTTATTTAGTTTTGTACAGTTTATTGACTGTTTCTTTATTTAGTTGGTGTACAATTTACTGACTGGTTCTTATTTAGTTTTGTACAGTTTATTGACTGTTTCTTTATTTAGTTTTGTACAGTTTATTGACTGGTTCTTTATTGAGTTTTGTACAGTTTATTGACTGGTTCTTTATTCAGTTTTGGACAGTTTATTGACTGGTTGTTTATTGAGTTTTGTACAGTTTATTGACTGGTTGTTTATTATGTTTTGTACAGTTTATTGACTGGTTCTTTATTGAATTTGTGTACAATTTATTGACTGGTTATTTATTGAGTTTTGTACAGTATATTGACTGGTTCTTTATTCAGTTTTGTACAGTTTATTGACTGTTTCTTTATTGGGTTTTGTACAGTTTATTGACTGGTTCTTTGTTTAGTTTTGTACAGTTTATTGACTGATTCTTTATTGAATTTGTGTACAATTTATTGACTGGTTCTTCATTGAGTTGTGTACAGTTTATTGACTGGTTCTTTATTCAGTTTTGTACAGTTTATTGACTGGTTCGTTATTCAGTTTTGTACAGTTTATTGAGTGGTTCCTTATTCAGTTTTGTAATGTTTATTGACTGGTTCTTTATTGAGTTTTGTACAGTTTATTGACTAGTTCTTTATTAAGTTTTGTACAGTTTATTGACTGTTTCTCTATTGAGTTTTGTACAGTTTAGTGACTGTTTTTTATTGAGTTTTATTCAGTTTATTGACTGTTTCTTTATTGAGTTTTGTACAGTTTATTGAGTGTTTCTTTATTTAGTTTTGTACAGTTAATTGACTGTTTCTTTAGTTAGTTTTGTACAGTTTATTGACTGTTTCTTTATTTAGTTTGTGTACAATTTATTGACTGGTTCTTTATTTAGTTTTGTACAGTTTATTTACTGTTTCTTTATTTGGTTTTGTACAGTTTATTGACTGGTTCTTTATTGAGTTTTGTACAGTCTATTGACTGTTTCTTTATTCAGTTTTGTAATGTTTATTGACTGGTTGTTTATTGAGTTTTGTACAGTTTATTGACTGGTTCTTTATTGAGTTTTGTACAGCTTATTGACTGATTCTTTATTGGATGTGTGTACAATTTATTGACTGGTTCTTTATTGAGTTTTGTACAGTTTATTGACTGGTTCTTTATTCAGTTTTGTACAGTTTATTGACTGGTTCTTTATTCAGTTTTGTAATGTTTATTGACTGGTTCTTTATTGAGTTTTGTACAGTTTATTGACTGGTTCTTTATTGAGTTTTGTACAGTTTATTGACTAGTTCCTTATTCAGTTTTGAACAGTTTATTGACTGTTTCTTTATTGAGTTTTGTACAGTTTATTGACTGTTTTTTATTGAGTTTTGTACAGTTTATTTACTGTTTCTTTATTGAGTTTTGTACGGTTTATTGACTGTTTCTTTATTGAGTTTTGTACAGTTTATTCACTGGTTCTTTATTCAGTTTTGTACAGTTTATTGACTGGTTCTTTATTCAGTTTTGTTCAGTTTTTTTACTGTTTCTTTATTGAGTTTGTGTACAATTTATTGACTGGTTCTTTATTTAGTTTAGTGCAGTTTTTTGACTGTTTCTTTATTTAGTTTTGTACAGTTTATTGACTGGTTCTTTATTGAGTTTTGTTCAGTTTATTCACTGTTTCTTTCTTCAGTTTTGTAATGTTTATTGACTGGTTGTTTATTGAGTTTTGTACAGTTTATTGACTGGTTCTTTATTGAATTTGTGTACAATTTATTGACTGGTTCTTTATTGAGTTTTGTACAGTTTATTGACTAGTTCTTTATTCAGTTTTGTACAGCTTATTGACTTGTTCTTTATTGAGTTTTGTACAGTTGATTGACTGGTTCTTTATTGAGTTTTGTACAGTTTATTCACTGTTTCTTTATTGAGTTTTGTACAAGAATTGACTAGTTCTTTATTAAGTTTTCTACAGTTTATTGACAGTTTCTTTATTGAGTTTTGTAAAGTTTAGTGACTGTTTTTTATTCAGTTTTGTTCAGTTTATTGACTGTTTCTTTATTGAGTATTGTACAGTTTATTGACTGTTGCTTTATTCAGTTTTGTACAGTTCATTGACTGGTTGTTTATTGAGTTTTGTACAGTTTATTGACTGGTTCTTTATTATGTTTTGTACAGTTTATTGACCGGTTCCTTATTGAATTTGTGTACAATTTATTGACTGGTTATTTATTGAGTTTTGTACAGTATATTGACTGGTTCTTTATTCAGTTTTGTACAGTTTATTGACTGTTTCCTTATTGGGTTTTGTACAGTTTATTGACTGGTTCTTTGTTTAGTTTTTGTACAGTTTATTGACTGATTCTTTATTGAATTTGTGTACAATTTATTGACTGGTTCTTTATTGAGTTGTGTACAGTTTATTGAATCGTTCTTTATTCAGTTTTGTACAGTTTATTGACTGTTTCTTTATTCAGTTTTGTACAGTTTATTGACTGGTTCTTTAATCAGTATTGTAATGTTTATTGCCTGGTTCTTTATTGAGTTTTGTACAGTTCATTGACTAGTTCTTTATTAAGTTTTGTACACTTTATTGACTGTTTCTTTATTGAGCTTTGTACAGTTTAGTGACTGTTTTTATTGAGTTTTGTTCAGTTTATTGACTGTTTCTTTATTGAGTTTTGTACAGTTTATTGATTGTTTCTTTATTTATTTTTGTACAGTTTATTGACTGTTTCTTTATTGATTTTTGTACAGTTTATTGACTGGTTCTTTATTCAGTTTTGTACAGTTTATTGACTGTTTCTTTATTGAGTTTTGTACAGTTTATTGACTGGTTCTTTATTGAGTTTTGTACAGTTTATTGACTGTTTCTTTAATTAGTTTTGTACAGTTTAATGACTGTTTCTTTATTTATTTTTGTACAGTTTATTGACGGTTTCCTTATTTAGTTTGTGTACAATTTATTGACTGGTTCTTATTTAGTTTTGTACAGTTTATTGACTGTTTCTTTATTTAGTTTTGTACAGTTTATTGACTGGTTCTTTATTGCGTTTTGTACAGTTTATTGACTTTCTTTATTCGGTTTTGGACAGTTTATTGACTGGTTGTTTATTGAGTTTTGTACAGTCTATTGACTCGTTGTTTATTATGTTTTGTACAGTTTATTGACTGGTTCTTTATTGAATTTGTGTACAATTTATTGACTGTTTATTTATTGAGCTTTGTACAGTATATTGACTGGTTCTTTATTCAGTTTTGTACAGTTTATTGACTGTTTCTTTATTGGGTTTTGTACAGTTTATTGACTGGTTCTTTGTTTAGTTTGGTACAGTTTATTGACTGGTTCTTTATTCAGTTTTGTACAGTTTATTGACTGGTTCTTCATTGAGGTTTGTACTGTTTATTGACTGTTTCTTTATTTAGTTTTGTACAGTTTAGTGACTGTTTCTTTATTTAGTTTTGTACAGTTTATTGACTGGTTCTTTATTGAGTTTTGTACAGTTTATTGACTTGTTCTTTATTCAGTTTTGTATTGTTTATTGACTGGTTTTTTATTGAGTTTTGTACAGTTTATTGACTGGTTCTTTATTGAGTTTTGAACAGTTTATTGACTTTCTTTATTCGGTTTTGGACAGTTTATTGACTGGTTGTTTATTGAATTTTGTACAGTCTATTGACTCGTTGTTTATTATGTTTTGTACAGTTTATTGACTGGTTCTTTATTGAATTTGTGTACAATTTATTGACTGGTTATTTATTGAGTTTTGTACAGTATATTGACTGGTTCTTTATTCAGTTTTGTACAGTTTATTGACTGTTTCTTTATTGGGTTTTGTACAGTTTATTGACTGGTTCTTTGTTTAGTTTTGTACAGTTTATTGACTGATTCTTTATTGAATTTGTGTACAATTTATTGACTGGTTCTTCATTAAGTTGTGTACAGTTTATTGACTGGTTCTTTATTCAGTTTTGTACAGTTTATTGACTGGTTCTTTATTCAGTTTTGTACAGTTTATTGAGTGGTTCTTTATTCAGTTTTGTAATGTTTATTGACTGGTTCTTTATTGAGTTTTGTACAGTTTATTGACTAGTTCTTTATTAAGTTTTGTACAGTTTATAGACTGTTTCTCTATTGAGTTTTGTACAGTTTAGTGACTGTTTTTTATTGAGTTTTATTCAGTTTATTGACTGTTTCTTTATTGAGTTTTGTACAGTTTATTGAGTGTTTCTTTATTTAGTTTTGTACAGTTAATTGACTGTTTCTTTAGTTAGTTTTGTACAGTTTATTGACTGTTTCTTTATTTAGTTTGTGTACAATTTATTGACTGGTTCTTTATTTAGTTTTGTACAGTTTATTTACTGTTTCTTTATTTGGTTTTGTACAGTTTATTGACTGGTTCTTTATTGAGTTTTGTACAGTCTATTGACTGTTTCTTTATTCAGTTTTGTAATGTTTATTGACTGGTTGTTTATTGAGTTTTGTACAGTTTATTGACTGGTTCTTTATTGAGTTTTGTACAGCTTATTGACTGATTCTTTATTGGATGTGTGTACAATTTATTGACTGGTTCTATATTGAGTTTTGTACAGTTTATTGACTGGTTCTTTATTCAGTTTTGTACAGTTTATTGACTGGTTCTTTATTCAGTTTTGTAATGTTTATTGACTGGTTCTTTATTGAGTTTTGTACAGTTTATTGACTGGTTCTTTATTGAGTTTTGTACAGTTTATTGACTAGTTCCTTATTCAGTTTTGAACAGTTTATTGACTGTTTCTTTATTGAGTTTTGTACAGTTTATTGACTGTTTTTTATTGAGTTTTGTACAGTTTATTTACTGTTTCTTTATTGAGTTTTGTACGGTTTATTGACTGTTTCTTTATTGAGTTTTGTACAGTTTATTCACTGGTTCTTTATTCAGTTTTGTACAGTTTATTGACTGGTTCTTTATTCAGTTTTGTTCAGTTTTTTTACTGTTTCTTTATTGAGTTTGTGTACAATTTATTGACTGGTTCTTTATTTAGTTTAGTGCAGTTTTTTGACTGTTTCTTTATTTAGTTTTGTACAGTTTATTGACTGGTTCTTTATTGAGTTTTGTTCAGTTTATTCACTGTTTCTTTCTTCAGTTTTGTAATGTTTATTGACTGGTTGTTTATTGAGTTTTGTACAGTTTATTGACTGGTTCTTTACTGAATTTGTGTACAATTTATTGACTGGTTCTTTATTGAGTTTTGTACAGTTTATTGACTGGTTCTTTATTCAGTTTTGTACAGCTTATTGACTTGTTCTTTATTGAGTTTTGTACAGTTGATTGACTGGTTCTTTATTGAGTTTTGTACAGTTTATTCACTGTTTCTTTATTGAGTTTTGTACAAGAATTGACTAGTTCTTTATTAAGTTTTCTACAGTTTATTGACAGTTTCTTTATTGAGTTTTGTACAGTTTAGTGACTGTTTTTTATTAAGTTTTGTTCAGTTTATTGACTGTTTCTTTATTGAGTATTGTACAGTTTATTGACTGTTGCTTTATTCAGTTTTGTACAGTTCATTGACTGGTTGTTTATTGAGTTTTGTACAGTTTATTGACTGGTTCTTTATTATGTTTTGTACAGTTTATTGACTGGTTCCTTATTGAATTTGTGTACAATTTATTGACTGGTTATTTATTGAGTTTTGTACAGTATATTGACTGGTTCTTTATTCAGTTTTGTACAGTTTATTGACTGTTTCCTTATTTGGTTTTGTACAGTTTATTGACTGGTTCTTTGTTTAGTTTTTGTACAGTTTATTGACTGATTCTTTATTGAATTTGTGTACAATTTATTGACTGGTTCTTTATTGAGTTGTGTACAGTTTATTGACTCGTTCTTTATTCAGTTTTGTACAGTTTATTGACTGTTTCTTTATTCAGTTTTGTACAGTTTATTGACTGGTTCTTTAATCAGTATTGTAATGTTTATTGCCTGGTTCTTTATTGAGTTTTGTACAGTTCATTGACTAGTTCTTTATTAAGTTTTGTACACTTTATTGACTGTTTCTTTATTGAGCTTTGTACAGTTTAGTGACTGTTTTTATTGAGTTTTGTTCAGTTTATTGACTGTTTCTTTATTGAGTTTTGTACAGTTTATTGATTGTTTCTTTATTTATTTTTGTACAGTTTATTGACTGTTTCTTTATTGATTTTTGTACAGTTTATTGACTGGTTCTTTATTCAGTTTTGTACAGTTTATTGACTGTTTCTTTATTGAGTTTTGTACAGTTTATTGACTGGTTCTTTATTGAGTTTTGTACAGTTTATTGACTGTTTCTTTAATTAGTTTTGTACAGTTTAATGACTGTTTCTTTATTTATTTTTGTACAGTTTATTGACTGTTTCCTTATTTAGTTTGTGTACAATTTATTGACTGGTTCTTATTTAGTTTTGTACAGTTTATTGACTGTTTCTTTATTTAGTTTTGTACAGTTTATTGACTGGTTCTTTATTGCGTTTTGTACAGTTTATTGACTTTCTTTATTCGGTTTTGGACAGTTTATTGACTGGTTGTTTATTGAGTTTTGTACAGTCTATTGACTCGTTGTTTATTATGTTTTGTACAGTTTATTGACTGGTTCTTTATTGAATTTGTGTACAATTTATTGACTGTTTATTTATTGAGTTTTGTACAGTATATTGACTGGTTCTTTATTCAGTTTTGTACAGTTTATTGACTGTTTCTTTATTGGGTTTTGTACAGTTTATTGACTGGTTCTTTGTTTAGTTTGGTACAGTTTATTGACTGGTTCTTTATTCAGTTTTGTACAGTTTATTGACTGGTTCTTCATTGAGGTTTGTACTGTTTATTGACTGTTTCTTTATTTAGTTTTGTACAGTTTAGTGACTGTTTCTTTATTTAGTTTTGTACAGTTTATTGACTGGTTCTTTATTGAGTTTTGTACAGTTTATTGACTTGTTCTTTATTCAGTTTTGTATTGTTTATTGACTGGTTTTTTATTGAGTTTTGTACAGTTTATTGACTGGTTCTTTATTGAGTTTTGAACAGTTTATTGACTTTCTTTATTCGGTTTTGGACAGTTTATTGACTGGTTGTTTATTGAGTTTTGTACAGTCTATTGACTCGTTGTTTATTATGTTTTGTACAGTTTATTGACTGGTTCTTTATTGAATTTGTGTACAATTTATTGACTGTTTATTTATTGAGTTTTGTACAGTATATTGACTGGTTCTTTATTCAGTTTTGTACAGTTTATTGACTGTTTCTTTATTGGGTTTTGTACAGTTTATTGACTGGTTCTTTGTTTAGTTTGTACAGTTTATTGACTGGTTCTTTATTCAGTTTTGTACAGTTTATTGACTGGTTCTTCATTGAGGCTTGTACTGTTTATTGACTGTTTCTTTATTTAGTTTTGTACAGTTTAGTGACTGTTTCTTTATTTAGTTTTGTACAGTTTATTGACTGTTTCTTTATTTAAATTTCTACAGTTTATTGATTGTTTCTCTATTTATTTTTGTACAGTTTATTGACTGTTTCTTTATTGATTTTAGTACAGTTTATTGACTGGTTCTTTATTCAGTTTTGTACAGTTTATTGACTGTTTCTTTATTGAGTTTTGTACAGTTTATTGACTGGTTCTTTATTTAGTTTTGTACAGTTTATTGACTGTTTCTTTAATTAGTTTTGTACAGTTTAATGACTGTTTCTTTATTTATTTTTGTACAGTTTATTGACTGGTTCTTTATTCAGTTTTGTACAGTTTATTGACTAGTTCTTCATTGAGGTTTGTACAGTTTATTGACTGTTTCTTTATTTAGTTTTGTACAGTTTAGTGACTGTTTTTTATTAAGTTTTGTTCAGTTTATTGACTGTTTCTTTATTGAGTTTTGTACAGTTTACTGACTGTTTTTTATTAAGTTTTGTTCAGTTTATTGACTGTTTCTTTATTGAGTTTTGTACAGTTTATTGACTGTTGCTTTATTCAGTTTTGGACAGTTCATTGACTGGTTGTTTATTGAGTTTTGTACAGTTTATTGTCTGGTTCTTTATTATGTTTTGTACAGTTTATTGACTGGCTCCTTATTGAATTTGTGTACAATTTATTGACTGGTTATTTATTGAGTTTTGTACAGTATATTGACTGGTTCTTTATTCAGTTTTGTACAGTTTATTGACTGTTTCCTTATTGGGTTTTGTACAGTTTATTGACTGGTTCTTTGTTTAGTTTTTGTACAGTTTATTGACTGATTCTTTATTGAATTTGTGTACAATTTATTGACTGGTTCTTTATTGAGTTGTGTACAGTTTATTGACTCGTTCTTTATTCAGTTTTGTACAGTTTATTGACTGTTTCTTTATTCAGTTTTGTACAGTTTATTGACTGGTTCTTTAATCAGTTTTGTAATGTATATTGCCTGGTTCTTTATTGAGTCTTGTACAGTTCATTGACTAGTTCTTTATTAAGTTTTGTACACTTTATTGACTGTTTCTTTATTGAGTTTTGTACAGTTTAGTTACTGTTTTTTATTGAGTTTTGTTCAGTTTATTGACTGTTTCTTTATTGAGTTTTGTACAGTTTATTGATTGTTTCTTTATTTATTTTTGTACAGTTTATTGACTGTTTCTTTATTGATTTTTGTACAGTTTATTGACTGGTTCTTTATTCAGTTTTGTACAGTTTATTGACTGTTTCTTTATTGAGTTTTGTACAGTTTATTGACTGGTTCTTTATTTAGTTTTGTACAGTTTATTGACTGTTTCTTTAATTAGTTTTGTACAGTTTAATGACTGTTTCTTTATTTATTTTTGTACAGTTTATTGACTGTTTCTTTATTTAGTTTGTGTACAATTTATTGACTGGTTCTTATTTAGTTTTGTACAGTTTATTGACTGTTTCTTTATTTAGTTTTGTACAGTTTATTGACTGGTTCTTTATTGCGTTTTGTACAGTTTATTGACTTTCTTTATTCGGTTTTGGACAGTTTATTGACTGGTTGTTTATTGAGTTTTGTACAGTCTATTGACTCGTTGTTTATTATGTTTTGTACAGTTTATTTACTGGTTCTTTATTGAATTTGTGTACAATTTATTGACTGTTTATTTATTGAGTTTTGTACAGTATATTGACTGGTTCTTTATTCAGTTTTGTACAGTTTATTGACTGTTTCTTTATTGGGTTTTGTACAGTTTATTGACTGGTTCTTTGTTTAGTTTGGTACAGTTTATTGACTGGTTCTTTATTCAGTTTTGTACAGTTTATTGACTGGTTCTTCATTGAGGTTTGTACAGTTTATTGACTGTTTCTTTATTTAGTTTTGTACAGTTTAGTGACTGTTTCTTTATTTAGTTTTGTACAGTTTATTGATTGGTTCTTTATTGAGTTTTGTACAGTTTATTGACTTGTTCTTTATTCAGTTTTGTATTGTTTATTGACTGGTTTTTTATTGAGTTTTGTACAGTTTATTGACTGGTTCTTTATCGAGTTTTGTACAGTGTATTGACTGGTTCTTTGCTCAGTTTTGTACAGTTTATTGACTGGTTTTTTGCTGAGTTTTGTACAGTTATTGACTGGTTCTTTATTCAGTTTTGTACGGTTTATTGACTGTTTCTTTATTTAAATTTCTACAGTTTATCGACTGTTTCTTTATTCATTTTTGTACAGTTTATTGACTGTTTCTTTATTGAGTTTTGAACAGTTTATTGACTGGTTCTTTATTCAGATTTGTACAGTTTATTGACTGTTTCTTTATTGAGTTTTGTACAGTTTATTGACTGGTTTTTTAATCAGTTTTGTAATGTTTATTGCCTGGTTCTTTATTGAGTTTTGTACAGTTCATTGACTAGTTCTTTATTAAGTTTTGTACACTTTATTGACTGTTTCTTTATTGAGTTTTGTACAGTTTAGTGACTGTTTTTTCTTGAGTTTTGTTCAGTTTATTGACTGTTTCTTTATTGAGTTTTGTACAGTTTATTGATTGTTTCTCTACTTATTTTTGTACAGTTTATTGACTGTTTCTTTATTGATTTTTGTACAGTTTATTGACTGGTTCTTTATTCAGTTTTGTACAGTTTATTGACTGTTTCTTTATTGAGTTTTGTACAGTTTATTGACTGGTTCTGTATTTAGTTTTGTACAGTTTATTGACTGTTTCTTTAATTAGTTTTGTACAGTTTAATGACAGTTTCTTTATTTATTTTTGTACAGTTTATTGACTGTTTCTTTATTTAGTTTGTGTACAATTTATTGACTGGTTCTTATTTAGTTTTGTACAGTTTATTGACTGTTTCTTTATTTAGTTTTGTACAGTTTATTGACTGGTTCTTTATTGCGTTTTGTACAGTTTATTGACTTTCTTTATTCGGTTTTGGACAGTTTATTGACTGGTTGTTTATTGAGTTTTGTACAGTCTATTGACTCGTTCTTTATAATGTTTTGTACAGTTTATTGACTGGTTCTTTATTGAATTTGTGTACAATTTATTGACTGTTTATTCATTGAGTTTTGTACAGTATATTGACTGGTTCTTTATTCAGTTTTGTACAGTTTATTGACTGTTTCTTTATTGGGTTTTGTACAGTTTATTGACTGGTTCTTTGTTTAGTTTGGTACAGTTTATTGACTGGTTCTTTATTCAGTTTTGTACAGTTTATTGACTGGTTCTTCATTGAGGTTTGTACAGTTTATTGACTGTTTCTTTATTTAGTTTTGTACAGTTTAGTGACTGTTTCTTTATTTAGTTTTGTACGGTTTATTGACTGGTTCTTTATTGAGTTTTGTACAGTTTATTGACTTGTTCTTTATTCAGTTTTGTATTGTTTATTGACTGGTTTTTTATTGAGTTTTGTACAGTTTATTGACTGGTTATTTATTGAGTTTTGAACAGTTTATTGACTGGTTCTTTATTGAGTTTTGTACAGTTTATTGACTGGTTCTTTGCTCAGTTTTGTACAGTTTATTGACTGGTTCTTTGCTGAGTTTTGTACAGTTATTGACTGGTTCTTTATTCAGTTTTGTACGGTTTATTGACTGTTTCTTTATTTAAATTTCTACAGTTTATCGACTGTTTCTTTATTCATTTTTGTACAGTTTATAGACTGTTTCTTTATTGAGTTTTGTACAGTTTATTGACTGGTTCTTTATTCAGATTTGTACAGTTTATTGACTGTTTCTTTATTGAGTTTTGTACAGTTTATTGACTGGTTCTTTATTTAGTTTTGTACAGTTTATTGACTGTTTCTTTATTTAGTTTGTGTACAATTTATTGACTGGTTCTTATTAAGTTTTGTACAGTTTATTGACTGTTTCTTTATTTAGTTTTGTACAGTTTATTGACTGGTTCTTTATTGAGTTTTGTACAGTTTATTGACTAGTTCCTTATTCAGTTTTGAACAGTTTATTGACTGTTTCTTTATTGAGTTTTGTACAGTTTATTGACTGTTTTTTATTGAGTTTTGTACAGTTTATTTACTGTTTCTTTATTGAGTTTTGTACGGTTTATTGACTGTTTCTTTATTGAGTTTTGCACAGTTTATTGACTGGTTCTTTATTCAGTTTTGTAATGTTTATTTACTGGTTCTTTATTGAGTTTTGTACAGTTTATTGACTGTTTCTTTATTGAGTTTTGTACAGTTTATTGACTTGTTCCTTATTCAGTTTCGAACAGTTTATTGGCTGTTTCTTTATTGAGTTTTGTACAGTTTATTGACTGTTTTTTATTGAGTTTTGTACAGTTTATTTACTGTTTCTTTATTGAGTTTTGTACGGTTTATTGACTGTTTCTTTATTGAGTTTTGTACAGTTTATTGACTGGTTCTTTATTCAGTTTTGTACAGTTTATTGACTGGTTCTTTATTCAGTTTTGTTCAGTTTTTTTACTGTTTCTTTATTGAGTTTGTGTACAATTTAGTGACTGGTTCTTTATTTAGTCTAGTGCAGTTTTTTTACTGTTTCTTTATTTAGTTTTGTACAGTTTATTGACTGGTTCTTTATTGAGTTTTGTTCAGTTTATTCACTGTTTCTTTCTTCAGTTTTGTAATGTTTATTGACTGGTTGTTTATTGAATTTGTGTACAATTTATTGACTGGTTCTTTATTGAGTTTTGTACAGTTTATTGACTGGTTCTTTATTCAGTTTTGTACAGCTTATTGAATTGTTCTTTATTGGGTTTTGTACAGTTGATTGACTGGTTCTTTATTGAGTTTTGTACAGTTTATTCATTGTTTCTTTATTGAGTTTTGTACAGTTCATTGACTAGTTCTTTATTAAGTTTTGTACAGTTTATTGACAGTTTCTTTATTGAGTTTTGTACAGTTTAGTGATTGTTTTTTATTAAGTTTTGTTCAGTTTATTGACTGTTTCTTTATTGAGTTTTGTACAGTTTATTGACTGTTTCTTTATTCATTTTTGTACAGTTTATTGACTGTTTCTTTATTGAGTTTTGTACAGTTTATTGACTGGTTCTTTATTCAGATTTGTACAGTTTATTGACTGTTTCTTTATTGAGTTTTGTACAGTTTATTGACTGGTGCTTTCTTTAGTTTTGTACAGTTTATTGACTGTTTCTTTAATTAGTTTTGTACAGTTTAATGACTGTTTCTTTATTTAGTTTTGTACAGTTTATTGACTGTTTCTTTATTTAGTTTGTGTACAATTTATTGACTGGTTCTTATTAAGTTTTGTACAGTTTATTGACTGTTTCTTTATTTATTTTTGTACAGTTTATTGACTGGTTCTTTATTGAGTTTTGTACAGTTTATTGACTGTTGCTTTATTCAGTTTTGGACAGTTTATTGACTGGTTGTTTTTTGAGTTTTGTACAGTTTATTGACTGGTTCTTTATTATGTTTTGTACAGTTTATTGACTGGTTCCTTATTGAATTTGTGTACAATTTATTGACTGGTTATTTATTGAGTTTTGTACAGTATATTGACTGGTTCTTTATTCAGTTTTGTACAGTTTATTGACTAGTTCCTTATTCAGTTTTGAACAGTTTATTGACTGTTTCTTTGTTGAGTTTTGTACAGTTTATTGACTGTTTTTTATTGAGTTTTGTACAGTTTATTTACTGTTTCTTTATTGAGTTTTGTACAGTTTATTGACTGTTTCTTTATTGAGTTTTGCACAGTTTATTGACTGGTTCTTTATTCAGTTTTGTAATGTTTATTGACTGGTTCTTTATTGAGTTTTGTACAGTTTATTGACTGTTTCTTTATTGAGTTTTGTACAGTTTATTGACTTGTTCCTTATTCAGTTTCGAACAGTTTATTGACTGTTTCTTTATTGAGTTTTGTACAGTTTATTGACTGTTTTTTATTGAGTTTTGTACAGTTTATTTACTGTTTCTTTATTGAGTTTTGTACGGTTTATTGACTGTTTCTTTTTTGAGTTTTGTACAGTTTATTGACTGGTTCTTTATTCAGTTTTGTACAGTTTATTGACTGGTTCTTTATTCAGTTTTGTTCAGTTTTTTTACTGTTTCTTTATTGAGTTTGTGTACAATTTATTGACTGGTTCTTTATTTAGTTTAGTGCAGTTTTTTTACTGTTTCTTTATTTAGTTTTGTACAGTTTATTGACTGGTTCTTTATTGAGTTTTGTTCAGTTTATTCACTGTTTCTTTCTTCAGTTTTGTAATGTTTATTGACTGGTTGTTTATTGAATTTGTGTACAATTTATTGACTGGTTCTTTATTGAGTTTTGTACAGTTTATTGACTGGTTCTTTATTCAGTTTTGTACAGCTTATTGACTTGTTCTTTATTGAGTTTTGTACAGTTGATTGACTGGTTCTTTATTGAGTTTTGTACAGTTTATCGACTGTTTCTTTATTGAGTTTTGTACAGTTCATTGACTAGTTCTTTATTAAGTTTTGTACAGTTTATTGACAGTTTCTTTATTGAGTTTTGTACAGTTTAGTGATTGTTTTTTATTAAGTTTTGTTCAGTTTATTGACTGTTTCTTTATTGAGTTTTGTACAGTTTATTGACTGTTTCTTTATTCATTTTTGTACAATTTATTGACTGTTTCTTTATTGAGTTTTGTACAGTTTATTGACTGGTTCTTTATTCAGATTTGTACAGTTTATTGACTGTTTCTTTATTGAGTTTTGTACAGTTTATTGACTGGTTCTTTCTTTAGTTTTGTACAGTTTATTGACTGTTTCTTTAATTAGTTTTGTACAGTTTAATGACTGTTTCTTTATTTAGTTTTGTACAGTTTATTGACTGTTTCTTTATTTAGTTTGTGTACAATTTATTGACTGGTTCTTATTAAGTTTTGTACAGTTTATTGACTGTTTCTTTATTTATTTTTGTACAGTTGATTGACTGGTTCTTTATTGAGTTGTGTACAGTTTATTGACTGTTGCTTTATTCAGTTTTGGACAGTTTATTGACCGGTTGTTTTTTGAGTTTTGTACAGTTTATTGACTGGTTCTTTATTATGTTTTATACAGTTTATTGACTGGTTCCTTATTGAATTTGTGTACAATTTATTGACTGGTTATTTATTGAGTTTTGTACAGTATATTGACTGGTTCTTTATTCAGTTTTGTACAGTTTATTGACTGTTTCCTTATTGGGTTTTGTACAGTTTATTGACTGGTTCTTTGTTTAGTTTTTGTACAGTTTATTGACTGATTCTTTATTGAATTTGTGTACAATTTATTGACTGGTTCTTTATTGAGTTGTGTGTACAGTTTATTGACTCGTTCTTTATTCAGTTTTGTACAGTTTATTGACTGTTTCTTTATTCAGTTTTGTACAGTTTATTGACTGGTTCTTTATTCAGTTTTGTACAGTTTAGTGACTGTTTTTTATTGAGTTTTGTTCAGTTTATTGACTGTTTCTTTATTGAGTTTTGTACAGTTTATTGATTGTTTCTTTATTTATTTTTGTACAGTTTATTGACTGTTTCTTTATTGATTTTTGTACAGTTTTTTGACTGGTTCTTTATTCAGTTTTGTACAGTTTATTGACTGTTTCTTTATTGAGTTTTGTACAGTTTATTGACTGGTTCTTTATTTAGTTTTGTACAGTTTATTGACTGTTTCTTTAATTAGTTTTGTACAGTTTAATGACTGTTTCTTTATTTAGTTTTGTACAGTTTATTGACTGTTTCTTTATTTAGTTTGTGTACAATTTATTGACTGGTTCTTATTTAGTTTTGTACAGTTTATTGACTGTTTCTTTATTTAGTTTTGTACAGTTTATTGACTGGTTCTTTATTGAGTTTTGTACAGTTTATTGACTGTTTCTTTATTCGGTTTTGGACAGTTTATTGACTGGTTGTTTATTGAGTTTTGTACAGTTTATTGACTGGTTCTTTATTATGTTTTGTACAGTTTATTGACTGGTTCTTTATTGAATTTGTGTACAATTTATTGACTGTTTATTTATTGAGTTTTGTACAGTATATTGACTGGTTCTTTATTCAGTTTTGTACAGTTTATTGACTGTTTCTTTATTGGGTTTTGTACAGTTTATTGACTGGTTCTTTGTTTAGTTTAGTACAGTTTATTGACTGGTTCTTTATTCAGTTTTGTACAGTTTATTGACTGGTTCTTTATTGAGGTTTGTACAGTTTATTGACTGTTTCTTTATTTAGTTTTGTACAGTTTGTTGACTGTTTCTTTATTTAGTTTTGTACAGTTTATTGACTGGTTCTTTATTGAGTTTTGTTCAGTTTATTCACTGTTTCTTTCTTCAGTTTTGTAATGTTTATTGACTGGTTGTTTATTGAATTTGTGTACAATTTATTGACTGGTTCTTTATTGAGTTTTGTACAGTTTATTGACTGGTTCTTTATTCAGTTTTGTACAGCTTATTGACTTGTTCTTTATTGAGTTTTGTACAGTTGATTGACCGGTTCTTTATTGAGTTTTGTACAGTTTATTCATTGTTTCTTTATTGAGTTTTGTACAGTTCATTGACTAGTTCTTTATTAAATTTTGTACAGTTTATTGACAGTTTCTTTATTGAGTTTTGTACAGTTTATTGATTGTTTTTTATTAAGTTTTGTTCAGTTTATTGACTGTTTCTTTATTGAGTTTTGTACAGTTTATTGACTGTTTCTTTATTCATTTTTGTACAGTTTATTGACTGTTTCTTTATTGAGTTTTGTACAGTTTATTGACTGGTTCTTTATTCAGATTTGTACAGTTTATTGACTGTTTCTTTATTGAGTTTTGTACAGTTTATTGACTGGTTCTTTCTTTAGTTTTGTACAGTTTATTGACTGTTTCTTTAATTAGTTTTGTACAGTTTAATGACTGTTTCTTTATTTAGTTTTGTACAGTTTATTGACTGTTTCTTTATTTAGTTTGTGTACAATTTATTGACTGGTTCTTATTAAGTTTTGTACAGTTTATTGACTGTTTCTTTATTTATTTTTGTACAGTTTATTGACTGGTTCTTTATTGAGTTTTGTACAGTTTATTGACTGTTGCTTTATTCAGTTTTGGACAGTTTATTGACTGGTTGTTTTTTGAGTTTTGTACAGTTTATTGACTGGTTCTTTATTATGTTTTGTACAGTTTATTGACTGGTTCCTTATTGAATTTGTGTACAATTTATTGACTGGTTATTTATTGAGTTTTGTACAGTATATTGACTGGTTCTTTATTCAGTTTTGTACAGTTTATTGACTAGTTCCTTATTCAGTTTTGAACAGTTTATTGACTGTTTCTTTGTTGAGTTTTGTACAGTTTATTGACTGTTTTTTATTGAGTTTTGTACAGTTTATTTACTGTTTCTTTATTGAGTTTTGTACGGTTTATTGACTGTTTCTTTATTGAGTTTTGCACAGTTTATTGACTGGTTCTTTATTCAGTTTTGTAATGTTTATTGACTGGTTCTTTATTGAGTTTTGTACAGTTTATTGACTGTTTCTTTATTGAGTTTTGTACAGTTTATTGACTTGTTCCTTATTCAGTTTCGAACAGTTTATTGACTGTTTCTTTATTGAGTTTTGTACAGTTTATTGACTGTTTTTTATTGAGTTTTGTACAGTTTATTTACTGTTTCTTTATTGAGTTTTGTACGGTTTATTGACTGTTTCTTTATTGAGTTTTGTACAGTTTATTGACTGGTTCTTTATTCAGTTTTGTACAGTTTATTGACTGGTTCTTTATTCAGTTTTGTTCAGTTTTTTTACTGTTTCTTTATTGAGTTTGTGTACAATTTATTGACTGGTTCTTTATTTAGTTTAGTGCAGTTTTTTTACTGTTTCTTTAGTTAGTTTTGTACAGTTTATTGACTGGTTCTTTATTGAGTTTTGTTCAGTTTATTCACTGTTTCTTTCTTCAGTTTTGTAATGTTTATTGACTGGTTGTTTATTGAATTTGTGTACAATTTATTGACTGGTTCTTTATTGAGTTTTGTACAGTTTATTGACTGGTTCTTTATTCAGTTTTGTACAGCTTATTGACTTGTTCTTTATTGAGTTTTGTACAGTTGATTGACTGGTTCTTTATTGAGTTTTGTACAGTTTATCGACTGTTTCTTTATTGAGTTTTGTACAGTTCATTGACTAGTTCTTTATTAAGTTTTGTACAGTTTATTGACAGTTTCTTTATTGAGTTTTGTACAGTTTAGTGATTGTTTTTTATTAAGTTTTGTTCAGTTTATTGACTGTTTCTTTATTGAGTTTTGTACAGTTTATTGACTGTTTCTTTATTCATTTTTGTACAATTTATTGACTGTTTCTTTATTGAGTTTTGTACAGTTTATTGACTGGTTCTTTATTCAGATTTGTACAGTTTATTGACTGTTTCTTTATTGAGTTTTGTACAGTTTATTGACTGGTTCTTTCTTTAGTTTTGTACAGTTTATTGACTGTTTCTTTAATTAGTTTTGTACAGTTTAATGACTGTTTCTTTATTTAGTTTTGTACAGTTTATTGACTGTTTCTTTATTTAGTTTGTGTACAATTTATTGACTGGTTCTTATTAAGTTTTGTACAGTTTATTGACTGTTTCTTTATTTATTTTTGTACAGTTGATTGACTGGTTCTTTATTGAGTTGTGTACAGTTTATTAACTGTTGCTTTATTCAGTTTTGGACAGTTTATTGACTGGTTGTTTTTTGAGTTTTGTACAGTTTATTGACTGGTTCTTTATTATGTTTTGTACAGTTTATTGACTGGTTCCTTATTGAATTTGTGTACAATTTATTGACTGGTTATTTATTGAGTTTTGTACAGTATATTGACTGGTTCTTTATTCAGTTTTGTACAGTTTATTGACTGTTTCCTTATTGGGTTTTGTACAGTTTATTGACTGGTTCTTTGTTTAGTTTTTGTACAGTTTATTGACTGATTCTTTATTGAATTTGTGTACAATTTATTGTCTGGTTCTTTATTGAGTTGTGTGTACAGTTTATTGACTCGTTCTTTATTCAGTTTTGTACAGTTTATTGACTGTTTCTTTATTCAGTTTTGTACAGTTTATTGACTGGTTCTTTATTCAGTTTTGTACAGTTTAGTGACTGTTTTTTATTGAGTTTTGTTCAGTTTATTGACTGTTTCTTTATTGAGTTTTGTACAGTTTATTGATTGTTTCTTTATTTATTTTTGTACAGTTTATTGACTGTTTCTTTATTGATTTTTGTACAGTTTATTGACTGGTTCTTTATTCAGTTTTGTACAGTTTATTGACTGTTTCTTTATTGAGTTTTGTACAGTTTATTGACTGCTTCTTTATTTAGTTTTGTACAGTTTATTGACTGTTTCTTTAATTAGTTTTGTACAGTTTAATGACTGTTTCTTTATTTAGTTTTGTACAGTTTATTGACTGTTTCTTTATTTAGTTTGTGTACAATTTATTGACTGGTTCTTATTTAGTTTTGTACAGTTTATTGACTGTTTCTTTATTTAGTTTTGTACAGTTTATTGACTGTTTCTTTATTCGGGTTTGACAGTTTATTGACTGGTTGTTTATTGAGTTTTGTACAGTTTATTGACTGGTTCTTTATTATGTTTTGTACAGTTTATTGACTGGTTCTTTATTGAATTTGTGTACAATTTATTGACTGTTTATTTATTGAGTTTTGTACAGTATATTGACTGGTTCGTTATTCAGTTTTGTACAGTTTATTGACTGTTTCTTTATTGGGTTTTGTACAGTTTATTGACTGGTTCTTTGTTTAGTTTAGTACAGTTTATTGACTGGTTCTTTATTCAGTTTTGTACAGTTTATTGACTGGTTCTTTATTGAGGTTTGTACAGTTTATTGACTGTTTCTTTATTTAGTTTTGTACAGTTTGTTGACTGTTTCTTTATTTAGTTTTGGACAGTTTATTGACTGGTTCTTTATTGAGTTTTGTACAGTTTATTGACTTGTTCTTTATTCAGTTTTGTATTGTTTATTGACTGGTTTTTTATTGAGTTTTGCACAGTTTATTGACTGGTTCTTTATTGAGTTTTGTACAGTTTATTGACTTGTTCTTTGTTCAGTTTTGTACAGTTTATTGACTGGTTCTTTGCTGAGTTTTGTACAGTTATTGACTGGTTCTTTATTTAAATTTCTACACTTTATCGACTGTTTCTTTATTCATTTTTGTACAGTTTATTGACTGTTTCTTTATTGAGTTTTGTACAGTTTATTGACTGGTTCTTTATTAAGATTTGTACAGTTTATTGACTGGTTCTTTATTGAGTTTTGTTCAGTTTATTCACTGTTTCTTTCTTCAGTTTTGTAATGTTTATTGACTGGTTGTTTATTGAGTTTTGTACAGTTTATTGACTGGTTTTTTTTTAGTTTTGTTCAGTTTATTGACTGTTTCTTTATTGAGTTTTGTACAGTTTATTGATTGTTTCTTTATTTATTTTTGTACAGTTTATTGACTGTTTCTTTAATGATTTTTGTACAGTTTATTGACTGGTTCCTTATTCAGTTTTGTACAGTTTATTGACTGTTTCTTTGTTGAGTTTTGTACAGTTTATTGACTCGTTCTTTATTCAGTTTTGTACAGTTTATTGACTGTTTCTTTATTCAGTTTTGTACAGTTTATTGACTGGTTCTTTATTCAGTTTAGTAATGTTTATTGACTGGTTCTTTATTGAGTTTTGTACAGTTCATTGACTAGTTCTTTATTAAGTTTTGTACAGTTTATTGACTGTTTCTTTATTGAGTTTTGTACAATTTAGTGACTGTTTTTTATTGAGTTTTGTTCAGTTTATTGACTGTTTCTTTATTGAGTTTTGTACAGTTTATTGATTGTTTCTTTATTTATTTTTGTACAGTTTATTGACTGTTTCTTTATTGATTTTTGTACAGTTTATTGACTGGTTCTTTATTCAGTTTTGTACAGTTTATTGACTGTTTCTTTATTGAGTTTTGTACAGTTTATTGACTGGTTCTTTATTTAGTTTTGTACAGTTTATTGACTGTTTCTTTAATTAGTTTTGTACAGTTTAATGACTGTTTCTTTATTTAGTTTTGTACAGTTTATTGACTGTTTCTTTATTTAGTTTGTGTACAATTTATTGACTGGTTGTTTTTTGAGTTTTGTACAGTTTATTGACTGGTTCTTTATTTAGTTTTGTACAGTTTATTGACTGTTTCTTTATTTAGTTTTGTACAGTTTAATGACTGTTTCTTTATTGAGTTGTGTACAGTTTATTGACTGTTGCTTTATTCAGTTTTGGACAGTTTATTGACTGGTTGTTTTTTGAGTTTTGTACAGTTTATTGACTGGTTCTTTATTATGTTTTGTACAGTTTATTGACTGGTTCCTTATTGAATTTGTGTACAATTTATTGACTGGTTATTTATTGAGTTTTGTACAGTATATTGACTGGTTCTTTATTCAGTTTTGTACAGTTTATTGACTGTTTCCTTATTGGGTTTTGTACAGTTTATTGACTGGTTCTTTGTTTAGTTTTTGTACAGTTTATTGTCTGATTCTTTATTGAATTTGTGTACAATTTATTGACTGGTTCTTTATTGAGTTGTGTGTACAGTTTATTGACTCGTTCTTCATTCGGTTTTGTACAGTTTATTGACTGTTTCTTTATTCAGTTTTGTACAGTTTATTGACTGGTTCTTTATTCAGTTTTGTAATGTTTATTGACTGGTTCTTTATTGAGTTTTGTACAGTTCATTTACTAGTTCTTTATTAAGTTTTGTACAGTTTATTGACTGTTTCTTTATTGAGTTTTGTACAGTTTAGTGACTGTTTTTTATTGAGTTTTGTTCAGTTTATTGACTGTTTCTTTATTGAGTTTTGTACAGTTTATTGATTGTTTCTTTATTTATTTTTGTACAGTTCATTGACTGTTTCTTTATTGATTTTTGTACAGTTTATTGACTGGTTCTTTATTCAGTTTTGTACAGTTTATTGACTGTTTCTTTATTGAGTTTTGTACCGTTTATTGACTGGTTCTTTATTTAGTTTTGTACAGTTTATTGACTGTTTCTTTAATTAGTTTTGTACAGTTTAATGACTGTTTCTTTATTTAGTTTTGTACAGTTTATTGACTGTTTCTTTATTTAGTTTGTGTACAATTTATTGACAGGTTCTTATTTAGTTTTGTACAGTTTATTGACTGTTTCTTTATTTAGTTTTGTACAGTTTATTGACTGGTTCTTTATTGAGTTTTGTACAGTTTATTGACTGTTTCTTTATTCGGTTTTGGACAGTTTATTGACTGGTTGTTTATTGAGTTTTGTACAGTTTATTGACTGGTTCTTTATTATGTTTTGTACAGTTTATTGACTGGTTCTTTATTGAATTTGTGTACAATTTATTGACTGTTTATTTATTGAGTTTTGTACAGTATATTGACTGGTTCTTTATTCAGTTTTGTACAGTTTATTGACTGTTTCTTTATTGGGTTTTGTACAGTTTATTGACTGGTTCTTTGTTTAGTTTGGTACAGTTTATTGACTGGTTCTTTATTCAGTTTTGTACAGTTTATTGACTGGTTCTTTATTGAGGTTTGTACAGTTTATTGACTGTTTCTTTATTTAGTTTTGTACAGTTTGTTGACTGTTTCTTTATTTATTTTTGTACAGTTTATTGACTGGTTCTTTATTGAGTTTTGTACAGTTTATTGACTTGTTCTTTATTCAGTTTTGTATTGTTTATTGACTGGTTTTTTATTGAGTTTTGCACAGTTTATTGACTGGTTCTTTATTGAGTTTTGTACAGTTTATTGACTTGTTCTTTGTTCAGTTTTGTACAGTTTATTGACTGGTTCTTTGCTGAGTTTTGTACAGTTATTGACTGGTTCTTTATTTAAATTTCTACAGTTTATCGACTGTTTCTTTATTCATTTTTGTACAGTTTATTGACTGTTTCTTTATTGAGTTTTGTACAGTTTATTGACTGGTTCTTTATTCAGATTTGTACAGTTTATTGACTGGTTCTTTATTGAGTTTTGTTCAGTTTATTCACTGTTTCTTTCTTCAGTTTTGTAATGTTTATTGACTGGTTGTTTATTGAGTTTTGTACAGTTTATTGACTGGTTTTTTATTGAGTTTTGTTCAGTTTATTGACTGTTTCTTTATTGAGTTTTGTACAGTTTATTGATTGTTTCTTTATTAATTTTTGTACAGTTTATTGACTGTTTCTTTAATGATTTTTGTACAGTTTATTGACTGGTTCTTTATTCAGTTTTGTACAGTTTATTGACTGTTTCTTTGTTGAGTTTTGTACAGTTTATTGACTCGTTCTTTATTCAGTTTTGTACAGTTTATTGACTGTTTCTTTATTCAGTTTTGTACAGTTTATTGACTGGTTCTTTATTCAGTTTTGTAATGTTTATTGACTGGTTCTTTATTGAGTTTTGTACAGTTCATTGACTAGTTCTTTATTAAGTTTTGTACAGTTTATTGACTGTTTCTTTATTGAGTTTTGTACAATTTAGTGACTGTTTTTTATTGAGTTTTGTTCAGTTTATTGACTGTTTCTTTATTGAGTTTTGTACAGTTTATTGATTGTTTCTTTATTTATTTTTGTACAGTTTATTGACTGTTTCTTTATTGATTTTTGTACAGTTTATTGACTGGTTCTTTATTCAGTTTTGTACAGTTTATTGAGTGTTTCTTTATTGAGTTTTGTACAGTTTATTGACTGGTTCTTTATTTAGTTTTGTGCAGTTTATTGACTGTTTCTTTAATTAGTTTTGTACAGTTTAATGACTGTTTCTTTATTTAGTTTTGTACAGTTTATTGACTGTTTCTTTATTTAGTTTGTGTACAATTTATTGACTGGTTCTTATTTAGTTTTGTACAGTTTATTGACTGTTTTTTTATTTAGTTTTGTACAGTTTATTGACTGGTTCTTTATTGAGTTTTGTACAGTTTATTGACTGTTTCTTTATTCGGTTTTGGACAGTTTATTGACTGGTTGTTTATTGAGTTTTGTACAGTTTATTGACTGGTTCTTTATTGTGTTTTGTACAGTTTATTGACTGGTTCTTTATTGAATTTGTGTACAATTTATTGACTGTTTATTTATTGAGTTTTGTACAGTATATTGACTGGTTCTTTATTCAGTTTTGTACAGTTTATTGACTGTTTCTTTATTGGGTTTTGTACGGTTTATTGACTGGTTCTTTGTTTAGTTTGGTACAGTTTATTGACTGGTTCTTTATTCAGTTTTGTACAGTTTATTGACTGGTTCTTTATTGAGGTTTGTACAGTTTATTGACTGTTTCTTTATTTAGTTGTGTACAGTTTGTTGACTGTTTCTTTAGATAGTTTTGTACAGTTTATTGACTGGTTCTTTATTGAGTTTTGTACAGTTTATTGACTTGTTCTTTATTCAGTTTGGTATTGTTTATTGACTGGTTTTTTATTGAGTTTTGCACAGTTTATTGACTGGTTCTTTATTGAGTTTTGAACAGTTAATTGACTGGTTCTTTATTGAGTTTTGTACAGTTTATTGACTTGTTCTTTGTTCAGTTTTGTACAGTTTATTGACTGGCTCTTTGCTGAGTTTTGTACAGTTATTGACTGGGTCTTTATTTAAATTTCTACAGTTTATCGACTGTTTCTTTATTCATTTTTGTACAGTTTATTGACTGTTTCTTTATTGAGTTTTGTACAGTTTATTGTCTGGTTCTTTATTCAAATTTGTACAGTTTATTGACTGGTTCTTTATTGAGTTTTGTTCAGTTTATTCACTGTTTCTTTCTTCAGTTTTGTAATGTTTATTGACTGGTTGTTTATTGAGTTTTGTACAGTTTATTGACTGGTTTTTTATTGACTTTTGTACAGTTTATTGACTGGTTCTTTATTGAATTTGTGTACAATTTATTGACTGGTTCTTTATTGAGTTTTGTACAGTTTATTGACTGGTTCTTTATTCAGTTTTGTACAGCTTATTGACTTGTTCTTTATTGAGTTTTGTACAGTTGATTGACTGGTTCTTTATTGAGTTTTGTACAGTTTATTCACTGTTTCTTTATTGAGTTTTATACAGTTCATTGACTTGTTGTTTATTGAGTTTTGTACAGTTTATTGACTGGTTTTTTATTGACTTTTGTATAGTTTATTGACAGTTTCTTTATTGAGTTTTGTACAGTTTAGTGATTGTTTTTTATTAAGTTTTGTTCAGTTTATTGACTGTTTCTTTATTGAGTTTTGTACAGTTTATTGTCTGTTTCTTTATTCATTTTTGTACAGTTTATTGACTGTTTCTTTATTGAGTTTTGTACAGTTTATTGACTGTTTCTTTATTGAGTTTTGTACAGTTTATTGACTGGTTCTTTATTTAGTTTTGTACAGTTTATTGACTGTTTCTTTAATTAGTTTTGTACAGTTTAATGACTATTTCTTTATTTAGTTTTGTACAGTTTATTGACTGGTTCTTTATTGAGTTTTGTACAGTTTATTGACTGTTGCTTTATTCAGTTTTGGACAGTTTATTGACTGGTTGTTTTTTTAGTCTTGTACAGTTTATTGACTGGTTCTTTATTATGTTTTGTACAGTTTATTGACCGGTTCCTTATTGAATTTGTGTACAATTTATTGACTGGTTATTTATTGAGTTTTGTACAGTATATTGACTGGTTCTTTATTCAGTTTTGTACAGTTTATTGACTGTTTCCTTATTGGGTTTTGTACAGTTTATTGACTGGTTCTTTGTTTAGTTTTTGTACAGTTTATTGACTGATTCTTTATTGAATTTGTGTACAATTTATTGACTGGTTCTTTATTGAGTTGTGTGTACAGTTTATTGACTCGTTCTTTATTCAGTTTTGTACAGTTTATTGACTGTTTCTTTATTCAGTTTTGTACAGTTTATTGACTGGTTCTTTATTCAGTTTTGTAATGTTTATTGACTGGTTCTTTATTGAGTTTTGTACAGTTCATTGACTAGTTCTTTATTAAGTTTTGTACAGTTTATTGACTGTTTCTTTATTGAGTTTTGTACAGTTTAGTGACTGTTTTTTATTGAGTTTTGTTCAGTTTATTGACTGTTTCTTTATTGAGTTTTGTACAGTTTATTGATTGTTTCTTTATTTATTTTTGTACAGTTTATTGACTGTTTCTTTATTGATTTTTGTACAGTTTATTGACTGGTTCTTTATTCAGTTTTGTACAGTTTATTGACTGTTTCTTTATTGAGTTTTGTACAGTTTATTGACTGGTACTTTATTTAGTTTTGTACAGTTTATTGACAGTTTCTTTAATTAGTTTTGTACAGTTTAATGACTGTTTCTTTATTTAGTTTTGTACAGTTTATTGACTGTTTCTTTACTTAGTTTGTGTAGAATTTATTGACTGGTTCTTATTTAGTTTTGTACAGTTTATTGACTGTTTCTTTATTTAGTTTTGTACAGTTTATTGACTGGTTCTTTATTGAGTTTTGTACAGTTTATTGACTGTTTCTTTATTCGGTTTTGGACAGTTTATTGACTGGTTGTTTATTGAGTTTTGTACAGTTTATTGACTGGTTCTTTATTATGTTTTGTACAGTTTATTGACTGGTTCTTTATTGAATTTGTGTACAATTTATTGACTAGTTCTTTATTAAATTTTGAACAGTTTATTGACTGTTTCTTCATTGATTTTTGTACAGTTTATTGACTGTTTCTTTATTGAGTTTTGTACAGTTTATTGACTGGTTCTTTATTCAGTTTTGTACAGTTTATTGACTGGTTATTTATTGAGTTTGTACAGTTTATTGACTGTTTCTTTATTGAGTTTTGTACAGTTTATTGACTGGTTTCTTATTCAGTTTTGTACAGTTTATTGACTGGTTCTTTATTGAGTTTTGTACAGTTTATTGACTGATTCTTCATTGAATTTGTGTACAATTTATTGACTGGTTCTTTATTGAGTTGTGTACAGTTTATTTACTGGTTCTTTATTCAGTTTTGTAATGTTTATTGACTGGTTCTTTATTGAGTTTTGTGCAGTTTATTGACTGGTTCTTTATTGAGTTTTGTACAGTTTATTGACTGTTTCTTTATTGAGTTTTGTACAGTTTATTGACTTGTTCCTTATTCAGTTTTGTACAGTTTATTGACTGTTTCTTTATTGAGTTTTGTACAGTTTATTGACTGTTTTTTATTGAGTTTTGTACAGTTTATTTACTGTTTCTTTATTGAGTTTTGTACGGTTGATTGACTGTTTCTTTATTGAGTTTTGTACAGTTTAGTGACCGGTTTTTTATTCAGTTTTGTACAGTTTATTGACTGGTTCTTTATTCAGTTTTGTTCAGTTTTTTTACTCTTTCTTTATTGAGTTTGTGTACAATTTATTGACTGGTTCTTTATTGAGTTTTGTACAGTTTTTTTACTGTTTCTTTATTTAGTTTTGTACAGTTTATTGACTGGTTCTTTATTGAGTATAGTTTTGTACATTTTATTCTCAGTTTCTTTCTTCAGTTTTGTAATGTTTATTGACTGGTTCTTTTTTAAATGAGTTTTGTACAGTTTATTGACTGGTTCTTTATTGAGTTTTGTACAGTATATTGACTGGTTCTTTATTCAGTTTTGTACAGTTTATTGACTGGTTCTTAATTAGTTTTTTCCAGTTTATTGACTGATTCTTTATTGAGTTTTGTACAGTTTATTCACTGTTTCTTTATTGAGTTTTGTACAGTTCATTGACTAGTTCTTTATTAAGTTTTGTAAAGTTTATTGACTGTTTCTTTATTGAGTTTGTACAGTTTAGTGACTGTTTTTTATTGAGTTTTGTTCAGTTTGTTGACTGTTTCTTTATTGAGTTTTGTACAGTTTATTGACTGTTTCTTTATTCATTTTTGTACTGTTTATTGTCTGTTTCTTTATTGAGTTTTGTACAGTTTATTGACTGGTTCTTTATTCAATTTTGTACAGTTTATTGACTGTTTCTTTATTCCGTTTTGTACAGTTTTTTGACTGTTTCTTTATTTAGTTTTGTACAGTTTGTTCACTGTTTCTTTAATTAGTTTTGTACAGTTTAATTACTGTTTCTTTATTTAGTTTTGTACAGTTTATTGACTGGTTCTTTATTGAATTTGTGTACAATTTATTGACTGGTTGTTTATTGAGTTTTGTACAGTTTATTGACTGGTTCTTTATTTAGTTTTGTACAGTTTATTGACTGTTTCTTTATTTAGTTTTGTACAGTTTATTGACTGGTTCTTTATTGAGTATTGTAAAGGTTATTGACTTGTTCTTTATTCAGTTTTGTTCAGTTTTTTTACTGTTTCTTTATTGAGTTTGTGTACAATTTATTGACTGGTTCTTTATTTAGTTTTGTACAGTTTTTTGACTGTTTCTTTATTTAGTTTTGTACAGTTTATTGACTGGTTCTTTATTGAGTTTTGTACAGTTTATTCACTGTTTCTTTATTCAGTTTTGTAATGTTTATTGACTGTTTCTTTATTGAGTTTTGTACAGTTTATTGACTGGTTCTTTGTTCAGTTTTGTACAGGTTATTGACTTGTTCTTTATTCAGTTTTGTATTGTTTATTGAGTTGTTTTTATTGAGTTTTGTACAGCTTATTGACTGGTTCTTTATTGAGTTTTGAACAGTTTATTGACTGGTTCATTATTGAGTTTTGTACAGTTTATTGACTGGTTCTTTGTTCAGTTTTGTACAGTTTATTGACTGGTTCTTTACTGAGTTTTATACAGTTTATTGACTGGTTCTTTATTCAGTTTTGTACAGTTTATTGACTGTTTCTTTATTTAAATTTCTACAGTTTATCGACTGTTTCTTTATTTAGTTTTGTACAGTTTATTGACTAGTTCTTTATTAAGTTTTGTAAAGTTTATTCACTGTTTCTTTATTGAGTTTTGTACAGTTCATTGACTAGTTCTTTATTAAGTTTTGTAAAGTTTATTGACTGTTTCTTTATTGAGTTTGTACAGTTTAGTGACTGTTTTTTATTGAGTTTTGTTCAGTTTGTTGACTGTTTCTTTATTGAGTTTTGTACAGTTTATTGACTGTTTCTTTATTCATTTTTGTACAGTTTATTGTCTGTTTCTTTATTGAGTTTTGTACAGTTTATTGACTGGTTCTTTATTCAATTTTGTACAGTTTATTGACTGTTTCTTTATTCCGTTTTGTACAGTTTTTTGACTGTTTCTTTATTTAGTTTTGTACAGTTTGTTGACTGTTTCTTTAATTTGTTTTGTACAGTTTAATTACTGTTTCTTTATTTAGTTTTGTACAGTTTATTGACTGGTTCTTTATTGAATTTGTGTACAATTTATTGACTGGTTGTTTATTGAGTTTTGTACAGTTTATTGACTGGTTCTTTATTTAGTTTTGTACAGTTTATTGACTGTTTCTTTATTTAGTTTTGTACAGTTTATTGACTGGTTCTTTATTGAGTATTGTAAAGGTTATTGACTTGTTCTTTATTCAGTTTTGTTCAGTTTTTTTACTGTTTCTTTATTGAGTTTGTGTACAATTTAGTGACTGGTTCTTTATTTAGTTTTGTACAGTTTTTTGACTGTTTCTTTATTTAGTTTTGTACAGTTTATTGACTGGTTCTTTATTGAGTTTTGTACAGTTTATTCACTGTTTCTTTATTCAGTTTTGTAATGTTTATTGACTGTTTCTTTATTGAGTTTTGTACAGTTTATTGACTGGTTCTTTGTTCAGTTTTGTACAGGTTATTGACTTGTTCTTTATTCAGTTTTGTATTGTTTATTGAGTTGTTTTTATTGAGTTTTGTACAGCTTATTGACTGGTTCTTTATTGAGTTTTGAACAGTTTATTGACTGGTTCTTTGTTGAGTTTTGTACAGTTTATTGACTGGTTCTTTGTTAAGTTTTGTACAGTTTATTGACTGGTTCTTTACTGAGTTTTATACAGTTTATTGACTGGTTCTTTATTCAGTTTTGTACAGTTTATTGACTGTTTCTTTATTTAAATTTCTACAGTTTATCGACTGTTTCTTTATTTAGTTTTGTACAGTTTATTGACTAGTTCTTTATTAAGTTTTGTAAAGTTTATTCACTGTTTCTTTATTGAGTTTTGTACAGTTCATTGACTAGTTCTTTATTAAGTTTTGTAAAGTTTATTGACTGTTTCTTTATTGAGTTTGTACAGTTTAGTGACTGTTTTTTATTGAGTTTTGTTCAGTTTGTTGACTGTTTCTTTATTGAGTTTTGTACAGTTTATTGACTGTTTCTTTATTCATTTTTGTACAGTTTATTGTCTGTTTCTTTATTGAGGTTTGTACAGTTTATTGACTGGTTCTTTATTCAATTTTGTACAGTTTATTGACTGTTTCTTTATTCAGTTTTGTACAGTTTGTTGACTGTTTCTTTAATTAGTTTTGTACAGTTTAATTACTGTTTCTTTATTTAGTTTTGTACAGTTTATTGACTGGTTCTTTATTGAATTTGTGTACAATTTATTGACTGGTTGTTTATTGAGTTTTGTACAGTTTATTGACTGGTTCTTTATTTAGTTTTGTACAGTTTATTGACTGGTTCTTTATTTAGTTTTGTACAGTTTATTGACTGGTTCTTTATTGAGTATTGTAAAGGTTATTGACTTGTTCTTTATTCAGTTTTGTTCAGTTTTTTTACTGTTTCTTTATTGAGTTTGTGTACAATTTATTGACTGGTTCTTTATTTAGTTTTGTACAGTTTTTTTACTGTTTCTTTATTTAGTTTTGTACAGTTTATTGACTGGTTCTTTATTGAGTTTTGTACAGTTTATTCACTGTTTCTTTATTCAGTTTTGCAATGTTTATTGACTGTTTCTTTATTGAGTTTTGTACAGTTTATTGACTGGTTCTTTGTTCAGTTTTGTACAGGTTATTGACTTGTTCTTTATTCAGTTTTGTATTGTTTATTGAGTTGTTTTTATTGAGTTTTGTACAGCTTATTGACTGGTTCTTTATTGAGTTTTGAACAGTTTATTGACTGGTTCTTTATTGAGTTTTGTACAGTTCATTGACTGGTTCTTTGTTCAGTTTTGTACAGTTTAGTGACTGGTTCTTTACTGAGTTTTATACAGTTTATTGACTGGTTCTTTATTCAGTTTTGTACAGTTTATTGACTGTTTCTTTATTTAAATTTCTACAGTTTATCGACAGTTTCTTTATTTAGTTTTGTACAGTTTATTGACTGGTTCTTTATTGAGTTTTGTACAGTTTATTGACTGGTTCTTTGTTCAGTTTTGTACAGTTTATTGACTGTTTCTGTATTTAGTTTTGTACAGTTTATTGACTGGTTCTTTCTTGAGTTTTGTACAGTTTATTCACTGTTTCTGTTTCTTTATTCAAGTTTGTAATGTTTATTGACTGGTTGTTTATTGAGTTTTGTACAGTTTATTGACTGGTTCTTTATTGACTGTTGTACAGTTTATTGACTGGTTCTTTATTGAATTTGTGTACAATTTATTGACTGGTTCTTTATTGAGTTTTGTACAGTTTATTGTCTGTTTCTTTATTGAGTTTTGTACAGTTTATTGACTGGTTCTTTATTCAATTTTGTACAGTTTATTGACTTTTTCTTTATTCCGTTTTGTACAGTTTTTTGACTGTTTCTTTATTTAGTTTTGTACAGTTTATTGACTGTTTCTTTAATAAGTTTTGTACAGTTTAATTACTGTTTCTTTATTTAGTTTTGTACAGTTTATTGACTGGTTCTTTATTGAATTTGTGTACAATTTATTGACTGGTTCTTTATTGAGTTTTGTACAGTTTATTGACTGGTTCTTTATTTAGTTTTGTACAGTTTATTGACTGTTTCTTTATTTAGTTTTGTACAGTTTATTGACTGGTTCTTTATTGAGTATTGTACAGGTTATTGACTTGTTCTTTATTCAGTTTTGTTCAGTTTTTTTACTGTTTCTTTATTGAGTTTGTGTACAATTTATTGACTGGTTCTTTATTTAGTTTTGTACAGTTTTTTGACTGTTTCTTTATTTAGTTTTGTACAGTTTATTGACTGGTTATTTATTGAGTTTTGTACAGTTTATTCACTGTTTCTTTATTCAGTTTTGTAATGTTTATTGACTGTTTCTTTATTGAGTTTTGAACAGTTTATTGACTGGTTCTTTGTTCAGTTTTGTACAGGTTATTGACTTGTTCTTTATTCAGTTTTGTATTGTTTATTGAGTGGTTTTTATTGAGTTTTGTACAGCTTATTGACTGGTTCTTTATTGAGTTTTGAACAGTTTATTGACTGGTTCTTTATTGAGTTTTGTACAGTTTATTGACTGGTTCTTTGTTCAGTTTTGTACAGTTTATTGACTGGTTCTTTATTGAGTTTTGTACAGTTTATTGACTGGTTCTTTATTCAGTTTTGTACAGTTTATTGACTGTTTCTTTATTTAAATTTCTACAGTTTATCGACTGTTTCTTTATTTAGTTTTGTACAGTTTATTGACTGGTTCTTTATTGAGTTTTGTATAGTTTATTGACTGGTTCTTTGTTCAGTTTTGTACAGTTTATTGATTGTTTCTGTATTGAGTTTTGTACAGTTTATTGACTGGTTCTTTATTCAGTTTTGTTCAGTTTTTTTACTGTTTCTTTATGGAGTTTGTGTACAATTTATTGACTGGTTCTTTATTTAGTTTTGTACAGTTTTTTTACTGTTTCTTTATTTAGTTTTGTACCGTTTATTGACTGGTTCTTTATTGAGTTTTGCACAGTTTATTCACTGTTTCTGTTTCTTTATACAAGTTTGTAATGTTTATTGACTGGTTGTTTATTGAGTTTTGTACAGTTTATTGACTGGTTCTTTATTGACTTTTGTACAGTTTATTGACTGGTTCTTTATTGAATTTGTGTACAATTTATTGACTGGTTCTTTATTGAGTTTTGTACAGTTTATTGACTGGTTCTTTATTCAGTTTTGTAATGTTTATTGACTGGTTCTTTATTGAGTTTTGTACAGTTTATTGACTGGTTCTTTATTGAGTTTTATACAGTTTATTGACTGTTTCTTTATTGAGTTTTGTACAGTTCATTGACTAGTTCTTTATTAAGTTTTGTACAGTTTATTGACTGTTTCTTTATTGAGTTTTGTACAGGTTAGTGACTGTTTTTTATTGAGTTTTGTTCAGTTTATTCACTGTTTCTTTATTGAGTTTTGTACAGTTTATTGACTGTTTCTTTATTGAGTTTTGTACAGTTTATTGACTGGTTCTTTATTCAGTTTTGTACAGTTTATTGACTGTTTCTTTATTGAATTTTGTACAGTTTATTGACTGTTTCTTTATTTAGTTTTGTACAGTTTATTGACTGTTTCTTTAGTTAGTTTTGTACAGTTTATTGACTGTTTCTTTATTGAGTTTTGTACAGTTTATTGACTGTTTCTTTATTGAGTTTTGTACAATTTATTGACTGGTTCTTTTTTTAGTTTTCTACAGTTTATTTACTGTTTCTTTCTTTAGTTTTGTACAGTTTATTGACTGGTTCTTTATTGAGTTTTGTACAGTTTATTGACTGTTACTTTATTCAGTTTTTTAATGTTTATTGACTTTTTGTTTATTGACTTTTGTACAGTTTATTGACTGGTTCTTTATTGGATTTGTGTTCTTTATTCAGTTTTGTTCAGTTTTTTTACTGTTTCTTTATGGAGTTTGTGTACAATTTATTGACTGGTTCTTTATTTAGTTTTGTAGTTTTTTGACTGTTTCTATATTTAGTTTTGTACAGTTTATTGACTGGTTCTTTATTGAGTTTTGTACAGTTTATTCACTGTTTCTGTTTCTTTATTCAAGTTTGTAATGTTTATTGACTGGTTGTTTATTGAGTTTTGTACAGTTTATTGACTGGTTCTTTATTGAATTTGTGTACAATTTATTGACTGGTTCTTTATTGAGTTTTGTACAGTTTATTGTCTGTTTCTTTATTGAGTTTTGTACAGTTTATTGACTGGTTCTTTATTCAATTTTGTACAGTTTATTGACTGTTTCTTTATTCCGTTTTGTACAGTTTTTTGACTGTTTCTTTATTTAGTTTTGTACAGTTTATTGACTGTTTCATTAATTAGTTTTGTACAGTTTAATTACCGTTTCTTTATTTAGTTTTGTACAGTTTATTGACTGGTTCTTTATTGAGTTTTGTATAGTTTATTGACTGGTTCTTTGTTCAGTTTTGTACAGTTTATTGACTGTTTCTGTATTGAGTTTTGTACAGTTTATTGACTGGTTCTTTATTCAGTTTTGTTCAGTTTTTTTACTGTTTCTTTATGGAGTTTGTGTACAATTTATTGACTGGTTCTTTATTTAGTTTTGTACAGTTTTTTGACTGTTTCTTTATTTAGTTTTGTACAGTTTATTGACTGGTTCTTTATTGAGTTTTGTACAGTTTATTCACTGTTTCTGTTTCTTTATTCAAGTTTGTAATGTTTATTGACTGGCTGTTTATTGAGTTTTGTACAGTTTATTGACTGGTTCTTTATTGAATTTGTGTTCAATTTATTGACTGGTTCTTTATTGAGTTTTGTACAGTTTATTGACTGGTTCTTTATTCAGTTTTGTAATGTTTATTGACTGGTTCTTTATTGAGTTTTGTACAGTTTATTGACTGGTTCTTTATTGAGTTTTGTACAGTTTATTGACTGTTTCTTTATTGAGTTTTGTACAGTTCATTGACTAGTTCTTTATTAAGTTTTGTACAGTTTATTGACTGTTTCTTTATTGAGTTTTGTACAGGTTAGTGACTGTTTTTTATTGAGTTTTGTTCAGTTTATTCACTGTTTCTTTAGTTAGTTTTGTACAGTTTATTGACTGTTTCTTTATTGAGTTTTGTACAGTTTATTGACTGTTTCTTTATTGAGTTTTGTACAATTTATTGACTGGTTCTTTATTTAGTTTTCTACAGTTTATTTACTGTTTCTTTATTTAGTTTTGTACAGTTTATTGACTGGTTCTTTATTGAGTTTTGTACAGTTTATTGACTGTTTCTTTATTCAGTTTTTTAATGTTTATTGACTTGTTGTTTTTTGAGTTTTGTACAGTTTATTGACTGGTTCTTTATTGAGTTTTGTACAGTTTATTGACTGATTCTTTATTGGATTTGTGTACAATTTATTGACTGGTTCTTTATTGAGTTGTGTACAGTTTATTGACTGGTTCTTAATAGAGTTTTGTACAGTTTATTGACTGGTTCTTTATTCAGTTTTGTACAGTTTATTGACTGGTTCTTTATTCAGTTTTGTAATGTTTATTGACTGGTTCTTTATTGACTTTTGTACAGTTTATTGACTGGTTCTTTATTGAGTTTTGTACAGTTTATTGACTGTTTCTTTATTGAGTTTTGTACAGTTTATTGACTAGTTCCTTATTCAGTTTTGAACAGTTTATTGACTGTTTCTTTATTGAGTTTTGTACAGTTTATTGACTGTTTTTTATTGAGTTTTGTACAGTTTATTTACTGTTTTTTTATTGAGTTTTGTTCGGTTTATTGACTGTTTCTTTATTGAGTTTTGTACAGTTTATTGACTGGTTCTTTATTTAGTTTTGTACAGTTTATTGACTGTTTCTTTAATTAGTTTTGTACAGTTTAATTACTGTTTCTTTATTTAGTTTTGTACAGTTTATTGACTGGTTCTTTATTGAATTTGTGTACAATTTATTGACTGGTTCTTTATTGAGTTTTGTACAGTTTATTGACTGGTTCTTTATTGAGTTTTGTACAGTTTATTGACTGTTTCTTTATTTAGTTTTGTACAGTTTATTGACTGGTTCTTTATTGAGTTTTGTACAGGTTATTGACTTGTTCTTTATTCAGTTTTGTACAGTTTATTGACTGGTTCTTTACTCAGTTTTGTTCAGTTTTTTTGCTGTTTCTTTATTGAGTTTGTGTACAATTTATTGACTGGTTCTTTTTTTAGTTTTGTACAGTTTTTTTACTGTTTCTTTATTTAGTTTTGTACAGTTTATTGACTGGTTCTTTATTGAGTTTTGTACAGTTTATTCACTGTTTCTTTATTCAGTTTTGTAATGTTTATTGACTGGTTGTTTATTGAGTTTTGTACAGTTTATTGACTGGTTCTTTATTGAGTTTTGTACAGGTTATTGACTTTTTCTTTATTAAGTTTTGTAAAGTTTATTGACTGTTTCTTTATTGAGTTTGTACAGTTTAGTGACTGTTTTTTATTGAGTTTTGTTCAGTTTGTTGACTGTTTCTTTATTGAGTTTTGTACAGTTTATTGACTGTTTCTTTATTCATTTTTGTACAGTTTATTGTCTGTTTCTTTATTGAGTTTTGTACAGTTTATTGACTGGTTCTTTATTCAATTTTGTACAGTTTATTGACTGTTTCTTTATTCCGTTTTGTACAGTTTGTTGACTGTTTCTTTAATTAGTTTTGTACAGTTTAATTACTGTTTCTTTATTTAGTTTTGTACAGTTTATTGACTGGTTCTTTATTGAATTTGTGTACAATTTATTGACTGGTTGTTTATTGAGTTTTGTACAGTTTATTGACTGGTTCTTTATTTAGTTTTGTACAGTTTATTGACTGGTTCTTTATTTAGTTTTGTACAGTTTATTGACTGCTTCTTTATTGAGTATTGTAAAGGTTATTGACTTGTTCTTTATTCAGTTTTGTTCAGTTTTTTTACTGTTTCTTTATTGAGTTTGTGTACAATTTATTGACTGGTTCTTTATTTAGTTTTGTACAGTTTTTTTACTGTTTCTTTATTTAGTTTTGTACAGTTTATTGACTGGTTCTTTATTGAGTTTTGTACAGTTTATTCACTGTTTCTTTATTCAGTTTTGTAATGTTTATTGACTGTTTCTTTATTGAGTTTTGTACAGTTTATTGACTGGTTCTTTGTTCAGTTTTGTACAGGTTATTGACTTGTTCTTTATTCAGTTTTGTATTGTTTATTGAGTTGTTTTTATTGAGTTTTGTACAGCTTATTGACTGGTTCTTTATTGAGTTTTGAACAGTTTATTGACTGGTTCTTTATTGAGTTTTGTACAGTTCATTGACTGGTTCTTTGTTCAGTTTTGTACAGTTTAGTGACTGGTTCTTTACTGAGTTTTATACAGTTTATTGCCTGGTTCTTTATTCAGTTTTGTACAGTTTATTGACTGTTTCTTTATTTAAATTTCTACAGTTTATCGACAGTTTCTTTATTTAGTTTTGTACAGTTTATTGACTGGTTCTTTATTGAGTTTTGTACAGTTTATTGACTGGTTCTTTGTTCAGTTTTGTACAGTTTATTGACTGTTTCTGTATTTAGTTTTGTACAGTTTATTGACTGGTTCTTTATTGAGTTTTGTACAGTTTATTCACTGTTTCTGTTTCTTTATTCAAGTTTGTAATGTTTATTGACTGGTTGTTTATTGAGTTTTGTACAGTTTATTGACTGGTTCTTTATTGACTGTTGTACAGTTTATTGACTGGTTCTTTATTGAATTTGTGTACAATTTATTGACTGGTTCTTTATTGAGTTTTGTACAGTTTATTGTCTGTTTCTTTATTGAGTTTTGTACAGTTTATTGACTGGTTCTTTATTCAATTTTGTACAGTTTATTGACTGTTTCTTTATTCCGTTTTGTACAGTTTTTTGACTGTTTCTTTATTTAGTTTTGTACAGTTTATTGACTGTTTCTTTAATAAGTTTTGTACAGTTTAATTACTGTTTCTTTATTTAGTTTTGTACAGTTTATTGACTGGTTCTTTATTGAATTTGTGTACAATTTATTGACTGGTTCTTTATTGAGTTTTGTACAGTTTATTGACTGGTTCTTTATTTAGTTTTGTACAGTTTATTGACTGTTTCTTTATTTAGTTTTGTACAGTTTATTGACTGGTTCTTTATTGAGTATTGTACAGGTTATTGACTTGTTCTTTATTCAGTTTTGTTCAGTTTTTTTACTGTTTCTTTATTGAGTTTGTGTACAATTTATTGACTGGTTCTTTATTTAGTTTTGTACAGTTTTTTGACTGTTTCTTTATTTAGTTTTGTACAGTTTATTGACTGGTTATTTATTGAGTTTTGTACAGTTTATTCACTGTTTCTTTATTCAGTTTTGTAATGTTTATTGACTGTTTCTTTATTGAGTTTTGTACAGTTTATTGACTGGTTCTTTGTTCAGTTTTGTACAGGTTATTGACTTGTTCTTTATTCAGTTTTGTATTGTTTATTGAGTGGTTTTTATTGAGTTTTGTACAGCTTATTGACTGGTTCTTTATTGAGTTTTGAACAGTTTATTGACTGGTTCTTTATTGAGTTTTGTACAGTTTATTGACTGGTTCTTTGTTCAGTTTTGTACAGTTTATTGACTGGTTCTTTACTGAGTTTTGTACAGTTTATTGACTGGTTCTTTATTCAGTTTTGTACAGTTTATTGACTGTTTCTTTATTTAAATTTCTACAGTTTATCGACTGTTTCTTTATTTAGTTTTGTACAGTTTATTGACTGGTTCTTTATTGAGTTTTGTATAGTTTATTGACTGGTTCTTTGTTCAGTTTTGTACAGTTTATTGACTGTTTCTGTATTGAGTTTTGTACAGTTTATTGACTGGTTCTTTATTCAGTTTTGTTCAGTTTTTTTACTGTTTCTTTATGGAGTTTGTGTACAATTTATTGACTGGTTCTTTATTTAGTTTTCTACAGTTTTTTGACTGTTTATTTATTTAGTTTTGTACAGTTTATTGACTGGTTCTTTATTGAGTTTTGCACAGTTTATTCACTGTTTCTGTTTCTTTATTCAAGTTTGTAATGTTTATTGACTGGTTGTTTATTGAGTTTTGTACAGTTTATTGACTGGTTCTTTATTGACTTTTGTACAGTTTATTGACTGGTTCTTTATTGAATTTGTGTACAATTTATTGACTGGTTCTTTATTGAGTTTTGTACAGTTTATTGACTGGTTCTTTATTCAGTTTTGTAATGTTTATTGACTGGTTCTTTATTGAGTTTTGTACAGTTTATTGACTGGTTCTTTATTGAGTTTTATACAGTTTATTGACTGTTTCTTTATTGAGTTTTGTACAGTTCATTGACTAGTTCTTTATTAAGTTTTGTACAGTTTATTGACTGTTTCTTTATTGAGTTTTGTACAGGTTAGTGACTGTTTTTTATTGAGTTTTGTTCAGTTTATTCACTGTTTCTTTATTGAGTTTTGTACAGTTTATTGACTGTTTCTTTATTGAGTTTTGTACAGTTTATTGACTGGTTCTTTATTCAGTTTTGTACAGTTTATTGACTGTTTCTTTATTGAGTTTTGTACTGTTTATTGACTGGTTCTTTATTCAGTTTTGTACAGTTTATTGACTGTTTCTTTATTGAATTTTGTACAGTTTATTGACTGTTTCTTTATTTAGTTTTGTACAGTTTATTGACTGTTTCTTTAGTTAGTTTTGTACAGTTTATTGACTGTTTCTTTATTGAGTTTTGTACAGTTTATTGACTGTTTCTTTATTGAGTTTTGTACAATTTATTGACTGGTTCTTTATTTAGTTTTCTACAGTTTATTTACTGTTTCTTTCTTTAGTTTTGTACAGTTTATTGACTGGTTCTTTATTGAGTTTTGTACAGTTTATTGACTGTTACTTTATTCAGTTTTTTAATGTTTATTGACTTCTTGTTTATTGACTTTTGTACAGTTTATTGACTGGTTCTTTATTGGATTTGTGTTCTTTATTCAGTTTTGTTCAGTTTTTTTACTGTTTCTTTATGGAGTTTGTGTACAATTTATTGACTGGTTCTTTATTTAGTTTTGTAGTTTTTTTACTGTTTCTATATTTAGTTTTGTACAGTTTATTGACTGGTTCTTTATTGAGTTTTGTACAGTTTATTCACTGTTTCTGTTTCTTTATTCAAGTTTGTAATGTTTATTGACTGGTTGTTTATTGAGTTTTGTACAGTTTATTGACTGGTTCTTTATTGAATTTGTGTACAATTTATTGACTGGTTCTTTATTGAGTTTTGTACAGTTTATTGTCTGTTTCTTTATTGAGTTTTGTACAGTTTATTGACTGGTTCTTTATTCAATTTTGTACAGTTTATTGACTGTTTCTTTATTCCGTTTTGTACAGTTTTTTGACTGTTTCTTTATTTAGTTTTGTACAGTTTATTGACTGTTTCATTAATTAGTTTTGTACAGTTTAATTACCGTTTCTTTATTTAGTTTTGTACAGTTTATTGACTGGTTCTTTATTGAGTTTTGTATAGTTTATTGACTGGTTCTTTGTTCAGTTTTGTACAGTTTATTGACTGTTTCTGTATTGAGTTTTGTACAGTTTATTGACTGGTTCTTTATTCAGTTTTGTTCAGTTTTTTTACTGTTTCTTTATGGAGTTTGTGTAAAATTTATTGACTGGTTCTTTATTTAGTTTTGTACATTTTTTTGACTGTTTCTTTATTTAGTTTTGTACAGTTTATTGACTGGTTCTTTATTGAGTTTTGTACAGTTTATTTACTGTTTCTGTTTCTTTATTCAAGTTTGTAATGTTTATTGACTGGCTGTTTATTGAGTTTTGTACAGTTTATTGACTGGTTCTTTATTGACTTTTGTACAGTTTATTGACTGGTTCTTTATTGAATTTGTGTACAATTTATTGACTGGTTCTTTATTGAGTTTTGTACAGTTTATTGACTGGTTCTTTATTCAGTTTTGTAATGTTTATTGACTGGTTCTTTATTGAGTTTTGTACAGTTTATTGACTGGTTCTTTATTGAGTTTTGTACAGTTTATTGACTGTTTCTTTATTGAGTTTTGTACAGTTCATTGACTATTTCTTTATTAAGTTTTGTACAGTTTATTGACTGTTTCTTTATTGAGTTTTGTACAGGTTAGTGACTGTTTTTTATTGAGTTTTGTTCAGTTTATTCACTGTTTCTTTATTTAGTTTTGTACAGTTTATTGACTGGTTCTTTATTGAGTTTTGTACAGTTTATTGACTGTTTCTTTATTGAGTTTTGTACAATTTATTGACTGGTTCTTTATTTAGTTTTCTACAGTTTATTTACTGTTTCTTTATTTAGTTTTGTACAGTTTATTGACTGGTTCTTTATTGAGTTTTGTACAGTTTATTGACTGTTTCTTTATTCAGTTTTTTAATGTTTATTGACTTGTTGTTTTTTGAGTTTTGTACAGTTTATTGACTGGTTCTTTATTGAGTTTTGTACAGTTTATTGACTGATTCTTTATTGGATTTGTGTACAATTTATTGACTGGTTCTTTATTGAGTTGTGTACAGTTTATTGACTGGTTCTTAATAGAGTTTTGTACAGTTTATTGACTGGTCCTTTATTCAGTTTTGTACAGTTTATTGACTGGTTCTTTATTCAGTTTTGTAATGTTTATTGACTGGTTCTTTATTGAGTTTTGTACAGTTTATTGACTGGTTCTTTATTGAGTTTTGTACAGTTTATTGACTGTTTCTTTATTGAGTTTTGTACAGTTTATTGACTAGTTCCTTATTCAGTTTTGAACAGTTTATTGACTGTTTCTTTATTGAGTTTTGTACAGTTTATTGACTGTTTTTTATTGAGTTTTGTACAGTTTATTTACTGTTTTTTTATTGAGTTTTGTACGGTTTATTGACTGTTTCTTTATTGAGTTTTGTACAGTTTATTGACTGGTTCTTTATTTAGTTTTGTACAGTTTATTGACTGTTTCTTTAATTAGTTTTGTACAGTTTAATTACTGTTTCTTTATTTAGTTTTGTACAGTTTATTGACTGGTTCTTTATTGAATTTGTGTACAATTTATTGACTGGTTCTTTATTGAGTTTTGTACAGTTTATTGACTGGTTCTTTATTGAGTTTTGTACAGTTTATTGACTGTTTCTTTATTTAGTTTTGTACAGTTTATTGACTGGTTCTTTATTGAGTTTTGTACAGGTTATTGACTTGTTCTTTATTGAGTTTTGTACAGTTTATTGACTGGTTCTTTATTGAGTTTTGTTCAGTTTTTTTTCTGTTTCTTTATTGAGTTTGTGTACAATTTATTGACTGGTTCTTTTTTTAGTTTTGTACAGTTTTTTTACTGTTTCTTTATTTAGTTTTGTACAGTTTATTGACTGGTTCTTTATTGAGTTTTGTACAGTTTATTCACTGTTTCTTTATTCAGTTTTGTAATGTTTATTGACTGGTTGTTTATTGAGTTTTGTACAGTTTATTGACTGGTTCTTTATTGAGTTTTGTACAGGTTATTGACTTTTTCTTTATTCAGTTTTGTATTGTTTATTGAGTGGTTTTTTATTGAGTTTTGTACAGCTTATTGACTGGTTCTTTGTTCAGTTTTGTACAGTTTATTGACTGGTTCTTTACTGAGTTTTGTACAGTTTATTGACTGGTTCTTTATTCAGTTTTGTACAGTTTATTGACTGTTTCTTGATTTAAATTTCTACAGTTTATCGACTGTTTCTTTATTTAGTTTTGTACAGTTTATTGACTGGTTCTTTATTTCGTTTTGTACAGTTGATTGACTGTTTCTTCATTCAGTTTTGCAATGTTTCTTGACTGGTTGTTTAAATGAGTTTTGTACAGTTTATTGACTGGTTCTTTGTTCAGTTTTGTACAGTTTATTGACTGTTTCTGTATTGAGTTTTGTACAGTTTATTGACTGGTTCTTTATTCAGTTTTGTTCAGTTTTTTTACTGTTTCTTTATGGAGTTTGTGTACAATTTATTGACTGGTTCTTTATTTAGTTTTGTACAGTTTTTTTACTGTTTCTTTATTTAGTTTTGTACAGTTTATTGACTTATTCTTTATTCAGTTTTGTACAGTTTATTCACTGTTTCTTTATTCAAGTTTGTAATGTTTATTGACTGGTTGTTTATTGACTGGTTCTTTATTGAGTTTTGTACAGTTTATTGACTGGTTCTTTATTCAGTTTTGTACAGTTTATTGACTGTTTCTTTATTGAGTCTTGTACAGTTTATTGACTGTTTCTTTATTTAGTTTTGTACAGTTTATTGACTTGTTCTTTATTCAGTTTTGTACAGTTTATTGACTGGTTCTTTATTCAGTTTTGTTCAGTTTTTTTACTGTTTCTTTATTGAGTTTGTGTACAATTTATTGACTGGTTCTTTATTTAGTTTTGTACAGTTTTTTGACTGTTTCTTTATTTAGTTTTGTACAGTTTATTGACTGGTTCTTTATTGAGTTTTGTACAGTTTATTCACTGTTTTTTTATTCAGTTTTGTAATGTTTATTGACTGGTTGTTTATTGAGTTTTGTACAGTTTATTGACTGGTTCTTTATTGAGTTTTTTACAGGTTATTGACTTGTTCTTTATTCAGTTTTGTATTGTTTATTGAGTGGTTTTTTATTGAGTTTTGTACAGCTTATTGACTGGTTCTTTATTGAGTTTTGAACAGTTTATTGACTGGTTCTTAATTGAGTTTTGTACAGTTTATTGACTGGTTCTTTGTTCAGTTTTGTACAGTTTATTGACTGGTTCTTTACTGAGTTTTGTACAGTTTATTGACTGGTTCTTTATTCAGTTTTGTACAGTTTATTGACTGTTTCTTGATTTAAATTTCTACAGTTTATCGACTGTTTCTTTATTTAGTTTTGTACAGTTTATTGACTGGTTCTTTATTTAGTTTTGTACAGTTTATTGACTGTTTCTTCATTCAGTTTTGCAATGTTTCTTGACTGGTTGTTTAAATGAGTTTTGTACAGTTTATTGACTGGTTCTTTGTTCAGTTTTGTACAGTTTATTGACTGTTTCTGTATTGAGTTTTGTACAGTTTATTGACTGGTTCTTTATTCAGTTTTGTTCAGTTTTTTTACTGTTTCTTTATGGAGTTTGTGTACAATTTATTGACTGGTTCTTTATTTAGTTTTGTACAGTTTTTTGACTGTTTCTTTATTTAGTTTTGTACAGTTTATTGACTTATTCTTTATTCAGTTTTGTACAGTTTATTCACTGTTTCTTTATTCAAGTTTGTAATGTTTATTGACTGGTTGTTTATTGACTGGTTCTTTATTGAGTTTTGTACAGTTTATTGACTGGTTCTTTATTCAGTTTTGTACAGTTTATTGACTGTTTCTTTATTGAGTCTTGTACAGTTTATTGACTGTTTCTTTATTTAGTTTGTGTACAATTTATTGACTGGTTCTTTATTTAGTTTTCTACAGTTTATTTACTGTTTCTTTATTTAGTTTTGTACAGTTCATTGACTGGTTCTTCATTGAGTTTTGTACAGTTTATTGACTTGTTCTTTATTCAGTTTTGTACAGTTTATTGACTGGTTCTTTATTCAGTTTTGTTCAGTTTTTTTACTGTTTCTTTATTGAGTTTGTGTACAGTTTACTGACTGGTTCTTTGTTCAGTTTTGTACAGTTTATTGACTGGTTCTTTATTGAGTTTTGTACAGTTTATTGACTGGTTCTTTATTGAGTTTTGTACAGTTTATTGACTGTTTCTTTATTGAGTTTTGTACAGTTCATTGACTATTTCTTTATTAAGTTTTGTACAGTTTATTGACTGTTTCTTTATTGAGTTTTGTACAGGTTAGTGACTGTTTTTTATTGAGTTTTGTTCAGTTTATTCACTGTTTCTTTAGTTAGTTTTGTACAGTTTATTGACTGTTTCTTTATTGAGTTTTGTACAGTTTATTGACTGTTTCTTTATTGAGTTTTGTACAATTTATTGACTGGTTCTTTATTTAGTTTTCTACAGTTTATTTACTGTTTCTTTATTTAGTTTTGTACAGTTTATTGACTGGTTCTTTATTGAGTTTTGTACAGTTTATTGACTGTTTCTTTATTCAGTTTTTTAATGTTTATTGACTTGTTGTTTTTTGAGTTTTGTACAGTTTATTGACTGGTTCTTTATTGAGTTTTGTACAGTTTATTGACTGATTCTTTATTGGATTTGTGTACAATTTATTGACTGGTTCTTTATTGAGTTGTGTACAGTTTATTGACTGGTTCTTAATAGAGTTTTGTACAGTTTATTGACTGGTTCTTTATTCAGTTTTGTACAGTTTATTGACTGGTTCTTTATTCAGTTTTGTAATGTTTATTGACTGGTTCTTTATTGAGTTTTGTACAGTTTATTGACTGGTTCTTTATTGAGTTTTGTACAGTTTATTGACTGTTTCTTTATTGAGTTTTGTACAGTTTATTGACTAGTTCCTTATTCAGTTTTGAACAGTTTATTGACTGTTTCTTTATTGAGTTTTGTACAGTTTATTGACTGTTTTTTATTGAGTTTTGTACAGTTTATTTACTGTTTTTTTATTGAGTTTTGTACGGTTTATTGACTGTTTCTTTATTGAGTTTTGTACAGTTTATTGACTGGTTCTTTATTTAGTTTTGTACAGTTTATTGACTGTTTCTTTAATTAGTTTTGTACAGTTTAATTACTGTTTCTTTATTTAGTTTTGTACAGTTTATTGACTGGTTCTTTATTGAATTTGTGTACAATTTATTGACTGGTTCTTTATTGAGTTTTGTACAGTTTATTGACTGGTTCTTTATTGAGTTTTGTACAGTTTATTGACTGTTTCTTTATTTAGTTTTGTACAGTTTATTGACTGGTTCTTTATTGAGTTTTGTACAGGTTATTGACTTGTTCTTTATTCAGTTTTGTACAGTTTATTGACTGGTTCTTTATTCAGTTTTGTTCAGTTTTTTTTCTGTTTCTTTATTGAGTTTGTGTACAATTTATTGACTGGTTCTTTTTTTAGTTTTGTACAGTTTTTTTACTGTTTCTTTATTTAGTTTTGTACAGTTTATTGACTGGTTCTTTATTGAGTTTTGTACAGTTTATTCACTGTTTCTTTATTCAGTTTTGTAATGTTTATTGACTGGTTGTTTATTGAGTTTTGTACAGTTTATTGACTGGTTCTTTATTGAGTTTTGTACAGGTTATTGACTTTTTCTTTATTCAGTTTTGTATTGTTTATTGAGTGGTTTTTTATTGAGTTTTGTACAGCTTATTGACTGGTTCTTTATTCAGTTTTGTACAGTTTATTGACTGGTTCTTTACTGAGTTTTGTACAGTTTATTGACTGGTTCTTTATTCAGTTTTGTACAGTTTATTGACTGTTTCTTGATTTAAATTTCTACAGTTTATCGACTGTTTCTTTATTTAGTTTTGTACAGTTTATTGACTGGTTCTTTATTTCGTTTTGTACAGTTGATTGACTGTTTCTTCATTCAGTTTTGCAATGTTTCTTGACTGGTTGTTTAAATGAGTTTTGTACAGTTTATTGACTGGTTCTTTGTTCAGTTTTGTACAGTTTATTGACTGTTTCTGTATTGAGTTTTGTACAGTTTATTGACTGGTTCTTTATTCAGTTTTGTTCAGTTTTTTTACTGTTTCTTTATGGAGTTTGTGTACAATTTATTGACTGGTTCTTTATTTAGTTTTGTACAGTTTTTTGACTGTTTCTTTATTTAGTTTTGTACAGTTTATTGACTTATTCTTTATTCAGTTTTGTACAGTTTATTCACTGTTTCTTTATTCAAGTTTGTAATGTTTATTGACTGGTTGTTTATTGACTGGTTCTTTATTGAGTTTTGTACAGTTTATTGACTGGTTCTTTATTCAGTTTTGTACAGTTTATTGACTGTTTCTTTATTGAGTCTTGTACAGTTTATTGACTGTTTCTTTATTTAGTTTGTGTACAATTTATTGACTGGTTCTTTATTTAGTTTTCTACAGTTTATTTACTGTTTCTTTATTTAGTTTTGTACAGTTCATTGACTGGTTCTTCATTGAGTTTTGTACAGTTTATTGACTTGTTCTTTATTCAGTTTTGTACAGTTTATTGACTGGTTCTTTATTCAGTTTTGTTCAGTTTTTTTACTGTTTCTTTATTGAGTTTGTGTACAATTTATTGACTGGTTCTTTATTTAGTTTTGTACAGTTTTTTGACTGTTTCTTTATTTAGTTTTGTACAGTTTATTGACTGGTTCTTTATTGAGTTTTGTACAGTTTATTCACTGTTTTTTTATTCAGTTTTGTAATGTTTATTGACTGGTTGTTTATTGAGTTTTGTACAGTTTATTGACTGGTTCTTTATTGAGTTTTTTACAGGTTATTGACTTGTTCTTTATTCAGTTTTGTATTGTTTATTGAGTGGTTTTTTATTGAGTTTTGTACAGCTTATTGACTGGTTCTTTATTGAGTTTTGAACAGTTTATTGACTGGTTCTTAATTGAGTTTTGTACAGTTTATTGACTGGTTCTTTGTTCAGTTTTGTACAGTTTATTGACTGGTTCTTTACTGAGTTTTGTACAGTTTATTGACTGGTTCTTTATTCAGTTTTGTACAGTTTATTGACTGTTTCTTGATTTAAATTTCTACAGTTTATCGACTGTTTCTTTATTTAGTTTTGTACAGTTTATTGACTGGTTCTTTATTTAGTTTTGTACAGTTTATTGACTGTTTCTTCATTCAGTTTTGCAATGTTTCTTGACTGGTTGTTTAAATGAGTTTTGTACAGTTTATTGACTGGTTCTTTGTTCAGTTTTGTACAGTTTATTGACTGTTTCTGTATTGAGTTTTGTACAGTTTATTGACTGGTTCTTTATTCAGTTTTGTTCAGTTTTTTTACTGTTTCTTTATGGAGTTTGTGTACAATTTATTGACTGGTTCTTTATTTAGTTTTGTACAGTTTATTGACTGGTTCTTTATTTAGTTTTGTACAGTTTATTGACTTATTCTTTATTCAGTTTTGTACAGTTTATTCACTGTTTCTTTATTCAAGTTTGTAATGTTTATTGACTGGTTGTTTATTGACTGGTTCTTTATTGAGTTTTGTACAGTTTATTGACTGGTTCTTTATTCAGTTTTGTACAGTTTATTGACTGTTTCTTTATTGAGTCTTGTACAGTTTATTGACTGTTTCTTTATTTAGTTTGTGTACAATTTATTGACTGGTTCTTTATTTAGTTTTCTACAGTTTATTTACTGTTTCTTTATTTAGTTTTGTACAGTTCATTGACTGGTTCTTCATTGAGTTTTGTACAGTTTATTGACTTGTTCTTTATTCAGTTTTGTACAGTTTATTGACTGGTTCTTTATTCAGTTTTGTTCAGTTTTTTTACTGTTTCTTTATTGAGTTTGTGTACAGTTTACTGACTGGTTCTTTGTTCAGTTTTGTACAGTTTATTGACTGTTTCTGTATTGAGTTTTGTACAGCTTATTGACTGGTTCTTTATTCAGTTTTGTTCAGTTTTTTTACTGTTTCTTTATGGAGTTTGTGTACAATTTATTGACTGGTTCTTTATTTAGTTTTGTACAGTTTTTTGACTGTTTCTTTATTTAGTTTTGTACAGTTTATTGACTGGTTCTTTATTGAGTTTTGTACAGTTTATTCACTGTTTCTTTATTCAAGTTTGTAATGTTTATTGACTGGTTGTTTATTGAGTTTTGTACAGTTTATTGACTGGTTCTTTATTGACTTTTGTACAGTTTATTGACTGGTTCTTTATTGAATTTGTGTACAATTTATTGACTGGTTCATTATTGAGTTTTGTACAGTTTATTGACTGGTTCTTTATTCAGTTTTGTACAGTTTATTGACTGTTTCTTTATTGAGTTTTGTACAGTTTATTGACTGTTTCTTTATTTAGTTTGTGTACAATTTATTGACTGGTTCTTTATTTAGTTTTCTACAGTTTATTTACTGTTTCTTTATTTAGTTTTGTACAGTTTATTGACTGGTTCTTTATTGAGTTTTGTACAGTTTATTGACTGTTTCTTTATTCAGTTTTGTAATGTTTATTGATTTGTTGTTTATTGAGTTTTGTACAGTTTATTGACTGGTTCGTTATTGAGTTTTGTACAGTTTATTGACTGATTCTTTATTGGATTTGTGTACAATTTATTGACTGGTTCTTTATTGAGTTTTGTACAGTTTATTGACTGGTTCTTTATTCAGTTTTGTACAGTTTATTGACTGGTTCTTTATTCAGTTTTCTACAGTTTATTGACTGGTTCTTTATTCAGTTTTGTAATGTTTATTGACTGGTTCTTTATTTAGTTTTGTACAGTTTATTGACTGTTTCTTTAATTAGTTTTGTACAGTTTAATTACTGTTTCTTTATTTAGTTTTGTACAGTTTATTGACTGGTTCTTTATTGAATTTGTGTACAATTTATTGACTGGTTCTTTATTGAGTTTTGTACAGTTTATTGACTGGTTCTTTATTGAGTTTTGTGCAGTTTATTGACTGTTTCTTTATTTAGTTTTGTACAGTTTATTGACTGGTTCTTTATTGAGTTTTGTACAGGTTATTGACTTGTTCTTTATTCAGTTTTGTACAGTTTATTGACTGGTTCTTTATTCAGTTTTGTTCAGTTTTTTTGCTGTTTCTTTATTGAGTTTGTGTACAATTTATTGACTGGTTCTTTTTTTAGTTTTGTACAGTTTTTTTACTGTTTCTTCATTTAGTTTTGTACAGTTTATTGACTGGTTCTTTATTGAGTTTTGTACAGTTTATTCACTGTTTCTTTATTCAGTTTTGTAATGTTTATTGACTGGTTGTTTATTGAGTTTTGTACAGTTTATTGACTGGTTCTTTATTGAGTTTTGTACAGGTTATTGACTTTTTCTTTATTCAGTTTTGTATTGTTTATTGAGTGGTTTTTTATTGAGTTTTGTACAGCTTATTGACTGGTTCTTTATTGAGTTTTGAACAGTTTATTGACTGGTTCTTTATTGAGTTTTGTACAGTTTATTGACTGGTTCTTTGTTCAGTTTTGTACAGTTTATTGACTGGATCTTTACTGAGTTTTGTACAGTTTATTGACTGGTTCTTTATTCAGTTTTGTACAGTTTATTGACTGTTTCTTGATTTAAATTTCTACAGTTTATCGACTGTTTCTTTATTTAGTTTTGTACAGTTTATTGACTGGTTCTTTATTTAGTTTTGTACAGTTTATTGACTGTTTCTTCATTCAGTTTTGCAATGTTTCTTGACTGCTTGTTTAAATGAGTTTTGTACAGTTTATTGACTGGTTCTTTGTTCAGTTTTGTACAGTTTATTGACTGTTTCTGTATTGAGTTTTGTACAGTTTATTGACTGGTTCTTTATTCAGTTTTGTTCAGTTTTTTTACTGTTTCTTTATGGAGTTTGTGTACAATTTATTGACTGGTTCTTTATTTAGTTTTGTACAGTTTTTTGACTGTTTCTTTATTTAGTTTTGTACAGTTTATTGACTGGTTCTTTATTCAGTTTTGTACAGTTTATTCACTGTTTCTTTATTCAAGTTTGTAATGTTTATTGACTGGTTGTTTATTGACTGGTTCTTTATTGAGTTTTGTACAGTTTATTGACTGGTTCTTTATTCAGTTTTGTACAGTTTATTGACTGTTTCTTTATTGAGTCTTGTACAGTTTATTGACTGTTTCTTTATTTAGTTTGTGTACAATTTATTGACTGGTTCTTTATTTAGTTTTCTACAGTTTATTTACTGTTTCTTTATTTAGTTTTGTACAGTTCATTGACTGGTTCTTCATTGAGTTTTGTACAGTTTATTGACTTGTTCTTTATTCAGTTTTGTACAGTTTATTGACTGGTTCTTTATTCAGTTTTGTTCAGTTTTTTACTGTTTCTTTATTGAGTTTGTGTACAATTTATTGACTGGTTCTTTATTTAGTTTTGTACAGTTTTTTGACTGTTTCTTTATTTAGTTTTGTACAGTTTATTGACTGGTTCTTTATTGAGTTTTGTACAGTTTATTCACTGTTTTTTTATTCAGTTTTGTAATGTTTATTGACTGGTTGTTTATTGAGTTTTGTACAGTTTATTGACTGGTTCTTTATTGAGTTTTTTACAGGTTATTGACTTGTTCTTTATTCAGTTTTGTATTGTTTATTGAGTGGTTTTTTATTGAGTTTTGTACAGCTTATTGACTGGTTCTTTATTGAGTTTTGAACAGTTTATTGACTGGTTCTTAATTGAGTTTTGTACAGTTTATTGACTGGTTCTTTGTTCAGTTTTGTACAGTTTATTGACTGGTTCTTTACTGAGTTTTGTACAGTTTATTGACTGGTTCTTTATTCAGTTTTGTACAGTTTATTGACTGTTTCTTTATTTAAATTTCTACAGTTTATCGACTGTTTCTTTATTTAGTTTTGTACAGTTTATTGACTGGTTCTTTATTTAGTTTTGTACAGTTTATTGACTGTTTCTTCATTCAGTTTTGTAATGTTTCTTGACTGGTTGTTTAAATGAGTTTTGTACAGTTTACTGACTGGTTCTTTGTTCAGTTTTGTACAGTTTATTGACTGTTTCTGTATTGAGTTTTGTACAGTTTATTGACTGGTTCTTTATTCAGTTTTGTTCAGTTTTTGTACTGTTTCTTTATGGAGTTTGTGTACAATTTATTGACTGGTTCTTTATTTAGTTTTGTACAGTTTTTTGACTGTTTCTTTATTTAGTTTTGTACAGTTTATTGACTGGTTCTTTATTCAGTTTTGTACAGTTTATTCACTGTTTCTTTATTCAAGTTTGTAATGTTTATTGACTGGTTGTTTATTGAGTTTTGTACAGTTTATTGACTGGTTCTTTATTGACTTTTGTACAGTTTATTGACTGGTTCTTTATTGAATTTGTGTACAATTTATTGACTGGTTCTTTATTGAGTTTTGTACAGTTTATTGACTGGTTCTTTATTCAGTTTTGTACAGTTTATTGACTGTTTCTTTATTGAGTTTTGTACAGTTTATTGACTGTTTCTTTATTTAGTTTGTGTACAATTTATTGACTGGTTCTTTATTTAGTTTTCTACAGTTTATTTACTGTTTCTTTATTTAGTTTTGTACAGTTTATTGACTGGTTCTTTATTGAGTTTTGTACAGTTTATTGACTGTTTCTTTATTCAGTTTTGTAATGTTTATTGATTTGTTGTTTATTGAGTTTTGTACAGTTTATTGACTGGTTCGTTATTGAGTTTTGTACAGTTTATTGACTGATTCTTTATTGGATTTGTGTACAATTTATTGACTTGTTCTTTATTGAGTTTTGTACAGTTTATTGACTGGTTCTTTATTGAGTTTTGTACAGTTTATTGACTGGTTCTTTATTCAGTTTTCTACAGTTTATTGACTGGTTCTTTATTCAGTTTTGTAATGTTTATTGACTGGTTCTTTATTGAGTTTTGTACAGTTTATTGACTGGTTCTTTATTGAGTTTTGTACAGTTTATTGACTGTTTCTTTATTGAGTTTTGTACAGTTTATTGACTAGTTCCTTATTCAGTTTTGAACAGTTTATTGACTGTTTCTTTATTTGAGTTTTGTACAGTTTATTGACTGTTTTTTATTGAGTTTTGTACAGTTTATTTACTGTTTTTTTATTGAGTTTTGTACGGTTTATTGACTGTTTCTTTATTGAGTTTTGTATAGTTTATTGACTTGTTCTTTATTTAGTTTTGTACAGTTTATTGACTGTTTCTTTAATTAGTTTTGTACAGTTTAATTACTGTTTCTTTGTTTAGTTTTGTACAGTTTATTGACTGGTTCTTTATTGAATTTGTGTACAATTTATTGATTGGTTCTTTATTGAGTTTTGTACAGTTTATTGACTGGTTCTTCATTGAGTTTTGTGCAGTTTATTGACTCTTTCTTTATTTAGTTTTGTACAGTTTATTGACTGGTTCTTTATTCAGTTTTGTACAGTTTATTGACTGGTTCTTTATTCAGTTTTGTTCAGTTTTTTTTACTGTTTCTTTATTGAGTTTGTGTACAATTTATTGACTGGTTATTTATTTAGTTTTGTACAGGTTTTTGACTGTTTCTTTATTTAGTTTTGTACAGTTTATTGACTGGTTCTTTATTGAGTTTTGTGCAGTTTATTGACTTTTCTTTATTTAGTTTTGTACAGTTTATTGACTGGTTCTTTATTCAGTTTTGTACAGTTTATTGACTGGTTCTTTATTCAGTTTTGTTCAGTTTTTTTACTGTTTCTTTATTGAGTTTGTGTACAATTTATTGACTGGTTCTTTATTTAGTTTTGTACAGGTTTTTGACTGTTTCTTTATTTAGTTTTGTACATTTTATTGACTGGTTCTTTATTGAGTTTTGTACAGTTTATTCACTGTTTCTTTATTCAGTTTTGTAATGTTTATTGACTGGTTGTTTATTGAGTTTTGTACAGTTTATTGACGGGTTCTTTATTGAGTTTTGTACAGGTTATTGACTTGTTCTTTATTCAGTTTTGTATTGTTTATTGTTTGGTTTTTTATTAAGTTTTGTACAGCTTATTGACTGGTTCTTTATTGAGTTTTGAACAGTTTATTGACTGGTTCTTTATTGAGTTTTGTACAGTTTATTGACTGGTTCTTTGTTCAGTTTTGTACAGTTTATTGACTGGTTCTTTACTGAGTTTTGTACAGTTTATTGACTGGTTCTTTATTCAGTTTTGTACAGTTTATTGACTGTTTCTTTATTTAAATTTCTACAGTTTATCGACTGTTTCTTTATTTAGTTTTGTACAGCTTATTGACTGGTTCTTTAGTTAGTTTTGTACAGTTTATTGACTGTTTCTTTATTTAGTTTGTGTACAATTTATTCACTGGTTCTTTATTTAGTTTTCTACAGTTTATTTACTGTTTCTTTATTTAGTTTTGTACAGTTTATTGACTGGTTTATTATTGAGTTTTGTACAGTTTATTGACTGTTTCTTTATTCAGTTTTGTAATGTTTATTGACTTGTTGTTTATTGAGTTTTGTACAGTTTATTGACTGGTTCTTTATTGAGTTTTGTACAGTTTATTGACTGATTCTTTATTGGATTTGTGTACAATTTATTGACTGGTTCTTTGTTGAGTTGTGTACAGTTTATTGACTGGTTCTTTATTGAGTTTTGTACAGTTTATTGACTGGTTCTTTATTCAGTTTTGTACAATTTATAGACTGGTTCTTTATTGAGTTTTGTAATGTTTATTGACTGGTTCTTTATTGAGTTTTGTACAGTTTATTGACTGGTTCTTTATTGAGTTTTGTACAGTTTATTGACTGTTTCTTTATTGAGTTTTGTACAGTTTATTGACTAGTTCCTTATTCAGTTTTGAACAGTTTATTGACTGTTTCTTTATTGAGTTTTGTACAGTTTATTGACTGTTTTTTATTGAGTTTTGTACAATATATTTACTGTTTTTTTATTGAGTTTTGTACGGTTTATTGACTGTTTCTTGATTGAGTTTTGTACAGTTTATTGACTGGTTCTTTATTTAGTTTTGTACAGTTTATTGACTGTTTCTTTAATTAGTTTTGTACAGTTTAATTGCTGTTTCTTTATTTAGTTTTGTACAGTTTATTGACTGGTTCTTTATTGAATTTGTGTACAATTTATTGACTGGTTCTTTATTGAGTTTTGTACAGTTTATTGACTGGTTCTTTATTGAGTTTTGTACAGTTTATTGACGGTTTCTTTATTTAGTTTTGTACAGTTTATTGACTGGTTCTTTATTGAGTTTTGTACAGGTTATTGACTTGTTCTTTATTCAGTTTTGTACATTTTATTGACTGGGTCTTTATTTAGTTTTCTACAGTTTATTTACTGTTTCTTTATTTAGTTTTGTACAGTTTATTGACTGGTTCTTTATTGAGTTTTGTACAGTTTATTGACTGTTTCTTTATTCAGTTTTGTAATGTTTATTGACTTGTTGTTTATTGAGTTTATTGACTGGTTCTTTATTGAGTTTTGTACAGTTTATTGACTGGTTCTTTATTGAGTTGTGTACAGTTTATTGACTGGTTCTTTATTGAGTTTTGTACAGTTTATTGACTGGTTCTTTATTCAGTTTTGTACAATTTATTGACTGGTTCTTTATTCAGTTTTGTAATGTTTATTGACTGGTTCTTTATTGAGTTTTGTACAGTTTATTGACTGGTTCTTTATTGAGTTTTGTACAGTTTATTGACTGGTTCTTTATTGAGTTTTGTACAATTTATTCACTGTTTCTTTATTCAAGTTTGTACTGTTTATTGACTGGTTGTTTATTGAGTTTTGTACAGTTTATTGACTGGTTCTTTATTGAGTTTTGTACAGTTTATTCACTGTTTCTTTATTCAAGTTTGTAATGTTTATTGACTGGTTGTTTATTGAGTTTTGTACAGCTTATTGACTGGTTCTTTAGTTAGTTTTGTACAGTTTATTGACTGTTTCTTTATTTAGTTTGTGTACAATTTATTCACTGGTTCTTTATTTAGTTTTCTACAGTTTATTTACTGTTTCTTTATTTAGTTTTGTACAGTTTATTGATTGGTTCTTTATTGAGTTTTGTACAGTTTATTGACTGTTTCTTTATTCAGTTTTGTAATGTTTATTGACTTGTTGTTTATTGAGTTTTGTACAGTTTATTGACTGGTTCTTTATTGAGTTTTGTACAGTTTATTGACTGATTCTTTATTGGATTTGTGTACAATTTATTGACTGGTTCTTTATTGAGTTGTGTACAGTTTATTGACTGGTTCTTTATTGAGTTTTGTACAGTTTATTGACTGGTTCTTTATTCAGTTTTGTACAATTTATTGACTGGTTCTTTATTGAGTTTTGTACGGTTTATTGACTGTTTCTTGATTGAGTTTTGTACAGTTTATTGACTGGTTCTTTATTTAGTTTTGTACAGTTTATTGACTGTTTCTTTAATTAGTTTTGTACAGTTTAATTACTGTTTCTTTATTTAGTTTTGTACAGTTTATTGACTGGTTCTTTATTGAATTTGTGTACAATTTATTGACTGGTTCTTTATTGAGTTTTGTACAGTTTATTGACTGGTTCTTTATTGAGTTTTGTACAGTTTATTGACTGTTTCTTTATTTAGTTTTGTACAGTTTATTGACTGGTTCTTTATTGAGTTTTGTACAGGTTATTGACTTGTTCTTTATTCAGTTTTGTACATTTTATTGACTGGATCTTTATTCAGTTTTGTTCAGTTTTTTTACTGTTTCTTTATTTAGTTTGTGTACAATTTATTGACTGGTTCTTTATTTAGTTTTCTACAGTTTATTTACTGTTTCTTTATTTAGTTTTGTACAGTTTATTGACTGGTTCTTTATTGAGTTTTGTACAGTTTATTGACTGTTTCTTTATTCAGTTTTGTAATGTTTATTGACTTGTTGTTTATTGAGTTTATTGACTGGTTCTTTATTGAGTTTTGTACAGTTTATTGACTGATTCTTTATTGGATTTGTGTACAATTTATTGACTGGTTCTTTATTGAGTTGTGTACAGTTTATTGACTGGTTCTTTATTGAGTTTTGTACAGTTTATTGACTGGTTCTTTATTCAGTTTTGTACAATTTATTGATTGGTTCTTTATTCAGTTTTGTAATGTTTATTGACTGGTTCTTTATTGAGTTTTGTACAGTTTATTGACTGGTTCTTTTTTGAGTTTTGTACAGTTTATTGACTGGTTCTTTATTGAGTTTTGTACAGTTTATTCACTGTTTCTTTATTCAAGTTTGTAATGTTTATTGACTGGTTGTTTATTGAGTTTTCTACAGTTTATTGACTGGTTCTTTATTGACTTTTGTACAGTTTATTGACTGGTTCTTTATTGAATTTGTGTACAATTTATTGACTGGTTCTTTATTGAGTTTTGTACAGTTTATTGACTGGTTCTTTATTCAGTTTTGTACAGTTTATTGACTGTTTCTTTATTGAGTTTTGTACAGTTTATTGACTCTTTCTTTATTTAGTTTGTGTACAATTTATTTACTGGTTCTTTATTTAGTTTTCTACAGTTTATTTACTGTTTCTTTATTTAGTTTTGTACAGTTTATTGACTGGTTCTTTATTGAGTTTTGTACAGTTTATTGACTGTTTCTTTATTCAGTTTTGTAATGTTTATTGATTTGTTGTTTATTGAGTTTTGTACAGTTTATTGACTGGTTCTTTATTGAGTTTTGTACAGTTTATTGACTGATTCTTTATTGGATTTGTGTACAATTTATTGACTGGTTCTTTATTGAGTTTTGTACAGTTTATTGACTGGTTCTTTATTGAGTTTTGTACAGTTTATTGACTGGTTCTTTATTCAGTTTTCTACAGTTTATTGACTGGTTCTTTATTCAGTTTTGTAATGTTTATTGACTGGTTCTTTATTGAGTTTTGTACAGTTTATTGACTGGTTCTTTATTGAGTTTTGTACAGTTTATTGACTGTTTCTTTATTGAGTTTTGTACAGTTTATTGACTAGTTCCTTATTCAGTTTTGAACAGTTTATTGACTGTTTCTTTATTGAGTTTTGTACAGTTTATTGACTGTTTTTTATTGAGTTTTGTACAGTTTATTTAATGTTTTTTATTGAGTTTTGTACGGTTTATTGACTGTTTCTTTCTTGAGTTTTGTACAGTTTATTGACTTGTTCTTTATTTAGTTTTGTGCAGTTTATTGACTGTTTCTTTAATTAGTTTTGTACAGTTTAATTACTGTTTCTTTGTTTAGTTTTGTACAGTTTATTGACTGGTTCTTTATTGAATTTGTGTACAATTTATTGACTGGTTCTTTATTGAGTTTTGTACAGTTTATTGACTGGTTCTTTATTGAGTTTTGTGCAGTTTATTGGCTGTTTCTTTATTTAGTTTTGTACAGTTTATTGACTGGTTCTTTATTCAGTTTTGTACAGTTTATTGACTGGTTCTTTATTCAGTTTTGTTCAGTTTTTTTTACTGTTTCTTTATTGAGTTTGTGTACAATTTATTGACTGGTTCTTTATTTAGTTTTGTACAGGTTTTTGACTGTTTCTTTATTCAGTTTTGTACAGTTTATTGACTGGTTCTTTATTCAGTTTTGTTCAGTTTTTTTACTGTTTCTTTATTGAGTTTGTGTACAATTTATTGACTGGTTCTTTATTTAGTTTTGTACAGGTTTTTGACTGTTTCTTTATTTAGTTTTGTACAGTTTATTGACTGGTTCTTTATTGAGTTTTGTACAGTTTATTGACTAGTTCCTTATTCAGTTTTGAACAGTTTGTTGACTGTTTCTTTATTGAGTTTTGTACAGTTTATTGACTGTTTTTTATTGAGTTTTGTACAATATATTTACTGTTTTTTTATTGAGTTTTGTACGGTTTATTGACTGTTTCTTGATTGAGTTTTGTACAGTTTATTGACTGGTTCTTTATTTAGTTTTGTACAGTTTATTGACTGTTTCTTTAATTAGTTTTGTACAGTTTAATTACTGTTTCTTTATTTAGTTTTGTACAGTTTATTGACTGGTTCTTTATTGAATTTGTGTACAATTTATTGACTGGTTCTTTATTGAGTTTTGTACAGTTTATTGACTGGTTCTTTATTGAGTTTTGTACAGTTTATTGACTGTTTCTTTATTCAGTTTTGTACATTTTATTGACTGGGTCTTTATTCAGTTTTGTTCAGTTTTTTTACTGTTTCTTTATTTAGTTTGTGTACAATTTATTGACTGGTTCTTTATTTAGTTTTCTACAGTTTATTTACTGTTTCTTTATTTAGTTTTGTACAGTTTATTGACTGGTTCTTTATTGAGTTTTGTACAGTTTATTGACTGTTTCTTTATTCAGTTTTGTAATGTTTATTGACTTGTTGTTTATTGAGTTTATTGACTGGTTCTTTATTGAGTTTTGTACGGTTTATTGACTGATTCTTTATTGGATTTGTGTACAATTTATTGACTGGTTCTTTATTGAGTTGTGTACAGTTTATTGACTGGTTCTTTATTGAGTTTTGTACAGTTTATTGACTGGTTCTTTATTCAGTTTTGTACAATTTATTGAATGGTTCTTTATTCAGTTTTGTAATGTTTATTGACTGGTTCTTTATTGAGTTTTGTACAGTTTATTGACTGGTTCTTTATTGAGTTTTGTACAGTTTATTGACTGGTTCTTTATTGAGTTTCGTACAGTTTATTCACTGTTTCTTTATTCAAGTTTGTACTGTTTATTGACTGGTTGTTTATTGAGTTTTGTACAGTTTATTGACTGGTTCTTTATTGAGTTTTGTACAGTTTATTCACTGTTTCTTTATTCAAGTTTGTACAGTTTATTGACTGGTTCTTTATTGAGTTTTGTACAGTTTATTGACTGTTTCTTTATTCAGTTTTGTAATGTTTATTGACTTGTTGTTTATTGAGTTTATTGACTGGTTCTTTATTGAGTTTTGTACAGTTTATTGACTGATTCTTAATTGGATTTGTGTACAATTTATTGACTGGTTCTTTATTGGGTTGTGTACAGTTTATTGACTGGTTCTTTATTGAGTTTTGTACAGTTTATTGACTGGTTCTTTATTCAGTTTTGTACAATTTATTGACTGGTTCTTTATTCAGTTTTGTAATGTTTATTGACTGGTTCTTTATTGAGTTTTGTACAGTTTATTGACTGGTTCTTTATTGAGTTTTGTACAGTTTATTGACTGGTTCTTTATTGAGTTTTGTACAGTTTATTCACTGTTTCTTTATTCAAGTTTGTACTGTTTATTGACTGGTTGTTTATTGAGTTTTGTACAGTTTATTGACTGGTTCTTTATTGAGTTTTGTACAGTTTATTCACTGTTTCTTTATTCAAGTTTGTAATGTTTATTGACTGGTTGTTTATTGAGTTTTGTACAGCTTATTGACTGGTTCTTTAGTTAGTTTTGTACAGTTTATTGACTGTTTCTTTATTTAGTTTGTGTACAATTTATTCACTGGTTCTTTATTTAGTTTTCTACAGTTTATTTACTGTTTCTTTATTTAGTTTTGTACAGTTTATTGACTGGTTCTTTATTGAGTTTTGTACAGTTCATTGACTGTTTCTTTATTCAGTTTTGTAATGTTTATTGACTTGTTGTTTATTGAGTTTTGTACAGTTTATTGACTGGTTCTTTATTGAGTTTTGTACAGTTTATTGACTGATTCTTTATTGGATTGGTGTACAATTTATTGACTGGTTCTTTATTGAGTTGTGTACAGTTTATTGACTGGTTCTTTATTGAGTTTTGTACAGTTTATTGACTGGTTCTTTATTCAGTTTTGTACAATTTATTGACTGGTTCTTTATTGAGTTTTGTAATGTTTATTGACTGGTTCTTTATTGAGTTTTGTACAGTTTATTGACTGGTTCTTTATTGAGTTTTGTACAGTTTATTGACTGTTTCTTTATTGAGTTTTGTACAGTTTATTGACTAGTTCCTTATTCAGTTTTGAACAGTTTATTGACTGTTTCTTTATTGAGTTTTGTACAGTTTAATTACTGTTTCTTTATTTAGTTTTGTACAGTTTATTGACTGGTTCTTTATTGAATTTGTGTACAATTTATTGACTGGTTCTTTATTGAGTTTTGTACAGTTTATTGACTGGTTATTTATTGAGTTTTGTACAGTTTATTGACTGTTTCTTTATTTAGTTTTGTACAGTTTATTGACTAGTTCTTTATTGAGTTTTGTACAGGTTATTGACTTGTTCTTTATTCAGTTTTGTACATTTTATTGACTGGGTCTTTATTCAGTTTTGTTCAGTTTTTTTACTGTTTCTTTATTTAGTTTGTGTACAATTTATTGACTGGTTCTTTATTTAGTTTTCTACAGTTTATTTACTGTTTCTTTATTTAGTTTTGTACAGTTTATTGACTGGTTCTTTATTGAGTTTTGTACAGTTTATTGACTGTTTCTTTATTCAGTTTTGTAATGTTTATTGACTTGTTGTTTATTGAGTTTATTGACTGGTTCTTTATTGAGTTTTGTACAGTTTATTGACTGATTCTTTATTGGATTTGTGTACAATTTATTGACTGGTTCTTTATTGAGTTGTGTACAGTTTATTGACTGGTTCTTTATTGAGTTTTGTACAGTTTATTGACTGGTTCTTTATTCAGTTTTGTACAATTTATTGATTTGTTCTTTATTCAGTTTTGTAATGTTTATTGACTGGTTCTTTATTGAGTTTTGTACAGTTTATTGACTGGTTCTTTATTGAGTTTTGTACAGTTTATTGACTGGTTCTTTATTGAGTTTTGTACAGTTTATTCACTGTTTCTTTATTCAAGTTTGTAATGTTTATTCACTGGTTGTTTATTGAGTTTTGTACAGTTTATTGACTGGTTCTTTATTGACTTTTGTACAGTTTATTGACTGGTTCTTTATTGAATTTGTGTACAATTTATTGACTGGTTCTTTATTGAGTTTTGTACAGTTTATTGACTGGTTCTTTATTCAGTTTTGTACATTTTATTGACTGGTTCTTTATTGAGTTTTGTACAGTTTATTGATTGTTTCTTTATTTAGTTTGTGTACAATTTATTGACTGGTTCTTTATTTAGTTTTCTACAGTTTATTTACTGTTTCTTTATTTAATTTTGTACAGTTTATTGACTGGTTCTTTATTGAGTTTTGTACAGTTTATTGACTGTTTCTTTATTCAGTTTTGTAATGTTTATTGATTTGTTGTTTATTGAGTTTTGTACAGTTTATTGACTGGTTCTTTATTGAGTTTTGTACAGTTTATTGACTGATTCTTTATTGGATTTGTGTACAATTTATTGACTGGTTCTTTATTGAGTTTTGTACAGTTTATTGACTGGTTCTTTATTGAGTTTTGTACAGTTTATTGACTGGTTCTTTATTCAGTTTTCTACAGTTTATTGACTGGTTCTTTATTCAGTTTTGTAATGTTTATTGACTGGTTCTTTATTGAGTTTTGTACAGTTTATTGACTGGTTCTTTATTGAGTTTTGTACAGTTTATTGACTGTTTCTTTATTGAGTTTTGTACAGTTTATTGACTAGTTCCTTATTCAGTTTTGTACAGTTTATTGACTGTTTCTTTATTGAGTTTTGTACAGTTTATTGACTGTTTTTTATTGAGTTTTGTACAGTTTATTTAATGTTTTTTATTGAGTTTTGTACGGTTTATTGACTGTTTCTTTCTTGAGTTTTGTACAGTTTATTGACTTGTTCTTTATTTAGTTTTGTGCAGTTTATTGACTGTTTCTTTAATTAGTTTTGTACAGTTTAATTACTGTTTCTTTGTTTAGTTTTGTACAGTTTATTGACTGGTTCTTTATTGAATTTGTGTACAATTTATTGACTGGTTCTTTATTGAGTTTTGTACAGTTTATTGACTGGTTCTTTATTGAGTTTTGTGCAGTTTATTGGCTGTTTCTTTATTTAGTTTTGTACAGTTTATTGACTGGTTCTTTATTCAGTTTTGTACAGTTTATTGACTGGTTCTTTATTCAGTTTTGTTCAGTTTTTTTTACTGTTTCTTTATTGAGTTTGTGTACAATTTATTGACTGGTTCTTTATTTAGTTTTGTACAGGTTTTTGACTGTTTCTTTATTCAGTTTTGTACAGTTTATTGACTGGTTCTTTATTCAGTTTTGTTCAGTTTTTTTACTGTTTCTTTATTGAGTTTGTGTACAATTTATTGACTGGTTCTTTATTTAGTTTTGTACAGGTTTTTGACTGTTTCTTTATTTAGTTTTGTACAGTTTATTGACTGGTTGTTTATTGAGTTTTGTACAGTTTATTCACTGTTTCTTTATTCAGTTTTGTAATGTTTATTGACTGGTTGTTTATTGAGTTTTGTACAGTTTATTGACGGGTTCTTGATTGAGTTTTGTACAGGTTATTGACTTGTTCTTTATTCAGTTTTGTATTGTTTATTGTTTGGTTTTTTATTAAGTTTTGTACAGCTTATTGACTGGTTCTTTATTGAGTTTTGAACAGTTTATTGACTGGTTCTTTATTGAGTTTTGTACAGTTTATTGACTGGTTCTTTGTTCAGTTTTGTACAGTTTATTGACTGGTTCTTTACTGAGTTTTGTACAGTTTATTGACTAGTTCTTTATTCAGTTTTGTACAGTTTATTGACTGTTTCTTTATTTAAATTTCTACAGTTTATCGACTGTTTCTTTATTTAGTTTTGTACAGCTTATTGACTGGTTCTTTAGTTAGTTTTGTACAGTTTATTGACTGGTTCTTTATTGAGTTTTGTACAGTTTATTGACTGTTTCTTTATTCAGTTTTGTAATGTTTATTGACTTGTTGTTTATTGAGTTTTGTACAGTTTATTGACTGGTTCTTTATTGAGTTTTGTACAGTTTATTGACTGATTCTTTATTGGATTTGTGTACAATTTATTGACTGGTTCTTTATTGAGTTGTGTACAGTTTATTGACTGGTTCTTTATTGAGTTTTGTACAGTTTATTGACTGGTTCTTTATTCAGTTTTGTACAATTTATTGACTGGTTCTTTATTCAGTTTTGGAATGTTTATTGACTGGTTCTTTATTGAGTTTTGTACAGTTTATTGACTGGTTCTTTATTGAGGTTTGTACAGTTTATTGACTGTTTCTTTATTGAGTTTTGTACAGTTTATTGACTGTTTTTTATTGAGTTTTGTACAATATATTTACTGTTTTTTTATTGAGTTTTGTACGGTTTATTGACTGTTTCTTGATTGAGTTTTGTACAGTTTATTGACTGGTTCTTTATTTAGTTTTGTACAGTTTATTGACTGTTTCTTTAATTAGTTTTGTACAGTTTAATTACTGTTTCTTTATTTAGTTTTGTACAGTTTATGGACTGGTTCTTTATTGAATTTGTGTACAATTTATTGACTGGTTCTTTATTGAGTTTTGTACAGTTTATTGACTGGTTCTTTATTGAGTTTTGTACAGTTTATTGACTGTTTCTTTATTGAGTTTTGTACAGGTTATTGACTTGTTCTTTATTCAGTTTTGTACATTTTATTGACTGGGTCTTTATTCAGTTTTGTTCAGTTTTTTTTACTGTTTCTTTATTTAGTTTGTGTACAATTTATTGACTGGTTCTTTATTTAGTTTTCTACAGTTTATTTACTGTTTCTTTATTTAGTTTTGTACAGTTTATTGACTGGTTCTTTATTGAGTTTTGTACAGTTTATTGACTGTTTCTTTATTCAGTTTTGTAATGTTTATTGACTTGTTGTTTATTGAGTTTTGTACAGTTTATTGACTGGTTCTTTATTGAGTTTTGTACAGTTTATTGACTTATTCTTTATTGGATTTGTGTACAATTTATTGACTGGTTCTTTATTGAGTTGTGTACAGTTTATTGACTGGTTCTTTTTTGAGTTTTGTACAGTTTATTGACTGGTTCTTTATTCAGTTTTGTACAATTTATTGACTGGTTCTTTATTCAGTTTTGTAATGTTTATTGACTGGTTTTTTATCGAGTTTTGTACAGTTTATTGACTGGTTCTTTATCGAGTTTTGTACAGTTTATTGACTGGTTCTTTATTGAGTTTTGTACAGGTTATTGACTTGTTCTTTATTCAGTTTTGTACATTTTATTGACTGGGTCTTTATTCAGTTTTGTTCAGTTTTTTTTTACTGTTTCTTTATTGAGTTTGTGTACAATTTATTGACTGGTTCTTTATTTAGTTTTGTACAGTTTTTTGACTGTTTATTTAGTTTTGAACAGTTTATTGACTGGTTCTTTATTGAGTTTTGTACAGTTTATTCACTGTTTCTTTATTCAGTTTTGTAATGTTTATTGACTGGTTGTTTATTGAGTTTTGTACAGCTTATTGACTGTTTCTTTATAGAGTTTTGAACAGTTTATTGACTGGTTCTTTATTGAGTTTTGTACAGTTTATTGACTGGTTCTTTGTTCAGTTTTGTACAGTTTATTGACTGGTTCTTTTCTGAGTTTTGTACAGTTTATTTACTGGTTCTTTATCCAGTTTTGTGCAGTTTATTGGCTGTTTCTTTATTTAAATTTCTACAGTTTATCGACTGTTTCTTTATTTAGTTTTGTACAGTTTATTGACTGGTTCTTTATTTAGTTTTGTACAGTTTATTGACTGTTTCTTCATGCAGTTTTGTAATGTTTCTTGACTGGTTGTTTAAATGAGTTTTGTACAGTTTATTGACTGGTTCTTTGTTCAGTTTTGTACAGTTTATTGACTGGTTCTTTATTCAGTTTTGTACAGTTTATTGACTGGTTCTTTTCTGAGTTTTGTACAGTTTATTTACTGGTTCTTTATCCAGTTTTGTGCAGTTTATTGGCTGTTTCTTTATTTAAATTTCTACAGTTTATCGACTGTTTCTTTATTTAGTTTTGTACAGTTTATTGACTGGTTCTTTATTTAGTTTTGTACAGTTTATTGACTGTTTCTTCATGCAGTTTTGTAATGTTTCTTGACTGGTTGTTTAAATGAGTTTTGTACAGTTTATTGACTGGTTCTTTGTTCAGTTTTGTACAGTTTATTGACTGGTTCTTTATTCAGTTTTGTTCAGTTTATTGAATGTTTCTTTATGGAGTTTGTGTACAATTTATTGACTGGTTCTTTATTTAGTTTTGTACAGTTTTTTTACTGTTTCTTTATTTAGTTTTGTACAGTTTATTGACTGGTTCTTTATTCAGTTTTGTACAGTTTATTCACTGTTTCTTTATTCAAGTTTGTAATGTTTATTGACTGGTTGTTTATTGAGTTTTGTACAGTTTATTGACTGGTTCTTTATTCAGTTTTGTACAGATTATTGACTGTTTCTTTATTTAGTTTTGTACAGTTTATTGACTGGTTCTTTATTGAGTTTTGTACAGTTTATTGACTGTTTCTTTATTCAGTTTTGTAATGTTTATTGATTTGTTGTTTATTGAGTTTTGTACAGTTTATTGACTGGTTCTTTATTGAGTTTTGTACAGTTTATTGACTGATTCTTTATTGGATTTGTGTAGAATTTATTGACTGTTTCTTTATTGAGTTTTGTACAGTTTATTGACTGGTTCTTTATTGAGTTTTGTACAGTTTATTGACTGGTTCTTTATTCAGTTTTCTAGTTTATTGACTGGTTCTTTATTCAGTTTTGTAATGTTTATTGACTGGTTCTTTATTGAGTTTTGTACAGTTTATTGACTGGTTCTTTATTGAGTTTTGTACAGTTTATTGACTGTTTCTTTATTGAGTTTTGTACAGTTTATTGACTAGTTCCTTATTCAGTTTTGAACAGTGTATTGACTGTTTCTTTATTGAGTTTTGTACAGTTTATTGACTGTTTTTTATTGAGTTTTGTACAGTTTATTTACTGTTTTTTTATTGAGTTTTGTACGGTTTATTGACTCTTTCTTTATTGAGTTTTGTACAGTTTATTGACTTGTTCTTTATTTAGTTTTGTACAGTTTATTGACTGTTTCTTTAATTAGTTTTGTACAGTTTAATTACTGTTTCTTTGTTTAGTTTTGTACAGTTTATTGACTGGTTCTTTATTGAGTTTTGTACAGTTTATTGACTGGTTCTTTATTGAGTTTTGTGCAGTTTATTGACTGTTTCTTTATTTAGTTTTGTACAGTTTATTGACTGGTTCTTTATTCAGTTTTGTACAGTTTATTGACTGGTTCTTTATTCAGTTTTGTTCAGTTTTTTTTACTGTTTCTTTATTGAGTTTGTGTACAATTTATTGACTGGTTCTTTATTTAGTTTTGTACAGGTTTTTGACTGTTTCTTTATTTAGTTTTGTACAGTTTATTGACTGGTTCTTTATTGAGTTTTGTGCAGTTTATTGACTGTTTCTTTATTCAGTTTTGTACAGTTTATTGACTGGTTCTTTATTCAGTTTTGTACAGTTTATTGACTGGTTCTTTTTTCAGTTTTGTTCAGTTTTTTTACTGTTTCTTTATTGAGTTTGTGTACAATTTATTGACTGGTTCTTTATTTAGTTTTGTACAGGTTTTTGACTGTTTCTTTATTTAGTTTTGTACAGTTTATTGACTGGTTCTTTATTGAGTTTTCTACAGTTTATTCACTGTTTCTTTATTCAGTTTTGTAATGTTTATTGACTGGTTGTTTATTGAGTTTTGTACAGTTTATTGACGGGTTCTTTATTGAGTTTTGTACAGGTTATTGACTTGTTCTTTATTCAGTTTTGTATTGTTTATTGTTTGGTTTTTTATTAAGTTTTGTACAGCTTATTGACTGGTTCTTTATTGAGTTTTGAACAGTTTATTGACTGGTTCTTTATTGAGTTTTGTACAGTTTATTGACTGGTTCTTTGTTCAGTTTTGTACAGTTTATTGACTGGTTCTTTACTGAATTTTGTACAGTTTATTGACTGGTTCTTTATTCAGTTTTGTACAGTTTATTGACTGTTTCTTTATTTAAATTTCTACAGTTTATCGACTGTTTCTTTATTTAGTTTTGTACAGCTTATTGACTGGTTCTTTAGTTAGTTTTGTACAGTTTATTGACTGTTTCTTGATTTAGTTTGTGTACAATTTATTCACTGGTTCTTTATTTAGTTTTCTACAGTTTATTTACTGTTTCTTTATTTAGTTTTGTACAGTTTATTGACTGGTTCTTTATTGAGTTTTGTACAGTTTATTGACTGTTTCTTTATTCAGTTTTGTAATGTTTATTGACTTGTTGTTTATTGAGTTTTGTACAGTTTATTGACTGGTTCTTTATTGAGTTTTGTACAGTTTATTAACTGATTCTTTATTGGATTTGTGTACAATTTATTGACTGGTTCTTTATTGAGTTGTGTTCAGTTTATTGACTGGTTCTTTATTGAGTTTTGTACAGTTTATTGACTGGTTCTTTATTCAGTTTTGTACAATTTATTGACTGGTTCTTTATTCAGTTTTGTAATGTTTATTGACTGGTTCTTTATTGAGTTTTGTACAGTTTATTGACTGGTTCTTTATTAAGTTTTGTACAGTTTATTGACTGTTTCTTTATTGAGTTTTGTACAGTTTATTGACTAGTTCCTTATTCAGTTTTGAACAGTTTATTGACTGTTTCTTTATTGAGTTTTGTACAGTTTATTGACTGTTTTTTATTGAGTTTTGTACAATATATTTACTGTTTTTTTATTGAGTTTTGTACGGTTTATTGACTGTTTCTTGATTGAGTTTTGTACAGTTTATTGACTGGTTCTTTATTTAGTTTTGTACAGTTTATTGACTGTTTCTTTAATTAGTTTTGTACAGTTTAATTACTGTTTCTTTATTTAGTTTTGTACAGTATATTGACTGGTTCTTTATTGAATTTGTGTACAATTTATTGACTGGTTCTTTATTGAGTTTTGTACAGTTTATTGACTGGTTCTTTATTGAGTTTTGTACAGTTTATTGACTGTTTATTTTGTTTTGTACAGTTTATTGACTGGTTCTTTATTGAGTTTTGTACAGGTTATTGACTTGTTCTTTATTCAGTTTTGTACATTTTATTGACTGGGTCTTTATTCAGTTTTGTTCAGTTTTTTTACTGTTTCTTTATTTAGTTTGTGTACAATTTATTGACTGGTTCTTTATTTAGTTTTCTACAGTTTATTTACTGTTTCTTTATTTAGTTTTGTACAGTTTATTGACTGGTTCTTTATTGAGTTTTGTACAGTTTATTGACTGTTTCTTTATTCAGTTTTGTAATGTTTATTGACTTGTTGTTTATTGAGTTTTGTACAGTTTATTGACTGGTTCTTTATTGAGTTTTGTACAGTTTATTGACTGATTCTTTATTGGATTTGTGTACAATTTATTGACTGGTTCTTTATTGAGTTGTGTACAGTTTATTGACTGGTTCTTTATTGAGTTTTGTACAGTTTATTGACTGGTTCTTTATTCAGTTTTGTACAATTTATTGACTGGTTCTTTATTCAGTTTTGTAATGTTTATTGACTGGTTCTTTATTGAGTTTTGTACAGTTTATTGACTGGTTCTTTATTGAGTTTTGTACAGTTTATTGACTGGTTCTTTATTGAGTTTTGTACAGTTTATTCACTGTTTCTTTATTCAAGTTTGTAATGTTTATTGACTTGTTGTTTATTGAGTTTTGTACAGTTTATTGACTGGTTCTTTATTGACTTTTGTATAGTTTATTGACTGGTTCTTTATTGAATTTGTGTACAATTTATTGACTGGTTCTTTATTGAGTTTTGTACAGTTTATTGACTGGTTCTTTATTCAGTTTTGTACAGTTTATTGACTGTTTCTTTATTGAGTTTTGTACAGTTTATTGACTGTTTCTTTATTTAGTTTGTGTACAATTTATTGACTGGTTCTTTATTTAGTTTTCTACAGTTTATTTACTGTTTCTTTATTTAGTTTTGTACAGTTTATTGACTGGTTCTTTATTGAGTTTTGTACAGTTTATTGACTGTTTCTTTATTCAGTTTTGTAATGTTTATTGATTTGTTGTTTATTGAGTTTTGTACAGTTTATTGACTGGTTCTTTATTGAGTTTTGTACAGTTTATTGACTGATTCTTTATTGGATTTGTGTACAATTTATTGACTGGTTCTTTATTGAGTTTTGTACAGTTTATTGACTGGTTCTTTATTGAGTTTTGTACAGTTTATTGACTGGTTCTTTATTCAGTTTTCTACAGTTTATTGACTGGTTCTTTATTCAGTTTTGTAATGTTTATTGACTGGTTCTTTATTGAGTTTTGTACAGTTTATTGACTGGTTCTTTATTGAGTTTTGTACAGTTTATTGACTGTTTCTTTATTGAGTTTTGTACAGTTTATTGACTAGTTCCTTATTCTGTTTTGAACAGTTTATTGACTGTTTCTTTATTGAGTTTTGTACAGTTTATTGACTGTTTTTTATTGAGTTTTGTACAGTTTATTTAATGTTTTTTTATTGAGTTTTGTACGGTTTTTTGACTGTTTCTTTATTGAGTTTTGTACAGTTTATTGACTTGTTCTTTATTTAGTTTTGTACAGTTTATTGACTGTTTCTTTAATTAGTTTTGTACAGTTTAATTACTGTTTCTTTGTTTAGTTTTGTACAGTTTATTGACTGGTTCTTTATTGAGTTTTGTACAGTTTATTCACTGTTTCTTTATTCAAGTTTGTAATGTTTATTGACTTGTTGTTTATTGAGTTTTGTGCAGTTTATTGACTGTTTCTTTATTTAGTTTTGTACAGTTTATTGACTGGTTCTTTATTCAGTTTTGTAGAGTTTATTGACTGGTTCTTTATTCAGTTTTGTTCAGTTTTTTTTACTGTTTCTTTATTGAGTTTGTGTACAATTTATTGACTGGTTCTTTATTTAGTTTTGTACAGGTTTTTGACTGTTTCTTTATTTAGTTTTGTACAGTTTATTGACTGGTTCTTTATTGAGTTTTGTGCAGTTTATTGACTGTTTCTTTATTTAGTTTTGTACAGTTTATTGACTGGTTCTTTATTCAGTTTTGTACAGTTTATTGACTGGTTCTTTATTCAGTTTTGTTCAGTTTTTTTACTGTTTCTTTATTGAGTTTGTGTACAATTTATTGACTGGTTCTTTATTTAGTTTTGTACAGGTTTTTGACTGTTTCTTTATTTAGTTTTGTACAGTTTATTGACTGGTTCTTTATTGAGTTTTGTACAGTTTATTCACTGTTTCTTTCTTCAGTTTTGTAATGTTTATTGACTGGTTGTTTATTGAGTTTTGTACAGTTTATTGACGGGTTCTTTATTGAGTTTTGTACAGGTTATTGACTTGTTCTTTATTCAGTTTTGTATTGTTTATTGTTTGGTTTTTTATTAAGTTTTGTACAGCTTATTGACTGGTTCTTTATTGAGTTTTGAACAGTTTATTGACTGGTTCTTTATTCAGTTTTGTATTGTTTATTGTTTGGTTTTTTATTAAGTTTTGTACAGCTTATTGACTGGTTCTTTATTTAGTTTTGTACAGTTTATTGACTGTTTCTTTAATTAGTTTTGTACAGTTTAATTACTGTTTCTTTGTTTAGTTTTGTACAGTTTATTGACTGGTTCTTTATTGAATTTGTGTACAATTTATTGACTGGTTCTTTATTGAGTTTTGTACAGTTTATTGACTGGTTCTTTATTGAGTTTTGTGCAGTTTATTGACTGTTTCTTTATTGAGTTTTGTACAGTTTATTGACTGGTTCTTTATTGAGTTTTGTACAGTTTATTGACTGGTTCTTTATTCAGTTTTGTACAATTTATTGACTGGTTCTTTATTCAGTTTTGTAATGTTTATTGACTGGTTCTTTATTGAGTTTTGTACAGTTTATTGACTGGTTCTTTATTGAGTTTTGTACAGGTTATTGACTTGTTCTTTATTCAGTTTTGTATTGTTTATTGTTTGGTTTTTTATTAAGTTTTGTACAGCTTATTGACTGGTTCTTTATTTAGTTTTGTACAGTTTATTGACTGTTTCTTTAATTAGTTTTGTACAGTTTAATTACTGTTTCTTTGTTTAGTTTTGTACAGTTTATTGACTGGTTCTTTATTGAATTTGTGTACAATTTATTGACTGGTTCTTTATTGAGTTTTGTACAGTTTATTGACTGGTTCTTTATTGAGTTTTGTGCAGTTTATTGACTGTTTCTTTATTTAGTTTTGTACAGTTTATTGACTGGTTCTTTATTCAGTTTTGTACAGTTTATTGACTGGTTCTTTATTCAGTTTTGTACAATTTATTGACTGGTTCTTTATTCAGTTTTGTAATGTTTATTGACTGGTTCTTTATTGAGTTTTGTACAGTTTATTGACTGGTTCTTTATTGAGTTTTGTACAGTTTATTGACTGGTTCTTTATTGAGTTTTGTACAGTTTAATTACTGTTTCTTTGTTTAGTTTTGTACAGTTTATTGACTGGTTCTTTATTGAATTTGTGTACAATTTATTGACTGGTTCTTTATTGAGTTTTGTACAGTTTATTGACTGGTTCTTTATTGAGTTTTGTGCAGTTTATTGACTGTTTCTTTATTTAGTTTTGTACAGTTTATTGACTGGTTCTTTAATCAGTTTTGTACAGTTTATTGACTGGTTCTTTATTCAGTTTTGTTCAGTTTTTTTTTTACTGTTTCTTTATTGAGTTTGTGTACAATTTATTGAATGGTTCTTTATTTAGTTTTGTACAGGTTTTTGACTGTTTCTTTATTTAGTTTTGTACAGTTTATTGACTGGTTCTTTATTGAGTTTTGTGCAGTTTATTGACTGTTTCTTTATTTAGTTTTGTACAGTTTATTGACTGGTTCTTTATTCAGTTTTGTACAGTTTATTGACTGGTTCTTTATTCAGTTTTGTTCAGTTTTTTTACTGTTTCTTTATTGAGTTTGTGTACAATTTATTGACTGGTTCTTTATTTAGTTTTGTACAGGTTTTTGACTGTTTCTTTATTTAGTTTTGTACAGTTTATTGACTGGTTCTTTATTGAGTTTTGTACAGTTTATTCACTGTTTCTTTCTTCAGTTTTGTAATGTTTATTGACTGGTTGTTTATTGAGTTTTGTACAGTTTATTGACGGGTTCTTTATTGAGTTTTGTACAGGTTATTGACTTGTTCTTTATTCAGTTTTGTATTGTTTATTGTTTGGTTTTTTATTAAGTTTTGTACAGCTTATTGACTGGTTCTTTATTGAGTTTTGAACAGTTTATTGACTGGTTCTTTATTCAGTTTTGTATTGTTTATTGTTTGGTTTTTTATTAAGTTTTGTACAGCTTATTGACTGGTTCTTTATTTAGTTTTGTACAGTTTATTGACTGTTTCTTTAATTAGTTTTGTACAGTTTAATTACTGTTTCTTTGTTTAGTTTTGTACAGTTTATTGACTGGTTCTTTATTGAATTTGTGTACAATTTATTGACTGGTTCTTTATTGAGTTTTGTACAGTTTATTGACTGGTTCTTTATTGAGTTTTGTGCAGTTTATTGACTGTTTCTTTATTTAGTTTTGTACAGTTTATTGACTGGTTCTTTATTGAGTTTTGTACAGTTTATTGACTGGTTCTTTATTCAGTTTTGTACAATTTATTGACTGGTTCTTTATTCAGTTTTGTAATGTTTATTGACTGGTTCTTTATTGAGTTTTGTACAGTTTATTGACTGGTTCTTTATTGAGTTTTGTACAGGTTATTGACTTGTTCTTTATTCAGTTTTGTATTGTTTATTGTTTGGTTTTTTATTAAGTTTTGTACAGCTTATTGACTGGTTCTTTATTTAGTTTTGTACAGTTTATTGACTGTTTCTTTAATTAGTTTTGTACAGTTTAATTACTGTTTCTTTGTTTAGTTTTGTACAGTTTATTGACTGGTTCTTTATTGAATTTGTGTACAATTTATTGACTGGTTCTTTATTGAGTTTTGTACAGTTTATTGACTGGTTCTTTATTGAGTTTTGTGCAGTTTATTGACTGTTTCTTTATTTAGTTTTGTACAGTTTATTGACTGGTTCTTTATTCAGTTTTGTACAGTTTATTGACTGGTTCTTTATTCAGTTTTGTACAATTTATTGACTGGTTCTTTATTCAGTTTTGTAATGTTTATTGACTGGTTCTTTATTGAGTTTTGTACAGTTTATTGACTGGTTCTTTATTGAGTTTTGTACAGTTTATTGACTGGTTCTTTATTGAGTTTTGTACAGTTTAATTACTGTTTCTTTGTTTAGTTTTGTACAGTTTATTGACTGGTTCTTTATTGAATTTGTGTACAATTTATTGACTGGTTCTTTATTGAGTTTTGTACAGTTTATTGACTGGTTCTTTATTGAGTTTTGTGCAGTTTATTGACTGTTTCTTTATTTAGTTTTGTACAGTTTATTGACTGGTTCTTTAATCAGTTTTGTACAGTTTATTGACTGGTTCTTTATTCAGTTTTGTTCAGTTTTTTTTTTACTGTTTCTTTATTGAGTTTGTGTACAATTTATTGAATGGTTCTTTATTTAGTTTTGTACAGGTTTTTGACTGTTTCTTTATTTAGTTTTGTACAGTTTATTGACTGGTTCTTTATTGAGTTTTGTGCAGTTTATTGACTGTTTCTTTATTTAGTTTTGTACAGTTTATTGACTGGTTCTTTATTCAGTTTTGTACAGTTTATTGACTGGTTCTTTATTCAGTTTTGTTCAGTTTTTTTACTGTTTCTTTATTGAGTTTGTGTACAATTTATTGACTGGTTCTTTATTTAGTTTTGTACAGGTTTTTGACTGTTTCTTTATTTAGTTTTGTACAGTTTATTGACTGGTTCTTTATTGAGTTTTGTACAGTTTATTCACTGTTTCTTTCTTCAGTTTTGTAATGTTTATTGACTGGTTGTTTATTGAGTTTTGTACAGTTTATTGACTGGTTCTTTATTGAGTTTTGTACAGGTTATTGACTTGTTCTTTATTCAGTTTTGTATTGTTTATTGTTTGGTTTTTTATTAAGTTTTGTACAGCTTATTGACTGGTTCTTTATTGAGTTTTGAACAGTTTATTGACTGGTTCTTTATTCAGTTTTGTATTGTTTATTGTTTGGTTTTTTATTAAGTTTTGTACAGCTTATTGACTGGTTCTTTATTTAGTTTTGTACAGTTTATTGACTGTTTCTTTAATTAGTTTTGTACAGTTTAATTACTGTTTCTTTGTTTAGTTTTGTACAGTTTATTGACTGGTTCTTTATTGAATTTGTGTACAATTTATTGACTGGTTCTTTATTGAGTTTTGTACAGTTTATTGACTGGTTCTTTATTGAGTTTTGTGCAGTTTATTGACTGTTTCTTTATTTAGTTTTGTACAGTTTATTGACTGGTTCTTTATTCAGTTTTGTACAGTTTATTGACTGGTTCTTTGTTCAGTTTTGTACAATTTATTGACTGGTTCTTTATTCAGTTTTGTAATGTTTATTGGCTGGTTCTTTATTGAGTTTTGTACAGTTTATTGACTGTTTCTTTAATTAGTTTTGTACAGTTTAATTACTGTTTCTTTGTTTAGTTTTGTACAGTTTATTGACTGGTTCTTTATTGAATTTGTATACAATTTATTGACTGGTTCTTTATTGAGTTTTGTACAGTTTATTGACTGGTTCTTTATTGAGTTTTGTGCAGTTTATTGACTGTTTCTTTATTTAGTTTTGTACAGTTTATTGACTGGTTCTTTATTCAGTTTTGTACAGTTTATTGACTGGTTCTTTATTCAGTTTTGTACAATTTATTGACTGGTTCTTTATTCAGTTTTGTAATGTTTATTGACTGGTTCTTTATTGAGTTTTGTACAGTTTATTGACTGGTTCTTTACTGAGTTTTGTACAGTTTATTGACTGGTTCTTTATTGAGTTTTGTACAGTTTATTCACTGTTTCTTTATTCAAGTTTGTAATGTTTATTGACTGGTTGTTTATTGAGTTTTGTACAGTTTATTGACTGGTTCTTTATTGAGTTTTGTACAGTTTATTGACTGATTCTTTATTGGATTTGTGTACAATTTATTGACTGGTTCTTTATTGAGTTTTGTACAGTTTATTGACTGGTTCTTTATTGAGTTTTGTACAGTTTATTGACTGGTTCTTTATTCAGTTTTCTACAGTTTATTGACTGGTTCTTTATTCAGTTTTGTAATGTTTATTGACTGGTTCTTTATTGAGTTTTGTACAGTTTATTGACTGGTTCTTTATTGAGTTTTGTACAGTTTATTGACTGTTTCTTGATTGAGTTTTGTACAGTTTATTGACTAGTTCCTTATTCTGTTTTGAACAGTTTATTGACTGTTTCTTTATTGAGTTTTGTACAGTTTATTGACTGTTTTTTATTGAGTTTTGTACAGTTTATTTAATGTTTTTTTATTGAGTTTTGTACGGTTTTTTGACTGTTTCTTTATTGAGTTTTGTACAGTTTATTGACTTGTTCTTTATTTAGTTTTGTACAGTTTATTGACTGTTTCTTTAATTAGTTTTGTACAGTTTAATTACTGTTTCTTTGTTTAGTTTTGTACAGTTTATTGACTGGTTCTTTATTGAATTTGTGTACAATTTATTGACTGGTTCTTTATTGAGTTTTGTACAGTTTATTGACTGGTTCTTTATTGAGTTTTGTGCAGTTTATTGACTGTTTCTTTATTTAGTTTTGTACAGTTTATTGACTGGTTCTTTATTCAGTTTTGTACAGTTTATTGACTGGTTCTTTATTCAGTTTTGTTCAGTTTTTTTTACTGTTTCTTTATTGAGTTTGTGTACAATTTATTGACTGGTTCTTTATTTAGTTTTGTACAGGTTTTTGACTGTTTCTTTATTTAGTTTTGTACAGTTTATTGACTGGTTCTTTATTGAGTTTTGTGCAGTTTATTGACTGTTTCTTTATTTAGTTTTGTACAGTTTATTGACTGGTTCTTTATTCAGTTTTGTACAGTTTATTGACTGGTTCTTTATTCAGTTTTGTTCAGTTTTTTTACTGTTTCTTTATTGAGTTTGTGTACAATTTATTGACTGGTTCTTTATTTAGTTTTGTACAGGTTTTTGACTGTTTCTTTATTTAGTTTTGTACAGTTTATTGGCTGGTTCTTTATTGAGTTTTGTACAGTTTATTCACTGTTTCTTTATTCAGTTTTGTAATGTTTATTGACTGGTTGTTTATTGAGTTTTGTACAGTTTATTGACGGGTTCTTTATTGAGTTTTGTACAGGTTATTGACTTGTTCTTTATTCAGTTTTGTATTGTTTATTGTTTGCTTTTTTATTAAGTTTTGTACAGCTTATTGACTGGTTCTTTATTGAGTTTTGAACAGTTTATTGACTGGTTCTTTATTGAGTTTTGTACAGTTTATTGACTGGTTCTTTGTTCAGTTTTGTACAGTTTATTGACTGGTTCTTTACTGAGTTTTGTACAGTTTATTGACTGGTTCTTTATTGAGTTTTGTACAGTTTATTGACTGTTTCTTTATTTAAATTTCTACAGTTTATCGACTGTTTCTTTATTTAGTTTTGTACAGCTTATTGACTGGTTCTTTAGTTAGTTTTGTACAGTTTATTGACTGTTTCTTTATTTAGTTTGTGTACAATTTATTCACTGGTTCTTTATTTAGTTTTCTACAGTTTATTTACTGTTTCTTTATTTAGTTTTGTACAGTTTATTGACTGGTTCTTTATTGAGTTTTGTACAGTTTATTGACTGTTTCTTTATTCAGTTTTGTAATGTTTATTGACTTGTTGTTTATTGAGTTTTGTACAGTTTATTGACTGGTTCTTTATTGAGTTTTGTACAGTTTATTGACTGATTCTTTATTGGATTTGTGTACAATTTATTGACTGGTTCTTAATTGAGTTGTGTACAGTTTATTGACTGGTTCTTTATTGAGTTTTGTACAGTTTATTGACTGGTTCTTTATTCAGTTTTGTACAATTTATTGACTGGTTCTTTATTCAGTTTTGTAATGTTTATTGACTGGTTCTTTATTGAGTTTTGTACAGTTTATTGACTGGTTCTTTATTGAGTTTTGTACAGTTTATTGACTGTTTCTTTATTGAGTTTTGCACAGTTTATTGACTAGTTCCTTATTCAGTTTTGAACAGTTTATTGACTGTTTCTTTATTGAGTTTTGTACAGTTTATTGACTGTTTTTTATTGAGTTTTGTACAATATATTTACTGTTTTTTTATTGAGTTTTGTACGGTTTATTGACTGTTTCTTGATTGAGTTTTGTACAGTTTATTGACTGGTTCTTTATTTAGTTTTGTACAGTTTATTGATGTTTCTTTAATTAGTTTTGTACAGTTTAATTACTGTTTCTTTATTTAGTTTTGTACAGTTTATTGACTGGTTCTTTATTGAATTTGTGTACAATTTATTGACTGGTTCTTTATTGAGTTTTGTACAGTTTATTGACTGGTTCTTTATTGAGTTTTGTACAGTTTATTGACTGTTTCTTTATTTAGTTTTGTACAGTTTATTGACTGGTTCTTTATTGAGTTTTGTACAGGTTATTGACTTGTTCTTTATTCAGTTTTGTACATTTTATTGACTGGGTCTTTATTCAGTTTTGTTCAGTTCTTTTTACTGTTTCTTTATTTAGTTTGTGTACAATTTATTGCCTGGTTCTTTATTTAGTTTTCTACAGTTTATTTACTGTTTCTTTATTTAGTTTTGTACAGTTTATTGACTGGTTCTTTATTGAGTTTTGTACAGTTTATTGACTGTTTCTTTATTCAGTTTTGTAATGTTTATTGACTTGTTGTTTATTGAGTTTTGTACAGTTTATTGACTGGTTCTTTATTGAGTTTTGTACAGTTTATTGACTGATTCTTTATTGGATTTGTGTACAATTTATTGACTGGTTCTTTATTGAGTTGTGTACAGTTTATTGACTGGTTCTTTATTGAGTTTTGTACAGTTTATTGACTGGTTTTTTATTCAATTTTGTACAATTTATTGACTGGTTCTTTATTCAGTTTTGTAATGTTTATTGACTGGTTCTTTATTGAGTTTTGTACAGTTTATTGACTGGTTCTTTATTGAGTTTTGTACAGTTTATTGACTGTTTCTTTATTGAGTTTTGTACAGTTTATTGACTAGTTCCTTATTCAGTTTTGAACAGTTTATTGACTGTTTCTTTATTGAGTTTTGTACAGTTTATTGACTGTTTTTTATTGAGTTTTGTACAATATATTTACTGTTTTTTTATTGAGTTTTGTACGGTTTATTGACTGTTTCTTGATTGAGTTTTGTACAGTTTATTGACTGGTTCTTCATTTAGTTTTGTACAGTTTATTGACTGTTTCTTTAATTAGTTTTGTACAGTTTAATTACTGTTTCTTTATTTAGTTTTGTACAGTTTATTGACTGGTTCTTTATTGAATTTGTGTACAATTTATTGACTGGTTCTTTATTGACTTTTGTACAGTTTATTGACTGGTTCTTTATTGAGTTTTGTACAGTTTATTGACTGTTTCTTTATTTAGTTTTGTACAGTTTATTGACTGGTTCTTTATTGAGTTTTGTACAGGTTATTGACTTGTTCTTTATTCAGTTTTGTACATTTTATTGACTGGGTCTTTATTCAGTTTTGTTCAGTTTTTTTTACTGTTTCTTTATTGAGTTTGTGTACAATTTATTGACTTGTTCTTTATTTAGTTTTGTACAGTTTTTTGACTGTTTCATTATTTAGTTTTGTACAGTTTATTGACTGGTTCTTTATTGAGTTTTGTACAGTTTATTCACTGTTTCTTTATTCAGTTTTGTAATGTTTATTGACTGGTTGTTTATTGAGTTTTGTACAGTTTATTGACTGGTTCTTTATTGAGTTTTGTACAGGTTATTGACTTGTTCTTTATTCAGTTTTGTATTGTTTATTGAGTGGTTTTTTATTGAGTTTTGTACAGCTTATTGACTGGTTCTTTATAGAGTTTTGTACAGTTTATTGACTGTTTCTTTATTGAGTTTTGTACAGTTTATTGACTGGTTCTTTGTTCAGTTTTGTACAATTTATTGACTGGTTCTTTATTCAGTTTTGTAATGTTTATTGACTGGTTCTTTATTGAGTTTTGTACAGTTTATTGACTGGTTCTTTATTGAGTTTTGTACAGTTTATTGACTGTTTCTTTATTGAGTTTTGTACAGTTTATTGACTAGTTCCTTATTCAGTTTTGAACAGTTTATTGACTGTTTCTTTATTGAGTTTTGTACAGTTTATTGACTGTTTTTTATTGAGTTTTGTACAATATATTTACTGTTTTTTTATTGAGTTTTGTACGGTTTATTAACTGTTTCTTTATTGAGTTTTGTACAGTTTATTGACTGGTTCTTTATTGAGTTTTGTACAGTTTATTGACTGGTTCTTTATTGAATTTGTGTACAATTTATTGACTGGTTCTTTATTGAGTTTTGTACAGTTTATTGACTGGTTCTTTATTGAGTTTTGTACAGTTTATTGACTGTTTCTTTATTTAGTTTTGTACAGTTTATTGACTGGTTCTTTATTGAGTTTTGTACAGGTTATTGACTTGTTCTTTATTCAGTTTTGTACATTTTATTGACTGGGTCTTTATTCAGTTTTGTTCAGTTTTTTTACTGTTTCTTTATTTAGTTTGTGTACAATTTATTGACTGGTTCTTTATTCAGTTTTCTACAGTTTATTTACTGTTTCTTTATTTAGTTTTGTACAGTTTATTGACTGGTTCTTTATTGAGTTTTGTACAGTTTATTGACTGTTTCTTTATTCAGTTTTGTAATGTTTATTGACTTGTTGTTTATTGAGTTTTGTACAGTTTATTGACTGGTTCTTTATTGAGTTTTGTACAGTTTATTGACTGATTCTTTATTGGATTTGTGTACAATTTATTGACTGGTTCTTTATAGAGTTTTGAACAGTTTATTGACTGGTTCTTTATTGAGTTTTGTACAGTTTATTGACTGGTTCTTTGTTCAGTTTTGTACAATTTATTGACTGGTTCTTTATTCAGTTTTGTAATGTTTATTGACTGGTTCTTTATTGAGTTTTGTACAGTTTATTGACTGTTTCTTTATTTAGTTTTGTACAGTTTATTGACTGGTTCTTTATTGAGTTTTGTGCAGTTTATTGACTGTTTCTTTATTTAGTTTTGTACAGTTTATTGACTGGTTCTTTATTCAGTTTTGTACAGTTTATTGACTGGTTCTTTATTCAGTTTTGTTCAGTTTTTTTACTGTTTCTTTATTGAGTTTGTGTACAATTTATTGACTGGTTCTTTATTTAGTTTTGTACAGGTTTTTGACTGTTTCTTTATTTAGTTTTGTACAGTTTATTGGCTGGTTCTTTATTGAGTTTTGTACAGTTTATTCACTGTTTCTTTATTCAGTTTTGTAATGTTTATTGACTGGTTGTTTATTGAGTTTTGTACAGTTTATTGACGGGTTCTTTATTGAGTTTTGTACAGGTTATTGACTTGTTCTTTATTCAGTTTTGTATTGTTTATTGTTTGCTTTTTTATTAAGTTTTGTACAGCTTATTGACTGGTTCTTTATTGAGTTTTGAACAGTTTATTGACTGGTTCTTTATTGAGTTTTGTACAGTTTATTGACTGGTTCTTTGTTCAGTTTTGTACAGTTTATTGACTGGTTCTTTACTGAGTTTTGTACAGTTTATTGACTGGTTCTTTATTGAGTTTTGTACAGTTTATTGACTGTTTCTTTATTTAAATTTCTACAGTTTATCGACTGTTTCTTTATTTAGTTTTGTACAGCTTATTGACTGGTTCTTTAGTTAGTTTTGTACAGTTTATTGACTGTTTCTTTATTTAGTTTGTGTACAATTTATTCACTGGTTCTTTATTTAGTTTTCTACAGTTTATTTACTGTTTCTTTATTTAGTTTTGTACAGTTTATTGACTGGTTCTTTATTGAGTTTTGTACAGTTTATTGACTGTTTCTTTATTCAGTTTTGTAATGTTTATTGACTTGTTGTTTATTGAGTTTTGTACAGTTTATTGACTGGTTCTTTATTGAGTTTTGTACAGTTTATTGACTGATTCTTTATTGGATTTGTGTACAATTTATTGACTGGTTCTTAATTGAGTTGTGTACAGTTTATTGACTGGTTCTTTATTGAGTTTTGTACAGTTTATTGACTGGTTCTTTATTCAGTTTTGTACAATTTATTGACTGGTTCTTTATTCAGTTTTGTAATGTTTATTGACTGGTTCTTTATTGAGTTTTGTACAGTTTATTGACTGGTTCTTTATTGAGTTTTGTACAGTTTATTGACTGTTTCTTTATTGAGTTTTGCACAGTTTATTGACTAGTTCCTTATTCAGTTTTGAACAGTTTATTGACTGTTTCTTTATTGAGTTTTGTACAGTTTATTGACTGTTTTTTATTGAGTTTTGTACAATATATTTACTGTTTTTTTATTGAGTTTTGTACGGTTTATTGACTGTTTCTTGATTGAGTTTTGTACAGTTTATTGACTGGTTCTTTATTTAGTTTTGTACAGTTTATTGATGTTTCTTTAATTAGTTTTGTACAGTTTAATTACTGTTTCTTTATTTAGTTTTGTACAGTTTATTGACTGGTTCTTTATTGAATTTGTGTACAATTTATTGACTGGTTCTTTATTGAGTTTTGTACAGTTTATTGACTGGTTCTTTATTGAGTTTTGTACAGTTTATTGACTGTTTCTTTATTTAGTTTTGTACAGTTTATTGACTGGTTCTTTATTGAGTTTTGTACAGGTTATTGACTTGTTCTTTATTCAGTTTTGTACATTTTATTGACTGGGTCTTTATTCAGTTTTGTTCAGTTCTTTTTACTGTTTCTTTATTTAGTTTGTGTACAATTTATTGCCTGGTTCTTTATTTAGTTTTCTACAGTTTATTTACTGTTTCTTTATTTAGTTTTGTACAGTTTATTGACTGGTTCTTTATTGAGTTTTGTACAGTTTATTGACTGTTTCTTTATTCAGTTTTGTAATGTTTATTGACTTGTTGTTTATTGAGTTTTGTACAGTTTATTGACTGGTTCTTTATTGAGTTTTGTACAGTTTATTGACTGATTCTTTATTGGATTTGTGTACAATTTATTGACTGGTTCTTTATTGAGTTGTGTACAGTTTATTGACTGGTTCTTTATTGAGTTTTGTACAGTTTATTGACTGGTTTTTTATTCAATTTTGTACAATTTATTGACTGGTTCTTTATTCAGTTTTGTAATGTTTATTGACTGGTTCTTTATTGAGTTTTGTACAGTTTATTGACTGGTTCTTTATTGAGTTTTGTACAGTTTATTGACTGTTTCTTTATTGAGTTTTGTACAGTTTATTGACTAGTTCCTTATTCAGTTTTGAACAGTTTATTGACTGTTTCTTTATTGAGTTTTGTACAGTTTATTGACTGTTTTTTATTGAGTTTTGTACAATATATTTACTGTTTTTTTATTGAGTTTTGTACGGTTTATTGACTGTTTCTTGATTGAGTTTTGTACAGTTTATTGACTGGTTCTTTGTTTAGTTTTGTACAGTTTATTGACTGTTTCTTTAATTAGTTTTGTACAGTTTAATTACTGTTTCTTTATTTAGTTTTGTACAGTTTATTGACTGGTTCTTTATTGAATTTGTGTACAATTTATTGACTGGTTCTTTATTGACTTTTGTACAGTTTATTGACTGGTTCTTTATTGAGTTTTGTACAGTTTATTGACTGTTTCTTTATTTAGTTTTGTACAGTTTATTGACTGGTTCTTTATTGAGTTTTGTACAGGTTATTGACTTGTTCTTTATTCAGTTTTGTACATTTTATTGACTGGGTCTTTATTCAGTTTTGTTCAGTTTTTTTTACTGTTTCTTTATTGAGTTTGTGTACAATTTATTGACTTGTTCTTTATTTAGTTTTGTACAGTTTTTTGACTGTTTCATTATTTAGTTTTGTACAGTTTATTGACTGGTTCTTTATTGAGTTTTGTACAGTTTATTCACTGTTTCTTTATTCAGTTTTGTAATGTTTATTGACTGGTTGTTTATTGAGTTTTGTACAGTTTATTGACTGGTTCTTTATTGAGTTTTGTACAGGTTATTGACTTGTTCTTTATTCAGTTTTGTATTGTTTATTGAGTGGTTTTTTATTGAGTTTTGTACAGCTTATTGACTGGTTCTTTATAGAGTTTTGAACAGTTTATTGACTGGTTCTTTATTGAGTTTTGTACAGTTTATTGACTGGTTCTTTGTTCAGTTTTGTACAATTTATTGACTGGTTCTTTATTCAGTTTTGTAATGTTTATTGACTGGTTCTTTATTGAGTTTTGTACAGTTTATTGACTGGTTCTTTATTGAGTTTTGTACAGTTTATTGACTGTTTCTTTATTGAGTTTTGTACAGTTTATTGACTAGTTCCTTATTCAGTTTTGAACAGTTTATTGACTGTTTCTTTATTGAGTTTTGTACAGTTTATTGACTGTTTTTTATTGAGTTTTGTACAATATATTTACTGTTTTTTTATTGAGTTTTGTACGGTTTATTAACTGTTTCTTGATTGAGTTTTGTACAGTTTATTGACTGGTTCTTTATTGAGTTTTGTACAGTTTATTGACTGGTTCTTTATTGAATTTGTGTACAATTTATTGACTGGTTCTTTATTGAGTTTTGTACAGTTTATTGACTGGTTCTTTATTGAGTTTTGTACAGTTTATTGACTGTTTCTTTATTCAGTTTTGTACAGTTTATTGACTGGTTCTTTATTGAGTTTTGTACAGGTTATTGACTTGTTCTTTATTCAGTTTTGTACATTTTATTGACTGGGTCTTTATTCAGTTTTGTTCAGTTTTTTTACTGTTTCTTTATTTAGTTTGTGTACAATTTATTGACTGGTTCTTTATTTAGTTTTCTACAGTTTATTTACTGTTTCTTTATTTAGTTTTGTACAGTTTATTGACTGGTTCTTTATTGAGTTTTGTACAGTTTATTGACTGTTTCTTTATTCAGTTTTGTAATGTTTATTGACTTGTTGTTTATTGAGTTTTGTACAGTTTATTGACTGGTTCTTTATTGAGTTTTGTACAGTTTATTGACTGATTCTTTATTGGATTTGTGTACAATTTATTGACTGGTTCTTTATTGAGTTTTGTACAGTTTATTGACTGGTTCTTTATTGAGTTTTGTACAGTTTATTGACTGGTTCTTTATTCAGTTTTGTACAATTTATTGACTGGTTCTTTATTCAGTTTTGTAATGTTTATTGACTGGTTCTTTATTGAGTTTTGTACAGTTTATTGACTGGTTCTTTATTGAGTTTTGTACAGTTTATTGACTGTTTCTTTATTGAGTTTTGTACAGTTTATTGACTAGTTCCTTATTCAGTTTTGAACAGTTTATTGACTGTTTCTTTATTGAGTTTTGTACAGTTTATTGACTGTTTTTTATTGAGTTTTGTACAATATATTTACTGTTTTTTTATTGAGTTTTGTACGGTTTATTGACTGTTTCTTGATTGAGTTTTGTACAGTTTATTGACTGGTTCTTTATTTAGTTTTGTACAGTTTATTGACTGTTTCTTTAATTAGTTTTGTACAGTTTAATTACTGTTTCTTTATTTAGTTTTGTACAGTTTATTGACTGGTTCTTTATTGAATTTGTGTACAATTTATTGACTGGTTCTTTATTGAGTTTTGTACAGTTTATTGACTGGTTCTTTATTGAGTTTTGTACAGTTTATTGACTGTTTCTTTATTTAGTTTTGTACAGTTTATTGACTGGTTCTTTATTGAGTTTTGTACAGGTTATTGACTTGTCCTTTATTCAGTTTTGCACATTTTATTGACTGGGTCTTTATTCAGTTTTGTTCAGTTTTTTTTACTGTTTCTTTATTGAGTTTGTGTACAATTTATTGACTGGTTCTTTATTTAGTTTTGTACAGTTTTTTGACTGTTTCTTTATTTAGTTTTGTACAGTTTATTGACTGGTTCTTTATTGAGTTTTGTACAGTTTATTCACTGTTTCTTTATTCAGTTTTGTAATGTTTATTGACTGGTTGTTTATTGAGTTTTGTACAGTTTATTGACTGGTTCTTTATTGAGTTTTGTACAGGTTATTGACTTGTTCTTTATTCAGTTTTGTATTGTTTATTGAGTGGTTTTTTATTGGGTTTTGTACAGCTTATTGACTGGTTCTTTATAGAGTTTTGAACAGTTTATTGACTGGTTCTTTATTGAGTTTTGTACAGTTTATTGACTGGTTCTTTGTTCAGTTTTGTACAGTTTATTGACTGGTTCTTTACTGAGTTTTGTACAGTTTATTTACTGGTTCTTTATCCAGTTTTGTACAGTTTATTGACTGTTTCTTTATTTAAATTTCTACAGTTTATCGACTGTTTCTTTATTTAGTTTTGTACAGTTTATTGACTGGTTCTTTATTTAGTTTTGTACAGTTTATTGACTGTTTCTTCATTCAGTTTTGTAATGTTTCTTGACTGGTTGTTTAAATGAGTTTTGTACAGTTTATTGACTGGTTCTTTGTTCAGTTTTGTACAGTTTATTGACTGTTTCTGTATTGAGTTTTGTACAGTTTATTGACTGGTTCTTTATTCAGTTTTGTTCAGTTTTTTTACTGTTTCTTTATGGAGTTTGTGTACAATTTATTGACTGGTTCTTTATTTAGTTTTGTACAGTTTTTTTACTGTTACTTTATTTAGTTTTGTACAGTTTATTGACTGGTTCTTTATTCAGTTTTGTACAGTTTATTCACTGTTTCTTTATTCAAGTTTGTAATGTTTATTGACTGGTTGTTTATTGAGTTTTGTACAGTTTATTGACTGGTTCTTTATTGACTTTTGTACAGTTTATTGACTGGTTCTTTATTGAATTTGTGTACAATTTATTGACTGGTTCTTTATTGAGTTTTGTATAGTTTATTGACTGGTTCTTAATTCAGTTTTGTACAGTTTATTGACTGGTTCTTTATTGATTTTTGTACAGTTTATTGACTGGTTCTTTATTGACTTTTGTACAGTTTATTGACTGGTTCTTTATTGAGTTTTGTACATTTCATTGACTAGTTCTTTCTTAAGTTTTGTACAGTTTATTGACTGTTTCTTTATTGAGTTTTGTACAGTTTAGTGACTGTTTTTTATTGAGTTTTGTTCAGTTTATTGACTGTTTCTTTATTGAGTTTTGTACAGTTTATTGACTGTTTTTTTAATCATTTTTGTACAGTTTGTTGACTGTTTCTTTATTGAGTTTTGTACAGTTTATTGACTGGTTCTTTATTCAGTTTTGTACAGTTTATTGACTGTTTCTTTAATGAGTTTTGTACAGTTTATTGACTGTTTCTTTATTTAGTTTTGTTCAGTTTATTGACTGTTTCTTTAGTTAGTTTTGGTACATTTTATTGACTGTTTCTTTATTTAGTTTGTGTACAATTTATTGACTGGTTCTTTATTTAGTTTTGTACAGTTTATTTACTGTTTCTTTATTTAGTTTTGTACAGTTTATTGACTGGTTCTTTATTGAGTTTTGTACACTTTATTGACTGTTTCTTTATTCAGTTTTGTAATGTTTATTGACTGGTTGTTTATTGAGTTTTGTACAGTTTATTGACTGGCTCTTTATTGCGTTTTGTACAGTTTATTGATTCTTTATTGGATTTGCGTACAGTTTATTGACTGGTTCTTTATTGAGTTGTGTACAGTTTATTGACTGGTTCTTTATTGAGTTTTGTACAGTTTATTGACTGGTTCTTTATTCAGTTTTGTAATGTTTATTGACTGGTTCTTTATTGAGTTTTGTACAGGTTAGTGACTGCTTTTTATTGAGTTTTGTTCAGTTTATTCACTGTTTCTTTATTGAGTTTTGTACAGTTTATTGACTGTTTCTTTATTGAGTTTTTTACAGTTTATTGACTGGTTCTTTATTCATTTTTGTACAGTTTATTGACTGTTTCTTTATTCAGTTTTGTACAGTTTATTGCCTGTTTCTTTATTTAGTTTTGAACAGTTTATTGACTGTTTCTTTAGTTAGTTTTGTACAGTTTATTGACTGTTTCTTTAGTTAGTTTTGTACAGTTTATTGACTGTTTCTTTATTGAGTTTTGTACAGTTTATTGACTGTTTTTTATTGAGTTTTGTACAATATATTTACTGTTTTTTTATTGAGTTTTGTACGGTTTATTGACTGTTTCTTGATTGAGTTTTGTACAGTTTATTGACTGGTTCTTTATTTAGTTTTGTACAGTTTATTGACTGTTTCTTTAATTAGTTTTGTACAGTTTAATTACTGTTTCTTTATTTAGTTTTGTACAGTTTATTGACTGGTTCTTTATTGAATTTGTGTACAATTTATTGACTGGTTCTTTATTGAGTTTTGTACAGTTTATTGACTGTTTCTTTATTTAGTTTTGTACAGTTTATTGACTGGTTCTTTATTGAGTTTTGTACAGGTTATTGACTTGTTCTTTATTCAGTTTTGCACATTTTATTGACTGGGTCTTTATTCAGTTTTGTTCAGTTTTTTTTACTGTTTCTTTATTGAGTTTGTGTACAATTTATTGACTGGTTCTTTATTTAGTTTTGTACAGTTTTTTTACTGTTTCTTTATTTAGTTTTGTACAGTTTATTGACTGGTTCTTTATTGAGTTTTGTACAGTTTATTCACTGTTTCTTTATTCAGTTTTGTAATGTTTATTGACTGGTTGTTTATTGAGTTTTGTACAGTTTATTGACTGGTTCTTTATTGAGTTTTGTACAGGTTATTGACTTGTTCTTTATTCAGTTTTGTATTGTTTATTGAGTGGTTTTTTATTGGGTTTTGTACAGCTTATTGACTGGTTCTTTATAGAGTTTTGAACAGTTTATTGACTGGTTCTTTATTGAGTTTTGTACAGTTTATTGACTGGTTCTTTGTTCAGTTTTGTACAGTTTATTGACTGGTTCTTTACTGAGTTTTGTACAGTTTATTTACTGGTTCTTTATCCAGTTTTGTACAGTTTATTGACTGTTTCTTTATTTAAAATTCTACAGTTTATCGACTGTTTCTTTATTTAGTTTTGTACAGTTTATTGACTGGTTCTTTATTTAGTTTTGTACAGTTTATTGACTGTTTCTTCATTCAGTTTTGTAATGTTTATTGACTGGTTGTTTATTGAGTTTTGTACAGTTTATTGACTGGTTCTTTATTGAGTTTTGTACAGGTTATTGACTTGTTCTTTATTCAGTTTTGTATTGTTTATTGAGTGGTTTTTTATTGGGTTTTGTACAGCTTATTGACTGGTTCTTTATAGAGTTTTGAACAGTTTATTGACTGGTTCTTTATTGAGTTTTGTACAGTTTATTGACTGGTTCTTTGTTCAGTTTTGTACAGTTTATTGACTGGTTCTTTACTGAGTTTTGTACAGTTTATTTACTGGTTCTTTATCCAGTTTTGTACAGTTTATTGACTGTTTCTTTATTTAAAATTCTACAGTTTATCGACTGTTTCTTTATTTAGTTTTGTACAGTTTATTGACTGGTTCTTTATTTAGTTTTGTACAGTTTATTGACTGTTTCTTCATTCAGTTTTGTAATGTTTCTTGACTGGTTGTTTAAATGAGTTTTGTACAGTTTATTGACTGGTTCTTTGTTCAGTTTTGTACAGTTTATTGACTGTTTCTGTATTGAGTTTTGTACAGTTTATTGACTGGTTCTTTATTCAGTTTTGTTCAATTTTTTTACTGTTTCTTTATGGAGTTTGTGTACAATTTATTTACTGGTTCTTTATTTAATTTTGTACAGTTTTTTTACTGTTTCTTTATTTAGTTTTGTACAGTTTATTGACTGGTTCTTTATTCAGTTTTGTACAGTTTATTCACTGTTTCTTTGTTCAAGTTTGTAATGTTTATTGACTGGTTGTTTATTGAGTTTTGTACAGTTTATTGACTGGTTCTTTATTGACTTTTGTACAGTTTATTGACTGGTTCTTTATTGAATTTGTGTACAATTTATTGACTGGTTCTTTATTGAGTTTTGTACAGTTTATTGACTGGTTCTTAATTCAGTTTTGTACAGTTTATTGACTGGTTCTTTATTGAGTTTTGTACAGTTTATTGACTGGTTCTTTATTGAGTTTTGTACAGTTTATCGACTGTTTCTTTATTGAGTTTTGTACATTTCATTGACTAGTTCTTTCTTAAGTTTTGTACAGTTTATTGACTGTTTCTTTATTGAGTTTTGTACAGTTTAGTGACTGTTTTTTATTGAGTTTTGTTCAGTTTATTGACTGTTTCTTTATTGAGTTTTGTACAGTTTATTGACTGGTTCTTTATTCAGTTTTGTACAGTTTATTGACTGTTTCTTTAATGAGTTTTGTACAGTTTATTGACTGTTTCTTTATTTAGTTTTGTTCAGTTTATTGACTGTTTTTTTAGTTAGTTTTGGTACATTTTATTGACTGTTTCTTTATTTAGTTTGTGTACAATTTATTGACTGGTTCTTTATTTAGTTTTGTACAGTTTATTTACTGTTTCTTTATTTAGTTTTGTACAGTTTATTGACTGGTTCTTTATTGAGTTTTGTACACTTTATTGACTGTTTCTTTATTCAGTTTTGTAATGTTTATTGACTGGTTGTTTATTGAGTTTTGTACAGTTTATTGACTGGCTCTTTATTGCGTTTTGTACAGTTTATTGATTCTTTATTGGATTTGCGTACAATTTATTGACTGGTTCTTTATTGAGTTGTGTACAGTTTATTGACTGGTTCTTTATTGAGTTTTGTACAGTTTATTGACTGGTTCTTTATTCAGTTTTGTAATGTTTATCGACTGGTTCTTTATTGAGTTTTGTACAGGTTAGTGACTGCTTTTTATTGAGTTTTGTTCAGTTTATTCACTGTTTCTTTATTCAAGTTTGTAATGTTTATTGACTGGTTGTTTATTGAGTTTTGTACAGTTTATTGACTGGTTCTTTATTGACTTTTGTACAGTTTATTGACTGGTTCTTTATTGAATTTGTGTACAATTTATTGACTGGTTCTTTATTGAGTTTTGTACAGTTTATTGACTGGTTCTTAATTCAGTTTTGTACAGTTTATTGACTGGTTCTTTATCTTTATTGAGTTTTGTACAGTTTATTGACTGGTTCTTTATTGAGTTTTGTACAGTTTATTGACTGTTTCTTTATTGAGTTTTGTACATTTCATTGACTAGTTCTTTCTTAAGTTTTGTACAGTTTATTGACTGTTTCTTTATTGAGTTTTGTACAGTTTAGTGACTGTTTTTTATTGAGTTTTGTTCAGTTTATTGACTGTTTCTTTATTGAGTTTTGTACAGTTTATTGACTGTTTTTTTAATCATTTTTGTACAGTTTGTTGACTGTTTCTTTATTGAGTTTTGTACAGTTTATTGACTGGTTCTTTATTCAGTTTTGTACAGTTTATTGACTGTTTCTTTAATGAGTTTTGTACAGTTTATTGACTGTTTCTTTATTTAGTTTTGTTCAGTTTATTGACTGTTTCTTTAGTTAGTTTTGGTACATTTTATTGACTGTTTCTTTATTTAGTTTGTGTACAATTTATTGACTGGTTCTTTATTTAGTTTTGTACAGTTTATTTACTGTTTCTTTATTTAGTTTTGTACAGTTTATTGACTGGTTCTTTATTGAGTTTTGTACACTTTATTGACTGTTTCTTTATTCAGTTTTGTAATGTTTATTGACTGGTTGTTTATTGAGTTTTGTACAGTTTATTGACTGGCTCTTTATTGCGTTTTGTACAGTTTATTGATTCTTTATTGGATTTGCGTACAATTTATTGACTGGTTCTTTATTGAGTTGTGTACAGTTTATTGACTGGTTCTTTATTGAGTTTTGTACAGTTTATTGACTGGTTCTTTATTCAGTTTTGTAATGTTTATTGACTGGTTCTTTATTGAGTTTTGTACAGGTTAGTGACTGCTTTTTATTGAGTTTTGTTCAGTTTATTCACTGTTTCTTTATTGAGTTTTGTACAGTTTATTGACTGTTTCTTTATTGAGTTTTTTACAGTTTATTGACTGGTTCTTTATTCATTTTTGTACAGTTTATTGACTGTTTCTTTATTCAGTTTTGTACAGTTTATTGACTGTTTCTTTATTTAGTTTTGAACAGTTTATTGACTGTTTCTTTAGTTAGTTTTGTACAGTTTATTGACTGTTTCTTTAGTTAGTTTTGTACAGTTTATTGACTGTTTCTTTATTGAGTTTTGTACAGTTTATTGACTGTTTTTTATTGAGTTTTGTACAATATATTTACTGTTTTTTTATTGAGTTTTGTACGGTTTATTGACTGTTTCTTGATTGAGTTTTGTACAGTTTATTGACTGGTTCTTTATTTAGTTTTGTACAGTTTATTGACTGTTTCTTTAATTAGTTTTGTACAGTTTAATTACTGTTTCTTTATTTAGTTTTGTACAGTTTATTGACTGGTTCTTTATTGAATTTGTGTACAATTTATTGACTGGTTCTTTATTGAGTTTTGTACAGTTTATTGACTGTTTCTTTATTTAGTTTTGTACAGTTTATTGACTGGTTCTTAATTGAGTTTTGTACAGGTTATTGACTTGTTCTTTATTCAGTTTTGCACATTTTATTGACTGGGTCTTTATTCAGTTTTGTTCAGTTTTTTTTACTGTTTCTTTATTGAGTTTGTGTACAATTTATTGACTGGTTCTTTATTTAGTTTTGTACAGTTTTTTTACTGTTTCTTTATTTAGTTTTGTACAGTTTATTGACTGGTTCTTTATTGAGTTTTGTACAGTTTATTCACTGTTTCTTTATTCAGTTTTGTAATGTTTATTGACTGGTTGTTTATTGAGTTTTGTACAGTTTATTGACTGGTTCTTTATTGAGTTTTGTACAGGTTATTGACTTGTTCTTTATTCAGTTTTGTATTGTTTATTGAGTGGTTTTTTATTGGGTTTTGTACAGCTTATTGACTGGTTCTTTATAGAGTTTTGAACAGTTTATTGACTGGTTCTTTATTGAGTTTTGTACAGTTTATTGACTGGTTCTTTGTTCAGTTTTGTACAATTTATTGACTGGTTCTTTACTGAGTTTTGTACAGTTTATTTACTGGTTCTTTATCCAGTTTTGTACAGTTTATTGACTGTTTCTTTATTTAAATTTCTACAGTTTATCGACTGTTTCTTTATTTAGTTTTGTACAGTTTATTGACTGGTTCTTTATTTAGTTTTGTACAGTTTATTGACTGTTTCTTCATTCAGTTTTGTAATGTTTCTTGACTGGTTGTTTAAATGAGTTTTGTACAGTTTATTGACTGGTTCTTTGTTCAGTTTTGTACAGTTTATTGACTGTTTCTGTATTGAGTTTTGTACAGTTTATTGACTGGTTCTTTATTCAGTTTTGTTCAATTTTTTTACTGTTTCTTTATGGAGTTTGTGTACAATTTATTTACTGGTTCTTTATTTAGTTTTGTACAGTTTTTTTACTGTTTCTTTATTTAGTTTTGTACAGTTTATTGACTGGTTCTTTATTCATTTTTGTACAGTTTATTCACTGTTTCTTTGTTCAAGTTTGTAATGTTTATTGACTGGTTGTTTATTGAGTTTTGTACAGTTTATTGACTGGTTCTTTATTGACTTTTGTACAGTTTATTGACTGGTTCTTTATTGAATTTGTGTACAATTTATTGACTGGTTCTTTATTGAGTTTTGTACAGTTTATTGACTGGTTCTTAATTCAGTTTTGTACAGTTTATTGACTGGTTCTTTATTGAGTTTTGTACAGTTTATTGACTGGTTCTTTATTGAGTTTTGTACAGTTTATTGACTGTTTCTTTATTGAGTTTTGTACATTTCATTGACTAGTTCTTTCTTAAGTTTTGTACAGTTTATTGACTGTTTCTTTATTGAGTTTTGTACAGTTTAGTGACTGTTTTTTATTGAGTTTTGTTCAGTTTATTGACTGTTTCTTTATTGAGTTTTGTACAGTTTATTGACTGGTTCTTTATTCAGTTTTGTACAGTTTATTGACTGTTTCTTTAATGAGTTTTGTACAGTTTATTGACTGTTTCTTTATTTAGTTTTGTACAGTTTATTTACTGTTTCTTTATTTAGTTTTGTACAGTTTATTGACTGGTTCTTTATTGAGTTTTGTACACTTTATTGACTGTTTCTTTATTCAGTTTTGTAATGTTTATTGACTGGTTGTTTATTGAGTTTTGTACAGTTTATTGACTGGCTCTTTATTGCGTTTTGTACAGTTTATTGATTCTTTATTGGATTTGCGTACAATTTATTGACTGGTTCTTTATTGAGTTGTGTACAGTTTATTGACTGGTTCTTTATTGAGTTTTGTACAGTTTATTGACTGGTTCTTTATTCAGTTTTGTAATGTTTATTCACTGTTTCTTTATTGAGTTTTGTACAGTTTATTGACTGTTTCTTTATTGAGTTTTTTACAGTTTATTGACTGGTTCTTTATTCATTTTTGTACAGTTTATTGACTGTTTCTTTATTCAGTTTTGTACAGTTTATTGACTGTTTCTTTATTTAGTTTTGTACAGTTTATTGACTGTTTCTTTAGTTAGTTTTGTACAGTTTATTGACTGTTTCTTTAGTTAGTTTTGTACAGTTTATTGACTGTTTCTTTATTTAGTTTGTGTACAATTTATTGACTGGTTCTTTAGTTAGTTTGTGTACAATTTATTGACTGGTTCTTTATTTAGTTTTGTACAGTTTATTTACTGTTTCTTTATTTAGTTTTGTACAGTTTATTGACTGGTTCTTTATTGAGTTTTGTACACTTTATTGACTGTTTCTTTATTCAGTTTTGTAATGTTTATTGACTGGTTGTTTATTGAGTTTTGTACAGTTTATTGACTGGTTCTTTATTGAGTTTTGTACACTTTATTGACTGTTTCTTTATTCAGTTTTGTAATGTTTATTGACTGGTTGTTTATTGAGTTTTGTACAGTTTATTGACTGGTTCTTTATTGCGTTTTGTACAGTTTATTGACTGATTCTTTATTGAATATGTGTACAATTTATTGACTGGTTCTTTATTGAGTTGTGTACAGTTTATTGACTGGTTCTTTATTGAGTTTTGTACAGTTCATTGACTGGTTCTTTATTCAGTTTTGTACAGTTTATTGACTGGTTCTTTATTTAGTTTTGTTCAGTTCACTGTTTCTTTATTGAGTTTTGTACAGTTTATTGACTGTTTCTTTATTGAGTCTTGTACAGTTTATTGACTGGTTCTTTATTCAGTTTTGTACAGTTTATTGACTGTTCTTTATTGAGTTTTGTACAGTTTATTGACTGTTTCTTTATTTGGTTTTGTACAGTTTATTGACTGTTTCTTTAGTTAGTTTTGTACAGTTTATTGACTGTTTCTTTAGTTAGTTTTGTACAGTTTATTGACTGTTTCTTTATTTAGTTTGTGTACAATTTATTGACTGGTTCTTTATTTAGTTTTCTACAGTTTATTTACTGTTTCTTTATTTAGTTTTGTACAGTTTATTGACTGGTACTTTATTGAGTTTTGTACAGTTTATTGACTGTTTCTTTATTCAGTTTTGTAATGTTTATTGACTGGTTGTTTATTGAGTTTTGTACAGTTTATTGACTGGTTCTTTATTGAGTTTTGTACAGTTTATTGACTGATTCTTTATTGGATTTGTGTACAATTTATTGACTGGTTCTTTATTGAGTTGTGTACAGTTTATTGACTGGTTCTTTATTGAGTTTTGTACAGTTTATTGACTGGTTCTTTATTCAGTTTTGTACAATTTATTGACTGGTTCTTTATAGAGTTTTGTACGGTTTATTGACTGTTTCTTGATTGAGTTTTGTACAGTTTATTGACTTGTTCTTTATTTAGTTTTGTACAGTTTATTGACTGTTTCTTTAATTAGTTTTGTACAGTTTAATTACTGTTTCTTTATTTAGTTTTGTACAGTTTATTGACTGGTTCTTTATTGAATTTGTGTACAATTTATTGACTGGTTCTTTATTGAGTTTTGTACAGTTTATTGACTGGTTCTTTATTGAGTTTTGTACAGTTTATTGACTGTTTCTTTATTTAGTTTTGTACAGTTTATTGACTGGTTCTTTATTGAGTTTTGTACAGGTTATTGACATGTTCTTTATTCAGTTTTGTACATTTTATTGACTGGGTCTTTATTCAGTTTTGTTCAGTTTTTTTTACTGTTTCTTTATTTAGTTTGTGTACAATTTATTGACTGGTTCTTAATTTAAATTTCTACAGTTTATCGACTGTTTCTTTATTTAGTTTTGTACAGTTTATTGACTGGTTCTTTATTTAGTTTTGTACAGTTTATTGACTGTTTCTTCATTCAGTTTTGTAATGTTTCTTGACTGGTTGTTTAAATGAGTTTTGTACAGTTTATTGACTTTTTCTTTGTTCAGTTTTGTACAGTTTATTGACTGTTTCTGTATTGAGTTTTGTACAGTTTATTGACTGGTTCTTTATTCAGTTTTGTTCAGTTTTTTACTGTTTCTTTATGGAGTTTGTGTACAATTTATTGACTGGTTCTTTATTTAGTTTTGTACAGTTTTTTTACTGTTTCTTTATTTAGTTTTGTACAGTTTATTGACTGGTTCTTTATTCAGTTTTGTACAGTTTATTCACTGTTTCTTTATTCAAGTTTGTAATGTTTATTGACTTGTTGTTTATTGAGTTTTGTACAGTTTATTGACTGGTTCTTTATTGACTTTTGTACAGTTTATTGACTGGTTCTTTATTGAATTTGTGTACAATTTATTGACTGGTTCTTTATTGAGTTTTGTACAGTTTATTGACTGGTTCTTAATTCAGTTTTGTACAGTTTATTGACTGGTTCTTTATTGAGTTTTGTACAGTTTATTGACTGGTTCTTTATTGAGTTTTGTACAGTTTATTGACTGTTTCTTTATTGAGTTTTGTACATTTCATTGACTAGTTCTTTCTTAAGTTTTGTACAGTTTATTGACTGTTTCTTTATTGAGTTTTGTACAGTTTATTGACTGTTTCTTTATTGAGTTTTGTTCAGTTTATTGACTGTTTCTTTATTGAGTTTTGTACAGTTTATTGACTGTTTTTTTAATCATTTTTGTACAGTTTGTTGACTGTTTCTTTATTGAGTTTTGTACAGTTTATTGACTGGTTCTTTATTCAGTTTTGTACAGTTTATTGACTGTTTCTTTATTGAGTTTTGTACAGTTTATTGACTGTTTCTTTATTTAGTTTTGTTCAGTTTATTGACTGTTTCTTTAGTTAGTTTTGGTACATTTTATTGACTGTTTCTTTATTTAGTTTGTGTACAATTTATTGACTGGTTCTTTATTTAGTTTTGTACAGTTTATTTACTGTTTCTTTATTTAGTTTTGTACAGTTTATTGACTGGTTCTTTATTGAGTTTTGTACACTTTATTGACTGTTTCTTTATTCAGTTTTGTAATGTTTATTGACTGGTTGTTTATTGAGTTTTGTACAGTTTATTGACTGGCTCTTTATTGCGTTTTGTACAGTTTATTGATTCTTTATTGGATTTGTGTACAATTTATTGACTGGTTCTTTATTGAGTTGTGTACAGTTTATTGACTGGTTCTTTATTGAGTTTTGTACAGTTTATTGACTGGTTCTTTATTCAGTTTTGTAATGTTTATTGACTGGTTCTTTATTGAGTTTTCTACAGGTTAGTGACTGCTTTTTATTGAGTTTTGTTCAGTTTATTCACTGTTTCTTTATTGAGTTTTGTACAGTTTATTGACTGTTTCTTTATTGAGTTTTTTACAGTTTATTGACTTGTTCTTTATTCATTTTTGTACAGTTTATTGACTGTTTCTTTATTCAGTTTTGTACAGTTTATTGACTGTTTCTTTATTTAGTTTTGTACAGTTTATTGACTGTTTCTTTAGTTAGTTTTGTACAGTTTATTGACTGTTTCTTTATTTAGTTTTGTACAGTTTATTGACTGTTTCTTTATTTAGTTTGTGTACAATTTATTGACTGGTTCTTTAGTTAGTTTGTGTACAATTTATTGACTGGTTCTTTATTTAGTTTTGTACAGTTTATTTACTGTTTCTTTATTTAGTTTTGTACAGTTTATTGACTGGTTCTTTATTGAGTTTTGTACACTTTATTGACTGTTTCTTTATTCAGTTTTGTAATGTTTATTGACTGGTTGTTTATTGAGTTTTGTACAGTTTATTGACTGGTTCTTTATTGCGTTTTGTACAGTTTATTGACTGATTCTTTATTGAATTTGTGTACAATTTATTGACTGGTTCTTTATTGAGTTGTGTACAGTTTATTGACTGGTTCTTTATTGAGTTTTGTACAGTTTATTGACTGGTTCTTTATTCAGTTTTGTACAGTTTATTGACTGGTTCTTTATTCAGTTTTGTTCAGTTTATTCACTGTTTCTTTATTGAGTTTTGTACAGTTTATTGACTGTTTCTTTATTGAGTCTTGTACAGTTTATTGACTGGTTCTTTATTCAGTTTTGTACAGTTTATTGACTGTTTCTTTATTGAGTTTTGTACAGTTTATTGACTGTTTCTTTATTTGGTTTTGTACAGTTTATTGACTGTTTCTTTAGTTAGTTTTGAACAGTTTATTGACTGTTTCTTTAGTTAGTTTTGTACAGTTTATTGACTGTTTCTTTATTTAGTTTGTGTACAATTTATTGACTGGTTCTTTATTTAGTTTTGTACAGTTTATTGACTGTTTCTTTATTTAGTTTTGTACAGTTTATTGACTGGTTCTTTATTGAGTTTTGTACAGGTTATTGACTTGTTCTTTATTCAGTTTTGTACATTTTATTGACTGGGTCTTTATTCAGTTTTGTTCAGTTTTTTTTTACTGTTTCTTTATTTAGTTTGTGTACAATTTATTGACTGGATCTTTATTTAGTTTTCTACAGTTTATTTACTGTTTCTTTATTTAGTTTTGTACAGTTTATTGACTGGTTCTTTATTGAGTTTTGTACAGTTTATTGACTGTTTCTTTATTCAGTTTTGTAATGTTTATTGACTTGTTGTTTATTGAGTTTTGTACAGTTTATTGACTGGTTCTTTATTGAGTTTTGTACAGTTTATTGACTGATTCTTTATTGAGTTGTGTACAGTTTATTGACTGGTTCTTTATTGAGTTGTGTACAGTTTATTGACTGGTTCTTTATTGAGTTTTGTACAGTTTATTGACTGGTTCTTTATTCAGTTTTGTACAATTTATTGACTGGTTCTTTATTCAGTTTTGTAATGTTTATTGACTGGTTCTTTATTGAGTTTTGTACAGTTTATTGACTGGTTCTTTATTGAGTTTTGTACAGTTTATTGACTGTTTTTTTATTGAGTTTGTACAGTTTATTGACTAGTTCCTTATTCAGTTTTGAACAGTTTATTAACTGTTTCTTTATTGAGTTTTGTACAGTTTATTGACTGTTTTTTATTGAGTTTTGTACAATATATTTACTGTTTTTTTATTGAGTTTTGTACGGTTTATTGACTGTTTCTTGATTGAGTTTTGTACAGTTTATTGACTGGTTCTTTATTTAGTTTTGTACAGTTTATTGACTGTTTCTTTAATTAGTTTTGTACAGTTTAATTACTGTTTCTTTATTTAGTTTTGTACAGTTTATTGACTGGTTCTTTATTGAATTTGTGTACAATTTATTGACTGGTTCTTTATTGAGTTTTGTACAGTTTATTGACTGGTTCTTTATTGAGTTTTGTACAGTTTATTGACTGTTTCTTTATTTAGTTTTGTACAGTTTATTGACTGGTTCTTTATTGAGTTTTGTACAGGTTATTGACTTGTTCTTTATTTAGTTTTGTACATTTTATTGACTGGGTCTTTATTCAGTTTTGTTCAGTTTTTTTTACTGTTTCTTTATTGAGTTTGTGTACAATTTATTGACTGGTTCTTTATTTAGTTTTGTACAGTTTTTTGACTGTTTATTTATTTAGTTTTGTACAGTTTATTGACTGGTTCTTTATTGAGTTTTGTACAGTTTATTCACTGTTTCTTTATTCAGTTTTGTAATGTTTATTGACTGGTTGTTTATTGATTTTTTTACAGTTTATTGACTGGTTCTTTATTGAGTTTTGTACAGGTTATTGACTTGTTCTTTATTCAGTTTTGTATTGTTTATTGAGTGGTTTTTTATTGAGTTTTGTACAGCTTATTGACTGGTTCTTTATAGAGTTTTGAACAGTTTATTGACTGGTTCTTTATTGAGTTTTGTACAGTTTATTGACTGGTTCTTTGTTCAGTTTTGTACAGTTTATTGACTGGTTCTATACTGAGCTTTGTACAGTTTATTTACTGGTTCTTTATCCAGTTTTGTACAGTTTATTGACTGTTTCTTTATTTAAATTTCTACAGTTTATCGACTGTTTCTTTATTTAGTTTTGTACAGTTTATTGACTGTTTCTTTAGTTAGTTTTGTACAGTTTATTGACTGTTTCTTTATTTAGTTGATGTACAATTTACTGACTGGTTCTTTATTTAGTTTTGTACAGTTTATTTACTGTTTCTTTATTTAGTTTTGTACAGTTAATTGACTGGTTCTTTATTGAGTTTTGTACAGTTTATTGACTGTTTCTTTATTCAGTTTTGTAATGTTTCTTGACTGGTTGTTTAAATGAGTTTTGTACAGTTTATTGACTGGTTCTTTGTTCAGTTTTGTACAGTTTATTGACTGTTTCTGTATTGAGTTTTGTACAGTTTATTGACTGGTTCTTTATTCAGTTTTGTTCAGTTTTTTTACTGTTTCTTTATGGAGTTTGTGTACAATTTATTGACTGGTTCTTTATTTAGTTTTGTACAGTTTTTTTACTGTTTCTTTATTTAGTTTTGTACAGTTTATTGACTGGTTCTTTATTCAGTTTTGTACAGTTTATTGACTGTTTCTTTATTCAAGTTTGTAATGTTTATTGACTGGTTGTTTATTGAGTTTTGTACAGTTTATTGACTGGTTCTTTATTGACTTTTGTACAGTTTATTGACTGGTTCTTTATTGAATTTGTGTACAATTTATTGACTGGTTCTTTATTGAGTTTTGTACAGTTTATTGACTGGTTCTTAATTCAGTTTTGTACAGTTTATTGACTGGTTCTTTATTGAGTTTTGTACAGTTTATTGACTGGTTCTTTATTGAGTTTTGTACAGTTTATTGACTGTTTCTTTATTGAGTTTTGTACATTTCATTGACTAGTTCTTTCTTAAGTTTTGTACAGTTTATTGACTGTTTCTTTATTGAGTTTTGTACAGTTTAGTGACTGTTTTTTATTGAGTTTTGTTCAGTTTATTGACTGTTTCTTTATTGAGTTTTGTACAGTTTATTGACTGTTTTTTTAATCATTTTTGTACAGTTTGTTGACTGTTTCTTTATTGAGTTTTGTACAGTTTATTGACTGCTTCTTTATTCAGTTTTGTACAGTTTCTTGACTGTTTCTTTATTGAGTTTTGTACAGTTTATTGACTGTTTCTTTATTTAGTTTTGTACAGTTTATTGACTGTTTCTTTAGTTAGTTTTGGTACATTTTATTGACTGTTTCTTTATTTAGTTTGTGTACAATTTATTGACTGGTTCTTTATTTAGTTTTGTACAGTTTATTTACTGTTTCTTTATTTAAATTTCTACAGTTTATCGACTGTTTCTTTATTTAGTTTTGTACAGTTTATTGACTGGTTCTTTATTCAGTTTTGTACAGTTTATTGACTGTTTCTTCATTCAGTTTTGTAATGTTTCTTGACTGGTTGTTTAAATGAGTTTTGTACAGTTTATTGACTGGTTCTTTGTTCAGTTTTGTACAGTTTATTGACTGTTTCTGTATTGAGTTTTTTACAGTTTATTGACTGGTTCTTTATTCAGTTTTGTTCAGTTTTTTTACTGTTTCTTTATGGAGTTTGTGTACAATTTATTGACTGGTTCTTTATTTAGTTTTGTACAGTTTTTTTACTGTTTCTTTATTTAGTTTTGTACAGTTTATTGACTGGTTCTTTATTCAGTTTTGTACAGTTTATTCACTGTTTCTTTATTCAAGTTTGTAATGTTTATTGACTGGTTGTTAATTGAGTTTTGTACAGTTTATTGACTGGTTCTTTATTGACTTTTGTACAGTTTATTGACTGGTTCTTTATTGAATTTGTGTACAATTTATTGACTGGTTCTTTATTGAGTTTTGTACAGTTTATTGACTGGTTCTTAATTCAGTTTTGTACAGTTTATTGACTGGTTCTTTATTGAGTTTTGTACAGTTTATTGACTGGTTCTTTATTGAGTTTTGTACAGTTTATTGACTGTTTCTTTATTGAGTTTTGTACATTTCATTGACTAGTTCTTTCTTAAGTTTTGTACAGTTTATTGACTGTTTCTTTATTGAGTTTTGTACAGTTTAGTGACTGTTTTTTATTGAGTTTTGTTCAGTTTATTGACTGTTTCTTTATTGAGTTTTGTACAGTTTATTGACTGTTTTTTTAATCATTTTTGTACAGTTTGTTGACTGTTTCTTTATTGAGTTTTGTACAGTTTATTGACTGGTTCTTTATTCAGTTTTGTACAGTTTCTTGACTGTTTCTTTATTGAGTTTTGTACAGTTTATTGACTGTTTCTTTATTTAGTTTTGTACAGTTTATTGACTGTTTCTTTAGTTAGTTTTGGTACATTTTATTGACTGTTTCTTTATTTAGTTTGTGTACAATTTATTGACTGGTTCTTTATTTAGTTTTGTACAGTTTATTTACTGTTTCTTTATTTAGTTTTGTACAGTTTATTGACTGGTTCTTTATTGAGTTTTGTACAGTTTATTGACTGGTTCTTTATTCAGTTTTGTAATGTTTATTGACTGGTTCTTTATTGAGTTTTGTACAGGTTAGTGACTGCTTTTTATTGAGTTTTGTTCAGTTTATTCACTGTTTCTTTATTGAGTTTTGTACAGTTTATTGACTGTTTCTTTATTGATTTTTTTACAGTTTATTGACTGGTTCTTTATTAATTTTTGTACAGTTTATTGACTGTTTCTTTATTCAGTTTTGTACAGTTTATTGACTGTTTCTTTATTTAGTTTTGTACAGTTTATTGACTGTTTCTTTAGTTAGTTTTGTACAGTTTATTGACTGTTTCTTTAGTTAGTTTTGTACAGTTTATTGACTGTTTCTTTATTTAGTTTGTGTACAATGTATTGACTGGTTCTTTAGTTAGTTTGTGTACAATTTATTGACTGGTTCTTTATTTAGTTTTGTACAGTTTATTTACTGTTTCTTTATTTAGTTTTGTACAGTTTATTGACTGGTTCTTTATTGAGTTTTGTACACTTTATTGACTGTTTCTTTATTCAGTTTTGTAATGTTTATTGACTGGTTGTTTATTGAGTTTTGTACAGTTTATTGACTGGTTCTTTATTGCGTTTTGTACAGTTTATTGACTGATTCTTTATTGAATTTGTTTACAATTTATTGACTGGTTCTTAATTGAGTTGTGTACAGTTTATTGACTGGTTCTTTATTGAGTTTTGTACAGTTTATTGACTGGTTCTTTATTGAGTTTTGTACAGTTTATTGACTGGTTCTTTATTCAGTTTTGTACAGTTTATTGACTGTTTCTTTATTGAGTTTTGTACAGTTTATTGACTGTTTCTTTATTTAGTTTTGTACAGTTTATTGACTGTTTCTTTAGTTAGTTTCGTACAGTTTATTGACTGTTTCTTTAGTTAGTTTTGTACAGTTTATTGACTGTTTCTTTATTTAGTTAGTGTACAATTTATTGACTGGTTCTTTATTTAGTTTTCTACAGTTTATTTACTGTTTCTTTATTTAGTTTTGTACAGTTTATTGACTGTTTCTTTATTGAGTTTTGTACAGTTTATTGACTAGTTCCTTATTCAGTTTTGAACAGTTTATTAACTGTTTCTTTATTGAGTTTTGTACAGTTTATTGACTGTTTTTTATTGAGTTTTGTACAATATATTTACTGTTTTTTTATTGAGTTTTGTACGGTTTATTGACTGTTTCTTGATTGAGTTTTGTACAGTTTATTGACTGGTTCTTTATTTAGTTTTGTACAGTTTATTGACTGTTTCTTTAATTAGTTTTGTACAGTTTAATTACTGTTTCTTTATTTAGTTTTGTACAGTTTATTGACTGGTTCTTTATTGAATTTGTGTACAATTTATTGACTGGTTCTTTATTGAGTTTTGTACAGTTTATTGACTGGTTCTTTATTGAGTTTTGTACAGTTTATTGACTGTTTCTTTATTTAGTTTTGTACAGTTTATTGACTGGTTCTTTATTGAGTTTTGTACAGGTTATTGACTTGTTCTTTATTTAGTTTTGTACATTTTATTGACTGGGTCTTTATTCAGTTTTGTTCAGTTTTTTTTACTGTTTCTTTATTGAGTTTGTGTACAATTTATTGACTGGTTCTTTATTTAGTTTTGTACAGTTTTTTGACTGTTTATTTATTTAGTTCTGTACAGTTTATTGACTGGTTCTTTATTGAGTTTTGTACAGTTTATTCACTGTTTCTTTATTAAGTTTTGTAATGTTTATTGACTGGTTGTTTATTGATTTTTTTACAGTTTATTGACTGGTTCTTTATTGAGTTTTGTACATGTTATTGACTTGTTCTTTATTCAGTTTTGTATTGTTTATTGAGTGGTTTTTTATTGAGTTTTGTACAGCTTATTGACTGGTTCTTTATAGAGTTTTGAACAGTTTATTGACTGGTTCTTTATTGAGTTTTGTACAGTTTATTGACTGGTTCTTTGTTCAGTTTTGTACAGTTTATTGACTGGTTCTATACTGAGTTTTGTACAGTTTATTTACTGGTTCTTTATCCAGTTTTGTACAGTTTATTGACTGTTTCTTTATTTAAATTTCTACAGTTTATCGACTGTTTCTTTATTTAGTTTTGTACAGTTTATTGACTGTTTCTTTAGTTAGTTTTGTACAGTTTATTGACTGTTTCTTTATTTAGTTGATGTACAATTTACTGACTGGTTCTTTATTTAGTTTTGTACAGTTTATTTACTGTTTCTTTATTTAGTTTTGTACAGTTAATTGACTGGTTCTTTATTGAGTTTTGTACAGTTTATTGACTGTTTCTTTATTCAGTTTTGTAATGTTTCTTGACTGGTTGTTTAAATGAGTTTTGTACAGTTTATTGACTGGTTCTTTGTTCAGTTTTGTACAGTTTATTGACTGTTTCTGTATTGAGTTTTGTACAGTTTATTGACTGGTTCTTTATTCAGTTTTGTTCAGTTTTTTTACTGTTTCTTTATGGAGTTTGTGTACAATTTATTGACTGGTTCTTTATTTAGTTTTGTACAGTTTTTTTACTGTTTCTTTATTTAGTTTTGTACAGTTTATTGACTGGTTCTTTATTCAGTTTTGTACAGTTTATTCACTGTTTCTTTATTCAAGTTTGTAATGTTTGTTGACTGGTTGTTTATTGAGTTTTGTACAGTTTATTGACTGGTTCTTTATTGACTTTTGTACAGTTTATTGACTGGTTCTTTATTGAATTTGTGTACAATTTATTGACTGGTTCTTTATTGAGTTTTGTACAGTTTATTGACTGGCTCTTAATTCAGTTTTGTACAGTTTGTTGACTGGTTCTTTATTGAGTTTTGTACAGTTTATTGACTGGTTCTTTATTGAGTTTTGTACAGTTTATTGACTGTTTCTTTATTGAGTTTTGTACATTTCATTGACTAGTTCTTTCTTAAGTTTTGTACAGTTTATTGACTGTTTCTTTATTGAGTTTTGTACAGTTTAGTGACTGTTTTTTATTGAGTTTTGTTCAGTTTATTGACTGTTTCTTTATTGAGTTTTGTACAGTTTATTGACTGTTTTTTTAATCATTTTTGTACAGTTTGTTGACTGTTTCTTTATTGAGTTTTGTACAGTTTATTGACTGCTTCTTTATTCAGTTTTGTACAGTTTCTTGACTGTTTCTTTATTGAGTTTTGTACAGTTTATTGACTGTTTCTTTATTTAGTTTTGTACAGTTTATTGACTGTTTCTTTAGTTAGTTTTGGTACATTTATTGACTGTTTCTTTATTTAGTTTGTGTACAATTTATTGACTGGTTCTTTATTTAGTTTTGTACAGTTTATTTACTGTTTCTTTATTTAAATTTCTACAGTTTATCGACTGTTTCTTTATTTAGTTTTGTACAGTTTATTGACTGGTTCTTTATTCAGTTTTGTACAGTTTATTGACTGTTTCTTCATTCAGTTTTGTAATGTTTCTTGACTGGTTGTTTAAATGAGTTTTGTACAGTTTATTGACTGGTTCTTTGTTCAGTTTTGTACAGTTTATTGACTGTTTCTGTATTGAGTTTTGTACAGTTTATTGACTGGTTCTTTATTCAGTTTTGTTCAGTTTTTTTACTGTTTCTTTATGGAGTTTGTGTACAATTTATTGACTGGTTCTTTATTTAGTTTTGTACAGTTTTTTTACTGTTTCTTTATTTAGTTTTGTACAGTTTATTGACTGGTTCTTTATTCAGTTTTGTACAGTTTATTCACTGTTTCTTTATTCAAGTTTGTAATGTTTATTGACTGGTTGTTAATTGAGTTTTGTACAGTTTATTGACTGGTTCTTTATTCACTTTTGTACAGTTTATTGACTGGTTCTTTATTGAATTTGTGTACAATTTATTGACTGGTTCTTTATTGAGTTTTGTACAGTTTATTGACTGGTTCTTAATTCAGTTTTGTACAGTTTATTGACTGGTTCTTTATTGAGTTTTGTACAGTTTATTGACTGGTTCTTTATTGAGTTTTGTACAGTTTATTGACTGTTTCTTTATTGAGTTTTGTACATTTCATTGACTAGTTCTTTCTTAAGTTTTGTACAGTTTATTGACTGTTTCTTTATTGAGTTTTGTACAGTTTAGTGACTGTTTTTTATTGAGTTTTGTTCAGTTTATTGACTGTTTCTTTATTGAGTTTTGTACAGTTTATTGACTGTTTTTTTAATCATTTTTGTACAGTTTGTTGACTGTTTCTTTATTGAGTTTTGTACAGTTTATTGACTGGTTCTTTATTCAGTTTTGTACAGTTTCTTGACTGTTTCTTTATTGAGTTTTGTACAGTTTATTGACTGTTTCTTTATTTAGTTTTGTACAGTTTATTGACTGTTTCTTTAGTTAGTTTTTGTACATTTTATTGACTGTTTCTTTATTTAGTTTGTGTACAATTTATTGACTGGTTCTTTATTTAGTTTTGTACAGTTTATTTACTGTTTCTTTATTTAGTTTTGTACAGTTTATTGACTGGTTCTTTATTGAGTTTTGTACAGTTTATTGACTGATTCTTTATTCAGTTTTGTAATGTTTATTGACTGGTTCTTTATTGAGTTTTGTACAGGTTAGTGACTGCTTTTTATTGAGTTTTGTTCAGTTTATTCACTGTTTCTTTATTGAGTTTTGTACAGTTTATTGACTGTTTCTTTATTGAGTTTTTTACAGTTTATTGACTGGTTCTTTATTCATTTTTGTACAGTTTATTGACTGTTTCTTTATTCAGTTTTGTACAGTTTATTGACTGTTTCTTTATTTAGTTTTGTACAGTGTATTGACTGTTTCTTTAGTTAGTTTTGTACAGTTTATTGACTGTTTCTTTAGTTAGTTTTGTACAGTTTATTGACTGTTTCTTTATTTAGTTTGTGTACAATGTATTGACTGGTTCTTTAGTTAGTTTGTGTACAATTTATTGACTGGTTCTTTATTTAGTTTTGTACAGTTTATTTACTGTTTCTTTATTTAGTTTTGTACAGTTTATTGACTGGTTCTTTATTGAGTTTTGTACACTTTATTGACTGTTTCTTTATTCAGTTTTGTAATGTTTATTGACTGGTTGTTTATTGAGTTTTGTACAGTTTATTGACTGGTTCTTTATTGCGTTTTGTACAGTTTATTGACTGATTCTTTATTGAATTTGTGTACAATTTATTGACTGGTTCTTAATTGAGTTGTGTACAGTTTATTGACTGGTTCTTTATTGAGTTTTGTACAGTTTATTGACTGGTTCTTTATTGAATTTTGTACAGTTTATTGACTGGTTCTTTATTCAGTTTTGTACAGTTTATTGACTGTTTCTTTATTGAGTTTTGTACAGTTTATTGACTGTTTCTTTATTGAGTTTTGTACAGTTTATTGACTGTTTCTTTAGTTAGTTTCGTACAGTTTATTGACTGTTTCTTTAGTTAGTTTTGTACAGTTTATTGACTGTTTCTTTATTTAGTTTGTGTACAATTTATTGACTGGTTCTTTATTTAGTTTTCTACAGTTTATTTACTGTTTCTTTATTTAGTTTTGTACAGTTTATTGACTGGTACTTTATTGAGTTTTGTACAGTTTATTGACTGTTTCTTTATTCAGTTTTGTAATGTTTATTGACTGGTTGTTTATTGAGTTTTGTACAGTTTATTGACTGGTTCTTTATTCAGTTTTGTACAGTTTATTGACTGGTTCTTTATTCAGTTTTGTTCAGTTTATTCACTGTTTCTTTAGTGAGTTTTGTACAGTTTATTGACTGTTTCTTTATTGAGTTTTGTACAGTTTATTGACTGTTTCTTTATTGAGTTTTGTACAGTTTATTGACTGTTTCTTTATTTAGTTTTGTACAGTTTATTGACTGTTTCTTTAGTTAGTTTTGTACAGTTTATTGAATGTTTCTTTAGTTAGTTTTGTACAGTTTATTGACTGTTTCTTTATTTAGTTTGTGTACAATTTATTGACTGGTTCTTTATTTAGTTTTCTACAGTTTTTTACTGTTTCTTTATTTAGTTTTGTACAGTTTATTGACTGGTACTTTATTGAGTTTTGTACAGTTTATTGACTGTTTCTTTATTCAGTTTTGTAATGTTTATTGACTGGTTGTTTATTGAGTTTTGTACAGTTTATTGACTGGTTCTTTATTGAGTTTTGTACAGTTTATTGACTGATTCTTTATTGGATTTGTGTACAATTTATTGACTGGTTCTTTATTGAGTTGTGTACAGTTTATTGACTGGTTCTTTATTGAGTTTTGTACAGTTTATTGACTGGTTCTTTATTCAGTTTTGTACCGTTTATTGACTGGTTCTTAATTCAGTTTTGTAATGTTTATTGACTGGTTCTTTATTGAGTTTTGTACAGTTTATTGACTGGTTCTTTATTGAGTTTTGTACAGTTTATTGACTGTTTCTTAATTGAGTTTTGTACAGTTTATTGACTAGTTCCTTATTCAGTTTTGAACAGTTTATTGACTGTTTCTTTATTGAGTTTTGTACAGTTTATTGACTGTTTCTTTATTGAGTTTTGTACAGCTTATTGACTGGTTCTTTATTTAGTTTTGTACAGTTTATTGACTGTTTCTTTCATTAGTTTTGTACAGTTTAATTACTGTTTCTTTATTTAGTTTTGTACAGTTTATTGACTGGTTCTTTATTGAATTTGTGTACAATTTATTGACTGGTTCTTTATTGAGTTTTGTACAGTTTATTGACTGGTTCTTTATTGAGTTTTGTACAGTTTATTGACTGTTTCTTTATTTAGTTTTGTACAGTTTATTGACTGGTTCTTTATTGAGTTTTGTACACTTTATTGACTGTTTCTTTATTCAGTTTTGTAATGTTTATTGACTGGTTGTTTATTGAGTTTTGTACAGTTTATTGACTGGTTCTTTATTGCGTTTTGTACAGTTTATTGACTGATTCTTTATTGAATTTGTGTACAATTTATTGACTGGTTCTTAATTGAGTTGTGTACAGTTTATTGACTGGTTCTTTATTGAGTTTTGTACAGTTTATTGACTGGTTCTTTATTGAATTTTGTACAGTTTATTGACTGGTTCTTTATTCAGTTTTGTACAGTTTATTGACTGTTTCTTTATTGAGTTTTGTACAGTTTATTGACTGTTTCTTTATTTAGTTTTGTACAGTTTATTGACTGTTTCTTTAGTTAGTTTCGTACAGTTTATTGACTGTTTCTTTAGTTAGTTTTGTACAGTTTATTGACTGTTTCTTTATTTAGTTTGTGTACAATTTATTGACTGGTTCTTTATTTAGTTTTCTACAGTTTATTTACTGTTTCTTTATTTAGTTTTGTACAGTTTATTGACTGGTACTTTATTGAGTTTTGTACAGTTTATTGACTGTTTCTTTATTCAGTTTTGTAATGTTTATTGACTGGTTGTTTATTGAGTTTTGTACAGTTTATTGACTGGTTCTTTATTCAGTTTTGTACAGTTTATTGACTGGTTCTTTATTCAGTTTTGTTCAGTTTATTCACTGTTTCTTTAGTGACTTTTGTACAGTTTATTGACTGTTTCTTTATTGAGTTTTGTACAGTTTATTGACTGTTTCTTTATTGAGTTTTGTACAATTTATTGACTGTTTCTTTATTTAGTTTTGTACAGTTTATTGACTGTTTCTTTAGTGAGTTTTGTACAGTTTATTGAATGTTTCTTTAGTTAGTTTTGTACAGTTTATTGACTGTTTCTTTATTTAGTTTGTGTACAATTTATTGACTGGTTCTTTATTTAGTTTTCTACAGTTTTTTACTGTTTCTTTATTTAGTTTTGTACAGTTTATTGACTGGTACTTTATTGAGTTTTGTACAGTTTATTGACTGTTTCTTTATTCAGTTTTGTAATGTTTATTGACTGGTTGTTTATTGAGTTTTGTACAGTTTATTGACTGGTTCTTTATTGAGTTTTGTACAGTTTATTGACTGATTCTTTATTGGATTTGTGTACAATTTATTGACTGGTTCTTTATTGAGTTGTGTACAGTTTATTGACTGGTTCTTTATTGAGTTTTGTACAGTTTATTGACTGTTTCTTTATTCAGTTTTCTACAGTTTATTGACTGGTTCTTAATTCAGTTTTGTAATGTTTATTGACTGGTTCTTTATTGAGTTTTGTACAGTTTATTGACTGGTTCTTTATTGAGTTTTGTACAGTTTATTGACTGTTTCTTAATTGAGTTTTGTACAGTTTATTGACTAGTTCCTTATTCAGTTTTGAACAGTTTATTGACTGTTTCTTTATTGAGTTTTGTACAGTTTATTGACTGTTTCTTTATTGAGTTTTGTACAGCTTATTGACTGGTTCTTTATTTAGTTTTGTACAGTTTATTGACTGTTTCTTTCATTAGTTTTGTACAGTTTAATTACTGTTTCTTTATTTAGTTTTGTACAGTTTATTGACTGGTTCTTTATTGAATTTGTGTACAATTTATTGACTGGTTCTTTATTGAGTTTTGTACAGTTTATTGACTGGTTCTTTATTGAGTTTTGTACAGTTTATTGACTGTTTCTTTATTTAGTTTTGTACAGTTTATTGACTGGTTCTTTATTGAGTTTTGTACAGGTTATTGACTTGTTCTTTATTCAGTTTTGTACAGTTTATTGACTGGTTCTTTATTCAGTTTTGTTCAGTTTTTTTACTGTTTCTTATTGAGTTTGTGTTCAATTTATTGACTGGTTCTTTATTTAGTTTTGTACAGTTTTTTGACTGTTTCTTTATTTAGTTTTGTACAGTTTATTGACTGGTTCTTTATTGAGTTTTGTACAGTTTATTCACTGTTTCTTTATTCAGTTCTGTAATGTTTATTGACTGGTTGTTTATTGAGTTTTGTACAGTTTATTGACTGGTTCTTTATTGAGTTTTGTACAGGTTATTGACTTGTTCTTTATTCAGTTTTGTATTGTTTATTGAGTGGTTTTTTATTGAGTTTTGTACAGCTTATTGACTGGTTCTTTATTGAGTTTTGAACAGTTTATTGACTGGTCCTTTATAGAGTTTTGTACAGTTTATTGACTGGTTCTTTGTTCAGTTTTGTACAGTTTATTGACTGGTTCTTTACTGAGTTTTGTACAGTTTATTGACTGGTTCTTTATTCAGTTTTGTACAGTTTATTGACTGTTTCTTTATTTGAATTTCTACAGTTTATCGACTGTTTCTTTATTTAGTTTTGTACAGTTTATTGACTGGTTCTTTATTTAGTTTTGTACAGTTTAATGACTGTTTCTTCATTCAGTTTTGTAATGTTTCTTGACTGGTTGTTTAAATGAGGTTTGTACACTTTATTGACTGGTTCTTTGTTCAGTTTTGTACAGTTTATTGACTGTTTCTGTATTGAGTTTTGTACAGTTTATTGACTGGTTCTTTATTCAGTTTTGTTCAGTTTTTTTACTGTTTCTTTATGGAGTTTGTGTACAATTTATTGACTGGTTCTTTATTTAGTTTTGTACAGTTTTTTGACTGTTTCTTTATTTAGTTTTGTACAGTTTATTGACTGGTTTTTTATTCAGTTTTGTACAGTTTATTCACTGTGTCTTTATTCAAGTTTGTAATGTTTATTGACTGGCTGTTTATTGAGTTTTGTACAGTTTATTGACTGGTTCTTTATTGACTTTTGTACAGTTTATTGACTGGTTCTTTATTGAATTTGTGTACAATTTATTGACTGGTTCTTTATTAAGTTTTGTAATGTTTATTGACTGGTTCTTTATTGAGTTTTGTACAGTTTATTGACTGTTTCTTTATTGACTTTTGTACAGTTTAGTGACTGTTTTTTATTGAGTTTTGTTCAGTTTATTGACTGTTTCTTTATTGAGTTTTGTACAGTTTATTGACTGTTTCTTTAATCATTTTTGTACAGTTTGTTGTCTGTTTCTTTATTGAGTTTTGTACAGTTTATTGACTGGTTCTTTATTCAGTTTTGTACAGTTTATTGACTGTTTCTTTTTTGAGTATTGTACAGTTTATTGACTGTTTCTTTATTTAGTTTTGTACAGTTTATTATCTGTTTCTTTAGTTAGTTTTGGTACATTTTATTGACTGTTTCTTTATTTAGTTTGTGCACAATTTATTGACTGGTTCTTTTTTTAGTTTTGTACAGTTTATTTACTGTTTCTTTATTTAGTTTTGTACAGTTTATTGACTGGTTCTTTATTGAGTTTTGTACACTTTATTGACTGTTTCTTTATTCAGTTTTGTAATGTTTATTGACTGGTTGTTTATTGAGTTTTGTACAGTTTATTGACTGGTTCTTTATTGCGTTTTGTACAGTTTATTGACTGATTCTTTATTGGATTTGTGTACAATTTATTGGCTGGTTCTTTATTGAGTTGTGTACAGTTTATTGACTGGTTCTTTATTGAGTTTTGTACAGTTTATTGACTGGTTCTTTATTCAGTTTTGTACAGTTTATTGACTGGTTCTTTATTCAGTTTTGTAATGTTTATTGACTGGTTCTTTATTGAGTTTTGTACAGTTTATTGACTGGTTCTTTATTGAGTTTTGTACAGTTTATTGACTGTTTCTTTATTGAGTTTTGTACAGTTTATTGACTAGTTACTTATTCAGTTTTGAACAGTTTATTGACTGTTTCTTTTATGAGTTTTCTACAGTTTATTGACTGTTTTTATTGAGTTTTGTACAGTTTATTTACTGTTTCTTTATTGAGTTTTGTACGGTTTATTGACTGTTTCTTTATTGAGTTTTGTACAGTTTATTGACTGGTTCTTTATTCAGTTTTGTACAGTTTATTGACTGGTTCTTTATTCAGTTTTGTTCAGTTTATTCACTGTTTCTTTAGTGAGTTTTGTACAGTTTATTGACTGTTTCTTTATTGAGTTTTGTACAGTTTATTGACTGGTTCTTTATTCAGTTTTGTACAGTTTATTGACTGTTTCTTTATTGAGTTTTGTACAGTTTATTGACTGTTTCTTTATTTAGTTTTGTACAGTTTATTGACTGTTTCTTTATTTAGTTTTGTACAGTTTATTGAATGTTTCTTTAGTTAGTTTTGTACAGTTTATTGACTGTTTCTTTATTTAGTTTGTGTACAATTTATTGACTGGTTCTTTATTTAGTTTTCTACAGTTTTTTACTGTTTCTTTATTTAGTTTTGTACAGTTTATTGACTGGTACTTTATTGAGTTTTGTACAGTTTATTGACTGTTTCTTTATTCAGTTTTGTAATGTTTATTGACTGGTTGTTTATTGAGTTTTGTACAGTTTATTGACTGGTTCTTTATTGAGTTTTGTACAGTTTATTGACTGAATCTTTATTGGATTTGTGTACAGTTTATTGACTGGTTCTCTATTGAGTTGTGTACAGTTTATTGACTGGTTCTTTATTGAGTTTTGTACAGTTTGTTGACTGGTTCTTTATTCAGTTTTGTACAGTTTATTGACTGGTTCTTTATTCAGTTTTGTAATGTTTATTGACTGGTTCTTTATTGAGTTTTGTACAGTTTATTGACTGGTTCTTTATTGAGTTTTGAACAGTTTATTGACTGTTTCTTTATTGAGTTTTGTACAGTTTATTGACTGTTTTTTATTGAGTTTTGTACAATTTATTTACTGTTTTTTATTGAGTTTTGTACGGTTTATTGACTGGTCCTTTATAGAGTTTTGTACAGTTTATTGACTGGTTCTTTGTTCAGTTTTGTACAGTTTATTGACTGGTTCTTTACTGAGTTTTGTACAGTTTATTGACTGGTTCTTTATTCAGTTTTGTACAGTTTATTGACTGTTTCTTTATTTGAATTTCTACAGTTTATCGACTGTTTCTTTATTTAGTTTTGTACAGTTTATTGACTGGTTCTTTATTTAGTTTTGTACAGTTTAATGACTGTTTCTTCATTCAGTTTTGTAATGTTTCTTGACTGGTTGTTTAAATGAGGTTTGTACACTTTATTGACTGGTTCTTTGTTCAGTTTTGTACAGTTTATTGACTGTTTCTGTATTGAGTTTTGTACAGTTTATTGACTGGTTCTTTATTCAGTTTTGTTCAGTTTTTTTACTGTTTCTTTATGGAGTTTGTGTACAATTTATTGACTGGTTCTTTATTTAGTTTTGTACAGTTTTTTGACTGTTTCTTTATTTAGTTTTGTACAGTTTATTGACTGGTTTTTTATTCAGTTTTGTACAGTTTATTCACTGTGTCTTTATTCAAGTTTGTAATGTTTATTGACTGGCTGTTTATTGAGTTTTGTACAGTTTATTGACTGGTTCTTTATTGACTTTTGTACAGTTTATTGACTGGTTCTTTATTGAATTTGTGTACAATTTATTGACTGGTTCTTTATTGAGTTTTGTACAGTTTATTGACTGGTTCTTTATTGAGTTTTGTACAGTTTATTGACTGTTTCTTTATTGACTTTTGTACAGTTTAGTGACTGTTTTTTATTGAGTTTTGTTCAGTTTATTGACTGTTTCTTTATTGAGTTTTGTACAGTTTATTGACTGTTTCTTTAATCATTTTTGTACAGTTTGTTGTCTGTTTCTTTATTGAGTTTTGTACAGTTTATTGACTGGTTCTTTATTCAGTTTTGTACAGTTTATTGACTGTTTCTTTTTTGAGTATTGTACAGTTTATTGACTGTTTCTTTATTTAGTTTTGTACAGTTTATTATCTGTTTCTTTAGTTAGTTTTGGTACATTTTATTGACTGTTTCTTTATTTAGTTTGTGCACAATTTATTGACTGGTTCTTTTTTTAGTTTTGTACAGTTTATTTACTGTTTCTTTATTTAGTTTTGTACAGTTTATTGACTGGTTCTTTATTGAGTTTTGTACACTTTATTGACTGTTTCTTTATTCAGTTTTGTAATGTTTATTGACTGGTTGTTTATTGAGTTTTGTACAGTTTATTGACTGGTTCTTTATTGCGTTTTGTACAGTTTATTGACTGATTCTTTATTGGATTTGTGTACAATTTATTGGCTGGTTCTTTATTGAGTTGTGTACAGTTTATTGACTGGTTCTTTATTGAGTTTTGTACAGTTTATTGACTGGTTCTTTATTCAGTTTTGTACAGTTTATTGACTGGTTCTTTATTCAGTTTTGTAATGTTTATTGACTGGTTCTTTATTGAGTTTTGTACAGTTTATTGACTGGTTCTTTATTGAGTTTTGTACAGTTTATTGACTGTTTCTTTATTGAGTTTTGTACAGTTTATTGACTAGTTACTTATTCAGTTTTGAACAGTTTATTGACTGTTTCTTTTATGAGTTTTCTACAGTTTATTGACTGTTTTTATTGAGTTTTGTACAGTTTATTTACTGTTTCTTTATTGAGTTTTGTACGGTTTATTGACTGTTTCTTTATTGAGTTTTGTACAGTTTATTGACTGGTTCTTTATTCAGTTTTGTACAGTTTATTGACTGGTTCTTTATTCAGTTTTGTTCAGTTTATTCACTGTTTCTTTAGTGAGTTTTGTACAGTTTATTGACTGTTTCTTTATTGAGTTTTGTACAGTTTATTGACTGGTTCTTTATTCAGTTTTGTACAGTTTATTGACTGTTTCTTTATTGAGTTTTGTACAGTTTATTGACTGTTTCTTTATTTAGTTTTGTACAGTTTATTGACTGTTTCTTTAGTTAGTTTTGTACAGTTTATTGAATGTTTCTTTAGTTAGTTTTGTACAGTTTATTGACTGTTTCTTTATTTAGTTTGTGTACAATTTATTGACTGGTTCTTTATTTAGTTTTCTACAGTTTTTTACTGTTTCTTTATTTAGTTTTGTACAGTTTATTGACTGGTACTTTATTGAGTTTTGTACAGTTTATTGACTGTTTCTTTATTCAGTTTTGTAATGTTTATTGACTGGTTGTTTATTGAGTTTTGTACAGTTTATTGACTGGTTCTTTATTGAGTTTTGTACAGTTTATTGACTGAATCTTTATTGGATTTGTGTACAGTTTATTGACTGGTTCTCTATTGAGTTGTGTACAGTTTATTGACTGGTTCTTTATTGAGTTTTGTACAGTTTGTTGACTGGTTCTTTATTCAGTTTTGTACAGTTTATTGACTGGTTCTTTATTCAGTTTTGTAATGTTTATTGACTGGTTCTTTATTGAGTTTTGTACAGTTTATTGACTGGTTCTTTATTGAGTTTTGAACAGTTTATTGACTGTTTCTTTATTGAGTTTTGTACAGTTTATTGACTGTTTTTTATTGAGTTTTGTACAATTTATTTACTGTTTTTTATTGAGTTTTGTACGGTTTATTGACTGTTTCTTGATTGAGTTTTGTACAGTTTATTGACTGGTTCTTTATTTACTTTTGTACAGTTTATTGACTGTTTCTTTAATTAGTTTTGTACAGTTTAATTACTGTTTCTTTATTTAGTTTTGTACAGTTTATTGACTGGTTCTTTATTGAATTTGTGTACAATTTATTGACTGGTTCTTTATTGAGTTTTGTACAGTTTATTGACTGGTTCTTTATTGAGTTTTGTACAGTTTATTGACTGTTTCTTTATTTAGTTTTGTACAGTTTATTGACTGGTTCTTTATTGAGTTTTGTACAGGTTATTGACTTGTTCTTTATTCAGTTTTGTACATTTTATTGACTGGGTCTTTATTCAGTTCTGTTCAGTTTTTTTACTGTTTCTTTATTGCGTGTGTGTACAATTTATTGACTGGTTCTTTATTTAGTTTTGTACAGTTTTTTGACTGTTTCTTTATTTAGTTTTGTACAGTTTATTGACTGGTTCTTTATTGAGTTTTGTACAGTTTATTCACTGTTTCTTTATTCAGTTTTGTAATGTTTATTGACTGGTTGTTTATTGAGTTTTGTACAGTTTATTGACTGGTTCTTTATTGAGTTTTGTACAGGTTATTGACTTGTTATTTATTCAGTTTTGTATTGTTTATTGAGTGGTTGTTTATTGAGTTTTGTACAGCTTATTGACTGGTTCTTTATTGAGTTTTGAACAGTTTATTGACTGGTTCTTTATTGAGTTTTGTACAGTTTATTGACTGGTTCTTTGTTCAGTTTTGTACAGTTTATTGACTGGTTCTTTACTGAGTTTTGTACAGTTTATTGACTGGTTCTTTATTCAGTTTTGTACAGTTTATTGACTGTTTCTTTATTTAAATTTCTACAGTTTATCGACTGTTTCTTTATTTAGTTTTGTACAGTTTATTGACTGTTTCTTCATTCAGTTTTGTAATGTTTCTTGACTGGTTGTTTAAATGAGTTTTGTAAAGTTTATTGACTGGTTCTTTGTTCAGTTTTGTACAGTTTATTGACTGTTTCTGTATTGAATTTTGTACAGTTTATTGACTGGTTCTTTATTCAGTTTTGTACAGTTTATTCACTGTGTCTTTATTCAAGTGTGTAATGTTTATTGACTGGTTGTTTATTGAGTTTTGTACAGTTTATTGACTGGTTCTTTATTGACTTTTGTACAGTTTATTGACTGGTTCTTTATTGAATTTGTGTACAATTTATTGACTGGTTCTTTATTGAGTTTTGTACAGTTTATTGACTGGTTCTTTATTGAGTTTTGTACAGTTTATTGACTGTTTCTTTATTGAGTTTTGTACAGTTTAGTGACTGTTTTTTATTGAGTTTTGTTCAGTTTATTGACTGTTTCTTTATTGAGTTTTGTACAGTTTATTGACTGTTTCTTTAATCATTTTTGTACAGTTTGTTGACTGTTTCTTTATTGAGTTTTGTACAGTTTATTGACTGGTTCTTTATTCAGTTTTGTACAGTTTATTGACTGTTTCTTTATTGAGTTTTGTACAGTTTATTGACTGTTTCTTTATTTAGTTTTGTACAGTCTATTGACTGTTTCTTTAGTTAGTTTTGTACAGTTTATTGACTGTTTCTTTAGTTAATTTTGTACAGTTTATTGACTGTTTCTTTATTTAGTTTGTGTACAATTTATTGACTGGTTCTTTCTTTAGTTTTCTACAGTTTATTTACTGTTTCTTTATTTAGTTTTGTACAGTTTATTGACTGGTACTTTATTGAGTTTTGTACAGTTTATTGACTGTTTCTTTATTCAGTTTTGTAATGTTTATTGACTGGTTGCTTATTGAGTTTTGTACAGTTTATTGACTGGTTCTTTATTGAGTTTTGTACAGTTTATTGACAGATTCTTTATTGGATTTGTGTACAATTTATTGACTGGTTCTTTATTGAGTTGTGTACAGTTTATTGACTGGTTCTTTATTCAGTTTTGTACAGTTTATTGACTGGTTCTTTATTCAGTTTTGTAATGTTTATTGACTGGTTCTTTATTGAGTTTTGTACAGTTTATTGACTGGTTCTTTATTGAGATTTGTACAGTTTATTGACTGTTTCTTTATTGAGCTTTGTACAGTTTATTGACTAGTTCCTTATTCAGTTTTGAACAGTTTATTGACTGTTTCTTTATTGAGTTTTGTACAGTTTATTGACTGTTTTTTATTGAGTTTTGTACAATTTACTTACTGTTTTTTTATTGAGTTTTGTACGGTTTATTGACTGTTTCTTGATTGAGTTTTGTACAGTTTATTGACTGGTTCTTTATTTAGTTTTGTACAGTTTACTGACTGTTTCTTTAATTAGTTTTGTACAGTTTAATTACTGTTTCTTTATTTAGTTTTGTACAGTTTATTGACTGGTTCTTTATTGAGTTTTGTACAGTTTATTGACTGTTTCTTTATTTAGTTTTGTACAGTTTATTGACTGTTTCTTTAGTTAGTTTTGTTCAGTTTATTGACTGTTTCTTTAGTTAGTTTTGTACAGTTTATTGACTGTTTCTTTATTTAGTTTGTGTACAATTTATTGACTGGTTCTTTATTTAGTTTTCTACAGTTTATTTACTGTTTCTTTATTTAGTTTTGTACAGTTTATTGACTGGTACTTTATTGAGTTTTGTACAGTTTATTGACTGTTTCTTTATTCAGTTTTGTAATGTTTATTGACTGGTTCTTTATTGAGTTTTGTACAGTTTATTGACTGGTTCTTTATTGAGTTTTGTACAGTTTATTGACTGATTCTTTATTGGATTTGTGTACAATTTATTGACTGGTTCTTTATTGAGTTGTGTACAGTTTATTGACTGGTTCTTTATTGAGTTTTGTACAGTTTATTGACTGGTTCTTTATTCAGTTTTGTACAGTTTATTGATTGGTTCTTTATTGAGTTTTGTACAGTTTATTGACTGGTTCTTTATTCAGTTTTGTACAGTTTATTGACTGGTTCTTTATTCAGTTTTGTTCAGTTTATTCACTGTTTCTTTATTGAGTTTTGTACAGTTTATTGATTGTTTCTTTATTGAGTTTTGTACAGTTTATTGACTGGTTCTTTATTCAGTTTTGTACAGTTTATTGACTGTTTCTTTATTGAGTTTTGTACAGTTTATTGACTGGTTCTTTATTTAGTTTTGTACAGTTTATTGACTGTTTCTTTAGTTAGTTTTGTACAGTTTATTGACTGGTTCTTTAGTTAGTTTTGTACAGTTTATTGACTGTTTCTTTATTTAGTTTGTGTACAATTTATTGACTGGTTCTTTATTTAGTTTTCTACAGTTTATTTACTGTTTCTTTATTTAGTTTTGTACAGTTTATTGACTGGTACTTTATTCATTTTTGTACAGTTTATTGACTGTTTCTTTATTCAGTTTTGTAATGTTTATTGACTGGTTGCTTATTGAGTTTTGTACAGTTTATTGACTGGTTCTTTATTGAGTTTTGTACAGTTTATTGACTGATTCTTTATTGGATTTGTGTACAATTTATTGACTGGTTCTTTATTGAGTTGTGTACAGTTTATTGACTGGTTCTTTATTCAGTTTTGTACAGTTTATTGACTGGTTCTTTATTCAGTTTTGTAATGTTTATTGACTGGTTCTTTATTGAGTTTTGTACAGTTTATTGACTGGTTCTTTATTGAGTTTTGTACAGTTTATTGACTGTTTCTTTATTGAGTTTTGTACAGTTTATTGACTAGTTCCTTATTCAGTTTTGAACAGTTTATTGACTGTTTCTTTATTGAGTTTTGTACAGTTTATTGACTGTTTTTTATTGAGTTTTGTACAATTTATTTACTGTTTTTTTATTGAGTTTTGTACGGTTTATTGACTGTTTCTTGATTGAGTTTTGTACAGTTTATTGACTGGTTCTTTATTTAGTTTTGTACAGTTTATTGACTGTTTCTTTAATTACTTTTGTACAGTTTAATTACTGTTTCTTTATTTAGTTTTGTACAGTTTATTGACTGGTTCTTTATTTACTTTTGTACAGTTTATTGACTGTTTCTTTAATTAGTTTTGTACAGTTTAATTACTGTTTCTTTATTTAGTTTTGTACAGTTTATTGACTGGTTCTTTATTGAATTTGTGTACAATTTATTGACTGGTTCTTTATTGAGTTTTGTACAGTTTATTGACTGGTTCTTTATTGAGTTTTGTACAGTTTATTGACTGTTTCTTTATTTAGTTTTGTACAGTTTATTGACTGGTTCTTTATTGAGTTTTGTACAGGTTATTGACTTGTTCTTTATTCAGTTTTGTACATTTTATTGACTGGGTCTTTATTCAGTTCTGTTCAGTTTTTTTACTGTTTCTTTATTGCGTTTGTGTACAATTTATTGACTGGTTCTTTATTTAGTTTTGTACAGTTTTTTGACTGTTTCTTTATTTAGTTTTGTACAGTTTATTGACTGGTTCTTTATTGAGTTTTGTACAGTTTATTCACTGTTTCTTTATTCAGTTTTGTAATGTTTATTGACTGGTTGTTTATTGAGTTTTGTACAGTTTATTGACTGGTTCTTTATTGAGTTTTGTACAGGTTATTGACTTGTTCTTTATTCAGTTTTGTATTGTTTATTGAGTGGTTTTTTTATTGAGGTTTGTACAGCTTATTGACTGGTTCTTTATTGAGTTTTGAACAGTTTATTGACTGGTTCTTTATTGAGTTTTGTACAGTTTATTGACTGGTTCTTTGTTCAGTTTTGTACAGTTTATTGACTTGTTCTTTACTGAGTTTTGTACAGTTTATTGACTGGTTCTTTATTCAGTTTTGTACAGTTTATTGACTGTTTTTTTATTTAAATTTCTACAGTTTATCGACTGTTTCTTTATTTAGTTTTGTACAGTTTATTGACTGTTTCTTCATTCAGTTTTGTAATGTTTCTTGACTGGTTGTTTAAATGAGTTTTGTACAGTTTATTGACTGGTTCTTTGTTCAGTTTTGTACAGTTTATTGACTGTTTCTGTATTGAGTTTTGTACAGTTTATTGACTGGTTCTTTATTCAGTTTTGTTCAGTTTTTTTACTGTTTCTTTATGGAGTTTGTGTACAATTTATTGACTGGTTTTTTATTGAGTTTTGTACAGTTTATTGACTGTTTCTTTATTCAGTTTTGTAATGTTTATTGACTGGTTCTTTATTGAGTTTTGTACAGTTTATTGACTGGTTCTTTATTGAGTTTTGTACAGTTTATTGACTGATTCTTTATTGGATTTGTGTACAATTTATTGACTGGTTCTTTATTGAGTTGTGTACAGTTTATTGACTGTTTCTTTATTGAGTTTTGTACAGTTTATTGACTGGTTCTTTATTCAGTTTTGTACAGTTTATTGATTGGTTCTTTATTGAGTTTTGTACAGTTTATTGACTGGTTCTTTATTCAGTTTTGTACAGTTTATTGACTGGTTCTTTATTCAGTTTTGTTCAGTTTATTCACTGTTTCTTTATTGAGTTTTGTACAGTTTATTGACTGTTTCTTTATTGAGTTTTGTACAGTTTATTGACTGGTTCTTTATTCAGTTTTGTACAGTTTATTGACTGTTTCTTTATTGAGTTTTGTACAGTTTATTGACTGGTTCTTTATTTAGTTTTGTACAGTTTATTGACTGTTTCTTTAGTTAGTTTTGTACAGTTTATTGACTGTTTCTTTAGTTAGTTTTGTACAGTTTATTGACTGTTTCTTTATTTAGTTTGTGTACAATTTATTGACTGGTTCTTTATTTAGTTTTCTACAGTTTATTTACTGTTTCTTTATTTAGTTTTGTACAGTTTATTGACTGGTACTTTATTCATTTTTGTACAGTTTATTGACTGTTTCTTTATTCAGTTTTGTAATGTTTATTCACTGGTTGCTTATTGAGTTTTGTACAGTTTATTGACTGGTTCTTTATTGAGTTTTGTACAGTTTATTGACTGATTCTTTATTGGATTTGTGTACAATTTATTGACTGGTTCTTTATTGAGTTGTGTACAGTTTATTGACTGGTTCTTTATTCAGTTTTGTACAGTTTATTGACTGGTTCTTTATTCAGTTTTGTAATGTTTATTGACTGGTTCTTTATTGAGTTTTGTACAGTTTATTGACTGGTTCTTTATTGAGTTTTGTACAGTTTATTGACTGTTTCTTTATTGAGTTTTGGACAGTTTATTGACTAGTTCCTTATTCAGTTTTGAACAGTTTATTGACTGTTTCTTTATTGAGTTTTGTACAGTTTATTGACTGTTTTTTATTGAGTTTTGTACAATTTATTTACTGTTTTTTTATTGAGTTTTGTACGGTTTATTGACTGTTTCTTGATTGAGTTTTGTACAGTTTATTGACTGGTTCTTTATTTAGTTTTGTACAGTTTATTGACTGTTTCTTTAATTAGTTTTGTACAGTTTAATTACTGTTTCTTTATTTAGTTTTGTACAGTTTATTGACTGGTTCTTTATTTAGTTTTGTACAGTTTATTGACTGTTTCTTTAATTAGTTTTGTACAGTTTAATTACTGTTTCTTTATTTAGTTTTGTACAGTTTATTGACTGGTTCTTTATTGAATTTGTGTACAATTTATTGACTGGTTCTTTATTGAGTTTTGTACAGTTTATTGACTGGTTCTTTATTGAGTTTTGTACAGTTTATTGACTGTTTCTTTATTTAGTTTTGTACAGTTTATTGACTGGTTCTTTATTGAGTTTTGTACAGGTTATTGACTTGTTCTTTATTCAGTTTTGTACATTTTATTGACTGGGTCTTTATTCAGTTCTGTTCAGTTTTTTTACTGTTTCTTTATTGCGTTTGTGTACAATTTATTGACTGGTTCTTTATTTAGTTTTGTACAGTTTTTTGACTGTTTCTTTATTTAGTTTTGTACAGTTTATTGACTGATTCTTTATTGAGTTTTGTACAGTTTATTCACTGTTTCTTTATTCAGTTTTGTAATGTTTATTGACTGGTTGTTTATTGAGTTTTGTACAGTTTATTGACTGGTTCTTTATTGAGTTTTGTACAGGTTATTGACTTGTTCTTTATTCAGTTTTGTATTGTTTATTGAGTGGTTTTTTTATTGAGTTTTGTACAGCTTATTGACTGGTTCTTTATTGAGTTTTGAACAGTTTATTGACTGGTTCTTTATTGAGTTTTGTACAGTTTATTGACTGGTTCTTTGTTCAGTTTTGTACAGTTTATTGACTGGTTCTTTACTGAGTTTTGTACAGTTTGTTGACTGGTTCTTTATTCAGTTTTGTACAGTTTATTGACTGTTTCTTTATTTAAATTTCTACAGTTTATCGACTGTTTCTTTATTTAGTTTTGTACAGTTTATTGACTGTTTCTTCATTCAGTTTTGTAATGTTTCTTGACTGGTTGTTTAAATGAGTTTTGTACAGTTTATTGACTGGTTCTTTGTTCAGTTTTGTTCTGTTTTTTTACTGTTTCTTTATGGAGTTTGTGTACAATTTATTGACTGTTTCTGTATTGAGTTTTGTACAGTTTATTGACTGGTTCTTTATTCAGTTTTGTTCAGTTTTTTTACTGTTTCTTTATGGAGTTTGTGTACAATTTATTGACTGGTTTTTTATTTAGTTTTGTACAGTTTTTTGACTATTTCTTTATTTAGTTTTGTACAGTTTATTGACTGGTTCTTTATTCAGTTTTGTACAGTTTATTCACTGTGTCTTTATTCAAGTTTGTAATGTTTATTGACTGGTTGTTTATTGAGTTTTGTACAGTTTATTGACTGGTTCTTTATTGACTTTTGTACAGTTTATTGACTGGTTCTTTATTGAATTTGTGTACAATTTATTGACTGGTTCCTTATTGAGTTTTGTACAGTTTATTGACTGGTTCTTTATTGAGTTTTGTACAGTTTATTGACTGTTTCTTTATTGACTTTTGTACAGTTTAGTGACTGTTTTTTATTGAGTTTTGTTCAGTTTATTGACTGTTTCTTTATTGAGTTTTGTACAGTTTATTGACTGTTTCTTTAATCATTTTTGTACAGTTGTTGACTGTTTCTTTATTGAGTTTTGTACAGTTTATTGACTGGTTCTTTATTCAGTTTTGTACAGTTTATTGACTGTTTCTTTATTGAGTTTTGTACAGTTTATTGACTGTTTCTTTATTTAGTTTTGTACAGTTTATTGACTGTTTCTTTAGTTAGTTTTGTACAGTTTATTGACTGTTTCTTTAGTTAATTTTGTACAGTTTATTGACTGTTTCTTTATTTAGTTTGTGTTCAATTTATTGACTGGTTCTTTCTTTAGTTTTCTACAGTTTATTTACTGTTTCTTTATTTAGTTTTGTACTGTTTATTGACTGGTACTTTATTGAGTTTTGTACAGTTTATTGACTGTTTCTTTATTCAGTTTTGTAATGTTTATTGACTGGTTGCTTATTGAGTTTTGTACAGTTTATTGTCTGGTTCTTTATTGAGTTTTGTACAGTTTATTGACAGATTCTTTATTGGATTTGTGTACAATTTATTGACTGATTCTTTATTGAGTTGTGTACAGTTTATTGACTGGTTCTTTATTCAGTTTTGTACAGTTTATTGACTGGTTCTTTATTCAGTTTTGTAATGTTTATTGACTGGTTCTTTATTGAGTTTTGTACAGTTTATTGACTGGTTCTTTATTGAGATTTGTACAGTTTATTGACTGTTTCTTTATTGAGTTTTGTACAGTTTATTGACTAGTTCCTTATTCAGTTTTGAACAGTTTATTGACTGTTTCTTTATTGAGTTTTGTACAGTTTATTGACTGTTTTTTATTGAGTTTTGTACAATTTACTTACTGTTTTTTTATTGAGTTTTGTACGGTTTATTGACTGTTTCTTGATTGAGTTTTGTACAGTTTATTGACTGGTTCGTTATTTAGTTTTGTACAGTTTATTGACTGTTTCTTTAATTAGTTTTGTACAGTTTAATTACTGTTTCTTTATTTAGTTTTGTACAGTTTATTGACTGGTTCTTTATTGAGTTTTGTACAGTTTATTGACTGTTTCTTTATTTAGTTTTGTACAGTTTATTGACTGTTTCTTTAGTTAGTTTTGTGCAGTTTATTGACTGTTTCTTTAGTTAGTTTTGTACAGTTTATTGACTGTTTCTTTATTTAGTTTGTGTACAATTTATTGACTGGTTCTTTATTTAGTTTTCTACAGTTTATTTACTGTTTCTTTATTTAGTTTTGTACAGTTTATTGACTGGTACTTTATTGAGTTTTGTACAGTTTATTGACTGTTTCTTTACTCAGTTTTGTAATGTTTATTGACTGGTTCTTTATTGAGTTTTGTACAGTTTATTGACTGGTTCTTTATTGAGTTTTGTACAGTTTATTGACTGATTCTTTATTGGATTTGTGTACAATTTATTGACTGGTTCTTTATTGAGTTGTGTACAGTTTATTGACTGGTTCTTTATTGAGTTTTGTACAGTTTATTGACTGTTTCTTTATTGACTTTTGTACAGTTTAGTGACTGTTTTTTATTGAGTTTTGTTCAGTTTATTGACTGTTTCTTTATTGAGTTTTGTACAGTTTATTGACTGTTTCTTTAATCATTTTTGTACAGTTTGTTGACTGTTTCTTTATTGAGTTTTGTACAGTTTATTGACTGGTTCTTTATTCAGTTTTGTACAGTTTATTGACTGTTTCTTTATTGAGTTTTGTACAGTTTATTGACTGTTTCTTTATTTAGTTTTGTACAGTTTATTGACTGTTTCTTTAGTTAGTTTTGTACAGTTTATTGACTGTTTCTTTAGTTAATTTTGTACAGTTTATTGACTGTTTCTTTATTTAGTTTGTGTACAATTGATTGACTGGTTCTTTCTTTGGTTTTCTACAGTTTATTTACTGTTTCTTTATTTAGTTTTGTACAGTTTATTGACTGGTACTTTATTGAGTTTTGTACAGTTTATTGACTGTTTCTTTATTCAGTTTTGTAATGTTTATTGACTGGTTGCTTATTGAGTTTTGTACAGTTTATTGACTGGTTTTTTATTGAGTTTTGTACAGTTTATTGACAGATTCTTTATTGGATTTGTGTACAATTTATTGACTGGTTCTTTATTGAGTTGTGTACAGTTTATTGACTGGTTCTTTATTCAGTTTTGTACAGTTTATTGACTGGTTCTTTATTCAGTTTTGTAATGTTTATTGACTGGTTCTTTATTGAGTTTTGTACAGTTTATTGACTGGTTCTTTATTGAGATTTGTACAGTTTATTGACTGTTTCTTTATTGAGTTTTGTACAGTTTATTGACTAGTTCCTTATTCAGTTTTGAACAGTTTATTGACTGTTTCTTTATTGAGTTTTGTACAGTTTATTGACTGTTTTTTATTGAGTTTTGTACAATTTACTTACTGTTTTTTTATTGAGTTTTGTACGGTTTATTGACTGTTTCTTGATTGAGTTTTGTACAGTTTATTGACTGGTTCTTTATTTAGTTTTGTACAGTTTATTGACTGTTTCTTTAATTAGTTTTGTACAGTTTAATTACTGTTTCTTTATTTAGTTTTGTACAGTTTATTGACTGGTTCTTTATTGAGTTTTGTACAGTTTATTGACTGTTTCTTTATTTAGTTTTGTACAGTTTATTGACTGTTTCTTTAGTTAGTTTTGTGCAGTTTATTGACTGTTTCTTTAGTTAGTTTTGTACAGTTTATTGACTGTTTCTTTATTTAGTTTGTGTACAATTTATTGACTGGTTCTTTATTTAGTTTTCTACAGTTTATTTACTGTTTCTTTATTTAGTTTTGTACAGTTTATTGACTGGTACTTTATTGAGTTTTGTACAGTTTATTGACTGTTTCTTTATTCAGTTTTGTAATGTTTATTGACTGGTTCTTTATTGAGTTTTGTACAGTTTATTGACTGGTTCTTTATTGAGTTTTGTACAGTTTATTGACTGATTCTTTATTGGATTTGTGTACAATTTATTGACTGGTTCTTTATTGAGTTGTGTACAGTTTATTGACTGGTTCTTTATTGAGTTTTGTACAGTTTATTGACTGGTTCTTTATTCAGTTTTGTACAGTTTATTGATTCGTTCTTTATTGAGTTTTGTACAGTTTATTGACTGGTTCTTTATTCAGTTTTGTACAGTTTATTGACTGGTTCTTTATTTAGTTTTCTACAGTTTATTTACTGTTTCTTTATTTAGTTTTGTACAGTTTATTGACTGGTACTTTATTGAGTTTTGTACAGTTTATTGACTGTTTCTTTATTCAGTTTTGTAATGTTTATTGACTGGTTCTTTATTGAGTTTTGTACAGTTTATTGACTGGTTCTTTATTGAGTTTTGTACAGTTTATTGACTGATTCTTTATTGGATTTGTGTACAATTTATTGACTGGTTCTTTATTGAGTTGTGTACAGTTTATTGACTGGTTCTTTATTGAGTTTTGTACAGTTTATTGACTGGTTCTTTATTCAGTTTTGTACAGTTTATTGATTCGTTCTTTATTGAGTTTTGTACAGTTTATTGACTGGTTCTTTATTCAGTTTTGTACAGTTTATTGACTGGTTCTTTATTCAGTTTTGTTCAGTTTATTCACTGTTTCTTTATTGAGTTTTGTACAGTTTATTGACTGTTTCTTTATTGAGTTTTGTACAGTTTATTGACTGGTTCTTTATTTAGTTTTGTACAGTTTATTGACTGTTTCTTTATTGAGTTTTGTACAGTTTATTGACTGGTTCTTTATTTAGTTTTGTACAGTTTATTGACTGTTTCTTTAGTTAGTTTTGTACAGTTTATTGACTGTTTCTTTAGTTAGTTTTGTACAGTTTATTGACTGTTTCTTTATTTAGTTTGTGTACAATTTATTGACTGGTTCTTTATTTAGTTTTGTACAGTTTATTTACTGTTTCTTTATTTAGTTTTGTACAGTTTATTGACTGGTACTTTATTCATTTTTGTACAGTTTATTGACTGTTTCTTTATTCAGTTTTGTAATGTTTATTGACTGGTTGCTTATTGAGTTTTGTACAGTTTATTGACTGGTTCTTTATTGAGTTTTGTACAGTTTATTGACTGATTCTTTATTGGATTTGTGTACAATTTATTGACTGGTTCTTTATTGAGTTTTGTACAGTTTATTGACTGGTTCTTTATTCAGTTTTGTACAGTTTATTGACTGGTTCTTTATTCAGTTTTGTAATGTTTATTGACTGGTTCTTTATTGAGTTTTGTACAGTTTATTGACTGGTTCTTTATTGAGTTTTGTACAGTTTATTGACTGTTTCTTTATTGAGTTTTGTACAGTTTATTGACTAGTTCCTTATTCAGTTTTGAACAGTTTATTGACTGTTTCTTTATTGAGTTTTGTACAGTTTATTGACTGTTTTTTATTGAGTTTTGTACAATTTATTTACTCTTTTTTTTTGAGTTTTGTACGGTTTATTGACTGTTTCTTGATTGAGTTTTGTACAGTTTATTGACTGGTTCTTTATTTAGTTTTGTACAGTTTATTGACTGTTTCTTTAATTAGTTTTGTACAGTTTAATTACTGTTTCTTTATTTAGTTTTGTACAGTTTATTGACTGGTTCTTTATTGAGTTTTGTACAGTTTATTGACTGTTTCTTTATTTAGTTTTGTACAGTTTATTGACTGTTTCTTTAGTTAGTTTTGTACAGTTTATTGACTGTTTCTTTAGTTAGTTTGTGTACAATTTATTGACTGGTTCTTTATTTAGTTTTCTACAGTTTATTTACTGTTCCTTTATTTAGTTTTGTACAGTTTATTGACTGTTTCTTTAGTTAGTTTTGTACAGTTTATTGACTGTTTCTTTATTTAGTTTGTGTACAATTTATTGACTGGTTCTTTATTTAGTTTTCTACAGTTTATTTACTGTTTCTTTATTTAGTTTTGTACAGTTTATTGACTGGTACTTTATTGAGTTTTGTACAGTTTATTGACTGTTTCTTTATTCAGTTTTGTAATGTTTATTGACTGGTTGTTTATTGAGTTTTGTACAGTTTATTGACTGGTTCTTTATTGAGTTTTGTACAGTTTATTGACTGATTCTTTATTGGATTTGTGTACAATTTATTGACTGGTTCTTTTTTGAGTTGTGTACAGTTTATTGACTGGTTCTTTATTGAGTTTTGTACAGTTTATTGACTGGTTCTTTATTCAGTTTTGTACAGGTTATTGACTGGTTCTTTATTCAGTTTTGTAATGTTTATTGACTGGTTCTTTATTGAGTTTCGTACAGTTTATTGGCTGGTTCTTTATTGAGTTTTGTACAGTTTATTGACTGTTTCTTTATTGAGTTTTGTACAGTTTATTGACTAGTTCCTTATTCAGTTTTGAACAGTTTATTGACTGTTTCTTTATTGAGTTTTGTACAGTTTATTGACTGTTTTTTATTGAGTTTTGTACAATTTATTTACTGTTTTTTTATTGAGTTTTGTACGGTTTATTGACTGTTTCTTGATTGAGTTTTGTACAGTTTATTGACTGGTTCTTTATTTAGTTTTGTACAGTTTATTGACTGTTTCTTTAATTAGTTTTGTACAGTTTAATTACTGTTTCTTTATTTAGTTTTGTACAGTTTATTGACTGGTTCTTTATTGAATTTGTGTACAATTTATTGACTGGTTCTTTATTGAGTTTTGTACAGTTTATTGACTGGTTCTTTATTGAGTTTTGTACAGTTTATTGACTGTTTCTTTATTTAGTTTTGTACAGTTTATTGACTGGTTCTTTATTGAGTTTTGTACAGGTTATTGACTTGTTCTTTATTCAGTTTTGTACATTTTATTGACTGGGTCTTTATTCAGTTTTGTTCAGTTTTTTTTAACTGTTTCTTTATTGAGTTTGTGTACAATTTATTGACTGGTTCTTTATTTAGTTTTGTACAGTTTTTTTAGTTTCTTTATTTAGTTTTGTACAGTTTATTGACTGGTTCTTTATTGAGTTTTGTACAGTTTATTCACTGTTTCTTTATTCAGTTTTGTAATGTTTATTGACTGGTTGTTTATTGAGTTTTGTACAGTTTATTGACTGGTTCTTTATTGAGTTTTGTACAGGTTATTGACTTGTTCTTTATTCAGTTTTGTATTGTTTATTGAGTGGTTTTTTATTGAGTTTTGTACAGCTTATTGACTGGTTCTTTATTGAGTTTTGAACAGTTTATTGACTGGTTCTTTATTGAGTTTTGTACAGTTTATTGACTGGTTCTTGGTTCAGTTTTGTACAGTTTATTGACTGGTTCTTTACTGAGTTTTGTACAGTTTATTGACTGGTTCTTTATCCAGTTTTGTACAGTTTATTGACTGTTTCTTTATTTAAATTTCTACAGTTTATCGACTGTTTCTTTATTTAGTTTTGTACAGTTTATTGACTGGTTCTTTATTTAGTTTTGTACAGTTTATTGACTGTTTCTTCATTCAGTTTTGTAATGTTTCTTGACTGATTGTTTAAATAAGTTTTGTACAGTTTATTGACTGGTTCTTTGTTCAGTTTTGTACAGTTTATTGACTGTTTCTGTATTGAGTTTTGTACAGTTTATTGACTGGTTCTTTATTCAGTTTTGTTCAGTTTTTTTACTGTTTCTTTATGGAGTTTGTGTACAAATTATTGACTGGTTCTTTATTTAGTTTTGTACAGTTTTTTGACTGTTTCTTTATTTAGTTTTGTACAATTTATTGACTGGTTCTTTATTCAGTTTTGTACAGTTTATTCACTGTTTCTTTATTCAAGTTTGTAATGTTTATTGACTGGTTGTTTATTGAGTTTTGTACAGTTTATTGACTTGTTCTTTATTGACTTTTGTACAGTTTATTGACTGTTTCTTTATTGAATTTTGTACAGTTTATTGACTAGTTCCTTATTCAGTTTTGAACAGTTTATTGACTGTTTCTTTATTGAGTTTTGTACAGTTTATTGACTGTTTTTTATTGAGTTTTGTACAATTTATTTACTGTTTTTTTATTGAGTTTTGTACGGTTTATTGACTGTTTCTTGATTGAGTTTTGTACAGTTTATTGACTGGTTCTTTATTTAGTTTTGTACAGTTTATTGACTGTTTCTTTAATTAGTTTTGTACAGTTTAATTACTGTTTCTTTATTTAGTTTTGTACAGTTTATTGACTGGTTCTTTATTGAATTTGTGTACAATTTATTGACTGGTTCTTTATTGAGTTTTGTACAGTTTATTGATTGGTTCTTTATTGAGTTTTGTACAGTTTATTGACTGTTTCTTTATTTAGTTTTGTACAGTTTATTGACTGGTTCTTTATTGAGTTTTGTACAGGTTATTGACTTGTTCTTTATTCAGTTTTGTACATTTTATTGACTGAGTCTTTATTCAGTTTTGTTCAGTTTTTTTTAACTGTTTCTTTATTGAGTTTGTGTACAATTTATTGACTGGTTCTTTATTTAGTTTTGTACAGTTTTTTGACTGTTTCTTTATTTAGTTTTGTACAGTTTATTGACTGGTTCTTTATTGAGTTTTGTACAGTTTATTCACTGTTTCTTTATTCAGTTTTGTAATGTTTATTGACTGGTTGTTTATTGAGTTTTGTACAGTTTATTGACTGGTTCTTTATTGAGTTTTGTACAGGTTATTGACTTGTTCTTTATTCAGTTTTGTATTGTTTATTGAGTGGTTTTTTATTGAGTTTTGTACAGCTTATTGACTGGTTCTTTATTGAGTTTTGAACAGTTTATTGACTGTTTCTTGATTGAGTTTTGTACAGTTTATTGACTGGTTCTTTATTTAGTTTTGTACAGTTTATTGACTGTTTCTTTAATTAGTTTTGTACAGTTTAATTACTGTTTCTTTATTTAGTTTTGTACAGTTTATTGACTGGTTCTTTATTGAGTTTGTGTACAGTTTATCGACTGTTTTTTTATTTAGTTTTGTACAGTTTATTGACTGGTTCTTTATTTAGTTTTGTACAGTTTATTGACTGTTTCTTCATTCAGTTTTGTAATGTTTCTTGACTGATTGTTTAAATAAGTTTTGTACAGTTTATTGACTGGTTCTTTGTTCAGTTTTGTACAGTTTATTGACTGTTTCTGTATTGAGTTTTGTACAGTTTATTGACTGGTTCTTTATTCAGTTTTGTTCAGTTTTTTTACTGTTTCTTTATGGAGTTTGTGTACAAATTATTGACTGGTTCTTTATTTAGTTTTGTACAGTTTTTTGACTGTTTCTTTATTTAGTTTTGTACAATTTATTGACTGGTTCTTTATTCAGTTTTGTACAGTTTATTCACTGTTTCTTTATTCAAGTTTGTAATGTTTATTGACTGGTTGTTTATTGAGTTTTGTACAGTTTATTGACTTGTTCTTTATTGACTTTTGTACTGTTTATTGACTGGTTCTTTATTGAATTTGTGTACAATTTATTGACTGGTACTTTATTGAGTTTTGTACAGTTTATTGACTGGTTCTTAATTCAGTTTTGTACAGTTTATTGACTGGTTCTTTATTGAGTTTTGTACAGTTTATTGACTGGTTCTTTATTGAGTTTTGTACAGTTTATTGACTGTTTCTTTATTGAGTTTTGTACATTTCATTGACTAGTTCTTTCTTAAGTTTTGTACAGTTTATTGACTGTTTCTTTATTGAGTTTTGTAAAGTTTAGTGACTGTTTTTTTTTAGGTTTGTTCAGTTTATTGACTGTTTCTTTATTGAGTTTTGTACAGTTTATTGACTGTTTTTTTAATCATTTTTGTACAGTTTGTTGACTGTTTCTTTATTGAGTTTTGTACAGTTTATTGACTGGTTCTTTATTCAGTTTTGTACAGTTTATTGACTGTTTCTTTATTGAGTTTTGTACAGTTTATTGACTGTTTCTTTATTTAGTTTTGTACAGTTTATTGACTGTTTCTTTAGTTAGTTTTGGTACATTTTATTGACTGTTTCTTTATTTAGTTTGTGTACAATTTATTGACTGGTTCTTCATTTAGTTTTGTACAGTTTATTGACTGGTTCTTTATTGAGTTTTGTACAGTTTATTGACTGTTTCTTCATTCAGTTTTGTAATGTTTCTTGACTGGTTGTTTAAATGAGTTTTGTACAGTTTATTGACTGGGTCTTTGTTCAGTTTTGTACAGTTTATTGACTGTTTCTGTATTGAGTTTTGTACAGTTTATTGACTGGTTCTTTATTCAGTTTTGTTCAGTTTTTTTACTGTTTCTTTATGGAGTTTGTGTACAAATTATTGACTGGTTCTTTATTTAGTTTTGTACAGTTTTTTGACTGTTTCTTTATTTAGTTTTGTACAATTTATTGACTGGTTCTTTATTCAGTTTTGTACAGTTTATTCACTGTTTCTTTATTCAAGTTTGTAATGTTTATTGACTGGTTGTTTATTGAGTTTTGTACAGTTTATTGACTTGTTCTTTATTGACTTTTGTACTGTTTATTGACTGGTTCTTTATTGAATTTGTGTACAATTTATTGACTGGTACTTTATTGAGTTTTGTACAGTTTATTGACTGGTTCTTAATTCAGTTTTGTACAGTTTATTGACTGGTTCTTTATTGAGTTTTGTACAGTTTATTGACTGGTTCTTTATTGAGTTTTGTACAGTTTATTGACTGTTTCTTTATTGAGTTTTGTACATTTCATTGACTAGTTCTTTCTTAAGTTTTGTACAGTTTATTGACTGTTTCTTTATTGAGTTTTGTAAAGTTTAGTGACTGTTTTTTTTTAGGTTTGTTCAGTTTATTGACTGTTTCTTTATTGAGTTTTGTACAGTTTATTGACTGTTTTTTTAATCATTTTTGTACAGTTTGTTGACTGTTTCTTTATTGAGTTTTGTACAGTTTATTGACTGGTTCTTTATTCAGTTTTGTACAGTTTATTGACTGTTTCTTTATTGAGTTTTGTACAGTTTATTGACTGTTTCTTTATTTAGTTTTGTACAGTTTATTGACTGTTTCTTTAGTTAGTTTTGGTACATTTTATTGACTGTTTCTTTATTTAGTTTGTGTACAATTTATTGACTGGTTCTTTATTGAGTTTTGTACAGTTTATTGACTGGTTCTTTATTTAGTTTTGTACAGTTTATTGACTGTTTCTTCATTCAGTTTTGTAATGTTTCTTGACTGGTTGTTTAAATGAGTTTTGTACAGTTTATTGACTGGGTCTTTGTTCAGTTTTGTACAGTTTATTGACTGTTTCTGTATTGAGTTTTGTACAGTTTATTGACTGGTTCTTTATTCAGTTTTGTTCAGTTTTTTTACTGTTTCTTTATGGAGTTTGTGTACAATTTATTGACTGGTTCTTTATTTAGTTTTGTACAGTTTTTTGACTGTTTCTTTATTTAGTTTTGTACAGTTTATTGACTGGTTCTTTATTCAGTTTTGTACAGTTTATTCCCTGTGTCTTTATTCAAGTTTGTAATGTTTATTGACTGGTTGTTTATTGAGTTTTGTACAGTTTATTGACTGGTTCTTTATTGACGTTTGTACAGTTTATTGACTGGTTCTTTATTGAATTTGTGTACAATTTATTGACTGGTTCTTTATTGAGTTTTGTACAGTTTATTGACTGGTTCTTTATTGAGTTTTGTACAGTTTATTGACTGTTTCTTTATTGACTTTTGTACAGTTTAGTGACTGTTTTTTATTGAGTTTTGTTCAGTTTATTGACTGTTTCTTTATTGAGTTTTGTACAGTTTATTGACTGTTTCTTTAATCATTTTGGTACAGTTTGTTGACTGTTTCTTTATTGAGTTTTGTACAGTTTATTGACTGGTTCTTTATTCAGTTTTGTACAGTTTATTGACTGTTTCTTCATTGAGTTTTGTACAGTTTATTGACTGTTTCTTTATTTAGTTTTGTACAGTTTATTGACTGTTTCTTTAGTTAGTTTTGTACAGTTTATTGACTGTTTCTTTAGTTAGTTTTGTACAGTTTATTGACTGTTTCTTTATTTAGTTTGTGTACAATTTATTGACTGGTTCTTTCTTTAGTTTTCTACAGTTTATTTACTGTTTCTTTATTTAGTTTTGTACAGTTTATTGACTGGTACTTTATTGAGTTTTGTACAGTTTATTGACTGTTTCTTTATTCAGTTTTGTACTGTTTATTGACTGGTTGCTTATTGAGTTTTGTACAGTTTATTGACTGGTTCTTTATTGAGTTTTGTACAGTTTATTGACTGATTCTTTATTGGATTTGTGTACAATTTATTGACTGGTTCTTTATTGAGTTGTGTACAGTTTATTGACTGGTTCTTTATTCAGTTTTGTACAGTTTATTGACTGGTTCTTTATTCAGTTTTGTAATGTTTATTGACTGGTTCTTAATTAAGTTTTGTACAGTTTATTGACTGGTTCTTTATTGAGTTTTGTACAGTTTATTGACTGTTTCTTTATTGAGTTTTGTACAGTTTATTGACTAGTTCCTTATTCAGTTTTGAACAGTTTATTGACTGTTTCTTTATTGAGTTTTGTACAGTTTATTGACTGTTTTTTATTGAGTTTTGTACAATTTATTTACTGTTTTTTTATTGAGTTTTGTACGGTTTATTGACTGTTGCTTGATTGAGTTTTGTACAGTTTATTGACTGGTTCTTTATTTAGTTTTGTACAGTTTATTGACTGTTTCTTTAATTAGTTTTGTACAGTTTAATTACTGTTTCTTTATTTAGTTTTCTACAGTTTATTGACTGGTTCTTTATTGAGTTTTGTGCAGTTTATTGACTGTTTCTTTATTTAGTTTTGTACAGTTTATTGACTGTTTCTTTAGTTAGTTTTGTGCAGTTTATTGACTGTTTCTTTAGTTAGTTTTGTACAGTTTATTGACTGTTTCTTTATTTAGTTTGTGTACAATTTATTGACTGGTTCTTTATTTAGTTTTCTACAGTTTATTTACTGTTTCTTTATTTAGTTTTGTAATGTTTATTGACTGGTTCTTTATTGAGTTTTGTACAGTTTATTGACTGGTTCTTTATTGAGTTTTGTACAGTTTATTGACTGATTCTTTATTGGATTTGTGTACAATTTATTGACTGGTTCTTTATTGAGTTGTGTACAGTTTATTGACTGGTTCTTTATTGAGTTTTGTACAGTTTATTGACTGGTTCTTTATTCAGTTTTGTACAGTTTATTGATTGGTTCTTTATTGAGTTTTGTACAGTTTATTGACTGGTTCTTTATTCAGTTTTGTACAGTTTATTGACTGGTTCTTTATTCAGTTTTGTTCAGTTTATTCACTGTTTCTTTATTGAGTTTTGTACAGTTTATTGACTGTTTCTTTATTGAGTTTTGTACAGTTTATTGACTGGTTCTTTATTCAGTTTTGTACAGTTTATTGACTGTTTCTTTATTGAGTTTTGTACAGTTTATTGACTGTTTCCTTATTTAGTTTTGTACAGTTTATTGACTGTTTCTTTAGTTAGTTTTGTACAGTTTATTGACTGTTTCTTTAGTTAGTTTTGTACAGTTTATTGACTGTTTCTTTATTTAGTTTGTGTACAATTTATTGACTGGTTCTTTATTTAGTTTTCTACAGTTTATTTACTGTTTCTTTATTTAGTTTTGTACAGTTTATTGACTGGTACTTTATTGAGTTTTGTACAGTTTATTGACTGTTTCTTTATTCAGTTTTGTAATGTTTATTGACTGGTTGCTTATTGAGTTTTGTACAGTTTATTGACTGGTTCTTTATTGAGTTTTGTACAGTTTATTGACTGATTCTTTATTGGATTTGTGTACAATTTATTGACTGGTTCTTTATTGAGTTGTGTACAGTTTATTGACTGGTTCTTTATTCAGTTTTGTACAGTTTATTGACTGGTTCTTTATTCAGTTTTGTAATGTTTATTGACTGGTTCTTTATTGAGTTTTGTACAGTTTATTGACTGGTTCTTTATTGAGTTTTGTACAGTTTATTGACTGTTTCTTTATTGAGTTTTGTACAGTTTATTGACTAGTTCCTTATTCAGTTTTGAACAGTTTATTGACTGTTTCTTTATTGAGTTTTGTACAGTTTATTGACTGTTTTTTATTGAGTTTTGTACAATTTATTTACTGTTTTTTTATTGAGTTTTGTACGTTTTATTGACTGTTTCTTGATTGAGTTTTGTACAGTTTATTGACTGGTTCTTTATTTAGTTTTGTACAGTTTATTGACTGTTTCTTTAATTAGTTTTGTACAGTTTAATTACTGTTTCTTTATTTAGTTTTGTACAGTTTATTGACTGGTTCTTTATTGAGTTTTGTACAGTTTATTGACTGTTTCTTTATTTAGTTTTGTACAGTTTATTGACTGTTTCTTTAGTTAGTTTTGTACAGTTTATTGACTGTTTCTTTAGTTAGTTTTGTACAGTTTATTGACTGTTTCTTTATTTAGTTTGTGTACAATTTATTGACTGGTTCTTTATTTAGTTTTCTACAGTTTATTTACTGTTTCTTTATTTAGTTTTGTACAGTTTATTGACTGGTACTTTATTGAGTTTTGTACAGTTTATTGACTGTTTCTTTATTCAGTTTTCTAATGTTTATTGACTGGTTGTTTATTGAGTTTTGTACAGTTTATTGACTGGTTCTTTATTGAGTTTTGTACAGTTTATTGACTGATTCTTTATTGGATTTGTGTACAATTTATTGACTTGTTCTTTATTGAGTTGTGTACAGCTTATTGACTGGTTCTTTATTGAGTTTTGTACAGTTTATTGACTGGTTCTTTATTCAGTTTTATACAGTTTATTGACTGGTTCTTTATTCAGTTTTGTAATGTTTATTGACTGGTTCTTTATTGAGTTTTGTACAGTTTATTGACTGGTTCTTTATTGAGTTTTGTACAGTTTATTGACTGTTAATTTATTGAGTTTTGTACAGTTTATTGACTAGTTCCTTATTCAGTTTTGAACAGTTTATTGACTGTTTCTTTATTGAGTTTTGTACAGTTTATTGACTGTTTTTTATTGAGTTTTGTACAATTTATTTACTGTTTTTTATTGAGTTTTGTACGGTTTATTGACTGTTTCTTGGTTGAGTTTTGTACAGTTTATTGACTGGTTCTTTATTTAGTTTTGTACAGTTTATTGACTGTTTCTTTAATTAGTTTTGTACAGTTTAATTACTGTTTCTTTATTTAGTTTTGTACAGTTTATTGACTGGTTCTTTATTGAGTTTTGTACAGTTTATTGACTGTTTCTTTATTTAGTTTTGTACAGTTTATTGACTGTTTCTTTAGTTAGTTTTGTACAGTTTATTGACTGTTTCTTTAGTTAGTTTTGTACAGTTTATTGACTGTTTCTTTATTTAGTTTGTGTACAATTTATTGACTGGTTCTTTATTTAGTTTTCTACAGTTTATTTACTGTTTCTTTATTTAGTTTTGTACAGTTTATTGACTGGTACTTTATTGAGTTTTGTACAGTTTATTGACTGTTTCTTTATTCAATTTTGTAATGTTTATTGACTGGTTGTTTATTGAGTTTTGTACAGTTTATTGACTGGTTCTTTATTGAGTTTTGTACAGTTTATTGACTGATTCTTTATTGGATTTGTGTACAATTTATTGACTGGTTCTTTATTGAGTTGTGTACAGTTTATTGACTGGTTCTTTATTGAGTTTTGTACAGTTTATTGACTGGTTCTTTATTCAGTTTTGTACAGGTTATTGACTGGTTCTTTATTCAGTTTTGTAATGTTTATTGACTGGTTCTTTATTGAGTTTTGTACAGTTTATTGACTGGTTCTTTATTGAGTTTTGTACACTTTATTGACTGTTTCTTTATTGAGTTTTGTACAGTTTATTGACTAGTTCCTTATTCAGTTTTGAACAGTTTATTGACTGTTTCTTTATTGAGTTTTGTACAGTTTATTGACTGTTTTTTATTGAGTTTTGTACAATTTATTTACTGTTTTTTTATTGAGTTTTGTACGGTTTATTGACTGTTTCTTGATTGAGTTTTGTACAGTTTATTGACTGGTTCTTTATTTAGTTTTGTACAGTTTATTGACTGTTTCTTTAATTAGTTTTGTACAGTTTAATTACTGTTTCTTTATTTAGTTTTGTACAGTTTATTGACTGGTTCTTTATTGAATTTGTGTACAATTTATTGACTAGTTCTTCATTGAGTTTTGTACAGTTTATTGACTAGTTCTTTATTGAGTTTTGTACAGTTTATTGACTGTTTCTATATTTAGTTTTGTACAGTTTATTGACTGGTTCTTTATTGAGTTTTGTACAGGTTATTGACTTGTTCTTTATTCAGTTTTGTACATTTTATTGACTGGGTCTTTATTCAGTTTTGTTCAGTTTTTTTTAACTGTTTCTTTATTGAGTTTGGGTACAATTTATTGACTGGTTCTTTATTTAGTTTTGTACAGTTTTTTGACTGTTTCTTTATTTAGTTTTGTACAGTTTATTGACTGGTTCTTTATTGAGTTTTGTACAGTTTATTCACTGTTTCTTTATTCAGTTTTGTAATGTTTATTGACTGGTTGTTTATTGAGTTTTGTACAGTTTATTGACTGGTTCTTTATTGAGTTTTGTACAGGTTATTGACTTGTTCTTTATTCAGTTTTGTATTGTTTATTGAGTGGTTTTTTATTGAGTTTTGTACAGCTTATTGACTGGTTCTTTATTGAGTTTTGAACAGTTTATTGACTGGTTCTTTATTGAGTTTTGTACAGTTTATTGACTGGTTCTTGATTCAGTTTTGTACAGTTTATTGACTGGTTCTTTACTGAGTTTTGTACAGTTTATTGACTGGTTCTTTATCCAGTTTTGTACAGTTTATTGACTGTTTCTTTATTTAAATTTCTACAGTTTATCGACTGTTTCTTTATTTAGTTTTGTACAGTTTATTGACTTGTTCTTTATTTAGTTTTGTACAGTTTATTGACTGTTTCTTCATTCAGTTTTGTAATGTTTCTTGACTGATTGTTTAAATAAGTTTTGTACAGTTTATTGACTGGTTCTTTGTTCAGTTTTGTACAGTTTATTGACTGTTTCTGTATTGAGTTTTGTACAGTTTATTGACTGGTTCTTTATTCAGTTTTGTTCAGTTTTTTTACTGTTTCTTTATGGAGTTTGTGTACAAATTATTGACTGGTTCTTTATTTAGTTTTGTACAGTTTTTTGACTGTTTCTTTATTTAGTTTTGTACAGTTTATTGACTGGTTCTTTATTGAGTTTTGTACAGTTTATTGACTGATTCTTTATTGGATTTGTGTACAATTTATTGACTGGTTCTTTATTGAGTTGTGTACAGTTTATTGACTGGTTCTTTATTGAGTTTTGTACAGTTTATTGACTGGTTCTTTATTCAGTTTTGTACAGTTTATTGATTGGTTCTTTATTGAGTTTTGTACAGTTTATTGACTGGTTCTTTATTCAGTTTTGTACAGTTTATTGACTGGTTCTTTATTCAGTTTTGTTCAGTTTATTCACTGTTTCTTTATTGAGTTTTGTACAGTTTATTGACTGTTTCTTTATTGAGTTTTGTACAGTTTATTGACTGGTTCTTTATTCAGTTTTGTACAGTTTATTGACTGTTTCTTTATTGAGTTTTGTACAGTTTATTGACTGTTTCTTTATTTAGTTTTGTACAGTTTATTGACTGTTTCTTTAGTTAGTTTTGTACAGTTTATTGACTGTTTCTTTAGTTAGTTTTGTACAGTTTATTGACTGTTTCTTTATTTAGTTTGTGTACAATTTATTGACTGGTTCTTTATTTAGTTTTCTACAGTTTATTTACTGTTTCTTTATTTAGTTTTGTACAGTTTATTGACTGGTACTTTATTGAGTTTTGTACAGTTTATTGACTGTTTCTTTATTCAGTTTTGTAATGTTTATTGACTGGTTGCTTATTGAGTTTTGTACAGTTTATTGACTGGTTCTTTATTGAGTTTTGTACAGTTTATTGACTGATTCTTTATTGGATTTGTGTACAATTTATTGACTGGTTCTTTATTGAGTTGTGTACAGTTTATTGACTGGTTCTTTATTCAGTTTTGTACAGTTTATTGACTGGTTCTTTATTCAGTTTTGTAATGTTTATTGACTGGTTCTTTATTGAGTTTTGTACAGTTTATTGACTGGTTCTTTATTGAGTTTTGTACAGTTTATTGACTGTTTCTTTATTGAGTTTTGTACAGTTTATTGACTAGTTCCTTATTCAGTTTTGAACAGTTTATTGACTGTTTCTTTATTGAGTTTTGTACAGTTTATTGACTGTTTTTTATTGAGTTTTGTACAATTTATTTACTGTTTTTTTATTGAGTTTTGTACGTTTTATTGACTGTTTCTTGATTGAGTTTTGTACAGTTTATTGACTGGTTCTTTATTTAGTTTTGTACAGTTTATTGACTGTTTCTTTAATTAGTTTTGTACAGTTTAATTACTGTTTCTTTATTTAGTTTTGTACAGTTTATTGACTGGTTCTTTATTGAGTTTTGTACAGTTTATTGACTGTTTCTTTATTTAGTTTTGTACAGTTTATTGACTGTTTCTTTAGTTAGTTTTGTACAGTTTATTGACTGTTTCTTTAGTTAGTTTTGTACAGTTTATTGACTGTTTCTTTATTTAGTTTGTGTACAATTTATTGACTGGTTCTTTATTTAGTTTTCTACAGTTTATTGACTGTTTCTTTATTTAGTTTTGTACAGTTTATTGACTGGTTCTTTATTCAGTTTTGTACAGTTTATTGACTGTTTCTTTATTCAGTTTTCTAATGTTTATTGACTGGTTGTTTATTGAGTTTTGTACAGTTTATTGACTGGTTCTTTATTGAGTTTTGTACAGTTTATTGACTGATTCTTTATTGGATTTGTGTACAATTTATTGACTTGTTCTTTATTGAGTTGTGTACAGCTTATTGACTGGTTCTTTATTGAGTTTTGTACAGTTTATTGACTGGTTCTTTATTCAGTTTTATACAGTTTATTGACTGGTTCTTTATTCAGTTTTGTAATGTTTATTGACTGGTTCTTTATTGAGTTTTGTACAGTTTATTGACTGGTTCTTTATTGAGTTTTGTACAGTTTATTGACTGTTAATTTATTGAGTTTTGTACAGTTTATTGACTAGTTCCTTATTCAGTTTTGAACAGTTTATTGACTGTTTCTTTATTGAGTTTTGTACAGTTTATTGACTGTTTTTTATTGAGTTTTGTACAATTTATTTACTGTTTTTTATTGAGTTTTGTACGGTTTATTGACTGTTTCTTGGTTGAGTTTTGTACAGTTTATTGACTGGTTCTTTATTTAGTTTTGTACAGTTTATTGACTGTTTCTTTAATTAGTTTTGTACAGTTTAATTACTGTTTCTTTATTTAGTTTTGTACAGTTTATTGACTGTTTCTTTATTGAGTTTTGTACAGTTTATTGACTGTTTCTTTATTTAGTTTTGTACAGTTTATTGACTGTTTCTTTAGTTAGTTTTGTACAGTTTATTGACTGTTTCTTTAGTTAGTTTTGTACAGTTTATTGACTGTTTCTTTATTTAGTTTGTGTACAATTTATTGACTGGTTCTTTATTTAGTTTTCTACAGTTTATTTACTGTTTCTTTATTTAGTTTTGTACAGTTTATTGACTGGTACTTTATTGAGTTTTGTACAGTTTATTGACTGTTTCTTTATTCAATTTTGTAATGTTTATTGACTGGTTGTTTATTGAGTTTTGTACAGTTTATTGACTGGTTCTTTATTGAGTTTTGTACAGTTTATTGACTGATTCTTTATTGGATTTGTGTACAATTTATTGACTGGTTCTTTATTGAGTTGTGTACAGTTTATTGACTGGTTCTTTATTGAGTTTTGTACAGTTTATTGACTGGTTCTTTATTCAGTTTTGTACAGGTTATTGACTGGTTCTTTATTCAGTTTTGTAATGTTTATTGACTGGTTCTTTATTGAGTTTTGTACAGTTTATTGACTGGTTCTTTATTGAGTTTTGTACACTTTATTGACTGTTTCTTTATTGAGTTTTGTACAGTTTATTGACTAGTTCCTTATTCAGTTTTGAACAGTTTATTGACTGTTTCTTTATTGAGTTTTGTACAGTTTATTGACTGTTTTTTATTGAGTTTTGTACAATTTATTTACTGTTTTTTTATTGAGTTTTGTACGGTTTATTGACTGTTTCTTGATTGAGTTTTGTACAGTTTATTGACTGGTTCTTTATTTAGTTTTGTACAGTTTATTGACTGTTTCTTTAATTAGTTTTGTACAGTTTAATTACTGTTTCTTTATTTAGTTTTGTACAGTTTATTGACTGGTTCTTTATTGAATTTGTGTACAATTTATTGACTGGTTCTTTATTGAGTTTTGTACAGTTTATTGACTGGTTCTTTATTGAGTTTTGTACAGTTTATTGACTGTTTCTATATTTAGTTTTGTACAGTTTATTGACTGGTTCTTTATTGAGTTTTGTACAGGTTATTGACTTGTTCTTTATTCAGTTTTGTACATTTTATTGACTGGGTCTTTATTCAGTTTTGTTCAGTTTTTTTTAACTGTTTCTTTATTGAGTTTGGGTACAATTTATTGACTGGTTCTTTATTTAGTTTTGTACAGTTTTTTGACTGTTTCTTTATTTAGTTTTGTACAGTTTATTGACTGGTTCTTTATTGAGTTTTGTACAGTTTATTCACTGTTTCTTTATTCAGTTTTGTAATGTTTATTGACTGGTTGTTTATTGAGTTTTGTACAGTTTATTGACTGGTTCTTTATTGAGTTTTGTACAGGTTATTGACTTGTTCTTTATTCAGTTTTGTATTGTTTATTGAGTGGTTTTTTATTGAGTTTTGTACAGCTTATTGACTGGTTCTTTATTGAGTTTTGAACAGTTTATTGACTGGTTCTTTATTGAGTTTTGTACAGTTTATTGACTGGTTCTTGATTCAGTTTTGTACAGTTTATTGACTGGTTCTTTACTGAGTTTTGTACAGTTTATTGACTGGTTCTTTATCCAGTTTTGTACAGTTTATTGACTGTTTCTTTATTTAAATTTCTACAGTTTATCGACTGTTTCTTTATTTAGTTTTGTACAGTTTATTGACTTGTTCTTTATTTAGTTTTGTACAGTTTATTGACTGTTTCTTCATTCAGTTTTGTAATGTTTCTTGACTGATTGTTTAAATAAGTTTTGTACAGTTTATTGACTGGTTCTTTGTTCAGTTTTGTACAGTTTATTGACTGTTTCTGTATTGAGTTTTGTACAGTTTATTGACTGGTTCTTTATTCAGTTTTGTTCAGTTTTTTTACTGTTTCTTTATGGAGTTTGTGTACAAATTATTGACTGGTTCTTTATTTAGTTTTGTACAGTTTTTTGACTGTTTCTTTATTTAGTTTTGTACAATTTATTGACTGGTTCTTTATTCAGTTTTGTACAGTTTATTCACTGTTTCTTTATTCAAGTTTGTAATGTTTATTGACTGGTTGTTTATTGAGTTTTGTACAGTTTATTGACTTGTTCTTTATTGACTTTTGTACTGTTTATTGACTGGTTCTTTATTGAATTTGTGTACAATTTATTGACTGGTACTTTATTGAGTTTTGTACAGTTTATTGACTGGTTCTTAATTCAGTTTTGTACAGTTTATTGACTGGTTCTTTATTGAGTTTTGTACAGTTTATTGACTGGTTCTTTATTGAGTTTTGTACAGTTTATTGACTGTTTCTTTATTGAGTTTTGTACATTTCATTGACTAGTTCTTTCTTAAGTTTTGTACAGTTTATTGACTGTTTCTTTATTGAGTTTTGTAAAGTTTAGTGACTGTTTTTTTTTTAGGTTTGTTCAGTTTATTGACTGTTTCTTTATTGAGTTTTGTACAGTTTATTGACTGTTTTTTTAATCATTTTTGTACAGTTTGTTGACTGTTTCTTTATTGAGTTTTGTACAGTTTATTGACTGGTTCTTTATTCAGTTTTGTACAGTTTATTGACTGTTTCTTTATTGAGTTTTGTACAGTTTATTGACTGTTTCTTTATTTAGTTTTGTACAGTTTATTGACTGTTTCTTTAGTTAGTTTTGGTACATTTTATTGACTGTTTCTTTATTTAGTTTGTGTACAATTTATTGACTGGTTCTTTATTTAGTTTTGTACAGTTTATTTACTGTTTCTTTATTTAGTTTTGTACAGTTTATTGACTGGATCTTTATTGAGTTTTGTACAATTTATTGACTGGTTCTTTATTTAGTTTTGTACAGTTTATTGACTGGTTCTTTATTTAGTTTTGTACAGTTTATTGACTGGTTCTTTATTCAGTTTTGTACAGTTTATTCACTGTGTCTTTATTCAAGTTTGTAATGTTTATTGACTGGTTGTTTATTGAGTTTTGTACAGTTTATTGACTGGTTCTTTATTGACTTTTGTACAGTTTATTGACTGGTTCTTTATTGAATTTGTGTACAATTTATTGACTGGTTCTTTATTGAGTTTTGTACAGTTTATTGACTGGTTCTTTATTGAGTTTTGTACAGTTTATTGACTGTTTCTTTATTGACTTTTGTACAGTTTAGTGACTGTTTTTTATTGAGTTTTGTTCAGTTTATTGACTGTTTCTTTATTGAGTTTTGTACAGTTTATTGACTGTTTCTTTAATCATTTTTGTACAGTTTGTTGACTGTTTCTTTATTGAGTTTTGTACAGTTTATTGACTGGTTCTTTATTCAGTTTTGTACAGTTTATTGACTGTTTCTTTATTGAGTTTTGTACAGTTTATTGACTGTTTCTTTAGTTAGTTTTGTACAGTTTATTGACTGTTTCTTTATTTAGTTTGTGTACAATTTATTGACAGGTTCTTTCTTTAGTTTTCTACAGTTTATTTACTGTTTCTTTATTTAGTTTTGTACAGTTTATTGACTGGTACTTTATTGAGTTTTGTACAGTTTATTGACTGTTTCTTTATTCAGTTTTGTAATGTTTATTGACTGGTTGCTTATTGAGTTTTGTACAGTTTATTGACTGGTTCTTTATTGAGTTTTGTACAGTTTATTGACTGATTCTTTATTGGATTTGTGTACAATTTATTGACTGGTTCTTTATTGAGTTGTGTACAGTTTATTGACTGGTTCTTTATTCAGTTTTGTACAGTTTATTGACTGGTTCTTTATTCAGTTTTGTAATGTTTATTGACTGGTTCTTCATTGAGTTTTGTACAGTTTATTGACTGGTTCTATATTGAGTTTTGTACAGTTTATTGACTAGTTCCTTATTCAGTTTTGAACAGTTTATTGACTGTTTCTTTATTGAGTTTTGTACAGTTTATTGACTGTTTTTTATTAAGTTTTGTACAATTTATTTACTGTTTTTTTATTGAGTTTTGTACGGTTTATTGACTGTTTCTTGATTGAGTTTTGTACAGTTTATTGACTGGTTCTTTATTTAGTTTTGTACAGTTTATTGACTGTTTCTTTAATTAGTTTTGTACAGTTTAATTACTGTTTCTTTATTTAGTTTTGTACAGTTTATTGACTGGTTCTTTATTGAGTTTTGTACAGTTTATTGACTGGTTCTTTATTTAGTTTTGTACAGTTTATTGACTGTTTCTTTATTGAGTTTTGTACAGTTTATTGACTGGTTCTTTATTCAGTTTTGTACAGTTTATTGACTGTTTCTTTATTGAGTTTTGTACAGTTTATTGACTGTTTCTTTATTTAATTTTGTACAGTTTATTGACTGTTTCTTTAGTTAGTTTTGTACAGTTTATTGACTGTTTCTTTAGTTAGTTTTGTACAGTTTATTGACTGTTTCTTTATTTAGTTTGTGTACAATTTATTGACTGGTTCTTTATTTAGTTTTCTACAGTTTATTTACTGTTTCTTTATTTAGTTTTGTACAGTTTATTGACTGGTACTTTATTGAGTTTTGTACAGTTTATTGACTGTTTCTTTATTCAGTTTTGTAATGTTTATTGACTGGTTGCTTATTGAGTTTTGTACAGTTTATTGACTGGTTCTTTATTGAGTTTTGTACAGTTTATTGACTGATTCTTTATTGGATTTGTGTACAATTTATTGACTGGTTCTTTATTGAGTTGTGTACAGTTTATTGACTGGTTCTTTATTCAGTTTTGTACAGTTTATTGACTGGTTCTTTATTCAGTTTTGTAATGTTTATTGACTGGTTCTTTATTGAGTTTTGTACAGTTTATTGACTGGTTCTTTATTGAGTTTTGTACAGTTTATTGACTGTTTCTTTATTGAGTTTTGTACAGTTTATTGACTAGTTCCTTATTCAGTTTTGAACAGTTTATTGACTGTTTCTTTATTGAGTTTTGTACAGTTTATTGACTGTTTTTTATTGAGTTTTGTACAATTTATTTAATGTTTTTTTATTGAGTTTTGTACGGTTTATTGACTGTTTCTTGATTGAGTTTTGTACAGTTTATTGACTGGTTCTTTATTTAGTTTTGTACAGTTTATTGACTGTTTCTTTAATTAGTTTTGTACAGTTTAATTACTGTTTCTTTATTTAGTTTTGTACAGTTTATTGACTGGTTCTTTATTGAGTTTTGTACAGTTTATTGACTGTTTCTTTATTTAGTTTTGTACAGTTTATTGACTGTTTCTTTAGTTAGTTTTGTACAGTTTATTGACTGTTTCTTTAGTTAGTTTTGTACAGTTTATTGACTGTTTCTTTATTTAGTTTGTGTACAATTTATTGACTGGTTCTTTATTTAGTTTTCTACAGTTTATTTACTGTTTCTTTATTTAGTTTTGTACAGTTTATTGACTGGTACTTTATTGAGTTTTGTACAGTTTATTGACTGTTTCTTTATTCAGTTTTCTAATGTTTATTGACTGGTTGTTTATTGAGTTTTGTACAGTTTATTGACTGGTTCTTTATTGAGTTTTGTACAGTTTATTGACTGATTCTTTATTGGATTTGTGTACAATTTATTGACTTGTTCTTTATTGAGTTGTGTACAGCTTATTGACTGGTTCTTTATTGAGTTTTGTACAGTTGATTGACTGGTTCTTTATTCAGTTTTATACAGTTTATTGACTGGTTCTTTATTCAGTTTTGTAATGTTTATTGACTGGTTCTTTATTGAGTTTTGTGCAGTTTATTGACTGGTTCTTTATTGAGTTTTGTACAGTTTATTGACTGTTAATTTATTGAGTTTTGTACAGTTTATTGACTAGTTCCTTATTCAGTTTTGAACAGTTTATTGACTGTTTCTTTATTGAGTTTTGTACAGTTTATTGACTGTTTTTTATTGAGTTTTGTACAATTTATTTACTGTTTTTTATTGAGTTTTGTACGGTTTATTGACTGTTTCTTGATTGAGTTTTGTACAGTTTATTGACTGGTTCTTTATTTAGTTTTGTACAGTTTATTGACTGTTTCTTTAATTAGTTTTGTACAGTTTAATTACTGTTTCTTTATTTAGTTTTGTACAGTTTATTGACTGGTTCTTTATTGAGTTTTGTACAGTTTATTGACTGTTTCTTTATTTAGTTTTGTACAGTTTATTGACTGTTTCTTTAGTTAGTTTTGTACAGTTTATTGACTGTTTCTTTAGTTAGTTTTGTACAGTTTATTGACTGTTTCTTTATTTAGTTTGTGTACAATTTATTGACTGGTTCTTTATTTGGTTTTCTACAGTTTATTTACTGTTTTTTTATTTAGTTTTGTACAGTTTATTGACTGGTACTTTATTGAGTTTTGTACAGTTTATTGGCTGTTTCTTTATTCAATTTTGTAATGTTTATTGACTGGTTGTTTATTGAGTTTTGTACAGTTTATTGACTGGTTCTTTATTGAGTTTTGTACAGTTTATTGACTGATTCTTTATTGGATTTGTGTACAATTTATTGACTGGTTCTTTATTGAGTTGTGTACAGTTTATTGACTGGTTCTTTATTGAGTTTTGTACAGTTTATTGACTGGTTCTTTATTCAGTTTTGTACAGGTTATTGACTGGTTCTTTATTCAGTTTTGTAATGTTTATTGACTGGTTCTTTATTGAGTTTTGTACAGTTTATTGACTGGTTCTTTATTGAGTTTTGTACAGTTTATTGACTGTTTCTTTATTGAGTTTTGTACAGTTTATTGACTAGTTCCTTATTCAGTTTTGAACAGTTTATTGACTGTTTCTTTATTGAGTTTTGTACAGTTTATTGTCTGTTTTTTATTGAGTTTTGTACAATTTATTTACTGTTTTTTTATTGAGTTTTGTACGGTTTATTGACTGTTTCTTGATTGAGTTTTGTACAGTTTATTGACTGGTTCTTTATTTAGTTTTGTACAGTTTATTGACTGTTTCTTTAATTAGTTTTGTACAGTTTAATTACTGTTTCTTTATTTAGTTTTGTACAGTTTATTGACTGGTTCTTTATTGAATTTGTGTACAATTTATTGACTGGTTCTTTATTGAGTTTTGTACAGTTTATTGACTGGTTCTTTATTGAGTTTTGTACAGTTTATTGACTGATTCTTTATTGGATTTGTGTACAATTTATTGACTGGTTCTTTATTGAGTTGTGTACAGTTTATTGACTGGTTCTTTATTGAGTTTTGTACTGTTTATTGACTGGTTCTTTATTCAGTTTTGCACAGTTTATTGACTGTTTCTTTATTGAGTTTTGTACAGTTTATTGACTGTTTCTTTATTTAGTTTTGTACAGTTTATTGACTGTTTCTTTAGTTAGTTTTGTACAGTTTATTGACTGTTTCTTTAGTTAGTTTTGTACAGTTTATTGACTGTTTCTTTATTTAGTTTGTGTACAATTTATTGACTGGTTCTTTATTTAGTTTTCTACAGTTTATTTACTGTTTCTTTATTTAGTTTTGTACAGTTTATTGACTGGTACTTTATTGAGTTTTGTACAGTTTATTGACTGGTTCTTTATTCAGTTTTGTAATGTTTATTGACTGGTTTCTTATTGAGTTTTGTACAGTTTATTGACTGGTTCTTTATTCAGTTTTGTACAGTTTATTGACTGTTTTTTATTGAGTTTTGTACAATTTATTTACTGGTTCTTTATTGAGTTTTGTACGGTTTATTGACTGTTTCTTGATTGAGTTTTGTACAGTTTATTGACTGGTTCTTTATTTAGTTTTGTACAGTTTATTGACTGTTTCTTTAATTAGTTTTGTACAGTTTAATTACTGTTTCTTTATTTAGTTTTGTACAGTTTATTGACTGGTTCTTTATTGAGTTTTGTACAGTTTATTGACTGTTTCTTTATTTAGTTTTGTACAGTTTATTGACTGTTTCTTTAGTTAGTTTTGTACAGTTTATTGACTGTTTCTTTAGTTAGTTTTGTACAGTTTATTGACTGTTTCTTTATTTAGTTTGTGTACAATTTATTGACTGGTTCTTTATTTAGTTTTCTACAGTTTATTTACTGTTTCTTTATTTAGTTTTGTACAGTTTATTGACTGATTCTTTATTGGATTTGTGTACAATTTATTGACTGGTTCTTTATTGAGTTGTGTACAGTTTATTGACTGGTTCTTTATTCAGTTTTGTACAGTTTATTGACTGGTTCTTTATCCAGTTTTGTACAGTTTATTGACAGTTTCTTTATTTAAATTTCTACAGTTTATCGACTGTTTCTTTATTTAGTTTTGTACAGTTTATTGACTTGTTCTTTATTTAGTTTTGTACAGTTTATTGACTGTTTCTTCATTCAGTTTTGTAATGTTTCTTGACTGATTGTTTAAATAAGTTTTGTACAGTTTATTGACTGGTTCTTTGTTCAGTTTTGTACAGTTTATTGACTGTTTCTGTATTGAGTTTTGTACAGTTTATTGACTGGTTCTTTATTCAGTTTTGTTCAGTTTTTTTACTGTTTCTTTATGGAGTTTGTGTACAAATTATTGACTGGTTCTTTATTTAGTTTTGTACAGTTTTTTGACTGTTTCTTTATTTAGTTTTGTACAATTTATTGACTGGTTCTTTATTCAGTTTTGTACAGTTTATTCACTGTTTCTTTATTCAAGTTTGTAATGTTTATTGACTGGTTGTTTATTGAGTTTTGTACAGTTTATTGACTTGTTCTTTATTGACTTTTGTACTGTTTATTGACTGGTTCTTTATTGAATTTGTGTACAATTTATTGACTGGTACTTTATTGAGTTTTGTACAGTTTATTGACTGGTTCTTAATTCAGTTTTGTACAGTTTATTGACTGGTTCTTTATTGAGTTTTGTACAGTTTATTGACTGGTTCTTTATTGAGTTTTGTACAGTTTATTGACTGTTTCTTTATTGAGTTTTGTCCATTTCATTGACTAGTTCTTTCTTAAGTTTTGTACAGTTTATTGACTGTTTCTTTATTGAGTTTTGTAAAGTTTAGTGACTGTTTTTTTTTTTAGGTTTGTTCAGTTTATTGACTGTTTCTTTATTGAGTTTTGTACAGTTTATTGACTGTTTTTTTAATCATTTTTGTACAGTTTGTTGACTGTTTCTTTATTGAGTTTTGTACAGTTTATTGACTGGTTCTTTATTCAGTTTTGTACAGTTTATTGACTGTTTCTTTATTGAGTTTTGTACAGTTTATTGACTGTTTCTTTATTTAGTTTTGTACAGTTTATTGACTGTTTCTTTAGTTAGTTTTGGTACATTTTATTGACTGTTTCTTTATTTAGTTTGTGTACAATTTATTGACTGGTTCTTTATTTAGTTTTGTACAGTTTATTTACTGTTTCTTTATTTAGTTTTGTACAGTTTATTGACTGGATCTTTATTGAGTTTTGTACAATTTATTGACTGGTTCTTTATTTAGTTTTGTACAGTTTTTTTACTGTTTCTTTATTTAGTTTTGTACAGTTTATTGACTGGTTCTTTATTCAGTTTTGTACAGTTTATTCACTGTGTCTTTATTCAAGTTTGTAATGTTTATTGACTGGTTGTTTATTGAGTTTTGTACAGTTTATTGACTGGTTCTTTATTGACTTTTGTACAGTTTATTGACTGGTTCTTTATTCAGTTTTGTTCAGTTTTTTTACTGTTTCTTTATGGAGTTTGTGTACAAATTATTGACTGGTTCTTTATTTAGTTTTGTACAGTTTTTTGACTGTTTCTTTATTTAGTTTTGTACAATTTATTGACTGGTTCTTTATTCAGTTTTGTACAGTTTATTCACTGTTTCTTTATTCAAGTTTTTAATGTTTATTGATTGGTTGTTTATTGAGTTTTGTACAGTTTATTGACTTGTTCTTTATTGACTTTTGTACTGTTTATTGACTGGTTCTTTATTGAATTTGTGTACAATTTATTGACTGGTACTTTATTGAGTTTTGTACAGTTTATTGACTGGTTCTTAATTCAGTTTTGTACAGTTTATTGACTGGTTCTTTATTGAGTTTTGTACAGTTTATTGACTGGTTCTTTATTGAGTTTTGTACAGTTTATTGACTGTTTCTTTATTGAGTTTTGTACATTTCATTGACTAGTTCTTTATTAAGTTTTGTACAGTTTATTGACTGTTTCTTTATTGAGTTTTGTAAAGTTTAGTGACTGTTTTTTTTTTAGGTTTGTTCAGTTTATTGACTGTTTCTTTATTGAGTTTTGTACAGTTTATTGACTGTTTTTTTAATCATTTTTGTACAGTTTGTTGACTGTTTCTTTATTGAGTTTTGTACAGTTTATTGACTGGTTCTTTATTCAGTGTTGTACAGTTTATTGACTGTTTCTTTATTGAGTTTTGTACAGTTTATTGACTGTTTCTTTATTTAGTTTTGTACAGTTTATTGACTGTTTCTTTAGTTAGTTTTGGTACATTTTATTGACTGTTTCTTTATTTAGTTTGTGTACAATTTATTGACTGGTTCTTTATTTAGTTTTGTACAGTTTATTTACTGTTTCTTTATTTAGTTTTGTACAGTTTATTGACTGGATCTTTATTGAGTTTTGTACAATTTATTGACTGGTTCTTTATTTAGTTTTGTACAGTTTATTGACTGTTTCTTTATTCAGTTTTGTACAGTTTATTGACTGGTTCTTTATTCAGTTTTGTACAGTTTATTCACTGTGTCTTTATTCAAGTTTGTAATGTTTATTGACTGGTTGTTTATTGAGTTTTGTACAGTTTATTGACTGGTTCTTTATTGACTTTTGTACAGTTTATTGACTGGTTCTTTATTGAATTTGTGTACAATTTATTGACTGGTTCTTTATTGAGTTTTGTACAGTTTATTGACTGGTTCTTTATTGAGTTTTGTACAGTTTATTGACTGTTTCTTTATTGACTTTTGTACAGTTTAGTGACTGTTTTTTATTGAGTTTTGTTCAGTTTATTGACTGTTTCTTTATTGAGTTTTGTACAGTTTATTGACTGTTTCTTTAATCATTTTTGTACAGTTTGTTGACTGTTTCTTTATTGAGTTTTGTACAGTTTATTGACTGGTTCTTTATTCAGTTTTGTACAGTTTATTGACTGGTTCTTTATTGAGTTTTGTACAGTTTCTTGACTGTTTCTTTAGTTAGTTTTGTACAGTTTATTGACTGTTTCTTTATTTAGTTTGTGTACAATTTATTGACTGGTTCTTTCTTTAGTTTTCTACAGTTTATTTACTGTTTCTTTATTTAGTTTTGTACAGTTTATTGACTGTTTTTTATTGAGTTTTGTACAATTTATTTACTGTTTTTTTATTGAGTTTTGTACGGTTTATTGACTGTTTCTTGATTGAGTTTTGTACAGTTTATTGACTGGTTCTTTATTTAGTTTTGTACAGTTTATTGACTGTTTCTTTAATTAGTTTTGTACAGTTTAATTACTGTTTCTTTATTTAGTTTTGTACAGTTTATTGACTGGTTCTTTATTGAATTTGTGTACAATTTATTGACTGGTTCTTTATTGAGTTTTGTACAGTTTATTGACTGGTTCTTTATTGAGTTTTGTACAGTTTATTGACTGTTTCTATATTTAGTTTTGTACAGTTTATTGACTGGTTCTTTATTGAGTTTTGTACAGGTTATTGACTTGTTCTTTATTCAGTTTTGTACATTTTATTGACTGGGTCTTTATTCAGTTTTGTTCAGTTTTTTTTAACTGTTTCTTTATTGAGTTTGTGTACAATTTATTGACTGGTTCTTTATTTAGTTTTCTACAGTTTTTTGACTGTTTCTTTATTTAGTTTTGTACAGTTTATTGACTGGTTTTTTATTGAGTTTTGTACAGTTTATTCACTGTTTCTTTATTCAGTTTTGTAATGTTTATTGACTGGTTGTTTATTGAGTTTTGTACAGTTTATTTACTGGTTCTTTATTGAGTTTTGTACAGGTTATTGACTTGTTCTTTATTCAGTTTTGTATTGTTTATTGAGTGGTTTTTTATTGAGTTTTGTACAGCTTATTGACTGGTTCTTTATTGAGTTTTGAACAGTTTATTGACTGGTTCTTTATTGAGTTTTGTACAGTTTACTGACTGGTTCTTGGTTCAGTTTTGTACAGTTTATTGACTGGTTCTTTAGTTAGTTTTGGTACATTTTATTGACTGTTTCTTTATTTAGTTTGTGTACAATTTATTGACTGGTTCTTTATTTAGTTTTGTACAGTTTATTTACTGTTTCTTTATTTAGTTTTGTACAGTTTATTGATTGGATCTTTATTGAGTTTTGTACAATTTATTGACTGGTTCTTTATTTAGTTTTGTACAGTTTTTTGACTGTTTCTTTATTTAGTTTTGTACAGTTTATTGACTGGTTCTTTATTCAGTTTTGTACAGTTTATTCACTGTGTCTTTATTCAAGTTTGTAATGTTTATTGACTGGTTGTTTATTGAGTTTTGTACAGTTTATTGACTGGTTCTTTATTGACTTTTGTACAGTTTATTGACTGGTTCTTTATTGAATTTGTGTACAATTTATTGACTGGTTCTTTATTGAGTTTTGTACAGTTTATTGACTGGTTCTTTATTGAGTTTTGTACAGTTTATTGACTGTTTCTTTATTGACTTTTGTACAGTTTAGTGACTGTTTTTTATTGAGTTTTGTTCAGTTTATTGACTGTTTCTTTATTGAGTTTTGTACAGTTTATTGACTGTTTCTTTAATCATTTTTGTACAGTTTGTTGACTGTTTCTTTATTGAGTTTTGTACAGTTTATTGACTGGTTCTTTATTCAGTTTTGTACAGTTTATTGACTGTTTCTTTATTGAGTTTTGTACAGTTTATTGACTGTTTCTTTAGTTAGTTTTGTACAGTTTATTGACTGTTTCTTTATTTAGTTTGTGTACAATTTATTGACTGGTTCTTTCTTTAGTTTTCTACAGTTTATTTACTGTTTCTTTATTTAGTTTTGTACAGTTTATTGACTGGTACTTTATTGAGTTTTGTACAGTTTATTGACTGTTTCTTTATTTAGTTTTGTAATGTTTATTGACTGGTTGCTTATTGAGTTTTGTACAGTTTATTGACTGGTTCTTTATTGAGTTTTGTACAGTTTATTGACTGATTCTTTATTGGATTTGTGTACAATTTATTGACTGGTTCTTTATTGAGTTGTGTACAGTTTATTGACTGGTTCTTTATTGAGTTTTGTACTGTTTATTGACTGGTTCTTTATTCAGTTTTGCACAGTTTATTGACTGTTTCTTTATTGAGTTTTGTACAGTTTATTGACTGTTTCTTTATTTAGTTTTGTACAGTTTATTGACTGTTTCTTTAGTTAGTTTTGTACAGTTTATTGACTGTTTCTTTAGTTAGTTTTGTACAGTTTATTGACTGTTTCTTTATTTAGTTTGTGTACAATTTATTGACTGGTTCTTTATTTAGTTTTCTACAGTTTATTTACTGTTTCTTTATTTAGTTTTGTACAGTTTATTGACTGGTACTTTATTGAGTTTTGTACAGTTTATTGACTGGTTCTTTATTCAGTTTTGTAATGTTTATTGACTGGTTTCTTATTGAGTTTTGTACAGTTTATTGACTGGTTCTTTATTCAGTTTTGTACAGTTTATTGACTGTTTTTTATTGAGTTTTGTACAATTTATTTACTGGTTCTTTATTGAGTTTTGTACGGTTTATTGACTGTTTCTTGATTGAGTTTTGTACAGTTTATTGGCTGGTTCTTTATTTAGTTTTGTACAGTTTATTGACTGTTTCTTTAATTAGTTTTGTACAGTTTAATTACTGTTTCTTTATTTAGTTTTGTACAGTTTATTGACTGGTTCTTTATTGAGTTTTGTACAGTTTATTGACTGTTTCTTTATTTAGTTTTGTACAGTTTATTGACTGTTTCTTTAGTTAGTTTTGTACAGTTTATTGACTGTTTCTTTAGTTAGTTTTGTACAGTTTATTGACTGTTTCTTTATTTAGTTTGTGTACAATTTATTGACTGGTTCTTTATTTAGTTTTCTACAGTTTATTTACTGTTTCTTTATTTAGTTTTGTACAGTTTATTGACTGATTCTTTATTGGATTTGTGTACAATTTATTGACTGGTTCTTTATTGAGTTGTGTACAGTTTATTGACTGGTTCTTTATTCAGTTTTGTACAGTTTATTGACTGGTTCTTTATTCAGTTTTGTAATGTTTATTGACTGGTTCTTCATTGAGTTTTGTACAGTTTATTGACTGGTTCTTTATTGAGTTTTGTACAGTTAATTGACTAGTTCCTTATTCAATTTTGAACAGTTTATTGACTGTTTCTTTATTGAGTTTTGTACAGTTTATTGACTGTTTTTTATTGAGTTTTGTACAATTTATTTACTGTTTTTTTATTGAGTTTTATACGGTTTATTGACTGTTTCTTGATTGAGTTTTGTACAGTTTATTGACTGGTTCTTTATTTAGTTTTGTACAGTTTATTGACTGTTTCTTTAATTAGTTTTGTACAGTTTAATTACTGTTTCTTTATTTAGTTTTGTACAGTTTATTGACTGGTTCTTTATTGAGTTTTGTACAGTTTATTGACTGTTTCTTTAGTTAGTTTTGTGCAGTTTATTGACTGTTTCTTTAGTTAGTTTTGTACAGTTTATTGACTGTTTCTTTATTTAGTTTGTGTACAATTTATTGACTGGTTCTTTATTTAGTTTTCTACAGTTTATTTACTGTTTCTTTATTTAGTTTTGTACAGTTTATTGACTGGTACTTTATTGAGTTTTGTACAGTTTATTGACTGTTTCTTTATTCAGTTTTGTAATGTTTATTGACTGGTTCTTTATTGAGTTTTGTACAGTTTATTGACTGGTTCTTTATTGAGTTTTGTACAGTTTATTGACTGATTCTTTATTGGATTTGTGTACAATTTATTGACTGGTTCTTTATTGAGTTGTGTACAGTTTATTGACTGGTTCTTTATTGAGTTTTGTACAGTTTATTGACTGGTTCTTTATTCAGTTTTGTACAGTTTATTGACTGGTTATTTATTGAGTTTTGTACAGTTTATTGACTGGTTCTTTATTCAGTTTTGTACAGTTTATTGACTGGTTCTTTATTCAGTTTTGTTCAGTTTATTCACTGTTTCTTTATTGAGTTTTGTACAGTTTATTGACTGTTTCTTTATTTAGTTTTGTACTGTTTATTGACTGGTTCTTTATTCAGTTTTGCACAGTTTATTGACTGTTTCTTTATTGAGTTTTGTACAGTTTATTGACTGTTTCTTTATTTAGTTTTGTACAGTTTATTGACTGTTTCTTTAGTTAGTTTTGTACAGTTTATTGACTGTTTCTTTAGTTAGTTTTGTACAGTTTATTGACTGTTTCTTTATTTAGTTTGTGTACAATTTATTGACTGGTTCTTTATTTAGTTTTCTACAGTTTATTTACTGTTTCTTTATTTAGTTTTGTACAGTTTATTGACTGATTCTTTATTGGATTTGTGTACAATTTATTGACTGGTTCTTTATTGAGTTGTGTACAGTTTATTGACTGGTTCTTTATTCAGTTTTGTACAGTTTATTGACTGGTTCTTTATTCAGTTTTGTAATGTTTATTGACTGGTTCTTCATTGAGTTTTGTACAGTTTATTGACTGGTTCTTTATTGAGTTTTGTACAGTTAATTGACTAGTTCCTTATTCAGTTTTGAACAGTTTATTGACTGTTTATTTATTGAGTTTTGTACAGTTTATTGACTGTTTTTTATTGAGTTTTGTACAATTTATTTACTGTTTTTTTATTGAGTTTTATACGGTTTATTGACTGTTTCTTGATTGAGTTTTGTACAGTTTATTGACTGGTTCTTTATTTAGTTTTGTACAGTTTATTGACTGTTTCTTTAATTAGTTTTGTACAGTTTAATTACTGTTTCTTTATTTAGTTTTGTACAGTTTATTGACTGGTTCTTTATTGAGTTTTGTACAGTTTATTGACTGTTTCTTTAGTTAGTTTTGTGCAGTTTATTGACTGTTTCTTTAGTTAGTTTTGTACAGTTTATTGACTGTTTCTTTATTTAGTTTGTGTACAATTTATTGACTGGTTCTTTATTTAGTTTTCTACAGTTTATTTACTGTTTCTTTATTTAGTTTTGTACAGTTTATTGACTGGTACTTTATTGAGTTTTGTACAGTTTATTGACTGTTTCTTTATTCAGTTTTGTAATGTTTATTGACTGGTTCTTTATTGAGTTTTGTACAGTTTATTGACTGGTTCTTTATTGAGTTTTGTACAGTTTATTGACTGATTCTTTATTGGATTTGTGTACAATTTATTGACTGGTTCTTTATTGAGTTGTGTACAGTTTATTGACTGGTTCTTTATTGAGTTTTGTACAGTTTATTGACTGGTTCTTTATTCAGTTTTGTACAGTTTATTGACTGGTTCTTTATTGAGTTTTGTACAGTTTATTGACTGGGTCTTTATTCAGTTTTGTACAGTTTATTGACTGGTTCTTTATTCAGTTTTGTTCAGTTTATTCACTGTTTCTTTATTGAGTTTTGTACAGTTTATTGACTGTTTCTTTATTGAGTTTTGTACTGTTTATTGACTGGTTCTTTATTCAGTTTTGCACAGTTTATTGACTGTTTCTTTATTGAGTTTTGTACAGTTTAATGACTGTTTCTTTATTTAGTTTTGTACAGTTTATTGACTGTTTCTTTAGTTAGTTTTGTACAGTTTATTGACTGTTTCTTTAGTTAGTTTTGTACAGTTTATTGACTGTTTCTTTATTTAGTTTGTGTACAATTTATTGACTGGTTCTTTATTTAGTTTTCTACAGTTTATTTACTGTTTCTTTATTTAGTTTTGTACAGTTTATTGACTGGTACTTTATTGAGTTTTGTACAGTTTATTGACTGGTTCTTTATTCAGTTTTGTAATGTTTATTGACTGGTTGCTTATTGAGTTTTGTACAGTTTATTGACTGGTTCTTTATTCAGTTTTGTACAGTTTATTGACTGTTTTTTATTGAGTTTTGTACAATTTATTGACTGGTTCTTTATTGAGTTTTGTACGGTTTATTGACTGTTTCTTGATTGAGTTTTGTACAGTTTATTGACTGGTTCTTTATTTAGTTTTGTACAGTTTATTGACTGTTTCTTTAATTAGTTTTGTACAGTTTAATTACTGTTTCTTTATTTAGTTTTGTACAGTTTATTGACTGGTTCTTTATTGAGTTTTGTACAGTTTATTGACTGTTTCTTTATTTAGTTTTGTACAGTTTATTGACTGTTTCTTTAGTTAGTTTTGTACAGTTTATTGACTGTTTCTTTAGTTAGTTTTGTACAGTTTATTGACTGTTTCTTTATTTAGTTTGTGTACAATTTATTGACTGGTTCTTTATTTAGTTTTCTACAGTTTATTTACTGTTTCTTTATTTAGTTTTGTACAGTTTATTGACTGATTCTTTATTGGATTTGTGTACAATTTATTGACTGGTTCTTTATTGAGTTGTGTACAGTTTATTGACTGGTTCTTTATTCAGTTTTGTACAGTTTATTGACTGGTTCTTTATTCAGTTTTGTAATGTTTATTGACTGGTTCTTCATTGAGTTTTGTACAGTTTATTGACTGGTTCTTTATTGAGTTTTGTACAGTTAATTGACTAGTTCCTTATTCAATTTTGAACAGTTTATTGACTGTTTCTTTATTGAGTTTTGTACAGTTTATTGACTGTTTTTTATTGAGTTTTGTACAATTTATTTACTGTTTTTTTATTGAGTTTTATACGGTTTATTGACTGTTTCTTGATTGAGTTTTGTACAGTTTATTGACTGGTTCTTTATTTAGTTTTGTACAGTTGATTGACTGTTTCTTTAATTAGTTTTGTACAGTTTAATTACTGTTTCTTTATTTAGTTTTGTACAGTTTATTGACTGGTTCTTTATTGAGTTTTGTACAGTTTATTGACTGTTTCTTTAGTTAGTTTTGTGCAGTTTATTGACTGTTTCTTTAGTTAGTTTTGTACAGTTTATTGACTGTTTCTTTATTTAGTTTGTGTACAATTTATTGACTGGTTCTTTATTTAGTTTTCTACAGTTTATTTACTGTTTCTTTATTTAGTTTTGTACAGTTTATTGACTGGTACTTTATTGAGTTTTGTACAGTTTATTGACTGTTTCTTTATTCAGTTTTGTAATGTTTATTGACTGGTTCTTTATTGAGTTTTGTACAGTTTATTGACTGGTTCTTTATTGAGTTTTGTACAGTTTATTGACTGATTCTTTATTGGATTTGTGTACAATTTATTGACTGGTTCTTTATTGAGTTGTGTACAGTTTATTGACTGGTTCTTTATTGAGTTTTGTACAGTTTATTGACTGGTTCTTTATTCAGTTTTGTACAGTTTATTGACTGGTTCTTTATTGAGTTTTGTACAGTTTATTGACTGGTTCTTTATTCAGTTTTGTACAGTTTATTGACTGGTTCTTTATTCAGTTTTGTTCAGTTTATTCACTGTTTCTTTATTGAGTTTTGTACAGTTTATTGACTGTTTCTTTATTGAGTTTTGTACTGTTTATTGACTGGTTCTTTATTCAGTTTTGCACAGTTTATTGACTGTTTCTTTATTGAGTTTTGTACAGTTTATTGACTGTTTCTTTATTTAGTTTAGTACAGTTTATTGACTGTTTCTTTAGTTAGTTTTGTACAGTTTATTGACTGTTTCTTTAGTTAGTTTTGTACAGTTTATTGACTGTTTCTTTATTTAGTTTGTGTACAATTTATTGACTGGTTCTTTATTTAGTTTTCTACAGTTTATTTACTGTTTCTTTATTTAGTTTTGTACAGTTTATTGACTGATTCTTTATTGGATTTGTGTACAATTTATTGACTGGTTCTTTATTGAGTTGTGTACAGTTTATTGACTGGTTCTTTATTCAGTTTTGTACAGTTTATTGACTGGTTCTTTATTCAGTTTTGTAATGTTTATTGACTGGTTCTTCATTGAGTTTTGTACAGTTTATTGACTGGTTCTTTATTGAGTTTTGTACAGTTAATTGACTAGTTCCTTATTCAGTTTTGAACAGTTTATTGACTGTTTATTTATTGAGTTTTGTACAGTTTATTGACTGTTTTTTATTGAGTTTTGTACAATTTATTTACTGTTTTTTTATTGAGTTTTATACGGTTTATTGACTGTTTCTTGATTGAGTTTTGTACAGTTTATTGACTGGTTCTTTATTTAGTTTTGTACAGTTTATTGACTGTTTCTTTAATTAGTTTTGTACAGTTTAATTACTGTTTCTTTATTTAGTTTTGTACAGTTTATTGACTGGTTCTTTATTGAGTTTTGTACAGTTTATTGACTGTTTCTTTAGTTAGTTTTGTGCAGTTTATTGACTGTTTCTTTAGTTAGTTTTGTACAGTTTATTGACTGTTTCTTTATTTAGTTTGTGTACAATTTATTGACTGGTTCTTTATTTAGTTTTCTACAGTTTATTTACTGGTTCTTTATTGAGTTTTGTACAGTTTATTGACTGATTCTTTATTGGATTTGTGTACAATTTATTGACTGGTTCTTTATTGAGTTGTGTACAGTTTATTGACTGGTTCTTTATTGAGTTTTGTACAGTTTATTGACTGGTTCTTTATTCAGTTTTGTACAGTTTATTGACTGGTTCTTTATTGAGTTTTGTACAGTTTATTGACTGGTTCTTTATTCAGTTTTGTACAGTTTATTGACTGGTTCTTTATTTAGTTTTGTTCAGTTTATTCACTGTTTCTTTATTGAGTTTTGTACAGTTTATTGACTGTTTCTTTATTGAGTTTTGTACTGTTTATTGACTGGTTCTTTATTCAGTTTTGCACAGTTTATTGACTGTTTCTTTATTGAGTTTTGTACAGTTTATTGACTGTTTCTTTATTTAGTTTTGTACAGTTTATTGACTGTTTCTTTAGTTAGTTTTGTACAGTTTATTGACTGTTTCTTTAGTTAGTTTTGTACAGTTTATTGACTGTTTCTTTATTTAGTTTGTGTACAATTTATTGACTGGTTCTTTATTTAGTTTTCTACAGTTTATTTACTGTTTCTTTATTTAGTTTTGTACAGTTTATTGACTGGTACTTTATTTAGTTTTGTACAGTTTATTGACTGGTTCTTTATTCAGTTTTGTAATGTTTATTGACTGGTTGCTTATTGAGTTTTGTACAGTTTATTGACTGGTTCTTTATTCAGTTTTGTACAGTTTATTGACTGTTTTTTATTGAGTTTTGTACAATTTATTGACTGGTTCTTTATTGAGTTTTGTACGGTTTATTGACTGTTTCTTGATTGAGTTTTGTACAGTTTATTGACTGGTTCTTTATTTAGTTTTGTACAGTTTATTGACTGTTTCTTTAATTAGTTTTGTACAGTTTAATTACTGTTTCTTTATTTAGTTTTGTACAGTTTATTGACTGGTTCTTTATTGAGTTTTGTACAGTTTATTGACTGTTTCTTTATTTAGTTTTGTACAGTTTATTGACTGTTTCTTTAGTTAGTTTTGTACAGTTTATTGACTGTTTCTTTATTTAGTTTGTGTACAATTTATTGACTGGTTCTTTATTTAGTTTTCTACAGTTTATTTACTGTTTCTTTATTTAGTTTTGTACAGTTTATTGACTGGTACTTTATTGAGTTTTGTACAGTTTATTGACTGTTTCTTTATTCAGTTTTGTAATGTTTATTGACTGGTTGTTTATTGAGTTTTGTACAGTTTATTGACTGGTTCTTTATTGAGTTTTGTACAGTTTATTGACTGATTCTTTATTGGATTTGTGTACAATTTATTGACTGGTTCTTTATTGAGTTGTGTACAGTTTATTGACTGGTTCTTTATTGAGTTTTGTACAGTTTATTGACTGGTTCTTTATTCAGTTTTGTACAGGTTATTGACTGGTTCTTTATTCAGTTTTGTAATGTTTATTGACTGGTTCTTTATTGAGTTTTGTACAGTTTATTGACTGGTTCTTTATTGAGTTTTGTACAGTTTATTGACTGTTTCTTTATTGAGTTTTGTACAGTTTATTGACTAGTTCCTTATTCAGTTTTGAACAGTTTATTGACTGTTTCTTTATTGAGTTTTGTACAATTTATTTACTGTTTTTTTATTGAGTTTTGTACGGTTTATTGACTGTTTCTTGATTGAGTTTTGTACAGTTTATTGACTGGTTCTTTATTTAGTTTTGTACAGTTTATTGACTGATTCTTTAATTAGTTTTGTACAGTTTAATTACTGTTTCTTTATTTAGTTTTGTACAGTTTATTGACTGGTTCTTTATTGAGTTTTGTACAGTTTATTGACTGTTTCTTTATTTAGTTTTGTACAGTTTATTGACTGTTTCTTTAGTTAGTTTTGTACAGTTTATTGACTGTTTCTTTAGTTAGTTTTGTACAGTTTATTGACTGTTTCTTTATTTAGTTTGTGTACAATTTATTGACTGGTTCTTTATTTAGTTTTCTACAGTTTATTTACTGTTTCTTTATTTAGTTTTGTACAGTTTATTGACTGGTACTTTATTGAGTTTTGTACAGTTTATTGACTGTTTCTTTATTCAGTTTTGTAATGTTTATTGACTGGTTCTTTATTGAGTTTTGTACAGTTTATTGACTGTTTCTTTATTTAGTTTTGTACAGTTTATTGACTGGTTCTTTATTGAGTTTTGTACAGGTTATTGACTTGTTCTTTATTCAGTTTTGTACATTTTATTGACTGGGTCTTTATTCAGTTTTGTTCAGTTTTTTTTAACTGTTTCTTTATTGAGTTTGTGTACAATTTATTGACTGGTTCTCTATTTAGTTTTCTACAGTTTTTTGACTGTTTCTTTATTTAGTTTTGTACAGTTTATTGACTGGTTCTTTATTGAGTTTTGTACAGTTTATTCCCTGTTTCTTTATTCAGTTTTGTAATGTTTATTGACTGGTTGTTTATTGAGTTTTGTACAGTTTATTGACTGGTTCTTTATTGAGTTTTGTACAGGTTATTGACTTGTTCTTTATTCAGTTTTGTATTGTTTATTGAGTGGTTTTTTATTGAGTTTTGTACAGCTTATTGACTGGTTCTTTATTGAGTTTTGAACAGTTTATTGACTGGTTCTTGGTTCAGTTTTGTACAGTTTATTGACTGGTTCTTTACTGAGTGTTGTACAGTTTATTGACTGGTTCTTTATCCAGTTTTGTACAGTTTATTGACTGTTTCTTTATTTAAATTTCTACAGCTTATCGACTGTTTCTTTATTTAGTTTTGTACAGTTTATTGACTGGTTCTTTATTTAGTTTTGTACAGTTTATTGACTGTTTCTTCATTCAGTTTTGTAATGTTTCTTGACTGATTGTTTAAATAAGTTTTGTACAGTTTATTGACTGGTTCTTTGTTCAGTTTTGTACAGTTTATTGACTGTTTCTGTATTGAATTTTGTACAGTTTATTGACTGGTTCTTTATTCAGTTTTGTTCAGTTTTTTTACTGTTTCTTTATGGAGTTTGTGTACAAATTATTGACTGGTTCTTTATTTAGTTTTGTACAGTTTTTTGACTGTTTCTTTATTTAGTTTTGTACAATTTATTGACTGGTTCTTTATTCAGTTTTGTACAGTTTATTCACTGTTTCTTTAATTAGTTTTGTACAGTTTAATTACTGTTTCTTTATTTAGTTTTGTACAGTTTATTGACTGGTTCTTTATTGAGTTTTGTACAGTTTATTGACTGTTTCTTTATTTAGTTTTGTACAGTTTATTGACTGTTTCTTTAGTTAGTTTTGTACAGTTTATTGACTGTTTCTTTAGTTAGTTTTGTACAGTTTATTGACTGTTTCTTTATTTAGTTTGTGTACAATTTATTGACTGGTTCTTTATTTAGTTTTCTACAGTTTATTTACTGTTTCTTTATTTAGTTTTGTACAGTTTATTGACTGATTCTTTATTGGATTTGTGTACAATTTATTGACTGGTTCTTTATTGAGTTGTGTACAGTTTATTGACTGGTTCTTTATTCAGTTTTGTACAGTTTATTGACTGGTTCTTTATTCAGTTTTGTAATGTTTATTGACTGGTTCTTCATTGAGTTTTGTACAGTTTATTGACTGGTTCTTTATTGAGTTTTGTACAGTTTATTGACTAGTTCCTTATTCAGTTTTGAACAGTTTATTGACTGTTTCTTTATTGAGTTTTGTACAGTTTATTGACTGTTTTTTATTTAGTTTTGTACAATTTATTTACTGTTTTTTTATTGAGTTTTGTACGGTTTATTGACTGTTTCTTGATTGAGTTTTGTACAGTTTATTGACTGGTTCTTTATTTAGTTTTGTACAGTTTATTGACTGTTTCTTTAATTAGTTTTGTACAGTTTAATTACTGTTTCTTTATTTAGTTTTGTACAGTTTATTGACTGGTTCTTTATTGAGTTTTGTACAGTTTATTGACTGTTTCTTTATTTAGTTTTGTACAGTTTATTGACTGTTTCTTTAGTTAGTTTTGTGCAGTTTATTGACTGTTTCTTTAGTTAGTTTTGTACAGTTTATTGACTGTTTCTTTATTTAGTTTGTGTACAATTTATTGACTGGTTCTTTATTTAGTTTTCTACAGTTTATTTACTGTTTCTTTATTTAGTTTTGTACAGTTTATTGACTGGTACTTTATTGAGTTTTGTACAGTTTATTGACAGTTTCTTTATTCAGTTTTGTAATGTTTATTGACTGGTTCTTTATTGAGTTTTGTACAGTTTATTGACTGGTTCTTTATTGAGTTTTGTACAGTTTATTGACTGATTCTTTATTGGATTTGTGTACAATTTATTGATTGGTTCTTTATTGAGTTGTGTACAGTTTATTGACTGGTTCTTTATTGAGTTTTGTACAGTTTATTGACTGGTTCTTTATTCAGTTTTGTACAGTTTATTGACTGGTTCTTTATTGAGTTTTGTACAGTTTATTGACTGGTTCTTTATTCAGTTTTGTACAGTTTATTGACTGGTTCTTTATTCAGTTTTGTTCAGTTTATTCACTGTTTCTTTATTGAGTTTTGTACAGTTTATTGACTGTTTCTTTATTGAGTTTTGTACTGTTTATTGACTGGTTCTTTATTCAGTTTTGCACAGTTTATTGACTGTTTCTTTATTGAGTATTGTACAGTTTATTGACTGTTTCTTTATTTAGTTTTGTACAGTTTATTGACTGTTTCTTTATTGAGTTTTGTACAGTTTATTGACTGTTTCTTTAGTTAGTTTTGTACAGTTTATTGACTGTTTCTTTATTTAGTTTGTGTACAACTTATTGACTGGTTCTTTATTTAGTTTTCTGCAGTTTATTTACTGTTTCTTTATTTCGTTTTGTACAGTTTATTGACTGGTACTTTATTGAGTTTTGTACAGTTTATTGACTGGTTCTTTATTCAGTTTTGTAATGTTTATTGACTGGTTGCTTATTGAGTTTTGTACAGTTTATTGACTGGTTCTTTATTCAGTTTTGTACAGTTTATTGACTGTTTTTTATTGAGTTTTGTACAATTTATTGACTGGTTCTTTATTGAGTTTTGTACGGTTTATTGACTGTTTCTTGATTGAGTTTTGTACAGTTTATTGACTGGTTCTTTATTTAGTTTTGTACAGTTTATTGACTGTTTCTTTAATTAGTTTTGTACAGTTTAATTACTGTTTCTTTATTTAGTTTTGTACAGTTTATTGACTGGTTCTTTATTGAGTTTTGTACAGTTTATTGACTGTTTCTTTATTTAGTTTTGTACAGTTTATTGACTGTTTCTTTAGTTATTTTTGTGCAGTTTATTGACTGTTTCTTTAGTTAGTTTTGTACAGTTTATTGACTGTTTCTTTATTTAGTTTGTGTACAATTTATTGACTGGTTCTTTATTTAGTTTTCTACAGTTTATTTATTGTTTCTTTATTTAGTTTTGTACAGTTTATTGACTGGTACTTTATTGAGTTTTGTACAGTTTATTGACTGTTTCTTTATTCAGTTTTGTAATGTTTATTGACTGATTGTTTATTGAGTTTTGTACAGTTTATTGACTGGTTCTTTATTGAGTTGTGTACAGTTTATTGACTGGTTCTTTATTGAGTTTTGTACAGTTTATTGACTGGTTCTTTATTCAGTTTTGTACAGGTTATTGACTGGTTCTTTATTCAGTTTTGTAATGTTTATTGACTGGTTCTTTATTGAGTTTTGTACAGTTTATTGACTGGTTCTTTATTGAGTTTTGTACAGTTTATTGACTGTTTCTTTATTGAGTTTTGTACAGTTTATTGACTAGTTCCTTATTCAGTTTTGAACAGTTTATTGACTGTTTCTTTATTGAGTTTTGTACAGTTTATTGACTGTTTTTTATTGAGTTTTGTACAATTTATTTACTGTTTTTTTTATTGAGTTTTGTACGGTTTATTGACTGTTTCTTGATTGAGTTTTGTACAGTTTATTGACTGGTTCTTTATTTAGTTTTGTACAGTTTATTGACTGTTTCTTTAATTAGTTTTGTACAGTTTAATTACTGTTTCTTTATTTAGTTTTGTACAGTTTATTGACTGGTTCTTTATTGAATTTGTGTACAATTTATTGACTGGTTCTTTATTGAGTTTTGTACAGTTTATTGACCGGTTCTTTATTGAGTTTTGTACAGTTTATTGACTGTTTCTTGGTTCAGTTTTGTACAGTTTTTTGACTGGTTCTTTACTGAGTGTTGTACAGTTTATTGACGGGTTCTTTATCCAGTTTTGTACAGTTTATTGACTGTTTCTTTATTTAAATTTCTACAGTTTATCGACTGTTTCTTTATTTAGTTTTGTACAGTTTATTGACTGGTTCTTTATTTAGTTTTGTACAGTTTATTGACTGTTTCTTCATTCAGTTTTGTAATGTTTCTTGACTGATTGTTTAAATAAGTTTTGTACAGTTTATTGACTGGTTCTTTGTTCAGTTTTGTACAGTTTATTGACTGTTTCTGTATTGAATTTTGTACAGTTTATTGACTGGTTCTTTATTCAGTTTTGTTCAGTTTTTTTACTGTTTCTTTATGGAGTTTGTGTACAAATTATTGACTGGTTCTTTATTTTAGTTTTGTACAGTTTTTTGACTGTTTCTTTATTTAGTTTTGTTCAATTTATTGACTGGTTCTTTATTCAGTTTTGTACAGTTTATTCACTGTTTCTTTAATTAGTTTTGTACAGTTTAATTACTGTTTCTTTATTTAGTTTTGTACAGTTTATTGACTGGTTCTTTATTGAGTTTTGTACAGTTTATTGACTGTTTCTTTATTTAGTTTTGTACAGTTTATTGACTGTTTCTTTAGTTAGTTTTGTACAGTTTATTGACTGTTTCTTTAGTTAGTTTTGTACAGTTTATTGACTGTTTCTTTATTTAGTTTGTGTACAATTTATTGACTGGTTCTTTATTTAGTTTTCTACAGTTTATTTACTGTTTCTTTATTTAGTTTTGTACAGTTTATTGACTGATTCTTTATTGGATTTGTGTACAATTTATTGACTGGTTCTTTATTGAGTTGTGTACAGTTTATTGACTGATTCTTTATTCAGTTTTGTACAGTTTATTGACTGGTTCTTTATTCAGTTTTGTAATGTTTATTGACTGGTTCTTCATTGAGTTTTGTACAGTTTATTGACTGGTTCTTTATTGAGTTTTGTACAGTTTATTGACTAGTTCCTTATTCAGTTTTGAACAGTTTATTGACTGTTTCTTTATTGAGTTTTGTACAGTTTATTGACTGTTTTTTTATTGAGTTTTGTACAATTTATTTACTGTTTTTTTATTGAGTTTTGTACGGTGTATTGACTGTTTCTTGATTGAGTTTTGTACAGTTTATTGACTGGTTCTTTATTTAGTTTTGTACAGTTTATTGACTGTTTCTTTAATTAGTTTTGTACAGTTTAATTACTGTTTCTTTATTTAGTTTTGTACAGTTTATTGACTGGTTCTTTATTGAGTTTTGTACAGTTTATTGACTGTTTCTTTATTTAGTTTTGTACAGTTTATTGACTGTTTCTTTAGTTAGTTTTGTGCAGTTTATTGACTGTTTCTTTAGTTAGTTTTGTACAGTTTATTGACTGTTTCTTTATTTAGTTTGTGTACAATTTATTGACTGGTTCTTTATTTAGTTTTCTACAGTTTATTTACTGTTTCTTTATTTAGTTTTGTACAGTTTATTGACTGGTACTTTATTGAGTTTTGTACAGTTTATTGACAGTTTCTTTATTCAGTTTTGTAATGTTTATTGACTGGTTCTTTATTGAGTTTTGTACAGTTTATTGACTGGTTCTTTATTGAGTTTTGTACAGTTTATTGACTGATTCTTTATTGGATTTGTGTACAATTTATTGATTGGTTCTTTATTGAGTTGTGTACAGTTTATTGACTGGTTCTTTATTGAGTTTTGTATAGTTTATTGACTGGTTCTTTATTCAGTTTTGTACAGTTTATTGACTGGTTCTTTATTGAGTTTTGTACAGTTTATTGACTGGTTTTTTATTCAGTTTTGTACAGTTTATTGACTGGTTCTTTATTCAGTTTTGTTCAGTTTATTCACTGTTTCTTTATTGAGTTTTGTACAGTTTATTGACTGTTTCTTTATTGAGTTTTGTACTGTTTATTGACTGGTTCTTTATTCAGTTTTGCACAGTTTATTGACTGTTTCTTTATTGAGTTTTGTACAGTTTATTGACTGTTTCTTTATTTAGTTTTGTACAGTTTATTGACTGTTTCTTTAGTTAGTTTTGTACAGTTTATTGACTGTTTCTTTAGTTAGTTTTGTACAGTTTATTGACTGTTTCTTTATTTAGTTTGTGTACAATTTATTGACTGGTTCTTTATTTAGTTTTCTACAGTTTATTTACTGTTTCTTTATTTAGTTTTGTACAGTTTATTGACTGGTTCTTTATTCAGTTTTGTAATGTTTATTGACTGGTTGCTTATTGAGTTTTGTACAATTTATTGACTGGTTCTTTATTGAGTTTTGTACAGTTTATTGACTGGTTCTTTATTGAGTTTTGTACAGTTTATTGACTGTTTCTTTATTTAGTTTTGTACAGTTTGTTGACTGGTTCTTTATTGAGTTTTGTACAGGTTATTGACTTGTTCTTTATTCAGTTTTGTACATTTTATTGATTGGGTCTTTATTCAGTTTTGTTCAGTTTTTTTTAACTGTTTCTTTATTGAGTTTGTGTACAATTTATTGACTGGTTCTCTATTTAGTTTTGTACAGTTTTTTGACTGTTTCTTTATTTAGTTTTGTACAGTTTATTGACTGGTTCTTTATTGAGTTTTGTACAGTTTATTCACTGTTTCTTTATTCAGTTTTGTAATGTTTATTGACTGGTTGTTTATTGAGTTTTGTACAGTTTATTGACTGGTTCTTTATTGAATTTTGTACAGGTTATTGACTTGTTCTTTATTCAGTTTTGTATTGTTTATTGAGTGGTTTTTTATTGAGCTTTGTACAGCTTATTGACTGGTTCTTTATTGAGTTTTGAACAGTTTATTGACTGGTTCTTGGTTCAGTTTTGTACAGTTTATTGACTGTTTCTTGATTGAGTTTTGTACAGTTTATTGACTGGTTTTTTATTCAGTTTTGTACAGTTTATTGACTGGTTCTTTATTCAGTTTTGTTCAGTTTATTCACTGTTTCTTTATTGAGTTTTGTACAGTTTATTGACTGTTTCTTTATTGAGTTTTGTACTGTTTATTGACTGGTTCTTTATTCAGTTTTGCACAGTTTATTGACTGTTTCTTTATTGAGTTTTGTACAGTTTATTGACTGTTTCTTTATTTAGTTTTGTACAGTTTATTGACTGTTTCTTTAGTTAGTTTTGTACAGTTTATTGACTGTTTCTTTAGTTAGTTTTGTACAGTTTATTGACTGTTTCTTTATTTAGTTTGTGTACAATTTATTGACTGGTTCTTTATTTAGTTTTCTACAGTTTATTTACTGTTTCTTTATTTAGTTTTGTACAGTTTATTGACTGGTTCTTTATTCAGTTTTGTAATGTTTATTGACAGGTTGCTTATTGAGTTTTGTACAATTTATTGACTGGTTCTTTATTGAGTTTTGTACAGTTTATTGACTGGTTCTTTATTGAGTTTTGTACAGTTTATTGACTGTTTCTTTATTTAGTTTTGTACAGTTTATTGACTGGTTCTTTATTGAGTTTTGTACAGGTTATTGACTTGTTCTTTATTCAGTTTTGTACATTTTATTGACTGGGTCTTTATTCAGTTTTGTTCAGTTTTTTTTAACTGTTTCTTTATTGAGTTTGTGTACAATTTATTGACTGGTTCTCTATTTAGTTTTGTACAGTTTTTTGACTGTTTCTTTATTTAGTTTTGTACAGTTTATTGACTGGTTCTTTATTGAGTTTTGTACAGTTTATTCACTGTTTCTTTATTCAGTTTTGTAATGTTTATTGACTGGTTGTTTATTGAGTTTTGAAAAGTTTATTGACTGGTTCTTTATTGAGTTTTGTACAGGTTATTGACTTGTTCTTTATTCAGTTTTGTATTGTTTATTGAGTGGTTTTTTATTGAGTTTTGTACAGCTTATTGACTGGTTCTTTATTGAGTTTTGAACAGTTTATTGACTGGTTCTTGGTTCAGTTTTGTACAGTTTATTGACTGGTTCTTTACTGAGTGTTGTACAGTTTATTGACTGGTTCTTTATCCAGTTTTGTACAGTTTATTGACTGTTTCTTTATTTAAATTTCTACAGTTTATCGACTGTTTCTTTATTTATTTTTGTACAGTTTATTGACTGGTTCTTTATTTAGTTTTGTACAGTTTATTGACTGTTTCTTCATTCAGTTTTGTAATGTTTCTTAACTGATTGTTTAAATAAGTTTTGTACAGTTTATTGACTGGTTCTTTGTTCAGTTTTGTACAGTTTATTGACTGTTTCTGTATTGAATTTTGTACAGTTTATTGACTGGTTCTTTATTCAGTTTTGTTCAGTTTTTTTACTGTTTCTTTATGGAGTTTGTGTACAAATTATTGACTGGTTCTTTATTTAGTTTTGTACAGTTTTTTGACTGTTTCTTTATTTAGTTTTGTACAATTTATTGACTGGTTCTTTATTCAGTTTTGTACAGTTTATTCACTGTTTCTTTAATTAGTTTTGTACAGTTTAATTACTGTTTCTTTATTTAGTTTTGTACAGTTTATTGACTGGTTCTTTATTGAGTTTTGTACAGTTTATTGACTGTTTCTTTATTTAGTTTTGTACAGTTTATTGACTGTTTCTTTAGTTAGTTTTGTACAGTTTATTGACTGTTTCTTTAGTTAGTTTTGTACAGTTTATTGACTGTTTCTTTATTTAGTTTGTGTACAATTTATTGACTGGTTCTTTATTTAGTTTTCTACAGTTTATTTACTGTTTCTTTATTTAGTTTTGTACAGTTTATTGACTGATTCTTTATTGGATTTGTGTACAATTTATTGACTGGTTCTTTATTGAGTTGTGTACAGTTTATTGACTGGTTCTTTATTCAGTTTTGTACAGTTTATTGACTGGTTCTTTATTCAGTTTTGTAATGTTTATTGACTGGTTCTTCATTGAGTTTTGTACAGTTTATTGACTGGTTCTTTATTGAGTTTTGTACAGTTTATTGATTAGTTCCTTATTCAGTTTTGAACAGTTTATTGACTGTTTCTTTATTGAGTTTTTTACAGTTTATTGACTGTTTTTTATTGAGTTTTGTACAATTTATTTACTGTTTTTTTATTGAGTTTTGTACGGTTTATTGACTGTTTCTTGATTGAGTTTTGTACAGTTTATTGACTGGTTCTTTATTTAGTTTTGTACAGTTTATTGACTGTTTCTTTAATTAGTTTTGTACAGTTTAATTACTGTTTCTTTATTTAGTTTTGTACAGTTTATTGACTGGTTCTTTATTGAGTTTTGTACAGTTTATTGACTGTTTCTTTATTTAGTTTTGTACAGTTTATTGACTGTTTCTTTAGTTAGTTTTGTGCAGTTTATTGACTGTTTCTTTAGTTAGTTTTGTACAGTTTATTGACTGTTTCTTTATTTAGTTTGTGTACAATTTATTGACTGGTTCTTTATTTAGTTTTCTACAGTTTATTTACTGTTTCTTTATTTAGTTTTGTACAGTTTATTGACTGGTACTTTATTGAGTTTTGTACAGTTTATTGACAGTTTCTTTATTCAGTTTTGTAATGTTTATTGACTGGTTCTTTATTGAGTTTTGTACAGTTTATTCACTGGTTCTTTATTGAGTTTTGTACAGTTTATTGACTGATTCTTTATTGGATTTGTGTACAATTTATTGATTGGTTCTTTATTGAGTTGTGTACAGTTTATTGACTGGTTCTTTATTGAGTTTTGTACAGTTTATTGACTGGTTCTTTATTCAGTTTTGTACAGTTTATTGACTGGTTCTTTATTGAGTTTTGTACAGTTTATTGACTGGTTCTTTATTCAGTTTTGTACAGTTTATTGACTGGTTCTTTATTCAGTTTTGTTCAGTTTATTCACTGTTTCTTTATTGAGTTTTGTACAGTTTATTGACTGTTTCTTTATTGAGTTTTGTACTGTTTATTGACTGGTTCTTTATTCAGTTTTGCACAGTTTATTGACTGTTTCTTTATTGAGTTTTGTACAGTTTATTGACTGTTTCTTTATTTAGTTTTGTACAGTTTATTGACTGTTTCTTTAGTTAGTTTTGTACAGTTTATTGACTGTTTCTTTAGTTAGTTTTGTACAGTTTATTGACTGTTTCTTTATTTAGTTTGTATACAATTTATTGACTGGTTCTTTATTTAGTTTTCTACAGTTTATTTACTGTTTCTTTATTTAGTTTTGTACAGTTTATTGACTGGTACTTTATTGAGTTTTGTACAGTTTATTGACTGGTTCTTTATTCAGTTTTGTAATGTTTATTGACTGGTTGCTTATTGAGTTTTGTACAGTTTATTGACTGGTTCTTTATTCAGTTTTGTACAGTTTATTGACTGTTTTTTATTGAGTTTTGTACAATTTATTGACTGGTTCTTTATTGAGTTTTGTACGGTTTATTGACTGTTTCTTGATTGAGTTTTGTACAGTTTATTGACTGGTTCTTTATTTAGTTTTGTACAGTTTATTGACTGTTTCTTTAATTAGTTTTGTACAGTTTAATTACTGTTTCTTTATTTAGTTTTGTACAGTTTATTGACTGGTTCTTTATTTAGTTTTGTACAGTTTATTGACTGTTTCTTTAATTAGTTTTGTACAGTTTATTGACTGTTTCTTTATTGAGTTTTGTACTGTTTATTGACTGGTTCTTTATTCAGTTTTGCACAGTTTATTGACTGTTTCTTTATTGAGTTTTGTACAGTTTATTGACTGTTTCTTTATTTAGTTTTGTACAGTTTATTGACTGTTTCTTTAGTTAGTTTTGTACAGTTTATTGACTGTTTCTTTAGTTAGTTTTGTACAGTTTATTGACTGTTTCTTTATTTAGTTTGTGTACAATTTATTGACTGGTTCTTTATTTAGTTTTCTACAGTTTATTTACTGTTTCTTTATTTAGTTTTGTACAGTTTATTGACTGGTACTTTATTGAGTTTTGTACAGTTTATTGACTGGTTCTTTATTCAGTTTTGTAATGTTTATTGACTGGTTGCTTATTGAGTTTTGTACAGTTTATTGACTGGTTCTTTATTCAGTTTTGTACAGTTTATTGACTGTTTTTTATTGAGTTTTGTACAATTTATTGACTGGTTCTTTATTGAGTTTTGTACGGTTTATTGACTGTTTCTTGATTGAGTTTTGTACAGTTTATTGACTGGTTCTTTATTTAGTTTTGTACAGTTTATTGACTGTTTCTTTAATTAGTTTTGTACAGTTTAATTACTGTTTCTTTATTTAGTTTTGTACAGTTTATTGACTGGTTCTTTATTGAGTTTTGTACAGTTTATTGACTGTTTCTTTATTTAGTTTTGTACAGTTTATTGACTGTTTCTTTAGTTAGTTTTGTACGGTTTATTGACTGTTTCTTTAGTTAGTTTTGTACAGTTTATTGACTGTTTCTTTATTTAGTTTGTGTACAATTTATTGACTTGTTCTTTATTTAGTTTTCTACAGTTTATTTATTGTTTCTTTATTTAGTTTTGTACAGTTTATTGACTGGTACTTTATTGAGTTTTGTACAGTTTATTGACTGTTTCTTTATTCAGTTTTGTAATGTTTATTGACTGGTTGTTTATTGAGTTTTGTACAGTTTATTGACTGGTTCTTTATTGAGTTTTGTACAGTTTATTGACTGATTCTTTATTGGATTTGTGTACAATTTATTGACTGGTTCTTTATTGAGTTGTGTACAGTTTATTGACTGGTTCTTTATTTAGTTTTGTACAGTTTATTGACTGGTTCTTTATTCAGTTTTGTACAGGTTATTGACTGGTTCTTTATTCAGTTTTGTAATGTTTATTGACTGGTTCTTTATTGAGTTTTGTACAGTTTATTGACTGGTTCTTTACTGAGTTTTGTACAGTTTATTGACTGTTTCTTTATTGAGTTTTGTACAGTTTATTGACTAGTTCCTTATTCAGTTTTGAACAGTTTATTGACTGTTTCTTTATTGAGTTTTGTACAGTTTATTGACTGTTTTTTATTGAGTTTTGTACAATTTATTTACTGTTTTTTTATTGAGTTTTGTACGGTTTATTGACTGTTTCTTGATTGAGTTTTGTACAGTTTATTGACTGGTTCTTTATTTAGTTTTGTACAGTTTATTGACTGTTTCTTTAATTAGTTTTGTACAGTTTAATTACTGTTTCTTTATTTAGTTTTGTACAGTTTATTGACTGGTTCTTTATTGAATTTGTGTACAATTTATTGACTGGTTCTTTATTGAGTTTTGTACAGTTTATTGACTGGTTCTTTATTGAGTTTTGTACAGTTTATTGACTGTTTCTTGGTTCAGTTTTGTACAGTTTATTGACTGGTTCTTTACTGAGTGTTGTACAGTTTATTGACTGGTTCTTTATCCAGTTTTGTACAGTTTATTGACTGTTTCTTTATTTAAATTTCTACAGTTTATCGACTGTTTCTTTATTTAGTTTTGTACAGTTTATTGACTGGTTCTTTATTTAGTTTTGTACAGTTTATTGACTGTTTCTTCATTCAGTTTTGTAATGTTTCTTGACTGATTGTTTAAATAAGTTTTGTACAGTTTATTGACTGGTTCTTTGTTCAGTTTTGTACAGTTTATTGACTGTTTCTGTATTGAATTTTGTACAGTTTATTGACTGGTTCTTTATTCAGTTTTGTTCAGTTTTTTTACTGTTTCTTTATGGAGTTTGTGTACAAATTATTGACTGGTTCTTTATTTTAGTTTTGTACAGTTTTTTGACTGTTTCTTTATTTAGTTTTGTACAATTTATTGACTGGTTCTTTATTCAGTTTTGTACAGTTTATTGACTGTTTCTTTAGTTAGTTTTGTACAGTTTATTGACTAGTTCCTTATTCAGTTTTGAACAGTTTATTGACTGTTTCTTTATTGAGTTTTGTACAGTTTATTGACTGTTTTTTATTGAGTTTTGTACAGTTTATTGACTGATTCTTTATTGGATTTGTGTACAATTTATTGACTGGTTCTTTATTGAGTTGTGTACAGTTTATTGACTGGTTCTTTATTAAGTTTTGTACAGTTTATTGACTGGTTCTTTATTCAGTTTTGTAATGTTTATTGACTGGTTCTTCATTGAGTTTTGTACAGTTTATTGACTGGTTCTTTATTGAGTTTTGTACAGTTTATTGACTAGTTCCTATTCAGTTTTGAACAGTTTATTGACTGTTTCTTTATTGAGTTTTGTACAGTTTATTGACTGTTTTTTATTGAGTTTTGTACAATTTATTTACTGTTTTTTTATTGAGTTTTGTACGGTGTATTGACTGTTTCTTGATTGAGTTTTGTACAGTTTATTGACTGGTTCTTTATTTAGTTTTGTACAGTTTATTGACTGTTTCTTTAATTAGTTTTGTACAGTTTAATTACTGTTTCTTTATTTAGTTTTGTACAGTTTATTGACTGGTTCTTTATTGAGTTTTGTACAGTTTATTGACTGTTTCTTTATTTAGTTTTGTACAGTTTATTGACTGTTTCTTTAGTTAGTTTTGTGCAGTTTATTGACTGTTTCTTTAGTTAGTTTTGTACAGTTTATTGACTGTTTCTTTATTTAGTTTGTGTACAATTTATTGACTGGTTCTTTATTTAGTTTTCTACAGTTTATTTACTGTTTCTTTATTTAGTTTTGTACAGTTTATTGACTGGTACTTTATTGAGTTTTGTACAGTTTATTGACAGTTTCTTTATTCAGTTTTGTAATGTTTATTGACTGGTTCTTTATTGAGTTTTGTACAGTTTATTGACTGGTTCTTTATTGAGTTTTGTACAGTTTATTGACTGATTCTTTCTTGGATTTGTGTACAATTTATTGATTGGTTCTTTATTGAGTTGTGTACAGTTTATTGACTGGTTCTTTATTGAGTTTTGTACAGTTTATTGACTGGTTCTTTATTCAGTTTTGTACAGTTTATTGACTGGTTCTTTATTGAGTTTTGTACAGTTTATTGACTGGTTTTTTATTCAGTTTTGTACAGTTTATTGACTGGTTCTTTATTCAGTTTTGTTCAGTTTATTCACTGTTTCTTTATTGAGTTTTGTACAGTTTATTGACTGTTTCTTTATTGAGTTTTGTACTGTTTATTGACTGGTTCTTTATTCAGTTTTGCACAGTTTATTGACTGTTTCTTTATTGAGTTTTGTACAGTTTATTGACTGTTTCTTTATTTAGTTTTGTACAGTTTATTGACTGTTTCTTTAGTTAGTTTTGTACAGTTTATTGACTGTTTCTTTAGTTAGTTTTGTACAGTTTATTGACTGTTTCTTTATTTAGTTTGTGTACAATTTATTGACTGGTTCTTTATTTAGTTTTCTACAGTTTATTTACTGTTTCTTTATTTAGTTTTGTACAGTTTATTGACTGGTACTTTATTGAGTTTTGTACAGTTTATTGACTGGTTCTTTATTCAGTTTTGTAATGTTTATTGACTGGTTGCTTATTGAATTTTGTACAGTTTATTGACTGGTTCTTTATTCAGTTTTGTACAGTTTATTGACTGTTTTTTATTGAGTTTTGTACAATTTATTGACTGGTTCTTTATTGAGTTTTGTACGGTTTATTGACTGTTTCTTGATTGAGTTTTGTACAGTTTATTGACTGGTTCTTTATTTAGTTTTGTACAGTTTATTGACTGTTTCTTTAATTAGTTTTGTACAGTTTAATTACTGTTTCTTTATTTAGTTTTGTACAGTTTATTGACTGGTTCTTTATTGAGTTTTGTACAGTTTATTGACTGTTTCTTTATTTAGTTTTGTACAGTTTATTGACTGTTTCTTTAGTTAGTTTTGTACAGTTTATTGACTGTTTCTTTAGTTAGTTTTGTACAGTTTATTGACTGTTTCTTTATTTAGTTTGTGTACAATTTATTGACTGGTTCTTTATTTAGTTTTCTACAGTTTATTTATTGTTTCTTTATTTAGTTTTGTACAGTTTATTGACTGGTACTTTATTGAGTTTTGTACAGTTTATTGACTGTTTCTTTATTCAGTTTTGTAATGTTTATTGACTGGTTGTTTATTGAGTTTTGTACAGTTTATTGACTGGTTCTTTATTGAGTTTTGTACAGTTTATTGACTGATTCTTTATTGGATTTGTGTACAATTTATTGACTGGTTCTTTATTGAGTTGTGTACAGTTTATTGACTGGTTCTTTATTGAGTTTTGTACAGTTTATTGACTGGTTCTTTATTCAGTTTTGTACAGGTTATTGACTGGTTCTTTATTCAGTTTTGTAATGTTTATTGACTGGTTCTTTATTGAGTTTTGTACAGTTTATTGACTGGTTCTTTATTGAGTTTTGTACAGTTTATTGACTGTTTCTTTATTGAGTTTTGTACAGTTTATTGACTAGTTCCTTATTCAGTTTTGAACAGTTTATTGACTGTTTCTTTATTGAGTTTTGTACAGTTTATTGACTGTTTTTTATTGAGTTTTGTACAATTTATTTGCTGTTTTTTTATTGAGTTTTGTACGGTTTATTGACTGTTTCTTGATTGAGTTTTGTACAGTTTATTGACTGGTTCTTTATTTAGTTTTGTACAGTTTATTGACTGTTTCTTTAATTAGTTTTGTACAGTTTAATTACTGTTTCTTTATTTAGTTTTGTACAGTTTATTGACTGGTTCTTTATTGAATTTGTGTACAATTTATTGACTGGTTCTTTATTGAGTTTTGTACAGTTTATTGACTGGTTCTTTATTGAGTTTTGTACAGTTTATTGACTGTTTCTTTATTTAGTTTTGTACAGTTTATTGACTGGTTCTTTATTGAGTTTTGTACAGGTTATTGACTTGTTCTTTATTCAGTTTTGTACATTTTATTGACTGGGTCTTTATTCAGTTTTGTTCAGTTTTTTTTAACTGTTTCTTTATTGAGTTTGTGTACAATTTATTGACTGGTTCTTTATTTAGTTTTGTACAGTTTTTTGACTGTTTCATTATTTAGTTTTGTACAGTTTATTGACTGGTTCTTTATTGAGTTTTGTACAGTTTATTCACTGTTTCTTTATTCAGTTTTGTAATGTTTATTGACTGGTTGTTTATTGAGTTTTGTACAGTTTATTGACTGGTTCTTTATTGAGTTTTGTACAGGTTATTGACTTGTTCTTTATTCAGTTTTGTATTGTTTATTGAGTGGTTTTTTATTGAGTTTTGTACAGCTTATTGACTGGTTCTTTATTGAGTTTTGAACAGTTTATTGACTGGTTCTTTATTGAGTTTTGTACAGTTTATTGACTGGTTCTTGGTTCAGTTTTGTACAGTTTATTGACTGGTTCTTTACTGAGTTTTGTACAGTTTATTGACTGGTTCTTTATCCAGTTTTGTACAGTTTATTGACTGTTTCTTTATTTAAATTTCTACAGTTTATCGACTGTTTCTTTATTTAGTTTTGTACAGTTTATTGACTGGTTCTTTATTTAGTTTTGTACAGTTTATTGACTGTTTCTTCATTCAGTTTTGTAATGTTTCTTGACTGATTGTTTAAATAAGTTTTGTACAGTTTATTGACTGGTTCTTTGTTCAGTTTTGTACAGTTTATTGACTGTTTCTGTATTGAGTTTTGTACAGTTTATTGACTGGTTCTTTATTCAGTTTTGTTCAGTTTTTTTACTGTTTCTTTATGGAGTTTGTGTACAAATTATTGACTGGTTCTTTATTTAGTTTTGTACAGTTTTTTGACTGTTTCTTTATTTAGTTTTGTACAATTTATTGACTGGTTCTTTATTCAGTTTTGAACAGTTTATTCACTGTTTCTTTATTCAAGTTTGTAATGTTTATTGACTGGTTGTTTATTGAGTTTTGTACAGTTTATTGACTTGTTCTTTATTGACTTTTGTACTGTTTTTTGACTGGTTCTTTATTGAATTTGTGTACAATTTATTGACTGGTACTTTATTGAGTTTTGTACAGTTTATTGACTGGTTCTTAATTCAGTTTTGTACAGTTTATTGACTGGTTCTTTATTGAGTTTTGTACAGTTTATTGACTGGTTCTTTATTGAGTTTTGTACAGTTTATTGACTGTTTCTTTATTGAGTTTTGTACATTTCATTGACTAGTTCTTTCTTAAGTTTTGTACAGTTTATTGACTGTTTCTTTATTGAGTTTTGTAAAGTTTAGTGACTGTTTTTTTTTTAGGTTTGTTCAGTTTATTGACTGTTTCTTTATTGAGTTTTGTACAGTTTATTGACTGTTTTTTTAATCATTTTTGTACAGTTTGTTGACTGTTTCTTTATTGAGTTTTGTACAGTTTATTGACTGGTTCTTAATTCAGTTTTGTACAGTTTATTGACTGTTTCTTTATTGAGTTTTGTACAGTATATTGACTGTTTCTTTATTTAGTTTTGTACAGTTTATTGACTGTTTCTTTAGTTAGTTTTGGTACATTTTATTGACTGTTTCTTTATTTAGTTTGTGTACAATTTATTGACTGGTTCTTTATTTAGTTTTGTACAGTTTATTTACTGTTTCTTTATTTAGTTTTGTACAGTTTATTGACTGGATCTTTATTGAGTTTTGTACAATTTATTGACTGGTTCTTTATTTAGTTTTGTACAGTTTTTTGACTGTTTCTTTATTTAGTTTTGTACAGTTTATTGACTGGTTCTTTATTCAGTTTTGTACAGTTTATTCACTGTGTCTTTATTCAAGTTTGTAATGTTTATTGACTGGTTGTTTATTGAGTTTTGTACAGTTTATTGACTGATTCTTTATTGACTTTTGTACAGTTTATTGACTGGTTCTTTATTGAATTTGTGTACAATTTATTGACTGGTTCTTTATTGAGTTTTGTACAGTTTATTGACTGGTTCTTTATTGAGTTTTGTACAGTTTATTGACTGTTTCTTTATTGACTTTTGTACAGTTTAGTGACTGTTTTTTATTGAGTTTTGTTCAGTTTATTGACTGTTTCTTTATTGAGTTTTGTACAGTTTATTGACTGTTTCTTTAATCATTTTTGTACAGTTTGTTGACTGTTTCTTTATTGAGTTTTGTACAGTTTATTGACTGGTTCTTTATTCAGTTTTGTACAGTTTATTGACTGTTTCTTTATTGAGTTTTGTACAGTTTATTGACTGTTTCTTTAGTTAGTTTTGTACAGTTTATTGACTGTTTCTTTATTTAGTTTGTGTACAATTTATTGACTGGTTCTTTCTTTAGTTTTCTACAGTTTATTTACTGTTTCTTTATTTAGTTTTGTACAGTTTATTGACTGGTACTTTATTGAGTTTTGTACAGTTTATTGACTGTTTCTTTATTCAGTTTTGTAATGTTTATTGACTGGTTGCTTATTGAGTTTTGTACAGTTTATTGACTGGTTCTTTATTGAGTTTTGTACAGTTTATTGACTGATTCTTTATTGGATTTGTGTACAATTTATTGACTGGTTCTTTATTGAGTTGTGTACAGTTTATTGACTGGTTCTTTATTCAGTTTTGTACAGTTTATTGATTGGTTCTTTATTCAGTTTTGTAATGTTTATTGACTGGTTCTTCATTGAGTTTTGTACAGTTTATTGACTGGTTCTTTATTGAGTTTTGTACAGTTTATTGACTAGTTCCTTATTCAGTTTTGAACAGTTTATTGACTGTTTCTTTATTGAGTTTTGTACAGTTTATTGACTGTTTTTTATTGAGTTTTGTACAATTTATTTACTGTTTTTTTATTGAGTTTTGTACGGTTTATTGACTGTTTCTTGATTGAGTTTTGTACACACAGTTTATTGACTGGTTCTTTATTTAGTTTTGTACAGTTTATTGACTGTTTCTTTAATTAGTTTTGTACAGTTTAATTACTGTTTCTTTATTTAGTTTTGTACAGTTTATTGACTGGTTCTTTATTGAGTTTTGTACAGTTTATTGACTGTTTCTTTATTTAGTTTTGTACAGTTTATTGACTGTTTCTTTAGTTAGTTTTGTGCAGTTTATTGACTGTTTCTTTAGTTAGTTTTGTACAGTTTATTGACTGTTTCTTTATTTAGTTTGTGTACAATTTATTGACTGGTTCTTTATTTAGTTTTCTACAGATTATTTACTGTTTCTTTATTTAGTTTTGTACAGTTTATTGACTGTTTCTTTAGTTAGTTTTGTACAGTTTATTGACTGTTTCTTTATTTAGTTTGTGTACAATTTATTGACTGGTTCTTTATTTAGTTTTCTACAGTTTATTTACTGTTTCTTTATTTAGTTTTGTACAGTTTATTGACTGGTACTTTATTGAGTTTTGTACAGTTTATTGACTGTTTCTTTATTGAGTTTTGTACAGTTTATTGACTGATTCTTTATTGGATTTGTGTACAATTTATTGACTGGTTCTTTATTGAGTTGTGTACAGTTTATTGACTGGTTCTTTATTCAGTTTTGTACAGTTTATTGACTGGTTCTTTATTCAGTTTTGTAATGTTTATTGACTGGTTCTTCATTGAGTTTTGTACAGTTTATTGACTGTTTCTTTATTCAGTTTTGTAATGTTTATTGACTGGTTGTTTATTGAGTTTTGTACAGTTTATTGACTGGTTCTTTATTGAGTTTTGTACAGTTTATTGACTGATTGTTTATTGAGTTTTGTACAGTTTATTGACTGGTTCTTTATTGAGTTTTGTACAGTTTATTGACTGATTCTTTATTGGATTTGTGTACAATTTATTGACTGGTTCTTTATTTAGTTTCTACAGTTTATTTACTGTTTCTTTATTTAGTTTTGTACAGTTTATTGACTGGTACTTTATTGAGTTTTGTACAGTTTATTGACTGTTTCTTTATTCAGTTTCGTAATGTTTATTGACTGGTTCTTTATTGAGTTTTGTACAGTTTATTGACTGGTTCTTTATTGAGTTTTGTACAGTTTATTGACTGATTCTTTATTGGATTTGTGTACAATTTATTGACTGGTTCTTTATTGAGTTGTGTACAGTTTATTGACTGGTTCTTTATTGAGTTTTGTACAGTTTATTGACTGGTTCTTTATTCAGTTTTGTACAGTTTATTGACTGGTTCTTTATTGAGTTTTGTACAGTTTATTGACTGGTTCTTTATTCAGTTTTGTACAGTTTATTGACTGGTTCTTTATTCAGTTTTGTTCAGTTTATTCACTGTTTCTTTTTTGAGTTTTGTACAGTTTATTGACTGTTTCTTTATTGAGTTTTGTACTGTTTATTGACTGGTTCTTTATTCAGTTTTGCACAGTTTATTGACTGTTTCTTTATTGAGTTTTGTACAGTTTATTGACTGTTTCTTTATTTAGTTTTGTACAGTTTATTGACTGTTTCTTTAGTTAGTTTTGTACAGTTTATTGACTGTTTCTTTAGTTAGTTTTGTACAGTTTATTGACTGTTTCTTTATTTAGTTTGTGTACAATTTATTGACTGGTTCTTTATTTAGTTTTCTACAGTTTATTTACTGTTTCTTTATTTAGTTTTGTACAGTTTATTGACTGGTAATTTATTGAGTTTTGTACAGTTTATTGACTGTTTCTTTATTCAGTTTTGTAATGTTTATTGACTGGTTGCTTATTGAGTTTTGTACAGTTTATTGACTGGTTCTTTATTGAGTTTTGTACAGTTTATTGACTGATTCTTTATTGGATTTGTGTACAATTTATTAACTGGTTCTTTATTGAGTTGTGTACAGTTTATTGACTGGTTCTTTATTCAGTTTTGTACAGTTTATTGACTGGTTCTTTATACAGTTTTGTAATGTTTATTGACTGGTTCTTTATTGAGTTTTGTACAGTTTATTGACTGGTTCTTTATTTAGTTTTGTACAGTTTATTGACTGTTTCTTTAATTAGTTTTGTACAGTTTAATTATTGTTTCTTTATTTAGTTTTGTACAGTTTATTGACTGGTTCTTTATTGAGTTTTGTACAGTTTATTGACTGTTTCTTTATTTAGTTTTGTACAGTTTATTGACTGTTTCTTTAGTTAGTTTTGTGCAGTTTATTGACTGTTTCTTTAGTTAGTTTTGTACAGTTTATTGACTGTTTCTTTATTTAGTTTGTGTACAATTTATTGACTGGTTCTTTATTTAGTTTTCTACAGTTTATTTACTGTTTCTTTATTTAGTTTTGTACAGTTTATTGACTGGTATTTTATTGAGTTTTGTACAGTTTATTGACTGTTTCTTTATTCAGTTTTGTAATGTTTATTGACTGGTTCTTTATTGAGTTTTGTACAGTTTATTGACTGGTTCTTTATTGAGTTTTGTACAGTTTATTGACTGATTCTTTATTGGATTTGTGTACAATTTATTGACTGATTCTTTATTGAGTTGTGTACAGTTTATTGACTGGTTCTTTATTGAGTTTTGTACAGTTTATTGACTGGTTCTTTATTCAGTTTTATACAGTTTATTGACTGGTTCTTTATTAAGTTTTGTACAGTTTATTGACTGGTTCTTTATTCAGTTTTGTACAGTTTATTGACTGGTTCTTTATTCAGTTTTGTTCAGTTTATTCACTGTTTCTTTATTGAGTTTTGTACAGTTAATTGACTGTTTCTTTATTGAGTTTTGTACTGTTTATTGACTGGTTCTTTATTCAGTTTTGTACAGTTTATTGACTGTTTCTTTATTGAGTTTTGTACAGTTTATTGACTGTTTCTTTATTTAGTTTTGTACGGTTTATTGACTGTTTCTTTAGTTAGTTTTGTACAGTTTATTGACTGGTTCTTTATTCAGTTTTGTACAGTTTATTGACTGTTTCTTTATTGAGTTTTGTACAGTTTATTGACTGTTTCTTTATTTAGTTTTGTACAGTTTATTGACTGTTTCTTTAGTTAGTTTTGTACAGTTTATTGACTGTTTCTTTAGTTAGTTTTGTACAGTTTATTGACTGTTTCTTTATTTAGTTTGTGTACAATTTATTGACTGGTTGCTGATTGAGTTTTGTACAGTTTATTGACTGGTTCTTTATTGAGTTTTGTACAGTTTATTGACTGATTCTTTATTGGATTTGTGTACAATTTATTGACTGGTTCTTTATTGAGTTGTGTACAGTTTATTGACTGGTTCTTTATTCAGTTTTGTACAGTTTATTGACTGGTTCTTTATTCAGTTTTGTAATGTTTATTGACTGGTTCTTTATTGAGTTTTGTACAGTTTATTGACTGGTTCTTTATTGAGTTTTGTACAGTTTATTGACTGTTTCTTTATTGAGTTTTGTACAGTTTATTGACTAGTTCCTTATTCAGTTTTGAACAGTTTATTGACTGTTTCTTTATTGAGTTTTGTACAGTTTATTGACTGTTTTTTATTGAGTTTTGTACAATTTATTTACTGTTTATTGAGTTTTGTACGGTTTATTGACTGTTTCTTTATTGAGTTTTGTACAGTTTATTGACTGGTTCTTTATTGAGTATTGTACAGTTTATTGACTGTTTCTTTAATTAGTTTTGTACAGTTTATTTAATTTTTCTTTATTTAGTTTTGTACAGTTTATTGACTTGTTCTTTATTGAGTTTTGTACAGTTTATTGACTGTTTCTTTATTTAGTTTTGTACAGTTTGTTGACTGTTTCTTTAGTTAGTTTTGTACAGTTTATTGACTGTTTCTTTAGTTAGTTTTGTACAGTTTATTGACTGTTTCTTTATTTAGTTTGTGTACAATTTATTGACTGGTTCTTCATTTAGTTTTCTACAGTTTATTTACTGTTTCTTTATTTAGTTTTGTACAGTTTATTGACTGGTACTTTATTGAGTTTTGTACAGTTTATTGACTGTTTCTTTATTCAGTTTTGTAATGTTTATTGACTGGTTGTTTATTGAGTTTTGTACAGTTTATTGACTGGTTCTTTATTGGGTTTTGTACAGTTTATTGACTGATTCTGTATTGGATTTGTGTACAATTTATTGACTGGTTCTTTATTGAGTTGTGTACAGTTTATTGACTGGTTCTTTATTGAGTTTTGTACAGTTTATTGACTGGTTCTTTATTCAGTTTTGTACAGTTTATTGACTGTTTCTTTATTCAGTTTTGTAATGTTTATTGACTGGTTGTTTATTGAGTTTTGTACAGTTTATTGACTGGTTCTTTATTGAGTTTTGTACAGTTTATTGACTGAGTCTTTATTGGATTTGTGTACAATTTATTGACTGGTTCTTTATTGAGTTGTGTACAGTTTATTGACTGGTTCTTTATTGAGTTTTGTACAGTTTATTGACTGGTTCTTTATTCAGTTTTGTACAGTTTATTGACTGGTTCTTTATTCAGTTTTGTAATGTTTATTGACTGGTTCTTTATTGAGTTTTGTACAGCTTATTGACTGTTTCTTTATTGAGTTTTGTACAGTTTATTGACTAGTTCCTTATTCAGTTTTGAACAGTTTATTGACTGTTTCTTTATTGAGTTTTGTACAGTTTATTGACTGTTTTTTATTGAGTTTTGTACGGTTTATTGACTGTTTCTTGATTGAGTTTTGTACAGTTTATTGACTGGTTCTTTAGTTAGTTTTGTACAGTTTATTGACTGTTTCTTTATTTAGTTTGTGTACAATTTATTGACTGGTTCTTTATTTAGTTTTCAACAGATTATTTACTGTTTCTTTATTTAGTTTTGTACAGTTTATTGACTGTTTCTTTAGTTAGTTTTGTACAGTTTATTGACTGTTTCTTTATTTAGTTTGTGTACAATTTATTGACTGGTTCTTTATTTAGTTTTCTACAGTTTATTTACTGTTTCTTTATTTAGTTTTGTACAGTTTATTGACTGGTACTTTATTGAGTTTTGTACAGTTTATTGACTGTTTCTTTATTCAGTTTTGTAATGTTTATTGACTGGTTGTTTATTGAGTTTTGTACAGTTTATTGACTGGTTCTTTATTGAGTTTTGTACAGTTTATTGACTGATTGTTTATTGAGTTTTGTACAGTTTATTGACTGGTTCTTTATTGAGTTTTGTACAGTTTATTGACTGATTCTTTATTGGATTTGTGTACAATTTATTGACTGGTTCTTTATTTAGTTTCTACAGTTTATTTACTGTTTCTTTATTTAGTTTTGTACAGTTTATTGACTGGTACTTTATTGAGTTTTGTACAGTTTATTGACTGTTTCGTTATTCAGTTTTGTAATGTTTATTGACTGGTTCTTTATTGAGTTTTGTACAGTTTATTGACTGGTTCTTTATTGAGTTTTGTACAGTTTATTGACTGATTCTTTATTGGATTTGTGTACAATTTATTGACTGGTTCTTTATTGAGTTGTGTACAGTTTATTGACTGGTTCTTTATTGAGTTTTGTACAGTTTATTGACTGGTTCCTTATTCAGTTTTGTACAGTTTATTGACTGGTTCTTTATTGAGTTTTGTACAGTTTATTGACTGGTTCTTTATTCAGTTTTGTACAGTTTATTGACTGGTTCTTTATTCAGTTTTGTTCAGTTTATTCACTGTTTCTTTATTGAGTTTTGTACAGTTTATTGACTGTTTCTTTATTGAGTTTTGTACTGTTTATTGACTGGTTCTTTATTCAGTTTTGCACAGTTTATTGACTGTTTCTTTATTGAGTTTTGTACAGTTTATTGACTGTTTCTTTATTTAGTTTTGTACAGTTTATTGACTGTTTCTTTAGTTAGTTTTGTACAGTTTATTGACTGTTTCTTTAGTTAGTTTTGTACAGTTTATTGACTGTTTCTTTATTTAGTTTGTGTACAATTTATTGACTGGTTCTTTATTTAGTTTTCTACAGTTTATTTACTGTTTCTTTATTTAGTTTTGTACAGTTTATTGACTGGTAATTTATTGAGTTTTGTACAGTTTATTGACTGTTTCTTTATTCAGTTTTAAAATGTTTATTGACTGGTTGCTTATTGAGTTTTGTACAGTTTATTGACTGGTTCTTTATTGAGTTTTGTACAGTTTATTGACTGATTCTTTATTGGATTTGTGTACAATTTATTAACTGGTTCTTTATTGAGTTGTGTACAGTTTATTGACTGGTTCTTTATTCAGTTTTGTACAGTTTATTGACTGGTTCTTTATTCAGTTTTGTAATGTTTATTGACTGGTTCTTTATTGAGTTTTGTACAGTTTATTGACTGGTTCTTTATTTAGTTTTGTACAGTTTATTGACTGTTTCTTTAATTAGTTTTGTACAGTTTAATTACTGTTTCTTTATTTAGTTTTGTACAGTTTATTGACTGGTTCTTTATTGAGTTTTGTACAGTTTATTGACTGTTTCTTTATTTAGTTTTGTACAGTTTATTGACTGTTTCTTTAGTTAGTTTTGTGCAGTTTATTGACTGTTTCTTTAGTTAGTTTTGTACAGTTTATTGACTGTTTCTTTATTTAGTTTGTGTACAATTTATTGACTGGTTCTTTATTTAGTTTTCTACAGTTTATTTACTGTTTCTTTATTTAGTTTTGTACAGTTTATTGACTGGTATTTTATTGAGTTTTGTACAGTTTATTGACTGTTTCTTTATTCAGTTTTGTAATGTTTATTGACTGGTTCTTTATTGAGTTTTGTACAGTTTATTGACTGGTTCTTTATTGAGTTTTGTACAGTTTATTGACTGATTCTTTATTGGATTTGTGTACAATTTATTGACTGGTTCTTTATTGAGTTGTGTACAGTTTATTGACTGGTTCTTTATTGAGTTTTGTACAGTTTATTGACTGGTTCTTTATTCAGTTTTATACAGTTTATTGACTGGTTCTTTATTGAGTTTTGTACAGTTTATTGACTGGTTCTTTATTCAGTTTTGTACAGTTTATTGACTGGTTCTTTATTCAGTTTTGTTCAGTTTATTCACTGTTTCTTTATTGAGTTTTGTACAGTTAATTGACTGTTTCTTTATTGAGTTTTGTACTGTTTATTGACTGGTTCTTTATTCAGTTTTGTACAGTTTATTGACTGTTTCTTTATTGAGTTTTGTACAGTTTATTGACTGTTTCTTTATTGAGTTTTGTACAGTTTATTGACTGTTTCTTTAGTTAGTTTTGTACAGTTTATTGACTGGTTCTTTATTCAGTTTTGTACAGTTTATTGACTGTTTCTTTATTGAGTTTTGTACAGTTTATTGACTGTTTCTTTATTTAGTTTTGTACAGTTTATTGACTTTTTCTTTAGTTAGTTTTGTACAGTTTATTGACTGTTTCTTTAGTTAGTTTTGTACAGTTTATTGACTGTTTCTTTATTTAGTTTGTGTACAATTTATTGACTGGTTGCTTATTGAGTTTTGTACAGTTTATTGACTGGTTCTTTATTGAGTTTTGTACAGTTTATTGACTGATTCTTTATTGGATTTGTGTACAATTTATTGACTGGTTCTTTATTGAGTTGTGTACAGTTTATTGACTGGTTCTTTATTCAGTTTTGTACAGTTTATTGACTGGTTCTTTATTCAGTTTTGTAATGTTTATTGACTGGTTCTTTATTGAGTTTTGTACAGTTTATTGACTGGTTCTTTATTGAGTTTTGTACAGTTTATTGACTGTTTCTTTATTGAGTTTTGTACAGTTTATTGACTAGTTCCTTATTCAGTTTTGAACAGTTTATTGACTGTTTCTTTATTGAGTTTTGTACAGTTTATTGACTGTTTTTTATTGAGTTTTGTACAATTTATTTACTGTTTATTGAGTTTTGTACGGTTTATTGACTGTTTCTTGATTGAGTTTTGTACAGTTTATTGACTGGTTCTTTATTTAGTTTTGTACAGTTTATTGACTGTTTCTTTAATTAGTTTTGTACAGTTTAATTAATTTTTCTTTATTTAGTTTTGTACAGTTTATTGACTTGTTCTTTATTGAGTTTTGTACAGTTTATTGACTGTTTCTTTATTTAGTTTTGTACAGTTTGTTGACTGTTTCTTTAGTTAGTTTTGTACAGTTTATTGACTGTTTCTTTAGTTAGTTTTGTACAGTTTATTGACTGTTTCTTTATTTAGTTTGTGTACAATTTATTGACTGGTTCTTCATTTAGTTTTCTACAGTTTATTTACTGTTTCTTTATTTAGTTTTGTACAGTTTATTGACTGGTACTTTATTGAGTTTTGTACAGTTTATTGACTGTTTCTTTATTCAGTTTTGTAATGTTTATTGACTGGTTGTTTATTGAGTTTTGTACAGTTTATTGACTGGTTCTTTATTGGGTTTTGTACAGTTTATTGACTGATTCTTTATTGGATATGTGTACAATTTATTGACTGGTTCTTTATTGAGTTGTGTACAGTTTATTGACTGGTTCTTTATTGAGTTTTGTACAGTTTATTGACTGGTTCTTTATTCAGTTTTGTACAGTTTATTGACTGTTTCTTTATTCAGTTTTGTAATGTTTATTGACTGGTTGTTTATTGAGTTTTGTACAGTTTATTGACTGGTTCTTTATTGAGTTTTGTACAGTTTATTGACTGATTCTTTATTGGATTTGTGTACAATTTATTGACTGGTTCTTTATTGAGTTGTGTACAGTTTATTGACTGGTTCTTTATTGAGTTTTGTACAGTTTATTGACTGGTTCTTTATTCAGTTTTGTACAGTTTATTGACTGGTTCTTTATTCAGTTTTGTAATGTTTATTGACTGGTTCTTTATTGAGTTTTGTACAGCTTATTGACTGTTTCTTTATTGAGTTTTGTACAGTTTATTGACTAGTTCCTTATTCAGTTTTGAACAGTTTATTGACTGTTTCTTTATTGAGTTTTGTACAGTTTATTGACTGTTTTTTATTGAGTTTTGTACGGTTTATTGACTGTTTCTTGATTGAGTTTTGTACAGTTTATTGACTGGTTCTTTATTTAGTTTTGTACAGTTTATTGACTGTTTCTTTAATTAGTTTTGTACAGTTTAATTATTGTTTCTTTATTTAGTTTTGTACAGTTTATTGACTGGTTCTTTATTGAGTTTTGTACAGTTTATTGACTGTTTCTTTATTTAGTTTTGTACAGTTTATTGACTGTTTCTTTAGTTAGTTTTGTACAGTTTATTGACTGTTTCTTTAGTTAGTTTTGTACAGTTTATTGACTGTTTCTTTATTTAGTTTGTGTACAATTTATTGACTGGTTCTTTATTTAGTTTTCTACAGTTTATTTACTGTTTCTTTATTTAGTTTTGTACAGTTTATTGACTGGTACTTTATTGAGTTTTGTACAGTTTATTAACTGTTTCTTTATTCAGTTTTGTAATGTTTATTGACTGGTTGTTTATTGAGTTTTGTACAGTTTATTGACTGGTTCTTTATTGAGTTTTGTACAGTTTATTGACTGATTTTTTATTGGATTTGTGTACAATTTATTGACTGGTTCTTTATTGAGTTGTGTACAGTTTATTGACTGGTTCTTTATTGAGTTTTGTACAGTTTATTGACTGGTTCTTTATTCAGTTTTGTACAGGTTATTGACTGGTTCTTTATTCAGTTTTGTAATGTTTATTGACTGGTTCTTTATTGAGTTTTGTACAGTTTATTGACTGGTTCTTTATTGAGTTTTGTACAGTTTATTGACTGTTTCTTTATTGAGTTTTGTACAGTTTATTGACTAGTTCCTTATTCAGTTTTGAACAGTTTATTGACTGTTTCTTTATTGAGTTTTGTACAGTTTATTGACTGTTTTTTATTGAGTTTTGTACAATTTATTTACTGTTTTTTTATTGAGTTTTGTACGGTTTATTGACTGTTTCTTGATTGAGTTTTGTACAGTTTATTGACTGGTTCTTTATTTAGTTTTGTACAGTTTATTGACTGTTTCTTTAATTAGTTTTGTACAGTTTAATTACTGTTTCTTTATTTAGTTTTGTACAGTTCATTGACTGGTTCTTTATTGAATTTGTGTACAATTTATTGACTGGTTCTTTATTGAGTTTTGTACAGTTTATTGACTGGTTCTTTATTGAGTTTTGTACAGTTTATTGACTGTTTCTTTATTTAGTTTTGTACAGTTTATTGACTGGTTCTTTATTGAGTTTTGTACAGGTTATTGACTTGTTCTTTATTCAGTTTTGTACATTTTATTGACTGGGTCTTTATTCAGTTTTGTTCAGTTTTTTTTAACTGTTTCTTTATTGAGTTTGTGTACAATTTATTGACTGGTTCTTTATTTAGTTTTGTACAGTTTTTTGACTGTTTCTTTATTTAGTTTTGTACAGTTTATTGACTGGTTCTTTATTTAGTTTTGTACAGTTTATTCACTGTTTCTTTATTCAGTTTTGTAATGTTTATTGACTGGTTGTTTATTGAGTTTTGTACAGTTTATTGACTGGTTCTTTATTGAGTTTTGTACAGGTTATTGACTTGTTCTTTATTCAGTTTTGTATTGTTTATTGAGTGGTTTTTTATTGAGTTTTGTACAGCTTATTGACTGGTTCTTTATTGAGTTTTGAACAGTTTATTGACTGGTTCTTTATTGAGTTTTGTACAGTTTATTGACTGGTTCTTGGTTCAGTTTTGTACAGTTTATTGACTGGTTCTTTACTGAGTTTTGTACAGTTTATTGACTGGTTCTTTATCCAGTTTTGTACAGTTTATTTACTGTTTCTTTATTTAAATTTCTGCAGTTTATCCACTGTTTCTTTATTTAGTTTTGTACAGTTTATTGACTGGTTCTTTATTTAGTTTTGTACAGTTTATTGACTGTTTCTTCATTCAGTTTTGTAATGTTTCTTGACTGATTGTTTAAATGAGTTTTGTACAGTTTATTGACTGGTTCTTTGTTCAGTTTTGTACAGTTTATTGACTGTTTCTGTATTGAGTTTTGTACAGTTTATTGACTGGTTCTTTATTCAGTTTTGTTCAGTTTTTTTACTGTTTTTTTATGGAGTTTGTGTACAAATTATTGACTGGTTCTTTATTTAGTTTTGTACAGTTTTTTGACTGTTTCTTTATTTAGTTTTGTACAATTTATTGACTGGTTCTTTATTCAGTTTTGTACAGTTTATTCACTGTTTCTTTATTCAAGTTTGTAATGTTTATTGACTGGTTGTTTATTGAGTTTTGTACAGTTTATTGACTTGTTCTTTATTGACTTTTGTACTGTTTATTGACTGGTTCTTTATTGAATTTGTGTACAATTTATTGACTGGTACTTTATTGAGTTTTGTACAGTTTATTGACTGGTTCTTAATTCAGTTTTGTACAGTTTATTGACTGGTTCTTTATTGAGTTTTGTACAGTTTATTGACTGGTTCTTTATTGAGTTTTGTACAGTTTATTGACTGTTTCTTTATTGAGTTTTGTAAAGTTTAGTGACTGTTTTTTTTTAGTTTTGTTCAGTTTATTGACTGTTTCTTTATTGAGTTTTGTACAGTTTATTGACTGTTTTTTTAATCATTTTTGTACAGTTTGTTGACTGTTTCTTTATTGAGTTTTGTACAGTTTATTGACTGGTTCTTTATTCAGTTTTGTACAGTTTATTGACTGTTTCTTTATTGAGTTTTGTACAGTTTATTGACTGTTTCTTTATTTAGTTTTGTACAGTTTATTGACTGTTTCTTTAGTTAGTTTTGGTACATTTTATTGACTGTTTCTTTATTTAGTTTGTGTACAATTTATTGACTGGTTCTTTATTTAGTTTTGTACAGTTTATTTACTGTTTCTTTATTTAGTTTTGTACAGTTTATTGACTGGATCTTTATTGAGTTTTGTACACTTTATTGACTGTTTCTTTATTCAGTTTTGTAATGTTTATTGACTGGTTGTTTATTGAGTTTTGTACAGTTTATTGACTGGTTCTTTATTGCGTTTTGTACAGTTTATTGATTCTTTATTGGATTTGTGTACAATTTATTGACTGGTTCTTTATTGAGTTGTGTACAGTTTATTGACTGGTTCTTTATTGAGTTTTGTACAGTTTATTGACTGGTTCTTTATTCAGTTTTGTAATGTTTATTGACTGGTTCTTTATTGAGTTTTGTACAGGTTAGTGACTGTTTTTTATTGAGTTTTGTTCAGTTTATTCACTGTCTCTTTATTCAGTTTTGTACAGTTTATTGACTGTTTCTTTATTGAGTTTTGTACAGTTTATTGACTGGTTCTTTATTCAGTTTTGTACAGTTTATTGACTGTTTCTTTATTCAGTTTTGTACAGTTTATTGACTGTTTCTTTATTTAGTTTTGTACAGTTTATTGACTGCTTATTTAGTTAGTTTTGTACAGTTTATTGACTGTTTCTTTAGTTAGTTTTGTACAGTTTATTGACTGTTTCTTTATTTAGTTTGTGTACAATTTATTGACTGGTTCTTTATTTAGTTTGTGTACAATTTATTGACTGGTTCTTTATTTAGTTTTGTACAGTTTATTTACTGTTTCTTTATTTAGTTTTGTACAGTTTATTGACTGGTTCTTTATTGAGTTTTGTACACTTTATTGACTGTTTCTTTATTCAGTTTTGTAATGTTTATTGACTAGTTGTTTATTGAGTTTTGTACAGTTTATTGACTGGTTCTTTATTGCGTTTTGTACAGTTTATTGACTGATTCTTTATTGGATTTGTGTACAATTTATTGACTGGTTCTTTATTGAGTTGTGTACAGTTTATTGACTGGTTCTTTATTGACTTTTGTACAGTTTATTGACTGGTTCTTTATTCAGTTTTGTACAGTTTATTGACTGGTTCTTTATTCAGTTTTGTTCAGTTTATTCACTGTTTCTTTATTGAGTTTTGTACAGTTTATTGACTTGTTTCTTTAGTTAGTTTTGTACAGTTTATTGACTGTTTCTTTAGTTAGTTTTGTACAGTTTATTGACTGTTTCTTTATTTAGTTTGTGTACAATTTATTCACTGGTTCTTTATTTAGTTTTCTACAGTTTATTTACTGTTTCTTTATTTAGTTTTGTACAGTTTATTGACTGGTACTTTATTGAGTTTTGTACAGTTTATTGACTGTTTCTTTATTCAGTTTTGTAATGTTTATTGACTGGTTGTTTATTGAGTTTTGTACAGTTTATTGACTGGTTCTTAATTGAGTTTTTTACAGTTTATTGACTGATTCTTTATTGGATTTGTGTACAATTTATTGACTGGTTCTTTATTGAGTTGTGTACAGTTTATTGACTGGTTCTTTATTGAGGTTTGTACAGTTTATTGACTGGTTCTTTATTCAGTTTTCTACAGTTTATTGACTGGTTCTTTATTCATTTTTGTAATGTTTATTGACTGGTTCTGTATTGAGTTTTGTACAGTTTATTGACTGGTTCTATATTGAGTTTTGTACAGTTTATTCACTGTTTCTTTATTCAGTTTTGTAATGTTTATTGACTGGTTGTTTATTGAGTTTTGTACAGTTTATTGACTGGTTCTTTATTGAGTTTTGTACAGGTTATTGACTTGTTCTTTGTTCAGTTTTGTATTGTTTATTGAGTGGTTTTTTATTGAGTTTTCTACAGCTTATTGACTGTTTCTTTATTCAGTTTTGTAATGTTTATTGACTGGTTGTTTATTGAGTTTTGTACAGTTTATTGACTGGTTCTTTATTGCGTTTTGTACAGTTTATTGATTCTTTATTGGATTTGTGTACAATTTATTGACTGGTTCTTTATTGAGTTGTGTACAGTTTATTGACTGGTTCTTTATTGAGTTTTATACACTTTATTGACTGTTTCTTTATTCAGTTTTGTAATGTTTATTGACTGGTTGTTTATTGAGTTTTGTACAGTTTATTGACTGGTTCTTTATTGCGTTTTCTACAGTTTATTGACTGATTCTTTATTGGATTTGTGTACAATTTATTGACTGGTTCTTTATTGAGTTGTGTACAGTTTATTGTCTGGTTCTTTATTGAGTTTTGTACAGTTTATTGACTGGTTCTTTATTCAGTTTTGTACAGTTTATTGACTGGTTCTTTATTCAGTTTTGTTCAGTTTATTCACTGTTTCTTTATTGAGTTTTGTACAGTTTATTGACTGTTTCTTTATTGAGTTTTGTACAGTTTATTGACTGGTTCTTTATTCAGTTTTGTACAGTTTATTGACTGTTTCTTTATTGAGTTTTGCACAGTTTATTGACTGTTTCTTTATTTAGTTTTGTACAGTTTATTGACTGTTTCTTTAGTTAGTTTTGTACAGTTTATTGACTGGTTCTTTATTTAGTTTTGTACAGTTTATTTACTGTTTCTTTATTTAGTTTTGTACAGTTTATTGACTGGATCTTTATTGAGTTTTGTACACTTTATTGACTGTTTCTTTATTCAGTTTTGTAATGTTTATTGACTGGTTGTTTATTGAGTTTTGTACAGTTTATTGACTGGTTCTTTATTGCGTTTTGTACAGTTTATTGATTCTTTATTGGATTTGTGTACAATTTATTGACTGGTTCTTTATTGAGTTGTGTACAGTTTATTGACTGGTTCTTTATTGAGTTTTGTACAGTTTATTGACTGGTTCTTTATTCAGTTTTGTAATGTTTATTGACTGGTTCTTTATTGAGTTTTGTACAGGTTAGTGACTGTTTTTTATTGAGTTTTGTTCAGTTTATTCACTGTTTCTTTATTCAGTTTTGTACAGTTTATTGACTGTTTCTTTATTGAGTTTTGTACAGTTTATTGACTGGTTCTTTATTCAGTTTTGTACAGTTTATTGACTGTTTCTTTATTCAGTTTTGTACAGTTTATTGACTGTTTCTTTATTTAGTTTTGTACAGTTTATTGAATGCTTATTTAGTTAGTTTTGTACAGTTTATTGACTGTTTCTTTAGTTAGTTTTGTACAGTTTATTGACTGTTTCTTTATTTAGTTTGTGTACAATTTATTGACTGGTTCTTTATTTAGTTTGTGTACAATTTATTGACTGGTTCTTTATTTAGTTTTGTACAGTTTATTGACTGTTTCTTTATTTAGTTTTGTACAGTTTATTGACTGGTTCTTTATTGAGTTTTGTACACTTTATTGACTGTTTCTTTATTCAGTTTTGTAATGTTTATTGACTAGTTGTTTATTGAGTTTTGTACAGTTTATTGACTGGTTCTTTATTGCGTTTTGTACAGTTTATTGACTGATTCTTTATTGGATTTGTGTACAATTTATTGACTGGTTCTTTATTGAGTTGTGTACAGTTTATTGACTGGTTCTTTATTGACTTTTGTACAGTTTATTGACTGGTTCTTTATTCAGTTTTGTACAGTTTATTGACTGGTTCTTTATTCAGTTTTGTTCAGTTTATTCACTGTTTCTTTATTGAGTTTTGTACAGTTTATTGACTGTTTCTTTATTGAGTTTTGTACAGTTTATTGACTGGTTCTTTATTCAGTTTTGTACAGTTTATTGACTGTTTCTTTATTGAGTTTTGTACAGTTTATTGACTGTTTCTTTATTTAGTTTTGTACAGTTTATTGACTTGTTTCTTTAGTTAGTTTTGTACAGTTTATTGACTGTTTCTTTAGTTAGTTTTGTACAGTTTATTGACTGTTTCTTTATTTAGTTTGTGTACAATTTATTCACTGGTTCTTTATTTAGTTTTCTACAGTTTATTTACTGTTTCTTTATTCAGTTTTGTACAGTTTATTGACTAGTACTTTATTGAGTTTTGTACAGTTTATTGACTGTTTCTTTATTCAGTTTTGTAATGTTTATTGACTGGTTGTTTATTGAGTTTTGTACAGTTTATTGACTGGTTCTTTATTGAGTTTTTTACAGTTTATTGACTGATTCTTTATTGGATTTGTGTACAATTTATTGACTGGTTCTTTATTGAGTTGTGTACAGTTTATTGACTGGTTCTTTATTGAGGTTTGTACAGTTTATTGACTGGTTCTTTATTCAGTTTTCTACAGTTTATTGACTGGTTCTTTATTCATTTTTGTAATGTTTATTGACTGGTTCTGTATTGAGTTTTGTACAGTTTATTGACTGGTTCTTTATTGAGTTTTGTACAGTTTATTCACTGTTTCTTTATTCAGTTTTGTAATGTTTATTGACTGGTTGTTTATTGAGTTTTGTACAGTTTATTGACTGGTTCTTTATTGAGTTTTGTACAGGTTATTGACTTGTTCTTTGTTCAGTTTTGTATTGTTTATTGAGTGGTTTTTTATTGAGTTTTCTACAGCTTATTGACTGTTTCTTTATTCAGTTTTGTAATGTTTATTGACTGGTTGTTTATTGAGTTTTGTACAGTTTATTGACTGGTTCTTTATTGCGTTTTGTACAGTTTATTGATTCTTTATTGGATTTGTGTACAATTTATTGACTGGTTCTTTATTGAGTTGTGTACAGTTTATTGACTGGTTCTTTATTGAGTTTTATACACTTTATTGACTGTTTCTTTATTCAGTTTTGTAATGTTTATTGACTGGTTGTTTATTGAGTTTTGTACAGTTTATTGACTGGTTCTTTATTGCGTTTTCTACAGTTTATTGACTGATTCTTTATTGGATTTGTGTACAATTTATTGACTGGTTCTTTATTGAGTTGTGTACAGTTTATTGTCTGGTTCTTTATTGAGTTTTGTACAGTTTATTGACTGGTTCTTTATTCAGTTTTGTACAGTTTATTGACTGGTTCTTTATTCAGTTTTGTTCAGTTTATTCACTGTTTCTTTATTGAGTTTTGTACAGTTTATTGACTGTTTCTTTATTGAGTTTTGTACAGTTTATTGACTGGTTCTTTATTCAGTTTTGTACAGTTTATTGACTGTTTCTTTATTGAGTTTTGTACAGTTTATTGACTGTTTCTTTATTTAGTTTTGTACAGTTTATTGACTGTTTCTTTAGTTAGTTTTGTACAGTTTATTGACTGTTTCTTTAGTTAGTTTTGTACAGTTTATTAACTGTTTCTTTATTTAGTTTGTGTACAATTTATTGACTGGTTCTTTATTTAGTTTTCTACAGTTTATTTACTGTTTCTTTATTTAGTTTTGTACAGTTTATTGACTGGTACTTTATTGAGTTTTGTACAGTTTATTGACTGTTTCTTTATTCAGTTTTGTAATGTTTATTGACTGGTTGTTTATTGAGTTTGGTACAGTTTATTGACTGGTTCTTTATTGAGTTTTGTGCAGTTTATTGACTGATTCTTTATTGGATTTATGTACAATTTATTGACTGGTTTTTTATTGAGTTGTGTACAGTTTATTGACTGGTTCTTTATTGATTTTTGTACAGTTTATTGACTGGTTCTTTATTCAGTTTTCTACAGTTTATTGACTGGTTCTTTATTCAGTTTTGTAATGTTTTTTATTGACTGGTTCTTTATTGAGTTTTGTACAGTTTATTGACTGGTTCTTTATTGAGTTTTTTACAGTTTATTCACTGTTTCTTTATTCAGTTTTGTAATGTTTATTGACTGGTTGTTTACTGAGTTTTGTACAGTTTATTGACGGGTCTTTATTGAGTTTTGTACAGGTTATTGACTTGTTCTTTATTCAGTTTTGTATTGTTTATTGAGTGGTTTTTTATTGAGTTTTGTACAGCTTATTGACTGGTTCTTTATTGAGTTTTGAACAGTTTATTGACTGGTTCTTTATTGAGTTTTGTACAGTTTATTGACTGGTTCTTTGTTCAGTTTTGTACAGTTTATTGACTGGTTCTTTACTGAGTTTTGTACAGTTTATTGACTGGTTCTTTATTCAGTTTTGTACAGTTTATTGACTGTTTCTTTATTTAAATTTCTACAGTTTATCGACTGTTTCTTTATTTAGTTTTGTACAGTTTATTGACTGGTTCTTTATTTAGTTTTGTACAGTTTATTGACTGTTTCTTCATTCAGTTTTGTAATGTTTCTTGACTGGTTGTTTAAATGAGTTTTATACAGTTTATTGACTGGTTCTTTGTTCAGTTTTGTACAGTTTATTGACTGTTTCTGTATTGAGTTTTGTACAGTTTATTGACTGGTTCTTTACTCAGTTTTGTTCAGTTTTTTTACTGTTTCTTTATGGGGTTTGTGTACAGTTTATTGACTGGTATTTTATTGAGTTTTGTACAGTTTATTGACTGTTTCTTTATTCAGTTTTGTAATGTTTATTGACTGGTTGTTTATTGAGTTTTGTACAGTTTATTGACTGGTTCTTTATTGAGTTTTGTACAGTTTATTCACTGTTTCTTTCTTCAGTTTTGTAATGTTTATTGACTGGTTGTTTATTGAGTTTTGTACAGTTTATTGACTGGTGCTTTATTGACTTTTGTACAGTTTATTGACTGGTTCTTTATTGAATTTGTGTGCAATTTATTGACTGGTTCCTTATTGAGTTTTGTACAGTTTATTGACTGGTTCTGTATTGAGTTTTGTACAGTTTATTGACTGGTTCTTTATTGAGTTTTGTACAGTTTATTCACTGTTTCTTTATTCAGTTTTGTAATGTTTATTGACTGGTTGTTTATTGAGTTTTGTACAGTTTATTGACTGGTTCTTTATTGAGTTTTGTACAGGTTATTGACTTGTTCTTTATTCAGTTTTGTATTGTTTATTGAGTGGTTTTTTATTGAGTTTTGTACCGCTTATTGACTGGTTCTTTATTGAGTTTTGAACAGTTTATTGACTTGTTCTTTATTGAGTTTTGTACAGTTTATTGACTGGTTCTTTGTTCAGTTTTGTACAGTTTATTGACTGGTTCTTTACTGAGTTTTGTACAGTTTATTGACTGGTTCTTTATTCAGTTTTGTACAGTTTATTGACTGGTTCTTTATTTAAATTTCTACAGTTTATCGACTGTTTCTTTATTCAGTTTTCTACAGTTTATTGACTGGTTCTTTATTTAGTTTTGTACAGTTTATTGACTGTTTCTTTAGTTAGTTTTGGTACATTTTATTGACTGTTTCTTTATTTAGTTTGTGTACAATTTATTGACTGGTTCTTTATTTAGTTTTGTAGAGTTTATTTACTGTTTCTTTATTTAGTTTTGTACAGTTTATTGACTGGATCTTTATTGAGTTTTGTACACTTTATTGACTGTTTCTTTATTCAGTTTTGTAATGTTTAGTGACTGGTTGTTTATTGAGTTTTGTACAGTTTATTGACTGGTTCTTAATTGCGTTTTGTACAGTTTATTGATTCTTTATTGGATTTGTGTACAATTTATTGACTGGTTCTTTATTGAGTTGTGTACAGTTTATTGACTGGTTCTTTATGGAGTTATGTACAGTTTATTGACTGGTTCTTTATTCAGTTTTGTAATGTTTATTGACTGGTTCTTTATTGAGTTTTGTACAGGTTAGTGACTGTTTTTTATTGAGTTTTGTTCAGTTTATTCACTGTTTCTTTATTGAGTTTTGTACAGTTTATTGACTGTTTCTTTATTGAGTTTTGTACAGTTTATTGACTGGTTTTTAGTCAGTTTTGTACAGTTTATTGACTGTTTCTATATTCAGTTTTGTACAGTTTATTGACTGTTTCTTTATTTAGTTTTGTACAGTTTATTGACTGTTTCTATAGTTAGTTTTGTACAGTTTATTGACTGTTTCTTTAGTTAGTTTTGTACAGTTTATTGACTGTTTCTTTATTTAGTTTGTGTACAATTTATTGACTGGTTCTTTATTTAGTTTCTGTACAATTTATTGACTGGTTCTTTATTTAGTTTTGTACAGTTTATTTACTATTTCTTTAATTAGTTTTGTACAGTTTATTGACTGATTCTTTATTAATTTTTGTACACTTTATTGACTGTTTCTTTATTCAGTTTTGTAATGTTTATTGACTGGTTGTTTATTGAGTTTTGTACAGTTTATTGACTGGTTCTTTATTGCGTTTTCTACAGTTTATTGACTGATTCTTTACTGGATTTGTGTACAATTTATTGACTGGTTCTTTATTGAGTTGTGTACGGTTTATTGTCTGGTTCTTTATTGAGTTTTGTACAGTTTATTGACTGGTTCTTTATTCAGTTTTTTACAGTTTATTGACTGGTTCTTTATTCAGTTTTGTTCAGTTTATTCACTGTTTCTTTATTGAGTTTTGTACAGTTTATTGACTGGTTCTTTATTGCGTTTTGTACAGTTTATTGATTCTTTATTGGATTTGTGTACAATTTATTGACTGGTTCTTTATTGAGTTGTGTACAGTTTATTGACTGGTTCTTTATGGAGTTTTGTACAGTTTATTGACTGGTTCTTTATTCAGTTTTCTAATGTTTATTGACTGGTTCTTTATTGAGTTTTGTACAGGTTAGTGACTGTTTTTTATTGAGTTTTGTTCAGTTTATTCACTGTTTCTTTATTGAGTTTTGTACAGTTTATTGACTGTTTCTTTATTGAGTTTTGTACAGTTTATTGACTGGTTTTTATTCAGTTTTGTACAGTTTATTGACTGTTTCTTTATTCAGTTTTGTACAGTTTATTGACTGTTTCTTTATTTAGTTTTGTACAGTTTATTGACTGTTTCTTTAGTTAGTTTTGTACAGTTTATTGACTGTTTCTTTAGTTAGTTTTGTACAGTTTATTGACTGTTTCATTATTTAGTTTGTGTACAATTTATTGACTGGTTCTTTATTTAGTTTCTGTACAATTTATTGACTGGTTCTTTATTTAGTTTTGTACAGTTTATTTACTGTTTCTTTATTTAGTTTTGTACAGTTTATTGACTGATTCTTTATTGAGTTTTGTACACTTTATTGACTGTTTCTTTATTCAGTTTTGTAATGTTTATTGACTGGTTGTTTATTGAATTTTGTACAGTTTATTGACTGGTTCTTTATTGCGTTTTCTACAGTTTATTGACTGATTCTTTATTGGATTTGTGTACAATTTATTGACTGGTTCTTTATTGAGTTGTGTACGGTTTATTGTCTGGTTCTTTATTGAGTTTTGTACAGTTTATTGACTGGTTCTTTATTCAGTTTTGTACAGTTTATTGACTGGTTCTTTATTCAGTTTTGTTCAGTTTATTCACTGTTTCTTTATTGAGTTTTGTACAGTTTATTGACTGTTTCTTTATTGAGTTTTGTACAGTTTATTGACTGGTTCTTTATTCAGTTTTGTACAGTTTATTGACTGTTTCTTTATTGAGTTTTGTACAGTTTATTGACTGTTTCTTTATTTAGTTTTGTACAGTTTATTAACTGTTTCTTTATTTAGTTTGTGTACAATTTATTGACTGGTTCTTTATTTAGTTTTCTACAGTTTATTTACTGTTTCTTTATTAAGTTTTGTACAGTTTATTGACTGGTACTTTATTGAGTTTTGTACAGTTTATTGACTGTTTCTTTATTCAGTTTTGTAATGTTTATTGACTGGTTGTTTATTGAGTTTTGTACAGTTTATTGACTGGTTGTTTATTGAGTTTTGTACAGTTTATTGACTGGTTCTTTATTGAGTTTTGTACAGTTTATTGACTGATTCTTTATTGGATTTGTGTACAATTTATTGACTGGTTCTTTATTGAGTTGTGTACAGTTTATTGACTGGTTCTTTATTGAGTTTTGTACAGTTTATTGACTGGTTCTTTATTCAGTTTTCTACAGTTTATTGACTGGTTCTTTATTCAGTTTTGTAATGTTTATTGACTGGTTCTGTATTGAGTTTTGTACAGTTTATTGACTGGTTCTGTATTGAGTTTTGTACAGTTTATTCACTGTTTCTTTATTCAGTTTTGTAATGTTTATTGACTGGTTGTTTATTGAGTTTTGTACAGTTTATTGACTGGTTCTTTATTGAGTTTTGTACAGGTTATTGACTTGTTCTTTATTCAGTTTTGTATTGTTTATTGAGTGGTTTTTTATTGAGTTTTGTACAGCTTATTGACTGGTTCTTTATTGAGTTTTGAACAGTTTATTGACTGGTTCTTTATTGAGTTTTGTACAGTTTATTGACTGGTTCTTTGTTCAGTTTTGTACAGTTTATTGACTGGTTCTTTACTGAGTTTTGTACAGTTTATTGACTGGTTCTTTATTCAGTTTTGTACAGTTTATTGACTGGTTCTTTATTTAAATTTCTACAGTTTATCGACTGTTTCTTTATTTAGTTTTGTACAGTTTATTGACTGGTTCTTTATTTAGTTTTGTACAGTTTATTGACTGTTTCTTTAGTTAGTTTTGGTACATTTTATTGACTGTTTCTTTATTTAGTTTGTGTACAATTTATTGACTGGTTCTTTATTTAGTTTTGTACAGTTTATTTACTGTTTCTTTATTTAGTTTTGTACAGTTTATTGACTGGATCTTTATTGAGTTTTGTACACTTTATTGACTGTTTCTTTATTCAGTTTTGTAATGTTTATTGACTGGTTGTTTATTGACTTGTGTACAGTTTATTGACTGGTTCTTTATTGAGTTTTGTACAGTTTATTGACTGGTTCTTTATTCAGTTTTGTAATGTTTATTGACTGGTTCTTTATTCAGTTTTGTACAGGTTAGTGACTGTTTTTTACTTAGTTTTGTTCAGTTTATTCACTGTTTCTTTATTGAGTTTTGTACAGTTTATTGACTGTTTCTTTATTGAGTTTTGTACAGTTTATTGACTGGTTTTTATTCAGTTTTGTACAGTTTATTGACTGTTTCTTTATTCAGTTTTGTACAGTTTATTGACTGTTTCTTTATTTAGTTTTGTACAGTTTATTGACTGTTTCTTTAGTTAGTTTTGTACAGTTTATTGACTGTTTCTTTAGTTAGTTTTGTACAGTTTATTGACTGTTTCTTTATTTAGTTTGTGTACAATTTATTGACTGGTTCTTTATTTAGTTTCTGTACAATTTATTGACTGGTTCTTTATTTAGTTTTGTACAGTTTATTTACTGTTTCTTTATTTAGTTTTGTACAGTTTATTGACTGGTTCTTTATTGAGTTTTGTAAACTTTATTGACTGTTTCTTTATTCAGTTTTGTAATGTTTATTGACTGGTTGTTTATTGAGTTTTGTACAGTTTATTGACTGGTTCTTTATTGCGTTTTCTACAGTTTATTGACTGATTCTTTATTGGATTTGTGTACAATTTATTGACTGGTTCTTTATTGAGTTGTGTACGGTTTATTGTCTGGTTCTTTATTGAGTTTTGTACAGTTTATTGACTGGTTCTTTATTCAGTTTTGTACAGTTTATTGACTGGTTCTTTATTCAGTTGTGTTCAGTTTATTCACTGTTTCTTTATTGAGTTTTGTACAGTTTATTCACTGTTTCTTTATTGAGTTTTGTACAGTTTATTGACTGGTACTTTATTCAGTTTTGTACAGTTTATTGACTGTTTCTTTATTGAGTTTTGTACAGTTTATTGACTGTTTCTTTATTTAGTTTTGTACAGTTTATTAACTGTTTCTTTATTTAGTTTGTGTACAATTTATTGACTGGTTCTTTATTTAGTTTTCTACAGTTTATTTACTGTTTCTTTATTTAGTTTTGTACAGTTTATTGACTGGTACTTTATTGAGTTTTGTACAGTTTATTGACTGTTTCTTTATTCAGTTTTGTAATGTTTATTGACTGGTTGTTTATTGAGTTTTGTACAGTTTATTGACTGGTTCTTTATTGAGTTTTGTACAGTTTATTGACTGATTCTTTATTGGATTTGTGTACAATTTATTGACTGGTTCTTTATTGAGTTGTGTACAGTTTATTGACTGGTTCTTTATTGAGTTTTGTACAGTTTATTGACTGGTTCTTTATTCAGTTTTCTACAGTTTATTGACTGGTTCTTTATTCAGTTTTGTAATGTTTATTCACTGGTTCTTTATTGAGTTTTGTACAGTTTATTGACTGGTTGTTTATTGAGTTTTTTACAGTTTATTCACTGTTTCTTTATTCAGTTTTGTAATGTTTATTAACTGGTTGTTTATTGAGTTTTGTACAGTTTATTGACTGGTTCTTTATTGAGTTTTGTACAGGTTATTGACTTGTTCTTTATTCAGTTTTGTATTGTTTATTGAGTGGTTTTTTATTGAGTTTTGTACAGCTTATTGACTGGTTCTTTATTGAGTTTTGAACAGTTTATTGACTGGTTCTTTATTGAGTTTTGTACAGTTTATTGACTGGTTCTTTGTTCAGTTTTGTACAGTTTATTGACTGGTTCTTTACTGAGTTTTGTACAGTTTATTGACTGGTTCTTTATTCAGTTTTGTACAGTTTATTGACTGTTTCTTTATTTAAATTTCTACAGTTTATCGACTGTTTCTTTATTTAGTTTTGTACAGTTTATTGACTGGTTCTTTATTTAGTTTTGTACAGTTTATTGACTGTTTCTTCATTCAGTTTTGTAATGTTTCTTGACTGGTTGTTTAAATGAGTTTTGTACAGTTTATTGACTGGTTCTTTGTTCAGTTTTGTACAGTTTATTGACTGTTTCTGTATTGAGTTTTGTACAGTTTATTGACTGGTTCTTTATTCAGTTTTGTTCAGTTTTTTTACTGTTTCTTTATGGAGTTTGTGTACAATTTATTGACTGGTTCTTTATTTAGTTTTGTACAGTTTTTTGATTGTTTCTTTATTTAGTTTTGTACAGTTTATTGACTGGTTCTTTATTCAGTTTTGTACAGTTTATTCACTGTGTCTTTATTCAAGTTTGTAATGTTTATTGACTGGTTTTTTATTGAGTTTTGTACAGTTTATTGACTGGTTCTTTATTAATTTTTGTACACTTTATTGACTGTTTCTTTATTCAGTTTTGTAATGTTTATTGACTGGTTGTTTATTGAGTTTTGTACAGTTTATTGACTGGTTCTTTATTGCGTTTTCTACAGTTTATTGACTGATTCTTTATTGGATTTGTGTACAATTTATTGACTGGTTCTTTATTGAGTTGTGTACGGTTTATTGTCTGGTTCTTTATTGAGTTTTGTACAGTTTATTGACTGGTTCTTTATTCAGTTTTTTACAGTTTATTGACTGGTTCTTTATTCAGTTTTGTTCAGTTTATTCACTGTTTCTTTATTGAGTTTTGTACAGTTTATTGACTGGTTCTTTATTGCGTTTTGTACAGTTTATTGATTCTTTATTGGATTTGTGTACAATTTATTGACTGGTTCTTTATTGAGTTGTGTACAGTTTATTGACTGGTTCTTTATGGAGTTTTGTACAGTTTATTGACTGGTTCTTTATTCAGTTTTCTAATGTTTATTGACTGGTTCTTTATTGAGTTTTGTACAGGTTAGTGACTGTTTTTTATTGAGTTTTGTTCAGTTTATTCACTGTTTCTTTATTGAGTTTTGTACAGTTTATTGACTGTTTCTTTATTGAGTTTTGTACAGTTTATTGACTGGTTTTTATTCAGTTTTGTACAGTTTATTGACTGTTTCTTTATTCAGTTTTGTACAGTTTATTGACTGTTTCTTTATTTAGTTTTGTACAGTTTATTGACTGTTTCTTTAGTTAGTTTTGTACAGTTTATTGACTGTTTCTTTAGTTAGTTTTGTACAGTTTATTGACTGTTTCATTATTTAGTTTGTGTACAATTTATTGACTGGTTCTTTATTTAGTTTCTGTACAATTTATTGACTGGTTCTTTATTTAGTTTTGTACAGTTTATTTACTGTTTCTTTATTTAGTTTTGTACAGTTTATTGACTGATTCTTTATTGAGTTTTGTACACTTTATTGACTGTTTCTTTATTCAGTTTTGTAATGTTTATTGACTGGTTGTTTATTGAGTTTTGTACAGTTTATTGACTGGTTCTTTATTGCGTTTTCTACAGTTTATTGACTGATTCTTTATTGGATTTGTGTACAATTTATTGACTGGTTCTTTATTGAGTTGTGTACGGTTTATTGTCTGGTTCTTTATTGAGTTTTGTACAGTTTATTGACTGGTTCTTTATTCAGTTTTGTACAGTTTATTGACTGGTTCTTTATTCAGTTTTGTTCAGTTTATTCACTGTTTCTTTATTGAGTTTTGTACAGTTTATTGACTGTTTCTTTATTGAGTTTTGTACAGTTTATTGACTGGTTCTTTATTCAGTTTTGTACAGTTTATTGACTGTTTCTTTATTGAGTTTTGTACAGTTTATTGACTGTTTCTTTATTTAGTTTTGTACAGTTTATTAACTGTTTCTTTATTTAGTTTGTGTACAATTTATTGACTGGTTCTTTATTTAGTTTTCTACAGTTTATTTACTGTTTCTTTATTAAGTTTTGTACAGTTTATTGACTGGTACTTTATTGAGTTTTGTACAGTTTATTGACTGTTTCTTTATTCAGTTTTGTAATGTTTGTTGACTGGTTCTTTATTCAGTTTTGTAATGTTTATTGACTGGTTCTGTATTGAGTTTTGTACAGTTTATTGACTGGTTCTGTATTGAGTTTTGTACAGTTTATTCACTGTTTCTTTATTCAGTTTTGTAATGTTTATTGACTGGTTGTTTATTGAGTTTTGTACAGTTTATTGACTGGTTCTTTATTGAGTTTTGTACAGGTTATTGACTTGTTCTTTATTCAGTTTTGTATTGTTTATTGAGTGGTTTTTTATTGAGTTTTGTACAGCTTATTGACTGGTTCTTTATTGAGTTTTGAACAGTTTATTGACTGGTTCTTTATTGAGTTTTGTACAGTTTATTGACTGGTTCTTTGTTCAGTTTTGTACAGTTTATTGACTGGTTCTTTACTGAGTTTTGTACAGTTTATTGACTGGTTCTTTATTCAGTTTTGTACAGTTTATTGACTGGTTCTTTATTTAAATTTCTACAGTTTATCGACTGTTTCTTTATTTAGTTTTGTACAGTTTATTGACTGGTTCTTTATTTAGTTTTGTACAGTTTATTGACTGTTTCTTTAGTTAGTTTTGGTACATTTTATTGACTGTTTCTTTATTTAGTTTGTGTACAATTTATTGACTGGTTCTTTATTTAGTTTTGTACAGTTTATTTACTGTTTCTTTATTTAGTTTTGTACAGTTTATTGACTGGATCTTTATTGAGTTTTGTACACTTTATTGACTGTTTCTTTATTCAGTTTTGTAATGTTTATTGACTGGTTGTTTATTGACTTGTGTACAGTTTATTGACTGGTTCTTTATTGAGTTTTGTACAGTTTATTGGCTGGTTCTTTATTCAGTTTTGCAATGTTTATTGACTGGTTCTTTATTCAGTTTTGTACAGGTTAGTGACTGTTTTTTATTTAGTTTTGTTCAGTTTATTCACTCTTTCTTTATTGAGTTTTGTACAGTTTATTGACTGTTTCTTTATTGAGTTTTGTACAGTTTATTGACTGGTTTTTATTCAGTTTTGTACAGTTTATTGACTGTTTCTTTATTCAGTTTTGTACAGTTTATTGACTGTTTCTTTATTTAGTTTTGTACAGTTTATTGACTGTTTCTTTAGTTAGTTTTGTACAGTTTATTGACTGTTTCTTTAGTAAGTTTTGTACAGTTTATTGACTGTTTCTTTATTTAGTTTGTGTACAATTTATTGACTGGTTCTTTATTTAGTTTCTGTACAATTTATTGACTGGTTCTTTATTTAGTTTTGTACAGTTTATTTACTGTTTCTTTATTTAGTTTTGTACAGTTTATTGACTGGTTCTTTATTGAGTTTTGTACACTTTATTGACTGTTTCTTTATTCAGTTTTGTAATGTTTATTGACTGGTTGTTTATTGAGTTTTGTACAGTTTATTGACTGGTTCTTTATTGCGTTTTCTACAGTTTATTGACTGATTCTTTATTGGATTTGTGTACAATTTATTGACTGGTTCTTTATTGAGTTGTGTACGGTTTATTGTCTGGTTCTTTATCGAGTTTTGTACAGTTTATTGACTGGTTCTTTATTCAGTTTTGTACAGTTTATTGACTGGTTCTTTATTCAGTTTTGTTCAGTTTATTCACTGTTTCTTTATTGAGTTTTGTACAGTTTATTCACTGTTTCTTTATTGAGTTTTGTACAGTTTATTGACTGGTACTTTATTCAGTTTTGTACAGTTTATTGACTGTTTCTTTATTGAGTTTTGTACAGTTTATTGACTGTTTCTTTATTTAGTTTTGTACAGTTTATTAACTGTTTCTTTATTTAGTTTGTGTACAATTTATTGACTGGTTCTTTATTTAGTTTTCTACAGTTTATTTACTGTTTCTTTATTTAGTTTTGTACAGTTTATTGACTGGTACTTTATTGAGTTTTGTACAGTTTATTGACTGTTTCTTTATTCAGTTTTGTAATGTTTATTGACTGGTTGTTTATTGAGTTTTGTACAGTTTATTGACTGGTTCTTTATTGAGTTTTGTACAGTTTATTGACTGATTCTTTATTGGATTTGTGTACAATTTATTGACTGGTTCTTTATTGAGTTGTGTACAGTTTATTGACTGGTTCTTTATTGAGTTTTGTACAGTTTATTGACTGGTTCTTTATTCAGTTTTCTACAGTTTATTGACTGGTTCTTTATTCAGTTTTGTAATGTTTATTCACTGGTTCTTTATTGAGTTTTGTACAGTTTATTGACTGGTTGTTTATTGAGTTTTTTACAGTTTATTCACTGTTTCTTTATTCAGTTTTGTAATGTTTATTGACTGGTTGTTTATTGAGTTTTGTACAGTTTATTGACTGGTTCTTTATTGAGTTTTGTACAGGTTATTGACTTGTTCTTTATTCAGTTTTGTATTGTTTATTGAGTGGTTTTTTATTGAGTTTTGTACAGCTTATTGACTGGTTCTTTATTGAGTTTTGAACAGTTTATTGACTGTTTCTTTATTGAGTTTTGTACAGTTTATTGACTGGTTCTTTGTTCAGTTTTGTACAGTTTATTGACTGGTTCTTTACTGAGTTTTGTACAGTTTATTGACTGGTTCTTTATTCAGTTTTGTACAGTTTATTGACTGTTTCTTTATTTAAATTTCTACAGTTTATCGACTGTTTCTTTATTTAGATTTGTACAGTTTATTGACTGGTTCTTTATTTAGTTTTGTACAGTTTATTGACTGTTTCTTCATTCAGTTTTGTAATGTTTCTTGACTGGTTGTTTAAATGAGTTTTGTACAGTTTATTGACTGGTTCTTTGTTCAGTTTTGTACAGTTTATTGACTGTTTCTGTATTGAGTTTTGTACAGTTTATTGACTGGTTCTTTATTCAGTTTTGTTCAGTTTTTTTACTGTTTCTTTATGGAGTTTGTGTACAATTTATTGACTGGTTCTTTATTTAGTTTTGTACAGTTTTTTGATTGTTTCTTTATTTAGTTTTGTACAGTTTATTGACTGGTTCTTTATTCAGTTTTGTACAGTTTATTCACTGTGTCTTTATTCAAGTTTGTAATGTTTATTGACTGGTTTTTTATTGAGTTTTGTACAGTTTATTGACTGGTTCTTTATTGAATTTGTGTACAATTTATTGACTGGTTCTTTATTGAGTTTTGTACAGTTTATTGACTGGTTCTTTATTGAGTTTTGTACAGTTTATTGACTGTTTCCTTATTGACTTTTGTACAGTTTAGTGACTGTTTTTTATTGAGTTTTGTTCAGTTTATTGACTGTTTCTTTATTGAGTTTTGTACAGTTTATTGACTGTTTCTGTAATCATTTTTGTACAGTTTGTTGACTGTTTCTTTATTGAGTTTTGTACAGTTTATTGACTGGTTCTTTATTCAGTTTTGTACAGTTTATTGACTGTTTCTTTATTGAGTTTTGTACAGTTTATTGACTGTTTCTTTATTTAGTTTTGTACAGTTTATTGACTGTTTCTTTAGTTAATTGTGGTACATTTTATTGACTGTTTCTTTATTTAGTTTGTGCACAATTTATTGACTGGTTCTTTATTTAGTTTTGTACAGTTTATTGACTGGTTCTTTATGGAGTTTTGTACACTTTATTGACTGTTTCTTTATTCAGTTTTGTAATGTTTATTGACTGGTTGTTTATTGAGTTTTGTACAGTTTATTGACTGGTTCTTTATTGCGTTTTGTACAGTTTATTGACTGATTCTTTATTGGATTTGTGTACAGTTTATTGACTGGTTCTTTATTGAGCTTTGTACAGTTTATTGACTGGTTCTTTATTCAGTTTTGTACAGTTTATTTACTGGTTCTTTATTCAGTTTTTTAATGTTTATTGACTGGTTCTTTATTGAGTTTTGTACAGTTTATTGACTGGTTCTTTATTCAGTTTTGTACTGTTTATTGACTGATTCTTTATTCAGTTTTGTAATGTTTATTGACTGGTTCTTTATTCAGTTTTGTTCAGTTTATTCACTGTTTCTTTATTGAGTTTTGTACAGTTTATTGACTGTTTCTTTATTGAGTTTTGTACAGTTTATTGACTGGTTCTTTATTCAGTTTTGTACAGATTATTGACTGGTTCTTTATTCAGTTTTGTTCAGTTTATTCACTGTTTCTTTATTGAGTTTTGTACAGTTTTTTGACTGTTTCTTTATTGAGTTTTGTACAGTTTATTGACTGGTTCTTTATTCAGTTTTGTACAGTTTATTGACTGTTTCTTTATTGAGTTTTGTACAGTTTATTGACTGTTTCTTTATTTAGTTTTGTACAGTTTATTAACTGTTTCTTTATTTAGTTTGTGTACAATTTATTGACTGGTTCTTTATTTAGTTTTCTGCAGTTTATTTACTGTTTCTTTATTTAGTTTTGTACAGTTTATTGACTGGTACTTTATTGAGTTTTGTACAGTTTATTGACTGTTTCTTTATTCAGTTTTGTAATGTTTATTGACTGGTTGTTTATTGAGTTTTGTACAGTTTATTGACTGGTTCTTTATTGAGTTTTGTACAGTTTATTGACTGATTCTTTATTGGATTTGTGTACAATTTATTGACTGGTTCTTTATTGAGTTGTGTACAGTTTATTGACTGGTTCTTTAATGAGTTTTGTACAGTTTATTGACTGGTTCTTTGTTCAGTTTTGTACAGTTTATTGACTGGTTCTTTACTGAGTTTTGTACAGTTTATTGACTGGTTCTTTATTCAGTTTTGTACAGTTTATTGACTGTTTCTTTATTTAAATTTCTACAGTTTATCGACTGTTTCTTTATTTATATTTGTACAGTTTATTGACTGGTTCTTTATTTAGTTTTGTACAGTTTATTGACTGTTTCTTCATTCAGTTTTGTAATGTTTCTTGACTGGTTGTTTAAATGAGTTTTGTACAGTTTATTGACTGGTTCTTTGTTCAGTTTTGTACAGTTTATTGACTGTTTCTGTATTGAGTTTTGTACAGTTTATTGACTGGTTCTTTATTCAGTTTTGTTCAGTTTTTTTACTGTTTCTTTATGGAGTTTGTGTACAATTTATTGACTGGTTCTTTATTTAGTTTTGTACAGTTTTTTGATTGTTTCTTTATTTAGTTTTGTACAGTTTATTGACTGGTTCTTTATTCAGTTTTGTACAGTTTATTCACTGTGTCTTTATTCAAGTTTGTAATGTTTATTGACTGGTTTTTTATTGAGTTTTGTACAGTTTATTGACTGGTTCTTTATTGAATTTGTGTACAATTTATTGACTGGTTCTTTATTGAGTTTTGTACAGTTTATTGACTGGTTCTTTATTGAGTTTTGTACAGTTTATTGACTGTTTCCTTATTGACTTTTGTACAGTTTAGTGACTGTTTTTTATTGAGTTTTGTTCAGTTTATTGACTGTTTCTTTATTGAGTTTTGTACAGTTTATTGACTGTTTCTGTAATCATTTTTGCACAGTTTGTTGACTGTTTCTTTATTGAGTTTTGTACAGTTTATTGACTGGTTCTTTATTCAGTTTTGTACAGTTTATTGACTGTTTCTTTATTGAGTTTTGTACAGTTTATTGACTGTTTCTTTATTTAGTTTTGTACAGTTTATTGACTGTTTCTTTAGTTAGTTGTGGTACATTTTATTGACTGTTTCTTTATTTAGTTTGTGCACAATTTATTGACTGGTTCTTTATTTAGTTTTGTACAGTTTATTGACTGGTTCTTTATTGAGTTTTGTACACTTTATTGACTGTTTCTTTATTCAGTTTTGTAATGTTTATTGACTGGTTGTTTATTGAGTTTTGTACAGTTTATTGACTGGTTCTTTATTGCGTTTTGTACAGTTTATTGACTGATTCTTTATTGGATTTGTGTACAGTTTATTGACTGGTTCTTTATTGAGCTTTGTACAGTTTATTGACTGGTTCTTTATTCAGTTTTGTACAGTTTATTTACTGGTTCTTTATTCAGTTTTTTAATGTTGATTGACTGGTTCTTTATTGAGTTTTGTACAGTTTATTGACTGGTTCTTTATTGAGTTTTGTACAGTTTATTGACTGGTTCTTTGTTCAGTTTTGTACAGTTTATTGACTGGTTCTTTACTGAGTTTTGTACAGTTTATTGACTGGTTCTTTATTCAGTTTTGTACAGTTTATTGACTGTTTCTTTATTTAAATTTCTACAGTTTATCGACTGTTTCTTTATTTATATTTGTACAGTTTATTGACTGGTTCTTTATTTAGTTTTGTACAGTTTATTGACTGTTTCTTCATTCAGTTTTGTAATGTTTCTTGACTGGTTGTTTAAATGAGTTTTGTACAGTTTATTGACTGGTTCTTTGTTCAGTTTTGTACAGTTTATTGACTGTTTCTGTATTGAGTTTTGTACAGTTTATTGACTGGTTCTTTATTCAGTTTTGTTCAGTTTTTTTACTGTTTCTTTATGGAGTTTGTGTACAATTTATTGACTGGTTCTTTATTTAGTTTTGTACAGTTTTTTGATTGTTTCTTTATTTAGTTTTGTACAGTTTATTGACTGGTTCTTTATTCAGTTTTGTACAGTTTATTCACTGTGTCTTTATTCAAGTTTGTAATGTTTATTGACTGGTTTTTTATTGAGTTTTGTACAGTTTATTGACTGGTTCTTTATTGAATTTGTGTACAATTTATTGACTGGTTCTTTATTGAGTTTTGTACAGTTTATTGACTGGTTCTTTATTGAGTTTTGTACAGTTTATTGACTGTTTCCTTATTGACTTTTGTACAGTTTAGTGACTGTTTTTTATTGAGTTTTGTTCAGTTTATTGACTGTTTCTTTATTGAGTTTTGTACAGTTTATTGACTGTTTCTGTAATCATTTTTGCACAGTTTGTTGACTGTTTCTTTATTGAGTTTTGTACAGTTTATTGACTGGTTCTTTATTGAGTTTTGTACAGTTTATTGACTGGTTCTTTATTGAGTTTTGTACAGTTTATTGACTGTTTCTTTATTTAGTTTTGTACAGTTTATTGACTGTTTCTTTAGTTAGTTGTGGTACATTTTATTGACTGTTTCTTTATTTAGTTTGTGCACAATTTATTGACTGGTTCTTTATTTAGTTTTGTACAGTTTATTGACTGGTTCTTTATTGAGTTTTGTACACTTTATTGACTGTTTCTTTATTCAGTTTTGTAATGTTTATTGACTGGTTGTTTATTGAGTTTTGTACAGTTTATTGACTGGTTCTTTATTGCGTTTTGTACAGTTTATTGACTGATTCTTTATTGGATTTGTGTACAGTTTATTGACTGGTTCTTTATTGAGCTTTGTACAGTTTATTGACTGGTTCTTTATTCAGTTTTGTACAGTTTATTTACTGGTTCTTTATTCAGTTTTTTAATGTTGATTGACTGGTTCTTTATTGAGTTTTGTACAGTTTATTGACTGGTTCTTTATTCAGTTTTGTACTGTTTATTGACTGATTCTTTATTCAGTTTTGTAATGTTTATTGACTGGTTCTTTATTCAGTTTTGTTCAGTTTATTCACTGTTTCTTTATTGAGTTTTGTACAGTTTATTGACTGTTTCTTTATTGAGTTTTGTACAGTTTATTGACTGGTTCTTTATTCAGTTTTGTACAGATTATTGACTGGTTCTTTATTCAGTTTTGTTCAGTTTATTCACTGTTTCTTTATTGAGTTTTGTACAGTTTTTTGACTGTTTCTTTATTGAGTTTTGTACAGTTTATTGACTGGTTCTTTATTCAGTTTTGTACAGTTTATTGACTGTTTCTTTATTGAGTTTTGTACAGTTTATTGACTGTTTCTTTATTTAGTTTTGTACAGTTTATTAACTGTTTCTTTATTTAGTTTGTGTACAATTTATTGACTGGTTCTTTATTTAGTTTTCTGCAGTTTATTTACTGTTTCTTTATTTAGTTTTGTACAGTTTATTGACTGGTACTTTATTGAGTTTTGTACAGTTTATTGACTGTTTCTTTATTCAGTTTTGTAATGTTTATTGACTGGTTGTTTATTGAGTTTTGTACAGTTTATTGACTGGTTCTTTATTGAGTTTTGTACAGTTTATTGACTGATTCTTTATTGGATTTGTGTACAATTTATTGACTGGTTCTTTATTGAGTTGTGTACAGTTTATTGACTTGTTCTTTATTGAGTTTTGTACAGTTTATTGACTGGTTCTTTATTCAGTTTTCTACAGTTTATTGACTGGTTCTTTATTCAGTTTTGTAATGTTTATTGACTGGTTCTTTATTGAGTTTTGTACAGTTTATTGACTGGTTGTTTATTGAGTTTTTTACAGTTTATTCACTGTTTCTTTATTCAGTTTTGTAATGTTTATTGACTGGCTGTTTATTGAGTTTTGTACAGTTTATTGACTGGTTCTTTATTGAGTTTTGTACAGGTTATTGACTTGTTCTTTATTCAGTTTTGTATTGTTTATTGAGTGGTTTTTTATTGAGTTTTGTACAGCTTATTGACTGGTTCTTTGTTCAGTTTTGTACAGTTTATTGACTGGTTCTTTACTGAGTTTTGTACAGTTTATTGACTGGTTCTTTATTCAGTTTTGTACAGTTTATTTACTGGTTCTTTATTCAGTTTTTTAATGTTTATTGACTGGTTCTTTATTGAGTTTTGTACAGTTTATTGACTGGTTCTTTGTTCAGTTTTGTACAGTTTATTGACTGGTTCTTTACTGAGTTTTGTACAGTTTATTGACTGGTTCTTTATTCAGTTTTGTACAGTTTATTGACTGTTTCTTTATTTAAATTTCTACAGTTTATCGACTGTTTCTTTATTTAGATTTGTACAGTTTATTGACTGGTTCTTTATTTAGTTTTGTACAGTTTATTGACTGTTTCTTCATTCAGTTTTGTAATGTTTCTTGACTGGTTGTTTAAATGAGTTTTGTACAGTTTATTGACTGGTTCTTTGTTCAGTTTTGTACAGTTTATTGACTGTTTCTGTATTGAGTTTTGTACAGTTTATTGACTGGTTCTTTATTCAGTTTTGTTCAGTTTTTTTACTGTTTCTTTATGGAGTTTGTGTACAATTTATTGACTGGTTCTTTATTTAGTTTTGTACAGTTTTTTGATTGTTTCTTTATTTAGTTTTGTACAGTTTATTGACTGGTTCTTTATTCAGTTTTGTACAGTTTATTCACTGTGTCTTTATTGAAGTTTGTAATGTTTATTGACTGGTTTTTTATTGAGTTTTGTACAGTTTATTGACTGGTTCTTTATTGAATTTGTGTACAATTTATTGACTGGTTCTTTATTGAGTTTTGTACAGTTTATTGACTGGTTCTTTATTGAGTTTTGTACAGTTTATTGACTGTTTCCTTATTGACTTTTGTACAGTTTAGTGACTGTTTTTTATTGAGTTTTGTTCAGTTTATTGACTGTTTCTTTATTGAGTTTTGTACAGTTTATTGACTGTTTCTGTAATCATTTTTGTACAGTTTGTTGACTGTTTCTTTATTGAGTTTTGTACAGTTTATTGACTGGTTCTTTATTCAGTTTTGTACAGTTTATTGACTGTTTCTTTATTGAGTTTTGTACAGTTTATTGACTGTTTCTTTATTTAGTTTTGTACAGTTTATTGACTGTTTCTTTAGTTAGTTGTGGTACATTTTATTGACTGTTTCTTTATTTAGTTTGTGCACAATTTATTGACTGGTTCTTTATTTAGTTTTGTACAGTTTTTTGACTGTATCTTTATTGAGTTTTGTACACTTTATTGACTGTTTCTTTATTCAGTTTTGTAATGTTTAGTGACTGGTTGTTTATTTAGTTTTGTACAGTTTATTGACTGGTTCTTTATTGCGTTTTGTACAGTTTATTGACTGATTCTTTATTGGATTTGTGTACAGTTTATTGACTGGTTCTTTATTGAGCTTTGTACAGTTTATTGACTGGTTCTTTATTCAGTTTTGTACAGTTTATTTACTGGTTCTTTATTCAGTTTTTTAATGTTTATTGACTGGTTCTTTATTGAGTTTTGTACAGTTTATTGACTGGTTCTTTATTCAGTTTTGTACTGTTAATTGACTGATTCTTTATTCAGTTTTGTAATGTTTATTGACTGGTTCTTTATTAAGTTTTGTTCAGTTTATTCACTGTTTCTTTATTGAGTTTTGTACAGTTTATTGACTGTTTCTTTATTGAGTTTTGTACAGTTTATTGACTGGTTCTTTATTCAGTTTTGTACAGATTATTGACTGGTTCTTTATTCAGTTTTGTTCAGTTTATTCACTGTTTCTTTATTGAGTTTTGTACAGTTTTTTGACTGTTTCTTTATTGAGTTTTGTACAGTTTATTGACTGGTTCTTTATTCAGTTTTGTACAGTTTATTGACTGTTTCTTTATTGAGTTTTGTACAGTTTATTGACTGTTTCTTTATTTAGTTTTGTACAGTTTATTAACTGTTTCTTTATTTAGTTTGTGTACAATTTATTGACTGGTTCTTTATTTAGTTTTCTGCAGTTTATTTACTGTTTCTTTATTTAGTTTTGTACAGTTTATTGACTGGTACTTTATTGAGTTTTGTACAGTTTATTGACTGTTTCTTTATTCAGTTTTGTAATGTTTATTGACTGGTTGTTTATTGAGTTTTGTACAGTTTATTGACTGGTTCTTTATTGAGTTTTGTACAGTTTATTGACTGATTCTTTATTGGATTTGTGTACAATTTATTGACTGGTTCTTTATTGAGTTGTGTACAGTTTATTGACTGGTTCTTTATTGAGTTTTGTACAGTTTATTGACTGGTTCTTTATTCAGTTTTCTACAGTTTATTGACTGGTTCTTTATTCAGTTTTGTAATGTTTATTGACTGGTTCTTTATTGAGTTTTGTACAGTTTATTGACTGGTTGTTTATTGAGTTTTTTACAGTTTATTCACTGTTTCTTTATTCAGTTTTGTAATGTTTATTGACTGGCTGTTTATTGAGTTTTGTACAGTTTATTGACTGGTTCTTTATTGAGTTTTGTACAGGTTATTGACTTGTTCTTTATTCAGTTTTGTATTGTTTATTGAGTGGTTTTTTATTGAGTTTTGTACAGCTTATTGACTGGTTCTTTGTTCAGTTTTGTACAGTTTATTGACTGGTTCTTTACTGAGTTTTGTACAGTTTATTGACTGGTTCTTTATTCAGTTTTGTACAGTTTATTGACTGTTTCTTTATTTAAATTTCTACAGTTTATCGACTGTTTCTTTATTTAGTTTTGTACAGTTTATTGACTGGTTCTTTATTTAGTTTTGTACAGTTTATTGACTGTTTCTTCATTCAGTTTTGTAATGTTTCTTGACTGGTTGTTTAAATGAGTTTTGTACAGTTTATTGACTGGTTCTTTGTTCAGTTTTGTACAGTTTATTGACTGTTTCTGTATTGAGTTTTGTACAGTTTATTGACTGGTTCTTTATTCAGTTTTGTTCAGTTATTTTACTGTTTCTTTATGGAGTTTGTGTACAATTTATTGACTGGTTCTTTATTTAGTTTTGTACAGTTTTTTGATTGTTTCTTTATTTAGTTTTGTACAGTTTATTGACTGGTTCTTTATTCAGTTTTGTACAGTTTATTCAGTGTCTTTATTCAAGTTTGTAATGTTTATTGACTGGTTTTTTATTGAGTTTTGTACAGTTTATTGACTGGTTCTTTATTGAATTTGTGTACATTTTATTGACTGGTTCTTTATTGAGTTTTGTACAGTTTATTGACTGGTTCTTTATTGAGTTTTGTACAGTTTATTGACTGTTTCGTTATTGACTTTTGTACAGTTTAGTGACTGTTTTTTATTGAGTTTTGTTCAGTTTATTGACTGTTTCTTTATTGAGTTTTGTACAGTTTATTGACTGTTTCTGTAATCATTTTTGTACAGTTTGTTGACTGTTTCTTTATTGAGTTTTGTACAGTTTATTGACTGGTTCTTTATTCAGTTTTGTACAGTTTATTGACTGTTTCTTTATTGAGTTTTGTACAGTTTATTGACTGTTTCTTTATTTAGTTTTGTACAGTTTATTGACTGTTTCTTTAGTTAGTTGTGGTACATTTTATTGACTGTTTCTTTATTTAGTTTGTGCACAATTTATTGACTGGTTCTTTATTTAGTTTTGTACAGTTTATTGACTGGTTCTTTATTGAGTTTTGTACACTTTATTGACTGTTTCTTTATTCAGTTTTGTAATGTTTATTGACTGGCTGTTTATTGAGTTTTGTACAGTTTATTGACTGGCTCTTTATTGCGTTTTGTACAGTCTATTGACTGATTCTTTATTGGATTTGTGTACAGTTTATTGACTGGTTCTTTATTGAGCTTTGTACAGTTTATTGACTGGTTCTTTATTCAGTTTTGTACAGTTTATTTACTGGTTCTTTATTCAGTTTTTTAATGTTTATTGACTGGTTCTTTATTGAGTTTTGTACAGTTTATTGACTGGTTCTTTATTCAGTTTTGTACTGTTTATTGACTGGTTCTTTATTCAGTTTTGTAATGTTTATTGACTGGTTCTTTATTCAGTTTTGTTCAGTTTATTCACTGTTTCTTTATTGAGTTTTGTACAGTTTATTGACTGTTTCTTTATTGAGTTTTGTACAGTTTATTGACTGGTTCTTTATTGAGTTTTGTACAGTTTATTGACTGTTTCTTTATTGAGTTTTGTACAGTTTATTGACTGTTTCTTTATTTAGTTTTGTACAGTTTATTGACTGTTTCTTTAGTTAGTTTTGTACAGTTTATTGACTGTTTCTTTAGTTAGTTTTGTACAGTTTATTAACTGTTTCTTTATTTAGTTTGTGTACAATTTATTGACTGGTTCTTTATTTAGTTTTCTACAGTTTATTGACTGGTACTGTATTGAGTTTTGTACAGTTTATTGACTGTTTCTTTATTGAGTTTTGTAATGTTTATTGACTGGTTGTTTATTGAGTTTTGTACAGTTTATTGACTGGTTCTTTATTGAGTTTTGTACAGTTTATTGACTGATTCTTTATTGGATTTGTGTACAATTTATTGACTGGTTCTTTATTGAGTTGTGTACAGTTTATTGACTGGTTCTTTATTGAGTTTTGTACAGTTTATTGACTGGTTCTTTATTCAGTTTTCTACAGTTTATTGACTGGTTCTTTATTCAGTTTTGTAATGTTTATTGACTGGTTCTTTATTGAGTTTTGTACAGTTTATGCTTGCTTCAATTCAACAAGATAGTCGCATTTCGAGTTCTAGGTTTTAGACAACAAGACAAATAAAGTAAACCAAGTTCACTAAATTAAGGGCACTTTAAGTTAATTGTGTTGCATAACATTTTGTTATATACATGTACCTATGTATCCATATAACATCAGCTGGTTTATTCCCATATGTACACCTCAACATGTTAAAGTATGCATTCATCAGGCTAGCTTGTTCAGAACACTCATTTTAGCATTGTACATAAACTGCACACCAAATTTTTATTACCTGTAGTTTATTGATGGTATTGCAAGGATTGAAAACATATAAGATATAGATTTAAGCGCAAAAGGGCTAGATGAACAGGATTAATCCATGGCAAAGAAATGTGATTCTTTGTGAAATAAGACTACACACCGTAAATATATTTAACATCCATGTGTTTAAACTTTAACTATAAAGTGTTGCAAGGGATATCAAATGTTCTTATCTAGAACCATGCCTAAGGACAATATTACTTCAGATTAGGAGCATTTATTCAGTATAATTTAGTTATTTCGTGTAACCATATTTTCCTGGCTATAACAGTGTTGGTACCCACTTATGTGTACATACATGTATATAATTATGTACGATGACGACCTTATCACACTGAGTAATAAGCAAGCCAAGTGAGGCATACATGTATCATATTCCAAATTGTTTACACAAAGATGTATCTGCTCATCCTGCATACACTATCATAGAATAAAACAACAAGTTAAGGTAAACTATTCTATTAATTCTAAAACAAACCATTTATAACAAACGATACTACATGTTATCAAAATACATTTCATAACATTTGCATACAAGTAGAAAATTCACATGTACTATACACTACACAAAATACAAAAAATAAACTTCATTTTGGCTTTGGGGCAAACTCAGTATTGTCAAAAACTAACACATAGTTAAGCTCATTGTTACAAGAGCCAGATTAACAATGTATGTACTGTAATTGAAGTTAAACCCAACTCGGTGTACTAAATGTCAACTCGGTGTGGTTAGGTACAAGCCAGTATTTTAACATTGTGTGAACAACTTGGTGCATCCATAACCATCAAGAGCCGGATGACAGTACAAGAGCCGGAAGAGCAAAACTTCAAAGAAGTCATACTCAACTTGGTGTACAGGTGTCAACTCGGTGTAGTTATGTACAAGAGCCGGATGCTTGTAGGAGTATCAGCAACTCTGAGTACACATAACTACAAGAGCCGGAAGACAGTACAAGAACCAGAAGAGCAAGACTTATGCTAGCCATACTCAACTCGGTGTACAGGTGTCAACTCGGTGTAGTTATGTACAAGCGCCGGAAGCTTATAGACTGGCAGCAACTCGGTGTACATAGAACTACAAGAGCCGGAAGACAGTACAAGAGCCGGAAGAGCAAGACTTTTAATGTGATATTTTCATTGTTGAGAAGAACTACATTTGCAAATACTTAATTCAAATTAACCAATTAATTCATTTTGGGGAATTAATTAATAAATGTTATAGCATGAATTTAATTAACACGGCCAAAATTCAGATTGTGTTTATGAAGTAATCACAATATGAGTGCCCCAAAATGAAGTTATAAAATGAGAAATAGACATAAATTGTATTCTAATGTACAGATGAATCATTACAATTGTTATTGCTTTAAGTTGGAATATCATTATTTGCACTTGTAACCAGCCAACCTGCTTTGGGCATTCTGTAAAGCATTATTCGATATTCTTATGTACCTACAGTAGGTGTCTGAAGACCATCTCCCTAAAACCTTAATTAAATGATCTTCAATGCGAACTGCACCTGAGGTAGTTGCTGCCCCAATACGGAATGAATGTCCACTATATAAACTAGAATCATAACCTAAAATATCCATATGGAATTTTAACAAGCTTAAAAATTTATTTCTAGTGACAACCTTCCCTGAATGTTCTAAAAATAAAGGTGATTCGGGCTGAGAGTTTAATTTCACCCTTTGACTAATGTATCTACAACAAACTGAATAGGGACATATGCAGTGTTTTGTTTCAAACAATTTAATAGTAATGCCTTGCCTGAAAGGATCTGTTTTAGAAGCTTTTAATTTCAAATGAACGCAGTCATCAAAAATTAGAAGATCAGCTAAACATAAATGAAATACAGGATCAAATTTCTCTGCACAATCTATTGTAAACTCCCCACATCTAAGAAAGGCAAAAAATGCCAAAGTACACATAGTTTCTAACAATAGATTTTCATAAGTCTCCTTTTTTCTTAACAAAATACAAATTCTTTCTAAAATATCAAATGTAATAGGATACCTTGGTTTTGGTTTAGAATTGTGTAACCTTTTAAAACCATTCAATAATGTTTTTAAACGACCTAACTCATTAATTTCTGGATACTTTACATTAATTTCCAGACACCTAAACCTTATTCCACACAAATATAACTTAACAGTACTATAACTAATTTGTAACTTGCTATAACAAAAAGCCACAAAAAGTAGTAACAATTCTTCACTGACAACAACATTTCTATAGTCAGGTAAAAAATAGTTAACAATGCCACTTAATAGTAAAAATCTTATATAAGTCATAAATCCTGTGTCGTACACTTGTCTAGTGTTTGTTGTAACAGAGTTTCTCCATAATTTATTAACTACTGATTTGAGTTCCATAGTACCTCTGATGGTGGAGGAACTGAACATGGATGATGCTCTGCTATTGTCGTTAATGTCCGGAATTTGTCTATCTGTAAACGAGACAGAGAATCTGCAATAGTATTTGTTCTACCTGGCACATGTTTAGCTAATACTACAAAGTTTTGTTGTGCTGCCACAAGTGTTAACCTACGCATTAACGGCATTATATGTGGTGATTTGGAACGGCCTTTTTTGATAATAGCCACAGTAGCTTCATTATCACACATGAAAACTATTCTTTGTGTTTTCCACATATGACCCCATAATATAGCAGCAACCACAATTGGATACAGTTCCCGAAAAGCGATGGATATCTCCTTATTATCCACAACTAAATTTGAAAAATCTGAGGGCCATTTCTCAGCAAACCACAAGCCTGTACCATTATATTCATAATAGCCACCATATCCCAAACTCCAAGATGCATCAGTGTACAAACACATATCCTCCGAGGAAATTGTATTAACATTGTAAAACATGCTTACACCATTCCAATTTGACAAAAAGTATAACCACATTCTTATGTCTTCTCTGCATTCTACATTTAATTTAACATAATGATGCAAAGCATTAACAGTAGTAGATAACATTATTAAATGAGAAACGAAAGCTCTTCCTGGTATTACAACCCTAGAAGCGAAATTTAAATGCCCAAGTAATTGTAAAATTTCACGTTTCGTGCAAGATTTCTTAGCCAAAAATTCCTTCAAGTAATTTGTAATACGCTCAAGTTTGTCAAATGGCAAACGAGCCTCCATTAAGTTGGAATCCAACACAATTCCAAGATATTCCATAACCGTGTCTGGTCCTGCGGTTTTGTGTTCAGCCATTGGGATGTTGAGAGTATTAAATATATGATGAAGCACATCCATATTCCTCTGTGCACAATTATGTGGATGTTCAAAGGTGATAAAATCATCAAGTAAGTGTAATATGAATTTAATGCCATAATTATTTTCCGCAATCCAACAAATAGCCTGGGAAAGTGTGTCAAATATTTTAGGACTGGAACGACAACCAAAGGCTAATTTCGTATAATAGTAATAATGTTTTCTCCATTTGATACAAAACATATGCCATCGGGTTGGAAGAATGGGTATAAGTTTAAATGCATCAGATATATCGGTCTTGCACATAGTAGTATTCTTTCCAAGCAGTTGAATAATTCTTACTGCATCATCTATACGCACATAAGTAAGTGAACACTGATCCTTATCAATCATATTATTAACACTTTGATGAGCAATATTCTCATGTGGAGAAGATAAGTCGACTATTAACCTAGGTTTCCCTGAATATTTCCCAATAGCTACCCCAATGGGGCTAACTCTATATTTCTCAAAGGGCAAATTGTCGAAAGGGCCCTCTAAAAACCCTTTATGTACCTCACTTTCTATTAGTGTGTCTACAATGTCATGTTGGTTTATTGCTGATCTAAGATTTTTACACTCTTTAGTTGGAACATTAATATCAGATATCATAGTATCAAACCCAGATTTTAAACCATCACATAAATATTTGACAAATTCTTGGTCATTGTGTTTTCCTAATTCTATAAATAAGTTTTTGACATTAATGGGAGTATCAGCTTTTAGTCACTTCTCATTCACTTTATTGACTTTCTTTTTTCCACATGAACTGGCACCATGAGAATTGGAATAGCATAGGGCACATATGTGTGCATACACGCAAGACTGTCTATTACAAGACTTGTCATTAAAATTATTACAGAGCTCTTGGTCTTTATGGAACATACGTTTCCTGCCATACTTATCTACATCCCTGTTATTTGTTAGTGACCGTTTGACATTGGTATGACTTGGTATTCTTTGAACACCGACTTGTGGGCACAAATTTGATAAATGCATAGTGGACGAACAATGTTCACATGTATTAATTCTGGCATTCCCCATAACTAATGTCAACAGGGACAGATCTTTAATTGACCAGTCTACTTTGATGTTGTAATCTCTAAGGGCTGCGGCGGCTTTAGCAGAAAACTGACAATGGTAGTCGTAGAACTTAAAGCCATAAATATTACTAAGTTCTACCATGGTAGCCTCGTATCGGTCTAATTCAATCCTTCTGTTGGGGAATTTAAGACACATTACCCTTTTATATTTCCCGAAGGCTGTCAAAAATTCAGTGATAGAAAGGGATTTATTGAGTCGGGTATCCTCCTGGTTGGTCAAATTGACAGTTATAGCCCCTTGCTCTTGGACAATGTTCTTGTCTACTTCATATTTAGGGATCAAAAGTGTAACAAGATTAACATCTTTCCCTTCCCAGATACGTTTCTTAATTGATTCAGACACAATGTCAATGTGCTGAATACTTTCAGCTGGGACCCCAAATTCTGATGATGGATAACGATACCCACCGTAACTATCGTTGTTTGACGTGTTTCGTGGAGTCTCCGAATTTCCCAATGCCGCCATCGCGGTTGTCAGGGTGTTAGTGGCAAGTTCACCTGTCGTAGTTGTATTCGCTTGTTGAGGCTGTTCATTACTTTTGTTAATCAATTTCATAACAGTTTGTTGTAATCCAAGCATTGTCTGTTGCATAGATTGCATGGAGTTAAGTATTCCCGATATCACTTCGTTATGCATGCTGTTCATGGGCGCGGCCATATTTGTTGACGTGCATTCTGTATTCATCCGCGGGATTCTCGCTTCACCACCGCTTTCATTTACGTTATTTAGTGGGGTTGTCGTGGTGATAGTTGGGGTGTCAAAGTTTCTGTGAACTACTGTATTTTGCTCAGTATTGATACCTGCTGCACTACTGTCTCCCTGAGTTGATGAGCATGGAGTAGATTCATTCCTGCGTGCTAAGTTGTCCACATATATTTTCCTTAAAACGGACTTTCCCAATGAAATGGGGACAAAAATGTTCAGTTTATCTAATTCCTCTTTAAGTTTTTGTGCAGTCCAATTACTCGGATCGTTAGAGTCCCATGGTGTATCAGATCTTTTATTAGATCGTACAGATCGAGAACGAGACACACGGTCGGCCATTGTTGTTGAAACAAAACAAAACGCTTAGTCAAACATTGCAGAGATCCTAGGAAATGATATTAGTTCGATACATAAAATATCATTAATCGACTAGAGATATGAATACTGTCCTGTCCATGATTGTTATTATAATCGAACAAATGTAAATTCGCAAGTATTGTTTGGATCAAGATTCGATAAAACACCAACACTGCCCTTTCTTAACCATAACTGACGTGGATGCACTGATAATGATTAACCAATCAGATGTCAGGAAATCAATAACATAGATATTATTTATAGAACGAAATCCCAGCCATCATAAACCTGGCTTATAAACTTATAAGCCTCAATTTATTGACTGGTTGTTTATTGAGTTTTTTACAGTTTATTCACTGTTTCTTTATTCAGTTTTGTAATGTTTATTGACTGGTTGTTTATTGAGTTTTGTACAGTTTATTGACTGGTTCTTTATTGAGTTTTGTACAGGTTATTGACTTGTTCTTTATTCAGTTTTGTATTGTTTATTGAGTGGTTTTTTATTGAGTTTTGTACAGCTTATTGACTGGTTCTTTATTGAGTTTTGAACAGTTTATTGACTGGTTCTTTATTGAGTTTTGTACAGTTTATTGACTGGTTCTTTGTTCAGTTTTGTACAGTTTATTGACTGGTTCTTTACTGAGTTTTGTACAGTTTATTGACTGGTTCTTTATTCAGTTTTGTACCGTTTATTGACTGTTTCTTTATTTAAATTTCTACAGTTTATCGACTGTTTCTTTATTTAGTTTTGTACAGTTTATTGACTGGTTCTTTATTTAGTTTTGTACAGTTTATTGACTGTTTCTTCATTCAGTTTTGTAATGTTTCTTGACTGGTTGTTTAAATGAGTTTTGTACAGTTTATTGACTGGTTCTTTGTTCAGTTTTGTACAGTTTATTGACTGTTTCTGTATTGAGTTTTGTACAGTTTATTGACTGGTTCTTTATTCAGTTTTGTTCAGTTTTTTTACTGTTTCTTTATGGAGTTTGTGTACAATTTATTGACTGGTTCTTTATTTAGTTTTGTACAGTTTTTTGATTGTTTCTTTATTTAGTTTTGTACAGTTTATTGACTGGTTCTTTATTCAGTTTTGTACAGTTTATTCACTGTGTCTTTATTCAAGTTTGTAATGTTTATTGACTGGTTTTTTATTGAGTTTTGTACAGTTTATTGACTGGTTCTTTATTGAATTTGTGTACAATTTATTGACTGGTTCTTTATTGAGTTTTGTACAGTTTATTGACTGGTTCTTTATTGAGTTTTGTACAGTTTATTGACTGTTTCCTTATTGACTTTTGTACAGTTTAGTGACTGTTTTTTATTGAGTTTTGTTCAGTTTATTGACTGTTTCTTTATTGAGTTTTGTACAGTTTATTGACTGTTTCTGTAATCATTTTTGTACAGTTTGTTGACTGTTTCTTTATTGAGTTTTGTACAGTTTATTGACTGGTTCTTTATTCAGTTTTGTACAGTTTATTGACTGTTTCTTTATTGAGTTTTGTACAGTTTATTGACTGTTTCTTTATTTAGTTTTGTACAGTTTATTGACTGTTTCTTTAGTTAGTTGTGGTACATTTTATTGACTGTTTCTTTATTTAGTTTGTGCACAATTTATTGACTGGTTCTTTATTTAGTTTTGTACAGTTTATTGACTGGTTCTTTATTGAGTTTTGTACACTTTATTGACTGTTTCTTTATTCAGTTTTGTAATGTTTATTGACTGGTTGTTTATTGCGTTTTGTACAGTTTATTGACTGATTCTTTATTGGATTTGTGTACAGTTTATTGACTGGTTCTTTATTGAGCTTTGTACAGTTTATTGACTGGTTCTTTATTCAGTTTTGTACAGTTTATTTACTGGTTCTTTATTCAGTTTTTTAATGTTTATTGACTGGTTCTTTATTGAGTTTTGTACAGTTTATTGACTGGTTCTTTATTCAGTTTTGTACTGTTTATTGACTGGTTCTTTATTCAGTTTTGTAATCTTTATTGACTGGTTCTTTATTCAGTTTTGTTCAGTTTATTCACTGTTTCTTTATTGAGTTTTGTACAGTTTATTGACTGTTTCTTTATTGAGTTTTGTACAGTTTATTGACTGGTTCTTTATTCAGTTTTGTACAGTTTATTGACTGTTTCTTTATTGAGTTTTGTACAGTTTATTGACTGTTTCTTTATTTAGTTTTGTACAGTTTATTGACTGTTTCTTTAGTTAGTTTTGTACAGTTTATTGACTGTTTCTTTAGTTAGTTTTGTACAGTTTATTAACTGTTTCTTTATTTAGTTTGTGTACAATTTATTGACTGGTTCTTTATTTAGTTTTCTACAGTTTATTTACTGTTTCTTTATTTAGTTTTGTACAGTTTATTGACTGGTACTTTATTGAGTTTTGTACAGTTTATTGACTGTTTCTTTATTCAGTTTTGTAATGTTTATTGACTGGTTGTTTATTGAGTTTTGTACAGTTTAATGACTGGTTCTTTATTGAGTTTTGTACAGTTTATTGACTGATTCTTTATTGGATTTGTGTACAATTTATTGACTGGTTCTTTATTGAGTTGTGTACAGTTTATTGACTGGTTCTTTATTGAGTTTTGTACATTTTATTGACTAGTTCTTTATTCAGTTTTATACAGTTTATTGACTGGTTCTTTATTCAGTTTTGTAATGTTTATTGACTGGTTCTTTATTGAGTTTTGTACAGTTTATTGACTGGTTCTTTATTGAGTTTTTTTACAGTTTATTCACTGTTTCTTTATTCAGTTTTGTAATGTTTATTGACTGGTTGTTTATTGAGTTTTGTACAGTTTATTGACTGGTTCTTTATTGAGTTTTGTACAGGTTATTGACTTGTTCTTTATTCAGTTTTGTATTGTTTATTGACTGTTTTTTTATTGAGTTTTGTACAGCTTATTGACTGGTTCTTTATTGAGTTTTGAACAGTTTATTGACTGGTTCTTTATTGAGTTTTGTACAGTTTATTGACTGGTTCTTTGTTCAGTTTTGTACAGTTTATTGACTGGTTCTTTACTGAGTTTTGTACAGTTTATTGACTGGTTCTTTATTCAGTTTTGTACAGTTTATTGACTGTTTCTTTATTTAAATTTCTACAGTTTATCGACTGTTTCTTTATTTACTTTGCACAGTTTATTGACTGGTTCTTTATTTAGTTTTGTACAGTTTATTGACTGTTTCTTCATTCAGTTTTGTAATGTTTCTTGACTGGTTGTTTAAATGAGTTTTGTACAGTTTATTGACTGGTTCTTTGTTCAGTTTTGTACAGTTTATTGACTGTTTCTGTATTGAGTTTTGTACAGTTTATTGACTGGTTCTTTATTCAGTTTTGTTCAGTTTTTTTACTGTTTCTTTATGGAGTTTGTGTACAATTTATTGACTGTTTCTTTAGTTAGTTTTGTACAGTTTATTAACTGTTTCTTTATTCAGTTTGTGTACAATTTATTGACTGGTTCTTTATTTAGTTTTCTACAGTTTATTTACTGTTTCTTTATTTAGTTTTGTACAGTTTATTGACTGGTACTTTATTGAGTTTTGTACAGTTTATTGACTGTTTCTTTATTCAGTTTTGTAATGTTTATTGACTGGTTGTTTATTGAGTTTTGTACAGTTTAATGACTGGTTCTTTATTGAGTTTTGTACAGTTTATTGACTGATTCTTTATTGGATTTGTGTACAATTTATTGACTGGTTCTTTATTGAGTTGTGTACAGTTTATTGACTGGTTCTTTATTGAGTTTTGTACAGGTTATTGACTGGTTCTTTATTCAGTTTTATACAGTTTATTGACTGGTTCTTTTTTCAGTTTTGTAATGTTTATTGACTGGTTCTTTATTGAGTTTTGTACAGTTTATTGACTGGTTCTTTATTGAGTTTTTTACAGTTTATTCACTGTTTCTTTATTCAGTTTTGTAATGTTTATTGACTGGTTGTTTATTGAGTTTTGTACAGTTTATTGACTGGTTCTTTATTGAGTTTTGTACAGGTTATTGACTTGTTCTTTATTCAGTTTTGTATTGTTTATTGAGTCTTTTTTTATTGAGTTTTGTACAGCTTATTGACTGGTTCTTTATTGAGTTTTGAACAGTTTATTGACTGGTTCTTTATTGAGTTTTGTACAGTTTATTGACTGGTTCTTTGTTCAGTTTTGTACAGTTTATTGACTGGTTCTTTACTGAGTTTTGTACAGTTTATTGACTGGTTCTTTATTCAGTTTTGTACAGTTTATTGACTGTTTCTTTATTTAAATTTCTACAGTTTATCGACTGTTTCTTTATTTAGTTTTGTACAGTTTATTGACTGGTTCTTTATTTAGTTTTGTACAGTTTATTGACTGTTTCTTTATTGAGTTTTGTACAGTTTATTGACTGTTTCTTTATTTAGTTTTGTACAGTTTATTAACTGTTTCTTTATTTAGTTTGTGTACAATTTATTGACTGGTTCTTTATTTAGTTTTCTGCAGTTTATTTACTGTTTCTTTATTTAGTTTTGTACAGTTTATTGACTGGTACTTTATTGAGTTTTGTACAGTTTATTGACTGTTTCTTTATTCAGTTTTGTAATGTTTATTGACTGGTTGTTTATTGAGTTTTGTACAGTTTAATGACTGGTTCTTTATTGAGTTTTGTACAGTTTATTGACTGATTCTTTATTGGATTTGTGTACAATTTATTGACTGGTTCTTTATTGAGTTGTGTACAGTTTATTGACTGGTTCTTTATTGAGTTTTGTACAGTTTATTGACTGGTTCTTAATTCAGTTTTCTACAGTTTATTGACTGGTTCTTTATTCAGTTTTGTAATGTTTATTGACTGGTTCTTTATTGAGTTTTGTACAGTTTATTGACTGGTTGTTTATTGAGTTTATTACAGTTTATTCACTGTTTCTTTATTCAGTTTTGTAATGTTTATTGACTGGCTGTTTATTGAGTTTTGTACAGTTTATTGACTGGTTCTTTATTGAGTTTTGTACAGGTTATTGACTTGTTCTTTATTCAGTTTTGTATTGTTTATTGACTTGTTTTTTATTGAGTTTTGTACAGCTTATTGACTGGTTCTTTGTTCAGTTTTGTACAGTTTATTGACTGGTTCTTTACTGAGTTTTGTACAGTTTATTGACTGGTTCTTTATTCAGTTTTGTACAGTTTATTGACTGTTTCTTTATTTAAATTTCTACAGTTTATCGACTGTTTCTTTATTTAGTTTTGTACAGTTTATTGACTGGTTCTTTATTTAGTTTTGTACAGTTTATTGACTGTTTCTTCATTCAGTTTTGTAATGTTTCTTGACTGGTTGTTTAAATGAGTTTTGTACAGTTTATTGACTGGTTCTTTGTTCAGTTTTGTACAGTTTATTGACTGTTTCTGTATTGAGTTTTGTACAGTTTATTGACTGGTTCTTTATTCAGTTTTGTTCAGTTTTTTTACTGTTTCTTTATGGAGTTTGTGTACAATTTATTGACTGGTTCTTTATTTAGTTTTGTACAGTTTTTTGATTGTTTCTTTATTTAGTTTTGTGCAGTTTATTGGCTGGTTCTTTATTCAGTTTTGTACAGTTTATTCAGTGTCTTTATTCAAGTTTGTAATGTTTATTGACTGGTTTTTTATTGAGTTTTGTACAGTTTATTGACTGGTTCTTTATTGAATTTGTGTACAATTTATTGACTGGTTCTTTATTGAGTTTTGTACAGTTTATTGACTGGTTCTTTATTAAGTTTTGTACAGTTTATTGACTGTTTCCTTATTGACTTTTGTACAGTTTAGTGACTGTTTTTTATTGAGTTTTGTTCAGTTTATTGACTGTTTCTTTATTGAGTTTTGTACAGTTTATTGACTGTTTCTGTAATCATTTTTGTACAGTTTGTTGACTGTTTCTTTATTGAGTTTTGTTCAGTTTATTGACTGGTTCTTTATTCAGTTTTGTACAGTTTATTGACTGTTTCTTTATTGAGTTTTGTACAGTTTATTGACTGTTTCTTTATTTAGTTTTGTACAGTTTATTGACTGTTTCTTTAGTTAGTTGTGGTACATTTTATTGACTGTTTCTTTATTTAGTTTGTGCACAATTTATTGACTGGTTCTTTATTTAGTTTTGTACAGTTTATTGACTGGTTCTTTATTGAGTTTTGTACACTTTATTGACTGTTTCTTTATTCAGTTTTGTAATGTTTATTGACTGGCTGTTTATTGAGTTTTGTACAGTTTATTGACTGGTTCTTTATTGCGTTTTGTACAGTTTATTGACTGATTCTTTATTGGATTTGTGTGCAGTTTATTGACTGGTTCTTTATTGAGCTTTGTACAGTTTATTGACTGGTTCTTTATTCAGTTTTGTACAGTTTATTTACTGGTTCTTTATTCAGTTTTTTAATGTTTATTGACTGGTTCTTTATTGAGTTTTGTACAGTTTATTGACTGGTTCTTTATTCAGTTTTGTACTGTTTATTGACTGGTTCTTTATTCAGTTTTGTAATGTTTATTGACTGGTTCTTTATTCAGTTTTGTTCAGTTTATTCACTGTTTCTTTATTGAGTTTTGTACAGTTTATTGACTGTTTCTTTATTGAGTTTTGTACAGTTTATTGACTGGTTCTTTATTCAGTTTTGTACAGTTTATTGACTGTTTCTTTATTGAGTTTTGTACAGTTTATTGACTGTTTCTTTATTTAGTTTTGTACAGTTTATTGACTGTTTCTTTAGTTAGTTTTGTACAGTTTATTGACTGTTTCTTTAGTTAGTTTTATACAGTTTATTAACTGTTTCTTTATTTAGTTTGTGTACAATTTATTGACTGGTTCTTTATTTAGTTTTCTACAGTTTATTGACTGGTACTTTATTGAGTTTTGTACAGTTTATTGACTGTTTCTTTATTCAGTTTTGTAATGTTTATTGACTGGTTCTTTATTCAGTTTTGTACAGTTTATTGACTGGTTCTTTATTGAGTTTTGTACAGTTTATTGACTGATTCTTTATTGGATTTGTGTACAATTTATTGACTGGTTCTTTATTGAGTTGTGTACAGTTTATTGACTGGTTCTTTATTGAGTTTTGTACAGTTTATTGACTGGTTCTTTATTAAGTTTTCTACAGTTTATTGACTGGTTCTTTATTCAGTTTTGTAATGTTTATTGACTGGTTCTTTATTGAATTTTGTACAGTTTATTGACTGGTTGTTTATTGAGATTTTTACAGTTTATTCACTGTTTCTTTATTCAGTTTTGTAATGTTTATTGACTGGTTGTTTATTGAGTTTTGTACAGTTTATTGACTGGTTCTTTATTGAGTTTTGTACAGGTTATTGACTTGTTCTTTATTCAGTTTTGTATTGTTTATTGAGTGGTTTTTTATTGAGTTTTGTACAGCTTATTGACTGGTTCTTTATTGAGTTTTGAACAGTTTATTGACTGGTTCTTTATTGAGTTTTGTACAGTTTATTGACTGGTTCTTTGTTCAGTTTTGTACAGTTTATTGACTGTTTCTTTATTTAAATTTCTACAGTTTATCGACTGTTTCTTTATTTAGTTTTGTACAGTTTATTGACTGGTTCTTTATTTAGTTTTGTACAGTTTATTGACTGTTTCTTCATTCAGTTTTGTAATGTTTCTTGACTGGTTGTTTAAATGAGTTTTGTACAGTTTATTGACTGGTTCTTTCTTCAGTTTTGTACAGTTTATTGACTGTTTCTGTATTGAGTTTTGTACAGTTTATTGACTGGTTCTTTATTCAGTTTTGTTCAGTTTTTTTACTGTTTCTTTATGGAGTTTGTGTACAATTTATTGACTGGTTCTTTATTTAGTTTTGTACAGTTTTTTGATTGTTTCTTTATTTAGTTTTGTACAGTTTATTGACTGGTTCTTTATTCAGTTTTGTACAGTTTATTCACTGTGTCTTTATTCAAGTTTGTAATGTTTATTGACTGGTTTTTTATTGAGTTTTGTACAGTTTATTGACTGGTTCTTTATTGAATTTGTGTACAATTTATTGACTGGTTCTTTATTGAGTTTTGTACAGTTTATTGACTGGTTCTTTATTGAGTTTTGTACAGTTTATTGACTGTTTCCTTATTGACTTTTGTACAGTTTAGTGACTGTTTTTTATTGAGTTTTGTTCAGTTTATTGACTGTTTCTTTATTGAGTTTTGTACAGTTTATTGACTGTTTCTGTAATCATTTTTGTACAGTTTGTTGACTGTGTCTTTATTGAGTTTTGTACAGTTTATTGACTGGTTCTTTATTCAGTTTTGTACAGTTTATTGACTGTTTCTTTATTGAGTTTTGTACAGTTTATTGACTGTTTCTTTAGTTAGTTGTGGTACATTTTATTGACTGTTTCTTTATTTAGTTTGTGCACAATTTATTGACTGGTTCTTTATTTAGTTTTGTACAGTTTATTGACTGGTTCTTTATTGAGTTTTGTACACTTTATTGACTGTTTCTTTATTCAGTTTTGTAATGTTTATTGACTGGTTGTTTATTGAGTTTTGTACAGTTTATTGACTGGTTCTTTATTGCGTTTTGTACAGTTTATTGACTGATTCTTTATTGAGTTTTGTACAGTTTATTGACTGGTTCTTTATTCAGTTTTGTACAGTTTATTGACTGTTTCTTTATTGAGTTTTGTACAGTTTATTGACTGTTTCTTTATTTAGTTTTGTACAGTTTATTGACTGTTTCTTTAGTTAGTTTTGTACAGTTTATTGACTGTTTCTTTAGTTAGTTTTGTAGAGTTTATTAACTGTTTCTTTATTTAGTTTGTGTACCATTTATTGACTGGTTCTTTATTTAGTTTTCTACAGTTTATTGACTGGTACTTTATTGAGTTTTGTACAGTTTATTGACTGTTTCTTTATTCAGTTTTGTAATGTTTATTGACTGGTTGTTTATTGAGTTTTGTACAGTTTATTGACTGGTTCTTTATTGAGTTTTGTACAGTTTATTGACTGATTCTTTATTGGATTTGTGTACAATTTATTGACTGGTTCTTTATTGAGTTGTGTACAGTTTATTGACTGGTTCTTTACTGAGTTTTGTACAGTTTATTGACTGGTTCTTTATTCAGTTTTCTACAGTTTATTGACTGGTTCTTTATTCAGTTTTGTAATGTTTATTGATTGGTTCTTTATTGAGTTTTGTACAGTTTATTGACTGGTTGTTTATTGAGTTTTTTACAGTTTATTCACTGTTTCTTTATTCAGTTTTGTAATGTTTATTGACTGGTTGTTTATTGAGTTTTGTACAGTTTATTGACTGGTTCTTTATTGAGTTTTGTACAGGTTATTGACTTGTTCTTTATTCAGTTTTGTATTGTTTATTGAGTGGTTTTTTATTGAGTTTTGTACAGCTTATTGACTGGTTCTTTATTGAGTTTTGAACAGTTTATTGACTGGTTCTTTATTGAGTTTTGTACAGTTTATTGACTGGTTCTTTGTTCAGTTTTGTACAGTTTATTGACTGGTTCTTTACTGAGTTTTGTACAGTTTATTGACTGGTTCTTTATTCAGTTTTGTACAGTTTATTGACTGTTTCTTTATTTAAATTTCTACAGTTTATCGACTGTTTCTTTATTTAGTTTTGTACAGTTTATTGACTGGTTCTTTATTTAGTTTTGTACAGTTTATTGACTGTTTCTTCATTCAGTTTTGTAATGTTTCTTGACTGGTTGTTTAAATGAGTTTTGTACAGTTTATTGACTGGTTCTTTGTTCAGTTTTGTACAGTTTATTGACTGTTTCTGTATTGAGTTTTGTACAGTTTATTGACTGGTTCTTTATTCAGTTTTGTTCAGTTTTTTTACTGTTTCTTTATGGAGTTTGTGTACAATTTATTGACTGGTTCTTTATTTAGTTTTGTACAGTTTTTTGATTGTTTCTTTATTTAGTTTTGTACAGTTTATTGACTGGTTCTTTATTCAGTTTTGTACAGTTTATTCACTGTGTCTTTATTCAAGTTTGTAATGTTTATTGACTGGTTTTTTATTGAGTTTTGTACAGTTTATTGACTGGTTCTTTATTGAATTTGTGTACAATTTATTGACTGGTTCTTTATTGAGTTTTGTACAGTTTATTGACTGGTTCTTTATTGAGTTTTGTACAGTTTATTGACTGTTTCCTTATTGACTTTTGTACAGTTTAGTGACTGTTTTTTATTGAGTTTTGTTCAGTTTATTGACTGTTTCTTTATTGAGTTTTGTACAGTTTATTGACTGTTTCTGTAATCATTTTTGTACAGTTTGTTGACTGTTTCTTTATTGAGCTTTGTACAGTTTATTGACTGGTTCTTTATTCAGTTTTGTACAGTTTAATGACTGGTTCTTTATTGAGTTTTGTACAGTTTATTGACTGTTTCTTTATTCAGTTTTGTAATGTTTATTGACTGGTTGTTTATTGAGTTTTGTACAGTTTAATGACTGGTTCTTTATTGAGTTTTGTACAGTTTATTGACTGATTCTTTATTGGATTTGTGTACAATTTATTGACTGGTTCTTTATTGAGTTGTGTACAGTTTATTGACTGGTTCTTTATTGAGTTTTGTACAGGTTATTGACTGGTTCTTTATTCAGTTTTATACAGTTTATTGACTGGTTCTTTTTTCAGTTTTGTAATGTTTATTGACTGGTTCTTTATTGAGTTTTGTACAGTTTATTGACTGGTTCTTTATTGAGTTTTTTACAGTTTATTCACTGTTTCTTTATTCAGTTTTGTAATGTTTATTGACTGGTTGTTTATTGAGTTTTGTACAGTTTATTGACTGGTTCTTTATTGAGTTTTGTACAGGTTATTGACTTGTTCTTTATTCAGTTTTGTATTGTTTATTGAGTCTTTTTTTATTGAGTTTTGTACAGCTTATTGACTGGTTCTTTATTGAGTTTTGAACAGTTTATTGACTGGTTCTTTATTGAGTTTTGTACAGTTTATTGACTGGTTCTTTGTTCAGTTTTGTACAGTTTATTGACTGGTTCTTTACTGAGTTTTGTACAGTTTATTGACTGGTTCTTTATTCAGTTTTGTACAGTTTATTGACTGTTTCTTTATTTAAATTTCTACAGTTTATCGACTGTTTCTTTATTTAGTTTTGTACAGTTTATTGACTGGTTCTTTATTTAGTTTTGTACAGTTTATTGACTGTTTCTTTATTGAGTTTTGTACAGTTTATTGACTGTTTCTTTATTTAGTTTTGTACAGTTTATTAACTGTTTCTTTATTTAGTTTGTGTACAATTTATTGACTGGTTCTTTATTTAGTTTTCTGCAGTTTATTTACTGTTTCTTTATTTAGTTTTGTACAGTTTATTGACTGGTACTTTATTGAGTTTTGTACAGTTTATTGACTGGTTCTTTATTTAGTTTTGTACAGTTTTTTGATTGTTTCTTTATTTAGTTTTGTACAGTTTATTGACTGGTTGTTTATTGAGTTTTGTACAGTTTAATGACTGGTTCTTTATTGAGTTTTGTACAGTTTATTGACTGATTCTTTATTGGATTTGTGTACAATTTATTGACTGGTTCTTTATTGAGTTGTGTACAGTTTATTGACTGGTTCTTTATTGAGTTTTGTACAGTTTATTGACTGGTTCTTAATTCAGTTTTCTACAGTTTATTGACTGGTTCTTTATTCAGTTTTGTAATGTTTATTGACTGGTTCTTTATTGAGTTTTGTACAGTTTATTGACTGGTTGTTTATTGAGTTTATTACAGTTTATTCACTGTTTCTTTATTCAGTTTTGTAATGTTTATTGACTGGCTGTTTATTGAGTTTTGTACAGTTTATTGACTGGTTCTTTATTGAGTTTTGTACAGGTTATTGACTTGTTCTTTATTCAGTTTTGTATTGTTTATTGACTTGTTTTTTATTGAGTTTTGTACAGCTTATTGACTGGTTCTTTGTTCAGTTTTGTACAGTTTATTGACTGGTTCTTTACTGAGTTTTGTACAGTTTATTGACTGGTTCTTTATTCAGTTTTGTACAGTTTATTGACTGTTTCTTTATTTAAATTTCTACAGTTTATCGACTGTTTCTTTATTTAGTTTTGTACAGTTTATTGACTGGTTCTTTATTTAGTTTTGTACAGTTTATTGACTGTTTCTTCATTCAGTTTTGTAATGTTTCTTGACTGGTTGTTTAAATGAGTTTTGTACAGTTTATTGACTGGTTCTTTGTTCAGTTTTGTACAGTTTATTGACTGTTTCTGTATTGAGTTTTGTACAGTTTATTGACTGGTTCTTTATTCAGTTTTGTTCAGTTTTTTTACTGTTTCTTTATGGAGTTTGTGTACAATTTATTGACTGGTTCTTTATTTAGTTTTGTACAGTTTTTTGACTGTTTCTTTATTTAGTTTTGTGCAGTTTATTGGCTGGTTCTTTATTCAGTTTTGTACAGTTTATTCAGTGTCTTTATTCAAGTTTGTAATGTTTATTGACTGGTTTTTTATTGAGTTTTGTACAGTTTATTGACTGGTTCTTTATTGAATTTGTGTACAATTTATTGACTGGTTCTTTATTGAGTTTTGTACAGTTTATTGACTGGTTCTTTATTGAGTTTTGTACAGTTTATTGACTGTTTCCTTATTGACTTTTGTACAGTTTAGTGACTGTTTTTTATTGAGTTTTGTACAGTTTATTGACTGTTTCTTTATTGAGTTTTGTACAGTTTATTGACTGTTTCTGTAATCATTTTTGTACAGTTTGTTGACTGTTTCTTTATTGAGTTTTGTTCTGTCTATTGACTGGTTCTTTATTCAGTTTTGTACAGTTTATTGACTGTTTCTTTATTGAGTTTTGTACAGTTTATTGACTGTTTCTTTATTTAGTTTTGTACAGTTTATTGACTGTTTCTTTAGTTAGTTGTGGTACATTTTATTGACTGTTTCTTTATTTAGTTTGTGCACAATTTATTGACTGGTTCTTTATTTAGTTTTGTACAGTTTATTGACTGGTTCTTTATTGAGTTTTGTACACTTTATTGACTGTTTCTTTATTCAGTTTTGTAATGTTTATTGACTGGCTGTTTATTGAGTTTTGTACAGTTTATTGACTGGTTCTTTATTGCGTTTTGTACAGTTTATTGACTGATTCTTTATTGGATTTGTGTGCAGTTTATTGACTGGTTCTTTATTGAGCTTTGTACAGTTTATTGACTGGTTCTTTATTCAGTTTTGTACAGTTTATTTACTGGTTCTTTATTCAGTTTTTTAATGTTTATTGACTGGTTCTTTATTGAGTTTTGTACAGTTTATTGACTGGTTCTTTATTCAGTTTTGTACTGTTTATTGACTGGTTCTTTATTCAGTTTTGTAATGTTTATTGACTGGTTCTTTATTCAGTTTTGTTCAGTTTATTCACTGTTTCTTTATTGAGTTTTGTACAGTTTATTGACTGGTTCTTTATTGAGTTCTGTACAGTTTATTGACTGGTTCTTTATTCAGTTTTGTACAGTTTATTGACTGTTTCTTTATTGAGTTTTGTACAGTTTATTGACTGTTTCTTTATTTAGTTTTGTACAGTTTATTGACTGTTTCTTTAGTTAGTTTTGTACAGTTTATTGACTGTTTCTTTAGTTAGTTTTGTACAGTTTATTAACTGTTTCTTTATTTAGTTTGTGTACAATTTATTGACTGGTTCTTTATTTAGTTTTCTACAGTTTATTGACTGGTACTTTATTGAGTTTTGTACAGTTTATTGACTGTTTCTTTATTCAGTTTTGTAATGTTTATTGACTGGTTGTTTATTGAGTTTTGTACAGTTTATTGACTGGTTCTTTATTGAGTTTTGTACAGTTTATTGACTGGTTCTTTATTGGATTTGTGTACAATTTATTGACTGGTTCTTTATTGAGTTGTGTACAGTTTATTGACTGGTTCTTTATTGAGTTTTGTACAGTTTATTGACTGGTTCTTTATTAAGTTTTGTACAGTTTATTGACTGGTTCTTTATTCAGTTTTGTAATGTTTATTGACTGGTTCTTTATTGAATTTTGTACAGTTTATTGACTGGTTGTTTATTGAGATTTTTACAGTTTATTCACTGTTTCTTTATTCAGTTTTGTAATGTTTATTGACTGGTTGTTTATTGAGTTTTGTACAGTTTATTGACTGGTTCTTTATTGAGTTTTGTACAGGTTATTGACTTGTTCTTTATTCAGTTTTGTATTGTTTATTGAGTGGTTTTTTATTGAGTTTTGTACAGCTTATTGACTGGTTCTTTATTGAGTTTTGTACAGTTTATTGACTGGTTCTTTATTGAGTTTTGTACAGTTTATTGACTGGTTCTTTGTTCAGTTTTGTACAATTTATTGACTGGTTCTTTACTGAGTTTTGTACAGTTTATTGACTGGTTCTTTATTCAGTTTTGTACAGTTTATTGACTGTTTCTTTATTTAAATTTCTACAGTTTATTGACTGTTTCTTTATTGAGTTTTGTACAGTTTATTGACTGGTTCTTTATTTAGTTTTGTACAGTTTATTGACTGTTTCTTCATTCAGTTTTGTAATGTTTCTTGACTGGTTGTTTAAATGAGTTTTGTACAGTTTATTGACTGGTTCTTTGTTCAGTTTTGTACAGTTTATTGACTGTTTCTGTATTGAGTTTTGTACAGTTTATTGACTGGTTCTTTATTCAGTTTTGTTCAGTTTTTTTACTGTTTCTTTATGGAGTTTGTGTACAATTTATTGACTGGTTCTTTATTTAGTTTTGTACAGTTTTTTGATTGTTTCTTTATTTAGTTTTGTACAGTTTATTGACTGGTTCTTTATTCAGTTTTGTACAGTTTATTCACTGTGTCTTTATTCAAGTTTGTAATGTTTATTGACTGGTTTTTTATTGAGTTTTGTACAGTTTATTGACTGGTTCTTTATTGAATTTGTGTACAATTTATTGACTGGTTCTTTATTGAGTTTTGTACAGTTTATTGACTGGTTCTTTATTGAGTTTTGTACAGTTTATTGACTGTTTCCTTATTGACTTTTGTACAGTTTAGTGACTGTTTTTTATTGAGTTTTGTTCAGTTTATTGACTGTTTCTTTATTGAGTTTTGTACAGTTTATTGACTGTTTCTGTAATCATTTTTGTACAGTTTGTTGACTGTTTCTTTATTGAGTTTTGTTCAGTTTATTGACTGGTTCTTTATTCAGTTTTGTACAGTTTATTGACTGTTTCTTTATTGAGTTTTGTACAGTTTATTGACTGTTTCTTTATTTAGTTTTGTACAGTTTATTGACTGTTTCTTTAGTTAGTTGTGGTACATTTTATTGACTGATTCTTTATTTAGTTTGTGCACAATTTATTGACTGGTTCTTTATTTAGTTTTGTACAGTTTATTGACTGGTTCTTTATTGAGTTTTGTACACTTTATTGACTGTTTCTTTATTCAGTTTTGTAATGTTTATTGACTGGCTGTTTTTTGAGTTTTGTACAGTTTATTGACTGGTTCTTTATTGCGTTTTGTACAGTTTATTGACTGATTCTTTATTGGATTTGTGTGCAGTTTATTGACTGGTTCTTTATTGAGCTTTGTACAGTTTATTGACTGGTTCTTTATTCAGTTTTGTACAGTTTATTTACTGGTTCTTTATTCAGTTTTTTAATGTTTATTGACTGGTTCTTTATTGAGTTTTGTACAGTTTATTGACTATTTCATTATTTAGTTTTGTACAGTTTATTGACTGGTTCTTTATTCAGTTCTGTAATGTTTATTGACTGGTTCTTTATTCAGTTTTGTTCAGTTTATTCACTGTTTCTTTATTGAGTTTTGTACAGTTTATTGACTGTTTCTTTATTGAGTTTTGTACAGTTTATTGACTGGTTCTTTATTCAGTTTTGTACAGTTTATTGACTGTTTCTTTATTGAGTTTTGTACAGTTTATTGACTGTTTCTTTATTTAGTTTTGTACAGTTTATTGACTGTTTCTTTAGTTAGTTTTGTACAGTTTATTGACTGTTTCTTTAGTTAGTTTTGTACAGTTTATTAACTGTTTCTTTATTTAGTTTGTGTACAATTTATTGACTGGTTCTTTATTTAGTTTTCTACAGTTTATTGACTGGTACTTTATTGAGTTTTGTACAGTTTATTGACTGTTTCTTTATTCAGTTTTGTAATGTTTATTGACTGGTTGTTTATTGAGTTTTGTACAGTTTATTGACTGGTTCTTTATTGAGTTTTGTACAGTTTATTGACTGATTCTTTATTGGATTTGTGTACAATTTATTGACTGGTTCTTTATTGAGTTGTGTACAGTTTATTGACTGGTTCTTTATTGAGTTTTGTACAGTTTATTGACTGGTTCTTTATTGAGTTTTGTACAGTTTATTGACTGGTTCTTTATTCAGTTTTGTAATGTTTATTGACTGGTTCTTTATTGAATTTTGTACAGTTTATTGACTGGTTGTTTATTGAGATTTTTACAGTTTATTCACTGTTTCTTTATTCAGTTTTGTAATGTTTATTGACTGGTTGTTTATTGAGTTTTGTACAGTTTATTGACTGGTTCTTTATTGAGTTTTGTACAGGTTATTGACTTGTTCTTTATTCAGTTTTGTATTGTTTATTGAGTGGTTTTTTATTGAGTTTTGTACAGCTTATTGACTGGTTCTTTATTGAGTTTTGAACAGTTTATTGACTGGTTCTTTATTGAGTTTTGTACAGTTTATTGACTGGTTCTTTGTTCAGTTTTGTACAGTTTATTGACTGGTTCTTTACTGAGTTTTGTACAGTTTATTGACTGGTTCTTTATTCAGTTTTGTACAGTTTATTGACTGTTTCTTTATTTAAATTTCTACAGTTTATCGACTGTTTCTTTATTTAGTTTTGTACAGTTTATTGACTGGTTCTTTATTTAGTTTTGTACAGTTTATTGACTGTTTCTTCATTCAGTTTTGTAATGTTTCTTGACTGGTTGTTTAAATGAGTTTTGTACAGTTTATTGACTGGTTCTTTGTTCAGTTTTGTACAGTTTATTGACTGTTTCTGTATTGAGTTTTGTACAGTTTATTGACTGGTTCTTTATTCAGTTTTGTTCAGTTTTTTTACTGTTTCTTTATGGAGTTTGTGTACAATTTATTGACTGGTTCTTTATTTAGTTTTGTACAGTTTTTTGATTGTTTCTTTATTTAGTTTTGTACAGTTTATTGACTGGTTCTTTATTCAGTTTTGTACAGTTTATTCACTGTGTCTTTATTCAAGTTTGTAATGTTTATTGACTGGTTTTTTATTGAGTTTTGTACAGTTTATTGACTGGTTCTTTATTGAATTTGTGTACAATTTATTGACTGGTTCTTTATTGAGTTTTGTACAGTTTATTGACTGGTTCTTTATTGAGTTTTGTACAGTTTATTGACTGTTTCCTTATTGACTTTTGTACAGTTTAGTGACTGTTTTTTATTGAGTTTTGTTCAGTTTATTGACTGTTTCTTTATTGAGTTTTGTACAGTTTATTGACTGTTTCTGTAATCATTTTTGTACAGTTTGTTGACTGTTTCTTTATTGAGTTTTGTACAGTTTATTGACTGGTTCTTTATTCAGTTTTGTACAGTTTATTGACTGTTTCTTTATTGAGTTTTGTACAGTTTATTGACTGTTTCTTTAGTTAGTTGTGGTACATTTTATTGACTGTTTCTTTATTTAGTTTGTGCACAATTTATTGACTGGTTCTTTATTTAGTTTTGTACAGTTTATTGACTGGTTCTTTATTGAGTTTTGTACACTTTATTGACTGTTTCTTTATTCAGTTTTGTAATGTTTATTGACTGGTTGTTTATTGAGTTTTGTACAGTTTATTGACTGGTTCTTTATTGCGTTTTGTACAGTTTATTGACTGATTCTTTATTGAGTTTTGTACAGTTTATTGACTGGTTCTTTATTCAGTTTTGTACAGTTTATTGACTGTTTCTTTATTGAGTTTTGTACAGTTTATTGACTGTTTCTTTATTTAGTTTTGTACAGTTTATTGACTGTTTCTTTAGTTAGTTTTGTACAGTTTATTGACTGTTTCTTTAGTTAGTTTTGTACAGTTTATTAACTGTTTCTTTATTTAGTTTGTGTACAATTTATTGACTGGTTCTTTATTTAGTTTTCTACAGTTTATTGACTGGTACTTTATTGAGTTTTGTACAGTTTATTGACTGTTTCTTTATTCAGTTTTGTAATGTTTATTGACTGGTTGTTTATTGAGTTTTGTACAGTTTATTGACTGGTTCTTTATTGAGTTTTGTACAGTTTATTGACTGATTCTTTATTGGATTTGTGTACAATTTATTGACTGGTTCTTTATTGAGTTGTGTACAGTTTATTGACTGGTTCTTTACTGAGTTTTGTACAGTTTATTGACTGGTTCTTTATTCAGTTTTCTACAGTTTATTGACTGGTTCTTTATTCAGTTTTGTAATGTTTATTGACTGGTTCTTTATTGAGTTTTGTACAGTTTATTGACTGGTTGTTTATTGAGTTTTTTACAGTTTATTCACTGTTTCTTTATTCAGTTTTGTAATGTTTATTGACTGGTTGTTTATTGAGTTTTGTACAGTTTATTGACTGGTTCTTTATTGAGTTTTGTACAGGTTATTGACTTGTTCTTTATTCAGTTTTGTATTGTTTATTGAGTGGTTTTTTATTGAGTTTTGTACAGCTTATTGACTGGTTCTTTATTGAGTTTTGAACAGTTTATTGACTGGTTCTTTATTGAGTTTTGTACAGTTTATTGACTGGTTCTTTGTTCAGTTTTGTACAGTTTATTGACTGGTTCTTTACTGAGTTTTGTACAGTTTATTGACTGGTTCTTTATTCAGTTTTGTACAGTTTATTGACTGTTTCTTTATTTAAATTTCTACAGTTTATCGACTGTTTCTTTATTTAGTTTTGTACAGTTTATTGACTGGTTCTTTATTTAGTTTTGTACAGTTTATTGACTGTTTCTTCATTCAGTTTTGTAATGTTTCTTGACTGGTTGTTTAAATGAGTTTTGTACAGTTTATTGACTGGTTCTTTGTTCAGTTTTGTACAGTTTATTGACTGTTTCTGTATTGAGTTTTGTACAGTTTATTGACTGGTTCTTTATTCAGTTTTGTTCAGTTTTTTTACTGTTTCTTTATGGAGTTTGTGTACAATTTATTGACTGGTTCTTTATTTAGTTTTGTACAGTTTTTTGATTGTTTCTTTATTTAGTTTTGTACAGTTTATTGACTGGTTCTTTATTCAGTTTTGTACAGTTTATTCACTGTGTCTTTATTCAAGTTTGTAATGTTTATTGACTGGTTTTTTATTGAGTTTTGTACAGTTTATTGACTGGTTCTTTATTGAATTTGTGTACAATTTATTGACTGGTTCTTTATTGAGTTTTGTACAGTTTATTGACTGGTTCTTTATTAAGTTTTGTACAGTTTATTGACTGTTTCCTTATTGACTTTTGTACAGTTTAGTGACTGTTTTTTATTGAGTTTTGTTCAGTTTATTGACTGTTTCTTTATTGAGTTTTGTACAGTTTATTGACTGTTTCTGTAATCATTTTTGTACAGTTTGTTGACTGTTTCTTTATTGAGTTTTGTACAGTTTATTGACTGGTTCTTTATTCAGTTTTGTACAGTTTATTGACTGTTTCTTTATTGAGTTTTGTACAGTTTATTGACTGTTTCTTTATTTAGTTTTGTACAGTTTATTGACTGTTTCTTTAGTTAGTTGTGGTACATTTTATTGACTGTTTCTTTATTTAGTTTGTGCACAATTTATTGACTGGTTCTTTATTTAGTTTTGTACAGTTTATTGACTGGTTCTTTATTGAGTTTGTGTACAATTTATTGACTGGTTCTTATTTAGTTTTGTACAGTTTATTGACTGTTTCTTTATTGAGTTTTGTACAGTTTATTGACTGGTTCTTTATTCAGTTTTGTACAGTTTATTGACTGTTTCTTTCTTCAGTTTTGTAATGTTTATTGACTTGTTGTTTATTGAGTTTTGTACAGTTTATTGACTGGTTCTTTATTGAGTTTTGTACAGTTTATTGACTGTTTCTTTATTCAGTTTTGGACAGTTTATTGACTGGTTGTTTGTTGAGTTTTGTACAGTTTATTGACTGGTTCTTTATTATGTTTTGTACAGTTTATTGACTGGTTCTTTATTGAATTTGTGTACAATTTATTGACTGGTTATTTATTGAATTTTGTACAGCATATTGACAGGTTCTTTATTCAGTTTTGTACAATTTATTGACTGGTTCTTTATTGAGTTGTGTACAGTTTATTGACTGGTTCTTTATTCAGTTTTGTACAGTTTATTGACTGGTTCTTTATTCAGTTTTGTACAGTTTATTGACTGGTTCTTTATTCAGTTTTGTAATGTTTATTGACTGGTTCTTTATTGAGTTTTGTACAGTTCATTGACTAGTTCTTTATTAAGTTTTGTACAGTTTATTGACTGTTTCTTTATTGAGTTTTGTACAGTTTATTGACTGTTTCTTTATTTAATTTTGTACAGTTTATTGACTGGTTCTTTATTTAGTTTTGTACAGTTTATTGACTGTTTCTTTAATTAGTTTTGTACAGTTTATTGACTGGTTCTTTATTCAGTTTTGTACAGTTTATTCACTGTGTCTTTATTCAAGTTTGTAATGTTTATTGACTTGTTGTTTATTGAGTTTTGTACAGTTTATTGACTGGTTCTTTATTGAGTTTTGTACAGTTTATTGACTGTTTCTTTATTCAGTTTTGGACAGTTTATTGACTGGTTGTTTGTTGAGTTTTGTACAGTTTATTGACTGGTTCTTTATTATGTTTTGTACAGTTTATTGACTGGTTCTTTATTGAATTTGTGTACAATTTATTGACTGGTTATTTATTGAATTTTGTACAGTATATTGACAGGTTCTTTATTCAGTTTTGTACAATTTATTGACTGGTTCTTTATTGAGTTGTGTACAGTTTATTGACTGGTTCTTTATTGAGTTTTGTACAGTTTATTGACTGGTTCTTTATTCAGTTTTGTACAGTTTATTGACTGGTTCTTTATTCAGTTTTGTAATGTTTATTGACTGGTTCTTTATTGAGTTTTGTACAGTTCATTGACTAGTTCTTTATTAAGTTTTGTACAGTTTATTGACTGTTTCTTTATTGAGTTTTGTACAGTTTATTGACTGTTTCTTTATTTAATTTTGTACAGTTTATTGACTGGTTCTTTATTTAGTTTTGTACAGTTTATTGACTGTTTCTTTAATTAGTTTTGTACAGTTTAATGGCTGTTTCTTTATTTAGTTTTGTACAGTTTATTGACTGGTTCTTTATTGAATTTGTGTACAATTTATTGACTGGTTATTTATTGAGTTTTGTACAGTATATTGACTGGTTCTTTATTCAGTTTTGTACAGTTTATTGACTGTTTCTTTATTGGGTTTTGTACAGTTTATTGACTGGTTCTTTGTTTAGTTTTGTACAGTTTATTGACTGATTCTTTATTGAATTTGTGTACAATTTATTGACTGGTTCTTTATTGAGTTGTGTACAGTTTATTGACTGGTTCTTTATTCAGTTTTGTACAGTTTATTGACTGGTTCTTTATTCAGTTTTGTAATGTTTATTGACTGGTTCTTTATTGAGTTTTGTAGAGTTCATTGACTAGTTCTTTATTAAGTTTTGTACAGTTTATTGACTAGTTCTTTATTAAGTTTTGTACAGTTTATTGACTGTTTCTTTATTGAGTTTTGTACAGTTTATTGACTGTTTCTTTATTGAGTTTTGTACAGTTTATTGACTGTTTCTTTAATTAGTTTTGTACAGTTTAATGGCTGTTTCTTTATTTAGTTTTGTACAGTTTATTGACTGGTTCTTTATTGAATTTGTGTACAATTTATTGACTGGTTATTTATTGAGTTTTGTACAGTATATTGACTGGTTCTTTATTCAGTTTTGTACAGTTTATTGACTGTTTCTTTATTGGGTTTTGTACAGTTTATTGACTGGTTCTTTGTTTAGTTTTGTACAGTTTATTGACTGATTCTTTATTGAATTTGTGTACAATTTATTGACTGGTTCTTTATTGAGTTGTGTACAGTTTATTGACTGGTTCTTTATTCAGTTTTGTACAGTTTATTGACTGTTTCTTTATTTAATTTTGTACAGTTTATTGACTGGTTCTTTATTTAGTTTTGTACAGTTTATTGACTGTTTCTTTAATTAGTTTTGTACAGTTTAATGGCTGTTTCTTTATTTAGTTTTGTACAGTTTATTGACTGGTTCTTTATTGAATTTGTGTACAATTTATTGACTGGGTATTTATTGAGTTTTGTACAGTATATTGACTGGTTTTTTATTCAGTTTTGTACAGTTTATTGACTGTTTCTTTATTGGGTTTTGTACAGTTTATTGACTGGTTCTTTGTTTAGTTTTGTACAGTTTATTGACTGATTCTTTATTGAATTTGTGTACAATTTATTGACTGGTTCTTTATTGAGTTGTGTACAGTTTATTGACTGGTTCTTTATTCAGTTTTGTACAGTTTATTGACTGGTTCTTTATTCAGTTTTGTAATGTTTATTGACTGGTTCTTTATTGAGTTTTGTAGAGTTCATTGACTAGTTCTTTATTAAGTTTTGTACAGTTTATTGACTAGTTCTTTATTAAGTTTTGTACAGTTTATTGACTGTTTCTTTATTGAGTTTTGTACAGTTTATTGACTGTTTCTTTATTGAGTTTTGTACAGTTTATTGACTGTTTCTTTAATTAGTTTTGTACAGTTTAATGGCTGTTTTTTTATTTAGTTTTGTACAGTTTATTGACTGGTTCTTTATTGAATTTGTGTACAATTTATTGACTGGTTATTTATTGAGTTTTGTACAGTATATTGACTGGTTCTTTATTCAGTTTTGTACAGTTTATTGACTGTTTCTTTATTGGGTTTTGTACAGTTTATTGACTGGTTCTTTGTTTAGTTTTGTACAGTTTATTGACTGATTCTTTATTGAATTTGTGTACAATTTATTGACTGGTTCTTTATTGAGTTGTGTACAGTTTATTGACTGGTTCTTTATTCAGTTTTGTACAGTTTATTGACTGGTTCTTTATTCAGTTTTGTAATGTTTATTGACTGGTTCTTTATTGAGTTTTGTAGAGTTCATTGACTAGTTCTTTATTAAGTTTTGTACAGTTTATTGACTAGTTCTTTATTAAGTTTTGTACAGTTTATTGACTGTTTCTTTATTGAGTTTTGTACAGTTTATTGACTGTTTCTTTATTGAGTTTTGTACAGTTTATTGACTGTTTCTTTATTCATTTTTGTACAGATTATTGACTGTTTCTTTATTGATTTTTGTACAGTTGATTGACTGGTTCTTTATTCAGTTTATTACAGTTTATTGACTGTTTCGTTATTGAGTTTTGTACAGTTTATTGACTGGTTCTTTTTTTAGCTTTGTACAGTTTATTGACTGTTTCTTTAATTAGTTTTGTACAGTTTAATGACTGTTTCTTTATTTATTTTTGTACAGTTTATTGACTGTTTCTTTATTTAGTTTGTGTACAATTTATTGACTGGTTCTTATTTAGTTTTGTACAGTTTATTGACTGTTTCTTTATTTAGTTTTGTACAGTTTATTGACTGGTTCTTTATTGAGTTTTGTTTAGTTTATTCACTGTTTCTTTCTTCAGTTTTGTAATGTTTATTGACTTGTTGTTTATTGAGTTTTGTACAGTTTATTGACTGGTTCTTTATTGAGTTTTATACAGTTTATTGACTGTTTCTTTATTGAGTTTTGTACAGTTTAGTGACTTTTTTTTATTGAGTTATGTTCAGTTTATTGACTGTTTCTTTATTGAGTTTTGTACAGTTTATTGACTGTTTCTTTATTCATTTTTGTACAGATTATTGACTGTTTCTTTATTGATTTTTGTACAGTTTATTGACTGGTTCTTTATTCAGTTTATTACAGTTTATTGACTGTTTCGTTATTGAGTTTTGTACAGTTTATTGACTGGTTCTTTTTTTAGTTTTGTACAGTTTATTGACTGTTTCTTTAATTAGTTTTGTACAGTTTAATGACTGTTTCTTTATTTAGTTTTGTACAGTTTATTGACTGTTTCTTTATTTAGTTTGTGTACAATTTATTGACTGGTTCTTATTTAGTTTTGTACAGTTTATTGACTGTTTCTTTATTTAGTTTTGTACAGTTTATTGACTGGTTCTTTATTGAGTTTTGTTTAGTTTATTCACTGTTTCCTTCTTCAGTTTTGTAATGTTTATTGACTTGTTGTTTATTGAGTTTTGTACAGTTTATTGACTGGTTCTTTATTGAGTTTTGTACAGTTTATTGACTGTTTCTTTATTCAGTTTTGGACAGTTTATTGACTGGTTGTTTATTGAGTTTTGTACAGTTTATTGACTGGTTCTTTATTATGTTTTGTACAGTTTATTGACTGGTTCTTTATTGAATTTGTGTACAATTTGATGACTGGTTATTTATTGAATTTTGTACAGTATATTGACAGGTTCTTTATTCAGTTTTGTACAATTTATTGACTGGTTCTTTATTGAGTTGTGTACAGTTTATTGACTGGTTATTTATTCAGTTTTGTTCAGTTTATTGACTGGTTCTTTATTCAGTTTTGTACAGTTTATTGACTGGTTCTTTATTCAGTTTTGTAATGTTTATTGACTGGTTCTTTATTGAGTTTTGTACAGTTCATTGACTAGTTCTTTATTAAGTTTTGTACAGTTTATTGACTGTTTCTTTATTGAGTTTTGTACAGTTTATTGACTGCTTCTTTATTTAATTTTGTACAGTTTATTGAATGGTTCTTTATTTAGTTTTGTACAGTTTATTGACTGTTTCTTTAATTAGTTTTGTACAGTTTAATGGCTGTTTCTTTATTTAGTTTTGTACAGTTTATTGACTGGTTCTTTATTGAATTTGTGTACAATTTATTGACTGGTTATTTATTGAGTTTTGTACAGTATATTGACTGGTTCTTTATTCAGTTTTGTACAGTTTATTGACTGTTTCTTTATTGGATTTTGTACAGTTTATTGACTGGTTCTTTGTTTAGTTTTGTACAGTTTATTGACTGATTCTTTATTGAATTTGTGTACAATTTATTGACTGGTTCTTTATTGAGTTGTGTACAGTTTATTGACTGGTTCTTTATTCAGTTTTGTACAGTTTATTGACTGGTTCTTTATTCAGTTTTGTAATGTTTATTGACTGGTTCTTTATTGAGTTTTGTAGAGTTCATTGACTAGTTCTTTATTAAGTTTTGTACAGTTTATTGACTGTTTCTTTATTGAGTTTTGTACAGTTTAGTGACTTTTTTTTATTGAGTTATGTTAAGTTTATTGACTGTTTCTTTATTGAGTTTTGTACAGTTTATTGACTGTTTCTTTATTCATTTTTGTACAGATTATTGACTGTTTCTTTATTGATTTTTGTACAGTTTATTGACTGGTTCTTTATTCAGTTTATTACAGTTTATTGACTGTTTCGTTATTGAGTTTTGTACAGTTTATTGACTGGTTCTTTTTTAAATTTTGTACAGTTTATTGACTGTTTCTTTAATTAGTTTTGTACAGTTTAATGAATGTTTCTTTATTTAGTTTTGTACAGTTTATTGACTGTTTCTTTATTTAGTTTGTGTACAATTTATTGACTGGTTCTTATTTAGTTTTGTACAGTTTATTGACTGTTTCTTTATTGAGTTTTGTACAGTTTATTGACTGGTTCTTTATTCAGTTTTGTACAGTTTATTGACTGTTTCTTTCTTCAGTTTTGTAATGTTTATTGACTTGTTGTTTATTGAGTTTTGTACAGTTTATTGACTGGTTCTTTATTGAGTTCTGTACAGTTTATTGACTGTTTCTTTATTCAGTTTTGGACAGTTTATTGACTGGTTGTTTATTGAGTTTTGTACAGTTTATTGACTGGTTCTTTATTATGTTTTGTACAGTTTATTGACTGGTTCTTTATTGAATTTGTGTACAATTTATTGACTGGTTATTTATTGAATTTTGTACAGTATATTGACAGGTTCTTTATTCAGTTTTGTACAATTTATTGACTGGTTCTTAATTGAGTTGTGTACAGTTTATTGACTGGTTCTTTATTCAGTTTTGTACAGTTTATTGACTGGTTCTTTATTCAGTTTTGTACAGTTTATTGACTGGTTCTTTATTCAGTTTTGTAATGTTTATTGACTGGTTCTTTATTGAGTTTTGTACAGTTCATTGACTAGTTCTTTATTAAGTTTTGTACAGTTTATTGACTGTTTCTTTATTGAGTTTTGTACAGTTTATTGACTGTTTCTTTATTTAATTTTGTACGGTTTATTGACTGGTTCTTTATTTAGTTTTGTACAGTTTATTGACTGTTTCTTTAATTAGTTTTGTACAGTTTAATGGCTGTTTCTTTATTTAGTTTTGTACAGTTTATTGACTGGTTCTTTATTGAATTTGTGTACAATTTATTGACTGGTTATTTATTGAGTTTTGTACAGTATATTGACTGGTTCTTTATTCAGTTTTGTACAGTTTATTGACTGTTTCTTTATTGGGTTTTGTACAGTTTATTGACTGGTTCTTTGTTTAGTTTTGTACAGTTTATTGACTGATTCTTTATTGAATTTGTGTACAATTTATTGACTGGTTCTTTATTGAGTTGTGTACAGTTTATTGACTGGTTCTTTATTCAGTTTTGTACAGTTTATTCACTGGGTCTTTATTCAGGTTTTTACAGTTTATTGACTGGTTCTTTATTCAGTTTTGTAATGTTTATTGACTGGTTCTTTATTGAGTTTTGTACAGTTTAGTGACTTTTTTTTTATTGAGTTATGTTCAGTTTATTGACTGTTTCTTTATTGAGTTTTGTACAATTTATTGACTGTTTCTTTATTCATTTTTGTACAGATTATTGACTGTTTCTTTATTGATTTTTGTACAGTTTATTGACTGATTCTTTATTCAGTTTATTACAGTTTATTGACTGTTTCGTTATTGAGTTTTGTACAGTTTATTGACTGGTTCTTTTTTTAGTTTTGTACAGTTTATTGACTGTTTCTTTAATTAGTTTTGTACAGTTTAATGACTGTTTCTTTATTTAGTTTTGTACAGTTGATTGACTGTTTCTTTATTTAGTTTGTGTACAATTTATTGACTGGTTCTTATTTAGTTTTGCACAGTTTATTGACTGTTTCTTTATTTAGTTTTGTACAGTTTATTGACTGGTTCTTTATTGAGTTTTGTTTAGTTTATTCACTGTTTCTTTCTTCAGTTTTGTAATGTTTATTGACTTGTTGTTTATTGAGTTTTGTACAGTTTATTGACTGGTTCTTTATTGAGTTTTGTACAGTTTATTGACTGTTTCTTTATTGAGTTTTGTACAGTTTAGTGACTTTTTTTTTATTGAGTTATGTTCAGTTTATTGACTGTTTCTTTACTGAGTTTTGTACAGTTTATTGACTGTTTCTTTATTCATTTTTGTACAGATTATTGACTGTTTCTTTATTGATTTTTGTACAGTTTATTGACTGGTTCTTTATTCAGTTTATTACAGTTTATTGACTGTTTCGTTATTGAGTTTTGTACAGTTTATTGACTGGTTCTTTTTTTAGTTTTGTACAGTTTAATGACTGTTTCTTTATTTAGTTTTGTACAGTTTATTGACTGTTTCTTTATTTAGTTTGTGTACAATTTATTGACTGGTTCTTATTTAGTTTTGTACAGTTTATTGACTATTTCTTTATTGAGTTTTGTACAGTTTATTGACTGGTTCTTTATTCAGTTTTGTACAGTTTATTGACTGTTTCTTTCTTCAGTTTTGTAATGTTTATTGACTTGTTGTTTATTGAGTTTTGTACAGTTTATTGACTGGTTCTTTATTGAGTTTTGTAATGTTTATTGACTGTTTCTTTATTCAGTTTTGGACAGTTTATTGACTGGTTGTTTATTGAGTTTTGTACAGTTTATTGACTGGTTCTTTATTATGTTTTGTACAGTTTATTGACTGGTTCTTTATTGAATTTGTGTACAATTTATTGACTGGTTATTTATTGAATTTTGTACAGTATATTGACAGGTTCTTTATTCAGTTTTGTACAATTTATTGACTGGTTCTTTATTGAGTTGTGTACAGTTTATTGACTGGTTCTTTATTCAGTTTTGTACAGTTTATTGACTGGTTCTTTATTCAGTTTTGTACAGTTTATTGACTGGTTCTTTATTCAGTTTTGTAATGTTTATTGACTGGTTCTTTATTGAGTTTTGTACAGTTCATTGACTAGTTCTTTATTAAGTTTTGTACAGTTTATTGACCGTTTCTTTATTGAGTTTTGTACAGTTTATTGACTGTTTCTTTATTTAATTTTGTACAGTTTATTGACTGGTTCTTTTTTTAGTTTTGTACAGTTTATTGACTGTTTCTTTAATTAGTTTTGTACAGTTTAATGGCTGTTTCTTTATTTAGTTTTGTACAGTTTATTGACTGGTTCTTTATTGAATTTGTGTACAATTTATTGACTGGTTATTTATTGAGTTTTGTACAGTATATTGACTGGTTCTTTATTCAGTTTTGTACAGTTTATTGACTGTTTCTTAAATGGGTTTTGTACAGTTTATTGACTGGTTCTTTGTTTAGTTTTGTACAGTTTATTGACTGATTCTTTATTGAATTTGTGTACAATTTATTGACTGGTTCTTTATTGAGTTGTGTACAGTTTATTGACTGGTTCTTTATTCAGTTTTGTACAGTTTATTGACTGGTTCTTTATTCAGTTTTGTAATGTTTATTGACTGGTTCTTTATTGAGTTTTGTAGAGTTCATTGACTAGTTCTTTATTAAGTTTTGTACAGTTTATTGACTGTTTCTTTATTGAGTTTTGTACAGTTTAGTGACTTTTTTTTATTGAGTTATGTTCAGTTTATTGACTGTTTCTTTATTGAGTTTTGTACAGTTTATTGACTGTTTCTTTATTCATTTTTGTACAGATTATTGACTGTTTCTTTATTGATTTTTGTACAGTTTATTGACTGGTTCTTTATTCAGTTTATTACAGTTTATTGACTGTTTCGTTATTGAGTTTTGTACAGTTTATTAACTGGTTCTTTTTTAGTTTTGTACAGTTTATTGACTGTTTCTTTAATTAGTTTTGTACAGTTTAATGACTGTTTCTTTATTTAGTTTTGTACAGTTTATTGACTGTTTCTTTATTTAGTTTGTGTACAATTTATTGACTGGTTCTTTTTTTAGTTTTGTACAGTTTATTGACTGTTTCTTTAATTAGTTTTGTACAGTTTAATGACTGTTTCTTTATTTAGTTTTGTACAGTTTATTGACTGTTTCTTTATTTAGTTTGTGTACAATTTATTGACTGGTTCTTATTTAGTTTTGTACAGTTTATTGACTGGTTCTTTATTGAGTTTTGTTTAGTTGATTCACTGTTTCTTTCTTCAGTTTTGTAATGTTTATTGACTTGTTGTTTATTGAGTTTTGTACAGTTTATTGACTGGTTCTTTATTGAGTTTTGTACAGTTTATTGACTGTTTCTTTATTCAGTTTTGGACAGTTTATTGACTGGTTGTTTATTGAGTTTTGTACAGTTTATTGACTGGTTCTTTATTATGTTTTGTACAGTTTATTGACTGGTTCTTTATTGAATTTGTGTACAATTTATTGACTGGTTATTTATTGAATTTTGTACAGTATATTGACAGGTTCTTTATTCAGTTTTGTACAATTTATTGACTGGTTCTTTATTGAGTTGTGTACAGTTTATTGACTGGTTCTTTATTCAGTTTTGTACAGTTTATTGACTGGTTCTTTATTCAGTTTTGTACAGTTTATTGACTGGTTCTTTATTGAGTTTTGTAATGTTTATTGACTGGTTCTTTATTGAGTTTTGTACAGTTCATTGACTAGTTCTTTATTAAGTTTTGTACAGTTTATTGACTGTTTCTTTATTGAGTTTTGTACAGTTTATTGACTGTTTCTTTATTTAATTTTGTACAGTTTATTGACTGGTTCTTTATTTAGTTTTGTACAGTTTATTGACTGTTTCTTTAATTAGTTTTGTACAGTTTAATGGCTGTTTCTTTATTTAGTTTTGTACAGTTTATTGACTGGTTCTTTATTGAATTTGTGTACAATTTATTGACTGGTTATTTATTGAGTTTTGTACACTATATTGACTGGTTCTTTATTCAGTTTTGTACAGTTTATTGACTGTTTCTTTATTGGGTTTTGTACAGTTTATTGACTGGTTCTTTGTTTAGTTTTGTACAGTTTATTGACTGATTCTTTATTGAATTTGTGTACAATTTATTGACTGGTTCTTTATTGAGTTGTGTACAGTTTATTGACTGGTTCTTTATTCCGTTTTGTACAGTTTATTGACTGGTTCTTTATTCAGTTTTGTAATGTTTATTGACTGGTTCTTTATTGAGTTTTGTAGAGTTCATTGACTAGTTCTTTATTAAGTTTTGTACAGTTTATTGACTGTTCCTTTATTGAGTTTTGTACAGTTTAGTGACTTTTTTTTTATTGAGTTATGTTCAGTTTATTGACTGTTTCTTTATTGAGTTTTGTACAGTTTATTGACTGTTTCTTTATTCATTTTTGTACAGATTATTGACTGTTTCTTTATTCATTTTTGTACAGATTATTGACTGTTTCTTTATTGATTTTTGTACAGTTTATTGACTGGTTCTTTATTCAGTTTATTACAGTTTATTGACTGTTTCGTTATTGAGTTTTGTACAGTTTATTGACTGGTTCTTTTTTTAGTTTTGTACAGTTTATTGACTGTTTCTTTAATTAGTTTTGTACAGTTTAATGACTGTTTCTTTATTTAGTTTTGTACAGTTTATTGACTGTTTCTTTATTTAGTTTGTGTACAATTTATTGACTGGTTCTTATTTAGTTTTGTACAGTTTATTGACTGTTTCTTTATTTAGTTTTGTACAGTTTATTGACTGGTTCTTTATTGAGTTTTGTTTAGTTTATTCACTGTTTCTTTCTTCAGTTTTGTAATGTTTATTGACTTGTTGTTTATTGAGTTTTGTACAGTTTATTGACTGGTTCTTTATTGAGTTTTGTACAGTTTATTGACTGTTTCTTTATTGAGTTTTGTACAGTTTAGTGACTTTTTTTTTATTGAGTTATGTTCAGTTTATTGACTGTTTCTTTATTGAGTTTTGTACAGTTTATTGACTGTTTCTTTATTGATTTTTGTACAGTTTATTGACTGGTTCTTTATTCAGTTTATTACAGTTTATTGACTGTTTCGTTATTGAGTTTTGTACAGTTTATTGACTGGTTCTTTTTTTAGTTTTGTACAGTTTATTGACTGTTTCTTTAATTAGTTTTGTACAGTTAAATGACTGTTTCTTTATTTAGTTTTGTACAGTTTATTGACTGTTTCTTTATTTAGTTTGTGTACAATTTATTGACTGGTTCTTATTTAGTTTTGTACAGTTTATTGACTGTTTCTTTATTTAGTTTTGTACAGTTTATTGACTGGTTCTTTATTGAGTTTTGTACAGTTTATTGACTGTTTCTTTATTCAGTTTTGGACAGTTTATTGACTGGTTGTTTATTGAGTTTTGTACAGTTTATTCACTGGTTCTTTATTATGTTTTGTACAGTTTATTGACTGGTTCTTTATTGAATTTGTGTACAATTTATTGACTGGTTATTTATAGAGTTTTGTACAGTATATTGACTGGTTCTTTATTCAGTTTTGTACAGTTTATTGACTGTTTCTTTATTGGGTTTTGTACAGTTTATTGACTGGTTCTTTTTTTAGTTTTGTACAGTTTATTGACTGATTCTTTATTGAATTTGTGTACAATTTATTGACTGGTTCTTTATTGAGTTGTGTACAGTTTATTGACTGGTTCTTTATTCAGTTTTGTACAGTTTATTGACTGGTTCTTTATTCAGGTTTTTACAGTTTATTGACTGGTTCTTTATTCAGTTTTGTAATGTTTATTGACTGGTTCTTTATTGAGTTTTGTACAGTTCATTGACTAGTTCTTTATTAAGTTTTGTACAGTTTATTGACTGTTTTTTTATTGAGTTTTGTACAGTTTAGTGACTGTTTTTTATTGAGTTTTGATCAGTTTATTGACTGTTTCTTTATTGAGTTTTGTACAGTTTATTGACTGTTTCTTTATTTAGTTTTGTACAGTTTATTGACTGTTTCTTTAGTTAGTTTTGTACACTTTATTGACTGTTTCTTTATTTAGTTTGTGTACAATTTATTGACTGGTTCTTTATTTAGTTTTGCACAGTTTATTTACTGTTTCTTTATTTAGTTTTGTACAGTTTATTGACTGGTTCTTTATTGAGTTTTGTACAGTTTACTGACTGGTTCTTTATTCAGTTTTGTAATGTTTATTGACTGGTTCTTTATTCAGTTTGGTACAGTTTATTGACTGGTTCTTTTTTGAGCTTTGTACAGTTTATTGACTGGTTCTTTATTCAGTTTTGTACAGTTTATTGACTGGTTCTTCATTCAGTTTTTTAATGTTTATTGACTGGTTCTTTATTGAGTTTTGTACAGTTTATTGACTGGTTTTTATTGAGTTTTGTACAGTTTATTGACCGTTTCTTTATTGAGTTTTGTACAGTTTATTGACTGGTTGTTTATTGAGTTTTGTACAGTTTATTGACTGGTTCTTTATTATGTTTTGTACAGTTTATTGACTGGTTATTTATTGAATTTGTGTACAATTTATTGACTTGTTATTTATTGAATTTTGTACAGTATATTGACAGGTTCTTTATTCAGTTTTGTACAATTTATTGACTGGTTCTTTATTGAGTTGTGTACAGTTTATTGACTGGTTCTTTATTCAGTTTTGTACAGTTTATTGACTGGTTCTTTATTCAGTTTTGTACAGTTTATTGACTGGTTCTTTATTCAGTTTTATAATGTTTATTGACTGGTTCTTTATTGAGTTTTGTACAGTTCATTGACTAGTTCTTTATTAAGTTTTGTACAGTTTATTGACTGTTTCTTTATTGAGTTTTGTACAGTTTAGTGACTGTTTCTTTATTTAATTTTGTACAGTTTATTGACTGGTTCTTTATTTAGTTTTGTACAGTTTATTGACTGTTTCTTTAATTAGTTTTGTACAGTTTAATGGCTGTTTCTTTATTTAGTTTTGTACAGTTTATTGACTGGTTCTTTATTGAATTTGTGTACAATTTATTGACTGGTTATTTATTGAGTTTTGTACAGTATATTGACTGGTTCTTTATTCAGTTTTGTACAGTTTATTGACTGTTTCTTTATTGGGTTTTGTACAGTTTATTGACTGGTTCTTTGTTTAGTTTTGTACAGTTTATTGACTGATTCTTTATTGAATTTGTGTACAATTTATTGACTGGTTCTTTATTGAGTTGTGTACAGTTTATTGACTGGTTCTTTATTCAGTTTTGTACAGTTTATTGACAGGTTCTTTATTCAGTTTTGTAATGTTTATTGACTGGTTCTTTATTGAGTTTTGTAGAGTTCATTGACTAGTTCTTTATTAAGTTTTGTACAGTTTATTGACTGTTTCTTTATTGAGTTTTGTACAGTTTAGTGACTTTTTTTTTATTGAGTTATGTTCAGTTCATTGACTGTTTCTTTATTGAGTTTTGTACAGTTTATTGACTGTTTCTTTATTCATTTTTGTACAGATTATTGACTGTTTCTTTATTGATTTTTGTACAGTTTATTGACTGGTTCTTTATTCAGTTTATTACAGTTTATTGACTGTTTCGTTATTGAGTTTTGTACAGTTTATTGACTGGTTCTTTTTTTAGTTTTGTACAGTTTATTGACTGTTTCTTTAATTAGTTTTGTACAGTTTAATGACTGTTTCTTTATTTAGTTTTGTACAGTTTATTGACTGTTTCTTTATTTAGTTTGTGTACAATTTATTGACTGGTTCTTATTTAGTTTTGTACAGTTTATTGACTGTTTCTTTATTTAGTTTTGTACAGTTTATTGACTGGTTCTTTATTGAGTTTTGTTTAGTTTATTCACTGTTTCTTTCTTCAGTTTTGTAATGTTTATTGACTTGTTGTTTATTGAGTTTTGTACAGTTTATTGACTGGTTCTTTATTGAGTTTTGTACAGTTTATTGACTGTTTCTTTATTGAGTTTTGTACAGTTTAGTGACTTTTTTTTTATTGAGTTATGTTCAGTTTATTGACTGTTTCTTTATTGAGTTTTGTACAGTTTATTGACTGTTTCTTTATTGATTTTTGTACAGTTTATTGACTGGTTCTTTATTCAGTTTATTACAGTTTATTGACTGTTTCGTTATTGAGTTTTGTACAGTTTATTGACTGGTTCTTTTTTTAGTTTTGTACAGTTTATTGACTGTTTCTTTAATTAGTTTTGTACAGTTAAATGACTGTTTCTTTATTTAGTTTTGTACAGTTTATTGACTGTTTCTTTATTTAGTTTGTGTACAATTTATTGACTGGTTCTTATTTAGTTTTGTACAGTTTATTGACTGTTTCTTTATTTAGTTTTGTACAGTTTATTGACTGGTTCTTTATTGAGTTTTGTACAGTTTATTGACTGTTTCTTTATTCAGTTTTGGACAGTTTATTGACTGGTTGTTTATTGAGTTTTGTACAGTTTATTCACTGGTTCTTTATTATGTTTTGTACAGTTTATTGACTGGTTCTTTATTGAATTTGTGTACAATTTATTGACTGGTTATTTATAGAGTTTTGTACAGTATATTGACTGGTTCTTTATTCAGTTTTGTACAGTTTATTGACTGTTTCTTTATTGGGTTTTGTACAGTTTATTGACTGGTTCTTTTTTTAGTTTTGTACAGTTTATTGACTGATTCTTTATTGAATTTGTGTACAATTTATTGACTGGTTCTTTATTGAGTTGTGTACAGTTTATTGACTGGTTCTTTATTCAGTTTTGTACAGTTTATTGACTGGTTCTTTATTCAGGTTTTTACAGTTTATTGACTGGTTCTTTATTCAGTTTTGTAATGTTTATTGACTGGTTCTTTATTGAGTTTTGTACAGTTCATTGACTAGTTCTTTATTAAGTTTTGTACAGTTTATTGACTGTTTTTTTATTGAGTTTTGTACAGTTTAGTGACTGTTTTTTATTGAGTTTTGATCAGTTTATTGACTGTTTCTTTATTGAGTTTTGTACAGTTTATTGACTGTTTCTTTATTTAGTTTTGTACAGTTTATTGACTGTTTCTTTAGTTAGTTTTGTACACTTTATTGACTGTTTCTTTATTTAGTTTGTGTACAATTTATTGACTGGTTCTTTATTTAGTTTTGCACAGTTTATTTACTGTTTCTTTATTTAGTTTTGTACAGTTTATTGACTGGTTCTTTATTGAGTTTTGTACAGTTTATTGACTGTTTCTTTATTCAGTTTTGTAATGTTTATTGACTGGTTGTTTATTGAGTTTTGTACAGTTTATTGACTGGTTCTTTTTTGAGCTTTGTACAGTTTATTGACTGGTTCTTTATTCAGTTTTGTACAGTTTATTGACTGGTTCTTCATTCAGTTTTTTAATGTTTATTGACTGGTTCTTTATTGAGTTTTGTACAGTTTATTGACTGGTTTTTATTGAGTTTTGTACAGTTTATTGACCGTTTCTTTATTGAGTTTTGTACAGTTTATTGACTGGTTGTTTATTGAGTTTTGTACAGTTTATTGACTGGTTCTTTATTATGTTTTGTACAGTTTATTGACTGGTTATTTATTGAATTTGTGTACAATTTATTGACTTGTTATTTATTGAATTTTGTACAGTATATTGACAGGTTCTTTATTCAGTTTTGTACAATTTATTGACTGGTTCTTTATTGAGTTGTGTACAGTTTATTGACTGGTTCTTTATTCAGTTTTGTACAGTTTATTGACTGGTTCTTTATTCAGTTTTGTACAGTTTATTGACTGGTTCTTTATTCAGTTTTATAATGTTTATTGACTGGTTCTTTATTGAGTTTTGTACAGTTCATTGACTAGTTCTTTATTAAGTTTTGTACAGTTTATTGACTGTTTCTTTATTGAGTTTTGTACAGTTTAGTGACTGTTTCTTTATTTAATTTTGTACAGTTTATTGACTGGTTCTTTATTTAGTTTTGTACAGTTTATTGACTGTTTCTTTAATTAGTTTTGTACAGTTTAATGGCTGTTTCTTTATTTAGTTTTGTACAGTTTATTGACTGGTTCTTTATTGAATTTGTGTACAATTTATTGACTGGTTATTTATTGAGTTTTGTACAGTATATTGACTGGTTCTTTATTCAGTTTTGTACAGTTTATTGACTGTTTCTTTATTGGGTTTTGTACAGTTTATTGACTGGTTCTTTGTTTAGTTTTGTACAGTTTATTGACTGATTCTTTATTGAATTTGTGTACAATTTATTGACTGGTTCTTTATTGAGTTGTGTACAGTTTATTGACTGGTTCTTTATTCAGTTTTGTACAGTTTATTGACAGGTTCTTTATTCAGTTTTGTAATGTTTATTGACTGGTTCTTTATTGAGTTTTGTAGAGTTCATTGACTAGTTCTTTATTAAGTTTTGTACAGTTTATTGACTGTTTCTTTATTGAGTTTTGTACAGTTTAGTGACTTTTTTTTTATTGAGTTATGTTCAGTTCATTGACTGTTTCTTTATTGAGTTTTGTACAGTTTATTGACTGTTTCTTTATTCATTTTTGTACAGATTATTGACTGTTTCTTTATTGATTTTTGTACAGTTTATTGACTGGTTCTTTATTCAGTTTATTACAGTTTATTGACTGTTTCGTTATTGAGTTTTGTACAGTTTATTGACTGGTTCTTTTTTTAGTTTTGTACAGTTTATTGACTGTTTCTTTAATTAGTTTTGTACAGTTTAATGACTGTTTCTTTATTTAGTTTTGTACAGTTTATTGACTGTTTCTTTATTTAGTTTGTGTACAATTTATTGACTGGTTCTTATTTAGTTTTGTACAGTTTATTCACTGTTTCTTTATTTAGTTTTGTACAGTTTATTGACTGGTTCTTTATTGAGTTTTGTTTAGTTTATTCACTGTTTCTTTCTTCAGTTTTGTAATGTTTATTGACTTGTTGTTTATTGAGTTTTGTACAGTTTATTGACTGGTTCTTTATTGAGCTTTGTACAGTTTATTGACTGTTTCTTTATTCAGTTTTGGACAGTTTATTGACTGGTTGTTTATTGAGTTTTGTACAGTTTATTGACTGGTTCTTTATTATGTTTTGTACAGTTTATTGACTGGTTCTTTATTGAATTTGTGTACAATTTATTGACTGGTTATTTATTGAATTTTGTACAGTATATTGACAGGTTCTTTATTCAGTTTTGTACAATTTATTGACTGGTTCTTTATTGAGTTGTGTACAGTTTATTGACTGGTTCTTTATTCAGTTTTGTACAGTTTATTGACTGGTTCTTTATTCAGTTTTGTACAGTTTATTGACTGGTTCTTTATTCAGTTTTGTAATGTTTATTGACTGGTTCTTTATTGAGTTTTGTACAGTTCATTGACTAGTTCTTTATTAAGTTTTGTACAGTTTATTGACTGTTTCTTTATTGAGTTTTGTACAGTTTATTGACTGTTTCTTTATTTAATTTTGTACAGTTTATTGACTGGTTCTTTATTTAGTTTTGTACAGTTTATTGACTGTTTCTTTAATTAGTTTTGTACAGTTTAATGGCTGTTTCTTTATTTAGTTTTGTACAGTTTATTGACTGGTTCTTTATTGAATTTGTGTACAATTTATTGACTGGTTATTTATTGAGTTTTGTACAGTATATTGACTGGTTCTTTATTCAGTTTTGTACAGTTTATTGACTGTTTCTTTATTGGGTTTTGTACAGTTTATTGACTGGTTCTTTGTTTAGTTTTGTACAGTTTATTGACTGATTCTTTATTGAATTTGTGTACAATTTATTGACTGGTTCTTTATTGAGTTGTGTACAGTTTATTGACTGGTTCTTTATTCAGTTTTGTACAGTTTATTGACTGGTTCTTTATTCAGTTTTGTAATGTTTATTGACTGGTTCTTTATTGAGTTTTGTAGAGTTCATTGACTAGTTCTTTATTAAGTTTTGTACAGTTTATTGACTGTTTCTTTATTGAGTTTTGTACAGTTTAGTGACTTTTTTTTTATTGAGTTATGTTCAGTTTATTGACTGTTTCTTTATTGAGTTTTGTACAGTTTATTGACTGTTTCTTTATTCATTTTTGTACAGATTATTGACTGTTTCTTTATTGATTTTTGTACAGTTTATTGACTGGTTCTTTATTCAGTTTATTACAGTTTATTGACTGTTTCGTTATTGAGTTTTGTACAGTTTATTGACTGGTTCTTTTTTTAGTTTTGTACAGTTTATTGACTGTTTCTTTAATTAGTTTTGTACAGTTTAATGACTGTTTCTTTATTTAGTTTTGTACAGTTTATTGACTGTTTCTTTATTTAGTTTGTGTACAATTTATTGACTGGTTCTTATTTAGTTTTGTACAGTTTATTGACTGTTTCTTTATTTAGTTTTGTACAGTTTATTGACTGGTTCTTTATTGAGTTTTGTTTAGTTTATTCACTGTTTCTTTCTTCAGTTTTGTAATGTTTATTGACTTGTTGTTTATTGAGTTTTGTACAGTTTATTGACTAGTTCTTTATTGAGTTTTGTACAGTTTATTGACTGTTTCTTTATTGAGTTTTGTACAGTTTAGTGACTTTTTTTTAATTGAGTTATGTTCAGTTTATTGACTGTTTCTTTATTGAGTTTTGTACAGTTTATTGACTGTTTCTTTATTGATTTTTGTACAGTTTATTGACTGGTTCTTTATTCAGTTTATTACAGTTTATTGACTGTTTCGTTATTGAGTTTTGTACAGTTTATTGACTGGTTCTTTTTTTAGTTTTGTACAGTTTATTGACTGTTTCTTTAATTAGTTTTGTACAGTTTAATGACTGTTTCTTTATTTAGTTTTGTACAGTTTATTGACTGTTTCTTTATTTAGTTTGTGTACAATTTATTGACTGGTTCTTATTTAGTTTTGTACAGTTTATTGACTGTTTCTTTATTTAGTTTTGTACAGTTTATTGACTGGTTCTTTATTGAGTTTTGTACAGTTTATTGACTGTTTCTTTATTCAGTTTTGGACAGTTTATTGACTGGTTGTTTACTGAGTTTTGTACAGTTTATTCACTGGTTCTTTATTATGTTTTGTACAGTTTATTGACTGGTTCTTTATTGAATTTGTGTACAATTTATTGACTGGTTATTTATTGAGTTTTGTACAGTATATTGACTGGTTCTTTATTCAGTTTTGTACAGTTTATTGACTGTTTCTTTATTGGGTTTTGTACAGTTTATTGACTGGTTCTTTGTTTAGTTTTCTACAGTTTATTGACTGATTCTTTATTGAATTTGTGTACAATTTATTGACTGGTTCTTTATTGAGTTGTGTACAGTTTATTGACTGGTTCTTTATTCAGTTTTGTACAGTTTATTGAATGGTTCTTTATTCAGGTTTTTACAGTTTATTGACTGGTTCTTTATTCAGTTTTGTAATGTTTATTGACTGGTTCTTTATTGAGTTTTGTACAGTTCATTGACTAGTTCTTTATTAAGTTTTGTACAGTTTATTGACTGTTTTTTTATTGAGTTTTGTACAGTTTAGTGACTGTTTTTTATTGATTTTTGATCAGTTTATTGACTGTTTCTTTATTGAGTTTTGTACAGTTTATTGACTGTTTCTTTATTTAGTTTTGTACAGTTTATTGACTGTTTCTTTAGTTAGTTTTGTACACTTTATTGACTGTTTCTTTATTTAGTTTGTCTACAATTTATTGACTGGTTCTTTATTTAGTTTTGCACAGTTTATTTACTGTTTCTTTATTTAGTTTTGTACAGTTTATTGACTGGTTCTTTATTGAGTTTTGTACAGTTTATTGACTGTTTCTTTATTCAGTTTTGTAATGTTTATTGACTGGTTGTTTATTGAGTTTTGTACAGTTTATTGACTGGTTCTTTTTTTAGCTTTGTACAGTTTATTGACTGGTTCTTTATTCAGTTTTGTACAGTTTATTGACTGGTTCTTTATTCAGTTTTGTACAGTTTATTGACTGGTTCTTTATTGAGTTTTGTACAGTTTATTGACTGTTTCTTTATTCAGTTTTGTAATGTTTATTGACTGGTTGTTTATTGAGTTTTGTACAGTTTATTGACTGGTTCTTTATTGAGTTTTGTACAGTTTATTGACTGGTTCTTTATTGAGTTTTGTACAGTTTATTGACCGTTTCTTTATTGAGTTTTGTACAGTTTATTGACTGTTTTTTATTGAGTTTTGTACAGTTTATTTACTGTTTCTTTATTGAGTTTTGTACAGTTTATTGACTGTTTCTTTATTGAGTTTTGTACAGTTTATTGACTGGTTCTTTATTCAGTTTTGTACAGTTTATTGACTGTTTCTTTCTTCAGTTTTGTAATGTTTATTGACTTGTTTTTTATTGAGTTTTGTACAGTTTATTGACTGGTTCTTTATTGAGTTTTGTACAGTTTATTGACTGTTTCTTTATTCAGTTTTGGACAGTTTATTGACTGGTTGTTTATTGAGTTTTGTACAGTTTATTGACTGGTTCTTTATTATGTTTTGTACAGTTTATTGACTGGTCCTTTATTGAATTTGTGTACAATTTATTGACTGGTTATTTATTGAATTTTGTACAGTATATTGACAGGTTCTTTATTCAGTTTTGTACAATTTATTGACTGGTTCTTTATTGAGTTGTGTAGTTTATTGACTGGTTCTTTATTCAGTTTTGTACAGTTTATTGACTGGTTCTTTATTCAGTTTTGTACAGTTTATTGACTGGTTCTTTATTCAGTTTTGTAATGTTTATTGACTGGTTCTTTATTGAGTTTTGTACAGTTCATTGACTAGTTCTTTATTAAGTTTTGTACAGTTTATTGACTGTTTCTTTATTGACTTTTGTACAGTTTATTGACTGTTTCTTTATTTAATTTTGTACAGTTTATTGACTGGTTCTTTATTTAGTTTTGTACAGTTTATTGACTATTTCTTTAATTAGTTTTGTACAGTTTAATGGCTGTTTCTTTATTTAGTTTTGTACAGTTTATTGACTGGTTCTTTATTGAATTTGTGTACAATTTATTGACTGGTTATTTATTGAGTTTTGTACAGTATATTGACTGGTTCTTTATTCAGTTTTGTACAGTTTATTGACTGTTTCTTTATTGGGTTTTGTACAGTTTATTGACTGGTTCTTTGTTTAGTTTTGTACAGTTTATTGACTGATTCTTTATTGAATTTGTGTACAATTTATTGACTGGTTCTTTATTGAGTTGTGTACAGTTTATTGACTGGTTCTTTATTCAGTTTTGTACAGTTTATTGACTGGTTCTTTATTCAGTTTTGTAATGTTTATTGACTGGTTCTTTATTGAGTTTTGTACAGTTTATTGACTGTTTCTTTATTGAGTTTTGTACAGTTTAGTGACTTTTTTTTATTGAGTTATGTTCAGTTTATTGACTGTTTCTTTATTGAGTTTTGTACAGTTTATTGACTGTTTCTTTATTCATTTTTGTACAGATTATTGACTGTTTCTTTATTGATTTTTGTACAGTTTATTGACTGGTTCTTTATTCAGTTTTGTACAGTTTATTGACTGTTTCGTTATTGAGTTTTGTACAGTTTATTGACTGGTTCTTTTTTTAGTTTTGTACAGTTTATTGACTGTTTCTTTAATTAGTTTTGTACAGTTTAATGACTGTTTCTTTATTTAATTTTGTACAGTTTATTGACTGTTTCTTTATTTAGTTTGTGTACAATTTATTGACTGGTTCTTATTTAGTTTTGTACAGTTTATTGACTGTTTCTTTATTTAGTTTTGTACAGTTTATTGACTGGTTCTTTATTGAGTTTTGTACAGTTTATTGACTGTTTCTTTATTCAGTTTTGGACAGTTTATTGACTGGTTGTTTATTGAGTTTTGTACAGTTTATTCACTGGTTCTTTATTATGTTTTGTACAGTTTATTGACTGGTTCTTTATTGAATTTGTGTACAATTTATTGACTGGTTATTTATTGAGTTTTGCACAGTATATTGACTGGTTCTTTATTCAGTTTTGTACAGTTTATTGACTGTTTCTTTATTGGGTTTTGTACAGTTTATTGACTGGTTCTTTGTTTAGTTTTGTACAGTTTATTGACTGATTCTTTATTGAATTTGTGTACAATTTATTGACTGGTTCTTTATTGAGTTTTGTACAGTTTATTGACTGTTTCTTTATTCAGTTTTGTACAGTTTATTGACTGTTTCTTTATTCAGTTTTTTACAGTTTATTGACTGGTTCTTTATTCAGTTTTGTAATGTTTATTGACTGGTTCTTTATAGAGTTTTGTACAGTTCATTGACTGGTTCTTTATTAAGTTTTGTACAGTTTATTGACTGTTTTTTTATTGAGTTTTGTACAGTTTAGTGACTGTTTTTTATTGAGTTTTGATCAGTTTATTGACTGTTTCTTTATTGAGCTTTGTACAGTTTTTTGACTGGTTCTTTATTTAGTTTTGTACAGATTATTGACTGTTTCTTTAGTTAGTTTTGTACACTTTATTGACTGTTTCTTTATTTAGTTTGTGTACAATTTATTGACTGGTTCTTTATTTAGTTTTGCACAGTTTATTTACTGTTTCTTTATTTAGTTTTGTACAGTTTATTGACTGGTTCTTTATTGAGTTTTGTACAGTTTATTGACTGTTTCTTTATTCCGTTTTGTAATGTTTATTGACTGGTTGTTTATTGAGTTTTTTACAGTTTATTGACTGGTTCTTTTTTGAGCTTTGTACAGTTTATTGACTGGTTCTTTATTCAGTTTTGTACAGTTTATTGACTGGTTCTTCATTCAGTTTTTTAATGTTTATTGACTGGTTCTTTATTGAGCTTTGTACAGTTTATTGACTGGTTCTTTATTGAGTTTTGTACAGTTCATTGACCGTTTCTTTATTGAGTTTTGTACAGTTTATTGACTGTTTTTTATTGAGTTTTGTACAGTTTATTTACTGTTTCTTTATTGAGTTTTGTACGGTTTATTGACTGTTTCTTTATTGAGTTTTGTACAGTTTATTGACTGGTTCTTTATTCAGTTTTGTACAGTTTATTGACTGGTTCTTTATTCAGTTTTGTTCAGTTTTTTTTCTGTTTCTTTATTGAGTTTGTGTACAATTTATTGACTGGTTCTTTATTTAGTTTTGTACAGTTTTTTGACTGTTTCTTTATTTAGTTTTGTACAGTTTATTGACTGGTTCTTTATTGAGCTTTGTTTAGTTTATTCACTGTTTCTTTCTTCAGTTTTGTAGTGTTTATTGACTGGTTGTTTATTGAGTTTTGTACAGTTTATTGACTGGTTCTTTATTGACTTTTGTACAGTTTATTGACTGGTTCTTAATTTAGTTTTGTACAGTTTATTGACTGTTTCTTTAATGAATTTTGTACAGTTTAATGACTGTTTCTTTATTGAGTTTTGTACAGTTTATTGACTGGTTCTTTATTTAGTTTTGTACAGTTTATTGACTGTTTCTTTAATTAGTTTTGTACAGTTTAATGGCTGTTTCTTTATTTAGTTTTGTACAGTTTATTGACTGTTTCTTTATTTAGTTTGTGTACAATTTATTGACTGGTTCTTATTTAGTTTTGTACAGTATATTGACTGTTTCTTTATTTAGTTTTGTACAGTTTATTGACTGGTTCTTTATTGAATTTGTGTACAATTTATTGACTGGTTATTTATTGAGTTTTGTACAGTATATTGACTGGTTCTTTATTCAGTTTTGTACAGTTTATTGACTGTTTCTTTATTGGGTTTTGTACAGTTTATTGACTGGTTCTTTGTTTAGTTTTGTACAGTTTATTGACTGATTCTTTATTGAATTTGTGTACAATTTATTGACTGGTTCCTTATTGAGTTGTGTACAGTTTATTGACTGGTTCTTTATTCAGTTTTGTACAGTTTATTGACTGGTTCTTTATTCAGTTTTTTACAGTTTATTGACTGGTTCTTTATTCAGTTTTGTAATGTTTATTGACTGGTTCTTTATTGAGTTTTGTACAGTTCATTGACAAGTTCTTTATTAAGTTTTGTACAGTTTATTGACTGTTTCTTTATTGAGTTTTGTACAGCTTAGTGACTGTTTTTTATTGAGTTTTGATCAGTTCATTGACTGTTTCTTTATCGAATTTTGTACAGTTTATTGACTGTTTCTTTAATTAGTTTTGTACAGTTTATTGACTGTTTCTTTAGTTAGTTTTGTACAGTTTATTGACTGTTTCTTTATTTAGTTTGTGTACAATTTATTGACTGGTTCTTTATTTAGTTTTGCACAGTTTATTTACTGTTTCTTTATTTAGTTTTGTACAGTTTATTGACTGGTTCTTTATTGAGTTTTGTACAGTTTATTGACTGCTTCTTTATTCAGTTTTGTAATGTTTATTGACTGGTTGTTTATTGAGTTTTGTACAGTTTATTGAGTGGTTCTTTTTTGAGCTTTGTACAGTTTATTGACTGGTTCTTTATTCAGTTTTGTACAGTTTATTGACTGGTTCTTCATTCAGTTTTTTAATGTTTATTGACTGGTTCTTTATTGAGTTTTGTACAGTTTATTGACTGGTTCTTTATTGAGTTTTGTACAGTTTATTGACTGTTTCTTTATTGAGTTTTGTACAGTTTATTGACTGTTTTTTATTGAGTTTTGTACAGTTTATTTACTGGTTCTTTATTGAGTTTTGTACAGTTTATTGACTGTTTCTTTATTCAGTTTTGTAATGTTTATTGACTGGTTGTTTATTGAGTTTTGTACAGTTTATTGACTGGTTCTTTATTGAGTTTTGTACAGTTTATTGACTGGTTCTTTATTGAGTTTTGTACAGTTTATTGACCGTTTCTTTATTGAGTTTTGTACAGTTTATTGACTGTTTTTTATTGAGTTTTGTACAGTTTATTTACTGTTTCTTTATTGAGTTTTGTACAGTTTATTGACTGTTTCTTTATTGAGTTTTGTACAGTTTATTGACTGGTTCTTTATTCAGTTTTGTACAGTTTATTGACTGTTTCTTTCTTCAGTTTTGTAATGTTTATTGACTTGTTTTTTATTGAGTTTTGTACAGTTTACTGACTGGTTCTTTATTGAGTTTTGTACAGTTTATTGACTGTTTCTTTATTCAGTTTTGGACAGTTTATTGACTGGTTGTTTATTGAGTTTTGTACAGTTTATTGACTGGTTCTTTATTATGTTTTGTACAGTTTATTGACTGGTCCTTTATTGAATTTGTGTACAATTTATTGACTGGTTATTTATTGAATTTTGTACAGTATATTGACAGGTTCTTTATTCAGTTTTGTACAATTTATTGACTGGTTCTTTATTGAGTTGTGTAGTTTATTGACTGGTTCTTTATTCAGTTTTGTACAGTTTATTGACTGGTTCTTTATTCAGTTTTGTACAGTTTATTGACTGGTTCTTTATTCAGTTTTGTAATGTTTATTGACTGGTTCTTTATTGAGTTTTGTACAGTTCATTGACTAGTTCTTTATTAAGTTTTGTACAGTTTATTGACTGTTTCTTTATTGAGTTTTGTACAGTTTATTGACTGTTTCTTTATTTAATTTTGTACAGTTTATTGACTGGTTCTTTATTTAGTTTTGTACAGTTTATTGACTGTTTCTTTAATTAGTTTTGTACAGTTTAATGGTTGTTTCTTTATTTAGTTTTGTACAGTTTATTGACTGGTTCTTTATTGAATTTGTGTACAATTTATTGATTGGTTATTTATTGAGTTTTGTACAGTATATTGACTGGTTCTTTATTCAGTTTTGTACAGTTTATTGACTGTTTCTTTATTGGGTTTTGTACAGTTTATTGACTGGTTCTTTGTTTAGTTTTGTACAGTTTATTGACTGATTCTTTATTGAATTTGTGTACAATTTATTGACTGGTTCTTTATTGAGTTGTGTACAGTTTATTGACTGGTTCTTTATTCAGTTTTGTACAGTTTATTGACTGGTTCTTTATTCAGTTTTGTAATGTTTATTGACTGGTTCTTTATTGAGTTTTGTACAGTTTATTGACTGTTTCTTTATTGAGTTTTGTACAGTTTAGTGACTTTCTTTTATTGAGTTATGTTCAGTTTATTGACTGTTTCTTTATTGAGTTTTGTACAGTTTATTGACTGTTTCTTTATTCATTTTTCTACAGATTATTGACTGTTTCTTTATTGATTTTTGTACAGTTTATTGACTGGTTCTTTATTCAGTTTTGTACAGTTTATTGACTGTTTCGTTATTGAGTTTTGTACAGTTTATTGACTGGTTCTTTTTTTAGTTTTGTACAGTTTATTGACTGTTTCTTTAATTAGTTTTGTACAGTTTAATGACTGTTTCTTTATTTAGTTTTGTACAGTTTATTGACTGTTTCTTTATTTAGTTTGTGTACAATTTATTGACTGGTTCTTATTTAGTTTTGTACAGTTTATTGACTGTTTCTTTATTTAGTTTTGTACAGTTTATTGACTGGTTCTTTATTGAGTTTTGTACAGTTTATTGACTGTTTCTTTATTCAGTTTTGGACAGTTTATTGACTGGTTGTTTATTGAGTTTTGTACAGTTTATTCACTGGTCCTTTATTATGTTTTGTACAGTTTATTGACTGGTTCTTTATTGAATTTGTGTACAATTTATTGACTGGTTATTTATTGAGTTTTGCACAGTATATTGACTGGTTCTTTATTCAGTTTTGTACAGTTTATTGACTGTTTCTTTATTGGGTTTTGTACAGTTTATTGACTGGTTCTTTGTTTAGTTTTGTACAGTTTATTGACTGATTCTTTATTGAATTTGTGTACAATTTATTGACTGGTTCTTTATTGAGTTGTGTACAGTTTATTGACTGGTTCTTTATTCAGTTTTGTACAGTTTATTGACTGGTTCTTTATTCAGTTTTTTACAGTTTATTGACTGGTTCTTTATTCAGTTTTGTAATGTTTATTGACTGGTTCTTTATTGAGTTTTGTACAGTTCATTGACTAGTTCTTTATTAAGTTTTGTACAGTTTATTGACTGTTTTTTTATTGAGTTTTGTACAGTTTAGTGACTGTTTTTTATTGAGTTTTGATCAGTTTATTGACTGTTTCTTTATTGAGTTTTGTACAGTTTATTGACTGTTTCTTTATTTAGTTTTGTACAGTTTATTGACTGTTTCTTTAGTTAGTTTTGTACACTTTATTGACTGTTTCTTTATTTAGTTTGTGTACAATTTATTGACTGGTTCTTTATTTAGTTTTGCACAGTTTATTTACTGTTTCTTTATTTAGTTTTGTAGAGTTTATTGACTGGTTCTTTATTGAGTTTTGTACAGTTTATTGACTGTTTCTTTATTCAGTTTTGTAATGTTTATTGACTGGTTGTTTATTGAGTTTTTTACAGTTTATTGACTGGTTCTTTTTTGAGCTTTGTACAGTTTATTGACTGGTTCTTTATTCAGTTTTGTACAGTTTATTGACTGGTTCTTCATTCAGTTTTTTAATGTTTATTGACTGGTTCTTTATTGAGCTTTGTACAGTTTATTGACTGGTTCTTTATTGAGTTTTGTACAGTTCATTGACCGTTTCTTTTTTGAGTTTTGTACAGTTTATTGACTGTTTTTTATTGAGTTTTGTACAGTTTATTTACTGTTTCTTTATTGAGTTTTGTACGGTTTATTGACTGTTTCTTTATTGAGTTTTGTACAGTTTATTGACTGGTTCTTTATTCAGTTTTGTACAGTTTATTGACTGGTTCTTTATTCAGTTTTGTTCAGTTTTTTTTCTGTTTCTTTATTGAGTTTGTGTACAATTTATTGACTGGTTCTTTATTTAGTTTTGTACAGTTTTTTGACTGTTTCTTTATTTAGTTTTGTACAGTTTATTGACTGGTTCTTTATTGAGTTTTGTTTACTTTATTCACTGTTTCTTTCTTCAGTTTTGTAGTGTTTATTGACTGGTTGTTTATTGAGTTTTGTACAGTTTATTGACTGGTTCTTTATTGACTTTTGTACAGTTTATTGACTGGTTCTTAATTTAGTTTTGTACAGTTTATTGACTGTTTCTTTAATGAGTTTTGTACAGTTTAATGACTGTTTCTTTATTGAGTTTTGTACAGTTTATTGACTGGTTCTTTATTTAGTTTTGTACAGTTTATTGACTGTTTCTTTAATTAGTTTTGTACAGTTTAATGGCTGTTTCTTTATTTAGTTTTGTACAGTTTATTGACTGTTTCTTTATTTAGTTTGTGTACAATTTATTGACTGGTTCTTATTTAGTTTTGTACAGTATATTGACTGTTTCTTTATTTAGTTTTGTACAGTTTATTGACTGGTTCTTTATTGAATTTGTGTACAATTTATTGACTGGTTATTTATTGAGTTTTGTACAGTATATTGACTGGTTCTTTATTCAGTTTTGTACAGTTTATTGACTGTTTCTTTATTGGGTTTTGTACAGTTTATTGACTGGTTCTTTGTTTAGTTTTGTACAGTTTATTGACTGATTCTTTATTGAATTTGTGTACAATTTATTGACTGGTTCCTTATTGAGTTGTGTACAGTTTATTGACTGGTTCTTTATTCAGTTTTGTACAGTTTATTGACTGGTTCTTTATTCAGTTTTTTACAGTTTATTGACTGGTTCTTTATTCAGTTTTGTAATGTTTATTGACTGGTTCTTTATTGAGTTTTGTACAGTTCATTGACAAGTTCTTTATTAAGTTTTGTACAGTTTATTGACTGTTTCTTTATTGAGTTTTGTACAGTTTAGTGACTGTTTTTTATTGAGTTTTGATCAGTTCATTGACTGTTTCTTTATCGAATTTTGTACAGTTTATTGACTGTTTCTTTAATTAGTTTTGTACAGTTTATTGACTGTTTCTTTAGTTAGTTTTGTACAGTTTATTGACTGTTTCTTTATTTAGTTTGTGTACAATTTATTGACTGGTTCTTTATTTAGTTTTGCACAGTTTATTTACTGTTTCTTTATTTAGTTTTGTACAGTTTATTGACTGGTTCTTTATTGAGTTTTGTACAGTTTATTGACTGCTTCTTTATTCAGTTTTGTAATGTTTATTGACTGGTTGTTTATTGAGTTGTGTACAGTTTATTGACTGGTTCTTTTTTGAGCTTTGTACAGTTTATTGACTGGTTCTTTATTCAGTTTTGTACAGTTTATTGACTGGTTCTTCATTCAGTTTTTTAATGTTTATTGACTGGTTCTTTATTGAGTTTTGTACAGTTTATTGACTGGTTCTTTATTGAGTTTTGTACAGTTTATTGACTGTTTCTTTATTGAGTTTTGTACAGTTTATTGACTGTTTTTTATTGAGTTTTGTACAGTTTATTTACTGTTTCTTTACTGAGTTTTGTACGGTTTATTGACTGTTTCTTTATTGAGTTTTGTACAGTTTATTGACTGGTTCTTTATTCAGTTTTCTGCAGTTTATTGACTGGTTCTTTATTCAGTTTTGTTCAGTTTTTTTACTGTTTCTTTATTGAGTTTGTGTACAATTTATTGACTGGTTCTTTATTTAGTTTTGTACAGTTTTTTGACTGTTTCTTTATTTAGTTTTGTACAGTTTATTGACTGGTTCTTTATTGAGTTTTGTTTAGTTTATTTACTGTTTCTTTCTTCAGTTTTGTAATGTTTATTGACTGGTTGTTTATTGAGTTTTGTACAGTTTATTGACTGGTTCTTTATTGAGTTTTGTACAGTTTATTGACTGTTTCTTTATTCAGTTTTGGACAGTTTATTGACTGGTTGTTTATTGAGTTTTGTACAGTTTATTGACTGGTTCTTTATTATATTTTGTACAGTTTATTGACTGGTTCTTTAATGAATTTGTGTACAATTTATTGACTGGTTATTTATTGAATTTTGTACAGTATATTGACAGGTTCTTTATTCAGTTTTGTACAGTTTATTGACTGTTTCTTTATTGGGTTTTATACAGTTTATTGACTGGTTATTTGTTTTGTTTTGTACAGTTTATTGACTGATTCTTTATTGAATTTGTGCACAATTTATTGACTGGTTCTTTATTGAGTTGTGTACAGTTTATTGACTGGTTCTTTATTCAGTTTTGTACAGTTTATTGACTGGTTCTTTATTCAGTTTTGTACAGTTTATTGACTGGTTCTTTATTCAGTTTTGTAATGTTTATTGACTGGTTCTTTATTGAGTTTTGTACAGTTCATTGACTAGTTCTTTATTAAGTTTTGTACAGTTTATTGACTGTTTCTTTATTGAGTTTTGTACAGTTTATTGACTGTTTCTTTATTTAAATTTCTACAGTTTATCGACTGTTTCTTTATTTAATTTTGTACAGTTTATTGACTGGTTCTTTATTTAGTTTTGTACAGTTTATTGACTGTTTCTTTAATTAGTTTTGTACAGTTTAATGGCTGTTTCTATATTTAGTTTTGTACAGTTTATTGACTGTTTCTTTATTTAGTTTGTGTACAATTTATTGACTGGTCCTTATTTAGTTTTGTACAGTATATTGACTGTTTCTTTATTTAGTTTTGTACAGTTTATTGACTGGTTCTTTATTGAATTTGTGTACAATTTATTGACTGGTTATTTATTGAGTTTTGTACAGTATATTGACTGGTTCTTTATTCAGTTTTGTACAGTTTATTGACTGTTTCTTTATTGGGTTTTGTACAGTTTATTGACTGGTTCTTTGTTTAGTTTTTTACAGTTTATTGACTGATTCTTTATTGAATTTGTGTACAATTTATTGACTGGTTCTTTATTGAGTTGTGTACAGTTTATTGACTGGTTCTTTATTCAGTTTTGTACAGTTTATTGACTGGTTCTTTATTCAGTTTTTTACAGTTTATTGACTGGTTCTTTATTCAGTTTTGTAATGTTTATTGACTGGTTCTTTATTGAGTTTTGTACAGTTCATTGACAAGTTCTTTATTAAGTTTTGTACAGTTTATTGACTGTTTCTTTATTGAGTTTTGTACAGTTTAGTGACTGTTTTTTATTGAGTTTTGATCAGTTTATTGACTGTTTCTTTATTGAATTTTGTACAGTTTATTGACTGTTTCTTTATTTAGTTTTGTACAGTTTATTGACTGTTTCTTTAGTTAGTTTTGTACAGTTTATTGACTGTTTCTTTATTTAGTTTGTGTACAATTTATTGACTGGTTCTTTATTTAGTTTTGCACAGTTTATTTACTGTTTCTTTATTTAGTTTTGTACAGTTTATTGACCTGTTCTTTATTGAGTTTTGTACAGTTTATTGACTGTTTCTTTATTCAGTTTTGCAATGTTTATTGACTGGTTGTTTATTGAGTTTAGTACAATTTATTGACTGGTTCTTTATTGAGCTTTGTACAGTTTATTGACTGGTTCTTTATTCAGTTTTGTACAGTTTATTGACTGGTTCTTCATTCAGTTTTTTAATGTTTATTGACTGGTTCTTTATTGAGTTTTGTACAGTTTATTTACTGGTTCTTTATTGAGTTTTGTGCAGTTTATTGACTGTTTCTTTATTGAGTTTTGTACAGTTTATTGACTGTTTTTTATTGAGTTTTGTACAGTTTATGAACTGTTTCTTTATTGAGGTTTGTACGGTTTATTGACTGTTTCTTTATTGAGTTTTGTACAGTTTATTGACTGGTTCTTTATTGAGTTTTGTACAGTTTATTGACTGGTTCTTAATTCAGTTTTGTACAGTTTATTGACTGTTTCTTTATTTAGTTTTGTACAGTTTATTGACTGTTTCTTTAGTTAGTTTTGTACAGTTTATTGACTGTTTCTTTATTTAGTTTGTGTACAATTTATTGACTGGTTCTTTATTTAGTTTTGCACAGTTTATTTACTGTTTCTTTATTTAGTTTTGTACAGTTTATTGACTGGTTTTTTATTGAGTTTTGTACAGTTTATTGACTGTTTCTATATTCAGTTTTGTAATGTTTATTGACTGGTTGTTTATTGAGTTTTGTACAGTTTATTGACTGGTTCTTTATTGAGCTTTGTACAGTTTATTGACTGGTTCTTTATTCAGTTTTGTACAGTTTATTGACTGGTTCTTCATTCAGTTTTTTCATGTTTATTGACTGGTTCTTTTTTGAGTTTTGTACAGTTTATTGACTGGTTCTTTATTGAGTTTTGTACAGTTTATTGACTGTTTCTTTATTGAGTTTTGTACAGTTTATTGACTGTTTTTTATTGAGTTTTCTACAGTTTATTTACTGTTTCTTTATTGAGTTTTGTACGGTTTATTGACTGTTTCTTTATTGAGTTTTGTACAGTTTATTGACTGGTTCTTTATTGAGTTTGTGTACAATTTATTGACTGGTTCTTTATTTAGTTTTGTACAGTTTTTTGACTGTTTCTTTATTAAGTTTTGTACAGTTTATTGACTGTTTCTTTATTGAGTTTTGTACAGTTTATTGACTGTTTCTTTATTTAAATTTCTACAGCTTATCGACTGTTTCTTTATTTAATTTTGTACAGTTTATTGACTGGTTCTTTATTTAGTTTTGTACAGCTTATTGACTGTTTCTTTAATTAGTTTTGTACAGTTTAATGGCTGTTTCTTTATTTAGTTTTGTACAGTTTATTGACTGTTTCTTTATTTAGTTTGTGTACAATTTATTGACTGGTCCTTATTTAGTTTTGTACAGTATATTGACTGTTTCTTTATTTAGTTTTGTACAGTTTATTGACTGGTTCTTTATTGAATTTGTGTACAATTTATTGACTGGTTATTTATTGAGTTTTGTACAGTATATTGACTGGTTCTTTATTCAGTTTTGTACAGTTTATTGACTGTTTCTTTATTGGGTTTTGTACAGTTTATTGACTGGTTCTTTGTTTAGTTTTTTACAGTTTATTGACTGATTCTTTATTGAATTTGTGTACAATTTATTGACTGGTTCTTTATTGAGTTGCGTACAGTTTATTGACTGGTTCTTTATTCAGTTTTGTACAGTTTATTGACTGGTTCTTTATTCAGTTTTTTACAGTTTATTGACTGGTTCTTTATTCAGTTTTGTAATGTTTATTGACTGGTTCTTTATTGAGTTTTGTACAGTTCATTGACAAGTTCTTTATTAAGTTTTGTACAGTTTATTGACTGTTTCTTTATTGAGTTTTGTACAGTTTAGTGACTGTTTTTTATTGAGTTTTGATCAGTTTATTGACTGTTTCTTTATTGAATTTTGTACAGTTTATTGACTGTTTCTTTATTTAGTTTTGTACAGTTTATTGACTGTTTCTTTAGTTAGTTTTGTACAGTTTATTGACTGTTTCTTTATTTAGTTTGTGTACAATTTATTGACTGGTTCTTTATTTAGTTTTGCACAGTTTATTTACTGTTTCTTTATTTAGTTTTGTACAGTTTATTGACTGGTTCTTTATTGAGTTTTGTACAGTTTATTGACTGTTTCTTTATTCAGTTTTGTAATGCTTATTGACTGGTTGTTTATTGAGTTTAGTACAATTTATTGACTGGTTCTTTATTGAGCTTTGTACAGTTTATTGACTGGTTCTTTATTCAGTTTTGTACAGTTTATTGACTGGTTCTTCATTCAGTTTTTTAATGTTTATTGACTGGTTCTAAATTGAGTTTTGTACAGTTTATTTACTGGTTCTTTATTGAGTTTTGTGCAGTTTATTGACTGTTTCTTTATTGAGTTTTGTACAGTTTATTGACTGTTTTTTATTGAGTTTTGTACAGTTTATGAACTGTTTCTTTATTGAGTTTTGTACGGTTTATTGACTGTTTCTTTATTGAGTTTTGTACAGTTTATTGACTGGTTCTTTATTGAGTTTTGTACAGTTTATTGACTGGTTCTTTATTCAGTTTTGTACAGTTTATTGACTGTTTCTTTATTTAGTTTTGTACAGTTTATTGACTGTTTCTTTAGTTAGTTTTGTACAGTTTATTGACTGTTTCTTTATTTAGTTTGTGTACAATTTATTGACTGGTTCTTTATTTAGTTTTGCACAGTTTATTTACTGTTTCTTTATTTAGTTTTGTACAGTTTATTGACTGGTTCTTTATTGAGTTTTGTACAGTTTATTGACTGTTTCTATATTCAGTTTTGTAATGTTTATTGACTGGTTGTTTATTGAGTTTTGTACAGTTTATTGACTGGTTCTTTATTGAGCTTTGTACAGTTTATTGACTGGTTCTTTATTCAGTTTTGTACAGTTTATTGACTGGTTCTTCATTCAGTTTTTTAATGTTTATTGACTGGTTCTTTTTTGAGTTTTGTACAGTTTATTGACTGGTTCTTTATTGAGTTTTGTACAGTTTATTGACTGGTTCTTTATTGAGTTTTGTACAGTTTATTGACTGTTTTTTATTGAGTTTTGTACAGTTTATTTACTGTTTCTTTATTGAGTTTTGTACGGTTTATTGACTGTTTCTTTATTGAGTTTTGTACAGTTTATTGACTGGTTCTTTATTCAGTTTTGTACAGTTTATTGACTGGTTCTTTATTCAGTTTTGTTCAGTTTTTTTACTGTTTCTTTATTGAGTTTGTGTACAATTTATTGACTGGTTCTTTATTTAGTTTTGTACAGTTTTTTGACTGTTTCTTTATTTAGTTTTGTACATTTTATTGACTGGTTCTTTATTGAGATTTGTTTAGTTTATTCACTGTTTCTTTCTTCAGTTTTGTAATGTTTATTGACTTGTTGTTTATTGAGTTTTGTACAGTTTATTGACTGGTTCTTTATTGAGTTTTGTACAGTTTATTGACTGTTTCTTTATTCAGTTTTGTACAGTTTATTGACTGGTTGTTTATTGAGTTTTGTACAGTTTATTGACTGGTTCTTTATTATGTTTTGTACAGTTTATTGACTGGTTCTTTATTGAATTTGTGTACAATTTATTGACTGGTTATTTATTGAATTTTGTACAGTATATTGACAGGTTCTTTATTCAGTTTTGTACAATTTATTGACTGGTTCTTTATTGAGTTGTGTACAGTTTATTGACTGGTTCTTTATTCAGTTTTGTACAGTTTATTGACTGGTTCTTTATTCAGTTTTGTACAGTTTATTGACTGGTTCTTTATTCAGTTTTGTAATGTTTATTGACTGGTTCTTTATTGAGTTTTGTACAGTTCATTGACTAGTTCTTTATTAAGTTTTGTACAGTTTATTGACTGTTTCTTTATTGAGTTTTGTACAGTTTATTGACTGTTTCTTTATTTAATTTTGTACAGTTTATTGACTGGTTCTTTATTTAGTTTTGTAAAGTTTATTGACTGTTTCTTAATTAGTTTTGTACAGTTTAATGGCTGTTTCTTTATTTAGTTTTGTACAGTTTATTGACTGGTTCTTTTTTGAATTTGTGTACAATTTATTGACTGGTTATTTATTGAGTTTTGTACAGTATATTGACTGGTTCTTTATTCAGTTTTGTACAGTTTATTGACTGTTTCTTTATTGGGTTTTGTACAGTTTATTGACTGGTTCTTTGTTTAGTTTTGTACAGTTTATTGACTGATTCTTTATTGAATTTGTGTACAATTTATTGACTGGTTCTTTATTGAGTTGTGTACAGTTTATTGACTGTTTCTTTATTGAGTTTTGTACAGTTTATTGACTGGTTCTTTATTCAGTTTTCTGCAGTTTATTGACTGGTTCTTTATTCAGTTTTGTTCAGTTTTTTTACTGTTTCTTTATTGAGTTTGTGTACAATTTATTGACTGGTTCTTTATTTAGTTTTGTACAGTTTTTTGACTGTTTCTTTATTTAGTTTTGTACAGTTTATTGACTGGTTCTTTATTGAGTTTTGTTTAGTTTATTTACTGTTTCTTTCTTCAGTTTTGTAATGTTTATTGACTGGTTGTTTATTGAGTTTTGTACAGTTTATTGACTGGTTCTTTATTGAGTTTTGTACAGTTTATTGACTGTTTCTTTATTCAGTTTTGGACAGTTTATTGACTGGTTGTTTATTGAGTTTTGTACAGTTTATTGACTGGTTCTTTATTATGTTTTGTACAGTTTATTGACTGGTTCTTTATTGAATTTGTGTACAATTTATTGACTGGTTATTTATTGAATTTTGTACAGTATATTGACAGGTTCTTTATTCAGTTTTGTACAATTTATTGACTGGTTCTTTATTGAGTTGTGTACAGTTTATTGACTGGTTCTTTATTCAGTTTTGTACAGTTTATTGACTGGTTCTTTATTCAGTTTTGTACAGTTTATTGACTGGTTCTTTATTCAGTTTTGTAATGTTTATTGACTGGTTCTTTATTGAGTTTTGTACAGTTCATTGACTAGTTCTTTATTAAGTTTTGTACAGTTTATTGACTGTTTCTTTATTGAGTTTTGTACAGTTTATTGACTGTTTCTTTATTTAATTTTGTACAGTTTATTGACTGGTTCTTTATTTAGTTTTGTAAAGTTTATTGACTGTTTCTTAATTAGTTTTGTACAGTTTAATGGCTGTTTCTTTATTTAGTTTTGTACAGTTTATTGACTGGTTCTTTTTTGAATTTGTGTACAATTTATTGACTGGTTATTTATTGAGTTTTGTACAGTATATTGACTGGTTCTTTATTCAGTTTTGTACAGTTTATTGACTGTTTCTTTATTGGGTTTTGTACAGTTTATTGACTGGTTCTTTGTTTAGTTTTGTACAGTTTATTGACTGATTCTTTATTGAATTTGTGTACAATTTATTGACTGGTTCTTTATTGAGTTGTGTACAGTTTATTGACTGGTTCTTTATTCAGTTTTGTACAGTTTATTGACTGGTTCTTTATTCAGTTTTTTACAGTTTATTGACTGGTTCTTTATTCAGTTTTGTAATGTTTATTGACTGGTTCTTTATTGAGTTTTGTACAGTTCATTGACAAGTTCTTTATTAAGTTTTGTACAGTTTATTGACTGTTTCTTTATTGAGTTTTGTACAGTTTAGTGACTGTTTTTTATTGAGTTTTGATCAGTTTATTGACTGTTTCTTTATTGAATTTTGTACAGTTTATTGACTGTTTCTTTATTTAGTTTTGTACAGTTTATTGACTGTTTCTTTAGTTAGTTTTGTACAGTTTATTGGCTGTTTCTTTATTTAGTTTGTGTACAATTTATTGACTGGTTCTTTATTTAGTTTTGCACAGTTTATTTACTGTTTCTTTATTTAGTTTTGTACAGTTTATTGACTGGTTCTTTATTGAGTTTTGTACAGTTTATTGACTGTTTCTTTATTCAGTTTTGTAATGTTTATTGACTGGTTGTTTATTGAGTTTTGTACAGTTTATTGACTGGTTCTTTATTGAGCTTTGTACAGTTTATTGACTGGTTCTTTATTCAGTTTTGTACAGTTTATTGACTGGTTCTTCATTGAGTTTTGTACAGTTTATTGACTGGTTCTTTATTGAGTTTTGTACAGTTTATTGACTGTTTTTTATTGAGTTTTGTACAGTTTATTTACTGTTTCTTTATTGAGTTTTGTACGGTTTATTGACTGTTTCTTTATTGAGTTTTGTACAGTTTATTGACTGGTTCTTTATTCAGTTTTGTACAGTTTATTGACTTGTTCTTTATTCAGTTTTGTTCAGTTTTTTTACTGTTTCTTTATTGAGTTTGTGTACAATTTATTGACTGGTTCTTTATTTAGTTTTGTACAGTTTTTTGACTGTTTCTTTATTTAGTTTTGTACAGTTTATTGACTGGTTCTTTATTGAGTTTTGTTTAGTTTATTCACTGTTTCTTTCTTCAGTTTTGTAATGTTTATTGACTTGTTGTTTATTGAGTTTTGTACAGTTTATTGACTGGTTCTTTATTGAGTTTTGTACAGTTTATTGACTGTTTCTTTATTCAGTTTTGGACAGTTTATTGACTGGTTGTTTATTGAGTTTTGTACAGTTTATTGACTGGTTCTTTATTATGTTTTGTACAGTTTATTGACTGGTTTTTATTGAATTTGTGTACAATTTATTGACTGGTTATTTATTGAATTTTGTACAGTATATTGACAGGTTCTTTATTCAGTTTTGTACAATTTATTGACTGGTTCTTTATTGAGTTGTGTACAGTTTATTGACTGGTTCTTTATTCAGTTTTGTACAGTTTATTGACTGGTTCTTTATTCAGTTTTGTACAGTTTATTGACTGGTTCTTTATTCAGTTTTGTAATGTTTATTGACTGGTTCTTTATTGAGTTTTGTACAGTTTATTGACTGGTTCTTTATTGAGCTTTGTACAGTTTATTGACTGGTTCTTTATTCAGTTTTGTACAGTTTATTGACTGGTTCTTCATTCAGTTTTTTAATGTTTATTGACTGGTTCTTTTTTGAGTTTTGTACAGTTTATTGACTGGTTCTTTATTGAGTTTTGTACAGTTTATTGACTGTTTCTTTATTGAGTTTTGTACAGTTTATTGACTGTTTTTTATTGAGTTTTGTACAGTTTATTTACTGTTTCTTTATTGAGTTTTGTACGGTTTATTGACTGGTTCTTTATTGAGTTTTGTACAGTTTATTGACTGGTTCTTTATTCAGTTTTGTACAGTTTATTGACTGGTTCTTTATTCAGTTTTGTACAGTTTTTTTACTGTTTCTTTATTGAGTTTGTGTACAATTTATTGACTGGTTCTTTATTTAGTTTTGTACAGTTTTTTGACTGTTTCTTTATTTAGTTTTGTACAGTTTATTGACTGGTTCTTTATTGAGTTTTGTTTAGTTTATTCACTGTTTCTTTCTTCAGTTTTGTAATGTTTATTGACTTGTTGTTTATTGAGTTTTGTACAGTTTATTGACTGGTTCTTTATTGAGTTTTGTACAGTTTATTGACTGTTTCTTTATTCAGTTTTGGACAGTTTATTGACTGGTTGTTTATTGAGTTTTGTACAGTTTATTGACTGGTTCTTTATTGTGTTTTGTACAGTTTATTGACTGGTTCTTTATTGAATTTGTGTACAATTTATTGACTGGTTATTTATTGAATTTTGTACACTATATTGACAGGTTCTTTATTCAGTTTTGTACAATTTATTGACTGGTTCTTTATTGAGTTGTGTACAGTTTATTGACTGGTTCTTTATTCAGTTTTGTACAGTTTATTGACTGGTTCTTTATTCAGTTTTGTACAGTTTATTGACTGGTTCTTTATTCAGTTTTGTAATGTTTATTGACTGGTTCTTTATTGAGTTTTGTACAGTTCATTGACTAGTTCTTTATTAAGTTTTGTACAGTTTATTGACTGTTTCTTTATTGAGTTTTGTACAGTTTATTGACTGTTTCTTTATTTAATTTTGTACAGTTTATTGACTGGTTCTTTATTTAGTTTTGTAAAGTTTATTGACTGTTTCTTAATTAGTTTTGTACAGTTTAATGGCTGTTTCTTTATTTAGTTTTGTACAGTTTATTGACTGGTTCTTTTTTGAATTTGTGTACAATTTATTGACTGGTTATTTATTGAGTTTTGTACAGTATATTGACTGGTTCTTTATTCAGTTTTGTACAGTTTATTGACTGTTTCTTTATTGGGTTTTGTACAGTTTATTGACTGGTTCTTTGTTTAGTTTTGTACAGTTTATTGACTGATTCTTTACTGAATTTGTGTACAATTTATTGACTGGTTCTTTATTGAGTTGTGTACAGTTTATTGACTGGTTCTTTATTCAGTTTTGTACAGTTTATTGACTGGTTCTTTATTCAGTTTTTTACAGTTTATTGACTGGTTCTTTATTCAGTTTTGTAATGTTTATTGACTGGTTCTTTATTGAGTTTTGTACAGTTCATTGACAAGTTCTTTATTAAGTTTTGTACAGTTTATTGACTGTTTCTTTATTGAGTTTTGTACAGTTTAGTGACTGTTTTTTATTGAGTTTTGATCAGTTTATTGACTGTTTCTTTATTGAATTTTGTACAGTTTATTGACTGTTTCTTTATTTAGTTTTGTACAGTTTATTGACTGTTTCTTTAGTTAGTTTTGTACAGTTTATTGACTGTTTCTTTATTTAGTTTGTGTACAATTTATTGACTGGTTCTTTATTTAGTTTTGCACAGTTTATTTACTGTTTCTTTATTTAGTTTTTTTGTACAGTTTATTGACTGGTTCTTTATTGAGTTTTGTACAGTTTATTGACTGTTTCTTTATTCAGTTTTGTAATGTTTATTGACTGGTTGTTTATTGAGTTTTGTACAATTTATTGACTGGTTCTTTATTGAGCTTTGTACAGTTTATTGACTGGTTCTTTATTCAGTTTTGTACAGTTTATTGACTGGTTCTTCATTGAGTTTTGTACAGTTTATTGACTGTTTCTTTATTGAGTTTTGTACAGTTTATTGACTGTTTTTTATTGAGTTTTGTACAGTTTATTTACTGTTTCTTTTTTGAGTTTTGTACGGTTTATTGACTGTTTCTTTATTGAGTTTTGTACAGTTTATTGACTGGTTCTTTATTCAGTTTTGTACAGTTTATTGACTGGTTCTTTATTCAGTTTTGTTCAGTTTTTTTACTGTTTCTTTATTGAGTTTGTGTACAGTTTATTGACTGGTTCTTTATTTAGTTTTGTACAGTTTTTTGACTGTTTCTTTATTTAGTTTTGTACAGTTTATTGACTGGTTCTTTATTGAGTTTTGTTTAGTTTATTCACTGTTTCTTTCTTCAGTTTTGTAATGTTTATTGACTTGTTGTTTATTGAGTTTTGTACAGTTTATTGACTGGTTCTTTATTGAGTTTTGTACAGTTTATTGACTGTTTCTTTATTCAGTTTTGGACAGTTTATTGACTGGTTGTTTATTGAGTTTTGTACAGTTTATTGACTGGTTCTTTATTATGTTTTGTACAGTTTATTGACTGGTTCTTTATTGAATTTGTGTACAATTTATTGACTGGTTATTTATTGAATTTTGTACAGTATATTGACAGGTTCTTTATTCAGTTTTGTACAATTTATTGACTGGTTCTTTATTGAGTTGTGTACAGTTTATTGACTGGTTCTTTATTCAGTTTTGTACAGTTTATTGACTGGTTCTTTATTCAGTTTTGTACAGTTTATTGACTGGTTCTTTATTCAGTTTTGTAATGTTTATTGACTGGTTCTTTATTGAGTTTTGTACAGTTTATTGACTGGTTCTTTATTGAGCTTTGTACAGTTTATTGACTGGTTCTTTATTCAGTTTTGTACAGTTTATTGACTGGTTCTTCATTCAGTTTTTTAATGTTTATTGACTGGTTCTTTTTTGAGTTTTGTACATTTTATTGACTGGTTCTTTATTGAGTTTTGTACAGTTTATTGACTGTTTCTTTATTGAGTTTTGTACAGTTTATTGACTGTTTTTTATTGAGTTTTGTACAGTTTATTTACTGTTTCTTTATTGAGTTTTGTACGGTTTATTGACTGTTTCTTTATTGAGTTTTGTACAGTTTATTGACTGGTTCTTTATTCAGTTTTGTACAGTTTATTGACTGGTTCTTTATTCAGTTTTGTTCAGTTTTTTTACTGTTTCTTTATTGAGTTTGTGTACAATTTATTGACTGGTTCTTTATTTAGTTTTGTACAGTTTTTTGACTGTTTCTTTATTTAGTTTTGTACAGTTTATTGACTGGTTCTTTATTGAGTTTTGTTTAGTTTATTCACTGTTTCTTTCTTCAGTTTTGTAATGTTTATTGACTTGTTGTTTATTGAGTTTTGTACAGTTTATTGACTGGTTCTTTATTGAGTTTTGTACAGTTTATTGACTGTTTCTTTATTCAGTTTTGGACAGTTTATTGACTGGTTGTTTATTGAGTTTTGTACAGTTTATTGACTGGTTCTTTATTATGTTTTGTACAGTTTATTGACTGGTTCTTTATTGAATTTGTGTACAATTTATTGACTGGTTATTTATTGAATTTTGTACACTATATTGACAGGTTCTTTATTCAGTTTTGTACAATTTATTGACTGGTCCTTTATTGAGTTGTGTACAGTTTATTGACTGGTTCTTTATTCAGTTTTGTACAGTTTATTGACTGGTTCTTTATTCAGTTTTGTACAGTTTATTGACTGGTTCTTTATTCAGTTTTGTAATGTTTATTGACTGGTTCTTTATTGAGTTTTGTACAGTTCATTGACTAGTTCTTTATTAAGTTTTGTACAGTTTATTGACTGTTTCTTTATTGAGTGTTGTACAGTTTATTGACTGTTTCTTTATTTAATTTTGTACAGTTTATTGACTGGTTCTTTATTTAGTTTTGTAAAGTTTATTGACTGTTTCTTAATTAGTTTTGTACAGTTTAATGGCTGTTTCTTTATTTAGTTTTGTACAGTTTATTGACTGGTTCTTTTTTGAATTTGTGTACAATTTATTGACTGGTTATTTATTGAGTTTTGTACAGTATATTGACTGGTTCTTTATTCAGTTTTGTACAGTTTATTGACTGTTTCTTTATTGGGTTTTGTACAGTTTATTGACTGGTTCTTTGTTTAGTTTTGTACAGTTTATTGACTGATTCTTTATTGAATTTGTGTACAATTTATTGACTGGTTCTTTATTGAGTTGTGTACAGTTTATTGACTGGTTCTTTATTCAGTTTTGTACAGTTTATTGACTGGTTCTTTATTCAGTTTTTTACAGTTTATTGACTGGTTCTTTATTCAGTTTTGTAATGTTTATTGACTGGTTCTTTATTGAGTTTTGTACAGTTCATTGACAAGTTCTTTATTAAGTTTTGTACAGTTTATTGACTGTTTCTTTATTGAGTTTTGTACAGTTTAGTGACTGTTTTTTATTGAGTTTTGATCAGTTTATTGACTGTTTCTTTATTGAATTTTGTACAGTTTATTGACTGTTTCTTTATTTAGTTTTGTACAGTTTATTGACTGTTTCTTTAGTTAGTTTTGTACAGTTTATTGACTGTTTCTTTATTTAGTTTGTGTACAATTTATTGACTGGTTCTTTATTTAGTTTTGCACAGTTTATTTACTGTTTCTTTATTTAGTTTTTTTGTACAGTTTATTGACTGGTTCTTTATTGAGTTTTGTACAGTTTATTGACTGTTTCTTTATTCAGTTTTGTAATGTTTATTGACTGGTTGTTTATTGAGTTTTGTACAATTTATTGACTGGTTCTTTATTGAGCTTTGTACAGTTTATTGACTGGTTCTTTATTCAGTTTTGTACAGTTTATTGACTGGTTCTTCATTGAGTTTTGTACAGTTTATTGACTGTTTCTTTATTGAGTTTTGTACAGTTTATTGACTGTTTTTTATTGAGTTTTGTACAGTTTATTTACTGTTTCTTTTTTGAGTTTTGTACGGTTTATTGACTGTTTCTTTATTGAGTTTTGTACAGTTTATTGACTGGTTCTTTATTCAGTTTTGTACAGTTTATTGACTGGTTCTTTATTCAGTTTTGTTCAGTTTTTTTACTGTTTCTTTATTGAGTTTGTGTACAATTTATTGACTGGTTCTTTATTTAGTTTTGTACAGTTTTTTGACTGTTTCTTTATTTAGTTTTGTACAGTTTATTGACTGGTTCTTTATTGAGTTTTGTTTAGTCTATTCACTGTTTCTTTCTTCAGTTTTGTAATGTTTATTGACTTGTTGTTTATTGAGTTTTGTACAGTTTATTGACTGGTTCTTTATTGAGTTTTGTACAGTTTATTGACTGTTTCTTTATTCAGTTTTGGACAGTTTATTGACTGGTTGTTTATTGAGTTTTGTACAGTTTATTGACTGGTTCTTTATTATGTTTTGTACAGTTTATTGACTGGTTCTTTATTGAATTTGTGTACAATTTATTGACTGGTTATTTATTGAATTTTGTACAGTATATTGACAGGTTCTTTATTCAGTTTTGTACAATTTATTGACTGGTTCTTTATTGAGTTGTGTACAGTTTATTGACTGGTTCTTTATTCAGTTTTGTACAGTTTATTGACTGGTTCTTTATTCAGTTTTGTACAGTTTATTGACTGGTTCTTTATTCAGTTTTGTAATGTTTATTGACTGGTTCTTTATTGAGTTTTGTACAGTTCATTGACTAGTTCTTTATTAAGTTTTGTACAGTTTATTGACTGTTTCTTTATTGAGTTTTGTACAGTTTATTGACTGTTTCTTTATTTAATTTTGTACAGTTTATTGACTGGTTCTTTATTTAGTTTTGTAATGTTTATTGACTGTTTCTTAATTAGTTTTGTACAGTTTAATGGCTGTTTCTTTATTTAGTTTTGTACAGTTTATTGACTGGTTCTTTTTTGAATTTGTGTACAATTTATTGACTGGTTATTTATTGAGTTTTGTACAGTATATTGACTGGTTCTTTATTCAGTTTTGTACAGTTTATTGACTGTTTCTTTATTGGGTTTTGTACAGTTTATTGACTGGTTCTTTGTTTAGTTTTGTACAGTTTATTGACTGATTCTTTATTGAATTTGTGTACAATTTATTGACTGGTTCTTTATTGAGTTGTGTACAGTTTATTGACTGGTTCTTTATTCAGTTTTGTACAGTTTATTGACTGGTTCTTTATTCAGTTTTTTACAGTTTATTGACTGGTTCTTTATTCAGTTTTGTAATGTTTATTGACTGGTTCTTTATTGAGTTTTGTACAGTTCATTGACAAGTTCTTTATTAAGTTTTGTACAGTTTATTGACTGTTTCTTTATTGAGTTTTGTACAGTTTAGTGACTGTTTTTTATTGAGTTTTGATCAGTTTATTGACTGTTTCTTTATTGAATTTTGTACAGTTTATTGACTGTTTCTTTATTTAGTTTTGTACAGTTTATTGACTGTTTCTTTAGTTAGTTTTGTTCAGTTTATTGACTGTTTCTTTATTTAGTTTGTGTACAATTTATTGACTGGTTCTTTATTTAGTTTTGCACAGTTTATTTACTGTTTCTTTATTTAGTTTTGTACAGTTTATTGACTGGTTCTTTATTGAGTTTTGTACAGTTTATTGACTGTTTCTTTATTCAGTTTTGTAATGTTTATTGACTGGTTGTTTATTGAGTTTTGTACAATTTATTGACTGGTTCTTTATTGAGCTTTGTACAGTTTATTGACTGGTTCTTTATTCAGTTTTGTACAGTTTATTGACTGGTTCTTAATTCAGTTTTTTAATGTTTATTGACTGGTTCTTTATTGAGTTTTGTACAGTTTATTGACTGGTTCTTTATTGAGTTTTGTACAGTTTATTGACTGTTTCTTTATTGAGTTTTGTACAGTTTATTGACTGTTTTTTATTGAGTTTTGTACAGTTTATGTACTGTTTCTTTATTGAGTTTTGTACGGTTTATTGACTGTTTCTTTATTGAGTTTTGTACAGTTTATGGACTGGTTCTTTATTGAGTTTTGTACAGTTTATTGACTGGTTCTTTATTCAGTTTTGTACAGTTTATTGACTGTTTGTTTATTTAGTTTTGTACAGTTTATTGACTGTTTCTTTATTGAGTTTTGTACAGTTTATTGACTGTTTCTTTATTTAGTTTGTGTACAATTTATTGACTGGTTCTTTATTTAGTTTTGCACAGTTTATTTACTGTTTCTTTATTTAGTTTTGTACAGTTTATTGACTGGTTCTTTATTGAGTTTTGTACAGTTTATTGACTGTTTCTTTATTCAGTTTTGTAATGTTTATTGACTGGTTGTTTATTGAGTTTTGTACAGTTTATTGACTGGTTCTTTATTATGTTTTGTACAGTTTATTGACTGGTTCTTTATTGAATTTGTGTACAATTTATTGACTGGTTATTTATTGAATTTTGTACAGTATATTGACAGGTTCTTTATTCAGTTTTGTACAGTTTATTGACTGTTTCTTTATTGGGTTTTGTACAGTTTATTGACTGGTTATTTGTTTTGTTTTGTACAGTTTATTGACTGATTTTTTATTGAATTTGTGTACAATTTATTGACTGGTTCTTTATTGAGTTGTGTACAGTTTATTGACTGGTTCTTCATTCAGTTTTGTACAGTTTATTGACTGGTTCTTTATTCAGTTTTGTACAGTTTATTGACTGGTTCTTTATTCAGTTTTGTACAGTTTATTGACTGTTTCTTTATTGGGTTTTGTACAGTTTATTGACTGGTTCTTTGTTTAGTTTTGTACAGTTTATTGACTGATTCTTTATTGAATTTGTGTACAATTTATTGACTGGTTCTTTATTGAGTTGTGTACAGTTTATTGACTGGTTCTTTATTCAGTTTTGTACAGTTTATTGACTGGTTCTTTATTCAGTTTTTTACAGTTTATTGACTGGTTCTTTATTCAGTTTTGTAATGTTTATTGACTGGTTCTTTATTGAGTTTTGTACAGTTCATTGACAAGTTCTTTATTAAGTTTTGTACAGTTTATTGACTGTTTCTTTATTGAGTTTTGTACAGTTTAGTGACTGTTTTTTATTGAGTTTTGATCAGTTTATTGACTGTTTCTTTATCGAATTTTGTACAGTTTATTGACTGTTTCTTTATTTAGTTTTGTACAGTTTATTGACTGTTTCTTTAGTTAGTTTTGTACAGTTTATTGACTGTTTCTTTATTTAGTTTGTGTACAATTTATTGACTGGTTCTTTATTTAGTTTTGCACAGTTTATTTACTGTTTCTTTATTTAGTTTTGTACAGTTTATTGACTGGTTCTTTATTGAGTTTTGTACAGTTTATTGACTGTTTCTTTATTCAGTTTTGTAATGTTTATTGACTGGTTGTTTATTGAGTTTTGTACAATTTATTGACTGGTTCTTTATTGAGCTTTGTACAGTTTATTGACTGGTTCTTTATTCAGTTTTGTACAGTTTATTGACTGGTTCTTCATTGAGTTTTGTACAGTTTATTGACTGTTTCTTTATTGAGTTTTGTACAGTTTATTGACTGTTTTTTATTGAGTTTTGTACAGTTTATTTACTGTTTCTTTATTGAGTTTTGTACGGTTTATTGACTGTTTCTTTATTGAGTTTTGTACAGTTTATTGACTGGTTCTTTATTCAGTTTTGTACAGTTTATTGACTGGTTCTTTATTCAGTTTTGTTCAGTTTTTTTACTGTTTCTTTATTGAGTTTGTGTACAATTTATTGACTGGTTCTTTATTTAGTTTTGTACAGTTTTTTGACTGTTTCTTTATTTAGTTTTGTACAGTTTATTGACTGGTTCTTTATTGAGTTTTGTTTAGTTTATTCACTGTTTCTTTCTTCAGTTTTGTAATGTTTATTGACTGGTTGTTTATTGAGTTTTGTACAATTTATTGACTGGTTCTTTATTGAGCTTTGTACAGTTTATTGACTGGTTCTTTATTCAGTTTTGTACAGTTTATTGACTGGTTCTTCATTCAGTTTTTTAATGTTTATTGACTGGTTCTTTATTGAGTTTTGTACAGTTTATTGACTGGTTCTTTATTGAGTTTTGTACAGTTTATTGACTGTTTCTTTATTGAGTTTTGTACAGTTTATTGACTGTTTTTTATTGAGTTTTGTACAGTTTATGTACTGTTTCTTTATTGAGTTTTGTACAGTTTATTGACTGTTTCTTTATTGAGTTTTGTACAGTTTATGGACTGGTTCTTTATTGAGTTTTGTACAGTTTATTGACTGGTTCTTTATTCAGTTTTGTACAGTTTATTGACTGTTTCTTTATTGAGTTTTGTACAGTTTATTGACTGTTTCTTTAGTTAGTTTTGTACAGTTTATTGACTGTTTCTTTATTTAGTTTGTGTACAATTTATTGACTGGTTCTTTATTTAGTTTTGCACAGTTTATTTACTGTTTCTTTATTTAGTTTTGTACAGTTTATTGACTGGTTCTTTATTGAGTTTTGTACAGTTTATTGACTGTTTCTTTATTCAGTTTTGTAATGTTTATTGACTGGTTGTTTATTGAGTTTTGTACAGTTTATTGACTGGTTCTTTATTATGTTTTGTACAGTTTATTGACTGGTTCTTTATTGAATTTGTGTACAATTTATTGACTGGTTATTTATTGAATTTTGTACAGTATATTGACAGGTTCTTTATTCAGTTTTGTACAGTTTATTGACTGTTTCTTTATTGGGTTTTGTACAGTTTATTGACTGGTTATTTGTTTTGTTTTGTACAGTTTATTGACTGATTTTTTATTGAATTTGTGTACAATTTATTGACTGGTTCTTTATTGAGTTGTGTACAGTTTATTGACTGGTTCTTCATTCAGTTTTGTACAGTTTATTGACTGGTTCTTTATTCAGTTTTGTACAGTTTATTGACTGGTTCTTTATTCAGTTTTGTACAGTTTATTGACTGTTTCTTTATTGGGTTTTGTACAGTTTATTGACTGGTTCTTTGTTTAGTTTTGTACAGTTTATTGACTGATTCTTTATTGGATTTGTGTACAATTTATTGACTGGTTCTTTATTGAGTTGTGTACAGTTTATTGACTGGTTCTTTATTCAGTTTTGTACAGTTTATTGACTGGTTCTTTATTCAGTTTTTTACAGTTTATTGACTGGTTCTTTATTCAGTTTTGTAATGTTTATTGACTGGTTCTTTATTGAGTTTTGTACAGTTCATTGACAAGTTCTTTATTAAGTTTTGTACAGTTTATTGACTGTTTCTTTATTGAGTTTTGTACAGTTTAGTGACTGTTTTTTATTGAGTTTTGATCAGTTTATTGACTGTTTCTTTATCGAATTTTGTACAGTTTATTGACTGTTTCTTTATTTAGTTTTGTACAGTTTATTGACTGTTTCTTTAGTTAGTTTTGTACAGTTTATTGACTGTTTCTTTATTTAGTTTGTGTACAATTTATTGACTGGTTCTTTATTTAGTTTTGCACAGTTTATTTACTGTTTCTTTATTTAGTTTTGTACAGTTTATTGACTGGTTCTTTATTGAGTTTTGTACAGTTTATTGACTGTTTCTTTATTCAGTTTTGTAATGTTTATTGACTGGTTGTTTATTGAGTTTTGTACAATTTATTGACTGGTTCTTTATTGAGCTTTGTACAGTTTATTGACTGGTTCTTTATTCAGTTTTGTACAGTTTATTGACTGGTTCTTCATTGAGTTTTGTACAGTTTATTGACTGTTTCTTTATTGAGTTTTGTACAGTTTATTGACTGTTTTTTATTGAGTTTTGTACAGTTTATTTACTGTTTCTTTATTGAGTTTTGTACGGTTTATTGACTGTTTCTTTATTGAGTTTTGTACAGTTTATTGACTGGTTCTTTATTCAGTTTTGTACAGTTTATTGACTGGTTCTTTATTCAGTTTTGTTCAGTTTTTTTACTGTTTCTTTATTGAGTTTGTGTACAATTTATTGACTGGTTCTTTATTTAGTTTTGTACAGTTTTTTGACTGTTTCTTTATTTAGTTTTGTACAGTTTATTGACTGGTTCTTTATTGAGTTTTGTTTAGTTTATTCGCTGTTTCTTTCTTCAGTTTTGTAATGTTTATTGACTTGTTGTTTATTGAGTTTTGTACAGTTTATTGACTGGTTCTTTATTGAGTTTTGTACAGTTTATTGACTGTTTCTTTATTCAGTTTTGGACAGTTTATTGACTGGTTGTTTATTGAGTTTTGTACAGTTTATTGACTGGTTCTTTATTATGTTTTGTACAGTTTATTGACTGGTTCTTTATTGAATTTGTGTACAATTTATTGACTGGTTATTTATTGAATTTTGTACAGTATATTGACAGGTTCTTTATTCAGTTTTGTACAATTTATTGACTGGTTCCTTATTGAGTTGTGTACAGTTTATTGACTGGTTCTTTATTCAGTTTTGTACAGTTTATTGACTGGTTCTTTATTGAGTTTTGTACAGTTTATTGACTGGTTCTTTATTCAGTTTTGTAATGTTTATTGACTGGTTCTTTATTGAGTTTTGTACAGTTCATTGACTAGTTCTTTATTAAGTTTTGTACAGTTTATTGACTGTTTCTTTATTGAGTTTTGTACAGTTTATTGACTGTTTCTTTATTTAATTTTGTACAGTTTATTGACTGGTTCTTTATTTAGTTTTGTAAAGTTTATTGACTGTTTCTTAATTAGTTTTGTACAGTTTAATGGCTGTTTCTTTATTTAGTTTTGTACAGTTTATTGACTGGTTCTTTTTTGAATTTGTGTACAATTTATTGACTGGTTATTTATTGAGTTTTGTACAGTATATTGACTGGTTCTTTATTCAGTTTTGTACAGTTTATTGACTGTTTCTTTATTGGGTTTTGTACAGTTTATTGACTGGTTCTTTGCTTAGTTTTGTACAGTTTATTGACTGATTCTTTATTGAATTTGTGTACAATTTATTGACTGGTTCTTTATTCAGTTGTGTACAGTTTATTGACTGGTTCTTTATTCAGTTTTGTACAGTTTATTGACTGGTTCTTTATTCAGTTTTTTACAAATTATTGACTGGTTCTTTATTCAGTTTTGTAATGTTTATTGACTGGTTCTTTATTGAGTTTTGTACAGTTCATTGACAAGTTCTTTATTAAGTTTTGTACAGTTTATTGACTGTTTCTTTATTGAGTTTTGTACAGTTTAGTGACTGTTTTTTATTGAGTTTTGATCAGTTTATTGACTGTTTCTTTATTGAATTTTGTACAGTTTATTGACTGTTTCTTTATTTAGTTTTGTACAGTTTATCGACTGTTTCTTTAGTTAGTTTTGTACAGTTTATTGACTGTTTCTTTATTTAGTTTGTGTACAATTTATTGACTGGTTCTTTATTTAGTTTTGCACAGTTTATTTACTGTTTCTTTATTTAGTTTTGTACAGTTTATTGACTGGTTCTTTATTGAGTTTTGTACAGTTTATTGACTGTTTCTTTATTCAGTTTTGTAATGTTTATTGACTGGTTGTTTATTGAGTTTTGTACAATTTATTGACTGGTTCTTTATTGAGCTTTGTACAGTTTATTGACTGGTTCTTTATTCAATTTTGTACAGTTTATTGACTGGTTCTTCATTCAGTTTTTTAATGTTTATTGACTGGTTCTTTATTGAGTTTTGTACAGTTTATTGACTGGTTCTTTATTGAGTTTTGTACAGTTTATTGACTGTTTCTTTATTGAGTTTTGTACAGTTTATTGACTGTTTTTTATTGAGTTTTGTACAGTTTATGTACTGTTTCTTTATTGAGTTTTGTACGGTTTATTGACTGTTTCTTTATTGAGTTTTGTACAGTTTTTGGACTGGTTCTTTATTGAGTTTTGTACAGTTTATTGACTGGTTCTTTATTCAGTTTTGTACAGTTTATTGACTGTTTCTTTATTTAGTTTTGTACAGTTTATTGACTGTTTCTTTAGTTAGTTTTGTACAGTTTATTGACTGTTTCTTTATTTAGTTTGTGTACAATTTATTGACTGGTTCTTTATTTAGTTTTGCACAGTTTATTTACTGTTTCTTTATTTAGTTTTGTACAGTTTATTGACTGGTTCTTTATTGAGTTTTGTACAGTTTATTGACTGTTTCTTTATTCAGTTTTGTAATGTTTATTGACTGGTTGTTTATTGAGTTTTGTACAGTTTATTGACTGGTTCTTTATTGAGCTTTGTACAGTTTATTGACTGGTTCTTTATTCAGTTTTGTACAGTTTATTGACTGGTTCTTCATTCAGTTTTTTAATGTTTATTGACTGGTTCTTTATTGAGTTTTGTACAGTTTATTGACTGGTTCTTTATTGAGTTTTGTACAGTTTATTGACTGTTTCTTTATTGAGTTTTGTACAGTTTATTGACTGTTTTTTATTGAGTTTTGTACAGTTTATTTACTGTTTCTTTATTGAGTTTTGTACGGTTTATTGACTGCTTCTTTATTGAGTTTTGTACAGTTTATTGACTGGTTCTTTATTCAGTTTTCTACAGTTTATTGACTGGTTCTTTATTCAGTTTTGTTCAGTTTTTTTACTGTTTCTTTATTGAGTTTGTGTACAATTTATTGACTGGTTCTTTATTTAGTTTTGTACAGTTTTTTGACTGTTTCTTTATTTAGTTTTGTACAGTTTATTGACTGGTTCTTTATTGAGTTTTGTTTAGTTTATTCACTGTTTCTTTCTTCAGTTTTGTAATGTTTATTGACTGGTTGTTTATTGAGTTTTGTACAGTTTATTGACTGGTTCTTTATTGAGTTTTGTACAGTTTATTGACTGTTTCTTTATTCAGTTTGGGACAGTTTATTGACTGGTTGTTTATTGAGTTTTGTACAGTTTATTGACTGGTTCTTTATTATGTTTTGTACAGTTTATTGACTGGTTCTTTATTGAATTTGTGTACAATTTATTGACTGGTTATTTATTGAATTTTGTACAGTATATTGACAGGTACTTTATTCAGTTTTGTACAGTTTATTGACTGTTTCTTTATTGGGTTTTGTACAGTTTATTGACTGGTTATTTGTTTTGTTTTGTACAGTTTATTGACTGATTTTTTATTGAATTTGTGTACAATTTATTGACTGGTTCTTTATTGAGTTGTGTACAGTTTATTGACTGGTTCTTTATTCAGTTTTGTACAGTTTATTGACTGGTTCTTTATTCAGTTTTGTACAGTTTATTGACTGGTTCTTTATTCAGTTTTGTAATGTTTATTGACTGGTTCTTTATTGAGTTTTGTACAGTTCATTGACTAGTTCTTTATTAAGTTTTGTACAGTTTATTGACTGTTTCTTTATTGAGTTTTGTACAGTTTATTGACTGTTTCTTTATTTAAATTTCTACAGTTTATCGACTGTTTCTTTATTTAATTTTGTACAGTTTATTGACTGGTTCTTTATTTAGTTTTGTACAGTTTATTGACTGTTTCTTCATTCAGTTTTGTAATGTTCCTTGACTGGTTGTTTAAATGAGTTTTGTACAGTTTATTGACTGTTTCTTTATTGAGTTTTGTACAGTATATTGACTAGTTCCTTATTGACTTTTGAACAGTTTATTGACGGTTTTTTATTGAGTTTTGTACAGTTTATTTACTGTTTCTTTATTGAGTTTTGTACGGTTTATTGACTGTTTCGTTATTGAGTTTTGTACAGTTTATTGACTGGTTCTTTATTCAGTTTTGTTCAGTTTTTTTACTGTTTCTTTATTGAGTTTGTTTACAATTTATTGACTGGTTCTTTATTTAGTTTTGTACAGTTTTTTGACTGTTTCTTTATTTAGTTTTGTAGAGTTTATTGACTGGTTCTTTATTGAGTTTTGTTCATTTTATTCACTGTTTCTTTCTTCAGTTTTGTAATGTTTATTGACTGGTTGTTTATTGAGTTTTGTACAGTTTATTGACTGGTTCTTTATTGACTTTTGTACAGTTTATTGACTGGTTCTTTATTGAATTTGTGTACAATTTATTGACTGGTTCTTTATTGAGTTTTGTACAGTTTATTGACTGGTTCTTTATTGAATTTTGTACAGTTTATTGACTGGTTCTTTATTGAGTTGTGTACAGTTTATTGACTGGTTCTTTATTGAGTTTTGTACATTTTATTCACTGTTTCTTTATTGAGTTTTGTACAGTTCATTGACTAGTTCTTTATTAAGTTTTGTACAGTTTATTGACTGTTTCTTTATTGAGTTTTGTACCGTTTAGTGACTGTTTTTTATTGAGTTTTGTTCAGTTTATTGACTGTTTCTTTATTGAGTTTTGTACAGTTTATTGACTGTTTCTTTATTTAGTTTTGTACAGTTTATTGACTGTTTCTTTAGTTAGTTTTGTACAGTTTATTGACTGTTTCTTTATTTAGTTGATGTACAATTTATTGACTGGTTCTTTATTTAGTTTTGTACAGTTTATTTACTGTTTCTTTATTTAGTTTTGTACAGTTTATTGACTGGTTCTTTATTGAGTTTTGTACAGTTTATTGACTGTTTCTTTATTTAGTTTTGTACAGTTTATTGACTGTTTCTTTATTTAGTTTCGTACAGTTTATTGACTGTTTCTTTAGTTAGTTTTGGTACATTTTATTGACTGTTTCTTTATTTAGTTTGTGCACAATTTATTGACTGGTTCTTTATTTACTTTTGTACAGTTTATTTACTGTTTCTTTATTTAGTTTTGTACAGTTTATTGACTGGTTCTTTATTGAGTTTTGTACACTTTATTGACTGTTTCTTTATTCAGTTTTGTAATGTTTATTGACTGGTTGTTTATTGAGTTTTGTACAGTTTATTGACTGGTTCTTTATTGCGTTTTGTACAGTTTATTGACTGATTCTTTATTGGATTTGTGTACAATTTATTGACTGGTTCTTTATTGAGTTGTGTACAGTTTATTGACTGGTTCTTTATTCAGTTTTGTAATGTTTATTGACTGGTTCTTTATTGAGTTTTGTACAGTTCATTGACTAGTTCTTTATTAAGTTTTGTACAGTTTATTGACTGTTTCTTTATTGAGTTTTGTACAGTTTATTGACTGTTTCTTTATTTAAATTTCTACAGTTTATCGACTGTTTCTTTATTTAATTTTGTACAGTTTATTGACTGGTTCTTTATTCAGTTTTGTACAGTTTATTGACTGTTTCTTCATTCAGTTTTGTAATGTTCCTTGACTGGTTGTTTAAATGAGTTTTGTACAGTTTATTGACTGTTTCTTTATTGAGTTTTGTACAGTATATTGACTAGTTCCTTATTGAGTTTTGAACAGTTTATTGACTGTTTCTTTATTCAGTTTTGTACAGTTTATTGACTGTTTTTTATTGAGTTTTGTACAGTTTATTTACTGTTTCTTTATTGAGTTTTGTACGGTTTATTGACTGTTTCGTTATTGAGTTTTGTACAGTTTATTGACTGGTTCTTTATTCAGTTTTGTTCAGTTTTTTTACTGTTTCTTTATTGAGTTTGTTTACAATTTATTGACTGGTTCTTTATTTAGTTTTGTACAGTTTTTTGACTGTTTCTTTATTTAGTTTTGTACAGTTTATTGACTGGTTCTTTACTGAGTTTTGTTCATTTTATTCACTGTTTCTTTCTTCAGTCTTGTAATGTTTATTGACTGGTTGTTTATTGAGTTTTGTACAGTTTATTGACTGGTTCTTTATTGACTTTTCTACAGTTTATTGACTGGTTCTTTATTGAATTTGTGTACAATTTATTGACTGGTTCTTTATTGAGTTTTGTACAGTTTATTGACTGGTTCTTTATTGAATTTTGTACAGTTTATTGACTGGTTCTTTATTGAGTTGTGTACAGTTTATTGACTGGTTCTTTATTGAGTTTTGTACATTTTATTCACTGTTTCTTTATTGAGTTTTGTACAGTTCATTGACTAGTTCTTTATTAAGTTTTGTACAGTTTATTGACTGTTTCTTTATTGAGTTTTGTACAGTTTAGTGACTGGTTCTTTATTCAGTTTTGTAATGTTTATTGACTGGTTCTTTATTGAGTTTTGTACAGTTCATTGACTAGTTCTTTATTAAGTTTTGTACAGTTTATTGACTGTTTCTTTATTGAGTTTTGTACAGTTTATTGACTGTTTCTTTATTTAAATTTCTACAGTTTATCGACTGTTTCTTTATTTAATTTTGTACAGTTTATTGACTGGTTCTTTATTTAGTTTTGTACAGTTTATTGACTGTTTCTTCATTCAGTTTTGTAATGTTCCTTGACTGGTTGTTTAAATGAGTTTTGTACAGTTTATTGACTGTTTCTTTATTGAGTTTTGTACAGTATATTGACTAGTTCCTTATTGAGTTTTGAACAGTTTATTGACGGTTTTTTATTGAGTTTTGTACAGTTTATTTACTGTTTCTTTATTGAGTTTTGTACGGTTTATTGACTGTTTCGTTATTGAGTTTTGTACAGTTTATTGACTGGTTCTTTATTCAGTTTTGTTCAGTTTTTTTACTGTTTCTTTATTGAGTTTGTTTACAATTTATTGACTGGTTCTTTATTTAGTTTTGTACAGTTTTTTGACTGTTTCTTTATTTAGTTTTGTAGAGTTTATTGACTGGTTCTTTATTGAGTTTTGTTCATTTTATTCACTGTTTCTTTCTTCAGTTTTGTAATGTTTATTGACTGGTTGTTTATTGAGTTTTGTACAGTTTATTGACTGGTTCTTTATTGACTTTTGTACAGTTTATTGACTGGTTCTTTATTGAATTTGTGTACAATTTATTGACTGGTTCTTTATTGAGTTTTGTACAGTTTATTGACTGGTTCTTTATTGAATTTTGTACAGTTTATTGACTGGTTCTTTATTGAGTTGTGTACAGTTTATTGACTGGTTCTTTATTGAGTTTTGTACATTTTATTCACTGTTTCTTTATTGAGTTTTGTACAGTTCATTGACTAGTTCTTTATTAAGTTTTGTACAGTTTATTGACTGTTTCTTTATTGAGTTTTGTACCGTTTAGTGACTGTTTTTTATTGAGTTTTGTTCAGTTTATTGACTGTTTCTTTATTGAGTTTTGTACAGTTTATTGACTGTTTCTTTATTTAGTTTTGTACAGTTTATTGACTGTTTCTTTAGTTAGTTTTGTACAGTTTATTGACTGTTTCTTTATTTAGTTGATGTACAATTTATTGACTGGTTCTTTATTTAGTTTTGTACAGTTTATTTACTGTTTCTTTATTTAGTTTTGTACAGTTTATTGACTGGTTCTTTATTTAGTTTTGTACAGTTTATTGACTGTTTCTTTATTTAGTTTTGTACAGTTTATTGACTGTTTCTTTATTTAGTTTCGTACAGTTTATTGACTGTTTCTTTAGTTAGTTTTGGTACATTTTATTGACTGGTTCTTTATTTACTTTTGTACAGTTTATTTACTGTTTCTTTATTTAGTTTTGTACAGTTTATTGACTGGTTCTTTATTGAGTTTTGTACACTTTATTGACTGTTTCTTTATTCAGTTTTGTAATGTTTATTGACTGGTTGTTTATTGAGTTTTGTACAGTTTATTGACTGGTTCTTTATTGCGTTTTGTACAGTTTATTGACTGATTCTTTATTGGATTTGTGTACAATTTATTGACTGGTTCTTTATTGAGTTGTGTACAGTTTATTGACTGGTTCTTTATTCAGTTTTGTAATGTTTATTTACTGGTTCTTTATTGAGTTTTGTACAGTTCATTGACTAGTTCTTTATTAAGTTTTGTACAGTTTATTGACTGTTTCTTTATTGAGTTTTGTACAGTTTATTGACTGTTTCTTTATTTAAATTTCTACAGTTTATCGACTGTTTCTTTATTTAATTTTGTACAGTTTATTGACTGGTTCTTTATTTAGTTTTGTACAGTTTATTGACTGTTTCTTCATTCAGTTTTGTAATGTTCCTTGACTGGTTGTTTAAATGAGTTTTGTACAGTTTATTGACTGTTTCTTTATTGAGTTTTGTACAGTATATTGACTAGTTCCTTATTGAGTTTTGAACAGTTTATTGACTGTTTCTTTATTCAGTTTTGTACAGTTTATTGACTGTTTTTTATTGAGTTTTGTACAGTTTATTTACTGTTTCTTTATTTAGTTTTGTACGGTTTATTGACTGTTTCGTTATTGAGTTTTGTACAGTTTATTGACTGGTTCTTTATTCAGTTTTGTTCAGTTTTTTTACTGTTTCTTTATTGAGTTTGTTTACAATTTATTGACTGGTTCTTTATTTAGTTTTGTACAGTTTTTTGACTGTTTCTTTATTTAGTTTTGTACAGTTTATTGACTGGTTCTTTACTGAGTTTTGTTCATTTTATTCACTGTTTCTTTCTTCAGTTTTGTAATGTTTATTGACTGGTTGTTTATTGAGTTTTGTACAGTTTATTGACTGGTTCTTTATTGACTTTTCTACAGTTTATTGACTGGTTCTTTATTGAATTTGTGTACAATTTATTGACTGGTTCTTTATTGAGTTTTGTACAGTTTATTGACTGGTTCTTTATTGAATTTTGTACAGTTTATTGACTGGTTCTTTATTGAGTTGTGTACAGTTTATTGACTGGTTCTTTATTGAGTTTTGTACATTTTATTCACTGTTTCTTTATTGAGTTTTGTACAGTTCATTGACTAGTTCTTTATTAAGTTTTGTACAGTTTATTGACTGTTTCTTTATTGAGTTTTGTACAGTTTAGTGACTGTTTTTTATTGAGTTTTGTTCAGTTTATTGACTGTTTCTTTATTGAGTTTGTACAGTTTATTGACTGTTTCTTTATTTAGTTTTGTACAGTTTATTGACTGTTTCTTTAGTTAGTTTTGTACAGTTTATTGACTGTTTCTTTATTTAGTTGATGTACAATTTATTGACTGGTTCTTTATTTAGTTTTGTACAGTTTATTTACTGTTTCTTTATTTAGTTTTGTACAGTTTATTGACTGGTTCTTTATTGAGTTTTGTACAGTTTATTGACTGTTTCTTTATTTAGTTTTGTACAGTTTATTGACTGTTTCTTTATTTAGTTTCGTACAGTTTATTGACTGTTTCTTTAGTTAGTTTTGGTACATTTTATTGACTGTTTCTTTATTTAGTTTGTGCACAATTTATTGACTGGTTCTTTATTTAGTTTTGTACAGTTTATTTACTGTTTCTTTATTTAGTTTTGTACAGTTTATTGACTGGTTCTTTATTGAGTTTTGTACACTTTATTGACTGTTTCTTTATTCAGTTTTGTAATGTTTATTGACTGGTTGTTTATTGAGTTTTGTACAGTTTATTGACTGGTTCTTTATTGCGTTTTGTACAGTTTATTGACTGATTCTTTATTGGATTTGTGTACAATTTATTGACTGGTTCTTTATTGAGTTGTGTGCAGTTTATTGACTGCTTCTTTATTGAGTTTTGTACAGTTTATTGACTGGTTCTTTATTCAGTTTTGTACAGTTTATTGACTGGTTCTTTATTCAGTTTTGTAATGTTTATTGACTGGTTCTTTATTGAGTTTTGTACAGTTTATTGACTGGTTCTTTATTGAGTTTTGTACAGTTTATTGACTGTTTCTTTATTGAGTTTTGTACAGTTTATTGACTAGTTCCTTATTCAGTTTTGAACAGTTTATTGACTGTTTCTTTATTGAGTTTTGTACAGTTTATTGACTGTTTTTTATTGAGTTTTGTACAGTTTATTGACTGGTTCTTTATTGAGTTTTGTACGGTTTTTTGACTGTTTCTTTATTGAGTTTTGTACAGTTTATTGACTGGTTCTTTATTCAGTTTTGTACAGTTTATTGACTGGTTCTTTATTCAGTTTTGTTCAGTTTTTTTACTGTTTCTTTATTGAGTTTGTGTACAATTTATTGACTGGTTCTTTATTTAGTTTTTTACAGTTTTTTGACTGTTTCTTTATTTAGTTTTGTACAGTTTATTGACTGGTTCTTTATTGAGTTTTGTTCAGTTTATTCACTGTTTCTTTCTTCAGTTTTGTAATGTTTATTGACTGGTTGTTTATTGAGTTTTGTACAGTTTATTGACTGGTTCTTTATTGAATTTGTGTGCAATTTATTGACTGGTTCTGTATTGAGTTTTGTACAGTTTATTGACTGGTTCTTTATTCAGTTTTGTACAGTTTATTGACTGGTTCTTTATTGAGTTTTGGACAGTTTATTGACTGGTTCTTTATTGAGTTTTGTACAGTTTATTCACTGTTTCTTTATTGAGTTTTGTACAGTTAATTGACTAGTTCTTTATTAAGTTTTGTACAGTTTATTGACTGTTGCTTTATTGAGTTTTGTACAGTTTATTGACTGTTTTTTATTGAGTTTTGTTCAGTTTATTGACTGTTTCTTTATTGAGTTTTGTACAGTTTATTGACTATTTCTTCATTCATTTTTGTACAGTTTAATGACTGTTTCTTTATTGAGTTTTGTACATTTTATTGACTGGTTCTTTATTCAGTTTTTTACAGTTTATTGACTGTTTCTTTATTGAGTTTTGCACAGTTTATTGACTGGTTCTTTATTTAGTTTTGTACAGTTTATTGACTGTTTCTTTAATTAGTTTTGTACAGTTTAATGGCTGTTTCTTTATTTAGTTTAGTACAGTTTATTGACTGGTTCTTTATTGAATTTGTGTACAATTTATTGACTGGTTATTTATTGAGTTTTGTACAGTATATTGACTGGTTCTTTATTCAGTTTTTTACAGTTTATTGACTGTTTCTTTATTGGGTTTTGTACAGTTTATTGACTGGTTCTTTGTTTAGTTTTGTACAGTTTATTGACTGATTCTTTATTAAATTTGTGTACAATTTATTGACTGGTTCTTTATTGAGTTGTGTACAGTTTATTGACTGGTTCTTTATTCAGTTTTGTACAGTTTATTGACAGGTTCTTTATTCAGTTTTTTACAGTTTATTGACTGGTTCTTTATTCAGTTTTGTAATGTTTATTGACTGGTTCTTTATTGAGTTTTGTACAGTTCATTGACAAGTTCTTTATTAAGTTTTGTACAGTTTATTGACTGTTTCTTTATTGAGTTTTGTACAGTTTAGTGACTGTTTTTATTGAGTTTTGATCAGTTTATTGACTGTTTCTTTATTGAATTTTGTACAGTTTATTGACTGTTTCTTTATTTAGTTTTGTACAGTTTATTGACTGTTTCTTTAGTTAGTTTTGTACAGTTTATTGACTGTTTCTTTATTTAGTTTGTGTACAATTTATTGACTGGTTCTTTATTTAGTTTTGCACAGTTTATTTACTGTTTCTTTATTTAGTTTTGTACAGTTTATTGACTGGTTCTTTATTGAGTTTTGTACAGTTTATTGACTGTTTTTTTATTCAGTTTTGTAATGTTTATTGACTGGTTGTTTATTGAGTTTTGTACAATTTATTGACTGGTTCTTTATTGAGCTTTGTACAGTTTATTGACTGGTTCTTTATTCAGTTTTGTACAGTTTATTGACTGGTTCTTCATTCAGTTTTTTAATGTTTATTGACTGGTTCTTTATTGAGTTTTGTACAGTTTATTGATTGGTTCTTTATTGAGTTTTGTACAGTTTATTGACTGTTTCTTTATTGAGTTTTGTACAGTTTATTGACTGTTTTTTATTGAGTTTTGTACAGTTTATGTACAGTTTCTTTATTGAGTTTTGTACGGTTTATTGACTGTTTCTTTATTGAGTTTTGAACAGTTTATTGACTGGTTCTTTATTGAGTTTTGTACAGTTTATTGACTGGTTCTTTATTCAGTTTTGTACAGTTTATTGACTGTTTCTTTATTTAGTTTTGTACAGTTTATTGACAGTTTCTTTAGTTAGTTTTGTACAGTTTATTGACTGTTTCTTTATTTAGTTTGTGTACAATTTATTGACTGGTTCTTTATTTAGTTTTGCACAGTTTATTTACTGTTTCTTTATTTAGTTTTGTACAGTTTATTGACTGGTTCTTTATTGAGTTTTGTACAGTATATTGACTGTTTCTTTATTCAGTTTTGTAATGTTTATTGACTGGTTGTTTATTGAGTTTTGTACAGTTTATTGACTGGTTCTTTATTGAGCTTTGTACAGTTTATTGACTGGTTCTTTATTCAGTTTTGTACAGTTTATTGACTGGTTCTTCATTCAGTTTTTTAATGTTTATTGACTGGTTCTTTATTGAGTTTTGTACAGTTTATTGACTGGTTCTTTATTGAGTTTTGTACAGTTTATTGACTGTTTCTTTATTGAGTTTTGTACAGTTTATTGACTGTTTTTTATTGAGTTTTGTACAGTTTATTTACTGTTTCTTTATTGAGTTTTGTACGGTTTATTGACTGTTTCTTTATTGAGTTTTGTACAGTTTATTGACTGGTTCTTTATTCAGTTTTCTACAGTTTATTGACTGGTTCTTTATTCAGTTTTGTTCAGTTTTTTTACCGTTTCTTTATTGAGTTTGTGTACAATTTATTGACTGGTTCTTAATTTAGTTTTGTACAGTTTTTTGACTGTTTCTTTATTTAGTTTTGTACAGTTTATTGACTGGTTCTTTATTGAGTTTTGTTTAGTTTATTGACTGTTTCTTTATTCAGTTTTGGACAGTTTATTGACTGGTTGTTTATTGAGTTTTGTACAGTTTATTGACTGGTTCTTTATTATGTTTTGTACAGTTTATTGACTGGTTCTTTATTGAATTTGTGTACAATTTATTGACTGGTTATTTATTGAATTTTGTACAGTATATTGACAGGTTCTTTATTCAGTTTTGTACAGTTTATTGACTGTTTCTTTATTGGGTTTTGTACAGTTTATTGACTGGTTATTTGTTTTGTTTTGTACAGTTTATTGACTGATTCTTTATTGAATTTGTGTACAATTTATTGACTGGTTCTTTATTGAGTTGTGTACAGTTTATTGACTGGTTCTTTATTCAGTTTTGTACAGTTTATTGACTGGTTCTTTATTCAGTTTTGTACAGTTTATTGACTGGTTCTTTATTCAGTTTTGTAATGTTTATTGACTGGTTCTTTATTGAGTTTTGTACAGTTCATTGACAAGTTCTTTATTAAGTTTTGTACAGTTTATTGACTGTTTCTTTATTGAGTTTTGTACAGTTTATTGACTGTTTCTTTATTTAAATTTCTACAGTTTATCGACTGTTTCTTTATTTAATTTTGAACAGTTTATTGACTGGTTCTTTATTTAGTTTTGTACAGTTTATTGACTGTTTCTTCATTCAGTTTTGTAATGTTCCTTGACTGGTTGTTTAAATGAGTTTTCTACAGTTTATTGACTGTTTCTTTATTGAGTTTTGTACAGTTTATTGACTGTTTTTTATTGAGTTTTGTACAGTTTATTGACTGTTTCTTTATTGAATTTTGTACAGTTTATTGACTGTTTCTTTATTTAGTTTTGTACAGTTTATTGACTGTTTCTTTAGCTAGTTTTGTACAGTTTATTGACTGTTTCTTTATATAGTTTGTGTACAATTTATTGACTGGTTCTTTATTTAGTTTTGCACAGTTTATTTACTGTTTCTTTATTTAGTTTTGTACAGTTTATTGACTGGTTCTTTATTGAGTTTTGTACAGTTTATTGACTGTTTCTTTATTCAGTTTTGTAATGTTTATTGACTGGTTGTTTATTGAGTTTTGTACAATTTATTGACTGGTTCTTTATTGAGCTTTGTACAGTTTATTGACTGGTTCTTTATTCAGGTTTGTACAGTTTATTGACTGGTTCTTCATTCAGTTTTTTAATGTTTATTGACTGGTTCTTTATTGAGTTTTGTACAGTTTATTGACTGGTTCTTTATTGAGTTTTGTATAGTTTATTGACTGTTTCTTTATTGAGTTTTGTACAGTTTATTGCCTGTTTTTTATTGAGTTTTGTACAGTTTATGTACTGTTTCTTTATTGAGTTTTGTACGGTTTATTGACTGTTTCTTTATTGAGTTTTGTACAGTTTATTGACTGGTTCTTTATTGAGTTTTGTACAGTTTATTGACTGGTTCTTTATTCAGTTTTGTACAGTTTATTGACTGTTTCTTTATTTAGTTTTGTACAGTTTATTGACTGTTTCTTTAATTAGTTTTGTACAGTTTATTGACTGTTTCTTTATTTAGTTTGTGTACAATTTATTGACTGGTTCTTTATTTAGTTTTGCACAGTTTATTTACTGTTTCTTTATTTAGTTTTGTACAGTTTAATTGACTGGTTCTTTATTGAGTTTTGTACAGTTTATTGACTGTTTCTATATTCAGTTTTGTACAGTTCATTGACTAGTTCTTTATTAAGTTTTGTACAGTTTATTGACTGTTTCTTTATTGAGTTTTGTACAGTTTATTGACTGTTTCTTTATTTAAATTTCTACAGTTTATCGACTGTTTCTTTATTTAATTTTGTACAGTTTATTGACTGGTTCTTTATTTAGTTTTTGTACAGTTTATTGACTGTTTCTTCATTCAGTTTTGTAATGTTCCTTGACTGGTTGTTTAAATGAGTTTTGTACAGTTTATTGACAGTTTCTTTATTGAGTTTTGTACAGTTAATTGACTGTTTTTTATTGAGTTTTGTACAGTTTATTGACTGTTTCTTTATTCAATTTTGTACAGTTTATTGACTGTTTCTTTATTTAGTTTTGTACAGTTTATTGACTGTTTCTTTAGTTAGTTTTGTACAGTTTATTGACTGTTTCTTTATTTAGTTTGTGTACAATTTATTGACTGGTTCTTTATTTAGTTTTGCACAGTTTATTTACTGTTTATTTATTTAGTTTTGTACAGTTTATTGACTGGTTCTTTATTGAGTTTTGTACAGTTTATTGACTGTTTCTTTATTCAGTTTTGTAATGTTTATTGACTGGTTGTTTATTGAGTTTTGTACAATTTATTGACTGGTTCTTTATTGAGCTTTGTACAGTTTATTGACTGGTTCTTTATTCAGTTTTGTACAGTTTATTGACTGGTTCTTCATTCAGTTTTTTAATGTTTATTGACTGGTTCTTTATTGAGTTTTGTACAGTTTATTGACTGGTTCTTTATTGAGTTTTGTACAGTTTATTGACTGTTTCTTTATTGAGTTTTGTACAGTTTATTGCCTGTTTTTTATTGAGTTTTGTACAGTTTATGTACTGTTTCTTTATTGAGTTTTGTACGGTTTATTGACTGTTTCTTTATTGAGTTTTGTACAGTTTATTGACTGGTTCTTTATTGAGTTTTGTACAGTTTATTGACTGGTTCTTTATTCAGTTTTGTACAGTTTATTGACTGTTTCTTTATTTAGTTTTGTACAGTTTATTGACTGTTTCTTTAGTTAGTTTTGTACAGTTTATTGACTGTTTCTTTATTTAGTTTGTGTACAATTTATTGACTGCTTCTTTATTTAGTTTTGCACAGTTTATTTACTGTTTCTTTATTTAGTTTTGTACAGTTTATTGACTGGTTCTTTATTGAGTTTTGTACTGTTTATTGACTGTTTCTATATTCAGTTTTGTAATGTTTATTGACTGGTTGTTTATTGAGTATTTTACAGTTTATTGACTGGTTCTTTATTGAGCTTTGTACAGTTTATTGACTGGTTCTTTATTCAGTTTTGTACAGTTTATTGACTGGTTCTTCATTCAGTTTTTTAATGTTTATTGACTGGTTCTTTATTGAGTTTTGTAATGTTTATTGACTGGTTCTTTATTGAGTTTTGTACAGTTTATTGACTGTTTCTTTATTGAGTTTTGTACAGTTTATTGACTGTTTTTTATTGAGTTTTGTACAGTTTATTTACTGTTTCTTTATTGAGTTTTGTACGGTTTATTGACTGTTTCTTTATTGAGTTTTGTACAGTTTATTGACTGGTTCTTTATTCAGTTTTCTACAGTTTATTGACTGGTTCTTTATTCAGTTTTGTTCAGTTTTTTTACTGTTTCTTTATTGAGTTTGTGTACAATTTATTGACTGGTTCTTTATTTAGTTTTGTACAGTTTTTTGACTGTTTCTTTATTTAGTTTTGTACAGTTTATTGACTGGTTCTTTATTGAGTTTTGTTTAGTTTATTCACTGTTTCTTTCTTCAGTTTTGTAATGTTTATTGACTGGTTGTTTATTGAGTTTTGTACAGTTTATTGACTGGTGTTCTTTATTGAGTGTTGTACAGTTTATTGACTGTTTCTTTATTCAGTTTTGGACAGTTTATTGACTGGTTGTTTATTGAGTTTTGTACAGTTTATTGACTGGTTCTTTATTATGTTTTGTACAGTTTATTGACTGGTTCTTTATTGAATTTGTGTACAATTTATTGACTGGTTATTTATTGAATTTTGTACAGTATATTGACAGGTTCTTTATTCAGTTTTGTACAGTTTATTGACTGTTTCTTTATTGGGTTTTGTACAGTTTATTGACTGGTTATTTGTTTTGTTTTGTACAGTTTATTGACTGATTCTTTATTGAATTTGTGTACAATTTATTGACTGGTTCTTTATTGAGTTGTGTACAGTTTATTGACTGGTTCTTTATTCAGTTTTGTACAGTTTATTGACTGGTTCTTTATTCAGTTTTGTACAGTTTATTGACTGGTTCTTTATTCAGTTTTGTACAGTTTATTGACTGGTTCTTTATTCAGTTTTGTAATGTTTATTGACTGGTTCTTTATTCAGTTTTGTACAGTTTATTGACTAGTTCTTTATTAAGTTTTGTACAGTTTATTGACTGTTTCTTTATTGAGTTTTGTACAGTTTATTGACTGTTTCTTTATTTAAATTTCTACAGTTTATCGACTGTTTCTTTATTTAATTTTGTACAGTTTATTGACTGGTTCTTTATTTAGTTTTGTACAGTTTATTGACTGTTTCTTCATTCAGTTTTGTAATGTTCCTTGACTGGTTGTTTAAATGAGTTTTGTACAGTTTATTGACTGTTTCTTTATTGAGTTTTGTACAGTATATTGACTAGTTCCTTATTGAGTTTTGAACAGTTTATTGACTGTTTCTTTATTGAGTTTTGTACAGTTTATTGACTGTTTTTTATTGAGTTTTGTACAGTTTATTTACTGTTTCTTTATTGAGTTTTGTACAGTTTATTGACTGGTTCTTTATTCAGTTTTGTTCAGTTTTTTTACTGTTTCTTTATTGAGTTTGTTTACAATTTATTGACTGGTTCTTTATTTAGTTTTGTACAGTTTTTTGACTGATTCTTTATTTAGTTTTGTACAGTTTATTGACTGGTTCTTTATTGAGTTTTGTTCATTTTATTCACTGTTTCTTTCTTCAGTTTTGTAATGTTTATTGACTGGTTGTTTATTGAGTTTTGTACAGTTTATTGACTGGTTCTTTATTGACTTTTGTACAGTTTATTGACTGGTTCTTTATTGAATTTGTGTACAATTTATTGACTGGTTCTTTATTGACTTTTGTACAGTTTATTGACTGGTTCTTTATTGAATTTTGTACAGTTTATTGACTGGTTCTTTATTGAGTTGTGTACAGTTTATTGACTGGTTCTTTATTGAGTTTTGTACATTTTATTCACTGTTTCTTTATTGAGTTTTGTACAGTTCATTGACTAGTTCTTTATTAAGTTTTGTACAGTTTATTGACTGTTTCTTTATTGAGTTTTGTACAGTTTAGTGACTGTTTTTTATTGAGTTTTGTTCAGTTTATTGACTGTTTCTTTATTGAGTTTTGTACAGTTTATTGACTGTTTCTTTATTTAGTTCTGTACAGTTTATTGACTGTTTCTTTAGTTAGTTTTGTACAGTTTATTGACTGTTTCTTTATTTAGTTGATGTACAATTTATTGACTGGTTCTTTATTTAGTTTTGTACAGTTTCTTTACTGTTTCTTTATTTAGTTTTGTACAGTTTATTGACTGGTTCTTTATTGAGTTTTGTACAGTTTATTGACTGTTTCTTTATTTAGTTTTGTACAGTTTATTGACTGTTTCTTTATTTAGTTTCGTACAGTTTATTGACTGTTTCTTTAGATAGTTTTGGTACATTTTATTGACTGTTTCTTTATTTAGTTTGTGCACAATTTATTGACTGGTTCTTTATTTAGTTTTGTACAGTTTATTTTCTGTTTCTTTATTTAGTTTTGTACAGTTTATTGACTGGTTCTTTATTGAGTTTTGTACAGTTTATTGACTGGTTCTTTATTGAGTTTTGTTTAGTTTATTCACTGTTTCTTTCTTCAGTTTTGTAATGTTTATTGACTGGTTGTTTATTGAGTTTTGTACAGTTTATTGACTGGTTCTTTATTGAGTTTTGTACAGTTTATTGACTGTTTCTTTATTCAGTTTTGGACAGTTTATTGACTGGTTGTTTATTGAGTTTTGTACAGTTTATTGACTGGTTCTTTATTATGTTTTGTACAGTTTATTGACTGGTTCTTTATTGAATTTGTGTACAATTTATTGACTGGTTATTTATTGAATTTTGTACAGTATATTGACAGGTTCTTTATTCAGTTTTGTACAGTTTATGTACTGTTTCTTTATTGAGTTTTGTACGGTTTATTGACTGTTCTTTATTGAGTTTTGTACAGTTTATTGACTGGTTCTTTATTGAGTTTTGTACAGTTTATTGACTGGTTCTTTATTCAGTTTTGTACAGTTTATTGACTGTTTCTTTATTTAGTTTTGTACAGTTTATTGACTGTTTCTTTAATTAGTTTTGTACAGTTTATTGACTGTTTCTTTATTTAGTTTGTGTACAATTTATTGACTGGTTCTTTATTTAGTTTTGCACAGTTTATTTACTGTTTCTTTATTTAGTTTTGTACAGTTTATTGACTGGTTCTTTATTGAGTTTTGTACAGTTTATTGACTGTTTCTATATTCAGTTTTGTACAGTTCATTGACTAGTTCTTTATTAAGTTTTGTACAGTTTATTGACTGTTTCTTTATTGAGGTTTTGTACAGTTTATTGACTGTTTCTTTATTTAAATTTCTACAGTTTATCGACTGTTTCTTTATTTAATTTTGTACAGTTTATTGACTGGTTCTTTATTTAGTTTTGTACAGTTT